>OV702294.1:296503498-297753498 GCA_916181665.1 Avena sativa | reverse complement strand
GTGAGCTATCGTAAGTGATTTTCTGAGTATTCATGACTAGCATAGAGGGAAAAACAGAGTTAACATGGCTTCGAACCCTAGATTCCCCCCCCCCCCTCGCTGCCCAGAACATGTAATCACTCCATGGATTGAGCCCAAACCCGGCACCTAGCTCCCTCTCGGCATCGCATGCGACTTCTCCAACGAGAAATTTTGTGGTCATTTGGAGAAATCTTGACTTTCCATTTTCTGAACCCAAAACACTGATGTTTTCCGAAAGGAGGTGCATGATTAGGGCACGCGTAGGGGACCGAGGCAATTTCCACGCATTCTACACCATGGTGCATGGACATTCCCAGGAGGTGGGTATTCATCTCGTGGTGCAAGCATATACTGTATTTTTTTGAGTTACGGCCTGGTAAATGCGGTTTCTAACTGTATGTATCCTATAAGACACTCAATTTTCAGGAAAAAATGGTTTGGGTGCCCCATGGGGTACCTAGGCTGGATGCATGCCTGGGTCCAAGATTTCACCGACCGTTGCGTTGCCGCGACTACCGGCGGGTTTCGCCATTTTTTTGGGCGGCACCAAACAAAATCTAAAAAAATGTGAAAAGATCTCCTGGAGCCCTTGCATGTGACCCACTGCCCTCATAAAATCATAAGCAAGGCATACCAGGTCCTCTGGCACCCAAGGCAGCACCGAGATGTCTATCGAGTGTGAGTTAACATGGCTTCCAACCCTTTATCCCCCCCCCTCGCTGCCCAGAACATGGAACCACTCCATGGATTGAGCCCAAACCTGGAACCTAGCTCCCTCTCGACAGTGCAAGCGACTTCTCCAACTAGAGATTTCGTGGTCATTTGGAGTAATCTTGACTTTCCATTTTCTGATCCCGAAAAACCGGTGTTCTCCCAAATAAGGTGCAAGATTAGGGCGCCCAGGGGCCCGAGGAAATTTCCATGCATTCTACACCATGGTGCATGGACATTCCCGGAAGGTGGGTACTTATCTCGTGGCGCAAGCATATACGGTATTGTTTTGAGTTACAGCCCGGTAAATGCGGTTTCTAACTGTATGTACCCTATAAGACACTCTCAATTTTCAGGGAAAAATGGTTTGGGGTGCCCCATGGGGTACCTAGGCTGGATGCACGCCTGGGTCCAAGAGTGCACTAACCATTGCGTTGCCTCGGCCGCCGGTGGGTTTCACCGTTTTTTCGGGCGGCACCAAACAAAATCTAAAAAAAATATGTGAAAACAGCTCCTGGAGCCCTTGCATGTGACCCACTGCCCTCATAAAATCATAAGCAAGGCATACCAGGTCCTTTGGCACCCAAGGCATCACCGGGATATCTATCGAGTGTGAGTTAACATGGCTTCCAACCCTAGATTCCCCCCCCCTCGCTGCCCAGAACATGGAACCACTCCATGGATTGAGCCCAAACCCAACACCTAGCTCCCTCTCGACATATCAAGCGACTTCTCCAACTAGAGATTTCGTGGTCATTTGGAGAAATCTTGACTTTCCATTTTCTGAACCCGAAAAACTGGTGTTTTTCCAAAGGAGGTGCAAGATTAGGGCGCGCCTAGGGGCCTGAGGCAATTTCCACGCATGCTATAGAAAGACTTATGTTTTTTGAAATCTGGTCAAACACAGGATAAACCAGTTAACTAGCTCATTAACCTTGCAGAAACTATTGGCCCAGGATAAACCACGTTAACTAGCTTATTAACCTTGCAGAAACCCAAGTCAAACCCAGGACAAACCCAGGATAAACCCAGGGTCTTCTAGAAGCCCCCCAGCGGGGCCAGGTTGATTCTGCGTCCCAATTTTTAGGCACCGATGCATTGGGGAGACTGGACGATAAGGATCGTCCTTTGCAAGAGCGATCCGTGAGTAGGCATTTATGCGTCCGTATTGGCCCTCTCAACCACCAGTGGGCCTACCTCCTTGACTTTATAACTGCGACCGTGTGGCCGAAGCTCAAACACCGTTCGTTCCCTACAACTCGTGTTAGCAGAAGCGTTGAATCCTACCTAAAGAAACGACGCCTAGCCATGGAGAGGCCTCGTCTCAGCTTGCACGAGGCTGAGTTATTCACCCACTAAGACATACTCGCGCCGCTGCTAGCGAGTCTACCGGCCGGCTACGAGCTCAGCTACACTGGGGTTCCCGTGGCGCCGCTCTTGCACGGCATCACGCTATCAAGGCAGATCACAGAGCACGCCGCCAACTGCTGGAGCGGAAGAGGTCAATGGACCGATACGCGCGCACCAGCACGTACTGGCCAAGGCGTTTCAAGAAGGAGCGGGAGGCGTTGCTTTGGCTCACCGTCCGAAGATGCACCCGGATCTGTGCCACCCCAAAGGGAGGCAGCACTTCTGGGCAGTGCCTGGGTGTACACCCTCCACCATTATCGATGTTGTGCGTCGTGCAGAACTCATGAAGAGGAGTGCCTTCGGGCTCGTCCTCATTGATTCAGACTCGAAAGAGGCGGACGGCGACGCGGAGGACGTCATGCATGACGAAGACAGCGGGAGCAACATAGTTGATTACGGTCACTTGAGCCTAAATTTAATCTATGTATGGTAGCTTAATGACCTCTTCGGATAGAATGCCCGAGTTGTAAGTGTGTTAGCCACCAGCACCAAATCCACCGCCGGCTGCTCAGCCATGTCCACCTCCGGATAATCCGGTGGCACCACCACAGCCATCGCGGCAGCTCTGGTAGGACCATGTGGATGAAGTTTCCATTGATAGCGATGAAACGTGGCAGATGAGCGGGACCGAGAAGAGCATCAATGCCCCTGACATAGCCGATGAGAGCATCAGACGTCACTGACAAAGACGAGATGAGGCTGATGGGACGGTACGCTGTCTCTGCTCCCAGCACTTGATGGCACAATCATAATTTTGGAGTGCACCAGAGGAGAAGGAGACGCGGGTGTCCTATTGTTTGAGATGGGAATACAAGGGAGGTGAGCCTCACCAACTCCATGGCACGGCCATAATTTTGGTCATTGAACGGTTAAAAATCCATGATTATTGTTCATGGATAATCAGTTTAAAAATTAATGTACTATCTAATGACCTGGAATCTAGTCGACACCACACATCACCTACCCGTTACAAGCACCAGATATAAATAAATTTCAATGAAAATTCAATAAACGACGTTATTGTGCCACCTTCTCTCTGCTCCTCTTATTACCATTCAATCTCGCGCTGCATTAAACAACATTTGATAAGGACTGAAACAAAAATGATCAAAATGCCAAGTAAAACTAGTTTCAAGCTTACCTTTCTTCCGGAGTACAAAGATGAAATTGACAGGGATTTATTGTTTCTCCTTTAGTTAGCCGAAAGATCCTCAAGAACATCCTCAATCACCCCACAACTTCTTCATATTCAAACTCAACTCCATTATTATCATTTCCCTTCTGCTCCTGCTTACCCTTTTGTTTATTTTCACCCCTATCCCCGTCGGCATGTACACGTCCTCAATCAATTGCCTCTTACCAACATTTCCCTCCACATGCGCATCACCATTTTCCTTCACATGCAGCACTTCCTCTACATCATCTCGCTGCGCTTCCTCTAGTTCTGCCTGAGAAGCCCCATCTTGTGCCTCCATGATGTGAACGGGGTCAAGGACAGCATCTTCGAAATCATGTGGAACTGGGTTTTTTCATAGCCTCTTGATATGGCCCAACCCTCCACACTGTTTGCTTTCCGGTTCCTTGCTCCTAGTCTCGAACCTTTTTTAGTGAAGGCTTCGGTCCTTTCCTTTAAAGTCCACCTAGGTGGCCTCCTAAGAATTGGTGGTTCGAGTTTGAACCCTGGATCGACTATCTCCCAATCATTTTCATCAGCCATAGGTGGTACGTTTTCTGCATAAGTTGCATCAAACTTGTCCATGGATAAATAGTTATAACATAGTTCTCTACTTCAGCACCTCTATCTCTCAGCTTTAATATGAAGTGCATGGTGGCATGGCAGACCAGTAACCTGCCACTTCCTGCATGAACAAGTCTTGTTACCAATGTATATAGTAAACCTCCGTTCAATTCCATGCTTGACTTGTCCATAAACCTCAGCCCATGTATTGGAACTTCTAACCATCCTCGTCTTTATCGTTCTCATTTCCCTGGTTCTTGCATTTAGTAATAAAACCACCTTTGGAACTATTTTATGTCCTACAAATTTTCTCGCACAAATTCGCTGCCTAAAATCTATCTTCCCAATTATACATTGTCTTATTGCATCTAATAAAATAAAAATGGCAAGTGACTTCATGCTCCTAATCTTAGCATTGAACCTTATTGTTAAAAAAATCCACTTTGCTTAACTCACCAAACTTGCTTCTGGCCCATAACTTGCTATGATGTTCTTCGAGGTATTCTTTCATCTTCGGCACAATATATAAGTTCTGCATGCAAGTAGCATGTGTGCTTGGGGTTTACGTGTATGATGATCGCCACAAGTTATCTTCAAAGGTCTTTCCTTTGAACTTCTTTGGGAATCTAGTAGCAAGATGACGCATGCATTCCCTATGCTCAACCCCAGGAAACACAACATCAACAACATTCTGAAGCCCCTTGCATGCACCAGTGTGTATCACCAAGCCTTCAGGGTGACCAATTACTACACGTAGTCTCTCCGTGAACCATGTCCAGCTTTCATCCAATTCACCCTCAAGAACAGCATAGGCTACGGGAAAAAGCCAATTATGTGCGTCCATAGCACAAGCGGTAGCAAGCTGTCCCCTGAACTTCCCTGTTAAAGAAATTGCCTATATTTCCATGTATGGCCTACAGTTGCCTAGGAACCCCCTTCTAGCGTGCCTTCTGCAGACAAAAAATCTCCCAAAGCATTTCTTATCTGCCTGCTTATACTTGACCCCCGTTGAGACCTTTTCTCTTCCTTTCACAACCTCATAATCAATGTCAACAACACTACCAGGTGATATCTTCTCTACCTCATCTTTGAAACTATACAACATGTGAAAACAGTCAGTCCAATTGCCCAGAATGAAGTCTAGAGCCATCTCCTTCCCATTAAAGACTCTATGTTAAGGAATCAGAACGTTAAACTTTTCGCTAAGCTTAGTTCTGACTTTAGCAGGTTCAATGCTAAGATCCTGCCTCACCCAGTCAAGTACCTTAGCAGTAATCCACTTTGTTGTCGCCGGTCTAATTTTATCACTTAAAGAAGTATTAGGGTAGTCGTGTTTCTTTGTGTTTACCTTGATCTGCATTCAATGGGAATAAAAATAAATCAGAGGACTCATCAGCAGAACAAATATTAGAAAGACTGAAACTAAATGTAGCTATTGCAACCTGAAATGGGTGTCCACCCCGCATTGGAGATGCATGCAATCTCCATTTTCACACCTTACTTTCCCTACAATGCACCCTAAATCTCTTTTGGTCGCTCTTTTCAACGATAAATTCGAACCCAACTCTTATTGCATAGGTAGAAACGCATATCTGCATTCCTCCACAGTATCAAAGACAGTCCCCTCATCAATTGTAGGGTTGTCCCTGTCAAAGTGTATTGCTGGCCTATCCTCGTCTTCGTCCTCACATTCCTTTTCCTCATCGGTCCCATAATCAGGCTCATAGTTTGAATCAACAAAAAATTCCCTACTCTCCATCCTATTAGGGTCAACAGCCACATCTGGATATGATTTCTCATCATCATCAGCTTCGAGCACAAAATCACCCTGACTGCCACACACTTAGATGTCTTCATGCTCAACGACAGCTGGTCGGTCGCGCTCGGTATCAAAAACAGAGACTGCTCTGTTCGCATTCCACACGGGTCGGTATCATTCAGGACAGTCTCTTCCCCAGTATCTTTGTGAATGATGTGAACAAACATCAGCACAGTCCTCGGGCCGAGGTGTTTACCCCACATCATGGCTAGAGCGTCCTCGGTTCTAATGTCACAGAAAGTCTACAAATTTGTGTCGTAGTATCTGCTTACAAATTCATCATGTTGGCCAATCAGAAACTTGCCAAATTACATGTGCAAATCACTTAGAGTTATGTCCTCCGCATCTACCGTCAGCCGATAATCAAATCCACTAGTAACCGCGATTCTACCGCCGGACAAGTTTTCAGTCTGATGTTCTTACCCTTCAGGGAGGATGTACGACATGTTCAATGGGCTCCAGAGCACCAAAGCTTTGCACCCCGCGTCCTCTTCCCCTGTTTCACGCTCCTCCATGTTCTCCAGCCTTGAAGCGTCCATCTCCTTGCTCTCCATCTGAGAAGGACCCATCTCTATGTTCTCCGGCCATGCAGGATCCATTTCAGTGTGGGATCCAGATAAAAGCCACCATCGTTGCGCGAGAACCCAGCGCCCACCTAACTATTTTCGTTCCTAGACGCGCCTGGACGGGGACGGAGGCAAGGAGACAGGGCAAGGGGGCAGGACAGGGTGGTTAGAGTGGGTAGGGGATGACGGGAGGACGATAGTCCATGGGGAGGACGAGAGTGTTTCTAGACGGGACAGAGTGGCTCCGTGCAATACTAGAGCAGTGGAGCGGAGCGTAGCTGCGAGCGAGCGACAGAATATGGAAAATCACAGAATAATGGGGAGCACTAATCCTCGAACCTAGGATGCGCGATGTCGACGGTCGAGGTTGCGGGGCCCACAAGTTAGTAAAACGCCACGTCCTCTTCCCCTGTTTCTGATGGTGTTGCTACAATTCTACGATCGTAGTGGCACAGGAAAAATTTGTGGACACAACTAAGGACACACTCATAAATATACTTAAAATGGAACCCTGACCTGGTACATTGCCCGATCCAGTTGCTAGCCATGACCTGTATTTTAAATATCTTAGCACTCTTATGCTGAGAAGAGAAATAAAGATTTAGCAGTTAGTCGAACTAGTTTCAAATAAATAGGATACACTCTTAGGAAGCTTAGCTATGGCCCCGCCTAAGCATAAGCCGCCGCCGAAGTTTGGCTATTTGGTCCCTCTGAGGTAGGCCATGTGGCTAAACTATAAGGCCAGTCTTCTATTGCCATCCGAGATGGTTGATTTTGTAGAATGTGTTGCATCTGCGGCGGCGGCGGTGGCAACGGCGAAGGCCGTAGCAGCGTCGAGAAGGTCCAACCGAGCGTCGTGGAGAAAGCGCGCATTGGCATTTTCGTATGCTCTACGCACGAGAAAGAAGGTATGTTCCAAAGCGTTCCTGCGAGCTTTCCACCGAGGAAACAAACCCCGAAAGAGGGCGGTGCCAAGGTAAAAAAACTCTCGCCTCCATGCCTCGGCGTGGGCGACCTGACTGTAGGGGTTCGTAGCATGGAAAACAAAAAAATTCTACCGCATGCAAATAAACAAGCCAAGATCTATCTACTAGATTGTAGCAATGAGTCGATAGAGGAACTCACCCTCGAAGATTCCAAAGCGGTTAACGAGAGCATATTCTCGTGGGTGATGTAGTTGTACTCTTGCCGATCTCAAGATCGCATAGACGATCCTTCCGGCGCTGTGTTCCGGCAGCGCTTCCGCAGTCGGTCACATGTTCGGTACTCGATGAAGACCTTCCTCTCTCTTGTTCCAGCAGGCAGCGAAGATTGTAGCACTCTCCTCGCGTGTAAGATCCCTCCCTTTATAAAGGTAAGGATCCCTGTGATTGCAATGCTAGTCCCTGGATCAATGCTAGCATCCACAGTTTAAGATGAAGTACACAGGAACAAAGGTCATTATTACATATCATTCCAGAGAGAAACATAGTCTTTTACAAACTCCATGGCCACAGGCCTAATACAAGAGTTCAAATATATAATAAGATAAATAAGTCTTCATCTTCATGTGCCACAGGCAAGCATGTTGAGTGTAGACTCATAACCCCTAATCATCATCAGAATAACCTGCAACATCACAAGTTACAGCCAAAGTGGGTCAATACATTGGAATAGTATTGGCAAGTGATACCTTGGTAGAATATTAGCATCTAGATACTACATGAATTTGGCTAAGCGTAGCTTAGGCTTGCTTTGCTCAAAATAGGTTTTACCTATCAGTTGAAAACACTAAGTTTTTCTTTGACAAAACTTTCCCAAGGAATCACCAATAGAAATTGGTGAACCTTCACCCTTGTTCAACCACAAGTTTTAACTTAGAAATTGGGATGAGGAGATTCTTGATAGCTTCTATGTCTTGATGCTCAAGTTTTCCAATACCAGGGACATGGCTAAGTACTTAGATTCTTCCATCTGCAGAGGTTGTGCACTTTCCCCACAAGACTTGATTTTCATCAAGACGGGCTCTTTCAGAAGCCTTCCCTTAGACCAAATGGACGCGCTCCAAACCTATCATCCCACTACCACCAACTGTCCAAATGGCTAAGTTATTGCAACCTATATGATCCAGGCAGAGCCCATAATGCCATGTGGCTGCACTAGAAGCTTCTTAACATATGGCATCTCAAATCCCTTTGCTCTTGGGTGGATTTCTACAAGTGAGATACACAAGGTAAACCATAGAAATGGGCCTTGTGTAACCACTCAACACAAACCAATCTTTCCATTCCACCCAGGTGTTTCATTCACTTAGTTGTTTTATTAAGCAAAACTTAAGTCCAAAGACTTAGAAATATTTCTCATAGCATGAATATATAACCACCCTTGGTTGCTACTAGCTAGGCTAAGCATGGCAATGGTAAGCATTTTAACTTAGAGAAATTTCTAACAATTCTACAACTACTAGGATTTTCCATGCATAGCATATAGATACTTATCCAAAATATTCATGCAAGTCCTATACAAAATATTTCTAGTCCATAGTTGAAAAATATAGGAATACAATCATGAAGCACCACTTGCCTTGGTAGTTTGGGGAGTTGCAACAATCTTCACAACCACAATCACTATTAGCACCAAAATCTACACATAAAATAAGGCACCAAAAATCACATAACCAAATATATACAAACAAAAATATATGAATGCATGCAAATGCCATGTGATGATTTTTCTACACCAAACAAGACAAGTGTACATTACTAAAACATAAACAAGTCCAAGATACTGAAAATAAACTTTATTTGATCCTTAAAACATTTTTCAAATTATTTATATAACCAAAATAAGCCTACACAAGTTTCTGAAAAAACAACCATTTTACAGAGGCAAAACATTAAACACATTGCATAAATAGATAGGGTTTTCTCTCCTGATTCCAATGATATAAAATTTGTAAAATTTGAACGTGTGTATCAAAAGTTATGAATTTTACAAGTTTGGTTAACTAATAGATCAAATTTCTGTTTTAAATTTAAATTCAGGCCACACGACGCTCTCTGATTCGTCGGTACCGCTTCGCACGGATCGGCCAGTGTGGACCGCACGATCTAAATGAAATTGCACGGCCAGATCTAACTCGTACCCCTTCGCTTAAGTCATCTATCAGATGCGTTGGATCTAGATCTATGGTCCAGATCTAACAGACCTAAAACGAGCGGTGCTGCGACGGTGGCTGGCGGCGGCGCGCTCGTGCGGTGATGTTGCCGGCGATACAGGAAGCGAGGAAGACAGTGGAATAGCTCACCGAGTTCGCGTGATGATGCTGGTGCTCGAGGTGGTCTTCGTTGGCGAAGGGGCGCACCGTGGAGGTCGCTGGGGCTCGTCGGAGTTGTGTGCGGCGTCGGGTGCTTGCAGACGTCGTCGTTACCGAAGATTTGAACTGCCCTAGCATGAACTAGATGTATCAGGGGGTGCGCAAGGTCACGGTGAGCAGGATAGTATCAAGGAGAAGACAAGGGGCGCTCGGAGATTACCGTGATTTCTCACCGGAGATGAGAGAGGCGTCGGGCACTTCGGTGGTTGTCAAATCCGTCGATCTAGGTCACGAGCAGACAAAACAAAAGCATGACATGAGTCGCGTGATCAAGGGAAGCATGCTAGCGTGAACGAGACAGAGTGGGGTGGACAAAGCTTACCGGAATCGCCCGCCGGAGTGGCTCGGTACTGCGGCGGTGCAAGTGAGATTGTGGGCAGCCTGGTGGCGGAGTGGGGGCGCTGAGTGAGGGGAAATGGTCGCAGAGGGGTGGGGGTTAAATATCCGGAGCAGGGGCGAGAATCACGCACGGCATCAATGGGATTTAAGAGCATTTGTGTCGGGAGGAAACGGCCACGGCGGCGCTGGTCGCAGGCGTGATTTGGGGACGATGAGCCGACGTGGCTGCGGGGCCCAGAGGTCAGCGAGGGGGTGTGCGCGAGCGCGGTGAGAAACAGAGAGAGAGGGGAAACCCCGGGTGGGCTGCTTCGTCTGTTGGGACGAAAAGCTGGCGCCAGGTCCAGTTCTGATTTCTAATCTCTTTTCTTTTTCTAAATTGATTTTCAGGAATCTTTTTCAAATGAAATCAAAAGCATTTGAATTCCAAACTTTTATGGATTTTTGTAAAGTGTAAACTTCATATTTTTGGGCATAAAACCTTGCTGTCTCATTAGACTTGCTTGGTCCTTTTGAAAATTCAAAAATAAACAGTGCCTCAGCACATGATTTGATAAAGATATATAAATGGTTTAAAACCATATTTTGTTTTTGGAAAATTTGTTCAAGCTTTGAAACTCATCAAACAATCCTATGATCACACAACAAAGGTTTTAAAATAATTATTCTCTCACTAGAGAGTAACATTGGATCAAGCTTGTTCACATGAAATAATAGCACCCAAAGTTTCTGTTTCTTTCAAAAGAGTTTGAAATTGAAATCTAAATGAATATGCATGCATGGTTGATATGCAAAGCTTTGAAAACATGATTTTAGGGACGTTACATCGCAATTTCGGCAGCACGATGGCGTGGTACTGGAAATAGAGGGGAGATCTCGTAGGGCTTCGCCTTAAGACGGAGCGAGTATGGTGGACTATGAGAGAGGCCTTGGTGATCTAGGGTTTAGAGGCACCAAGGGGGGATCTTGGCCGGCGGCTAGGGCTTGGGGAAGCCCCAAATCGGCGACTTGGAGACACCCTAGGGGCGGCGGCAACTTGGAGGAGGCCGGCGGATAGGGATAGGGTTTGGGGTGGTGTTGGGTGTAGGGAAGAGGGGCAGCCCTGCCCCTCCTTATATAGGTGGGAGGGCGCGGCTTGGGAGGAGGGAGTCCTCCCCCAAGTCGGCCTCCTTGGCCGGCGGGTGGAGGGAGAGGAACTCCTCCCCAAGTAGGTTTCCTACTCTCCCTCCACCAAGCAAACTTGCTGTTTGACTTTTTCAAATTGGCGTTTGACTTTCAAACTAGGATTTGATTTCTCCCTTTATTTTGCCCAGCCAAGTGACATAGTTGTAGGGGTTCGTAGCATGGAAAACAAAAATTTTCTATCGCATACAAACAAGCAAGCCAAGATCTATCTACTAGATTGTAGCAACGAGTCGATGGAATAACTCACCCTCGAAGATTCCAAAGCGGTTAACGAGAGCAGATTCTCGTGGGTGATGTAGTCGTACTCTTTCCGATCTCAAGATCGCGTAGACGATCCTTCCGGCGCCACGTTCCGGCAGCGCTCCCGTAGTCGGTCACACGTTCGGTACTCGACGAAGACCTTCCTCTCCCTTGTTCCAGCAGGCAGCGGAGGTTGTAGCACTCTCCTCGCGATTCCGGCAGCACAACGGCGTGGTACCGGAAGTAGAGGGGAAATCCCGCAGGGCTTCGCCTTAAGCCGGTGCGAGTATGGTGGAGCTTATGAGAGAGGCTATTAGTGGTCTAGTAATTAGACACACCAATTAGAGGGCTCTAAACCAATTAGAAGGCTCTAAACCGCTGGCTAAAGCAATTAGAAGCTCTAAACCAAAACGGCTCTAAACCGGAGGTAGAAGATAGGAAACTTGTGTGTCTAGGAGGGGAGCCCTGCCCCTCCTTATATAGATGGGAGGGGGCTGGCGCGCCAGGGGAGGGAGGGAGTCCCTCCCCAACTCGGCCTTGGGCTGGGCGCCGGCCTGGAGGAGTCCAACTCCTCCTCCAGGTTGGTTCCAACTCCTCTTGCTTGTTTCCCACAGTTTCTTGTTTTGGCAGTTTGACTTTCAAACTGGACATTTGACTTTTCTGTTTTAGGATTCAATTTAATCCTATATTTGGGACAGCAAGAACACTTAGTACATGATGCAATCATTCCAATATATAATGACACACTCATGTACCCCTTCCCCCCCGGAGTGCCGGACAATCCGGAACCTTCTAGAATATCCCCGATGAAAACACCGGAATCATTCCCGAACTCCGAAACGGGACTTTCCTTATATGAATCTTATTCTCCGGACCATTCCGGATCACCTCGTGATATCCCGGATCCCATCCGAGACTCCGAACAACATTCGGTCTCTTTCTCATAATACCATAACTACTCAAACAACGTCGAATCCTTAAGTGTGTCTCCCTACGGTTCGTGAATTATGCGGACATGATCGAGACACTTCTCCGAACAATAACCAATAGAGGAATCTGGAAATTCATATGGCTCCCACATATTTCTACGATTACTTTGCGATCGAATGAACCACTTACATACGATACCAATTTCCCTTTGTCTCACGATATGTTACTTATCCAAGGTTATGATCGTCGGTATCTCTGCATACCTAGTTCAACCTCGTTACTGATAAGTACTCTTTTCTCGTTCCCGTGATATGTGATCCCTTGTGACCAAGTCACATGCTTGCAAGCTAATTGGATGACATTTCACCGATAGGGCCCAGAGAATATCTATCCGTCATGTGGATGGACAAATCCCACTCTTGATCCATGTGTTTCAACCAATACTTTCCGAACACTCAATGCCACTTTTATAGCCACCCTGTTACGGTGTGGTGTTTGATGACATCAAAGCATCCATCCAGTAAAGGTGATATGCACGATCTCATGGTCGAAGGAATTAGGTTACTATGTATCAGAAAGCATATAGCAATTGAACTATTGAAATGACTTGATCTTTATGCTACGCTTATCTATAGGAGTATGTCCATCACATCATTCTCCTAATGATATGATCCTGTTGTTAATAACATCTCTATGTTCATGATCAGGAAACCATGATCATATATTAACCAACAAGCTAGTTTAACAAGAGGCTTTACTAGGGACTCTTATTTTAGTTTACAAATCACACAAGTATTAATGTTTCCGGTTAATACAATTATAGCATGGTATGCAAACATTTATCATAAGTGTGAAGACATGAGAATAACCACTTTATTATTGCCTCTTGGGCATATCTCCAACAGTCTCCCACTTGCACTAGAGTCAATAATCTAGTTTCGAACCTTTGTGTATATAACACCTATGGCTTTCCGGTGTTGTATGTACACGATTGCTAGTGGTCAACTGATCTCCGGATCTGACACTTCCAGGTCCGTGTGTAATTGCATGTCTTTGCGTCTCTACGCATCACTCATTCTCTAATGAGATGGCTTTGTATAAATTTGGTATTTCGGTGTGACCTTTAGCTCTTTGGGGTTAAAACATGTTGATAATATTGTCGCACAATATATCTTCATAGTATTATCCCACTGTGAACTACACCTAGTTTGATAACAAACTTCTTGACACAAATGCCCTCTTTTGCTGCTATAATAGCAGTCATATACTTAGCCTTTTGTTGTAGTATCTGTCACAATGTCTTAACTTTGGAAATCATCCAAATCCATTATGGAACTCACTTTCCATTATATTGTGCCACCCTTAGTTTAGATTGAGATAAACTTAATTTGTACTTTGTGACAAAACTAGTATCAATGTAGTACTTTTACAATGAACTAACCATCTATTTGTCACTTCTACAAATATTATACTCTTAGTTCTTTCAGAAGATCATAAGAATATCCTTACTATTGTCCAATGATCATCTTACGAATCATTCTGATATATGCTCTCAACATTTAGAGCATAGGACATATCTGGATTTGTACATATCACAGTATGATTGATATAAATACTCTTTGTGATTTCATACATCAAGTATCAATCTATACTTGATTATTTGTTTCACTTTACCAAATGTCAATACACTTGAATATATCATCAACATTGAACTCATTCAATCCTTTCTGTGCGACAAGAACCTTCTCTTGTAGTTTCTATATTGAACTCATTCAATATCTTGTCTATGTACTTCTGGCACAACCATATTAGCGTCTATTGATGCCAAATATTTGGGTTTTGCCTAAGTCTTTCATCGGGATGAAATTCTTAATATGTGTTAATAAAAGATACATTATTTCCAATCAACAATATGTCTTCCACATAATGTATTAGAAACATGTCTTAGCGCTCCCACTTAATTTCTTGCAAATGCAAGCATCTCCATCGTCTCTGATGAACTTTTAAACTCCTTTAACAGTTTCATCACAGTGAAGATTCCAACTCCGCGATGCTCACTTTAACCATTGAAGTTTGCATATACTTTTAGCATCCTTTTGAATTAACAAAACCCTATGGACCGTGTTATGCACCTGTCCTAGGTAATGATTCTATTAGAAGAATTTGTTTTGTTTATTCAACTACCATATAACAAATTATATGTAGTGGTTGCTACATTAATCCATCTAGACTAAATATCACTATGACAGATCAAATCTTGTCATAGTCAACCTTTGAACATTGTTGTGAACTCTTTCTCAACATGTCGACTATTTCATAGATGTAAAACATCCATGTCTATTTCTATATAGATCCAGACACAACTGTAAGGTCTTACACCTTTCTCGAGGGTCCTTCAAGTTCAAAACTTGATTTCTCGTGTATGGAACTATCACGGATTTTATGGCTTCAAGCCATTTGACGGAGTCAGGGCCCATCATCGCTTCTCTGCATGTAGTCGGTTCATTATTCTCAAATAATGATTCAACCCTCAAATCTTGGTATTTGATTGTTTACCCGATCTACTTGTTTCAATAGGAACTTAGATCTCCGTGACCACAACCTTTGAGGCACGTGAGCCATGAGCATTGTTGCCGCCTCCGGAACACTTTTCGGCGCTGCGCAACTCTGCACATATAGCTAAGGTTCTTTTAACCTTATCAAAGTTTCTATTGTCCTCCCACTTAACTTTTCACGAAAAATTCCTTCTCAAAGAAACTTGACGTTTTAAGTGACAAACACTTTTGTCTCCGATGTTATGGAGGAGTACTTAACAGTTATTCGAAATAACATACAAAGACAGGTTCATCCGACTTTGGTTGCAAACATCTTTCTTATGCATAGCATACCAATGTTTAAGAAAGGACAACGTGGGTTTTATCCCAAACCATAACCTTATATGGTGTCATTTCAACGGATTATGATGGAGCTCTTTTCAGTGGAAAAACGGTAATCTCTAAAGCTTTTAATCTTTAAAATACAATGGCAGTTTTATGAATTACACCTTTCGATCTTACCATGTCAAACAAGGTTTAATTACATATCTCGAACGCTCCATACTCTTATGGTGTTTCGGGAAATGCAAATCCACGGAACGATTCCTTAAATCTTAGGTATTATGCTAAACTTGTAACTCAAATATCTTCCTTTATGATCTTTATCATAAACTGTTTATATTCTTGTTACAATGATTTTGCACTTCATCTTGAAAGTCTTTGAACTTTTCAAATGTTTCATACTTCATCCTTATTAAGTAAATATTCATATATTCACTCAAATTTTCGGAGAAAGCATATGAAGTTGAAATCCATCGCTCTTGACTACACATAACGGACTTCGTACAACAATATGTACAAGTTCCAATAAGCTAGTCATTCGTTCCCTTTTGGCCTATGAACGAAGTTTTAATTATCTCTAGGAAAGTTTCACAAGCGTCATATGATCAAAAATCAGAAGACTCCAAAATTCCATCAACATGGAGTTTCTTCATGTTTTCTTTCAAATATAATTTAAACGGCGATGTCACTTCCTAAGTGATCTTTCAATCAATTTGTCTTTCGACATTTTTAGCACTAGTTTTATGGATGTGATGTCTCCAACGATATTTGCGAATCATCCATCTTTTATGGATTACGGCAATTATTTGAACAATCCTTTTGTTCTCATAATACCTGATAAAACAAATCTTTGAAGGCAAGCTTTGATGTTTAACAAGCAACACAATAACCCTTTATTTTGTTCTTGATGAACATCATCACATATTATTTTGCTAGTTACTTAGGCCATTGTAGTTCATGAATTGTGTTGTTTCGTATGACGATTCACACCAACAAATTCAGTATCAAATACTTAAGAACCACATTGTTTAACAAGCAAAGAATATAGCCATAACATGTATATCATCTATATACTTAAACTGAACGATTCTAGTCTTTTCTTTTCTGCCATATATTTATGAGATTCTCTTTCAGTATTTCCTTTTCAGTTTGAAAGAATCTATCAACATCAATAGTGGAGTCATACATATGACATCTAGTCCAAAGCGTGTATAATTAAATACCAATGTCTTTGGACTTGCACTTTGAAGTAGATCACCATCATCAAATATTTGGTGTTCTTTCAAATTCCTTTCTTTAGTAATCTCTTGGTGTAGTAAACATTTTACCTACATCAAATATTCACCCTTATCATGGAATCGTCCATGATCAAGCTACTTTTAGCTTACAACGATGAATTATGAGTATAATGTTGCTATCCAAAACCTTTTGGAGGATTAGGACAACAAGTGTCTCCAACCTTTTTTTTTTTTGTAATTTCTCATCAAAATATGAGAACATGAACTTTGCCATATTATACTCTATCATGTTGTAACCAAAACTTCGTTTCAGATATCACAATATCTTCCACACATCATGGTTTCTGAAACAACTCTTTCAGATCCTAGATAACCTTGATATTAAGAGAATCCTTTGAATATCAAGAATCATGGATACAAACATGATACTTATATACTAACACTTGGAATTGTTACTCTTGATTTAATACTAATTATTAAACTTCATGGAGTAACCGGAACTTACTGAAAGTTTTGCAATAGGACTTTTAAACTTTAGATTAACACTTAAAACAATACGATACCAGTTCGTAAAGTATCTAACCAGAATTCTATAGTTCTATCATCTCAATTATAACTAAGCGCAAGGTGGTAAACGGATGCCAATGATTACAACAACTATGCAAATTCACTTTGATTTAGTTTATGATAAATTGAGTTCTAATTAATAATTAAATTAATCTAGGTGAACTCCCACTCAAAACAATATCCCTCACATTGTTTTAGTGATCACACGAACCAAATCCACCACATCAAAACCGATCATCACGAGAGTTGATATAGTTTCAATGGCGAACAATCGACATGTTCATCATATCTACTATATGATTCATGCTTTACCTTTCGGTGATCCGTGTTCCTGAGGCCATGTCTGTACATGCTAGGCTCGTCAAGATCAAACCTTAGCTACCGCATAAGCAAATCTGGCTTGCTTACGTTGTATTCACCCGCGGAATCAAAGACACCCGATCATCACGTGGTGCTTTGAAGCAGCAAGCTTTGGCAACGGTGCATACTAAGGGTGAACACTTTAGAACTTGAAATTTATGTGCATGAGGGATCATCTTATAATGCTACCGTCGTCTACTAAGCAATACAAGATGCATAAAGGATTAACATCACATGCAATTCATAATATGTGATATGATATGGCCTTTCTTCTTTGTGCTTTCGATCTCCATCTTCAAGCACGAACATGATCTCCATCATCACCGGCATAGCATCAAGGTCAATGACGCTTCTTCATGGTTGTCGTCCACCAGCTTCAACTATTACAACTACTTTGAATAGACACGCGGGTCTTAACAGAAATTAAAGACAACCATATGGCTCCTGCCGGTTGCCGACTTACAATAAGGAACATTGCATACATCATATATAATCACAATCATGGCCATATCACATCACTGCACACCCCTGCAAAACAAAGTTAGACGCCTCTACTTTCTTTGCATGTTTTACGTGGTTTGGGGCTGTTAATAAGTGTCGTTCTAACTTACGAACAAGAACCACAACATTGATACTAGCATTGTTGATTACCCGTTGTAAATTGGATCTTAACTATGCTAGGAGAAACAGGCACCCGCAAAGCCACTTATGCAATACAAGTTGCATGTTAAGCGTGGAGCAAGTCTCATGAACGATGTCATGTAAGGTTAGCCCGGGCCGCTTCATCCCAACATACCGCAAGATGCAAAGTACACAAGAAGCAATCGACAATAAAAGCATCAACGCCCACAATGACCATTGTGTTCTACTCGTGCAACAGATCTACATATAGACACGGCTCTGATACCACTGTAGGGGTTCGTAGCATGGAAAACAAAAAATTTCTATCGCATACAAACAAGCAAGCCAAGATCTATCTACTAGATTGTAGCAACGAGTCGATGGAATAACTCACCCTCGAAGATTCCAAAGCGGTTAACGAGAGCAGATTCTCGTGGGTGATGTAGTCGTACTCTTTCCGATCTCAAGATCGCGTAGACGATCCTTCCGGCGCCACGTTCCGGCAGCGCTCCCGTAGTCGGTCACACGTTCGGTACTCGACGAAGACCTTCCTCTCCCTTGTTCCAGCAGGCAGCGGAGGTTGTAGCACTCTCCTCGCGATTCCGGCAGCACAACGGCGTGGTACCGGAAGTAGAGGGGAAATCCCGCAGGGCTTCGCCTTAAGCCGGTGCGAGTATGGTGGAGCTTATGAGAGAGGCTATTAGTGGTCTAGTAATTAGACACACCAATTAGAGGGCTCTAAACCAATTAGAAGGCTCTAAACCGCTGGCTAAAGCAATTAGAAGCTCTAAACCAAAACGGCTCTAAACCGGAGGTAGAAGATAGGAAACTTGTGTGTCTAGGAGGGGAGCCCTGCCCCTCCTTATATAGATGGGAGGGGGCTGGCGCGCCAGGGGAGGGAGGGAGTCCCTCCCCAACTCGGCCTTGGGCTGGGCGCCGGCCTGGAGGAGTCCAACTCCTCCTCCAGGTTGGTTCCAACTCCTCTTGCTTGTTTCCCACAGTTTCTTGTTTTGGCAGTTTGACTTTCAAACTGGACATTTGACTTTTCTGTTTTAGGATTCAATTTAATCCTATATTTGGGACAGCAAGAACACTTAGTACATGATGCAATCATTCCAATATGTAATGACACACTCATGTACCCCTTCCCCCCCGGAGTGCCGGACAATCCGGAACCTTCTAGAATATCCCCGATGAAAACACCGGAATCATTCCCGAACTCCGAAACGGGACTTTCCTTATATGAATCTTATTCTCCGGACCATTCCGGATCACCTCGTGATATCCCGGATCCCATCCGAGACTCCGAACAACATTCGGTCTCTTTCTCATAATACCATAACTACTCAAACAACGTCGAATCCTTAAGTGTGTCTCCCTACGGTTCGTGAATTATGCGGACATGATCGAGACACTTCTCCGAACAATAACCAATAGAGGAATCTGGAAATTCATATGGCTCCCACATATTTCTACGATTACTTTGCGATCGAATGAACCACTTACATACGATACCAATTTCCCTTTGTCTCACGATATGTTACTTATCCAAGGTTATGATCGTCGGTATCTCTGCATACCTAGTTCAACCTCGTTACTGATAAGTACTCTTTTCTCGTTCCCGTGATATGTGATCCCTTGTGACCAAGTCACATGCTTGCAAGCTAATTGGATGACATTTCACCGAGAGGGCCCAGAGAATATCTATCCGTCATGTGGATGGACAAATCCCACTCTTGATCCATGTGTTTCAACCAATACTTTCCGAACACTCAATGCCACTTTTATAGCCACCCTGTTACGGTGTGGTGTTTGATGACATCAAAGCATCCATCCAGTAAAGGTGATATGCACGATCTCATGGTCGAAGGAATTAGGTTACTATGTATCAGAAAGCATATAGCAATTGAACTATTGAAATGACTTGATCTTTATGCTACGCTTATCTATAGGAGTATGTCCATCACATCATTCTCCTAATGATATGATCCTGTTGTTAATAACATCTCTATGTTCATGATCAGGAAACCATGATCATATATTAACCAACAAGCTAGTTTAACAAGAGGCTTTACTAGGGACTCTTATTTTAGTTTACAAATCACACAAGTATTAATGTTTCCGGTTAATACAATTATAGCATGGTATGCAAACATTTATCATAAGTGTGAAGACATGAGAATAACCACTTTATTATTGCCTCTTGGGCATATCTCCAACAATAGTACATGATGCAACCATTCCACATTGTCATGACACATTCATGTACCCTTCCCCTCCAGAGTGTCGGACCTTCCGGACCCTTCTAGAACATTCCTGATGAAAACACCGGAATCATTCCCCAACTCCAAAACAGGACTTTCCTTATATGAACCTTATTCTCCGGACCATTCCGTATCTCCTCGTGATATCCCGGATCCCATCCGAGACTCCGAACAACATTCGGTCTCTCTCTCATCATTCCATAACTACTCAACAACATCGAATCCTTAAGTGTGTCTCCCTATGGTACATGAATTATGCGGACATGACCGAGACACTTCTCCGATCAATAACCAATAGAGGAATCTGGAAATTCATATGGCTCCCACATATTTCTATGATTACTTTGCGATCGAATGAACCACTTACATATGATACCAATTTCCCTTTGTCTCACGATAGTTTACTTATCCGAGGTTTTGATCGTCGGTATCTCTGCATACCTAGTTCAACCTCGTTACCGATAAGTACTCTTTTCTCATTCCCGTGGTATGTGATCCCTTGTGAGCCAGTCACATGCTTGCAAGACAATTGGATGACATTCCACCGAGAGGGACCAGAGTATATCTATCCGTCATATGGATGGACAAATCCCACTCTTGATCCATGTGTCTCAACCCATACTTTCCGAACACTCAATGTCACCTTTATAGCCGACCAGTTACGGTGTGGTGTTTGATATCATCAAAGCATCCTTTCGGTGATGGTGATAAGCATGATCTCATGGTCAAAGGAATTAGGTTACTATGCATCAGAAAGCTTATAGCAATTTAACTATTAAAATGACTTGATCTTTATGCTACGCTTATCTATAGGAGTATGTCCATCATATCATTCTCCTAATGATATGACCTTGTTATTAACAACATCTCAAATGTTCATGATCAAGAAACCATGATCATCTATTAATCAACAAGCTAGTATTATAAAGAGGCTTTACCAGGGACTCTAATTATTTTACAAATCACACAAGTATTGATGTTTCTGGTTAATACTGTTATAGCATGAATGTAAACATTTATCATCAACACAAAGATATAATAATAACTACATTTATTATTGCCTCTAGGGTATATCTCCAACAGTCTCCCACTTGCACTAGAGTCAACTAATCTAGATTACATGGTAATATACCGAACACCCTTGGCAGTTTGGTGTTGGTCATGTTTTGTCCTCGGGAGAGGTTTAGTCATCGGATCCGCCACATTCAGATCTGTGTGTACTTTGCAAATCTTTATGTAACCATCTTGGACATGTTCTCGAATAGCGTGAAAACGTAGCTTGATGTGCTTCAGCTTCTTGTGTGACCTTGGTTCTTGCGCATTGGCTATGGCGCCCATGTTATCATAGTAGATAGACATTGGGTCCAGCGCACTTGGAACCACACCGAGCTCTGTAATGAACTCCTTCATCCATATCGCTTCTTGTGAATCCTCCGAAGCAGCTATGTATTCCGATTCAGTTGAAGATCTCGCCATAATGCTTTGCTTTGCACTCCTCCAGCTAACTGCTGCACCATTCAAAGTAAACACGTATCCAGATTGAGATTTAGAATCATCCGGATCGGTGTTCCAACTAGCATAGGTGTAACCATTAACAACGAGTTGTTCATCACCTCCATAAGAAAGAACCATATCCTTAGTTCTTCTCAAGTACTTAAGGATGTTTTTGACCGCTGTCCAATGATCCACTCCTGGATCACTTTGATATCTGCTAGTCAAACTAACAGCATATGCAATGTCGAGTCTAGTACATAGCATGGCATACATTAGAGATCCTATGGCTGAGGCATAGGGAGTCTTACTCATCCTTTCTCTATCTTCTGCCGTTGCTGGACTTTGAGTTTTCCTCAAGGTCGTATTGGGAAACATGGGCAAGAACCCTTTCTTGCTATCTTCCATTCCAAACCTCTTTAGAACTTTGTCCAAATATGTACTTTGTGAAAATGATATTAGGCGTCTCGATCTATCTCTATAAATCTTTATGCCTAATATGTAAGCTGCTTCGCCAAGATCTTTCATTGAAAAACTATTATTCAAATATTCCTTGACACTATTAAGAAGGTCTACATCATTCTCAATCAACAATATGTCATCTACATATAGTATTAAGAATGCTACAGAGCTCCCACTCACTTTCTTGTAAATACAAGCTTCTCCATAAGTTTGTATAAAACCAAAGCTTTTGATTACCTTATCAAAACGTTGATTCCAACTTCGGGATGCTTTCTTCAATCCATATATGGACCATTGAAGTTTGCACACCTTGTTAGCATCTTTTGGATCGATAAAACCTTTAGGTTGCATCATATACAACTCTTCATCAATGTCTCCATTAAGGAACGTTGTTTTGACATCCATCTGCCATATCTCATAATCATAATATGCAGCGACTGCTAACATAATCCTCACAGACTTTAGCTTTTCTACTGGTGAGAAAGTCTCTTCGTAGTCAACTCCTTGAATTTGTCGAAACCCTTTTGCGACAAGTCTAGCTTTATAGACAGTAACATTACCATCAGCATCTGTTTTCTTCTTGAAAATCCATTTGTTCTCGACAGCCTTCCGGCCATCCGGTAAGTCCACCAAAGTCCATACTTGGTTTTCGTACATGGATCCAATCTCGGATTTCATGGCATCTTGCCCTTTATTGGAATTTGGGCTCATCATCGTTTCCTCATATGTTGCAGGGTCATCGGTGTTGTCCACCAACATGACACTCATAACGGGATCATACCAATCAGGAGTGGTACGAGTTCTCGTTGACCTGCGAGGTTCTGTAGCAACTTCAACTGAAGTTTCATGATCATCACCATTAGCTTCCTCTCTTATTGGTGTAGGCGCCACAAGAACTACTTCCGGTGCTGCGCTACTCGCAACTTCGAGAGAAGGTTCGACAACCTTGTCGAGTTCTACTTTCCTTCCAGTCACTTCTTTCGAGAGGAATTCTTTCTCTAGAAAGGATCCATTCTTAGCAACAAAGATTTTGCCCTCGGATCTATGATAGAAGGTATACCCAATAGTTTCCTTCGGGTATCCTATGAAGACGCATTTTTCCGCTTTGGGTTCAAGCTTGTCCGGCTGTAACTTCTTTACATAGGCTTCGCAACCCCACACTTTAAGGAACGACAATCTAGGTTTCTTCCCAAACCATAATTCATACGGTGTCGTTTCAACGGATTTATATGGTGCCATATTTAAAGTTAATGCGGTTGTTTCTAATGCATAAGCCCAAAACGATAGCGGTAAATCTGTAAGTGACATCATAGAATGAACCATATCTAAGAGAGTTCGATTATGACGTTCGGACACACCATTACGCTGTGGTGTTCCCGGCGGTGTCAATTGTGAAAGTATTCCGCATTTCTTCAAATGCTCACCAAACTCGTAACTTATATATTCACCTCCACGATCAGATCGTAGAAATTTAATATCCTTGTTACGTTGATTCTCTACCTCACTTTGAAATTCCTTAAACTTCTCGAAAGTTTCGGACTTATGTTTCATGAAATAGATATACCCATATCTACTCAAGTCATCTGTGAAGGTAAGAACATAACGATAACCACCGCGTGATGGTACACTCATTGGTCCACACACATCGGTATGTATGATTTCCAACAAGTTCGTAGCTCGCTCCATCATACCAGAAAATGGAGTCTTAGTCATTTTACCCATCAGACATGCTTCGCATCTTTCAAGTGATTCGAAATTAAGTGATTCAAGAAGTCCATCGGAATGGAGTTTCTTCATACGCTTCACTCCAATATGACCAAGACGACAGTGCCACATATAGGTCGAGTTATCGCTCAATTTCAAACGTTTAGCTTCAATGTTATTAATATGTGTATTTCCACGATCGAGATTCAATAATAATAGACCATCTATCAAAGGTGCATGTGCATAAAACATATTACTCATATAAATCGAACAACCATTATTCTCGGACTTAAACAAGTAACCGTCTCGCAATAAACATGATCCCGATATAATGTTCATGCTCAACGCAGGCACCAAATAACAATTATTTAAGTATAAAACTAATCCCGATGGTAGATGAAGAGGTAGCGTGCCGACCGCGATCACATCAACCTTTGATCCATTTCCTACGCGCATCATCACCTCGTTCTTCGCTAGCTTCCGTTTATTCTGCAGCACCTGTTTCGAGTTACAAATATGAGCAACCGAACCAGTATCAAATACCCAGGCACTACTACGAGTACTAGTGAGATACACATCAATAACATGTATATCGGATATACCTTTCTTCTTGATGTTGCCGTTCTTCAAATCTGCCAAGTACTTTGGGCAATTCCGCTTCCAGTGACCCTCTCCCTTGTAGTAAAAGCACTCAGTATCAGGCTTAGGTCTAGCCTTGGTCTTCTTCGCCGGTGTGGCAACTTTCTTACCGCCCTTCTTGAAGTTTCCCTTTTTCTTATACTTGCCTTGCTTCTTGAATTTGGTGGTCTTATTGACCAACAACACTTGATGCTCTTTCTTGATCTCCACTTCTGCAGATTTCAACATGGAAAAGAGTTCTGGCAACGTCTTCTACATGTTTTGCATATTGTAGTTCATCACAAAGTTCTTGTAACTTGGTGGCAGTGATTGGAGGACACGGTAAATCCCCAAAGCATTAGGAATCACTATACCCAAGCTTTGGAGTTTGTTTGCGTGCCCAGACATCTAAAGCACATGCTCACTGACGGAGCTGCCCTCTTCCATCTTGCAGTTAAAGAACTTTTCAGAAGCCTCATAACTCACAATTTCCGCGTGAGCCTCAAATATCATTTTGAGTTCACGGACAATATCATGTGGGTCATGGTTCTCAAACCTTTTTTGAAGCTCTGATTCCAAACCATACAAGATAGCACACTAAATTGTGGAGTACTGCTTCTTCCGAGTAAGGTAAACATTCTTTACTTCATCGGTAGCATCAGCTGCAGGCGGGTCACCCAGCGGTGCATCCAGCACATAGGTCAAATTACCAACATTAAGGACAATCCTCAAATTGCGCAACCAATCCACGAAGTTGCTTCCATTGTTTTTCAACTTTTCTTTCTCTAGGAACGCATTAAAATTGATGGTAGGGGCCGCCATTGATTACAACATATTTGCAATAGTTTAAACTAAGTTTATGACAAATTGAGTTCTAATTAATAGTTAAATTAATCTAGGTGAACTCCCACTCAAAACAATATCCCTCACATTGTTTTAGTAATCACATGAACCAAATCCACCACATCAAAACCGATCATCACGAGAGTTGATGTAGCTTCAATGGCGAACAATCAACATGTTCATCATATCTACTATATGACTCATGCTTTACCTTTCGGTGATCCGTGTTCCGAGACCATGTTTGTACATGCTAGGCTCGTCAAGATCAAACCTTAGCTTCCGCATGAGCAAATCTGGCTTGCTCATGTTGTATACACTCGCAGAATCTAACACACCCGATCATCACGTGGTGCTTCGAAACAACGAGCTTTAGCAACGGTGCTTACTAAGGATGAACACTTTAGAACTTGAAATTTGTGTGCATGAGGGATCATCTTATAATGCTACCATTGTTAACTAAGCAATACAAGATGCATAAAGGATTAACATCACATGCAATTCATAATATGTGATATGATATGGCCTTTCTTCTTGTGCTTCTGATCTCCATCTTCAAGCACGAACATGATCTCCATCATCACTGGCATAGCGTCAAGGTCAATGGCGTCGTTTCATGGTTGTCGTCCACCAGCTTTAACTATTACAACTACTTTGAATAGACACGCGGGTCTTAACAGCATTTAAAGACAACCATATGGCTCCTGCCGGTTGCCAACTTACGATAAGGAACATTGCATACATCAAATATAATCACAATCGTGGCCATATCAGATCACAGCACACCCCTGCAAAACAAAGTTAGACGCCTCTAATTTTCTTTGCATATTTTACGTGGTTTGGGGCTTTCAATAAGTGTCGCTCTAACTTACGAACAAGAACCACAACGTTGATGCTTGAACTATCAAGTGCCCATTGTAAATTGGATCTATACTATGATGGGAGAGGCAGGCACCCGCAAAGACACTTATGCAATACAAGTTGCATGTTGAGCATGGAGCAAGTCTCATGAACGATGTCATGTAAGGTTAGCCCGGGCCGCTTCATCCCATCATACCGCAACATGCAAAGTACACAAAAATCAATTGATAATAAAAGCACCACCGCCCACAATGACCATTGTGTTCTACTCGTGCAACAGATCTACATATAGACACGGCTCTGATACCACTGTAGGGGTTCGTAGCATGGAAAACAAAAAATTTCTACCGCATGCAAACAAACAAGACAAGATCTATCTACTAGATTGTAGCAACGAGTCGATAGAGGAACTCAGCCTCGAAGATTCCAAAGCGTTTAACGAGAGCAGATTCTCGTGGGTGATGTGGTCGTACTCTTGCCGATCTCAAGATCGCGTAGACGATCCTTCCGGCGCTGCGTTCCGGCAGCACTTCCGCAGTCGGTAACACGTTCGGTACTCGATGAAGACGTTCCTCTCCCTTGTTCCAGCAGGCAGCGGAGGTTGTACACTCTCCTCGCGATTCCGGCAGCACGACGGTGTGGTACCGGAAGTAGAGGGGAGATCTCGCAGGGCTTCGCCTTAAGCCGGAGCGAGTATGGTGGACTATGAGAGAGGCCTTGGTGATCTAGGGTTTAGAGGCACCAAGGGGGGAGCTTGGTCGGCGGCTAGGGCTTTGCGAAGCCCCAAGTCGGCGACTTGGAGAAACCCTAGGGGCGGTGGCGACTTGGAGGAGGCCGGCGGCTAGGGCTAGGGTTTTGGGTGGTGTTGGGTGTAGGGAAGAGGGGCAGCCCTGTCCCTCCTTATATAGGTGGGAGGGCGTGGCTTGGGAGGAGGGACTCCTCCCCCAAGTCGGCCTCCTTGTCCGGCGGGTGGAGGGAGAGGAACTCCTCCCCAAGTAGGTTTCCTACTCTCCCTCCACCAAGCAAACTTGCCGTTTGACTTTTTCAAATTGGCGTTTGACTTTCAAACTAGGATTTGATTTCTCCCTTTATTTTGCCCAGCCAAGTTACCTAGTACATGATGCAACCATTCCACATTGTCATGACACATTCATGTACCCTTCCCCTCCGGAGTGTCGGACCTTCCGGACCCTTCTAGAACATTCCCGATGAAAACACCGGAATCATTCCCCAACTCCGAAACAGGACTTTCCTTATATGAATCTTATTCTCCGGACCATTCTGTATCTCCTCGTGATATACCGGATCCCATCCGAGACTCCGAACAACATTCGGTCTCTCTCTCATCATTCCATAACTACTCAACAACATCGAATCCTTAAGTGTGTCTCCCTACGGTTCGTGAATTATGCGGACATGACCGAGACACTTCTCCGATCAATAACCAATAGAGGAATCTGGAAATTCATATGGCTCCCACATATTTCTACGATTACTTTGCGATCGAATGAACCACTTGCATACGATACCAATTTCCCTTTGTCTCACGATAGTTTACTTATCCGAGGTTTTGATCGTCGGTATCTCTGCATACCTAGTTCAACCCCGTTACCGATAAGTACTATTTTCTCGTTCCCGTGGTATGTGATCCCTTGTGAGCCAGTCACATGCTTGCAATCCAAATGGATGACATTCCACCGAGAGGGCCCAGAGTATATCTATCTGTCATATGGATGGACAAATCCCACTCTTGATCCATGTGTCTCAATCCATACTTTCCGAACACTCAATGCCACCTTTATAGCCACCCAGTTACGGTGTGGTATTTGATGACATCAAAGCATCCTTCTGGTGATGGTGATAAGCATGATCTCATGGTCGAAGGAATTAGGTTACTATGCATCAGAAAGCTTATAGCAATTTAACTGTTAAAATTACTTGATCTTTATGCTACGCTTATCTATATGAGTATGTCCATCATATCATTCTCCTAATGATATGACCTTGTTATTAAAAACATCTCAAATGTTCATGATCAAGAAACCATGATCATCTATTAATCAACAAGCTAGTATTATAAAGAGGCTTTACCAGGGACTCTAATTTAGTTTACAAATCACACAAGTATTAATGTTTCTGGTTAATACTGTTATATCATGAATGTAAACATTTATCATAAACACAAAGATATAATAATAACTACATTTATTATTGCCTCTAGGGCATATCTCCAACACTTATCACAGTGGGGCAATCTGGGCGCACGCCGTCAATGGAAAAGACGATCCATCCTACGCACCGTCGGCGGCCACACCACGGAGGCGTGCATCCATCTACACTCAGCTTGTTTGAGTGTTCGATAGCTGGAGCGGACGACGGGCAACAGCTCAGAGCTGGAATTCAGGTTCGGATTCACAGGGACCTACGATACCTACCACGAGAAGCCGGAGTTCACATTCGAAGAAATCATTGCGGCAGCGTGGCTGTTCATACTGAACCGGGTCTGGTTCAAGTGCATCAACTAGTGCATGAACATTGCAGATCTCTTGTAGTTTGGTGGGAAGGAAAAAGGTCAGTTGCAGTTGAATGATCCCTGAACTTAGGTCCTCTCTAGGCAATTGCCTAGCCAACTTTTATGGTGGAGATCTGTAGTTTCTTCAGTGTAGAACAGTTAAGTTCAGACTAAATCTGTAGAATGCCTTTTGTAGAGGCAATAGTACCCTTTTGCGCAGTTATCCCATATTGTAGTATGGAATTAGTTCGCAAGTAAAAAATACTATCAAGATGTATCTATTTATTTAATTACTATCGGCGGTTGAATTCAGTTTACTGTCATACTTATCCGAGACAGACAAGATTCAGACAATATTTTATAAACTGATCATGGGTGGTTTATTCATGCAAGTTCCATATAGAATCATGCACCAGCTCAAACAAATATATGTAAAAATTGTTCGAGGCATACAAACCAGTAGAATTCCGTGCCTTTCGAATCGCTCACCAGCAGCATTTTCCCGGCAATGGTGTCATTGAACATTGCTAGACCACCCTCTTTTTAGGAGGGTTGCCTTAGTTATTCACACAAATTCATTAGCCACACATACTAAAAATTCATTAGCCACACAAAGTACAAATCATTAGCCACACATACTACGAATTCAGTAGCCACACAAACTACAAATCATTAGCCACACAATACAAATTCAGTAGCCACACATACTACAACAGTTCAAACCATTACATAAGGTGTACTACGTGCTCGACTCTCAATTTAGCAATCTTTCAGATTCACTAAACCTCTATATTCACTCGAGAGAAATCAGAACCACCAGCTTGTCCACGCCCGGTCCCCCCACCGAAACCATGCGCTCCTTCGCGGAACGGTGGTGGTCCTGTGCCATCGATCCTTCTAGGCCAACACTGTAGGCAACAGGGATGCTTTCTGGCCGCCTCGTCGGGGTCCTGAATGCAATGTACCAGATCTAGAACCTCCTGCGGGTGGATGATCACCGGGTTCTTCTAGCAAAGTTGTCGTCTTGCCCTGCTTGGAATCTCCACCTCGTACATCTTAGGAACAGTGTATGGATCTTCCAGCCACGCCTTTACCTCGATTATCCATCTGTCGCTCAGTGGCATAATCTCCACCAACTCGCCGCCAAGGCTACTGACGACCTGCTTGAGGGTCTCCGGTTCCCAAGCATCCAAAGGGAGGTTGTCAAAGCCGATTTTAGAGAAGAAACGAAGCTGCCCCAAGCGATCGTCCCACCCATAGGCGCGATGCCAACGCATGAAGATCATTTTCTCCCCATAGCACTTGAAAGAACGAGAAGAATGCAAAACACGCTTGCTGCCTGAGCTATGGGCGAACCGGACGAAGAAATCGAATGGCGGCACGCATACCTCAATATTGGCCACTTTACGTATGATCCCAAAATGAGACCTAAAAGCCGACAGCAAGTCTGCCGGCGACCCGGCTGGACGCGTTCCCAGCACGGTGGCCATGAGAGCGTTGCCGTCGAACTCCTCTGCCATGGCTACCATGCCAGGGGTGCACGACAGCATGCAACCGCCCGAGGCCGGTCGCTGGTTCGGATCACCTGGCCGGACACGATCCACCGTGCGAGAAGGTCTAGGCAACGGCGAGAGGCTAGGATGGGGACGCGAAGATCTTACACGTCGACTAGGAAAAACAAGGCAAGGGAGATGGTGGCAAACCTCGATCTGGAACCAGCCATGGCAGGGACCCAAGGAGAGCAAAAACAAGCTCCGATCTGGAGACCAGTAGCCGGAGAGGGCAATAATAGGGGAGAAGAGAAGAGTAGAGAAGAAGATCTAGTCCTCACAGGGATAAACCAGTCCATGACCGCAAAGGATAACGGGAAATACTGACAGGACGGGGCAAGAAGAGTTGACCTAACATCGAGATTTGAGTTCAACCATTTTTTGATTGGTTCAAATGACCGTTTGGCCATTAGATTTGTATTTACCCCCATTTGGCCCCTCTCGACAATTGGCAAAGCTACTACAGCCCCTCTGTGAGATTACACGCAACTCGAACCCCGCAATGCCTTAGCGTCTGAAATTTTAGGCTGCATATTAAAAATCTGCCTTCTCTGGATGAAGAACCCTTCGTCGCTCGCGATAGTCAAGGTGGACGTCCCACTACATGCACGCGACTCCTGGTCTTCCGTGGTTTTTCTCAAGAGACACATCTGGCCGCCGATCCACAGGAGAAATATGGATTCGTTTTTAGCCCTGTCACACTCCAAAAGGCGGTTGTTGAGCACTTAGCATCCCAGTGTAAGACCTTGCTCAGAAGACAAAGAAGCACATGAAGAGAGGTAAGAAAGCCGAGAGCCAACCTTGTCCGAATAGGACCCGGGCTAAGGACAACGTCGTAGCAGCCCGCGAGGATGGCTTTCCCCAAATGCATGTAGCCTGTGAAGCGATACTGACTTCGAAGCTGCTTCGCCTCGTTCATGGAAATATGCTCGCTTTGACCGATGGTATCAAGACACTAAGGGCAACCTTCTTAAAGACAAAGATCCAAATTGCCCGGTTTTCACTGTCAAGGTGCCATCAGACATGGACTTCATCCATGAAGCCCTAGCGTACATGTTCTTCATAGCATACGAGGACATCTTCAAGCTGTTTCTCTCAAAATGGCTGGATTATAACCTAGTCCGACTATTCAAGCTCAATCTGGCGAAGAAGATCAAGAGAGATCAAACCCCGTACATTGTGATAGTGGATCCCTACTACATGCGTGATATCCAGTTGAAGGAAGGATCAGAGATGTGTGCCATGGCAACGGCGTACCTCAAAAAGTTCATGGTGGACCACAATAGGACGAACATGCTTATTTTTCCTTTCTTTCCCGAGTAAGTACACCCACCCGCTAGCCGTCGTAAATTAGGATTTCTTATAGCTTTGTTCCTTTGCCCTTTTCCAACATCGTGTTTCAATCGTGTTGTGCAGAGACAAATATTGCACACTCATCATCATTTCCACGAAGTACTCGCTAGCAATGTATTTTGACTTAGTGATTAAGAAGAAGAAAGACTACACCAGAATAAGGGGTGTTCTTAATGAGGCTCTCGAGGGCTAAGCCAGAAAGGGATGCCCCTTCATCAACAAGGGGGGATGTTTCAATGATAGCAAACATGTGTTCAAGCATGCATTCGATTTCCCCTGCTTCAAGGAGCCGACTACTAGTGGCAGCGCCAAGGAGGCCTTCCACATTATGCATCACCTTAAAGGGTTTGTCTGGGATTGCCATAACCTAACTCTTCCATCTATACTCCGAGCATGGGCCGAAAATTTGGCGCAATCGGATGATGATCTTAGAGAATACTTCCATCGCATCCAGGTTAAGCTGTCAGAAATCATCATGGAAGATGTCAACACAATGGGAGGGGTCCTAAAACACAACAGAGGGTTGAATAAGAGGGAGATCAAAGATATTCTCCATAAGAAGTGTTCAGGACGTGGATGACGAAGGATGGCTATCTACCGTTCCCAAAGCCAAGCGTTAATAGTTCTCAATGATCAATGTGTGCGCCTAGCGTTATTGAGTGTGTGCATAGATGTCTGTGTGTAGTGTTGTGTCACAAACTTTACTAGTGTGGTCATATGTCCTAAACTTCACTATTGTGGTCGTTGTCGTCGAGCTTATATTATTGTGATCGATGTGCTCTCTTTTATGTTTACGAATATTTTGCTTTAGTTTATGTGAACATATATGCATGTGAACCCATTTGGTTCATTCTGTTGCATGATTTACTAATATGCCTTGTCTATAGAGATGACAAAGTGGTACATGGTGTAGAAGGGTTGGGTTCCAGGAGTCTACGATGAGTGGGAGGACTATCAGAAACAGGTGAACAAGTTCAGCGGCAACATCTACAAAGGATACATGACTCAAGAGGAGGCGGAAGCCAAGTGGAGGAACCACATGTGGAAGGAGAACCAGATGAAGATATTGCTAGTGCTCTTGCTCTTGATCACCATAATCACAGCTATATTCTATTTGATTCTAGTGTAGGCGGTGACCACTTCATTTGTAATGTAAGATGATGAACTTTGTACCAACACTTGTGTAAATATTCTTCACTTGTATTGTAATATGATGAACACTTGTGTACCTTGACCAGGCTCTAAGTAGTGTGATGACACTATATTGGTGTATGTATTATGTTTGTTTTCATATAACAAGTGAAATATACCGATTCTACTGCTATGTGTATAATACCTATATAATACTTGATTCTGGACCAATACTGTTTTTTAAATACCTGAGTTACACACTTGTGGTGCATTTATATATACTTTTGTGGCGTATACCACTTCTGTGGCGCATATGCTAAAATGTGCCACTGAACCATGCCCTGTGGCGCATAACCTGGAATATGCCACTGAAGTATCATGACTTCTGTGGCGCATTTTGAAATGCGTTACAGAAGTTATCTTTAGTGGCGACGTATCATTGGCCCATATGCTATGCGCCACAGAAGGGCAAAATCATTGCGCCACTATTGAATGTTTTCCTAGTAGTGTTATAAAGGAGAATCGCGAGTATAATGTTGCTTTCCAAAACCCTTTTGGAGGATTAGGATGTCTAGCATCTCCAACCTTCGCAAATTCTCATCAAATATGAGAACATATATTTTGCCAAATTATAGTCTATCAGGTTGCAAACAAAACATTGTTTTAGATATCGCAATATCTTCCACACATGATGGTTTCTGAAACAATTCTTTCAGCTCCTAGATCACCTTGATATCAAAACAATCTTTTGAATATCAAGAATCATGGAGGCAAACATGATACTTTTAGATACTAACACTGGAATTGTTAATCTTGATTTAATAGTAATTATTAAACTTCATGGAGTAAATGGAGTATGCTGAAAGTTTGCAATAGTACTTTTAAACTTTAGACTAGCACTCAAAACAATATGATACCGGTTCGTAAAGTAACTATCCAGAATTCTATAGTTCTATTATCTCAATTATAACTAAGAGTAATGTGGTGAACGGATGCTAATAACTACAACAATTAACTTTGATTTAATTTATGATCAATTGTGTTCAACTTTAATCATATTAATTTTGAACTCCCACTCAAAACATAATCCCTCGAGTTGTTTCGGTGATTACACGAACCAAATACACTACACCAAGTCCGATCATCATGAGAGATGATGTAGCTTCAAAGGGGAACAATCAACATGTTCATCATATCATCCATATGACTCATGCTTTACCTTTCAGTATTCTGTGTTCCGAGGCCATGTCTATACATGCTAGGCTCATCAAGGTTAACCTTAGTATCCGCTTGTGCAAATCTGGCTTGCAGCTGTTGTATGCACACATAGAATCTATCACACCTGATCATCACGTCATGTTTCGAAATGAAGAGTCTTAGCAATGGTGTCTGCTAAGGAAGAACACTTTATTACTTGATATTTAGTGAGAGGGATCATCTTATAGTGCTACCATCGCGATCTAAGCAATACAAGATGCATAAAAAGGATTAACATCACATGCAATTCATAATATGTGATATGATATGGCCTTTATTCTTGTGGCTTTGATCTCCATCTTCAAAGTATGAACATGATCGCCATCATCACTGGCGTGGCATCAAGGTCAATGGCACCGCTTCATGGTTGTCCTCCACCAATAACAACTATTACAACTACTTGATGAATAGACACAGGTCTTAAAGAAAATTTAAGGACAACCATAAGGCTCCTACTGGTTGTCAACTTACAATAAGGATCATTGCATACATCATATATAATCACAATCATTTAACGAGAACAAGTTAGATGCCTCTAAGTTTCTTTGCATGTTTTACGTGGTTGGGGCTTTCGAATAAGAACTGTTCTAACTTACGAACTTGAACCACAACGTTATTACAAGTATTGTCAAGTGCCCATTGTAAATTGAATCTTCACTATCGTGGGAGAGACAAACACCCGCAAAGCCACTTGTGCAATGCAAGTTGCACGTTGATCGTGGAGCAAGTCTCATGTATGATGACATGTAAGGTTAGCCTAGGCCTCTTCATCCCACCATCCTACAAGATGGAAAGTACACAAAAAGCAAGAGACAACAAAACGATCAACACCCAAAAAACCATTGTGTTCTACTTGTGCAACAGATCTACGCATAGACACGGCTCTGATACTAATGTAGGGTTCGCAGCATGGAAAACAAAAAATTTCTATCGCGGCAACACACAAAAGCCAAGATCTAATCTACGAGATCTTTTCTAACTCAGCCCAAGTTGAACCCCTCCCTAACTCGGCCTCCAAAGGAAGAGGTTGAAACCTTTTCTACCTAGACTTCCCTCTTACCAAAAACTAGAGTTTGACTTTTCAAACTAGGGTTTAACCCTTCTACTTGTCTTGGCTGTATTGGCCCTTTAGGGTTTGGTGTGTCCAGCCCCTAGGGCATGCCACATCCCAAGTGATCCCTACCGGAGTGGTGGACCTTCCAGAACATTCTAGAAGGTTTTGATAAAAACACCGAAAATATTTCCGAACCCCGGAAAACCACTTTCCTTATATGAATCTCATTCTCCGGACCATTTCGGATCTCCTCGTGATGTCCTGGATCCAATCTAAGACTCTGAACAACATTGGGCCTCCAACTCACATTCCATATCTACTTTAAGCAACATTGAATCCTTAAGTGTGTCTCCTTACGGTTCGTGAACTATGTAGACATGATCGAGACACCTCTCCGATCAATAACCAATAGTGGGATCTGGAAATCCATAATGGCTCCCACATATGTCTATGATGACTTCATGATCAAATGAACGTTTTACATATGATATTGATTCCCTTTGGCGTTCAATACTTTACTTATCCGAGGTTCGATCGTCGATATCTCTATACCTAGTTCAACCTCGTTACCGATAAGTACTCTTTACTCATTCCATGATATGACATCCCTTGTGACCTAGTCGCATGCTTGCAAGCCAATTGGATGATATTCCACCGAGAGGGCCCAGAGTATATCTATTTGTCATATGGATGGAAAAATCCCATTTTTGATCCATGTGCTTCAACACATACTTTCAGAATACCTAATTCCACCTTTATAACCACCCAGTTACGGAAGTAGTGTTTGATGTCATCAAAGCATTCATCTTGTGATGGTGATTAACATGATCTCATGGTCGAAGGATTAGGTTACTGTTTATTTAAAAGCTTTGTAGCAAATGAACTTTAATGACTTGATCTTATGGTATGCTTACTATAGGAGTGTGTCCTTCAAATAATTCTTCTAATGACATGATATTGTTATCAATTACATCCAATTTCCATCATCAGGAAACCATGATCATCTACTAATCCACAAGCTAGTTTAACAATAGGCTTACTAGGGACTCTTTTATGTTTACAAAACACACAAGTATTAATATCTCTGGTTAATACAATTATAGCATGGGATATAAACATTTTTCATAAACACAAAGATATAATAATAACTATTTTATTATTTCCTCTTGGACATATCTCCAACAAAAATTTCCTATGCAAATCCTTTCAATCAAACAGGCCCTTACTATTGGGAATGGCTGATCTTTTGAATAACCTTTCCTCCCAATGTTTGGGAAGCAAGTTTTTGCTCAAAGTCATACTTTTTAAAATTTGGCCAACTACATAGAAAAATGTGTTGAAGTTTATAATCCCTGATAAATATTGTTAGAACTATTATGAAATATATGTTCGTATGTTTCCCATTAGATATTGTAGCGTTGGTAATTTTCTCTATATATTTGATAAAATTTTGAATTTGTTGACTTTGACAAAAAAATACTATATTTGTTCTAGTTTGGGATATATAGAGGGAGTAGTACTACAAGGAATAATATGGCCCAGAGTGGACTGGGAAACCAAAGAGTAAGGCAACGACGAGGAATTTTCAACAATGATTAGGCTTCATGGTTATTTTTGTCAAATAGAATGTCATTGCCCAATTTAATAACAGTATCTCAAACTTTGATATATAAGTGTGCATGATAACTTTCATTAAATTTCCCAAGGGCTTTTCTAAATCACGAAAGCTCTAATATTATTGGAAATTACCTAAAGTACCCTAATCCCCTAATAAATCCTAAACCCTAAGCCCCCTATACCCCTAAAAACCCTGAACCCTCAATTCCTAACCCTAAGCTCGGACATATTATTGAAAATTTCCTAAACACTAAACCCTCAATACTATAAAACCCTAAACCCTCGACTCATAAACAACCCTAACCAAGAAGGTATCATGCACTTATTGATCAAAATTTGAGATACTTTCATTATTAAATTGTTGCTAAGTCATTCCATTGCATGAATATATGCATAAAGCTCAAACATTATTGAAAATTGCGGAAACCCTAAACTGTGAAACCTAAAACCTGAACCCTTAAACCCTAAAATATGAAACACTAAACCCCTAAACCTTGAACGAGCAGCTATCATGCACACTTCTAGATCAAATTAATTTTCAGATACTTATATTATCTAGGGTAACACCATTTTATTCGACAATATATGCATAAACCTTGAACATTATTAAAATTCCCTAAACCCTTGACCCTGAACAACCCCTAAAACTTAAACCCTAAACCCATCAACACTAAAACCCCTTACCCTCAACGCACATACACCCTAACCAAGCATGTATCATGCACTTATAGATCAAAATTTGAGATGATTTCATTAAATTGCGGTAACGCTATTATATTCCATGAATATAAGCATAAAGCTTGAACATTATTATTGAAAATTCCCTAAACCCTAAAAACTAAACCCCTCAACCCATAATTAAACCCTTATCAATAAGGTATCATGCACTTATAGATTCAAATTTGAGATATTTTCATTAAATTATGGTAACGCCATTCTATTCCACGATTAAAAGCACAAAGCAGCTTGAACATTATTGAAAATTCCTGATACCATAAACCCTTAAACCATGACAAAACAAGTATCATGCACTTTTAGATCAAATTTGAGATACTTGCATTAAATTGGGAAACGTCATTATATTCGACGAATACAAGCATAAATCTTGAACATTATTGAAAATTACCTAAATCCTAATAAATAAACCCTCAATACTAAAACCCTAAACCCTTCAACCCATAATTAAACCCTAACCAAGCAGGGTATCATGCACTTATAGATTCAAATTTGAGATACTTTCATTAAATTATGGTAACACCATTCTATTCCACGATTAAAAGCACAAAGCAGCTTGAACATTATTGAAAATTCCTGATACCATAAACCCTTAAACCATGACAAAACAAGTATCATGCACTTTTAGATCAAATTTGAGATACTTGCATTAAATTGGGAAACGTCATTATATTCGACGAATACAAGCATAAATCTTGAACATTATTGAAAATTACCTAAATCCTAATAAATAAAACCTCAATACTAAAACCCTAAACCCTTCAACCCATAATTAAACCCTAACCAAGCAGGGTATCATGCACTTATAGATTCAAATTTGAGATACTTTCATTAAATTACGGTAACACCATTCTATTCCATGATTAAAAGCATAAAGCAGCTTGAATATTATTTAAAATTCCCGAAACCATAAAACCCTAAACAGTAAACCCCTAAAACCTGACCAAACAAGTATCATGGACTTTTAGATCAAATTTGAGATACTTACATAAAATTGGGCAACGCCATTATATTCGACGAATATAAGCATAAAGCTTGAAGATTGTTGAAAATTACCTAAACCCTAAATCCTAATAAATAATCCCTAAACCACTAAATACTAAAACCCTAAACCCTTCAACCAATAACTAAACCCTAACCAAGCAGGGTATCATGCACTTATAGATCCAAATTTGAGATAATTTCATTAAATTGTGCTAACGCCATTATATTTCACAATTATAAGCATAAAGGTTAAACATTTTTGAAAATTCCCTAGACCCCTAAACGACCCTGACCAGGCAGGGGTATCATCCACTTGTAGTGGAATGGTATTGTAAGAGATAAGACAAGATAAAGATAAGATCGTGAATGGCCGATCTTTTGAATAAGCATCCCTCCCGATGTTTGGGAAGCAAGTGACAATTTCGAAACCGGAAAAGTTCGATTTTATTTGCCGCCAAGGACCGAAGTGATTTCCTTCCGATGTACTACACCTCACCAACGCGGCTGCCGAACACGCCAGAGAAACAGAGCCGAACTCTCAAAAAAGAAAAGAAAAAGAAACAGAGCCGCCATACCAAGGCATATGTGCGCAGTTCCCTGCTGTGGACGACAAAGAGATCAGCCGGGCCGATGTGCAAGAGGAGAGGTGTGGAGAGATGAGAGGCATCGAAGGAGAGAGAAAACACACTTTTTTTGGCATGCATAGGTCCTGAAATTTAATACTAGTAGAGTCCGGAGTACCTCGTGTCAGGAACCCATTACTAAAAAAAATTGCTCTGACATCGAACCGCCTTGAACTCCTCTTCTCTCTTCTCTGCTTCCCTCTTCCCCTGCCTACGTTTTGTCTTCTCTGCATGTACAACGCGTGGACAGAAGTTGAGCATATGTCCAAGCAAAATAAATATACTCCACCATATAGATAGCCTCTAAACGAGATGATTTGTGAGACTCACTAAACTGAAGACACTAACTTCTGCATAGGAGTTTTATAGCTTGGTCATACATAGCCAAGTGGGCCCATTATTTTCTTTTTCCTTAGGGCATCCGCAATATGTAAAAACATACACTTTTAGGCATATAGTAGTACATTGTCGAGAAAATAAAGTTACCTCAAGGTTGTGGGTTTCCCATAGAGAATAGAAAAATCATTTCCCCTTGCATGGAGCAATATGACAAGCTATGTGGGTCCTACCTTGTTGCAAATGCCGACCTTATACATTGTGGTAAATTCCATAAGTCGGGTGGGTCCTACATTATGGATGCCCTTAGAGACTTAGACACATGTGTCTTGTACTCCCGCTTCCACCGTGCTAGACTCATTTTTTTTGGAGAAATTCATTTAACTGTTGTAGTTAGATGTAGGGTTCGCAGCATAGAAAACAAAAAATTTCCTACGATGTGAACTATGTACCAAGATCTATCTATTAGATACAAACAACGGGCGGATGTACATCCGTAGAGAACATACCCTTTAAGACCGACAAAGCTTAACAAGTTCAACTCGTGGTTGGTGTAGACGATCTCTTGCCGATCTCAAGATCGAGAGGAAGTCCTAGCGCCGCAAATCAGCAGCGCATCCGTGCTCGCACACACGTTCGAGGCACCGAGCAACCTCTGCCTCCTCGCTCCAGCGATGCAGCGGAAGCACAACTCTTTCTTGCCGAATAGCCACCGGGAACATGTATCTCGCTAGTCCGAGACCATGGGGGATAAATTCTAGAGGGGAGAGAGATCCTTCACGAGGAGGTGTGAGAGACAAGTGAGGGGAGGGGCTCCTTTTATAGGAGGAGGGGGGCACCCAAGGGGGTGGCCGCCGGCCATGGGGGCTGCCCCCTCCCCTCCTTCATTCATGTGGGTGGACACTCCACTCACAAAATGGCCCTTCAATTTTCTCCACTCAAAAATCCACTCAAATTCCCATTAAATTTCCACCAAATTTAATGCAAACTCTCATTAAATAAAACTCTTTTATTTTATTCAGAATTTTGTCAATTACTTTAATGACAAACATTCACAAATAACCCCTTGCTATAATTCTATTTCACATGCATAACCACTTTATGCAATTTCACCCGAAAACCTGTTTCGGTATCTAGTGAAATAAATTCCTGCGCTTGTTTATTCTTTCGGCATGAAACTTTTGCTCCAATTGGATGTCGGTGTCTCTTAAGTGTGTCACCCTACGGTTCGTGAATAATGCGGACATGATCGAGACCCCTCTCGGATCAATAATCAGAAGCAGGATCTGGAGACCCATACTGACTCCCACACATTCAACGATGACTTTCTTGTGATCGTCGGAACCTTTTACGCTAGTATCTTAATCCCTTTGTTTCACGATATATTACATGTCTGAGATTCGATCATCGGTATCTCCATACCTAGTTTGATATTGTTACTGACATGCACTCTTTTCTCGTTCCCGTGATATAACATTCTAGTGATCAAATCACTTGCTTGCAAGCTAATCAATGTGATATCATCGAGAGGGCCCAGAGTATATCTATCTGTCATCGGGATGAACAAATTCCACTCTCGATCCATGAGCCTCAACATAACACTTTATTAGTTCTGAATCCATCTTTATAATCACCCTGTTACGGTGTGACATTTGATGTTATCAAGAAACTCTTCCGGTGTTAGTGATTGACATGATCTCGTGGTCTAAGGATTAGGATCACTTCGTAAGTTGTTATAGAAATATAAACTCAATGACTTTGATCGTAATGCTATACTTCGGATGAATGTTCATCACACCATTACACTAATTTTGTGATCCCGTTATTAACGACATCCAATGTCCATGATCAGGAAACCTTGACCATCTTGTTAATCAACGAGCTAGTTTATGAGAGAGGCATAACTAGGAACTTTCTGTTTGTTTATTAAACACACATGTATTAATGTTTCCGTATTAATACAATTATAGCATGCAAAATAAACATCTGTCATATACTTGGAATACACATAATAAACACTTTATTATTGCCTCTTAGGGCATATTCCCTTCAGTCTCCCACTTGCACTAGAGACAATAATCAAGTTACATAGTGATAAATCTAACACCCATTGAGTTCTGGTGTTGATCATGTTTTTCTCTAGGGAGAGTTTTAGTCAATGGATCTGCTACATTGATATCCGTATGTACTTTACAAATCTTTATATCTCCATCCTTGACATGCTCGCGGATGGAGTGAAACCGGTGCTTAATATGCTTGGAATGCTTGTGAGACCTTGGTTCTTTGGCATTGGCAATGGCACCATTGTTGTCACAATAGATCACCATTGGGTCCAACGCGTTTGCAACCACTCCTAGTTCGGATATGAACTCCTTCATCCAAACTGCTTCCTGAGCCACTTCTGAAGCAGCAACATATTCGGCCTCCGTTGTTGATACCGCTACCACAGGTTGTTTGGAGCTCCTCCAACTAACCGCTCCGCCATTCATGAGAAATACGTATCCGGATTGAGACTTAGAGTCATCCGGATCGGTGTCAAAGCTAGCGTCAACATAACACTTAGCGACGAGCTCTTCTTCACCTCCGTATATAAGAAACATATCCTTAGTTCTTCGTAAGTACTTAAGGATATTCTTGACCGCTATCCAGTGTTACGAACCTGGATCCGATTGGTACCTACTAGTCAAACTAATAGCATGTGCCACATCCGGTCTTGTACATAGCATGGCGTACATTATAGAGCCTATGGCTGAAGCATAGGGGACTTTGTCCATTATCTCTCTTTCTTCCGCCGAAGCCGGACTTTGAGTCTTACTCAATGTCTTGCCTTGCAACATAGGTAAGAACCCCTTCTTACTTCCGTCCATTTTAAACTTCTTTAAAATCTTATCAAGGTATGTACTTTGCGATAGCCCTATTAGGCGCCTAGATCTATCTCTATAGATCTTTATGCCTAATATGTATGACGCTTCACCTAGGTCCTTCATTGAAAATTTGCTGTTTATATAACTTTTAACACTGTTTAAAAGATCTATATCATTTCCGATCAATAATATTGTCATCCACATATAATATCAGAAATGCCACATTGCTCCCACTCACATTCTTGTAAATACAAGCTTCTCCATAAGTTTGGACAAATCCAAACTCTTTGATCACCTCATCAAAGCGGAGATTCCAACTTCGTGATGCTTGCTTCAATCCATAGATGGATCGCTGAAGCTTGCACACCTTGTTAGCATCCTTAGGATCGACAAAACCCTTTGGTTGTATCATATACAACTCTTTTTCAATATTACCATTGAGAAACACGGTTTTGACATCCATCTTCCATATCTCATAATCGAAATATGCAGCAATTGCTAACATAATCCTAACTGACTTTAGCATCGCTACGGGAGAGAATGTCTCATCGTAGTCAACTCCTTGAATTTGCCGAAACCCCTTTGCGACAAGTCGAGCTTTATAGACGGTCACATTACCATCAGCATCAGTTTTCCTTTTGAAAATCCATTTGTTCTCCACGGCCTTTCGGTCGTGAGGTAATTCCACCAAGTTCCAAACTTGATTTTCATACATGGATTCCATCTCGGATTTCATGGCTTCTAACCATTTGTTGGAATCCAGGCTCATCATCGCTTCTTCATACGTCGCAGGGTCATAATTTTCATCAACCATGAAATTCATGACAGGATTTCCGTATAGCTCGGGAGCTGCACGCGTCTTGCTTGACCTGCGAGGTTCGGTAGTACTCACTTTCGGAGTTTCAAGATCATTATCATTAGTTCCCTCTTCAACAGGTGGAGCCAACTCCGGAACAACTTCCGGCGCTGCGCTACTCGCCATACTTTGAAGAGAAGGTTCAATAACCTCTTCGAGTTCTACCTTCCGACTACTCACACCTTTCGCGAGAAACTCTTTCTCTAGAAAGGATCCATTCTTGGCAACAAAAACCTTGCCCTCGGATCTGTGATAGAAGGAATACCCAATAGTTTCCTTAGGTTATCCTATGAAGACGCATTTTTCCGCTTTGGGTTCGAGTTTATCCGGTTGAAGTTTCTTCACATAAACATCGCATCCCCAAACATTAAGAAATGACAGCTTAGGTTTGTTTCCAAACCACAATTCATATGGTGTCTTTTCAACGGATTTAGATGGTGCCCAATTTAAAGTGAATGCAGTAGTTTCTAGTGCATAACCCCAAAATGACAACGGCAAGTCCATCAGAGACATCATAGATCGAACCATATCTAATAAAGTACGATTACGACGTTCTGACACACCATTTCTCTGTGGTGTTCCGGCAGGCGTGAGTTGTGAAACAATTCCACACTCTTTCATGTGAATGCTAAACTCGTAACTTAGATACTCACCTCCACGGTCGGACCGTAGAAATTTGATCTTTCTATTATGATGATTTTCCACTTCATTCTAAAATTCCTTGAACTTTTCAAAGGTTTCAGACTTGTGTTTCATCAAGTAGATATAACCGTATCTACTCAAATCATCCGTGAAAGTAACAAAATATCGATATCCACCTCGCGCCGACACACTCATTGGACCACATACATCAGAATGTATGATTTCCAATAAATCTGTCGCCCGTTCCATTGAACCGGAAAACGGCGTTCTAGTCATCTTGCCCATAAGGCATGGCTCACATGTATCAAATGATTCAAAATCAAGTGATTCCAAAAGTCCATCCGAATGGAGCTTCTTCATGCGTTTAACGCCAATATGACCTAGACGGCAGTGCCACATATACGCGGATATATCATCATTTAGTTTAATCCTTTTAGCATCAACATTATGAATATGTGTAACATTATTATCGAGATCCAAAAGAAATAAACCATTCATCATCGGTGCATGACCATAAAAGATTTCATTCATATAAATGGAACAACCATTGTTCTCGGATTTAAATGAATAACCACTTCGCATCAAACACGATCCAGATACAATGTTCATGCTCAGTGCAGGCACCAGATAACAATTATTCAAGTTTATAACTAATCCTGACGGCAAATGGAGAGGCAGCGTTCCGACGGCGATCACATCAACGCTTAATCCATTGCCGACACGCATCTTGACCTCACCCCTTTCTAGCGGTCGCTTGTTCCGCAGCCCCTGATTCGAGTTACAAATATTAGCATCTAAACCGGTATCAAATACCTAGGTGCTACTGCGAGCACTAGTCAAGTACACATCAATAACATGTATATCATATATACCTTTGTTTGCCTTGCCGGCCTTCTTGTCTGCCAAATACTTGGGGCAGTTGCGCTTCCAGTGGCCAGTCCCCTTACAATAGTAGCACTCGGTATCAGACTTAGGTCCAACTCGGGGTTTCTTTTTAGTCACGGCAACAGGCTTGCCGCCCTTACTTCCCTTCTATTTTCCCTTCTTGTCTTTCTTGAAACCAGTGTTCCTATTGATCATCAACACTTGATGTTCCTTTTTGATCTTCACTTCTGCAGTTTTAAGCATTGACAGAAGCTCAGGGAGAGACTTCTTCATGCATTGCATATTATAGTTCATCACAAAGCTCTTATAGCTAGGTGGCAGAGACTGCAGAACACGATGGATGCCTAAGTCAATGGGAATCGTTATTCCCAAGGACACAAGCTTATCGGTGTAACCCGACATCTTGAGTACATGCTCACTAACGAAGCTGTGCTCTTCCATCATGCAGCTAAAGAACTTTTCTGAAGCGTTGTAGCTCTCCACAACAGCATGTGTGTCGAAAATCATTTTCAACTCACCCATTGTATCAAATGCATTGCCGTTTTCAAAACGCTTTCGAAGTTCCGGCTCTAGCCATACAATGTGCCGCAATGAACTAAGTTGTGGTCCTCCGGACGAGTCTGATAGACATTCTTCTCCTCGTCAGGGGCATCCTCAAAAGGTGGGGGGCCTAGTGGCGCTTCTAGCACGTATTGCTTTTGTGCAGCAGAGAGGAGAATCCTCAAATTCATGGCCCATTCGGTAAAGTTGCTACCGTTCGTTGCTAGTTTCTCTTTCTCCATGAACACATTGAAATTAAAAGCAGGTGGTGCCATCTACAACAGAATTTGTAAAGTTTATACTAAGTGTATGATAGATTGAGTTCAACTAATCCATATTACGAATGAACTCCCACTCAAAAACGACATCCCTCGTGCCTTTTTGGTGATTACATGAACCAAATCCACTATACCAAGTCCGATCATCACGTGAGTCGGTATAGCTTCAAAGGCGAGCATCAAATGGGCATCATATCAACTATATGACTCATGCTTAACCTTTCGGTCCGTGTTCCGAGGCCATGTCTGTACATGCTAGGATCGCCAAGTTAGAACCTTAGTATTCGCGTGTGTAACTGTTTTACACCCGAAATATGGTCGTGGATCCAAGAACACCCGATCATCACGTGATGTCTTGGAGCGACGAAACATAATCGGTGCATACTAAAGGAAGAACACATTCTTATCTTGATATTTAAATGAGGGATCATCTTATTATGCTAACAAAGCGCTAAACAAGCAATATAAGATGCTATCAAACATCACATGTTTATTAGTGAAATGTTATGGTTCCCGCAGATGATCTCTATCATGTGCATCGTGGTATGATCACTATCATACCTATATGTGTAAATCCAAGGTCTATGGAGTTTACACGCTATGTGTGTTGTAAGAGTATCATCTCATACTTCTACTTACAACACTACCATATCATAACACTATCCCAGCAACAATCTAAACTAGACGCCTCTAATTTATCCATTGCAAGTTTTACGTGGCTTAGGGATTTCGAGATAGAACCGTTCTTACCTACGAACATGAACCACAACGAGGATAACCAAATTATTGACAACTCGTTGCAAAATAGATATTGACTATAGTAGGAGAGACAGACACCCGCTAGCCACTTATGCAAACTAGTTGCATGTCAAGCGTGGAACAGGTCTCATGTGCGAGGACATGTAAAGTTTGTCCGGGCCGCTTCATCCCACTATGCCACCAATATCCAAAATAAAAAAAAGGAGCAACAACATGATCATCATCGCCCACATACTCATATGTGTACTACCCGTGTAAAGCATCTACGCATAGATCCGGCTCTGATACCACTGTAGGGTTCGCAGCATAGAAAACAAAAAATTTCCTACGATGTGAACTATGTACCAAGACTTATCTATTAGATACAAACAACGGGCGGATGTACATCCGTAGAGAACATACCCTTGAAGACCAACAAATCTTAACGAGTTCAACTCGTGGTTGGTGTAGACGATCTCTTGTCGATCTCAAGATCGAGAGGAAGTCCTAGCGCCGCAAATCAGCAGCGCATCCGTGCTCGCACACACGTTCGAGGCACCGAGCAACCTCCGCCTCCTCGCTCCAGCGATGCAGCGGAAGCACAACTCTTTCTTGCCGAATAGCCACCGGGAACATGTATCTCGCTAGTCCGAGACCATGGGGGGTAAATTATAGAGGGGAGAGAGATCCTTTATGAGGAGGTGTGAGAGACAAGTGAGAGGAGGGGCTCCTTTTATAGGAGGGAGGGAAACCAAGGGGGTGGCCGCCGGCCATGGGGGCTGCCCCCTCCCCTCCTTCATTCATGTGGGTGGACACTCCACTCATAAAATGGCCCTTCAATTTTCTCCACTCAAAAATCCACTCAAATTCCCATTAAATTTCCACCAAATTTAATGCAAACTCTCATTAAATAAAACTCTTTTATTTTATTCAGAATTTTGTCAATTACTTTAATGACAAACATTCACAAATAACCCCTTGCTAGAATTATATTTCACATGCATAACCACTTTATGCAATTTCACCCGAAAACATGTTTCGGTATCTAGTGAAATAAATTCATGCGCTTGTTTATTCTTTCGGCATGAAACTTTTGCTCCAATTGGATGTCGGTGTCTCTTAAGTGTGTCACCCTACGGTTCGTGAATAATGCGGACATGATCGAGACCCCTCTCGGATCAATAATCAGAAGCGGGATCTGGAGACCCATACTGACTCCCACACATTCAACGATGACTTTCTTGTGATCGTCGGAACCTTTTATGCTAGTATCTTAATCCCTTTGTTTCACGATATATTACATGTCCGAGATTCGATCATCGGTATCTCCATACCTAGTTTGATCTTGTTACTGACATGCACTCTTTTCTTGTTCCCGTGATATAACATTCTAGTGATCAAATCACTTGCTTGCAAGCTAATCAATGTGATATCACCGAGAGGGCCCAGAGTATATCTATCCGTCATCGGGATGAAAAAATTCCACTCTCGATCCATGAGCCTCAACATAACACTTTATTAGTTCTAAATCCATCTTTATAATCACCCTGTTATGGTGTGACGTTTGATGTTATCAAGAAACTCTTCCGGTGTTAGTGATTGACATGATCTCATGGTCTAAGGATTAGGATCACTTCGTAAGTTGTTATAGCAATATAAACTCAATGACTTTGATCGTAATGCTATACTTTGGATGAATGTTCATCACACCATTACATTAATGTTGTGATCCTGTTATTAACAACATCCAATGTCCATGATCAGGAAACCTTGATCATCTTGTTAATCAACGAGCTAGTTTATGAGAGAGGCATAACTAGGAACTTTCTGTTTGTTTATTAAACACACATGTATTAATGTTTCCGTATTAATACAATTATAGCATGCAAAATAAACATCTATCATATACTTGAAATACACATAATAAACACTTTATTATTGCCTCTCAGGGCATATTCCCTTCATTAGATAGCACGCATGATCCACTATATGTGTGAAAACTCCCATGGTCAACAATACTTACTACCCCATGATGCACCCATCTAGTGTGGAAACTCTATCACGTCATAAACTATGATGTCGATCGATATGGCCTTGAAGATCTTGGTCATTTGGGTGAAACCCAATAATATCCATACACGGTAGGATAATATTACGAAGCTGTTTTTTCTAGAATACCAGGTATCATGCACCTGTAGATCAAATTGATCTAACAACCGAGGTTGTGGACATATACACATCATAGTTTATGATAATTTTCCCACATTAGGTAGATAGGCGCACCTAGATAAAGAGATAATCTCATTTTTCCAAGTGATAGGAAGGTTTTTTCTATAAAGGAAGCATTCCCTCTATCCCAAAATAGGATGCACGAAGTTTTTGCTCCAAGTCATACTTTTTAAAATTTGGCCAACTACATAGAAAAATGTGTTGATGTTTATAATCCCTAATCAATATTGTTAGAACTATTATGAAATATACGTTCATATGGTGCGCATTAGATATTGTAGACATTGGTAATTTTCTCTATATATTTGATCAAATTTTGAATTTGTTGACTTAAAAAAATTACTATATGAGTTCTAGTTTGGGATATATAGAGGGAGTAGTACTACAACAAAGAATATGGCTCAGAGTGGAGGGGGGAAACCGAAGAGCAAGAGGGTAGCAATGAGGAGTTGAAGGAGGTGTGATATCAGAGCACTCCATGATGATGGGTTTCTGACACTAGGTACTAGTAGTACTATAGCTTTTACAGCGTACACAGTGTACTACTAGAAGGAGTAATAAATTTTGCATGCAAAATAAAATTTGTTTTTTCTCTCTCTCATTCACTTCCTCTCTCCTCGGTGACCCCGCGCGCATCGGCTGGCTGATATCTCCCTCGTCCATATCCAGGCTCTGTGTTGTGCCACATATGCCTTGGTATGACGCATTGTGACTCCAGCGTGCTCGTCATCTGCATTGTTGTACAGAGGAAGGAACCACTTTGGGCCCTAGAGGCAAATATCAGTAGAATTCAAACTTTTGTAGTATCGTCTGAAATCCATGAATGTTCATACATCGTACACCACAATAGCTAATTTCGTGCCTAATTTTTTTGAAAAGGGGCCAAATTTTGACTATAGTAGGCTTTCAGATCGAGATGTTGAATCTTGCAAAACAGGAAGCTTAAAATGGTTTAAAAGGCACGTGACCTAGCTATAACACACTTGTAGTTCCAATTTTGAGATACTTTGAGCAAATTGCCATAAAGCCAGATTACTGCAAAGATATATAGCTACAAATCTTGAAAATTTATGAAACCTAGTAATATCAGTGATATAGGCTACAATAGTGGCATTTTAGCCGTATACTACCTTATAGTTGCTTCACACAAAAACACTGTTGGCACTTTCATTAAATTACGCTAACGCCATTCCATACCATGAATATAAGCATAGAGCATGAACATTATTGAAATTGCCCTAAAACCTAAACCATAAACCCCTAAACCCTCAGCAATCATGTATCATGCAATTCTAGATCAAAATTTGGCATTGATACTTTCATTAAATTGCGCTAACGCCATTCTACTTCACGAACATATGCATACAACTCTAACATTAATGAAAATTCCTTAAACTCTAACCCCCTAAACCCTAAACCCTAAGCCATATACCCCTAAACCCTAGAAACCCTAACCCTGACCAAGAAGGTATATACCATGCATTTAAATTGTTGCTAAGTCATTCTATTCCACGAATATAAGAATAAAGCTCAAATTTCATTTGAAAATTCCTAAAACCCTAAACCAGAAACACTAAACCCATAAAACTTAAACCCTAAAACCTTAAACACTAAACTCCTAAGCCCTGACAAATTAAGAAGTTATCATGCACACTTATATATCAAAGTTTGAGATACATTTATTAAATTGGGCAACGACATTCTATTCAACGAACATAACCATGAAGCCTCATCATTGTTGAAAATTCCCTAAACCCTAAAAAACACCTGAAACCTAAACCCCTAAATACTAAAACCCTTCACCTCTCAACCCATAATTAAACCCTAACCAAGCATGTTTATCCTAAAATTATATATATCCAAATTTGAGATACTTTCATTACATTGCGGTAACGCCATTCTCTTCCACGAATATAACCATAAAGTTTGAACATTATTGAAAAGTCCCTAAAACCTAAAACCCTAAAACCCTAAACCCATAATTAAACCCTAACCAAGTTGGTATCATGCACTTATAGATCCAAATTTTAAATACATTCATTAAATTGCGGTAACGCCATTATGTTCCACACATATAAGCATAAATCTTGAAAATAATTGAAAATTCCCTAAACCCTAATCCCCTGAATGACCCTGACTAAGCAGCAGGTATATAATCCACTTATAGATCGACTTTTGAGATATACTTTCATTAAATTATGCTAAGACCATTCCATTCCACGAATCTAAGCATGAAGATTGAACATTATTGAAAATGCCCTAAAACCTAAACCTTTAACCCTATAACCCTAAACCCTCACCAAGCAGGTATCATGCACTTATAGATCAAAATTTGAGATACTTTAATTAAATTGCGCTAACGCCATTATAATTCATTAAAGTACACTAATCCCCTAATAAAGCCTAAATCCTAAGCCCCCTATACCCCTAAAAACCCTAAACCCTCAACCCCTAACCCTAAGCACGGACATATTATTGAAAAAGTCCTAAACCCTAAACCCTAAACTACCCCTAAAAAAACCAAAACCCTAAACCCTCAGTACTATAAAACACTAAACCCTCAACCCATAAAATACCCTAACCTAGCAGGTATCATGCACTTATTAATCAAAATTCGAGCTACTTTCATTACTAAATTGTTGCTAAGTCATTCAATTCCATGAATATATGCATAAAGCTCGAACTTTATTGAAAATTGATGAAACCCTAAACCCTAAAACCTCAAACACTAAACCCCTAAACCCTAAAACCAAAAACATTAAACCCCTATGCCTTGACCGAGAAGCTGTCATGCACACTTATAAATCAAATTAATTTTTAGATACTTTTATTATTTAGCTTAACACCATTCTACTTGACGAATATAGGCATAAAGCTTGAACATTATTAAAAAATCCCTAAACCCTTAACCCTAAACAACCCCTAAAACTTAAGCCCTAAACCCATAAATACTAAAACCCCTAAACCCTCAACACACATACACCCTAACCAAGCATGTATCATGGACATATAGATCAAAATTTGAGATGCTTTCATTAACTTGCGGTAACGTTACTATATTCCATGAATATAAGGATAAAGCTTGTACATTATTATTGAAAATTACCTAAAACCTAAACCCCTCAACCCATAATTAAAATATAACCAAGCAGGTATCATGCACTTATAGATTCAAATTTGAGATACTTTCATTAAATAATGGTATCGCCATTCTATTACATGATTAAAAGCATAAAGTATCTTGAACATTATTGAAAATTCCTGAAACCATAAACCCCTAAACCCTGACCAAATAAGTATCATGCAATTTTATATCAAATTTGAGATACTTGCATTAAACTGGGCAACGCCATTATATTCGACGAATACAAGCATAAAGCTTGAACATTGTTAAAAATTACCTAAAACCTAAAAAATAAACCATAAACCCCTAAATACTAAAACATTAAACCCTTCAATCCATAATTAAACCCTAACCAAGCAGGGTATCATGCACTTATAGATTTTAATTTGAGATACTTTCATTAAATTATAGTAACGCCATTCTATTCCATAGTTAAAAGCATAAAGCAGCTTGAACATTATTTCAAATTCCCAAAACCATAAAACCCTAAACAGTAAACCCCTAAACCTGGCCAAACAAGTATCATGCACTTTTAGATCAAATTTGAGATACTTACATTAAATTGGGAAACCCTATTATATTCGATGAATATCAGCATAAAGCTTTAATATTGTTGAAAATTACCTAAACCCTAAACCCTAATAAATAAACCCTTCAACCCATAATTAAACCCTAACCAAGTAGGTTATCGTGCACTTATAGATCCAAATTTGAGATACTTTCATTAAATTGCGATAATGCCATTATATTACACGATTATAAGCATAAAGCTTGAACATTATTGAGAATTCCCTAAACCCCTAAACGACCCTGACCAGGCAGGGGTATCATCCACTTGTAGTGGTATGGTATTGTAAGAGATAAGACAAGATAAAGATAAGATAAGAAGTACTTCTGCCCATGGTCTGTCTTTTGAATAACCTTTCCCTCCCGATGTTTGGGAAGCAAGTGAAAATTTTGAAACTTGAAAATTTTGATTTTTTGACTCCAAGGACCAAAGTGTTTTTCTTCCTATTTACTACTCCTAGGGTGTCAAGTGGGATCCCACCAAAATCCCACTTCTAATTCATTTGTAAAAATCTAGTTCGAATTTTGAGCAAAATTTTACACTAGATTTTCGGAAATGAACTAGAAGTGAGATTTTGTGGGATCCCACTTGACACCCTACCTAATCCACACTAATGTGGCTGCCGAACACACCATAGAAAAATAGTCGCTTCCTCTCAAAGAAAGAGAAAGAAACAGAGTCGTCGTACCAAGGCACACATGCGCAGCGCCACATTGTGGATGAGAGAGAGAAGACGGGCTGGTGCGTGATGATGCTCGACGTGGCACTCGGTTGGTAACCCCAAGCGCAGGGTGTTTGAAGAGCAAGCAGCAAGTTTTCCCTCAGTTGAGACCGAGGTTATCGAACCATAAGGAGGAAGGAAACGTCACACATGTGTTGCAAGCAACGCGGAGACCTGCACAACAAAAACTCAAGACTTTGCCCCCAACGAATCAGTGAGGTTGTCAAGCTCACCGGTTTGCTGTAACAAAGGATTAAACGTATGGTGTGGAAGGGAATGGTTTGCAGCAAGTAAACAAGTAACAGTGGAAGATGTATCAATGGTAAAGATTGGACCGGGGTCCATAGTTCACTAGAGGTGCTCTCCTTAAATAAACAACATGGCATGAAGGGTAAACAAATTACAGCGGGGCAATTGACAGGAACTGAGCAAGGCATAACAATGCAATTACTATCCAGAAAGATCCTATGAGGTTGATTGGGCAATACAACAATATACATAGACCGTCATCCAACTGCATCTATGACTAGAAGTCCACCTTCAGGTTATCATCCGAACCCCCTCCAGTATTAAGTTGCAAGCAACACACAACTGCTTTAAGCAAAGTGTGTAAGGTAAACAGTCCACATGTTTCATGAACAAGAGACCGTTGTTTTCTCCCTAGTAGCAATAGCACATCTACAACCGAAGAGATTATTGTCACTTCCCTTGGAAACTAGAGGCATGAACCCACTATCAGGCATAAATACTCCCTCTTGGAGTCACTAGCAACTACTTGGCCAAGATAACCACTAGCAACGGAGAGCATGCAAGATCACAAACAACATAGACATGATAGAATCATAAAGATAAAACCATTAATCAAACCAACATAATAATCTCAATATCCATCGGATCCCCGCAAACACAACATGCATGATTACCAACAGATTAGATCTTGATCATGAACAGAGCTCACAAGATCTATATATGAAAGCACAAAGGAGGAGATACAACCATCTAGATACTACATGGACCCATAGTCCAAGGTGGAACTACTCACGAATCATACCAGAGAGAAGGCCTCCGGGATGATCTCCCCTCCGGTAGGGTGCTAGGAAGAACTTCAGATCCCCCCGATCTAGGGACGATGGTGGTGGTGGCTACAGACGGTTTCATGGATTTCTGATTGGGTACTCAGGGTTTCTGTATCGGGGGATTCTTATAGGCGAAGGGGCGAGACCGGGAGGTGGCCAGGGTGCCCAAACCCTAGCCAGGCGCGGGGCTGGGACCACCCGCTCCTAGGGTGGGTCTGGCCCCCCTGGCTGGCCTTCCGGGCTCCCCTCTTGACTTCTTGTTCCCCACGGAAAGTTATTGACTTTGTCCTTCGTCTTGTCCAATTCCGAGAATATTTCTTTACTAACTTTTCTAAAACCAAAAATAGCAGAAAACAGGCATCTGGCACTGTTGCAACTTGTTAATAGGTTAGTACCAGAAAACATGTAAAAAGCACCTCAAAGTGTGGACAAGTAAACCAAAGTAGATAATAAACAAGAATGGAGCATCAAAAATTATAGATACGTTTCCAACGTATCAGTGCGCGAGGGGAGAGGGTCGGGGATAGATGAGAGGTAGTGAAGGAGAGAGAACACACACATTTTTTTGTGCATAGCTCCTGAAATTTTCTACTAGTAGAGTGTACAATGTAAGGCGGCAGGAGTACCTCGTGTCAGGAACCCATCATAAACATTGCTCTGACATCGAACCTCTTCAACTCCTCTTCTCTCTTTGCTGCTATTGTCTTCCCCTGCCTGCATTTTATTCTCTTTGCCTGTACAATGTGTGGACAAAGGTGAGTATATGTCCAAGCAAAAGAAATTGACATGTTTTTAGTAAATTACCATATTGTCAATTTATTGCAAGAATTTATCCTGTAATATTGAATGGGTTTATCCATTAAACATGTTAGTTTGTGTGACAATTGGCATGATGTCATATTGATCCATAACCTTTAAAGTTGCTTTACAACCAAAAAAATTGTTGTCACTTGGAAAAATGTTTTTTTTGCATTCTCCCTTTGTAAAGCAAAGCTTGATTGACCAAGATGCATCCAATGTACGGAGTACAAAACATGGACATGGTACCAACATCTATGGATGTGCAAGTAAAAAAAGCAACAACGGTTGTGACCTTGGTCATCTTGTTTGAAAGACGGCAGATGTCTATCAACCCGTTAAATGCTCGAGAGCATACAGGCGTCTAAGTCTATAACATCCCAAAATTCATGAATTACAAAGGCATGCATTGCATTCATGTATTCATAGCATTCTTGACTTGCACAAAAAATTTCAAATCAAAACTCCAAATAAAACCAATTTTATGACTATTATTATCAATAAGGCATGGTTTTATTTTATTTTCCAAAGGATCAAAGTGTAGTTGATTAAACAGTAGTGTTATATACAGAAATGAGTGCAAGGTTCACACTACAAAAATCTAGAGAAAATTTGAAATCAAACTCAATTGAATTTGGTTTGAAATTGGTTCCTGAAAAATCAAATAGAAAAAGAAAAGGGAAAAAGGAAAAAAATAAACAGGCACTACAATTTTGGCCCAGCCCCAGATCCAGCCCAGCAGCCCACCCGGTCCATTTTCCCCTCTCCCCTCTCTCTCACCCATGCTCGCCTTACCCCACTAACATTGCCAGTGGCCCCATGCCAGCTCAGCGTCGTCTTCCCCACCACACGCGCGCAGACGCCGTCGCCGCCTGTTTCCTCCCCCATCAACGCCGTGTTGATTTCGGGCTTAATTGCCATTGAACCTCTGTGTGATTCCCTTGCCCCCACTTACTATTTAACCCCCTCGCCGCCGCGGTCATTTCCCCCCAATCACCAGCACCAGAGCGCCCCCCCAGGATGGCCGTATTTGCGCTTGAAACGCCGCTGCCCGAGCATCTCCGGTGAGCTATTCCGGTGAGCCTCGAGCGCGCCCTTTCCCCTCGTTCATTCAGTAATGTTCCTCTGCTCCTTGCGCATCCTCTGACACCACTAGTTCGTCATGTACTTGCCCAGGTCGTCGACTCCATCGAGCACTGCGAGCACCCGACACCATCATCAACTTCGGCGAGCAATAGCGGTATGAATCGAACGCCCCTTGGCCTCTGGTTTAAACCATGTTGATCTCCTCGTCCTTGTGCATGCACTGATGCTATTTGTTTTTCCTAGAGAGACCTAGAACGTCGTTGTCGACTCCGCCAACATGTGCCCGACACCAGCAAGGTTTTCGGCGAGCTCTCACGGCCACTACAACAGACCCCCGCCCACGCCAACGACACCTTGAGCATCCTCGTGTCCTCACGAGTCTGGTAAGCCACTACACAGCCGCCAGCCCCCTCTAGAATCGTCGGAGCATCGCCGGTAGTAGCGTCGCCGCTGTAGCCACGCGCGCCGCCAGACTTTGGTCGCTTGCGTCGGAGCCGTTAGATCTAGATCCAGCGGATCTGATTAGATCACTTAACGAAGGGGTACGCTTAGATCTGAGCCACATGATATAACTTAAATCCTACGGCCCACGTTGGACGATCTGCGCGAAGCGGTACGGGCCAATCAGATGCGTCCACGTGTCTGAGAATTAGATTTAAAATCTGTTTTTGAATCTATTAGAGATTCAAACTTGTAAAATTCATAACTTTTGCAAATAATATATCACTAGATTCAGGAAAATAAATCCTACACTATTGTGAGTTTAAATTTGTATTTTTCTTCTGTAAAATTTGATTTATTTGCGGAATCAATTATAGGATTATTTTGGCCATATAAATTATTTGGAAAATGTTTTTAAAGAAAATTTAAGTCTATTTAGACTATAAATAGTTAGTTTTGTGTTCACTACTGTTTGGTTTGAATTGTCTAGTGTAGAAAATTCATTTCATTGCATTGCATGCCTTCATATATTTTTGCTTGAATATTTTGAATGAGAATTTGGTGCTATCATTTTATGTGTAGATTTTGGTACTAGTGGTGATTGTGATTTTGAAGCTTGTTGCTACTCACCCAACTACCATGGCAAGTGGTGCTACATGTATTTGTTCTATTATTTTGAATATGCACTAGTGATATTTTGAATAGGGCTTGCATGGAATTTTTTCCTAGTATATAAATATGCTATGCTTGGGAAATCCTAGTAGATGTAATCTTAGTAGAATTTCTCTAAGTTAAGAAACTTGTTATGTTATCATGCTTAGCCTAGATAGTAGCAAACAAGTGTGGAATATATTCATGCTAAGGAAATTTTGCTATGTCTTTTGACTTGTGTTTTGCTTAATAAAACAACTAAGTGAATGAATCACCTGGGTGGAATGGTATGATGGTTTGTGTTGAGTGGTTACACAAGGCCCATGTCTATGTTTTACCTTTTGTATCACACTTGTGGAAAGCCACCCAGGAACATAGGGATTTGAGATATTTAGTGCTTAGAAGCTTCTAATGCAACCACATGGCATATGGGCTCTGCCTTGATCATATAGGTTGCAATAACTTAGCCAGATGGACAGTTGGTGGTAGGGTGATAGGATGGAACGCGTCCATTGTGGTCTAAGGGAAGGATTCTGAAAGGTCTCGTCTCGATGCATGTCGAGTCTTGTGGGGAACGTGCACCACCTCTCGAGAGGGTAAAACCTAAGTACTTAGCCGTGTCCCCGGCAATGGACAATTTGAGCATCAAAGACATTGAAGCTATCAAGTATCTCCTCATCCCAATTTCTAAGTTAAAAACTTGTGGTTGAAGAAGGGTTAAGGTTCACCAATGTCTATTGGTGGTTCCTTGAGAGTTTTTTTGTCAAACAAAAACTTCGTGTTTTCAACTGATAAGAAAAACCTATTTTGAGCAAAGCAAGCCTAAGCTACACTTAGCCAAATTCATATAGATGTTAGATACTACTATTCTACTATGCTATCACTTTCCAATACAATTTCAAATGTATTGACCCACTGTGGATGTAACTTATGATGTTGCAGGTCATTCCGATGAGGATTAGGGTTATGAGTCTACACTCAACATGCTTGCCTGTGACACATGAAGATGAAGACTTTACTTTATTTACTATGTTATGAACTCTTGTACCAGCCTCTAGCTATGGAGTTGTAAAAGACTATGTTTATCTCTGGAATGACAATGTAATAAAGACCTTTGTATATGTGTACTTCATCTTAAACTATGGATGCTAGCATTTGATCCAGGGACTAGCATTGCAATCACAGGGACCTTTACCTTATAAAGGTGGGGTCTTACAGATGGTATCAGAGCACTGTGTTGCCTGTAGGATTATGACCCTAGGATGGATTAGACTAAGAAACCACTAAGGAAAAATACAACTCTTTGCAAATTCCACACTTGTCTTTTTCTTCTCGTAAACCTCTTCTAAATCTTCTTTCTCATCTCTATTTGTAGATGGCCGCCATCAAAGAAGCCGTCAAGAAGGGACCACTCATGACCATGACTTTAGAATGTGAGACGGAGTTTCCCAAAGCACTCAAAACCCTTATGGTAGCTTGGGGATACATGGTGAGGCCGTGTACAAAGGATTTCTCGTGATGGATGAAGGAGAATAATATTTGTGGGTGCAAATTCACTTGTATAAAAACAAGGGAGACAACCACAAAGAGTCGGGATTCTACATGGGGACCAACTCAGAAATGTATACGACATTCTTTGACTTTGCAAGAAATGCAGCTTGGAATGTTATCAAGGAGCTTGGTGAAAGACTCAAGTGTAGAATGCTCAACACTAAAAATGACCTAGAGGAAGAGAAGAAGTATACCCAAGACTTAGAGACCGCCATAAAACGTCTAAGGGAAGATATCATAGACTTAGCATATGAGTGAGAATTGTAACGTACTCCGCTAGTTGGACCACCACACTTGTCGTATTTTCACAAAAATTTGTCTGAGTTATGTTTGAACCTTAGTGTTTGTGGTAGAATTTGTATGCCATGACTTGTATGTCTTATGGATGATGTATGCTTTTTTATTTCATTTTACTGTCTTGTTTTTCTCTTACTTGTGTTGTCCTAATATTTCTCTATCTTACATTAGATGCCTAGATTTGTGATCAGCACTGCTGAGGAGTTCAATGGAACTCGTTTTGGTTCACGCATCGTGCAGTTTACTAGTGTGCTCAACCTCCCACTTCCTATTATCAAGGCACTTCATCTCACCAAGTTTTAGAGGAAGGACCTTTGGGGCTTTAGAGTCTCACAGCCGGGACAACAGACGAAGCCACTCATGGAGGAGATTTCCTTCAAGATGATGCACGATGATAAAGAGAAGGGTCTAGATGTAGTCATGCAGGAGATACTTGGACGCCTCTGCAGACGCCACTCCACCGAGCTTAGAGGCCTCTACTTCCACCCGTTCGGGAGACGTGACGAGGAGGGAGAGGCATTAGTGTATGAGGGCGCTTCTAGAGAGATGATTGATCTGGTTCGTCTATACCTCCAGGACCTAGAGGTCCTTATTAGACACCTCGACACAGATAGGACCAACGTCATGCTTAGTAATGACGAGCTCCAGCTTCAGTTGATGGAGAAGGAAAAGCTCTTCGCGGAGCAAGACGAGATCATCAAGGAGATGGAGGCCAGATTCGAGAGACAGGAAAAGAAGTTCAAGAATCAGGAGAAGAGGGTTCATCACAAAAACAAGAAGATCCAGGACATGAAGGCCGAGATAGAGGCCAAGGGCTTTGAGTTAGAGACTCAACAGGGAGTGATAGAGAGGCTTCGCTCGCAGAAGAGAGCACTTCGTGCGAAGATTGAGCCTTGACCACCAGCATGGAGGAGTACAAGTCAATTATGGAGACAGCCGGACTTACTCTTGTGGACGTGGAGGTCGACATGGAGGAGTAGTGGATTATTTGGCTACCTATTTATCTATCATCCTTTGATTATTGAGTCGCAATGATCATCAAACATGTGGATGGCTTGCTATTATGATTACTTTTCCAAAAACTTGTTGTTTATGTTGTTTAAACTCTTTGTTATCTTGTGTTTTTTTATTGTGTTTATTGCTATGTTATGTATTGTGCATGGCATCTATTGGGTTATATCTCATTACTTATCCTTATTGAAACCACAGATGCCTCCCCGTCGTGCCAATCCTAACCCAACCAACAACAACAATAACATCAATCCCGAGATGCAGTAGTTAATGACAGCTCAAACTCAACTGATGCAGATGATGACCCAGTTCATGGCCAACCAAAACCAGAATTAGAATAACAACAATAACAATAACAATAACAACAAGAACAATCCCAACAACCCACCAACATTTGATATGCTCACCAGGTTTCTAAGGTTGAGGCCAGCCAAGTTCTCGGGAACAACTGATCCAATGGTATCCAATGACTGGTTATGTTTCGTGAACAAAGATCTAGTCACTGTTGGCTACACCAATGAAGAAAAGGTCGGGTTCGCAGCACATCTGCTTGAAGGACCAGCATCAACCCGGTGGGACAACTTTCAGATCACCACTCCCCTCGAGGATGTGACTTGGGATATTTTTGAGGATGGATTCCGTACAGCTCACATCTCATCAGGAGTGATGAATTTGAAGAAGAAAGAATTCCACAATCTGAAACAGCGTCACCACAGTGTGGCTGAGTACATTGAGGAGTTCAACAATCTGGCCTGTTATGCACCAGATGAAGTTGATACTGATGCTAAGAGGAAGGAGAAGTTCCTCGAAGGTTTGAATGATGAATTGAACCTGCAGCTATCCGTTGCCTATGTCCCAACATATTAATCACTTTGTGACAAGGCCACCATCTTGGAAAACAAGATGAAACAGGTTGAGGGTAGGAAGAGGAAGCATAACTTTGATAAGCACAGCTCGGGATCGTCTCACAAGCGTTCCCATAATGATGATAGTGGATGTTCTGGATTCCACAAGCATGGGAAGTATAACCGCCACCACAACCATAACCGTCACCATGACAACAAGCATCATCGCAGTCATGACAATGACAAGTACAAGAACCACAAGAGTGGACACAAGAGCCACCACGGTGGAAATGGTAATGGGAGTCAGCCTGCAAAAAGATACATCAGTCAGGTTGAGTGCTTAAAATGAAAGAAAACTGGGCACTATGCAAATGAATGCCTAGAAAAGAAAGTTGAAGGAGCCAACAAGCCCAACCCTTTCCAGAAGGGACAAGTGAACCACATCAATGTGGAAGAAATATATGAAGAGTCTGATGCTGTGGCTGGTAAGTTCAAGCTTAATTATTTTCCAGCACTTGTTCTTTTTGATACTGGCGCATCGCATTCATTCATCTCAAGAGAATTTGTTGATAAAAATGGACTTCCAACTGAAACTATTGGGTGTCCTATAAAAGTAAGGTCTCCCGATGGATAGATGATAGTGAATTTTGGATGCCATGATCTAGTGATAGAATTTGGAAAGTATAAGTTTCCAGTTAGTTTGATAATCCTAGATTCCCAAGGATTGGATGTTATTCTGCGCATGGATTGGATGACTAAGTATGAAGGAGTACTAGATTGTGCCAATCGTACTGTCACACTCACAACCCCGTATAAGAAACGGATTAGGTTCAAGTCAAACTTTGAATCAAAAGGGAGTAAGCTAAATTCTCCTTAGGGGGTTAGCATAGACAATGTGCTAATTGTGAAGGAGTATCTGGATGTGTTTCCATAAATAATTGCTAGGAATGCCACCAGATAGAGATGTGGAGTTTCTGATTGACTTACTGCCAGGATCAGGACCAATAGCAAAGAGACCTTACAAGATGTCAGTTTATGTGTTGAAAGAACTCAAGAAACTTCTTGGAGAACAACTGCATAAAGGATTTATTCAACCAAGTTCTTCATCTTGGGGTGCACCAGTTCTATTTATCGAGAAGAAAGGCAGAAGTCAGAGGCTATGCATAGATTACCGTTCACTCAATGAGATGACTATAAAGAACAAGTATCCTTTGCCTAGAATCAACGATCTATTTGATCAGCTAGAAGGGGCCCGTGTGTTCTCAAAGATTGATCTCCGATCAGGATACTTTCAGCTAAAGATTAGAGAGCAAGACATACCTAAGACTGCCTTCACCACTAGGTATGTATTGTATGAGTACACCGTGATGCCATTTGGTTTGACAAATGCACCAGCCTATTTCATGAACATGATGAACAAAGTGTTCATGGAATTTCTTAACAAGTTTGTTGTCGTATTCATCGACGACATTTTGATCTATTCCAAGAGCAAAGAATAGCATGAAGAGCATTTGCATTTGATACTTGAGAAGCTCAGGGAGCACAAGTTGTATGCCAAGTTCAGTAAATGTAAATTCTGGCTAAATGAAGTTGGGTTTCTCGGACATATTGTGTCGGGAGATGGTATAGCTGTCGATCCCGCAAAGGTGCCAGCTGTGACTGAGTGGGAATCTCCCAAGTCAGTGAAAGAAGTTCGTAGTTTCCTTGGCTTGGCAGGATACTATAGAAGATTCATTGATAATTTCTCAAAGGTGGCTAAACCAATGACGGAGTTACTCAAGAAAGAAAAGAAGTTTGACTGGACTGAAGGATGTGAACTCAAATTCCAAGAATTGAAGAAGAGACTAGTGACAGCACCAATCTTATGTCTGCCAGATTTGGAGAAGGATTTCCAAGTATATTGTGATGCATCTCACCAAGGATTGGGTGGAGTTTTGATGCAAGAAGGGAAAGTTGTGGCTTATGCCTCGAGACAACTCAAAACTCATGAAGTAAATTATCCTACTCATGACTTAGAGTTAGCATCTGTTGTCCATGCACTCAAAACATGGAGACATTATCTTTTGGGAAAACGTTGTGAAGTATTCACAGATCACAAGAGTTTGAAGTATATCTTCACTCAGAAAGAAATCAATATGAGACAAAGAAGATGGCTTGAACTCATCAAAGACTATGACTTGAGTTTGCAATACCACCCCGGTAAAGAAAATGTTGTAGCAGATGCTTTGAGCCGTAAGGTTTATGTGAATGGTCTTACTAAGGGAGAATTGCCAGATGATCTGTGTACCCAATTCAAAAATCTCAGATTGGATATAGTCCCTGAAGGACATCTCATGTCATTGGATGTTCAACCCACATTGTTTGACAAGATCAAAGAAGCTCAAAAGTTGGACAAGGAAATTGAAGAGATTAAAGGAAAAAATAGCAAAGGGAAAGCTAAAGGATTCCATGAAGACAAACATGGTACTTTATGGTATGGAAAACGTATCTGCATTCCGAAAGATCCGGAGCTTCGGAAACTGATTCTTGAAGAAGCACACAACTCACCATATTCCATTCATCCAGGTAACACCAAAATGTACATGGATGTGAAGCAAAGATTTTGGTGGAACAACCTCAAGAAATATATTGCGGAACATATTGTCGTGTGTGATGTGTGTAGTCGAGTGAAAGCGGAACATCAGAAACCGGCAGGATTATTACAACCACTATCTATTCCTAATTGGAAGTGGGATAAGATTGGCATGGATTTTATCACCAAAGACTAGATCCGGATATTATTCTATTTGGGTTGTGGTAAATCGCCTAACTAAAGTGGCTCATTTCATACCCGTGAAGACAGCCTATACAAGTTTTAAGTTAGCAAAAATCTACATGAACAGGATTGTATGTCTGCATGGAGTACCCAAGAGTATTGTGTCCGCTAGAGGAACTCAGTTCACCTCACATTTTTGGCGACAATTGCATGAGTCACTAGGAATAAGGATAGAGTTCAGCATAACTTTTCACCCCCAGACTGATGGACAGACGGAAAGGACCAATCAGATTTTGGAGGATATGTTGAGGGCATGTGCCCTAGACTATGGTGCTAGTTGGGATGAAATTCTGCCTTACGCAGAATTCTCTTACAATAACAGCTATCAAGCCAATATTGAGATGGCACCGTTTGAATTTCTCTATGGAAGAAAATCTACTACACCATTGCTATGGAGTGGGGTTGGTGAAAGAAATTTGTTCGGACCAGAACTGATTAAGGAAGCTGAAGAGAAAGTTAAATTGGTAAAAGACAGATTGAAAATTGCACAGTCCCGACAAAAGAGCTACGTAGATCCAAAGCATAGAGAAGTCACCTATGAGGTAGGTGATAGAGCCTATCTTATAGTCTCACCACTTCGTGGTGTAAAGATATTTTGAGTCAAAGGAAAATTGGCACCAAGGTACGTTGGACCATTCAAGATTTTGAGACGCAAAGGAGAAGTTGCTTATGAGATTGAATTGCCTCAATCACTGTCTACAGTTCATAATGTGTTTCATGTAAGTCAGTTGAAGAAATGCCCATCCGGAGATGGAAGAAACTTCTTTGAAGGATACTATACCTTTGGAAGAGGTTCGGTTAGAAAGTGATCTCACCTATGAAGAGAAACCTATCAAGATTCTTGAGACTGCAAAAACAGTTACTCGAACAAAGACTAACAAATTCTGCAAAGTTCAGTAGAACCATCATTCCGAGGAAGAAGCAACTTGGGAAAGAGAAGATGACCTTCTGAAAGATCACCCTCACCTATTTGCTAGCCAATCTGAATCTCGAGGGCGAGATTCATCTTAAGTGGGTTAGATTTGTAACATCCCAAAATTCATGAATTACAAAGGCATGCATTGCATTCATGTATTCATAGCATTCTTGACTTGCACAAAAAATTTCAAATCAAAACTCCAAATAAAACCAATTTTATGCCTATTATTATCAATAAGGCATGGTTTTATTTTATTTTTTTAAGGATCAAAGTGTAGTTGATTAAATAGTAGTTTTATATACACAAATAAGTGCAAGGTTCACACTACAAAAATCTAGAGAAAATTTGAAATCAAACTCAATTGAATTTGGTTTGAAATTGGTTCCTGAAAAATCAAATAGAAAAAGAAAAGGCAAAAAGGAAAAAAATAAACAGGCGCTACACTTTTGGCCCAGCCCTAGATCCAGCCTAGCAGCCCACCCGGGCCATTTCCCCCTCTCCCCTCTCTCTCACCCGCGCTCGCCTTACCCTTCTGACACTGCCAGTGGCCCCGTGCCAGCTCAACGTTGTCTTCCCCACCCCGCGCACGCAGACGCCGTCACCGCCCGTTTCCTCCCCCATCAACACCGCGTTGATTTCGGTCTTAATTTCCATTGAACCTCTGCGTGATTCCCTCGCCCCCGCTGGCTATTTAACCCCCTCGCCGTCGCGGTCATTTCCCCTCAATCACCATCACTAGAGCGCCCCCAGGCTGGCCATATTTGTGCTTGCAATGCCACTGCCCGAGCATCTCTGGTGAGCTATTCCGGTGAGCCTCGAGGGCCCCCTTGCCCCCCGTTCATTCAGTAATGGTCCTCTACCCCTTGCGCATCCTCTGACACCACTGGTTTGTCCTGTACTGGCCTAGGCCGTCGACTCCATCGAGCACTGCGAGCACCCGACGCCGTCATCAACTCCGGAAGCAATAGCGGTACGAATCGAACGCCCCTTGGCCTCTGGTTCAAACCATGTTGAGCGCCTTGTCCTTGTGCATGCACTGATGCAATTTGTTTTTCCTAGGGAGACCTAGAACGTCGTCGTCGACTCTGCCAACCCGTGCCCGACGCCAGCAAGGTTTCCGGCGAGCTCTCACGGCCACTACAACACGCCCCCGCCCACGCCAGCGACACCTTGAGCATCCTCGTGTTCTCGCGAGTCTAGTAAGCCACTACACAACCCCTATCCCCCTCTGGAATCGGCGGAGCATCAACGGCAGTAGCGCCGCCGCTGCTGTAGCCACGCGCGCCGCCAGACTTTGGTCGCTCGCGTTGTAGCCATTAGATCTAGATCCAGCAGATCTGATTAAATCACTTAACGAAGGGGTACGCTTAGATTAGAGCCACGGGATCTAACTTAAATCCGACAGCCCACGTTGGCCGATCCGCGTGAAGCGGTACGGGCCAATCAGATGCGTCCACGTGTCTGAGAATTAGATTTAAAATCTGTTTTTGAATCTATTAGAGATTCATACTTGTAAAATTCATAACTTTTGTTATGTTTATCCATAAAATGCAAAATATATCATTGGATTCAAAAAAATAAATCCTACAATACTATGGTATTAAATTTGTATTTTTCTTCTGTAAAATTTGATTTATTTGCAGAATGAATTATAGGCTTATTTTGGCCATATAAATTATTTGGAAAATGTTTTTAAAGCAAATTTAAGTTTCTTTAGACTATAAATAGTTAGTTTTGTGTTCAGTACCTTTTGGTTTGAATGGTCTAGTGTAGAAAATTCATTTCATTGCATTGCATGCATTCATATATTTTTGCTTGAATATTTTGAATGAGAATTTGGTGTTATCATTTTATGTGTAGATTTTGGTGCTAGTGGTGATTGTGATTGTTAAGATTGTTGCTACTCCCGCAACTACCAAGGCAAGTAGTGCTACATGTATTTGTCCTATTATTTTGATTATGCACTAGTGATATTTTGAATAGGGCTTGCATGGAATTTTTGCTAAGTATATAAATATGCTATGCTTGGAAATCCTAGTAGATGTAATATTAGTAGAATTTATCTAAGTTAAGAAAATTTGTATGTTATCATGCTTAGCCTAGCTAGTAGCAAACAAGGGTGGAATATATTCATGCTAAGGAAATTTTTTTCTAAGTCTTTTGACTTGTGTTTTGCTTAATAAAACAACTAAGTGAATGAATCACCTAGGTGGAATGGTATGATGGTTTGTGTTGAGTGGTTACACAAGGCCCATGTCTATGGTTTACCTTGTGTATCACACTTGTGGAAATCCACCCAGGAACAAAGGTACTTGAGATACTTAGTGTTTAGAAGCTTCTAGTGCAACCACATGGCATATGGGCTCTGCCTTGATCATATAGGTTGCAATAACTTAGCCAGATGGACAGTTGGTGGTAGGGTGATAGGATGAAACGCATCCATGGTGGTCTAAGGGAAGCCTTTTGAAAGGTCTCGTCTCGATGCATGTCAAGTCTTGTGGGGAAAGTGCACCACCTCTCGAGAGGGTAAAACCTAAGTACTTAGCTGTGTCGCTGGCAACGGACAAGTTGAGCATCAAAGACATTGAAGCTATCAAGGATCTCCTCATCCCAATTTCTAAGTTAAGAACTTGTGGTTGAACAAGGGTTAAGGTTCACCAATTTCTATTGGTGGTTCCTTGGGAGTTTTTTTGTCAAACAAAAACTTAGTGTTTTCAACTGATAGGAAAAATCTATTTTGAGCAAACCAAGCCTAAGCTACACTTAGCCAAATTCATATAGATGTTAGATACTACTATTCTACTATGGTATGACATGCCAATACAATTCCAAATGTATTGACCCATAGTAGCTGTACTTTATGATGTTGCAGGTTATTTCGATGAGGATTAGGGTTATGAGTCTACACTCAACATGCTTGCATGTGGCACATGAAGATGAAGACTTTACTTTATTTACTATGTTATGAACTCTTGTACTATCCTTTGGCTATGGAGTTGTAAAAGACTATGTTTATCTCTGGAATGACGATGTAATAAAGACCTTTGTATCTGTTTACTTCATCTTAAACTGTGGATGCTAGCATTTGATCCAGGGACTAGCATTGCAATCACAGGGACCTTTACCTTATAAAGGTGGGGTCTTACAAGGTCTATCTGACGGGGACAGCATCCCCAAGTGGGAGTGGGAGTAGCGTACCTTAGAAGCTTCAGCTTCAAAATTTCGAGAGAGCACCAAAATATCCCATCCATCCATTCAAACACCTCGACTATTAATTTATACATCCAGCCCCAAACATACACCTCTTCTATCCCTGCTCTGGAAACAAGAACCTGAGGAGCACTGCAATAATAGAGGGATATACTAGGTGGTAATTTTGCGTTCTCCCACGTGCATCACCCCGTCGACGTGGTTCCCTGCCCTTCTTCAATAAGTATATTTATCTGCGCGCCCACTCCGGCCTTACACTGACTTTGTGGACTCACAATGCAAGTGACCCACATGTTAGTGACACAGAATTACGGGAAGTAGAGATTCCATCGTTTGCAGTTCAAAATTCGAACATTTTTTCCTAAACCAAGATAAACCAGTTAAACTCGATGAATCTAGATAGGAAAATTGAATATTTTACGAAACTTGGGAATTATTCACCAAATAATTAATACTTTGTGATACAGTTGGTGCGGCGAGACTTTGAACCATATATAGTCTTTGAACCATAAAATTGGTGTGGTGATAAAATTAGTAAAGCCATTCTATTCCACGAATATAACCATAAAGTTTGAACATTATTGAAAATTCCCGAAACCCTAAACCACTAAACCTTAAAACCCTAAGCACTAAACCCTACCAAGGAGGTATCATGCAATTATAGATAAAATTTGAGATACTTTAATTAAATTGGGAAACGACATTCTGTTTGACGAATATAAGCATGAAGCTTGATCATTATTGAAATTTCTTTAAACCCTAAACAACCCCTAAAACATAAATCCTAAGGTCTCGTTTGATTTGCAGGATTCCTAGAACATAGGAATAGGAAAACCAAAGGATTGGAGTGGCATGACCTCTTGAATCCTATAAGAATAGAAAACTACCCGGATTTGGATCAAGTACGTGTTTGAATCATAGGAAAAGAAAAGGAATTCAAACATGAGGTTAGGGTGAATGGAAATTTTCCTACAAAATGGAGAGGAAAGGAATCACTACAGATTGTAATCCTTTGAATCAAATAAGCAACATAGGAATATTTCCCAAGGGACAAAATCCTTCACAAATCCTTTGAAATTCCTTTGAATCAAATAATCCCTAAACCCCTAAATACTAAAACCATAAACCCTCAGCCCCTCAACCCATAATTAAACCCTAACCAAGTAGGTATCATGCACTTATAGATCCAAATTTGAGATACTTTCAGTAAATGGTGGTAACGTCATTCTATTCCACATATATAACCATAAAGTTTGAACATTATTAAAAAATCCTAAAACCCTAAACCCCTAAAGCCTAAAACCCTAAACCCTAAAAGCCTAAAACCCTAAACACTACCCCCTATACTGTGACCAAGCAGGTATCATGCACTTATAGATCAAATTTGAGATAGTTTTATTAATATCAATTGGGTAACACCATTGCATTTGACGAATATAAGCATAAAGCTTAAACATTATTGAAAAATCCCAAAACCCTAAAAAAACCCTAAAACATAAACCCTAACACCCTAAATACTAAAAAACTAAATCCTCAACCCATAATTAAACCCTAACCAAGCACATTATCATGCACTTATAGATCCAAATTTGAGATACTTTCATTAAATTGTGGTAGTGCCATTCTGTGCCACGAATATAAACATAAAGCTTCAACATTATTGAAAATTACCTAAACCCTAAGACCCTATGACACCCCCGGGATCAGGGCTAAACAAATACCAGACCTCTGTCTGACATAAGCTTAACCTTGAGCTCAAGGATATCCAATGGAGAATCGATAACACATCAGTGACCCTACGACACAAAATTTATTACAGCAAGCTCATAATTGAGCAAAGAACCAAATTATTACAAGCAGAGGTCACTGACCACAAACATCAAACAACGGAAGGAAAATTATGCTATTAAGTATAGCAAACTTAACAAATGGCCTAAGAGGCCTGAAGCATAATGATGACGTCCCAGCCCATAGATTCTAGGCTGCCGGCCGGGAACCCCAAGCTACTCGTCGGTGTCGATGTAGTACGGAACTCATCTTCAAGGGAACTCTTACTCTGCCAAAAGTATCAACAAAGCAAGGGTGAGTAAAGGGTGTACTTCACAAGAATTATGGATGGTGGAGTTGTTTTGCATAAAGCCATCTTTGTGTGTAAAACAAGAGAGAGAAGAAGCTCTTCTAATCACATAATTTTTAAAAGGGAATAAGAGAGCGACATCTCCGAAATATTGATCATCATATTTTGATATCCACCAAATCATCATCATCGAACCTTATCTAGGATCACCCCCTCATACCTATGAGGAAGCATCCTTAAACACACGTTGATCTACCAAGTTTTACGATTAGGTTATAGTTCTTTATGATCTTAGAATCTGGTCACCAAGCGTTCATAACCGTGAACACAACTTTTCGAAAAGATTATTACCCTGTAGGGGTGTACAACTTTACCCACACATACTAACCTTCTCTTAATGCCACTTAAGATTAGCCCTCTTCCTTGGAAGGCTGGCAGAGGGTGGTTAGACACGACCTTTACCTTGCTTCCGCCGAGACCATGAGTCACGCCCTAAGGATGGTTCCGCCATAACGGGTCAAATCCTGAAGCCGGTCCTTAAAGATGTGAGGCGAGGTTGGTTTACCAGGGGCTCCATCCACCCCAAGCAACCCCGGCCACACTTACCTACCTATTATGAATGCACCTCCTTCACCGCCTTCGAGAAGATCCAGAATGCATGTCGAATGGCACGCCCGAACTATGTGACTCATGGAATCTACTTGACAAGTTAGTTAGTCATGAGGTTTCCCAGACCCCATGTAGTTGTACGCTCGTCTTGGTTCCAAAGGCAAGAACTCGGGTCCTATTAGTGGCGAGCATGGGACTAGAAAAACCACATCCCACTGTGGCCTCCCATACAAGCCTTAGCATGTTTAATCTCATATCACCTCTGATCTCATCACATAATGTTCTCCTGTCATACTAGATTCTCTGCATCTGATACATCATCTAGATGGACCAGAACTGATAGTTAAGCATGGCTAAGCAAGACACATATATAAGCTCTAGCAGTGCACACAAGCCATTATGCTAGGAGCAGTGGATCAGGTAATATAAGCTCAAAGGGAGTAATGCAACAGATAGGATACTCTATCTATCGATAAAGACCATAGTAGAATCGTATGCATCATGGAAGGAATTGAAATGCTTTCGAAATCATATGATTATATCATGGTGGGGCTATGCTTGCCTTTGCCAGCTGATAACCGATAAGCAGATCTCCAGAAGCCTTGTACTTGACTTGGTTATAGTTGGTCAAGTATTGGTCTTCGAGCTTCGATGGTGTTGATCTCTGACTTCGATCTCGATCTCGATATCTCATTCTACCGGGAAGAACCAAACACCAGAAAGGGAGGGAAACAATCAACACATGGCATCGATGCAATGTTCAAACAAGAATGATGATATGACAAGTTAAATTGTATCGAAATATAACCCTAAGACATGCTCGGCAATTTAAACGGGGTTCCGAGGGGTATAAACCCTAATTTGGGGAAACTCCGGAATCACCTGTAGGGGTTACTATGTTCTTTTAATTATACTTGTCATTGAAGTTGTTGATCAATGCATGATTATAGCTTAGATAGTTAGATCACATTTTTCTGAACATTTTGATATATTATTTGTATTTTCTGATTAACAGATAATTAGTTATTGATTTTATAAGATTAAACCAATTTCTGCAATTATTAAAACTATTATTAAAAGCTTTTACTGCATCATGCTGATGTCATAACATGACCCAGGAGTTTTGTTACCACACCTAATCCTACCCACTGTCACATCCCAAGATTTTGAAAATTGGTACTAGAAAAAAAAATTGCATGTTGTATGACATTCATGAGCATTGCATTGCATATTTGCATCAAGAAAAATTCCTAAATAAAAATAAAGGACTAAAACCCCAAATAGTATGTGCCACCTTGTTCCTAAAGGGAATTAAATTGGCTTTATAAAAACCCATTGTTGCTAAGGCAGTGATTATTGCTAAATTATAGCTTAAAAATATCCAATAAATATTACAAAATTTTAGAAACAAAATTGATCTCATTTGGAGCTATTATGAAAAAGTTATGGAATAAATACAAACAAATAAAGATATAAATAAAATGAAATATACAAGGATTTATAAACCCACTACTTGAAAACTAGTAAAAAGATTACAAATATGATCCTACAATGATCTATTCGATATTAGAAAATTTTAGAAACAAGAATAATGTCGTTTGGAGTTCGTATGCAAAAGATATGAGGGAAACAAGTAAATAGAAAAAGAAAAAGAAAAAAGAAGAGAAAAAAATCTAACGGGCTGGCCCATCCGGACCGGACCGAACCAGCCAGTCACGATCGGTGTCCCAGGTGCTTTAAAAAGCGTGCGAAACAGTTTTGTCAAACCTATCTCTATTCAAACAGCTATAACTTTTTATCTACAACTCCGAATCGACTTCCGTTTGTTTCTACTTGTTCCCTACTCCAAGACCTATCTCTACACCATCCTAAATCTCTATATAAACTCGTGGAGCCACAGCTGTACGAGTTTCCCTTCTCGAAATCCCGAATCTACACATGCCCAAATCTTATTTCGCTTTTTAACCCATCTAGACTTTGTTGTTTGCCTTCTGCCAAAGAATGAAAGTTGTAGAACTCATCGAAATATTTCAATCCCGATAAACCTCACCTATTTTCATCCACCACAGCCGGAGAATTTCGCACCACAATATTTCAGATATGACGATGTAAATCCAAGATGTACTCGCGCTCGTTTCTTCAAATCCAAATTCCTTTGATGAGAAGCTAGGACTAATGATTCTCCACAACTTTTATGCTCTAAGTTTTTCGATTTGACCTATGGATTTGTCTCTCTAACACAGATCTATTTCTTGTCTATTCTGAGCCAAAATCGGGTCAATCTCCTCTCCTAACCACTAGATCGCATTCCAACGGCCAGGATTAGATCGATTCCGCGAAGCGGTACGAGCCAACCGATCTCGCCATGTGTCAACGCCAGGTCAGCCCCGCGTCCCAGTCAGCATAGAATATTCCCAGGGAATATTCCCTGTAGATTTGAAATTGAATTTAATTTGCAGAAAATTGTGTAAACTTACAAAAATCATATAAAAAGATCTGTAGAACCAAAAATAGCAAATAAGATATCAATAGATTCAGAAAAACGTGTAGAATATTAATATGGAATTAGATTCAACTTTTACTATACGTGGTTACTTCAGTAACTTAATTAGTTTTAATGGTCTTTTAGGTTAATAAATTCATAGGAAATTATCTGTAACTCCGAAAAATATGAACAATATATCAAATTGAAGCTACTATAATGTAGATTAATAATATCAGGTTAGATATAATCTTTACAGTACATATTTACCGTAATGATTTAATTAGTTTTAATGGCTTTAGAAATCATTAAATTCGTAGTAAATTAATTGCATATCACAAAAATATAAATGATATACCGATGGAAAGCTGGTTCCATGTAGATCATCAATATGCAAATGCTTTAGGCAAATACTGCAAGGTTTCGCAGTAATTAAATAAATGGTTTAATGGCTTATTTAGAGTAATAAATTCATAAGAAAATAAATACTATTCAGAAAATTGCAAATAAAATGTCCCTGGAATCATAAGAAAGATTAGAACCAGTTTCTGAATTAAAATTATAGGTATACAGTACGTATAATGTTAGGAGCATTATAATACATTCTGTAGTATTTTAACTATTTAAAAAGATCTATAACTCCGATTAGGGTGAATCCAACGCCTACTGGTTCGTATTAACGTCATCTATCCAGTAAACCCAAGAAACAAATTTAATTCGATAGTTAGAATAGGCGTTACAACAGAACTATTAAAAACCCTATATTGGCAAGTAATTATTAATAACAAGTACTCCATTGCATTAATTGGCCACTTGCATGCATCATATACTTCAGTATTGTTTAGAGAACTAAAGTAACAACCATTGTGACTTATTAAATTGCCATACATGCATTTGTTGCATTTGTTTGATCTCTATATGCTATTGTTTATGTTGTATGTAATTGTTTGCTCGATAGATTGCGAGGAGTGCAACGTGCGTGATTGCAACGAGTGTTTGAACGACTTCACCAACTACCAAGGCAAGTAGATGCTACCTTGTTCATGATGTTATCCTACTATTTTCAATGCATTGTCGTGTATTTTGTAGATGCATGTGTAGGATAATACTATCGCTACGCTATGTCCTATTATGTGGTAGGGCTTTCATTGTAGATGAACCACCGTTGGTAGATGTGCTTAGCCATGCTATGATGAACGAGGGCTGGGTTACATCACTGAAAGTTGTTTCTAATTGTGTTGGTTTGTGAAAACTAAAACAATTTAATCAATGAATCTCCTGGGTGTGATGGGATTGATAATTTTTGGTGGTATCATTGCGAAAAGGCACCCAGGTATCAAGAGAAAATTATTGGCTTCTTTATTTTGTAGCTTACGTGTACAACCATGTGCCACTAATGAAATGGGTGGTTGGCTGGACTTAGTAGGTTGTGGTAACTCGAACCCGCGTATCCAGAGATGTAGAATTTTGGTAGGTTGGACCGGTGCGCGTTGGGATTGGGGAGCTACTTCCCGAACGGTCTCTTCTTGGACTTCTTCCTATCATCACCCAAAATGAGAGTGATGGTACGAGCTGGGTTGGCCAAGTCACATGGGTAAAGTGTACTAACCCCTGCAGGGTGTATAATCTAATTGATTAGTCGTGTCCCCGGTTATGGACGTCTGAGTTGCTTGATATTGATTCCATGACATGTTTCTCGCTCATTCTAATTTCGTAATTGCTTTAATGTTGTTGGGTTAACTTAATTGGGATCTTTTCAAAGAAAATCAAAAACTTTTTATGAAAGTAGGACAAAGGTATTTGCAAATGCAAGCTAGCCACGGGTCCACTTGCCAAATATGCATATAGATGTTAGTTCTATTGTCTTCTTTATCAGCTCTACTTGCCATACATTCCAAGTATTGACCCTTCGGGGCTGCAACATTTTATGTTGCAGGTTATGATTCCAATTATGAGTGATCGACTAGGTTGCGATACTCTACTCAACAGTTGTTCGCCTGTGGCACAATTGAAGATGGAGTCTATCAATTGTTTATGCTTCTGTATGCTACTTGATATTGAGCTAGCCTGTGTGCTAAGCTTTATTGTAATAATTACAAATTCTGGATCAATTCGTTATTTATGATGCACTGTTAAACTCTTTGGTATTCATCTGTACTATGTGTGCCAGTGAACCGATCCAGGGATTGGCACTATACACATGAACTCAGCCTTATCAGGCGAGGGTGTTACAGGATGGTATCAGAGCAGTGCGTTGGCTGTAGGATCGTGATCTAGGTTTGGAATAGGAAGCCATATGAAATTATAAACCCTATTTGATTCTATATATTCTCTTCTTACACTTCTTTCTAGTATCTCTTATCATTTCAATTCTCATACTCTTCTCTTTTATGATATAGAAGGAAGGCTCTCCCTAGCAATGAACTCATAATTTTGTACTTATTAGATTCTTGTAATCATTCATATATCTTTTCTAATCTCATCTTGTTCAAACTTGTAGATGAACACTTATGCAAGAAAGCGCTAGATTAAGAATAGTTAGATGATAACCACCATATAGTTCTGATAAGACTTCGATTAGATATAGCAATCGATTGTTGTAAGAACTTGTTTGATAGTTGATTTATTATGTTTAGGTTGTGCTATTTGATACCTTAAAGTTCCATAATATTTTTGTGAGATTCCATAATATATTAATGAAGGTTTTGATTAGAAATTCGTGATAGTTTCGATGCAGTTTTCTGATGACACAACTGTACGGCACGAATTTTTATATTTTATTGGTAACTGGTAAAAATCTGAAAAAATAGGGATGGTTCGACACTCTCTGTACTGTATACAAAAAAATTGGCTAAAATTCCTGATGAGTTTAGGGTGCCCAGAAAAGTTCGTGAACGCTGCTGTAGTTTCAGGACAGAATCTGTCCATTGCTTTTATGATTGTAGGTTCACCCCCCCCCCCCCAAATGAATATTAGTCAATGGAAACTATTTTGTGGTTGTTATGCCACTAAAACAAAACTTCTGGAACATAAATGAAACTATTTTGGATTGAGTGTTGTTTGTGATGATTGATTGCTTGTGTGTCAATTGCTTGTTCCATATAGTTATGGGTAGTATTATTTCTCTAGTCTTTCTATCTATAACTTGTCTATGCTATACCAATAGATGTCACCCCATCGTCAATCCACTGAAATGGAGAAGCTCATGGCATCACAATAACAGCTAGCACAAGTGATGACGGAATACCTGGCCAATAACAAGCCACCGCCTCAGCAGAACCTACTCAGCAATTTTCTGATGCTCGAACCACCAACATACTCAACCTTTTCTAAGCCTACTGTGGCGGATAATTGGTTGAAAAAAGTGAACAAGATCCTAGTGACTATTGGTTGTCCAGGTGAAGAGAAGGTAAGGTTTGCCACTCACTTATTGGAAGGACCTGTAGCAAAATGGTGGTACAAGTATCAAGCCACTCACCCCGTAGTACAAGTAACATGGGACATGTTTCAGAAAGCATTCCATGATGCACATATTTCATCTGAAGTCATGTACTCACGTCAGAGAGGATTCAACAATTTACGCCAAGGAAAGCATACTATTGCGGAGTACATTGAAGCTTTTAGCAAGGCATCCCGTCGTGCGATGGATGATGTGAATTTGGACCATACAACTTGGTGGAGGATGCATGGAGCCATCAACAACAAAAAACTAACTTGGGAGGAGTTCAATGAAGTTATACTACGACCTTGTCCCATCACCCAAGCATCAACGACTGGAGAGGATGTTCTGAAGGAGTTTCAAGCTTGCAAAGTCTGTGGAGACTTAGGACATACATACAAGGAGCATCAGGATCAGTGCCCCTATTGTGATGGAAACCATCTAGTTGGAGAGTGCCCCACATCCCAAGTCACTTGCTTTCTATGTGAAGGGAACGATCATGTACCTATTCATTGTCACCTTTACCCCATGGTACAACAAGTGAATAAAGGAGTCAAGGATGGAGTGCATCAAGCTCTCAAGAAGACCCATGCAGAATCAAGCCCTATGGCGGAGGTCGAAACCAGAGCCGTGCCTCATAAGGCCGCACCCAATGTGACCACAAAGTGTTGTTACTCATGTGGAGAAGAAGGTCATATCTCTAGTGACTGCCCCAAGAAGCGAGAAAGGTTTCCTGAATTTGTGGTGAAATATGAAGAAGAAGAACTAAGAGAACTCCTAGCCTTGGAGAGACCCATGAAGAGGAAGAACTGCTACAACTCCCATGCGAGGGATATTAGCCAGCTGTTGTGCTACAATTGTAAAGATCCAGGACATTATGCGTCACAATGTCTAGAAAAGAAGAATCGCAAAGGAAACAGGAAAAGCGGCTATGATGACAAAATGAAGCCAGTAAGGGATCCCAGCCTTGTCACCTGCTACAAGTGCAATGAGTCGGGACATTATGCCTATAAATGCCCAGAGAAGGAGCTTCAAGCCGGACCTCACGACTAGTAAGTCCCTGGTTAATCCATACATCCCAGTTGTAATGTTTAAAATACTAGTACATCGTGTTCATTCATATTGAGGCACCATGGATAAGAATAGTTACATATGAAGTTACCTACAGGATCTGTTGAAGAGGACCCACTAGAAAGGATTGATAGCTAGCACAAGATTCCACAATTGAGTATTAGATGTTGGGATGCCAAGTTCAGTTTTCTTAAGGGGGTTAGCCTCGACAACAACACCCACAACCTTGCTAGCCATTCCGAATCTCGGGACGAGATTCATCTTAAGGGGGTTAGTCAGTCACATCCCAAGATTTTGAAAATTGGTAATAGAAAAAAAAATTGCATGTTGTATGACATTCATGAGCATTGCATTGCATATTTGCATCAAGAAAAATTCCTAAATAAAAATAAAGGACTAAAACCCCAAATAGTATGTGCCACCTTGTTCCTAAAGGGAATTAAATTGGCTTTATAAAAACCCATTGTTACTAAGGCAGCGATTATTGCTAAATTATAGCCTAAAAAGATCCAATAAATATTACAAAATTTTAGAAACAAAATTGAGCTCATTTGTAGCTATTATGAAAAAGTTATGGAATAAATACAAACAAATAAAGATATAAAAAAAATGAAATATACAAGGATTTATAAACCCACTACTTGAAAACTAGTAAAAAGATTACAAATATGATCCTACAATGATCTATTCGATTTTAGAAAATTTTAGAAACAAGAATCATGTCGTTTGCAGTTCGTATGCAAAAGATATGAGGGAAACAAGTAAATAGAAAAAGAAAAAGAAAAAAAGAAGAGAATAAAAAATCTAACGGGCCGGCCCATCCGGACCGGACCGAACCAGCCAGCCACGATCGGTGTCTCAGGTGCTTTAAAAAGCGTGCGAAACAGTTTTGTCAAACCTATCTCTATTCAAACAGCTATAACTTTTTATCTACAACTTCGAATCGACTTCCGTTTGTTTCTACTTGTTCCCTACTCCAAGGCTTATCTCTACACCATCCTAAATCTCCATATAAACTCGTGGAGCCACAGCTGTACGAGTTTCCCTTCTCGAAATCCCGAATCTACACATGCCCAAATCTTATTTCGCTTCTTAACCCATCTAGACTTCGTTGTTTGCCTTCGTCCAAAGAACGAAAGTTGTAGAAATCGTTGAAATCTTTCAATCCCGATAAACCTCACCTCTTTTCATCCACCATAGTCGGAGAATTTCGCACCGCAATATTTCAGATATGACGGTGTAAATCCAAGATGTACTCGCGCTCGTTTCTTCAAATCCTAATTCCTTTGGTGAGAAGGTAGGACTAATGATTCCCCACAACTTTCATGATCTAAGTTTTTCGATTTGACCTATAGATTTGTCTCTCTAACACAGATCTATTTCTTGTCTATTTTGAGCCGAAATCGGGTCAATCTCCTCTCCTAACCACTAGATCTCATCCCAACGGCCAGGATTAGATCGATTCCGCGAAGGGGTACGAGCCAACCGGATCTCGCCACGTGTCAACGCCAGGTCAGCCCTGCGTCCCAGTCAGCATAGAATATTTCCAGGAAATATTCCCTGTAGATTTGAAATTGAATTTAATTTGCAGAAAATTGTGTAAACTTACAAAAATAATATAAAAAGATCTGTAGAACCAAAAATAGCAAATAAGATATCAATGGATTCAGAAAAACGTGTAGAATATTAATATGGCATTAGATTCAACTTTTACTGTACGTGGTTACTGCAGTAACTTAATTAGTTTTAATGGTCTTTTAGGTTAATAAATTCATAGGAAATTATCTGTAACTCCGAAAAATATGAACAATATATCAAATTGAAGATACTATAATGTAGATTAATAATATCAGGTTAGATCTAATATTTACACTACATATTTACCGTAATGATTTAATTAGTTTTAATGGCTTTAGAAATCATTAAATTCATAGTAAATTAATTGCATATCACAAAAATATAAATGATATACCGATGGAAAGTTGGTTCCATGTAGATCATCAATATGCAAATGGTTCAGGCAAATACTATAAGGTTTTGCAGTAATTAAATAAATGGTTTAATGGCTTATTTAGAGTAATAAATTCATAAGAAAATAAATACTATTCAGCAAATTGCAAATAATATGTCCCTGGAATCACAAGAAAGAGTAGAACCAGTTTCTGAATTAAAATTATAGGTATACAGTACGTATAATGTTAGGAGCATTATAATACATTATGTAGTATTTTAACTATTTAAAAAGATCTATAACTCCGATTAGGGTGAATCCAACGCCGACTGGTTCGTATTAACGTCCTCTATCCAGTAAACCCAAGAAACAAATTTACTTCGACAGTTAGAACAGGCGTTACAATAGAACTATAAAAAACCCTATATTGGCAAGTAATTATTAATAACAAGTACTCCATTGCATTAATTGGCCTCTTGCATGCATCATATACTTCAGTATTGTTTAGAGAACTAAAGTAACAATCATTGTGACTTATTAAATTGCCATACATGCATTTGTTGCATTTGTTTGATCTCTATGTGCTATTGTTTATATTTTATGCAATTGTTTGCTCGATAGATTGCGAGGAGTGCAACGTGCGTGATTGCAACGAATGTTTGAACGACTTCACCAACTACCAAGGCAAGTAGATGCTACCTTGTTCATGATGTTATCCTACTATTTTCAATGTATTGTCGTGTATTTTGTAGATGCATGTGTAGGATAATACTATCGCTATGCTATGTTCTATTATGTGGTAGGGATTTCCTTGTAGATGAACCACCGTTGGTAGATGTACTTAGCCATGCTATGATGAACGAGGGCTGGGTTACATCACTGAAAGTTGTTTCTAATTGTGTTGGTTTGCGAAAACTAAAACAACTTAATCAATGAATCTTCTGGGTGTGATGGGATTGATAATTTTTGGTGGTATCATTGCGGAAAGGCACCCAGGTATCAAGAGAAAATGATTGGCTTCTTTATTTTGTAGCTTACGTGTACAACCATGTGCCAATAATGAAATGGGCGGTTGGTTGGACTTAGTATGTTGTGGTAACTCGAACCCGCGTATCCAGAGATGTAGAATTTTGGTAGGTTGGACCAGTGCGCGTCAGGATTGGGGAGCTACTTCCCGAACGGTCTCTTCTTGGACTTCTCCCTATCATCACCCAAAATGAGAGTGATGGTACGAGCTGGGTTGGCCAAGTCACATGGGTAAAGTGTACTAACCCTGCAAGGTGTATAATCTAATCGATTAGTCGTGTCCCTGGTTATGGACGTCTGAGTTGCTTGATATTGATTCCATGACATGTTTCTCCCTCATTCTAATTTCGTAATTGATTTAATGTTATTGGGTTAACTTAATTGGGATCTTTTCAAAGAAAATCAAAAACTTTTTATGAAAGTAGGACAAAGGTATTTGCAAATGCAAGCTAGCCACAGCTCCACTTGCCAAATATGCATATAGATGTTAGTTCTATTGTCTCCTTTATCAGCTCTACTTGCCATACATTCGAAGTATTGACCCTTCGGGGCTGCTACGTTTTATGTTGCAGGTTATGATTCCAATTATGAGTGATCGACTAGGTTACGATACTCCACTCAACAGTTGTTCGCCTGTGGCGCAATTGAAGATGGAGTCTATCAATTGTTTATGCTTCCGTATGCTACTTGATATTGAGCTAGCCTCTGTGCTAAGCTTTATTGTAATAATTACAAATTCTGGATCAATTCGTTATTTATGATCCACTGTTAAATTCTTTGTTATTCATCTGTACTGTGTGTGCCAGTGAACCGATCCAGGGATTGGCACTATACACATGAACTCAGCCTTATCAGGCGAGGGTGTTACACCCACACCCACCGACAGAGGGGACCATGCCACACTAGCTTGCCACCGTGGCGGTCAATGGTTAGCGGGCCCGTGGGCCACATCACCCTGACGCGAGCGTGACGTCAACAGGACGGCCACCCTCAGGAGATGGTCGCCAGCGACGACAGAGGCCACGCCAGCTCTCGCGGATGGGCTTGTTAGGACGAGCGGGACGAAACAAACCTAACTATAGCGACGCCGCCTCGATATGGTCACCGAAGCACGATATACGGTGGCACGCGGCGGCGGGGCTTGTAGATCGACGGCGAGCGGTGTATACAACAAGCGAGCAAGGCAACCAAATGGTGCCTAAGCACCAGAAGCTCACCACGGGGCGATTGGTGATGACGGCGAAGGTTGGGAAGGACGGAGGTGCAAGAATCGATGGCGACGAAGCTGGGAGGCGGTCAGGGGCCCCACAACCTACCCAGACGTGGGGTGGGCCCACCCGTGCCTAGGGGGTCTGGCCGCCCTGGTTCGCTTCTCCGTCTCGTCTTCTGGCTTCATGTCCCCCACGGTAAAATATTGACTTCGGCTTGTCCCGTCCAATTCCGAGAATATTGATTTTCTGCCTTTCTGGAACCCAAAACAGAAAAAAACAGGCAACTGGCACTATGACAACTTGTTAATAGGTTAGTTCCAGAAAAGATATAAAAACACCTCAAAGTGTAGACAAAGCAAAGCAAAGTAGATACTAAACAAGCATGGAGCATAAAAAATTATAGATACGTTTCCGACGTATCAAGCATCCCCAAGCTTAACTCCTGCTCGTCCTCGAGTAGGTAAGTGATAAAAAGAATAATTTTTGAGATGACATACACCATCAAAACCAAGATCAAACCATTTGCAAGCATTGAAAGCTGGGATCAAAGAACTCTAAACATGTGCATGAAAGATGAAGTTCTAACAATAGGACATAGTAACTATGCATGCAACATGAAAGGCTACAAACAAACATCATGAATAACATGCATTGAAAAACGTTTGTTTGTTTCACATACGAAAATATAACATAGTGGCATTCAGCTTGTCCCTCATAGAGTAGCAAATAGATGCATAGAACACCTTCAAAGTTCACAAGGGTGACTAAAAACAAGTAGCACAAGAACAAGTAATATCACAATATGAATCAATTAATAAGTTTTGTGACACTGCACACAGAATGATAACTATGCTCTCTTAATGGTGCCCAAAATTAGAAGGTGGAGACTCAAATAATTGTGGAAGAAAGTCTTTTATAAAGGAAGCAGGGATTTCAAGTTTGAAAAAGAGCTTTCAAAAATTATGGTACTTGTTAGCTTTTAGCCCTTATTGTCCCTATCATAAGCACCTTGAAGTGGTTAAGGTTAAAATGAACAAACTATGAAGTATATGTTTGACAAAGTATAAGTTGGCAATCTCAAGTCCCTTGAATACAAGGGCCACACCTCATGCTACTCAACTTCAGTCACCTGTAAGTTATTGTCATTGTAAGTACATGCATGTCATAGAGAACCGCCAACGGGGTACCCCTTGCACATGATACATGAGCTATCCCATAACCAAAATGACAAGATAAGCAGACAATGAACATCTTAGCGATATTTTTATTTACTATATGCATAGCTTTTTATTGATGATGCTTCATAGATAGCTCACTATGGTGATGCTGCAAGTTTTCACCATGATTAAGCATGGCTTAAGCTAGCGGTCCAGGCGTTTCTCTAACACAAAATACATACTCCATGGACTTACAAGTACCTCTTTATTTTACACCGATGACATCTATAGACAAAAGAGCATGATATCAACTAAGTACGAAGTACAAGTGCAACGTTAAAAAGTTTCTCGTGACAGTATGGTTCTGCTAATTTTAACGTATAAGTGCAAGCATATACAACATAGATGACACAATGGTTCAAGTTTATTAGGGGCAAAGAATATAAAGTGTGTCATCAAGTTTGTGAGGGATTTAATCACTAAGTTTTCACATAACAAAATAGTTTTTAATTGGAAGATAGCTGAAAACAAGAATATAATTAAAATGGTATAACACACCATGCATAGAAATTTATAGTGAACACTTTGGAATAACTTGGTTTTTCGGAGTTAGAAGCATGAGTAGAGCTTACTCATACAAGTGGAGGCTAGCAAAAGATTGGAAGCAACCAACTAAGGAAGCAATAATGACCATAATAATGCAGAGCAACAAAGCATTACTAATCAAAGCATAAAGTGGTACTACAAGTCAAGGACTAAATGATCATAGAGGATATGGTGACTTATCATAGTTATAACATGGCGTGAGCATGCACCAAGTCAACCCAAACAAAGCATTAAAGAAGAATACCACAATACTATGCTTTTGCATGTTAAAATAACACATAATTTCTTTAAGGCATACTAAACAATCCCAATTATTGAAAACAAGACAAACTACAACAATAATCACTAAGCATAAGTTAAAATAATATATAGCATATCATGCTAAAGTCTAAGTCATAGTCAATGCAAGCTCCTCCTGCACTTATCAAACAAGAACTTTCTACTCCTTTTCAACACCAAGCAACTTATCAAGCAAGAACTTTAAACTCTTAACTATTTGTTATTCAAAGAAAATTAAAAAATCCTAATAATTGACCAAAATTCTTCAGAAATTCCTTTTCAATCTCGACTGCATATGCTTCATTTACCAAAAACACATATTTTAAATTGTTAAAAAATTCTAAGAAAAATTCACGTGTGCTTCTCAGCATTCTATATGCCCATGTAAAGTTTCTTTGAGATGTATGTGGGTATTTATTTTGGAATTTTGTGACATTTCAAAATGCTTTTAAAGCACATTTTTAATAATGGAGTCACAAGGAGCCAAAACACGGAGTCCCAAAATCCCCTACACAGCTACTCCAGTTGTAGATGTTTTTTGACAAGCACTCGATGCAACTGGTTATGTAAACCAAAAGCCTAGCACTAAACTGGAACACGTTCCCACGAGTTCCCAAAGAAACTGTATAAAACTGGAGCAACTCCCAACGTGGAAGTATTGATTTTTTTACATAAGCAAATAAAAAGTCTAAACAGACATGTTCGGATAAAAGAGAGCTGGTCGGAGCAATATACATACATTTGGAATTGGAAGGCCCAACCAAAATTGAGTGTCTATGTATTTATGTATATTTTATACATTAGGGCAGAAGAATACAAACATGAAGATTGGAAACAAATATTTTACCCAACTTACAAGACCCATTCTGGAATCTAGATAATAAATCGGGAAATAAATCCATGCATTCAAGATATCTGCATATAAATAAGCTTGCACCAGATCTCACCTAATAATACTATAGGAACCACATTTTGCAATTAGTAACTGAACGATAGACCAAAAACTAGCAGTTTTGCATCTTCAGTGAAGGAGAATTAAGTACAGCTGGGACTTACACTTACATGAATAAGCGAATGACTGGTCAGAATGTTACTGCTGTTATAGTTTTACTCTTAGTTATCAGTTCCTACAACTGCAGTCTGATTCCTTCTCAGCAGCTGTATTGACTTGCCGGCTCATATAGGTTTCATAGATCTCCACAACGATCCTTGGGTCCTTGTCCACAAGTTCCTTGTATTCATCCCTCTCTGCCAGTGTGGGCATGCTTTCAACGAGTGCTGACATAGAGGCCTCAAGCAGCTCCTTCGCACTGTGCCTATGTGCAAACGCGTAATGGACAATGGCATTATCGTTGTTCACCTTGGATGTAATGAATTTTTCACAGTAGGCCTTCAGGTGCTTTACTTCATACTTCTCAGCCAACACCAAGAGATCACAAGCCATTTGCTCGTCTAGGAGAGCTTCAGCTGTGTACATGTAGTGGACAAAAGCACGGAGGACATCATAGGACACATCATAGATTTTGATAATGCCACTCCGACTCTCTTCCATCTCATTGTCAAGCATTGCTCTAAAAACAGGAGATCTGCTGGCCTGTTCGGAAGAGAAAAACAGTTCAACAAAGAGATACATTTCTACTGCGGTGAACCAGCATAAGGAACTCAGTTCCTAATAAATAATTCACAAATCTGAAATGTCTAGAGTAAATCAAGTACATAAATGGTAAGCGTGGAACTAAGGTGACAGAAAAATAGAAGGTGACAAACTAAAAAATGTACGGAAAACATTCAGAGTTCAAGCAATTTGTCCCTTGCTGCAAATAGATCAGCTATGCATCTGACTAACATATCCACAAAAGTGAAATGCTGTACTGGAGAACATCATGGACCAAGGATTCTGCTGAACAAAAAGGCTATGTGAATTTAGTCAGCAAAATCCAAATTTGTACAATGGCGAAACTACACACGTAGGGTGTCAAGTGGGATCCCACCAAAGTCCCACCTTTAGTTCATTTGCCAAAATCTAGTTCAAATTTTGAGCAAAAATTTACACTAGATTTTAGCAAATGAACTAGAAGCGGGATTTTGGTGGGATCCCACTTGACACCCTATACACACATTTATCCAGTGCATGTTGAGAGTTCTTGCTACAACGTTAATGATTCTATTCCCTACTCACTGGACTATATTCTACAAGAAATTGTAATTGTTGTAGATGAAAGACCCATATATAAGTATGATTTGTTACAACAATGCATTGAAAGTACTAACCAAAGCTACAAAAAGAACATACATCAAAGTTATATTGAGATATTAACAATATTAAAAATAACTTCAGAAATGTTCGTTCCATTCAAACATTACTAAAGAGCAAGAACGAGACAAATGAGTCGATGCACATATACTATTGATTCACATGTATAAATCTTGATTGAATGTGAAATCTGGGAAGAGTTTGACAGCCAGCCTTTAACCTATTTGCATCCCACACTGACACTTTACGTCTATATAAATACAGATATAATACAAAGTATCACAAAATATTAAGTAAATAACAATGGAGGATGATTGTTTTTCTTTGTGAAAACCAAGGAATTGTGCAGTACTCCAATTAAGTAGATGCCGAAGTCAAAGGCAGCTTCAAGCATTGTCCTAGAGTCTGAACAGAATTTGAACTGCAGCAGTCGCAAATTTTAGTAATGAAGGCAATTGTAACTTTGATCAATATCAGGACTAACAAATATCTAAATTGAGTTCTAAGGGTAAACGTCGTACGTATGACCCAGCGTATCATCTTCCAATCCCCCCTTCGTACTGAGCGGTAGACACTGATTTCTTCTCCAGCCTCACCACCACTGCCTCCACCTAGATTTATCCAGCCATCAATTCCCACGAGCTCACAGTGAATCTCGTGATGTCATTGTGACACTATCCACGCTCAGCACATGCAGCTGTCTCTCAGCCACATCTCCCTACTCACCTCCGCATCCAGTCCAACGTGTCCTCAATCCTCATGAATTTCACTGCGCTGAATAAAACTGCTGCTGCTATTGGCTCCAACTCTGCACCTCACATTGGATTGGCATGCGCTGCCAGCCATCATCTCCTACAATACCGAATAGGTCCCAATTGGTTGCCACAGCGTGAGGTTGGGCTTAAATCCGGGTGGCCAATCATGCCAATCCATCTTTGTGTCAGTAAGTATAGGACACAGAAATTTTCACCGAAAGAACTTGTGAGAACGAATAAGACGGCGTACGCGAGTATCATACAAATGTGCCATGTATAGGTACCATAAAAGTAAACGAAAACAATGGAGATCGTTATTGTACTAAACAAAGAAACATGGAATGGCTAACATACAACTCATATTTAGCAACAATATTTTCTCGACGTTTTACTCCCAACACATCATTTGCGTCTTCCCCTGACCCCACTTGTTCGACGAGGAATGGGTGGTAGAAAGAATGCAGAAATACATACACGTGTACTATATCCAATCTCATAGAGATAATATATCACATTTTGTTCATTTTCTATGTGTCGTAAGATGTTTAGATTGTTGCCAACCTGGCTTTAAGAAATGCATACTAACTATGGATGAAACTCACACAAAATGAAAAGAGCTACGAAAACGGTTGACATATTGACAGAGGAGCTACCATAGAGAACCTTACAGAGCAAACAAAAGATTAATGTGACTAAACAGTGCACGTCTCAACTCAAAAGTTCTAGACCGTGTAGCAAGACAAAAGATTAATGTGACTAAATAGTGCACATCTCAACTCAAAAGTTCTAAGACCGTGTACGAACATCTTTCTAGACATAGATCTTACATGTAGGACAGTGTTACTACCACTTTAGCATCCACTGACTGCAATCTTGATAATCCACAACTATCTCCGTGTCAGAGAACACCAGAATCATATTCCAAAGTTTCATGTTGTGGTACAAATAGTCTTGTCATCTTCACATAATTACTACCTCCGTTACGTAAAAGAAGGCATATATTTTTTTCCTGAAGTCAAACAATGTAAACTTTAACCAGGCTTATAGAAAAATCTATTGAGAACTATGATACTACATAGATATAATATAAAAATGTATGTCATGATATCTAATGACATTTATTTGGCATGGTAGATGTTGAAAGTTTTTTCTAATAACTTGGTAAAGGTTCACATCGTTTGACTTTTGAAAAAAATACGCCTTATTTTAGATATGCCAATAGTTATTACCCCTTGATAAACTCGAACAAGCATGCATAGGTCACGCATCCTATATAGTTGCGGAGAAGCTGACCAAACACCTGATTTGCCTCTCTTCCCATACAGGGCCAGATGATGCAAAAATTTCAGACACAGTGCTCTCCAAGTGTATGGGGCTGCCGGAAGCAGGAACGAGCTATACAAGGGTGAGCAGGGAGAGACATAGTGTTGTGAACTTAGACCAACAACATGATTATTACCAAGATGAAGAGAGCCAGACGGCATGGCATCGAGGGATTGGGTTGATATAGGTTGAGATGAGAGAATAAATGGGAGAGATTTGATTCTGCTTAATTGAACTGAGATATAATGCATTCTTGTTCTTCCCCCAAAAATGCATCCCTATAGATCGGATGTGTTGCCTCTGGACCTATCCTAATAGTCTAATACAATTAGACTCCTTAGACCTTTCCTAATAAGAACTCTCTGAAACCAACTCAAGAGCTATCCTACCAAATCTGCTAGCTGACTCCCCTCTCTGTCTAGACTCAACATGTAGAGATAAGTTATACGTATGTCTTACTCTTATTGTATTCTCGCATTTGAAATATCTCTGCTGCCAGAGAGCAAGCCACAGCATGCAAATCAGCAACCATCGAGGATAAGAAAATTGTAATTAAGTCCATATGGCCGGGTATGGCCTAGTTGAAGCAACTAGAGAGCATGTGTGTGTGCATTACCTACTAAATCACGCCCTGACCCACAAGTGTGCATGTTGTACGTGGATGGTGTGGTGACTTCTTCTGGATGCAGGCTATCCCCTTTTTTACACCGAACTCATGTTAGTCATGTATCATGGCAGGCACTTTCTCACATGCACCGAATGAAAAAGATAGGAAGGTCTTGACATATTCAAATTTGAACACGGCGTGAACTTTGGAGTGGTTCTTAGATTGCCATCCTGCTTTTTTTTGTCTTCCTAGTGTGCCACATCATTCCTGGCGTTTGTGCGGCTCTATTTCAGCAACAACACGCCCGAAAGTCCACAATACCTTATGGCACAACATCTATCTCTATTTGCTACTTCCCACCCACTATTTCCAAGGCTGCGGACTGCATCCGGCTGAGCTGATCAACCATTCAACACTGTCACGTCCTCTGAGTGGGTGAGATTGTGTTTACAGAGTTGGCACTTCATCTGTTCTGCATGGCGGGAGCTAAATAGGGTTTGTCCGGGCACGGAACTCAATGATTCTTCGATCCCATTATGGTCGCTCTATTTACTACCATTAGGGTATACGTTCCTGTTTGTTGTTATCCTACTATTTTGAAATTAGAATTTTCCCCATGTATGTTAATGAGCACAAGATCAATGTTGACACCCAGGCTCCCTTTTGCTTCAAGGTCTCAACAATGTATTTCATCTAAACCATTTTCATTAGTTTGGTACAACTATGGAGCAACCCCTGGTGACTGGTGACACTTTGCACAAGCCAGCCATTATCACATCATGTGCCATCTGTACTAAAGTAAAGGTACCATTCTAGTAATATTTCATAACAAACGTGTCAAATTCTACTCAAGTATGTTCACAGAAGATCTGAACACATGTAAAAATGAACTCAAAATATGAGAAACATGTTGAAGGGGGCCAAGGGGCAAACACTTATGGAGTTTTGGGGTCTTGATAGGAGCAGTGCAGACTAATAACACTACAATTATTATTGAGAATCACATCAACGGATAACTGCTCTATATTCCACAAAGAATTTCTTGGAAGACAAAAGAATACATTTGATCTATTGCTAAAAGAATGTCAAAATGCTTGTTTATTGAACAGCTCTAGAACCAACAGCCCTCCAACTAGACTCTCAAATTCTTCTCTATTTAATCGAGAACTACCAACTGCGGTGAAAAAGAACCTACCCAAGATCTGGCAGCAGGCAGGCCATCTACTCCAAAGTTGAACCGAATTGCATCGAGAAAACATCAAAACGGCGGAAGGGGGGGGGGGGGGGGGGGGGGGGGCGACTACTCACGAGGATGACGCGGTGGGCTGGGACAGCGGGGGTCTCAAGGCGGCCTGCGTCGGCGCTGGATGACGAGGGGGAGGACGAGGAGGCGGGGATGGCGTGGAGGAGGAGGTCGGAGTGGCCGATGGAGGATGTGTCGAGCGTGGGCGAGGGGAGGCGCAGGAAGAGGAGGCGAGAACGGAGGTCTTTGATCTCGCGCTTGAGCTCCTCCTCCGTCTCGCTGGCCTCCTCGTAGCACTCCTTGCACGTCCCGGCCTCCTCCTCGTCGTACACATTCTTGCACGACTGGCAATACATCTCCTCTCCGGGCCTGGCCAGCCGCGCGATAGCTGGCGCGAGGGCGGCGGGCAACTTTCCCCGGCGAGGTGCGCCGTTCGCTTTCTGTTTCGGCTATTCGGCGAAATGGAAGAAAGGTGGTGGACTCGCCGTCGCCGCCGCCGCCGCCGCCGCAGATGGTGGTGAATCCGAGGATGGTTGGGCTTGCAGAAGTTCAGATGGGCTGGTTGTTGGGCCTTAATCTCTACTATTCCTTAAAGGAGGGAACGACCTGATGGTGGTACGTCCTCTGAGCCGCGCACGGAAGAAAAAACGGGGCTAAAAAAACCCGTCAAACCCTCGTTCATCCATTCCACGGCGCAAGGAGAAAAAAAACAGACCGCCACGAGTCCTGCCGCATCGCTCCCCTCGTCCAGCTCCCGTCTGGAACCGCTCCGCCGCCATGAACTCCCTTCCTCTACGCCGAGTGCAGGCTGTCCCGCGCGCCGCCCGACGTTCCTACTGTCCCGCGCGCCGCCGCACTGTCGATTCCGCCCGTCCCCGTTCCCTGGGACTCCTGGCCCATCCCCATCGGCGCAACCTCCCCATCTGCCATGGTCAGATGGAAACCGCCGGTCAGCTCGGCAACTGCCGATGCCGATGGTGGAGCTCGTGCTGCCGATCGTGGAGCTCGTGCTGGTTGCCTCCTCTCCCGATACAAAAGGTACGAGCGCACCTATTCTCCTACTGCTGCACGCTCTTTCCTCACATTCTCCTCCCTCCAGTCCGGAAACAGGAGCCCGTCGACGCTCCTTGCCCCGCCGCCGACGCTCCTTGCCGCGCCGCCGACGCTCCGCCCGGCTCCCGGACATCACGTGCTATCTCCTCAGCGGTCCTATGCTCCAAGACAGTGGCTAGAGAAGAACAAATTTGCGCAGAATCTTCTGTCCGTTCCTTTGCTCCAAGACAGTTGCTATAGGAATTCAAATTTGCGCAGAAGGTAGTAATGCATATCCTTTTCCTCAGATTTGAAGTAGTGCAAGCGCAAGCATAAGTTTTTCTCCTTTTCTCTGGTCTAGCGATTAACCACTGCATGTGTAATCTGCATGTCAAGATTAAGTAAGAGAAGTCACTGAAGCGACTAAGGACCTTGGTACCAGAAGCACGACCACTTCAAAAGTTAAACAGACCGTTCCGTCCACAAAGGTAAGCAGGAAACACCAAATTGTGTCATTCACATCGCTCAGCTTCCTGAAGATTTGAGACCTCAGAAGCCTATAATCATGTTTTTCGTACAGGTCGACGAAGAAGTTTACCAGGCCCAAGTCACCAAACCTTCAGGTAAATGAAATGGGGGCGAGAAGACACGTTTTTTTCATGACATGATCTCAGCCAGAAGCTGGTTACCATATGTTGCACCTTTTATCTTCTCATATTTTCTTTTTCCCTGATGCTAAGATCATTCCCTATCTTGTCGCTGATGCACATCACCTGAATATAGTCGGCCCAAGAATTCCATGGTATATAGTGAGTTCATATAGCTGACTCGGTTTGTATAGAAAGTGAGATAGAGCCATTTAGGATTATGTCACTATCTATGGATCACGTTGCCGCTTAATTTTAGCTTGCACGGTGCAACTCAGAATTCTATTCTCACGTGAAACATTTAGCTTCCTTTTGTGTAAGATTTAGTAGAGGTTAGTTTGCTGTTAGTATATGGCATGGGTAGCTTATGTTTTTTAAGTGGGAGATTAGTTTGCCTGCAAAGTAATTGGAAGAAGGATTAATTGCTAATTTGACCTCTGCTTTTTTTTTAAAGAGTGGTGAGCAATTTTAGCTTGCACGGTGTAAATGTTTCCTAGAGAATTGCCACTTGAATATCTTGTCATGCTTGCTCCATGCTATTAGTCTTGGGATTATCTCACTATCTATGGATCATGTTGCCGCTTAATTTTAGCTTGCACGGTGAAACTCAGAATTCTATTCTCACGTGAAACATTTAGCTTCCTTTTGTGTAAGATTTAGTAGAGGTTAGTTTGGTGTTAGTATATGGCATGGGTAGCTTTTGTTTTTTAAGTGGGAGATTAGTTCTGGGACAATATCAAATTATAATTGGGTCAGTAGCTTGAGATTTTTCTCGTACTGATTGTCTTGGGTGCCATAGTAGTCTAACAGCACCCTGCAGTTGCAGCTGCTGGTTCCTGGGTGTTGAGATTGGAGAATTCGTAGATGCGTGTAGATGCTAAGTCTAATATTTTGTGCTCTTTTGTGAGTTAATCTTCTAGGAAATTATTTCCTATTATGTCACATCATCTTGCTGCATCATCATTTTATACAGGTAATTCTGTTTGAGCTATTTTTGAGTGTCTTAATGTAATTGTGGTTGGCAAGTGCGATCCCACACATGTTGGTGATCCCTGTTGTTCAGACTTTTGAAAGTGCTAAGCTACGGGGACCCGTTGCTTTATAATATACCACTATTCAGCACTTTCCAACACTGGGCCAGATTCTTTATTAGAACCTCAGCGGTTAAAGCCTAAAGTAAGATTTTCTGTTATCTCATGAAAAAATATCTCGATTTCTGAAAGCGTTTCCCATCCCAAGCATGGTTTGAAAAACTGGACTGCTGACTGAACTCGTCAAGCGACTGGTTCACCGGTGCAATCGCCGACTCAACTGGTTTGGTAGCGGGAAAATAATAATCATATATTGAATTAAGGTTTAATCTAATTTTGGGGAAAAAACTTTATTTAGATCATATGTATGTATGTACTTCAATAGTTAATCACAGAAAAACAGTACGATTCCTATAGGCGACAATTCATTTTGTTTACCTCTGGTTTCTTACTATTGTTATTGTTGCTTCTTAAAAACTGAACAAGTCGCTGGTTCTGGTTGTTTCTGGTTAGACGGTCAAGTCCGGGTTTTTAAACTATGGTCCTAAGGCCTTTCTTTAGTTAGTAGTAAGGGATGTAGAGTGTAATTCTTTGGCCGCGTTTCATAGGCCATTACACGACTTATTATGCTTGTTTGATTCGTACTCAAACAAGAAAATTAGCCCATACACGGACATGCTTTCTTCATTTCAGCCATTATATGTATTTTTAAATTAAACTTGTTTTAAGGAATTCAATGTGCTATATTACCTATATTTTTATAGGCCTAGCATCTTTTGCCTCTGAAGTTGGAGCATGAGACAAGTCAGAAATGAAATTTTTTTTTGTATTTCTGAACAAACTGCAATGATACTTTTTTTGCAAGTTGAGTTCCACAAGGCAACACATCCTCTCTAGATACTCACTATTTTTCTGTTTCTCATCACCCTGTTCTTTCTAGGTGCTTCCAACAGGTGATGTGATCCGTGATCTTCGTCCCTCAACTATTGATCTTAGAAAGGTACATAGGTAGCTTGCCTTGCTGTATTTGTTCATAAAATTGATGCTTCCCATGTGTTGTGACAAAGCTTAGGCTAGACATCCCTATATTGTAGTCCACGAGAAGTCTCTCATGATATTGCACAAGGATCTTCTCTTCTATGTTGTACTATCGATGCATATTGTTCTTTTATTAATTCATGAACTTTTAGTCTAATATTTATCAGCCTTTAGTGAAACAATAAGCCTCTTTTTTCCAGGTGATCTTTGAACTTGGACAACATTTTTGGATCATAACCGGAAAAATAAAGTTGGCCCAGCTTATTACCGACATAGAGCTACAGGTCTGCACACATGTTAACAATATGCTCTATACCTACAATTCTTGCATCATCTTTTCCATATATAGTTTTGTGATTTTTTCTGGTCATTATTTAGTGTTAATCTTGGTCCTACATGTGTTCTCTGCCTAACCATTATTGTAGATTTGCCTCCACACCATTTCTAAACTGCTTCTTAGATGACATATGATCTCTGCCTTGGGAATACCATTCCACACCATTACCTCATTCTCTACAACCCACCTATGGGATTCTGGTTAGCAGTCTATGTGGTGTAGGTAAATGGACCAATAAGATGTTAATCACCAGCACTGAATACCCAACGGCGATTAGGCAGAGTAGGTACGCACCAGTTTCAAGGTAGGGTATTCAGTGCTGGTGCGTACCTAGCGTATACTGCGTACCCAATGGTATTCAGATTACCATTAGAGCCATGTTATTTACAACTAGACTTAAACTTGATTTGCACTCTGACTCATTTGACTCAAGTCTAAATTTAACATCTGGACTTCTATGGGAGAATGCAGAGTTGTTACCCACTGTCGCTTGGATCAATGAAACATTTGAACAAGGCTAGGTTCTGATACTTGACCGCTTTATGCTTCCAGCAATGAAACATCTGGACGGGGCTATGTGTAACTCCGCGACCGTAGTTATGCTAGGAAATATCCCATTCTCCAGCTGGGGCTATATCCATCCAGTACAGTATCATCTGGTCTGCACGCTGTTAGATGTTGTTTTCGGAAGTGCGGTAATGCTCAGTGGGCCGTTATGTGTGAAGTTACACATAACTACATTTCCCATTCTCGATTTGGGCTATATATCCATCCAGTCCAGTCTCATCTGGTCTGCATGCTGCCTAGCAGCAATATTGTTTTCGGTAGTGCAGTAAATGCAGAGCATTCTGCTTAGTGGGCCGGCACCAAAAGCTACGTGGACCTGTTGCTTTATAATATACCACTATTCAGCACTTTCTAACACTTGGCCAGATTCTTTATTAGAACCTCAGCGGTTAAAGCCCAAAGTAAGGTTTTCTGTTATCTCTTTTCGGAGATCTCGATTTCTGAAAGCGTTTCCCATCCCAAGCATGGTTTGAAAAACTGGACTGCTGACTGAACTTCTTAGATAAATATTAAAAAAGTAGATAAACTTCTTAGATTGGTTGGTTTTTCGGAGATCTCGATTGGTTGGTTTTAAGAAATAGTAGAGATTTGCCTCCCACACCATTTCTCAACTTCTTAGATAAATATTTTTGGTTGTTATACACTTTTTATGTACTATGGTGGTTTCCAATTTTCATGCATTTCTTGGGATGGGATTGTTCTCCATGGAAATGTGCAACCATATAAAACCTTTAATATATTTGTTATGTAGATGGCACCTATTAACGTTACAAGTAAGCGGACGTATGCGCAAATGTCAGAAACCCCGGCAACTCCTAGGTTAGTTTAACTTACCTTCACATCATTCAAAAAAGTACTTTCTATCTTACACCGTTGACTATAGATTTAAGGATTTTGACGACATCGAGTATGTCGATATCATTTTATTCTCAAAGTGGAGCATTTCTGTGCGGGTGGAAGTTAAATTTCCACCTAATTCATATGCTAACAACATTCGCTTCATTCTCATGGATAGGAATGTGAGTAACAAACACTTCAGATAAATTATTAAATGTAAACACATGTTTACCACAGTCTTACCTTTTCTTCTCAAACACATTCAAGGGCTCAAAAATCGAAGCTAGCGTTTGGGGACATGCTGAAGTGGAGCGATTCAACCGCATACTACAACCAGGTTGCAAGTATGTTATACATAGGGTCAAAATTAATCCTAACGCTGAATCGGTGGAATTTAGAGCAATTGGGCACATCTTTGAATTATCATTTGATCGAATGACAATAGTTGAACCTTGTCTATCCATTGAGTTCCCAATACTCGCTAAGCATTTGATACCATTCTTGGAAGTTCCCGCGCGTTCAAATAAAACATTTGTAGGTATGTACCTCATATATTTCATCTATAAACCTCACAGTGTATAATACAATTCAGTATTCAGAATGGACTAATGACATTCATCATTATACAGACATAGTTGGCATAGTTGTTCACTGTTGTGAAATTGAGTGCGTTGGGATGCTCACCAAGTATAAACAGGCCATCTTCATGGATGCGTGGTATGTGTATTTAGAACGCCCCTAATTATCTTCTAACATAATTAGTTACCAATCGAAGTTATTTACTGAATGATACATTTTAAAATTTTCAAACTGTAGGGGAAATTTTATTGCTATTGGCATTTGGGGTTCCAAATTGACTCAGAATTCATACCAGTGGTCAACGGCTGAAAATGGTAGACCCATTGCCATTGCAACTATGTTGCAGAAAGACAAGGGATTTGGTAACCGATTTATCCGCATCCACATATATTGTCAATTTAATCAAACTTTCTTGAAATGTCTGACATAAACACATTTTTTCCAACTTCAATAGGTGGCCTGAATACTTCAGAGCACACAAACTTCACATTCAATCCAGATCATCCTGCGGCACGACCACTTCAGGGTGAGTGATTTTAGCATAACACAAAATAAAAAAATCTATACAAATGACAACACTTATTTAATATGTCCTGATCAAGTTGAAATGTAAATATGCAGACATCCGTCAGAAATTAATTAGTGGAGCTATTGACACGAGGTTCTTGCAAAAGTTTCTAGAGAAAAGGTGGGCTTTTCTGGCGACGGCGTGGGCTAAGAAGGATGCTCGATTCATGAAGTAGGATAGGAGATATCTTGTGTCTATCCAACTTGGTTGGATCCAGTATCCGTTGTTGTAAATTTAAGTGATAAGCTTGTTTCGTCTATTATCATGTAAGATTGTGTCGGGATAAAGTTTGTCTATGTGTATGGATGTTTTGTTTTGAAGGATGCTTGTGAATGTTCAAGGATATTTTAGGTGACACCTAATAAATACATCGATTGTTTATATGTTGCTTATGTGTGGGGAAAATGTGTGATGAGCTCACTTTGTTTGAGATAAATTTATTTGAGAATTTTTTTCCATATCTGCTACAGTAATAGTAGCTTAGTCTATAGATGCAAATAAATTGTCTCAAATGGTACTTTTTACTATTCTCCCTATGTTTAAAAGCAACAATGAACTATCACGAAGTTTATTTATTTGAAACTCGGTTACTTCTACTTGAAACTTGGTTACTTTGATGTAACAGGAAAAATAAGACATAAGGTTATTGGGATCTGAAGTGAAAAGAGGAAGAATAAGGAAGCCAACATTGCCTTCAAGCCAATATATCATTGCCTTTGGATTATGTATAATAGGTGTTGTGAGAAGTAGATTACAGAAGTGTTGCAAAGATGTCGCATCCGAACCAACCATCACGAAAAGGAAAAGAAGGTTACAATATGCTTCCCTTTAATATTAAGTAGACCAAAAATTCCCATCTTCACATTAGAGATACTAATTGACATTAATGTGGCTGTGTTTTTGAATTATTGATTGACCAGTCATTCATGAGCATCGGGCTTCCAAAAAATCCCGCACCAACTATGTGCCACGTCCTCCTACTGGGTTTTCCATACATGAGCCTTCAAGAACTCCAGTTATTTCATCATCCGATGAAGGAGAGACTGAATTCCATACTCCCTACACAACTGAATTTCATAGCAATCTTACCAACACCGTGATACTACGGGGCGAAGGTTCAAATGGTATACACTTTGACTGGTAGTGCAATATAATGTTGTCATCTGGTTTCATGACTAATTATTTTTGTAAATGTGATATACCATAGGTAGTAAACATGTCGATAATGTCATGGGAAGTTCAGTTACGATGATGACCGACCAAAAGCAACATTTTGCAAACAGTTTAGAAGAAAGAAATCGAGCAAGACGTGAACGATATAGAGATCGAAGAAATAGTTTGACAACCGGGCAAAAAGAGGAGATTAATGCACGTAGAAGAGCAGCCCGTCAAAACAAAGATGTTGAGAAAAAGGAGGATATTAATGCAAGTAGAAGAAGAACCCGACAAAATAAAGCACCGGATGAGAGGAATGCACGACAAAGGGATAACAGGAAAAATATCTCCGCCGAAAAGAGACAGGAGATGAATGCCAACATAAGAGGACGCATGCAGAGCTTACCTCGACATAAGAGGGAGGAGTTTCTAGCTAAGCGCAAGGCAAATGACGTGGCTAGGCGGAACACCCCTTGCGCTGAATCCATTGCAATGCCATGCCCAAATGCAACTCCTTTGGCAACGGTAAACCTAGCCAAAAAGGGAGATGCTTTACCTCCTACCTCCCCTTCACGGAGCACGTCAGACTACACAATTGGAAGCAACGGTAATTCTCCCATCTTTACTCTTCTTCTTATGTTAATATAATCAGTGGACCATTAATTATGGGGTCGAAAAATGGTACAGATGACATGGAGGCCTTTCTTAGCAGACTCATGGACGAGAATGCCATCCCCGACGACCTCATGAACGAGGAGTACTACCTATATGCTACTGAAGGTATGTCCACTGGGCTTTCCACATGCCCACTCTGCTACCGAAGAAATAATGTGAACATTCTTTGTGACACGCTTATGCCTGTAGGTTCCGATGCTGATGACATGGAACTAGATGAATCGCCAGACTTGTCCGAGCTAGGCTCTGCTGATCATTTTGACTTTGTGTATATGAATCTCCCAGAAAGCACAGACATTTTGGAGAAAGTCCCAAATTGCATATTCTGCAATGCCAAGAGGTTCGAGCGTGAGCCCCCTGGTTTCTGTTGTCTCAAAGGGGATATCAAGTTGTCTGAACAAGAACCTATTCCGGAGTTGATGAGGTTATGGTCGAGCAAAGATGCGGACTGTCGGCATTTTCGAGACAGCATCCGATTCTTCAACGGCCACTTCTCCTTCACAACGCTTGGCGTAACCTTGATAACAGTTGCACCAATATGAGGTCAGGGGTTTACACATTTCGGGCGAGTGGCTCGATGTACCATAATGTCCATTCGTTTGGGCCAGGATCTCATCCAGATCATCTACAGCTGTACTTCTACGACGATGATCCTAGCCTGATCCATCGCAAGGAAGCCACCGAGCAACTCGACCAGGATGTCGTCCGTACATTGACGAACATCATGAGAGGAAACCCCTACTCCCAGCAATGAAGGAGTTTGGGTGCCGACAGGGACAACCTCCAGGATTATCGGATAGAACTAAACACCGACCAGAAGCTAGACCAACGGACATACAATCTACCAGTCTCGTCTGAGGTGGCTGCCATCTGGGTCGAGGGGAGCGACCTGGCGAATAGGTTCAAACGTAGCATTACCCTCCACGGGAACAACAACGAGAGGTACAGCATACAAGCCACACAGGGGTGCTACGACCCTCTCTCGTACCCTCTCTTCTTCCCGATGGGGGAGCTCGGTTGGCATCCGAATATTCCTAAAGATAAGGTGTCCTGGGACGTTGCGAAACTACCAAGAGCGGGTCGTAATGACAATCAAGGTTCGCCTATTCCATATGATTGTGCATTTATTTAGAGAACATATCATTGTCTCATGTTATCTAACCTTCATTTTTTCCATCCTTCTCACAGAGGGAGGTGGCCGTTTATGTGTGTCTGTCAGAGACTACTATTGTTACAGGCTACAGACGCGTCCTGGAATATTGAACCCCATACTGCATGAAGGGCGCCTATTCCAACAGTGGGGTGTCGACATGTACATCAAGATCGAGGGCTGCAGGTTAAAATGGGTCAGGGACCACCAGCCGGAGATACGTGCGGACTTATATAAAGGCATTGTTGATAGCATCACAGCCGGGGAGACACGAGCGAGCGCTATGGGCACTAGGACCGTTCTCCCGCACACGTTCAAGGGGGGCTTCCGAGACATGAAGCGGAGGCATATGGACGCCATGGCACTGGTCCACACGCAGGAGATACAAGATGAGCTGTTTCCCGGCCAGACCCCACAAGATCGGCCCGATCTTGTGGCCCGAGTGTTTAGAGCCAAGCTAGAGAAGATGAAACACATGCTGACCAAGGAACATATCTTAGGTGTTGTGAAGGCATATGTCTACGTGGTAGAGTTCCAGAAGAGAGGCCTGCCGCATGCCCATTTCCTGTTGATCATGGATTCGAGTTATAAGCTTGTTGTGCCGGAACAGTATGACCGTGTAATATCCGCTGAGCTCCCGGACAAGCATAAGTACCCAGAGCTATACGCCATGGTCGTGAAGCATATGATGCATGGACCATGTGGCGTCCTGAAGCCCAACAATGTGTGCATGCAAGAGGGGTCGTGCAAGTGCAAGTATCCCCGAGAGTTCAACGAGACCACCATACAAGGAAAGGACTCCTACCCTGTTTATCGGAGACGGAAAGATGGTCGTTCAGCGAAGGTCCGCGGTCAGATGCTGGACAATAGATGGGTTGTGCCGTATAACCCTTACCTCCTCCGTATGTTCAACTGCCACATCAACGTGGAGGTGTGCTCCAGCATAAAGGCCGTCAAGTACCTATACAAGTACATATACAAGGGCCACGATCAGACTTCTTTCAACATCGACCAACCTGACGCCAAGGGTAACATAGATGAGATCAAGAGATTCATTGATGCGAGGTGGGTTACTCCTCCAGAAGCGATGTGGAGGATATTTGGCTTCACCCTCTGTGAGAACTACCCTCCGGTCCTACAACTTCCGCTACATCTCCCGAACATGCACAGAGTCACATTCAAAGCGGGAGATAACCTGAACGATGTTCTTGCAAGAGAGAATGCATCAAAGTCTATGCTAACGGAGTACTTTGTGGCTAATCAGGAGCACGTATGGGCTCGAGATATTCTATACAAGGACTTTCCAGGAAGTTTCACATGGCAAAGAACAAATTTCTGGCAAAAAAGGAAAAACCGCTGCTTCCAAGTAGGCAGAATAGTGTCCGCCAATCCTGCCGAGGGGGAACGGTACTTCCTGAGGGTGCTTCTAAACCATGTAGCAGGATCACAGTCCTTTGAAGACCTGAAAACCGTGGATGGTGTGCTATGTGATAACTTTCGAGAGGCTGCCGAGAGGAGGGGTCTCATTGAGGCTGACAACACACTCGACGAGTGTCTTATGGAGTCAGCACAGTGGGCCATGCCAGTCTCTCTTAGGAGGCTCTTTGCAACGATCTTGGTATTTTGCGAGCCTGGCGATGTGCGTGGTCTATGGGATAGGCACCTTGAAGCAATGTCAGACGACTTCAGGCGACGTCACACGTGCCCTATCGCGGTGGATCAGAAGGTGTTGCTTGACATCAGGGGCATGCTGCAGTCCATGGGCAAAGACATAAAGTTGTTCCCTCTTTCGGACATCGACGAGACTTATGACAACACAGAAGGCGAGGCGAGGGAGGTCATCGAGGAAACCACTATCAATGTTGATGACAACGACAAGTCTCTATATCAATCACTAAACCTTAAGCAGAGGCTAGCATATGACGAGATACTGGCGACACTCGACAATGATGATGGGGGTGTATTCTTCGTCGATGGCCCGGGAGGCACTAGGAATACCTTCCTATACAGGGCATTGCTCGCTACGGTTCGAGGTGAGAGAAAGATCGCGGTGGCCACGGCAACTTCCGGTGTCGCTACATCCATCATGCCAGGTGGCAGGACTGCACACTCTAGATTCAAGATCCCACTAAACATTCAAGAAGGGTCATCATGCAACTTCAGCAAGCAAAGTGGGACAGCCAAGCTCTTGAGGATGGCTTCGCTCATCTTGTGGGACGAGGCCACCATGACAAAGCGGCAGGCGGTTGAGGCACTGGACAACAGCATGCGCGACATCATGGGCCGACGGGACCGACCTTTTGGAGGAAAGACTGTCGTGTTCGGTGGGGACTTCAGGCAGGTGCTTCCAGTAGTCAGGAAAGGGTCACGAGGTCAGATAGTCGACGCGACCCTGCGGAGTTCGTACCTTTGGCAGGGCATGCGCCAGCTAAAGCTTGTGGAGAACATGAGGGCGCATAACGACCAGTGGTTCGCGGATTACCTTCTAAGGGTAGGTAATGGCACCAAGGACACTGATGATCAAGGCAACATCCAGCTCCCCGAAGATATCTGTGTTCCATCTACAGACGAGGTCGCCGACATAGATAAGCTAATCGACCATGTGTTTCCTGGACTAGACCACAACATGACCGATCCTGGTTACATGACGTCTCGAGCAATCCTCTCCACGAAGAATGACAATGTTGATGTAATAAACATGTGTATGATAGAGCGTTTTTAGGGAGAGGAGAAGGTCTACCATAGTTTTGACAGCGCAGAAGACGATCCACATGGCTACTATGCACCAGAGTTCCTGAATGATTTGACTCCTAATGGACTGCCCCCACACGCACTTAAGCTGAAGATAAACTGTCCCATTATACTGTTGAGGAACATCGACCCAGCTAACGGGCTATGTAATGGCACAAGGCTTGTGGTCCGTGGGTTCCAAAGGAATGCTATCGACGCGGAGATTGTGCTAGGACAACATGCCGGACGAAGGGTGTTTCTTCCTCGAATACCACTCTGCCCCTCTGATGATGAGATGTTCCCATTCAGATTCAAGAGGAAGCAGTTCCCAGTTAGACTCAGTTTTGCCATGACAATCAACAAGGCCCAAGGGCAGACCATCCCGGTTGTCGGCGTGTACCTACCGGAAGCGGTATTCTCCCATGGTCAACTCTATGTGGCGTTGTCTAGAGCCACCGCGAAGAGCAACATTAAGATCCTTGCCAGTCATAACAAGAGAAAGGACGATACCAAGAATTCAGAGAAGTGGAAAAGTTCTGATTCCTTATTACCGACCACACAAAACATAGTATTCAAGGAAGTCCTTAGCGCTTGATGTCATTGGGAAAATTTTAGCAGATTATACTATGACTATCATTATAGGTGTCCTCTTAGTGGCGTCTTCATAAAATGTAGTGGTTGCAAACATATTTGATATATGTGCATTTGGAGTATGTCATTTATTTAGAGTTAATTTATTTTCGTGGTAAATGCTTGTATTAGTGGAGAATTGAGGTGAACGTTATTTCATGGTAATTTATACTATCGGTGATCGTTATGTGATCTCTGTCTACGGTTCTTCTTAATTTGTCTTCCACAATTTTTTTAACAGCTTTCTTTTTCCTCAATAGTTCTTTCTTTTCTGGTGGTCACTGTGTTGTGATGGAATATTGTACCTTGTTGGTTTCTCTATTAGAAATCAGGGAGAAATCCCTTTTCATCAATTTTTTCTTGCAGATTAGTAGAGATTTGTGTGTTCACAATTCAGTACTGTATAAAGATTCAGTTACTGTCAGTGCATGATTTACTGAATTTACTTGCGAAGTTACTGCCAATACATGATTTACCGAATTTACTTGCAAAGTTATTGTCAGCTTGAAGCCCTGAAGAAATATACTTCTAATCAGGTATACTTCTAATCAGGATCAACCATGCACAACCTGGCAGGCAAAAGCTGCAACCTCCGTTACCCGAGAAGTAGAAGCTACAACAAAATCAAGAGTCCAAGGTATGTTGTTTTTCGACTGATTATTGGCATTGTTGATATTTGTTGGATTTGATGTACTCATGGCAGACTAATTTAGCAGAAATGACTTAACAAGTTTTATTCTAATTCTAGATTTCACAGTAGCAGATTAGCAGCAAAACTTATTGCATCAACACTGAGTTGTTGTAGAGAAGGAAAGGGAAACACACTTGAGTGTGGCCTTTTTAGTGGATGCATTTGTACAAAACACACTTGAGTGTGGCCTTTTTAGTGGATGCATTTGTACACTACATGGTCCATATCGCTTCAGTATCTTGAATTTATGCTGAGAGAGCTCAACATCCATTTTACTCTAACGTGCCTTTGTTCCATCCTGACAATCAATTTTTTTATAATGTGTTACAACTGCCGAATGAATGCTCGTGCTTCTCTTTCAGTACTTGGTCAATGTTTTTTAATCAGGGGTTAGTCAAATGTTTAAACCTGTGTTTATTTCCCATATATATAAAGCAGAATTTACACATGAATGCCCGTACGTTGTCACGACTCTTATGAAGAAGAGTAAATATGGGAGACGTCGGCGGGGAATAACCAAAGGCAGATGAGAAAGATGAGGCACATATCTTACTATGCTGTGTCCATGTGATGATGGGTCAGCCAGAGGCCATCCTTGTCGGGTCCTCCCAGTTCTACCCAAGCAGTATCGACTACAACGACGCTATGGACAAGATGCAAAATCCACGGCGGTCCATTTTGTGGAGTGTGGGCATAAACAGAAGAATCCTACCAAAGTACTTCATCAGCATCAAGTTCCCAGTGTGCAACAGATGCAAGGTTATTGAGTGCTCTATCTGAAACTTTGAATTGGTGCTGCAGTTGTTATTGGTGGTTCTTTGGTCTCATGTGGTTTACTGGAAACATGGGTTTCAAGATCATTGGGAGCTTTCCGACCCCTCTAGCGGATATTCAGTTGTTCGTCGTCATTCCCCAAGCTGCAGACGTTGCAGGGGACTTGCAATCGATTCAAGGTAAATTGATGTTCTTTGTCTGATCGTCAGAGCTGCTGTATTTGATTAATGCAATTGTACGGTGCCTATCATGCAGCCATAGAGTAAGCATCCATCTCTGTAGGTCACTACATATCTTTCCAGATTTTCCAAGGAACGTATTAGTTAAGCAAGAAACTAAAGTGCATTAGCAAGAATTTCCCAACTTTGATACACGTGGTGTTGTATCTAGGATCTTTGGGAACTGATATTGTAGGTTGTCCCCTCTGTCACTGGTACTTTCATGGTCATGGATAGCTGCTAGGTACTTCCCATTTGAACTCACTTTTTACTTAGTTGTATATGAAGCAAACAATCCTCATGTGTACCTTAGTTGCATATATCATACGGAAGACCATACAGATCCTACTGCTGACCTACCAGGAGCACGGCTGCCTCCGGTTCGAGTTCGTTGGTCGACGACTGACTCCCATCTCCTACAGAAGTCCCCATCCACCTCTCTCCTTACCAATTCTCCTGAACCAATTTCATGGTTCAGAGCCCTTGGCTCCTCTAATCCTCAATGTACAATATTTCATGGATTTGACCCTCATCTTTGAATATTTCAACAACAGATGAAGCCCAGATGAGAAAAACCTCCTCCCTTTAGGATTTTGTTAATTTCTCTGTATGATCTTCTTTCAAAACAAGCATAACAAATGGATTAGCAAGATTCTGCACTGGTCAATTTTCTATGGAGCTATCTAATCCTCTTTGCAGCTAATAAATATTGGAGGAGATGAATATGCAGGAAAGTTAGAAAAGCCACTGTATGCAAACCTCTGATTTCTTAACCAGTCTCTGCCTGGGCCTTCTTTTACGCACTTGTCATACTGCGGACGGGGGTAGGCAGTTGTCGTACTAGAATGTCTAAAGCTAGCCTTGATTTTCTCGGTGAACCCTCTGGTCATTGAATCTGATTGTAGTTCTCTTGTGTCAGTTTTCTCCAATCCAAAGGAAGACTGATCTATAATTGCTAGCATTGCAACGGTCTACATCTGTCTATCTGAAAATCAACAGGAAAGGAAAGGATTCAGTGGAATAAACAGGAAAGGAAATGATTCATTGGCGCATGCCTTGGCTCAGGTAGGTCAGAGTGGCGTTTTGCTAGCGTCAGTGCCGACCTCATGCAGTAACTGCTAGACTCGACTGTAACCAAATCACTTGTACTTAAGTACTCCCTCATACACATATTAGTTGACTTAAATTTGTCTAGATACGGATGTATCTAAAACTAAAACTTGACTAGATACATCCATATCTAGATGAATCTATACAACTAATATGGGTCGGAGGGAGTAGTATAATTCCTTTTCAAAAATAAAGGAACCTTATCATACTGCACACTAACTATGTCCAGCGCAAGTGATTATAAAGTGTCTCCAGGACCATTTAAATTCAAGCCTTTTCATGTTCACAAATTATTGAAATATTGTATTCTTTATGTAGCACCGGGTAATATAAATTCTTATATGTTGGTTGCTGAACACCTGAGTCATTGATGGTGATGTTCCTGCCTAGGAACAAAGTTATATTGATCACACTAGCTATTGTACTGATTGCATAGATATTGACTTCAGAATGTTCAACTTCATTTGATTTTTTATGTACACAATTGTCAACAACTAAGAAGGTCATTATTTTATGAAGTGATTCAATATATCTCCTCTCTTAGGTTAAGTTTCAGCATAGTGCATTATGTATCCTCATTTTTAACCAATCAACCAGGTCTAAATTAAGTCATTGAGGCTTAATACGAGGCTAGCCACGAAAGGGGTAGATTCCACAATATTTTCTGTTCATATGTTCACATTTTGTGTGTAGCCATAAATTTCTTCACGCACCAAATTCCACCTTCACCTTCCAAGAGCAGTGGTTATTTGTTGATGGAACCAAGTTTGTGCACCATGACTCATTGATCTGTGAACTTCGACAACTCACGAATGTTCATCATGAGGGAAAAGCACAGTTGATAGAGCCAAATTTATGCAACATGAGTCGATTTGTGAAGCATCGACAACTCATGGGGGTTTATCACGAGGAAAAGTTTATCATGAGGAAAAAAGAGCCGTGACAACGTACGGGCATTCACCAGGTTTATTCTTCTCTAAGCATAGTCAACATTTAAGTTTATTTGTCACCATTTTATGTCTAAATGGAGACGTGCATTGCACATGCACCTTTACTATCTTAACTAACTGATGATTTTTTAATTGATAGTGACTGAGTAAAAGTTTGTTTTGGGAGCAACGACCATAAAAAGAATGGATCTTTTGGTGCTAAGGCTGAAGATATGTTTTCTTAGCACTGAACAATGACACTTTCTGAATTATTGTTCATCTTTCTTGTGGAAAAACTGGCTAGGACTATCAGGTAAAATATGTTGGGTCACCTAGCTCTTTATATTTAGACCTTTGTATGTGTCAGACAAAAGTTATATTCTTGGCATGAATGCTAGCATTTGTTCTCTATCCATTCAAGTTGGAAACAATTGTGTAGTGGAATCATGAATGTTACCTATCTTTTACATTGGTTGGTCTAACTGTTCAAACCCAGCCATTTTCTCGTGTTGAATAAAGAGCTAATGCATCTCCTATTGTCAATTTAGTCCTATGATCTTGGATCTCTTTCTTATTCATTACTACCAAACCTGATACTTACTCTGTCTCTTTACTGCAGACTTCTGTTGCATGCACGGCAAGGTCATCCAAGAGGCCAATCCATGGAAACTACTTAGATGATCCAACCTGTTAAGGAAGCCCTGATACAACCACCCTTCTCTAGATCGGCACCGGTGACCGGTTGACCCGACCGCTACCCTGCTCCCGTGCATCCTGCCGCCTCATTCCCCCCTTCATGGCCTCCCGCCGAAACTGCCGACGAAGGGGCTGCCTGGGGGTTGGGTGAGGCCTGCTGAGGGCTCCGGTGGAGGCAAACATCAGGTGAAGTTGGATCTCGCAGGCCAGGAGTCAGAGAGGAAGGGTTGCAGGCCAGGATCGCCAGAATCTTATGGCGGCACCCTCCCCTTATCGACATCCGGTATGCACCCTGCATATGGCATATGGTACGCCCGGATCCTCCTATTGTTAGTTCCCTCACCGTTGTTATAAGAGGGCAAAGCAGCCTGTCGTTCTCTGTTCGGCGCACTGCTCATTGCTGCAGCAGGGCCTTGCCGCGCTCTAGGTCCTTTTCTCAGAGCCGTGTTTGCCTAACTCCTGATTCATTTGTGTTATGGTTACAAGGTTTCCATCTTTGCAGCTGAGGCCAATACCGTGCCACTCTAGCTTCCACTCTTGGCCGTGAGATGGGATTCGGGAAGTTGGACAACGACGAAAGCTGGTGAGTGCCGGCGACATAAGGCTGTTGAAGACGCTAGAATCAGCGGTGAGTTGGAGAGACAGAGAGGATGTGGGCAGAACTGTCCATTGCTGTAGTACATATTAGTTGAATTTTTTCCACTGCATTCATCTGAAACTTTCTGAAAACCAGAACCGTCCACTGCCGCAGTACCTATCAGTTGAATTTTTTCCACTGCATTCATCTGTAACTTTCTGAAAAAAATCAATTACAAGATAACAAGAATCCGTTCTCTGTTGTTGCTATAAAGGTACGTCACGGGTCAATCACGACATCCGCTTACTATAATATCTTGTATATCTGCATGCTAATTGTTTACTTCCCTTATTACTTTGAAGGAGTGCCATGTGATCTTGTCTTCTATTTTAATCCATGATTTCGTATGCAGACAAGAGCAGCAAAGCCAAGTCCAGGATGAGCCAGTTTAGGTGTTACTTCCCGAGCCAAATCACTCTCATCGCATGGATATAGCTGAGCAAAAATCATCGAACACAGTTTACCAGTTGGGGAATGGTTGCAGAGTGCATATATACTTCTTTAGCTTTTGTGAAATATTCCTGTTCTACCTAGACATTTGGTTTATTGATCATTTAATAGCTTGAAAATTCTTGTTGTAGCAGCTCGTGTGTATCCATAGTCGTCACCACATCAATTCAATTCATGTTCGTTTAGCCAGTTGATTTCTAGATCTTGAAACAGTTGATAAAAACGAAAGAATGAGATACATATGTAATTAATGCATTAATCTGACGACGCCAGAGTCATCGCGGATAACAACGAACGTCGGTGACATCACGCAAAAAATAATTAATGCACTAATCAGAAGGACTTTTTCGCCGCCGCCGCCGCCGCCCGCTTGCGAGAGCAAACGCGAAACGGTTTCCGGAGAAAGGCACAAGCTAGCTCTTGTGTAGCTCGTCGCATGCATCAGTCATGAATCCATCAATTTGTTTTTTTCTTTTGGAACCGATCTGTACGATGAGCTCAAGCACACTTTCTTTTTCTTCTTACATGTTGTTCAGTCAACATAGGGTTGAGGAACTTTGTCCCTGTAATATTATTTACACATTTCCTTGCACGCTTGACAGATCTTGGTAGTTGGTACGTCCTGCCTCCACTCCCACAAAGAAAAAACGGTCGACTTCTGTCCCATGTGAACAAAACGGTAAAAAACCGTCCCTCGAAAAAAAAAGGTAAAAAACCGAAGGCCACGAACCTGAGGAGAAAGAAAAAACAGTCCACAATTCCCCAATCCCCATCCCGTTATCATACGCGGCCTCCCCTCACCATCCTGATGCGGCCGCCGAGCCATCTAGCTCCGTCTTGCAGCCATACCAGCAACACCCGCCGCCCCGTGTTGCCTCCTTAATCCCTGCTGCGACGCTGATCAAATCCCACGCTGCCGCCTCACAACCGCCGTTCAGCCCTGTCCCTGTGGGGGTCAATCAATGGCAACTGCCGGTCAGCTCCGTGCGTGCCAACTGCCGATCGTGGAGGTCGTGATGATTTCCACCACAACCAGTACAAAATACTCAAAGCCCCTCCCCCACCCTTATTCTCCTCTCGCCTCCCCATCAGGTCTCCCGAAAATCCGCGACCGGACCTGCTGCCGCCGCCGGGATACATCCGAGCGTAGAACCGGTTCGACGCCGCCGGCAGTGGCCACGCGGCGGCCCCGTACATCTTGCTCGCCCCACCAACAAGTCAGGAGGGCGTGCACAGGACGTCTTCCTCTTCTTTACGCCACATCTTTGGCCAAAGAAGCCTTGGTCTGCTTCACTCATCGACACTGTCTTCGTGCATTACCGCGCGCAATGCTGCTGGTTCCTCTTTTGGTTTGATTGATATGCATGACATGCAGGTGGTGGTTCCAGGATTGTGCACCGTCGCGCGGAGGTGACTGCAAGGTACACGAAGGAGTTCTTCATCTCCAACCTGCTTTTCGGATCCACTTTCTTGTGAGGTTCAGGAGGTAATTGATATTTGGAAATTTGATTGCTTAAGACACATTACCTCTTAGTTTGCCTCTTAGATTTTTTCGAAAAATTCGTGCTACCCATGTGTTGTGACAAAGTTTAGGCTAGACCTCTCTAGATTGTAGTTTAGGGTGAGATTCCACGGCAGATGCGAATTGTTTATATTGTTCATAATTATCATCCATTACAGTTTTAGAGTCATATTGCCGCTGCCGATGGTCATGTTTAAGACTCACTTCCCATGTTTGCAACCATTTCAGTTTAGCTTTTACATATAGAACGGTAGATTACTTATTATCTCCAAATCAACTGCTTGTCATTAAAGTATAGTGAAGCTTCTGAACATGCAGGGTTTGATATAAACTTAATAGGAACTCGCTAAATCTCTGTCTTTTCATTAAGTAGAATATAAATCGTAAGTTCATACAAAACGGCACATGGGAATGGGCATGATCTATCTTTGCTCCGAAATTGATCTCTAGAACATGTAACAGGGGAAAAGAATACCCTTGTATTTTCTTTTAAGATTAAGATTTTACATTAGTAATCTCACTAGATATCCCTTTCTTATTATGGATGCTAATTTTCTATTCCTGTGTCATTATCTTATGAAAGACCGGAGTGGTATCATTTATAGTGTTGTGATTCTTTAATTTATCATACGTCCTAAGTAAATTGTTGAATATTACTGATCTTGTTGTATGAGCGTAATAAGTCCATGATACATATATCGTGAATTACAAAATTTTGCTGTTGGTGCTTGCTCTTAGATTTGATTGGCCGGTTGCTCTTTAGAGATGATTGTTAATCATGGTGTGCAGGTGGTTCTGGGACGCTATACCATCTTGCGGAGGCGACTCCAAGGTACACGACGGATACCTGCTGCTCGAATCCGCTTCCTTCTCCTGGTAACTCCACATGGATCTCATTGATGTTTCTGAGTCTTGTTAGTAAAATCTGCAAACAATAATTTAGTTAGTAACCTGAGAAAATCTGAGAAAGAAATGAACAGATTTATGGTATCCTTTACTATCCCTGAAATGTTGGACTTCTTATCTTCTTTGCTAGAAACATAATTTGGAGTGTTGAAATCGATTGCAAGTTAATATATGACAGTGTAGTGTCTTGATTAATTAACCTGATGCCGCAACAAGAAAACAAGTTCTTACCGAGGTAATGCCACGCAATTCTTGGATCCCAACTCGTTGATGCCTTCCAATCACCATCTGAATTAATATACCTTGTCAAACAAAGATTAAGAAAAGTATCATTTGTATTGTTTACTTGTTTGAGGACTTAACAATAGCAATATTGTGTCCTCCCCATTGTACGTGTTCTAAACAAAAATAATAAAAGAGAAACTTAAAACTCTCTCATGAGATGCTGACCTTTTTCTGTTTCCTCTGCGACCTCTTTTGCACATACATACCTGGATTAAACAAGTAAATAGATGGTCAATTGTTCACCTTAGATACATAATCCACAAAATTTGATTTCCTTTTTGTAACTGCACTAAACTGAATGCAATAACCCTCCAATGTATGCTATCCAGCCTTGAATATACAAAAGCTGAATAATATTCGATCCTATATAACAGAGAACGCTTCATCTCATTTAGTGTTCAATCTCCTGGTTCTTTTTTCGGTTTCACAACGGCGTGTGAGAAGCACTCAGACTGGAGATCCTATTAACTAGAAGATTTTTTCCATTTTTAATGTGTATAGGTTTTTCTCTATTGGTTCAGATGTGAAGAAGAGGGAGCTAACCTATTGAAAACAAGAAGAGTAAGCTCCTTGAACTGGTCTGCACCTTTTCCTAGATTGTGAATTAACCTTGAAGTTTAGACAACACTGTTTACCGGCATATTGTTAAATCCGTTCTCCCTCTATAATGTTTGAAATATACATGTGTTGCTGTGTGGTTTATCTGTTGTCAAATATATGTCTGTAAAACCAGCCTCTAAAAACTGATAGTAGTTTTAAGAAGTTTGACCCGAATCAAAAAAAACCTGGCCGTGTGTAAGTATTGTACTAGATTACTATAGAGTGAATTAGAACATTTAGACCTAAACTAATTAGACGGTTAGATAAGTTGTACATGGAAATCGTGAACCATGCCAAAACATGTCCTACACATGGTCGGTGGTATTTTTTAAAGTTTCAAATTTTGTAGAGGCATTGTTCCAGTTGTTCCTCCCTTTTTGTAAGAAAATACATAATGGTTAGCCTTTTCTTTCATTAACTACAAATTAGAAGCACTGATACAAGGTGAAGAATCGTATCAACTTAATACTTTCTAAAATTGGGATAATGTTTTTGGGTGCTTCTTATGCATGGGTATGTATACTTTCTTTTATTCCCAGTTTTGGTTATCCATAAGAAGGAAAATGGGCCTAAGTAGTAGCCAATACAAATACCAGTTTCAACACCCTTTTTTTCTCGTAACTTCTCATTTTCAATATCTCACTCTTCTCTATTTCAAAATGTAGATGGGAGACTTTGGAGAGTTCACTGTCATGTCAACCCCCGAGGAAGATGATGACAGTCTTTTCGGTGACCAGCTGACGACCTTGACGACTTTGCTTGGACTTCCACCACCAGAGTTCAGGGACAAGCAACTCCCACCCACATCACCTGGAGATCATCGTTGGCTTATTGAGGGCCATGTGAGGGGACGACGTGTGAAGCCATATACACAAGACATAGTTTTCTACAAGGAGAGCCCCAACTGGGAGATTGGCATAGAGATGGCCATGCAGGACGCACTGGCCCGCACTGTGCAGACTTACCGCCAGGAGATATCTCAAGATTCTGCTTTTTATGCCATAGGAAGGCGCTTTGAGGATGGGACAGCCAACAGGACTGCTGGAGATCGTGGAGGGATGGATTACGAGGTTATCCAGATGGAGGACTTGGAGTGCCACATAGTCAACTTAGAGAATAACCTTACTGCTGAGATGAGAAGGAATGAGAAATTGAGGGTTACCATGGAAAAACTGAAGCATGTTAACACGAAGTTGACCATGGTACTCCGTGATACGGATGACAAGGTTCTTGCAAGAGATATCGAGATTGCCCAACTGAAGAAGGCATTGATGCCTAAGGAGACCTCAGCAGTCCCACAAGACCAGGAGATGCAGAATGAGGAAGAAGATCCAGAGGAGCTCATTGCTTTAATGCCAAATGGAGAGGAGTTATGGATCATCCCTGACGAAGAGGATGCTCCCCCAAGTAATGCACGATCCCATCCACTTGGGACCATCAACGCCAGAGCCTACCGTGCGCAATTATATAGTAGAGATTAGACCGACCACCATTTACCTCTTCGTTTGATATCACCATCGTATTAGTGTATTGGCCATACCATCATGTTAGTCTATTTCTTAGGCCCATTTGCTTATGGTAAAATGTAATAGTTCAAACAGATCTGACATGTGTGTGTTTCGAAGTGACATTTCTTCTAGCTACTGTTGTTTTTCAGGCATACAAGTTTGTTTAGTTTTAATTTATTTTCGACATAAATGCTTATAGGGAAAATTGGTTATTTACCCAAAACTTCATCTGCCCAAACTTGAGTGTACATTAGTAAAATACCCAAAAAGGATTAAACATGTTTATATTTTATGCAACATAAATTTTTATCATTGTTTATTACACATGTGCTCTAATCGTAGCCCATTTTTGTTCGGTTTCTCTACCTGAATATGTTCTCTACTGTTCAAAACTGAATGTAGTACTAGAACCAAAATAGAGCAAAGCAGGAACTTACATTGATTGGTGAAACCATTAGACCATTAACTGGTCCTTGGTGGCGACTGAGTACATCCAACAAACGACATGTCTTTATTGACCAAACATATATCTGCATGAATAATGTTTTGGTAGTCAAACAACTAATGTGGAGCTTAGCCGACAAAAGAATGGAGCGAAAAATGTTTTTGCATACACACACCTCAAATCAATCGAGTGTTCCAGCACATGTTACTTCCCCACTCTGATCTACTGTTAATGAAACAAATTGTCTAGGTGAAGGGGTCATAAATGTTTTGAAATTCCGATAATGGAACAAATCCCATGCTCGAATAGTCCCACCAAGGGAGGCACTGAGAAGAGAATGATTGTTGGCCATAAAATGAACTGCGGTAACTGCATTTGTGTGCTCGGAAAATGTTATGAAATAGAACCCAGAGGAATCCGTCCAGACCTGCACCACATCAGTTCATGTGTATCAGACTTGCAGTGAAGGATATTGATACTTGCTTATTATTCTTGTTTCAGTATACATCATTTTGAGCAATAGTTCAAAGAGGCGGACCAAATCGATTACTTTATTAGATAGCAGTGCATCAGAGTATTGTCAAGCTACTATATAACCCTTACAAATGAGAGTTTTTTCCCCATGGCACTAACAACGTACCTTGACTTTGTTATTGTCAGCTCCAGTAGCAATTAACTGAGAATCTGGTGAGTATGCAATGGAGTTCACACCAAAGTAGTGTCCCTGATGCTTCAAAATGTAGCTCCCTGACCGCCACTCCCACACTAGCAGCTGCCCAAGCTTGCAACATCCAAAAACCAGCCAATTCCCCAAGCTATTGAAAATAGCAGTCGTGTTCTCTCTTGATATTGACAACAAGTGGAGGAACACAAAGTCCGACATATGGTACAGCCCAAACACTCCGTTAGAGAACCCAACCATCAGCATGTTAAGATCCCGGTGGTAATCACAGGATGTTAACTTAGTAGGTGACTGCATGAAGAAGCTCTTTTTCTGCAACTCCCACTTTGCAAAATGCAGTGGAGTAGTGCTCGGCTCTTCCAGTTCCCCCGAACTCTTCCTCTTTCTCTTCCTGGCCCTCGCCTCGTGTCCGGACCTTAGGAGTTGAAGGGCAAGCTGCAGCGTGGCAGGAGATCGTAGGAGCCGAAGGTCAAGCTGTAGCATGGCAAGAGGCGTATTCTGTAAACTAAGCAAATTGTACCCTTTAATGCTGGATGCCTGGATGGACATCTTTTTGAGACTTCCACACACGGTCTGGCCTCTGCTGTTTCGGCATTTGGACATTGTGACATTGTAGTGATAGTGCCCAAGTCTGAGGCAAGTGGAGTACAGTATCATAGTATCATCCCGTAGGGCATGCCCAATGTTGAGCTCATCCGAGGCTGCTGGGACGTTTGATTTCAACATTGCACTAGAATGAATATGATCAACATTGCAACAACGGTAGTATGTGCAACAAATAAACAACGGAAGGTGTTCACAACGGATTGTATTTAAAGGCATATGATATGTGGCAAAATATTTAGTAATTAACAGGTTTACGACATACGAAAATAATGTTGAAAGAAGTGTAGTACATCACAAGAAAATTCAAACTGTACCTCAGCTCACATATCACAATAAATGATTAAAAAAACTATGAGTATAATTTATTCTCCTATTGTTAGGAATAATCTTTCTCGCGGTTATTATCTTTGCTTTTGTGGGAGTCCATGCTGGAGATATAGTAAACGCGCTGGTGAAGGGTGGACGATGTCGGACGGCTGCACCCTCGCTCAATGTTGAGCCCGGCGGTTGCAATTTAATGGATAGTTGACCCAATCAAGCCTTTTAATTAGGGACCTGCTACAATTGTCTTTTTTATTTTCAAGTCCCCCTTTGGGTATTTTACCAATGTAAACTCAAGTTTGGTTAGATGATACAAGGATGATGAAGTTTTTGGTAAATAGCCAATTTTCCCATGCTTATATTAGTGTCTCCTTGAGGTTTTGTTTTTTTCCCATGGGCAGCTTTTATTGTTGTAGCACGATGCTTTTATACTCCTGAAAAAACAGATGTATTTCTCTCGACAGTATTTATATTAGATACATCAATTAAAAAGAAGTTGCAAAACCGAAGGCATAGCTCTACAGTAGTTACTACAAAGACTCTTTCGCGTCTTGCAAAACCAAGTTGCAGCTCTTTACTAGCCTCATATGTTCTATGAAACAATGATGATGTATGTTCCCAGAAAATTGCCTTCTTTTTTAAGGGAGTTCATATTGATTTCACATCCAAAACTTGATGTACCTATACTGCAACGAATTTACATCTTTTCCATATAAATTCAATGAAGTCGTTTAACACTTATGTTTCACTTTTGCAGATTGCAAGCGGAAACCTGATGGATTCTATTGATGATCCACATAAATCAACAGATAAAAGCCCCAATTCCATGATGTTGGGACAGATAGACGATTCATCGAGTTCTACAGAACCAATGGAGGTGTGCACGTGTAATTGGTTTCTTTTTGGTTACTAGGCATGTCGCACGTTATCATGTACTAATTTTAATGCAATTATATTATGTCTCACTGTTTTAGATCATGGGAACCCACATGAATTCTATCGATGCTCTGAATGCCCCTACTGACTCTACACCACCAAATGAGGTTGCATATGAATAGATGCTTTCTCTATGCATGTAGCATATACCCATATTTGAATTTTATTTCGATAAATACTGTTTGACTTTTGCAGATCGCTAGCAGGAAATTTAAGGATCCTATTGATGTTATGAAAGTACCCATGGACATATGCCCTGAGGAGATGTTGGAACAAACTGAAAATTTGTCCGATCTTACACCACTAAAGGAGGAGCAGAGGTGGATAACCAATTCACAACATAAGAAACCGAAAAAAACAGACAATATGGTTAACCCACAAGGTTCGTACTCCGGTTGCGGATATTATATTCTTTCTTGTGCTCCATTATTTTCTTACCTAACTATTTTTTTGGTGCACTACCGTGTTATGCCAGATTATGTCTGCACTTCAGAAGATATAGAAGTTGTCAAATTAATCATGTCCGCACCAAAAAATACGAAGTTTGTAGACATTGGTGATGCGTTTTTATCAAACGATGACTTACAGTGTCTGACACGTGGCGATGGTTTCTTGCCGGATGGTGTAAGTCAACAACAGAGAGACCACTACTTACTAATTTAAAGTCTACAATTGTCTTAAACTTAAATGTATTTTTATGTGTCCAATTATAGGTTTTAAATGCTTATATTTACTGTATAAGTGCATGCGATCATCTGCGGGATAGAGCGGGTGGAAAGGTGTATTTGGACACTACATTTGCCTCTGCTGTACTGAAACAATCAGAACATCACCGTATCCTAAAACGGGTGCATCTTTATGTAAAGCATGACATGGTTAGAATTCACTCACTACTTATGGGTCTTATTCAATATGTTTTAAACATGTGTATTTCTTAGTCTTATACAATATTTACTTCAGGTCTTACTTCCAATAAACATTAGCAAGACCCACTGGTATTTAGCTGTCATCAATGCGAAAAAACGCGTGATTCAAGTATTGGACTCGCTTGGTGCTGGAATGGATCGGAGTGATCTCACTCTTATGGTAAGTACTGTCTACTGAATTTGATTTCCTCTTAACATTGTGTTTGCCTCAATATCTAATATCTCTTTCTCGTATAAAAGTTACAGGGACTTGAGAAGCATCTGAAAATTGCATCCCAGATGAAGGACTTTAATATAGGTGATAAGTGGAAGGATCTCGATGTCATAAAATGGCCAGTAGTAGAACATTTTCAAGAACCAACACAAACCGATGGGTATGTTGGACACTTCTTAAAATCTCAAATTGTTATTTTTAAAGCTTGTGTATTCATACACGTCCAACTGGTTTATTTATGTTGATTTGTCTACATGAGAGGCTAAATCAGTGTCCGGTAATCTTGTAGCGCATCATGCGGGTTATTCATGCTTAATTATATGGAATATTGGACAGGTGATATGTTGTCCGATCATGTCACTCAGGTAATTATTTTTGTTTAGGATAACATTAGTACTCGTTTACATCTTAAATAATTGTTTCAAAGAAATGTTTCTGAATACTATTTTGCAGGAAGATATGAAAGAATTTCGTCTAAAATTAGTCGTTATATTGGTAGAGTCGGAATTGAATAAGATAAAAGGAAAGCCAATATACTATCAACCTAGCAATGAAGAAAACGTGTCTAATTCTGATTGTATGATTATGGATGGTCCGGAGCTACGGGCCTTGACTAATGAAGCTGAAGACATACGCCCAATTTCAGTCCACGTGATGCCCATGGATCCACGCAACTTAGTTGACGAGCTTTGCAAACATATCATGTCGATTCAAGACGCCAAATTATTAGAGTAAGAAACATGTTAAAAGGATTACTTATGATAATATGCATTGCTATAATTTTTTTATTCTTAACATTTGTATCACAGGCAGGAATGGGTGCGGAGCTCTAAACCATATCCTATAGGTCTGAGTCTTAAGAAAATTCAGGATATACTTAGAAATGAGAGGCCTATGGACAATGACTGTTTCAACTTGGGCATACGCATAGTGGCATGCGACGAGATCTTGCAGATGGTAGAGACTGATGTGCACTATATGGATCTACGTTTTTGTGTAAGTAATTGCAATCTCGTATTTTCATTGTTATAACTATATTTCTAAACAAAACAATTTTTCAGACGGCGATGGTCGATTCCACACGGGGTCCAAAGTGGCGAGTAAAGCCAAATAGTCACACACTGGCAGCGTTATTCAATAGTTGGCCTGGGATAGACTACAAAATTTCTTCACGCAAATTGGTAAAGATAATTCACTTGTCCAACATTGTCATGTTATATGTGTTTCTGATGGTTGTTACTTTGAAGGTGTTGCTCCCTTATGCTTCTGCGGGGGACTTTAACTTGTTTTCCATCGATAAACATGTCTCTTCTGTATCTATTCTGGATCCTCTTTCTGTGTTGCCATCGCCGGAGGGTAAACTGCTTCGATCTCACAACTTGCAATTGAAGTTACAAAGAATTGCATTCTACCTAAGCGATGCACTAGCATTAGCACAACCCGGCTGGGATGCCGATATATTTCTCTGGTCACGTAGATCACCAGTTGATATTCCAAAAAGTTCAGATAGGTGACTATCTCTAAACATAAACTCAAAGAGATTACTCATTTTCTTTACTATTCAACATATTGACATTCATACACAGGAATGCTTCTGGCTATTTTGTTTTTTACATTATGATCTCATGGAATGGCAAAGAATTGGTTCATCCAATATGTGCGGTGGGTATTTTACGTTGTACTTATTTATTGTTCACAAATGAAATATACATGCTACTAACAAATATTGTTGTGCAGAATGGTAACGAGTTGCGGAAGAAGTTTTTGGTACACTTGCTCAAGTATGGTGAGAATGAAGCAAAAGACAATATTCCTAGCATTGTATGGCAATATCTAAGGAACATCAAGAAGTAGACATTAGTTGATAAAAAAATAGTCGAGTGTCTTATTTTATATTCAAACGATATCAATTATATGGGTTGTTGAAATATACTTCAAACGAGGTAGGATCTTATGGGTTCATAGAATATCTTGCGGTTGTATTCAGTCCGATAAATTTTTATATGTATTGTATTAACATATTACAACAGAAATAGAAACCGTTGCAACGCACGGTCATTCCACTAGTTTCTATTAGTAGATAGACGCTAGTCAAATTCAAAATCACAATCGAGCGGCCAAATCACACACCGACCTTGAAGCATTTCGCTCCCCTCCGTTTAAAGAACTTTTGGCTTTAAAATTATCATTCTACCCATTGTTCATACGCCCTATGGGCAAGCTATAGTTGGTAGCATGGGGAACGATGGTAATAATTTTTCTTTTCACCAACATTGTCCCGATTCGTGCAGTGTTTCCCGCTGGCCCTCCCAAAAATCCAAGGCTCCTCTTCCACACCCTCAGCTCCATGACCACCACGCTCACCGGCTGGCGGCAATTCCACGGTGTCCTGAGCCGCTTGAGTTGCGGTCTCATGCATTGTCGCGGAGCCGCTTCACCGACGCCCACCCCACCGGATCAAGTTCATCGAGTCTCTCTGCCACTACACCAGAGCTGCGGTCTCGCTGACCATGCCAATGGCATCGTTGACCTCTCAAGCTCTGCTTCCTCGCCGCCGAAAGCGACCCAACCGTATCGGAGCCACTTCACCGGTGTCCACCGGATGGGATCTAGTTTAACAAGTTCCTTGTCCACCACTCCAGACCGGCTACACGGGCATCACAGTTCGCTGCATCGCATCTGCCTCAGTGATGTTCTCGTCCACCGCGCTCAAGCCGGCATCGACCACCCAAGATCTACTTCTATGACCGCCCAAGATCTGCTTCCTCACAACCGCAACACCCTTGGTTACCTGGACATCACCTACACGGTACCGATGATGCTTAGACACCTCTCCGACCAAGGTAACAAAATCTCCAACCCCTTTTTGTTTTATCAGCAGTATAGCAGGTTAAATCCTGTCGCAGTGAACTACATTTTTCAATCGTGCTACTACACACAAGTCACTGGGCATGCATATTCTTTGTGCTACATACAAGGTCACTAGACAAGTTGGTTTGCGTTCGCTGCTCTAGAAATTTCAAGTCATGCACATGTTTGTTATTTTATCATGGACATGTTCTTAGCTACTCCCTACAACAATAATTGCCTGCTATTATCTAGTTCTTACAAAATGTAAAGTTAGTGGAAAATATTAGTGTGGATTCTCTCCTCCACAGTTACTGTGGTTCGTCCTGGTCTAAGTTACAACTATTATTTCCTTTCTAGCATCGTTTTTCTATCATACTAGTTAATTGCCCGTGCGTTGCCACGGGAAAATAAAACATAAAGGAAGATTAAATTATTTTGCTAGATGTGGCAAGCACAATGTCTTATAGTTTTCGAATAACGCACAATCTAGTGATTTTCCACTATGCTAGTCCTTTCTGTGCAAGATAATTAGTGACACTTCTATTGTGTAAGTGCAACAATCGATGTCTAAATCGATTATAAAAAATGCAATGAAATATGAAAATTAAGAAACAGTAAAACTCACCTAGCTACAGCCACCCACAACGATTAGACATACTAAACCGTCCTATCAGATCGTTGAACGTTCCAGATCGGTAAGTCCTCTCATGCACCACCGTGTGGGTTGTTTTCATCCGATCCAACAGCTTGTCCCAGCAGGACCCATGTTTTTGGGTTTCTACTCCGAAGACCGATTTGGGCGGCCTGCGGTGAATCGGGCCGAGATAGTAAACTGGATGGCCTATAATGCTTTATAACGGAGGTTAGCGCAGTGTGGTTCCTCAATATTTTGCCTCTTCAGCCGCACAATGTCGCCAGCAGCAATGACTCTTCCCTTTCCGAGCGTAGCGCCGCCGCCTCGGCCACTCCTCCTTCAGGTCCACAACCGGTAACTGGCGATGAATCAAATTGTCAAACACCCGGTCGAAATGAACAGCAGCTTCACTTCACCACGCAAATCTTCTACTGCAACATCATCTTCTTCGACACGTCTGACGTATACTACCCACATAACAAGAGCCTCCTCTGCAAAGCCCGCCACATCGATGGTAAATAACTAAGTGGTAGAAATTGTTGTTATGAATTTGTCATAGTGTCAGGTGAGGAAGCAGTGCTAACCATCGAGCAGGTATATGTTTGAAGGAGCGGTGAAGGATAATGCAGACTCTCTGCAACTTATCGAGGTGATTTTTTTGTTTCATGCACTCGTCTCTCATGATTTTCTTGTTCATTCTGGAATTCAGTGGCCAAGCTGACGATTACCTCAACATATCTCCGTGGCTGAAGCGGCTCGCAACCTGACGGTCATGCTGTCAGGCACTCTGATTCCTACACTCCAATCATATGTGTCTTGCTTAAGGATGGATATAATGATCGGTGTCGTTTGTACAATTAACCTTTTTTTACTTTTTTGGCATAGGCTAAATTCTATCTATTCATGGTTTTATAACAAGAAATTGAGCATAATAGCATGCCTTTATTTTGAGTAATAATTCAATTAATTGAGCTAATGAACGTGCATTTCTTTTCAGAATTTATAGGATATGACACTAATATTTTGTAGGATGTTGGATCAATGGGTTTATGTTCCAATTGCTTCCTTCCATGGCTGTAATTTCCAAAAGCCTGTCAGCCGTGTGGTCAGTTATGACCTGTTATAATTGTATGCATTTTTGTGAACAGGGAAACGTTGGGAAAACCATCACCCCATCATCCTAGAAAGTTCTGAATCCGGAGAATAGGAGTGTTGATTACTGAGGTTCCTGGGAAGTGTTCAATATGTCAAGGGAGAGAATCTGGTTTATCATGTACATATTTTTGTTTGAGCATCTTCGAAGTATTCAAGTACATAAGGAAATAATCAGGGCCTACCTTATGAAAACTCTGAAGTGTGAACAGGCGTTGGAAACATATATCTCTTTTGTTTCTAATTTATCTCGCATTCAAAGGCTGGACATATATCAAAATTTTGATTGGCCACAAGTGGTTTCTTGTTTTGTTAAAGTTTCAATTATGAAATAGATGGTGTGTGTGGGGAGAAACAAAAAGTTGAGGCGGCTTTTCTCTTCTCGTGTCATTCATTTTTGGTTTGATATTACTCCTGTTCGCAAAACAGAGAACAGAGATAAGACTGAATTTCCCTAAGCAGGCATTTACTAAATAGTGTGGCACACTTATAATTACTATGGCATGACAAAAAAGACTTGGATATTGTTTCTATCAATATTTTTTATCCAAACTTCTCTACATATTTCCATCTTAATTCTATAAAATGGACGGAAGCAGCAAAACGCCCTTTTATGATCTAGTGTGCTTGACAATTAGACAACAAACATGTCTTGGATTCAAAACCTTACCCGAACATAAGTACTCCAAATATACTCATACGTGATCACGAAATATTATACTGCAAAATTTTTACATCTTTATAAGCTATGATTCAACATTACCCGTCACCTAATAAATACTCTTTTACACTAATTATTGTGCTCAGGGGAGCTAGCTAGACATGCATATAGTGTTATTATAACTACTTTGTGTGAATACCTGACAGCGGGACGAGAAAAAAAAATACTCCCTCTGACCCATATAAATTGACTTGGATTTGAATGAACCTATATACTGAATAGTGTCTAGATTCATCTAAATCTAGACAAATGTGAGTCAACTAATATGTGTCTACAATATTACTCCAACATCATTTCTCTTATTGCAAAGGGTGAAGTGGCGCCATGCCAGTGGAATACAACTATATTGTCGTTCTCCTTCACCCTGTCGATCTCTGCATTGTTGCTGTGAATACATGTCCATTATTTGCAAATTCTGAATATTTTTGCTTCATTATTGGTGCTGAAAGAAATTACTGGATTAGATCAGACAATCACCTTGTGCTTTTCATACAATACGTTGGTAGCCTAGAAGCAAGCTACATATTATATCTGTGCGATCTCCGAAGAAAATAGAGCCATGGAAACGTAAAAAGGGGGCAGAGAACTTACGTGGTCTTTTCAGTACAGAAGTCGTAGAGCTTGCTGGTGCTGGAAGATGATGGCGCCGACATCAGCGTTGACAACCACATAGATCTCGCGGGCCTTCGTCCACAAATCGTCACAACGCTTGGAAAAGATCACCGTACGGTTCGACGAGTTCTTTTCCTGCTTATCTTGATCTTGTCGTGCTCCATCGCGATCTCCGGACAAGAAAACCCAAGGATCGGATCAGTGTCTCTCAAACAGAAAAATACAACTTGTACCTGTTTCAGTTGTTACTATATGAATATTATTGATGTTATTAAATGACTTGGAATTAGTGAAACATCGAGTTTATCTTATGCTTAATTTAAATAAATAACCCCCAAAGAGCTTTGTTGTTAAGAGGAATAAAGCTTGTCATTTAACATTCTAGCCAGGAACATCACTGTTGAATTTTATGCGCAGCACACCCAACATTGTAGTAACCTGGAGTAAGTGATGCAAACCACAAGAGACAACATACAAAATTGAAACGTTAGTACACTAACTTTGACACACCATTACAAAACAGGGATATGATATGCACTGGAATAATATAATTTCTCGTATTCCTTTTCAAAAGGAAACAAAATATTATCCATGCATGTATTGCTATAGGAAAACAAACATGTGCATAAGATGTGTTACCACATCACAACAACAGATAATTCTTTGGCCCAGGTATGCATCCATGAATTGTTTGATTGTGAAAATGCCATAAATACACATTTATACCGATGGAATTAGTGCAGATGTAGCGCTATACTTACCTTGGGTTAGTTGGCTGCTATGTAGACTATAGTTAAGTCACCTTTTCTCCTCAGTCCAATTCACCATCTACGGATCTACAATGCAAGTGTGTATACATCCTAGAAGTCCTACCTCCTTCACAATGCCATATATACCTTACTTTTCTATAACAAGACAGAAAATTCATCAAACAAATAAAATATAATTCTCGGGCTATATTTTCTTTTCAAGTTCAGGTTGTCTTCAGCGCAGCTGATTGTCGACACAATCATGGCTGACCTGCACAGCAAACTCGCACCTTAGATCAGTATTACCGTCATGCTATCCTAGCCTATGAGCCAACATTAACCTTCTGGTGTATTTATTAACCCCCAATCTCCCCATAGATACATGCTCAGGTGCTCTCTGATTTGACAGTTTATTTGCAAGTGAATATTATTTCTTTAGCACCTACACCATATGTATTACTCCCTCCATCCCATATTAATTGTTGTTTATTTAGTAAAAACCGTGATTTAGTACTACAAAATGAACTAAAAAATGAACCAATACCTATTAGCTCCATGTTTAGGTAGTCGAGTGTGTCCAGCTAATCAAATCATTATACCACCGCAGATTATTTGTTATTTGCAGCTACTTCAAGTTGTAATAACTACTTAATGATAAAATAAAGCAATTTCCATTAATAAAATCGTATAACATCGGCACCCGTGTGATGTTAACCGGGACTGAATTTGGATTACCCGTACCATGGTCTTGGTGCGAAAGTGCTACTCGGTCTTCTTCTAGTCCCGGCCGAATCTGAAATCCACACAAATAAATCAGCTAGCTCAGCGACTGCAGATTAACTGGATTCAGGCTAGTTCAGAGGTAGAGCAGAACAGAGCACGTCTCAGTGTCATGTCATCATATAGGTATTTTTCCGAGAAAGAATCCGTCGAGATTAAACAAACTTGGTACCACAAATCAGCTTTCTATCTTAACTTAGGATGTTACCACGATGAATGTGTGTTACCCGCAGAAAGATCTAACCATTTTTCTATTTGGCAAGAATGACATAGGATCCATATAAGAAAAATGTCAGATATGTATACAGTTTGATAGAAACCCAAACATATCAAATTAATCAGCTGATTTGGTGAATCGCGTTGATGGTGTATGTGAATTCTAAGAACACCTTGGCCCAATGTAGCAAATAAAAGGGTTCATGTTAAAAAAGAGAACAATAATTACGACAATCTAGAAAATTAGACCTCCTCACTATATTTGGAAAAATATAATGTGTCAACAAAGATAAATGGCAGTAAAAAGGAAGGAGAAATGGAGCACACCTGAGGCAATGTATTAAGGTCGTCGGTTGCAAAAGAAACCTACATCCCTCTGCACAATTCATGTCAAGCAGAACATACCTTGATCAGTTTTTTAGTATAGAGAATGCATAATGGACAATGTTTGTTTACTCAAACCTTCTCTTATACTATCTATGTTCCACAATATAAGCCTTTCTAGCAAGCTGTTTTAGTTTGCTAGAAAGGCTTATATTATGGAATAGAGGGAGTACTTGAGTAAGTAATAAATATTAAGAGAGCTCATGCCAGCCTTATTTAGATCGACATGGTAATCATCCCTTACATCAGTGGTTTGGGAACCTAGAATTTTACTATTAATATGCTATCAAAGGAAATAATGGAAAATATCAAAGCGGTAAATTTGCATACATTCAGTTCTAGCATAATCATGAAGTATATTGGAAAAAAGGCGACAAAAAATCTTAGTGTCATGGAGTATCAGGGAAAAGCACAGGCAGAAATACCGATCTTGAACCTTCCTATCTCTTCAATTAGTATTAACCATTTTTCAATGGAATGACTCTATTCCCCTAATGTGAGTATTTAATTTCTCTATCCACACACTATGAGATGACATGGTGTAGTCTTCCACCTCGATAAAAACTCTTTGTCTAGCTCCATCGGTGGTCTTCCACCTCAATAAACACTCTTTGTCCAGCTCCATCTCTAGTATGCCATCCCTCTCCCCTCCTTCGTCACCAAAAGTCATTCCTTACTCACATAAAGCATAGAAAAGAATATACATACTTCCTACTTCTACAATACACTATCTTTACCTCATCCATTTTCCATTCGACTACTCGACTGCGAAATCACTTGGTCTTCAGAATTGTATCTTGTGTGAACTTGATAACCAGATCGTCGGGTTGGCCATGACACATCCTCACCATCTCGATCTCCATCAATATTTTTTCTCCTCTGCATAGTACAAACTGCTCACCTCTCCTCCCGCTAGCTTTGCCTTGAGGACCTGTGTGGTCTCCTCTAGCTTTTGTGATCAGAGCATGAACTTTAATTAGCAAATATTTCAACACATGACTAAAGAAATTGGACGTTGTAAAAAAGGAAAAACTTTTGAGTGATGTTTGTATAAGATAAATTGAGGGATTCAAATAGGAGGATACAATTTACAAACGAAAACATATGATAACATAGTGGCAGAGAGAAAACAAAAGAAGCGAATGTCAAACCCGTATTTATGTTTAGTATCTATAGTTGGTAAAGTATTGTCGTAGTATTGATTACAATAATAACAATTTTGATTATGTCACCACATAACAACAATTGTCCATAGAAACATTGTTTTTTACTAAAGTGTTTCATGTACTCCCTCTGACCCATATTAGTTGACTCAAGTTTGTCTAGATTCATATATATCTAGTTAAGTATTTAGTCTAGATGCATCCGTATCTAGACAAAGTTGAGTCAACTAATATGAATCAGAGGGAGTAATCTCATTGTTTAAGAAAGACAGAGTTGTATTGTGGTAAAGCAGAGGTAAAAAATCACCTTTGATTCCTTCTGGAGACCACAGCTTTCTCCACTGCTGCTCTTAGGGAAGAACAAGGTACCTGTCGTACAACTTTTGTATTGCGCTGTATAGGAAAATCCCTTAATCCCTTCATGTCTTCAGTGCTGATTGAAGCCGAGTGTTCGTTCCTTGGTGAAAGCGGCCGCAGGAGGCCAACACACACATGTAACTATGAAAAGAACGTACGCTGTTGCATCAACGTCGGGAGCAGCCACCTGCACGCCGCGCGACGCCCGCCAATCTGCCATGACGAGATTCGTCTTGTGGACCTCTTCCACCAAGAGACTCCACCCGCCAATCTGCCATGACGAGATTGGGCTCCGCCAGATGTCACAAAGTAGAGAACCACAACCATCACCGCCGCAGGTGGCAGCACCTGGGGGAGGGAGGCAAAGGAGTGGGTGGGATCGGGCAGGGAGGCGAAGGAGTAGGTGGGATTGGACGCACAACAACATCCAGGCGCGAAGGAGGGTCGGTGGCGCTGGAGTAGGGAGAGCGGGAGGTGGGTGATGGAGGCGGGGGAGGGGAAGGATCTAGATGCGCGACAATCGCGGCGCGTGGTTCTGTTTTTTTCTTGGGCGGTGAAGGAGGTGGCGCGACGAAGGACGAGCGAAACACGACATGGCCATGAAACGGAACCGTTCGTCTTTTTAGGCAGTAGAGATAGAGATAGTAACCGGTTAAACTCATCGTACTAGTTTGATTATAATTTTTTTTGTTGCTATATGGATCTTTAAAAGATGCAATACTGACTATTTGTTTTTTCTTTACATAGAGCTCAAAAGTGAACACTGAACATGTTGGTTTGCACAACCTCTTCCACATGTTTGTTGAGAAATAGAGCAATTTACCAAGCGAATTATCCATAATAAACGCTAGATAAAACATGACTAGAATAATAGGTAATATACTAATCATGTTTAATAGCGAATACAAAATAAGGCATATAGCCAAACAAACTGCAAGGCATAAAACTCTGGATAGAATCAGAACAAGATTGAGACAAAAGATGTACACGGCAGTAGCAGAAGTAGAACCGCCGGCGTTAGAACCGTCATTGGCCATGTCGTCGAGGAAGAGGGTGCTGATGTCGGGGAAGAAGTCCTCGTCGGGGAAAACGTCGCTATCTGTGAGGGAGTCCGTGACGAAGCCAGTAGTCGCGCTGATAGCGCTCCCCAAAAACCTTATCGCCCTTCTCCCGTACAGGACTCGAAGCAGCGGGGTCTCGGAGGTCTACTGTCCCGGCTCGCGGTGCACGCCGCAAGACGGGATGGGGAAGAAGAAAGTAGCGCAGTGCTCTGGAACTCGAGTGTAGGGATGTGTTACAGCGCAACTGAGAGGAGGCGCGACCTCTCTCTCTTATAGGCGCAGAGGAGAAGGCAGACGGTGCAGAAGATGAAACGAATGGACGGAAGATGAAACGAACAGGCGCATTTAACTCGTATTAAACATCCATTCAAAGCAAACGTTTCACCTTCGTATTAAAAGCAAACGTGTTCATATACCATTCATGCGCGGCAAAATAAAGCTCGGCTCGGCGAGATTCCCGCAACCCGCGACGCGCGTCGTGACGTGACGTGACGTGACGTGACGAGGCGAGGCGAGGCGTGGCGTGGCGAGGAGGAGGAGGAGCGCGCGTGTGGAACTCTCTCCTTCTCCTTCTCATCCTTTTACCAAGTGGTAGAAGAGCTCATCTTATAAGCTGGTCCAACTTCCACTCAACTAGCAATGTGGGACTAAACATTTGTCCCACCTCTTGTCTTGCATGAATGGGCCATATGGGCCTCTAGGATTTTCAGGAATTATTTAAATAGAAAATGGGCTAGACATTTTGGGCCAAAATTCCAACAATCCCCCACCAGATCCCAGAGGCACATGTAATCTGCCTTTGGTTCCAAAACACTGTTTATATACCGGTACTATAGTGGAGACTGTTAAGTTAAACTTCCACCTAGAATTCTATGCTACACTAGGTTGCAACTTGTACAGTGGGCTATGCCTTGAACTGCAAGTTTGCTGCAATCTAGCTTCACACGAAGTCTTGACCGATACTGGGCTACCGTGGGACTTCCCCGCGGGTGGAGCTTATACGTCATACTCCATGACCTTTCATGAGTTTATTAGAGAGCACCCCACTCTCATAGACTGCGACGTTTTAACAGTCAGACTCATATAGGTGTGTTCTTCAAAAGATGTTCTGCAGGACAACATCTTTGCTTAGGATAAGCCACTTAGAACACATTAAGATAATAAATCAACCTGCCATGCAGAATAGGAAAGTATTGCATCTTTATGGAGTGGTGTTTATTAAAGTAGGGATACTTTCCTCTTAGCTAACCAACAGCTTGTTTCCCAATTCTAATTCACGGGATCTCCGATCACATAGAATGGTTTACCACTATGGAAAGCTCAAATTGTGGGTCTCATACCCATCTCCTTTGATGCATTTTCTATCACGTTGCGTGATAGACCCTTTGTGAAGGGATCTGCCAAGTTTTTAGATGTTTGGATATAATCCAATGCAATAACTCCGGAGTTTCTCATTTTCCTGACAGATTTCAGTCTCCTCTTCACATGTCTTGAGGACTTCATATTATCCTTAGAACTGTTCACCTTAATAATCACAGTTTGATTATCACAGTTCATTGGAATTGCGGGTATAGGTTTTTCAACCACAGGTAAGTCCATCAAGAGTTCACGAAGCCACTCTGCTTCAATAGTGGCCGTGTCTAGTGCTGTGAGTTCTGCTTCCGTAGTTGACCTCGTTAAGATGGTCTGCTTGCAAGACTTCCAAGAAATAGCGCCACCACCAAGTGTGAAAACATATCCACTCGTGGCCTTTATCTCATCAGCATCAGATATCCAATTTGAATCACTATAACCCTCTAGTACCCTCGGATACCCGGTATAGTGTATGCCATAGCTCGCAGTACCTTTTAGATATCGCATAACTCTTTCAAGAGCATGCCAGTGATCATCTCCTGGATTTGAGACAAATCGACTGAGTTTGCTTACAGCAAAGGCGATGTTAGGTCTCGTGGCACTAGCTAAATACATAAGCGAGCCAATGATTTGAGAGTATCTTAGTTGGTCTCTAGCATTTCCTCGATTCTTTCGAAGCAACACACTAGGATCATACGGTGTAGGAGAAAGATTGACGTCGCTATACCCGAAACGACTCAAGATCTTTTCCACATAGTGGGACTGAAGCAATGTAATCCCACCATCATCATCTCTCAATAGCTTAATGTTCAGGATGACATCAGCTACTCCCAGATCCTTCATCTCAAAGGAACGAGATAAGAAATCTTTGACCTCCTTAATTGCATTAAGGTTGGTTCCGAAAATCAGTATGTCATCAACATACAAACAAAGGATGACTCCCTCACCCCCACCATGGCGATAGTATACGCACTTGTCAGCTTCGTTTACAACAAAGCCTGCAGCGGTTAAGGTTTTATCAAATTTTTCGTGCCACTGCTTAGGTGCTTGTTTAAGACCATATAAAGACTTCAGTAGCTTGCACACTTTTCTTTCTTGACCATTTACTACAAAACCATCTGGTTGATCCATATAAATTTCCTCATCCAACTCTCCATTTAGGAAAGCTGTCTTAACGTCCATTTGATGAACGAGAAGACCGTGTGAGGCAGCCAGAGAAAGTAGTACTCGAATGGTGGTCAACCTTGCTACAGGTGAGTAAGTGTCAAAGAAGTCTTCACCTTCCTTTTGGGTATAACCCTTGGCCACAAGCCTTGCCTTGTACTTCTCAATAGTACCATCAGGTCTTAGTTTCTTCTTGAACACCCATTTACATCCTACAGGTTTGCACCCATAAGGACGATCAGTGATCTCCCATGTTTCATTAGCTAAGATGGAATTCATCTCACTATGAACAGCTTCCTTCCAGTAGTCAGCATCAGGAGATGCATAAGCTTCTGAAATGGAAGTGGGAGTGTCATCCACAAGGTACACAATGAAATCATCACCAAAAGACTTTGCAGTCCTTTGTCTCTTGCTCCTTTTAGGAATTTCATTATCATCCTCCTTAGGACTTTCAAAGTGTTCAATCGGAATGGTAGGTTCAGAGAATATAGCAAATTCCTGATTAGATGAACTAGGTATCTCCGGATTTGATGAGTAAGGTTTATCCTTCATTGGAAAGATATCCTCAAAGAAAGTCGCATCAGTCGACTCCATGATTGTACCGACATGAATGTCAGGTACTTCAGATTTTACTATCAAGAATCTATAACCAATGCTATGAAAAGCATAGCCCAGAAAAACACAATCAATGGTTTTTGGTCCAAGCTTGCGCTTCTTGGGGATTGGTACATTAACCTTTGCCAAACAACCCCAAGTACGTAAGTAAGAGAGTTTTAGTCTTTTCTTCTCCCATTCTTCGAATGGAGTAATTTCTTTGTTCTTTGTGGGAACTCGGTTTAGGACATGACACGCGATCAATAATGCCTCCCCCCACCATTCCTTAGAAAGACCCGATGTGTCTAACATGGCGTTAACCAAATCTGTTAGAGTACGGTTCTTTCTTTCGGCTACTCCATTTGACTGGGGTGAGTAGGGAGGCGTCCTCTCATGAATTATGCCATGTTCCGCACAAAAGAAATCAAACTCGTTGGAAAAATACTCTCCACCACGATCAGACCTAAGCCTCTTGATCTTTCGATCAAGTTGATTTTCTGCCTCAGCTTTATAGATTTTGAAGAAACTCAAAGCCTCATCTTTTGATTTTAGAAGATACACATGACAATATCTCGTAGAGTCATCGATCAAAGTCATGAAGTATTTCTTTCCACCTTTTGTTAACACACCATTCATCTCACAAAGATCAGAATGTATGAGCTCTAGTGGTGTTAAATTTCTCACTTCTGCAGTCGTATGTGACTTGCGAGGTTGTTTAGCTTGCACGCAGACTTGGCACTTAGATCCCTTAACAGTTGAGAAATCAGGGATTAAATTCATTTTGGCTAGTCGCGTCATACAACCAAAATTAATATGACAAAGACGAGAGTGCCAGACATTTGATTCAAAATTTGTGTAAATATGATTAACAACTTTATTACAAATGTCTGACAGAGATAAGCGGAACAAGTCTCCGCATTCATAGCCTTTACCAATAAAAGTTCCATACTTCGAAATTACAAATTTATTGGACTCGAATACAATCTTGTAGCCATATCGACACAGAAGAGATCCGCTAACAAGATTTTTATTTATTGAGGGAACATGATGCATGTTCTTCAGGCGCACAGTCTTTCCCGAAGTGAACTTCAGATCGACCGTACCAACACCATGAACAGAAGCATGCGAGCCGTTCCCCATCAGCACGGTTTGAGTCCCTCTGACCTGATATGAAGAAAACATGGAAATATCAGAACAGACATGTACATTAGCGCCCGTGTCAATCCACCAATCAGGAGAATGACATAATGAAAGAACAGTAGGTAATATACCATACCCAACATCTTTCATCTCAACGTCGCCCATGACAACATTAGCAGTCTTGCTGCTCTTCCCATGTTGGCGTTTGTCAAAGCGGTTGGGACAAGCAGGAGCCCAATGATTAGGATCACCGCACACATGACAAGCACCTTTCCTCTTATCAGTCTTCTTCTTGAAGCTGGTGGATTGTGAGGCCTTGTTCTTTCCATCGAACTTTCCTTTGTCATCAAACTTTCCTTTGTTCTTGAACTTGTGAGGCTGGAAGTTCCTTTTCTATACTAGGTTGGCATTGGAACCTCCCTCGGTACCTCGAGCACGTGTGTCTTTTGCTCTCGCCTTCTCTTCCACATCAAGAGTCCCAATGAGATCCGTCACGGAGAACTCTTGTCTCTTGTGCTTCAGAGAAGTAGCAAAATTCCTCCATGACTGGGGAAGTTTGGCAATGATGCCTCCGGCAACAAACTTGTCCGGTAACACACAAGTGAAGTGCTCAAGCTCCCTGGCAAGTGACTGTATCTCATGAGCCTGCTCCACAATGGAGCGGTCATCAATCATCTTATAGTCATAGAATTGTTCCATGACATACAGTTCACTGCCAGCATCAGAGACTCCAAATTTTCTCTCGAGTGCATCCCACATATCTTTGCCATTGCTAAATGACAGATATGAATCGACAATATTGTCGCCAAGGATGCTGATCAAGGCAGCCTTGAAAGTAGTATCAAGTTTTTGGAACGCCTCTTCCTGAGCGGGATTAAGTTCCCCCTCAGGTGCGCCATAGATGGCATTATAGCAGCTCATGGTCTGAAACCAGAGCACTGCTCTCGCACGCCACCGTTTGTAATTCACACCTTCAAACACAGGTGGATTCATAGAAGCAACAAAGCCACTTGGGGCAAATTGCCTGAAATAAGGTTTTTGGATTGTTGAGAAATAGAGCAATTTACCAAGCGAATTATCCATAATAAACGCTAGATAAAACATGACTAGAATAATAGGTAATATACTAATCATGTTTAATAGAGAATACAAAATAAGGCATATAGCCAAACAAACTGCAAGGCATAAAACTCTGGATAGAATCAGAACAAGATTGAGACAGAAGATGTACACGGCAGTAGCAGAAGTAGAACCGCCGGCGTTGGAACCGTCATTGGCCATGTCGTCGAGGAAGAGGGTGCTGATGTCGGGGAAGAAGTCCTCGTCGGGGAAAACGTCGCTATCTGTGAGGGAGTCCGTGACGAAGCCAGTAGTCGCGCTGATAGCGCTCCCCAAAAACCTTATCGCCCTTCTCCCGTACAGGACTCGAAGCAGCGGGGTCTCGGAGGCCTACTGTCCCGGCTCGCGGTGCACGCCGCAAGACGGGATGGGGAAGAAGAAAGTAGCGCAGTGCTCTGGAACTCGAGTGTAGGGATGTGTTACAGCGCAACTGAGAGGAGGCGCGACCTCTCTCTCTTATAGGCGCAGAGGAGAAGGCAGACGGTGCAGAAGATGAAACGAATGGACGGAAGATGAAACGAACAGGCGCATTTAACTCGTATTAAACATCCATTCAAAGCAAACGTTTCACCTTCGTATTAAAAGCAAACGTGTTCATATACCATTCATGCGCGGCAAAATAAAGCTCGGCTCGGCGAGATTCCCGCAACCCGCGACGCGCGTCGTGACGTGACGTGACGAGGCGAGGCGAGGCGTGGCGTGGCGAGGAGGAGGAGGAGCGCGCGTGTGGAACTCTCTCCTTCTCCTTCTCATCCTTTTACCAAGTGGTAGAAGAGCTCACCTTATAAGCTGGTCCAACTTCCACTCAACTAGCAATGTGGGACTAAACATTTGTCCCACCTCTTGTCTTGCATGAATGGGCCACATGGGCCTCTAGGATTTTCAGGAATTATTTAAATAGAAAATGGGCTAGACATTTTGGGCCAAAATTCCAACAATGTTCACAAGCGCGATATTATTATTTCTTTATCTGGTGCTGGTTCATCCTAAGCAACAACATAACTATCGTCTACTATGTAGTTCATTTGTGGTTTGCGTTCCTGCTTTGCAAGTTCTCGCGTGATTTTCTTATAATTTCTATCTCGTTCATTCTTAGCTACGAAAATAACTGCATGCCATTGTGTAGCTCACCGCAAATTCCGAGTCACCCAACGTCTCTTGTATTTCAGGATATACTACTGCTTCCATATATATTTGTTAAAATAACCTGGCTAGTTTATATTTGCTGAAATTATAGAAAACACTCTATTCGATTGCTTAATTCATTTGTAGGCACACTTGTGTAATGCTTGCTTGTCCTGTTCTATAGGTTCACAAGCAATGCCATTATATTTCATATCTAATGGTTCGTCCTAAGCAGCGACATAGCTATCCTCTACTGTATATATAGTTCATTCGTATTTTGCATTCTTTCTCTATAAGTTCTCTTATGATGCCTTTATAATTTCTATTCGGTTCCTAGCCATGACAGTAACTGCATGCCCATTGTGTAGGTCACCGCAAATTCTAGGTCACCCAATGCCTCTTGGATTCCAGGATAAACGACTTCTTTCATATATATTTTTTGAAATGACCTGGACAGTTTATATTTCCTGAAATTGTAAGAAACGCTTTGACAGATTGCTCATTTCATTGTAGGCACACTTGTCTAATGCTTGATTGCCCTCTTCTACAGGTTTGCAATAGACGCCATTATATTTATAATCTGGTGCTGGTTCATTCTAAGCAACGACATAACTATCCTCTACTGTGTAGTTCATTTGTGGTTTGCGTGCCTACACTATAAGTTCTTGCATGATGCCATTATAATTTTTGTCTCATTCATCTTAGCTACAAAAGTAACGGCATGCCAATTGTGTATCTCACCGCAAATTCTGAGTCACCCAATGTATCTTGCATTCTAGGATATACTACTGCTTCCATATATATTTGTTGAAATGACCTGGCTAGTTTATATTTGTTGAAATTCTAGGAAACACTCTGTTTGATTGCTCAATTCATTTGTAGGCACATTTGTGTAGTGCTTGCTTGTCCTGTTTTATAGGTTCACAAGGAATGACATTATATTTCATATCTAATGGTTCAGCCTAAGCAACGACATAGCTATTCTCTATTGTATATATAGTTCATTCGTAGTTTGCATTCTTTCTCTACAAGTTCTCTTATGATGCCTTTATAATTTCTATTCGGTTCCTAGCTATGATAGTAACTGTATGGCCATTGTGTTACTCACCGCAAATTCTGGGTCACACAACATCTCTTGCATTCCAGGATAAACGACTGCTTCCATATATATTTGTTGAAATGACCTGACCAGTTTATATTTGCTAAAATTATAAGAAACACTTTGATTGATTGCTCATTTCATTGTAGGCACACTTGTCTAATGCTTGCTTGTCCACTTCTATAGGTTTGCCAGAGACGCCATTATATTTCTAATCTAGTGCTGGTTCATCCTAAGCAACAATATACCTATCCTCTACTGTTTAGTTCATTCGTGGTTTGCGTTCCTTCTCTGCAAGTTCTCGCATGATGCCATTATAATTTCTGTCTAGTTGATTCTTAGCTACAAAAGTAACTGCATGCCCATTGTGTAGCTCACCACAAATTCTGAGTCACCCAACATCTCTTGCATTCCAGGATATACTACTGCTTCCATATATATTTGTTGAAATGACCTAGCTAGTTTATATTTGCTGAAATTCTAGGAAACACTCTGTTCGATTGCTAAATTCAGTTGTAGGCACACTTGTGTAATTCTTGCTTGACCAGTTCTACGGGTTCATAAGAAATTCCATTATATTTCATATCTAATGGTTCATCCTAAGAAGCGACATAGCTATCCTCTATATATAGTTGATTCTAGGTTTGCATTCTTGCTCTATAAGTTCTCTTATGATGCCTGATGGCTGTGAAATATAGCCATACACACTCAAATTTAAACTGGATATTATTCATATATTTGATGAAATATCTCTCTAAACCCTGCCACTAATTCCTAATGATCAAAGGGGTATGCAATCCTTTATTTTTATTTTTCCCTATTCAAATAATGACGTTTGATGATGGGAATCACAACATTAAAGTCACAGATACAAGATTTACAACAATTCAAAGAAACATGGAGTCATGAAGTGGAGGCAGTGCCTTTAACGACCAACTATATGGCAGGAATTTTATTCCGGCTGAATAGTTCCGGTCGTATAGTTGGCACCAACATCGCCAGGTCAAACAGAACAGCTTCGGCCAAGCCATGGAGCTTTTGTGCATGTTATTAATCATATATGGGATCATTTATTAGTTTGTATGACATGATGATTATTGTACCCTCTCTTGCCTCAATCTAAGGACTTGTCAGGTACCCAAGACCCTAAGTATTGATCCAGGTATAGGGAGTGTGAGTAATGACTAATCTGCAGGATGGGAACCCCAATGAAAAAAAGGGTAGTATGGCTGTATGTGAGGGATTTACTTGGGATTAACGGTGACATCACTATGCATATCATTAGTTCTCTTTCTTCTATGGATGAGACTAGTAGGTTATTGCTATAAGCGGTTGTGGAGGCAATAGCAATTATGGATGCACTGCCCACAGGGGCGGGCACAGAAAATTTGCAATGGGTATTCATAGTCACAAAGAAATCCAATCAAAATTTAAAGGGTGATTTTTTTTCTGTGCGTGTGACTATCTCCGGTTGACTGTCACTGCCATTCTGTGCTTCAACTACTACAAGCTGGAGCTCGCGAGAAGGAAAAATGATTTGAGTTTGCGGTCCAGATTCAGCTTCAACACTTGATTGTTCTGGTTTAGAGGTGGAAGCAAATCTTATTTTTCTTTGAAGCTCTCTACCACAATAACTTCAAATCACCACTACTCTTCTTCATCTCTCTGTTAGTGTTTTCAGTTTCACACCACAAAATTCAGTACTGCTACAACTTAGATCATCGTCGGATCGATGGAGTCACTAATCAAACAATAGATAATCTAATTCAAACTTGGAAGAGCAATTATTGATTTGCTAGTTCTAAATCGAGAAAATAATAAGTGGGGATTTAGATACCTTTAGAGGATTTGATGTTGTTGCCGACGCAATCTGCAGCCCAACACCGGGCTGCTGCTGGACCAAGCGATGTAGCTGGATTTACTAGGCTGAATACTACTTTGAATTTTTTTGCCAAAAATAATGGGTATTCAGCTGAATACCCATGAATACATATAGGCCCGCCAGTGACTGCCCACATATAATTATCTTGCTCTAACAATTACATGCATACTTTATTATTATCTTTTATTCCCATCAGATGTTTTGCACAGCCACTAGTGAAACTGAAATCCCCAGGCCCTCTCTCTCCATCATCAACAACAACAAAAGATCGCAAACTCTTGGTCCGGTAAAGCACAAAAAGAATTATAAAACTCCCGAAGGTACATTGAAGTAACCTTACTACACTTTCTGCTTCCCGACGATTCGATAACCTAGGTCTACTAGGGAAAAAGAGCTATACTACATCCGTAATTCGGATCAAAGGTATCAACCCTTTTTCTAGCGCCATTTCCAGGGATGCAATAGCTACCCTAGTGAGATTAGTAGGAACCTTTCCAGTTTTAATTCTTGTTTCAAATTTTGTTACTTTGCTTTCAGTGTTTATTTGAAAAACCAAAAAATTAGTTAGTCTTTTAATTCTTGTTTTTACCATCATTAGTATTTGTTTAAGAAAATCTAAAAACATAGGAAATATGGTTGAAAAGAAGCTTAGGGAGTTTGCAACTCCCAACAAAGATTATTTGCGTACTCCTATTACACAGCCAGCAATTACTGCTGAAGATTATGAAATTAAGCCCCACTATTTAAGTTTGGTTCAACTGATGTTGAGGATGCTCGGTATGCACTTAAATACTTTAATTGAAACATGTGATATGATGCACATTAAAGATGTTGACCCTGATGCGGTCAAGTTGTGTTTAGTTCCTTTCTCTCTTAGAGGAAGAGCAAAAGAATGGTTGCTATCTTTGCCTAGAAATACTATTGCATCATGGGTGGAATGTACTTCTTTATTTATTACTAAATTCTTTCCACCTGCAAAGACTATGCAATTAAGATCTAATATTACTGGTTTTAGACAGGAAGAGCGAGAGCCACTAGCGCTTGCATGGGAGAGAATGAAAGAATGCATGAGAAACTGTCCTAGCCATGGGATGGAAGATTAGTTAATTCTCCATTTATTTTATAATGATCTTAACCCTGTATCTAAGTCTATGTTTGATACTGCAGCTAGAGGAACATTCATGGATAAACAAATTACCGAAGCAAAGCAGCTTCTAGACAATATGAAGGACAACCATGCCGAATGGCATGTGGAAAGATCAAACATGAAGGAGGTGAACTTCGTCATAGCTCAAGAAAATGAAGAAATCAATGCTAAGTTGCATGATCTCATATTATCCGTAAAAGGTAAGGAAACCCAGGTAAGAGCTATCCCAAAACCAAATATTGTATAAATAGACTTCGTAGCTCATAATGATCATAACCCTGCTTTGAAGAAGAATTGTAATCCAAATTTTCAGAAACACTATTCTAGTCCTGTAGGTAACTCTAATAATAATATAGAATCAAGTAATGGTAGTCTCCAAGAAAATCTTAAGTCTTTTATGGATTCTCAAAATGAGCAAAATAATATTCTTGTTAAAATAACGAAGAACCATGATGCTATGCTTGGTAAATTATCTAACCAAGCTGTATGTTTGAGGAATGATTTGTAGGCCCTCCAAGAAAGAACAAGGAGTGTTAAGGCACAGCTAGGTAAGATAACCGAGAGTCAAACTCTCATTCTAGCTAAATTTGCAGGTAAAGCTAAGCCCAATCCAGTTGAAGACCTCAAGATGATAAGAATCCAAAGGGAGGAGCCTGAAGAACTTAACTATAGCAATACTCCTTCACCAAATTACACCATTGAAGATCTTGTAAAAAGGATCAATAACAAGATTCCAGTAAGTGAAGGAAATGAGTAATCCATGTATCAACACCTTGTTAATCAGGTAGCTATAAAGGTACGTGAGCTTGAGGAAGAATATAAGAAAATAGCTAAAAAATTACCTGTTAAGCTTGATGATATATTTGAGCCTACTATTAAGATTAAAATTGGGACTAATGAGATAGCAGAACTTTGTGATTTAGGTGAAGTGTTTCAACAATTCCAAAAAGTCTTTTTAATAAGTTAAATCTTGGATCTTTTGAAATCACCCAGTTAAAATATTATCTAGCAGATTCTACCTACAAACAAGCAGTAGGAATTAAAGAAAATACTTTAGTATACATTAAAGGCTGCCCTGCTCTTATTGATTTTGTTATTGTTGACATGCCTAAAGATGCTAATGCTCCTATCATATTAGGCCGTCCATTCTTAAGATCTATTAAGGCTTTGATTAATCTACATGAAGGGAACATGAAGCTTAAATTGCCTTCACGGGATCCTTTTGTTATTCATTTTCCAGGAAGAAAAAAGCCAAGCATGATGAGAAGGAGGCCATCACTTTAAAGTCCAACTATTTTGGAGTGTGTGTTCAACTCATTTGGCCTAAGTGAGCAACATCAAGGTCAAGCTATTGACCATAAAAGAGCGCTGCATCGGAGACAACCCATGTGAGATAAAGGTTTGAGTAAAAGTTTTTAAGTTTTATGTTGAATAAAGAGTGCTAGAAAACTATAGTTAAGGAGGAGAGATTTAGTGGTACTAAAATTGCTATTTCATACATGCTAATGTTGTTCGACAATTTAGTCTATCATTTTTCTGTTAAAACATGGTGTTTCACTAAGTTTCAGGTTAATAAGGAATTCTCGAAGAAATAGAAATTTTTTGACAACTACAGTATCTTTAACGACCAACTATACGGCGAGAATTAAAATTCCAGACGTATAGTTCCGGTCGTATAGATATTTATGCCATTGACAAATTTTCTTCTCCAGATACAGAAGGTGTAATGATCAACTATATGGCAGGAACAAAATGTTCCAGCCGTATAGATATCGCCGCTTGAGAAAAACCTAAGAAACCCTAATTTTTGCCGTCAGAACAACTATATGGCGGGAACAAAATTTTCCGGCCGTATAGTTGCGACTGTATAGTTGCGTCCGACCACATAAACGCACTTTAAGGTACCCCCAATACCAAAACTTAAATCCTTTTCTCTCTTCTACCTCCAAACCTCAAGGGAATCTCTACTCAATTTCGTTCGATTTCCTCGCACAAAAGTGATCTACGGTATGTTTCTCCTCCAATTCCCCAAATACTTTTTGCAAATTCATCTCTGATATATTGTCATTATTAATCTAGGGTGATACTTATTTAGAACCAATTGCCATGTTTCTCTTGCCTAGATTATTATTTCGAGGAGATTCTTTAGTGTGCTATAATGAGGAATATGTTATGTTTATTATTGTTGGATCAGAAAATTTTATTTTTGTCTTTCTTATTTTATTTTTAGAAGATCAACACAAGGAGGAAAATGCATGCTCGTGCCGCTGTGAGTTCTTCTCAGGCTGCCACTGCAGCTCAGGACCACATGGGGATACGATTCAGGAATGAGCTCCAACATGATCACTTCAACAAGATCAAGAACTGAGAAGTGAAGGAAACCAAGTGGGCTTGTCCCGTTATATTGAACCAACTCGGTATTTCTAATGAATTTAATTTACTTTGCAATAGGGTTGTCCTACAAAACTTTATATTTCATCATGTTCCTACTTATCATCGGTTAACTCTTGAATTCTTAAGTTCTTTGACAAGCACCATTAAAACATGGCATGGAGAGGACATGATTTCTTTCTGACTTATGAACAACAATTATACATTAACACTTGATGAGTGGTACAATTGTCTTAGTTTACCAAACAATGATGCTAATGCTTTACGTGCATCTTTTACTGGCATTGACCCCCCAAGATCACTATTATAATAGAACGAGTTTCACTTCTGGAGTCAACAAGAGGAATAATATTTAGCATCCTGCTATTCGCTATTTGTTCTATGTTATTGCTAACACCTTGCAGGCACAAAATGAGTTTACAAGACTCAATGAGGAGAGCATCTTAGTACTTGCAAAAGCTGCTTTGAAAAACAACTTGTCACTCAACATGGGCGCAATTCTTGTGTGCTACCTAGAGCACCAGTCCTCCCAAAGAAAAGAACCAATTATAGGTGGAGGCGTCATCACCCTTCTTGCCAATGCCCTAGGCATCGACCTAGGTGAGTTACAACCATTGCTAGGTGAGCGATGTGTTGGTTTCTCTACTTTAAATGCTTGTGGAATTATCACTAGGAGAGGTGTTGGTTTTTACTTGCATATTGCAGGATCTGGGCGTCTCTACCCCGCTCCATTGCCTAATGGTCTCTTATCTATCGAGGAGGGACGTTTGCTATATGATGTGCAAGTTGAACAACATCAACCCGAGGAGGATATTCCGGATGAGGATGAGGACCAAGAAGAGGAGCAAGAAGTTCCTTATCAAGAGGAGCAGCCACCAAACCAGTTCGCTACATATCAAGACTTCCAAGAACTTGGAAGGACTATGTAAGGGATGCATAATCTCGCCCTGAACCTCCGAGAAACCACAAGTAACCTATCAACTTAATTTGCGAACTGGAGTTACATCTTTTCCCACCACTTCAGTGATTTGAAGGGCTTGCAAAAGCCTAAGCTTGGGGTAAGTTTTCTCATTATTTTTATTTGGTGTTCATTTGCTTTGTTTTATTTTGAGGTTATGCTGTTTATTTGAGTTTATAAGCACTCGTGTTGGTTTCCCCAACACTTTATCTTTAGTTATTTTATTTGTTTTCAATATTTTCAAGCCAAGCTTTGCCACCAATTTTCTATTCTTTAATTCCCTCTCTCAAAAACAACAAAAATATTTTTCCATTTATCTTAATTTTCCCTCTTTATTTTCTTTTCTCCTCGAGGTTCTCATGTATTTGCAGGAGAGTGATCGACTTCGAGTTTCCAAGAAACAAATCAAAAGGGAAGAGAGAAGTGGAACCAAACAAGAGAGGTATGCCTTATGACTTCCCACTTTTGAAGTTTGAGAAACCCATGCTAGTTAGTAGTAAATGTTAAGATATTATATTGGTGGAGTGAGTCTTTATATTGGAGTAATTTTTTTTTACATGGGTATTTAGTTGACTATGTTTTGTTCCAACTCTTGTAGTTAACCAAGTCTTGCCTAAATTTTTTCTAAACAATTGTAATAAGAAAAAAGTCTCACAATTGAAGGTTTGGGTATTGTAGTGTTTAGTCTTTAAAGCTTATTCCGAAAGATACTCAACACCACAGAAAATAATGATTGACTTGATAGATCTCTTTGAAAGGATTTGTTCAATTGAATTAATGTTTAGCGGGTTTTTTGAGCATGCCAAAGTTTGACTTGTGAATCATAAGAATGATATAGCTTTATGCGTGTCAAACTTCATGGGATGCCAATAACTCCGCTATCCTACGAACGATCTTCATGGAGGAAACTCGTAGATTTTGGCTATGAGTTGATTAAACGTATGTAGCAGCAATAGTATAATGGGTAAGATTATTGTCACTCTCGGGTAGCTATTTTCATGATGGAATCACTCCTCTAGCTGATATGACTAATCATTATGCGAAAAGGAGCAAAAACCTTAGTGATGCCACGAGTGTCCATCACAGCCCGATAAACTAATGAATTTTTGGCATGCTCTCAATTACTTAAGAACTGAAATTCTTGAAGGACAATGAATAGAAAGTTAGTGCTTGAAAAGTCTTGAGTTATTATTGTGGGAGAATTGAGATACTTTAGTGAATATGCTTTTCATGACAAACTCTCACACTCTCAATTTTACATGAATATACTTTATTGTTCAAAGGCAAGCTTGTGATTTGATTACATGACATGGAATAGAGTTTACTCATTTAAATCATGCATGCTAATAGTAATTTTGCTGCACTATAAGGATTCATGAAACCTGTATGATATGCTTGCCGTTACTCTATCTATGCTAAAGTTTTTCAGATTAATAAAGTGGAGGAAACATGAGACTACCAATCATGAGTAAGACCATCATCTCATTATTTTAGTTTAAATGCTGATTTCCTTTTTGATTTTGGTTTTCTTGCTCGAGGAAGATCAAATTTAATCTTGGGGAGGTTGATGGTTGTGAAATATATACATCCACACTTACATTTAAACTGGATATTATTCATATATTTGATGAAATATCTCTCTAAACCCTGCCACTAATGCATAATGATCAAAGTGGTATGCAATCCTTTCTTTCTATTTTTCCTTATGCGGATAATGACGTTTGATGATGCGAATCACAACATTAAAGTCAAAGATACGAGATTTCCAACAACTCAAAGAAACCTGGAGTCGTGAAGTGGAGGCAGTTCCTTTAACGAACAACTATACTGCGGGAATTTTATTGCGGCCATATAGTTGGCACCGACATCGCCAAGTCAAACATAAAAAAATTTGTGAAGGGACACCTATATAAAGAGGCCTCAGGCGACGAGAAAGCATGCCCTCGACTCTTTTTTCCGCCTCCCTACCACCAGAAGCGACCACACCGGAGGAATAGATCTATATCTATTCTCTAAACCCTTCTCCACCACCATAGCCATATTCCTCCACTTGTAATAGTATATCTCATCTTCGATTGGCGACATTATAAAACTATTATTATCAATCTCATGATTTCCATTATAATGTTTATGATTGTTGATTTCATCTCTATGTGTGAGTAATTCTTCTTGGGCTAAGGGCTTCGGCCTAGCCATGTAGCTTTTGTGCATGTTATTTATCATAGATGGGATCATGTATTAGTTTATATGACATGATAATTATTGTACCCTCTCTTGCCTCAATATAAGAACTTGTCAGGTACCCAAGACCCCAAGGATTGATCGAGGTATAGGGAGTGTTAGTAATGACTATTCAGCAGGATGGGAACCCTAGTGACAAAGGGTATTACGGCTCTATGTGAGGGATTTACTTGGGATTAACGGTGACATGACTATGCATATCATTAGTTCTCTTTCTTCTATGGATGAGACTAGTAGGTTATTTCTATAAGCGGTTGCGGAGGCAATAGAAATTATGGATGCACTGCTCACATATAATTATCTTGCTCTAACAATTACATGCATACTTTATTATTATCTTTTATTCCCATCAGATGTTTTGCACAGCTACTGGTGAAACCAAAAGCCCTAGGCCCTCTCTCTCCATCATCAACAACAACAAAATATCGCAAACTCTTGGTTCGCTAAAATACCAAAAGAATTCTAAAACTCCCGAAGGTCCGTTGAAGTAACCTTACTACACTTTCTACTTCCCGAGGATTCGATAACCTAGGTCTACTAGGAAAAAGAGCTATAATACATCCATAATCCGGATCGAAGGTATCAATTCCATTATAATTTCTATTAGGTTCTTAGCTATGACAGTAACTGCATGCCCATTGTGTAGCTCACCGCAAATTCTAGGTCACCCGACGTCTCTTGCATTCCAGGATAAATGACTGCTTCCATATATATTTATTGAAATGACCTGGCTACTTTATATTTGCTGAAATTCTAAGAAACACTTTGATTGACTACTCATTTTATTTTAGGCACACATGTCTAATGCTTTCTTTTCATCTTCTATAGGTTCGCAAGAGACGCCATTATATTTCTAATCTGGTGCTAGTTCATCCTAAGCAATGACATAACTATCCTCAACTGTGTAGTTCATTTGTGGTTTGCCTTCCTTCTCTGCAAGTTCTAGTATGATGCCATTATAATTTATATCTAGTTCATTCTTAGGTACGACAGTAACTGCATGTCATTGTCTGGTTTGATTGCTCATTTAATTGTAGGCACACTTGTCTAATGCTTGCTTGTCCTGTTTTACGGGTTCACAGCGATGCCATTATATTTCATATCTTGGTCTGGTTCATCCTAAGCAACGACATAACTATCCTCTAATGTATAGTTCATTTCTGATTTGCATTCCTGCTCTACAAGTTCACACATGGTGTTGTTATAATTTTTTTCTCGTTCATTCTTAGCTACGATAGTAACTGCATGCCATTGTCTGGTTTATTCTTCTATATATATTTGTTGAAATGACCTGGATAGTTTATATTTGTTAAAATTCTAAGCCACACACATTGTTATATTTCTCGTTTCATGGTAGGAACACTTGTTTAATGCTTGTTTGTCTTGTTTGTTTGATGTGATGATCAAAATATTTGAACCATTGACCAGTAGTAAACTCTAGTTCATAGCTCCTGTCATATTAGTTAATAGTTTGCCTTGTTTGATGTATTAACTTGTTATTACTTAGTTTCAGACTGTAATTATTGCTATTACCACCAAAGAGGTGGCTGCAAGATCATGTCTCAAGGTTGTTTTCCAATGTAGATGTCATACTCAAAAGGGAGATGCAGCTGATAGATGGAGAAAGCAAATTAAGGACTGCTATCAACTCGATTATCAACTGAAATACAGATTTTTCTTTCCCTTGAGTTGATAATATGTAATAATTTTATGTAGTTTGCATTTCATGTAATATCTAGATTAATCGCATAGGCTGTGTAGGCATTTTCTTGACGCCATACACACATAGTGGTAGACGGTACCATACCTGTGCTAGCCAGGTCGATTAGGGTAAAGTATCGTACTTTGCATTTGCCCATCTTATATTAGGCCGACAATGAACAGTAAAAAATGCTCATAAGTTGTACACCTTTTATGATATCAGAATGGGCTCCAAAAATATAGAAACTATTAAAGACCGTAAAAGTAATGGGCCTGACCCACATGCGTGCTAGGTAACACTAAAAGTCCTTAACAGTGACAGGACTAAATAGTAACCTAACAAAACAGTAATAGGCCGAAACAATAATTTACTAAAATAGTAACATATCAAAACAGTAACAGTTCGAGAATAGAACAGTAACGGACCAGAACAGTAAAAGGGACAGAACCTTAAATGGCCAATACAGTAATGGGCTAGAACAGTAGCAGGCCAGGCCAAAAAAGGCCAGGATCGTAGTAGCCCAGAACAGTAACATGACGAATTGCACCAGGGGTAGAACAGTAACAGGACGAGAAACCTACCAGGCCAAAACAGTAACATGCCAGAATATACGCGGGCGTTTATGGGCCTAAATAGTAACAGACCCGAATGTGTATGGGCCACAACGGCTTACATAAATGGGTCGTTTCATATAGTGACGAACTATACAGTGACATGCCAGAAAGGTTACGGGCCAAATGCGCCCATTTCAAACAGTACATGACGGAACAGTAATGGGCCCGACAGTTTACGGGCCTTACAGATGGGCCAATTTCAAACAGTGTAGGCAAAACAATAATAGGCCCAAAAGTTTATGGGCCACCGTGGGCAGCACTAGTGGGCCCATTTGTAACAGTGCAAGACGAAACAGTAACGGGCATGCTACTATTGGGATCTCTTAATGGGTCGTCCCACTTAATAATTATCAGGCCTTGGCTAGGCCTGGCTTCTACCATTGTTTCACTGACAATTAACATCGTTAAGTGGTCGTTAATGGAGTTCGCCATATGGTAGTTTGCATGACGTCAGCAGTCAACGGGACTGGCGAACATATCTACGACATAATGACTTTTCATGGCTAAAGGGTGCGGTCCACCACGGTCGAAAAAACCCGTGTTAGATTCATTTGTGACAGGGCTTCTACCACGAAGGGCATCTGTCGTAGAAGACTCTTCAACCACGAAAAACGGACCTTCAACCACAAAAATCGTCCAATGTAAAAGGACATTTTTCTTGTAGTGAAAGTAATCACAAGATCCATAAAATATTTCAGGGGGCCACCCTAATAAGCTAACCGCTATGAAGTTGGCCGACTCCACGACGAACCCAGAGGTTTGCGTCAATGGTTGTAAATGACTGGGAACCTGCAAGTGTGTATGGGCTTGTCATACCGCGAAAACAGTCCCCTTACCTAAACAGTACAGGAAAAAACGCTCTCCACGAGCAACAGTAGTAAATAAAGCAATAGCATGGCATAAGTACATGATAGTAATAAAGCCCCAAACTAGTTTGTGGCCCAAAAAAATAAAAAATGACTCAAGCTGTGGCCAAGGGAATTCATGGTCCAACATGCGAATAGTGCAATAGTCAAGGAACAGGTATCAAGTACTCGGGGTCCTATGGAACACAAGTGAGCTTAAAGAACCAAATAGCAGATAATGCCCACCGGTGCCTCTTTTATTAGTTATCCCATTACTACACAATTCAGTTGTTTAGGTACCTGATTATTCAAAGACTCTCACAAACCCTACACATGCAATTCTACGACTCACATGGCTCAAAAAACTCCTATAGTAATGGCTCATAGGATGGAGGAAACAAGCTTCAGTGGGGTTTAAAAGTAAAGGCTATATAATACTTGCGATTAACTCGTGACGCAATTATGATGCAAGAATAAGATAGAGGCAATGTGTGCTAAATATAGTACAAGCATGGGGAATTTCTTGCATGAAGGATCAGTTGCAGAATAGTTGGGATCCAGGTAATACTCCTGGGGCTCCTGATATTCTCTTTGCTTGGCATCTATCTGAATAAAAGCCAAACACACAAGGGCCAAAATAAATACATTGCGCGATCATATAAATCATATGCAACAAGCAAACAAGGTATGCCATGATAGAATGATGTACAATTTACATGGTATAACAAAGCATGGCATGGGTGAGGTGCGGGGTATAAGAATAAAGCATTTTATTAATTGTTTAGTCACATTTTGCTCCAATATACCTTGCTGCCCCTTTAATATTTATGTGATGCATGCTTCAATTTATATTGTGGTATGCATAGTTAGAACGGGCTCATCGCGCCGATTATTTTAGACATATCATTTGTCAAAATCGGAGTTACAGAAATAAAGTTATGCAATTATTAAGAAATGACATTTATTAGCAATTAAATTATTTTGAAATTTTAAATTGCCCAAATGATAGAATAAATAGCATAATCAAATTCCTCATGTTTTCTGATTCAAAAACATATATTATACTTATCATTTGGAATTATAACTTTAAAACAACATTTAAATCAAATTATATGAAAAGTGGTCAATTGTTAAAGGTTTGACTAGCTTGAATTAGTTTTGTAAAGATTTTAATTTACAATTGAATTCATATTTAACAATGATTCACTTTCATTTTGAAAGTTTTTACAAATTCAAATTATTTTAAAAGATAAGATTTTATCATATTAAAACATTCAGTTAAATTTTTGTTAAATGAAGAAGTATGGGAAAACTTTGGTTACTGATGCTGATTCCAGCCACACTCTCTCACGTGTGGGCCAGGAGTCCAAGCAAAAGCGTCAAGGCAGCTCGATCTGAACAATCGGACTGAAGATTGATTCGCGAAAACAGCTAGCTAGACTGACGTTTGAAGGAAGATGGCGAGCAAACAGTTCCGAATTTCGCAGTACCATAAAAACGAAATATGTAGAGGATATCATGAGCTTCAACTTTTGTTAAGGCGATGTCCCTTGATTCTAACCACAACACACTATTATGGTGGTATCTTGTCGGTATAAAAATAGGAAAACGGTTTTTTCTGAATTTTTGTTAAGTGTCGAATCTGAACTTTGAATTTCGTCAGCGGATCTGCGAGATCGAGTGAAGTTTCAAGGATGATTATAGGCGACTCCCTGCATTGATTGGGGCACCGTTTTCTGATACAAGTATATGGCAGATAGGAGAAGAGGCGTACACAAATAAAACCGTTGAAGGTTTACTGTGGTGGCCGAGAGCAGAGGATGGAAGTGTTCTCTGCTGAGCGGTTCTGTTTTCGTCAGGTTGGAAGTGTGATTACTTGATCATCGTCAGATGATTGTGGGAGCTGCGAATCATCATTTCGGGTGTGGTTTCCGCTGGTATGCAGAGGGGTCATAGGTGAATATCTCTTGGCAAGGAAGCCTCGCAGGAGAGGCGCTGCGTCGACAGGAAAAAGGCGAGGGACAGCATTCCATGTCTAGCAAAACTGTCCCGGATTGACATCGAGTTTTGGTCAAACTTTGGCAGATTCTCGTGAATGTTGTGGTGCTCCGTTTAGGACGTGGTTGGGCTCGTTAGAAAGAGGGTAGCACTCTCTTTGAAGGGATGCGAAGGGTGTCGCCAGAGGTGTTTGGAGGGAGCCGGAAAACTAGCGGGAAACAGAGAGGCGAGCAGCTACTGCTGTGCCGAAGTATGCGGGCGGGCGCGACACGCGAGTAGTGGCGGATACGGCATGCACGGGGCGGCGGTTGCGGTTGGAGGAGAGGAAGTAGACGGCGAGGGCGACGATCGTGACCACGGCGGTGTCCGGAGAGGAAGAGGAGCTACAACTGCTCTAGGTACTTCTCCTCCATGCCCCCTGTTGTTGGGGATATGCTAAATGGGTATCACCATTGCAGGTCTCTAATCCAGATAGATGGATCTAGAAGAGAGGCCCATGCCGGATAAAGGAAAGACTACGATGGAGTCATCGACATACTCGGAGCCTTGGAGTACAAGACACGTAGATTAGTTGGATCTAGTGAAGAACTCTGTAACCTGTCCGGCTAGGACTTTTCAATGTAACCCCAGGACCTGACGTCTTTATAAGCCAGACCTATGGGAGCCTTTAGGGCACAATCAGAAAAACACAACTCATATCACGCATGGAGAACCAATCCCTGTAACTCGGATATTCGCCTTATAGTGATTTCTAGCAGGATTAGGGTAACGCCACCTGTGTGGAACCTCAACCTGGGTAAGCCTTAAAAAATATGTTACCTCGTACCCTCCAACCTGCCGTCTTACCCTATGTCTCTAAAAGGACCCCTTTATGGCGTACTCGTCGGTATTACCACGATAATTGGCGCCCACCGTGGGGCAAGAAGCGCTCAAGTCTCTACAACGGGCGAGGTCCAAACTCTTCGTGAGAATCGACAAAACTGTAACCATTGGTCGTGTTCTCTTCTCCGGCAATGTTTCGATCATCCCTCCTGACGAGTTCTAAATCCCAACGAAGACAAACCCCACCCGCTGCTCGATCGTTCCAATCAGGAACATCCACCTCTTCCTCGGTTGAACCGACTCACGCACTAGTTCCCTAAAAGTCAGAGGATCGTCAAGGCCCGCATGGACCGCCTACGGGCAGGACACGTTCGCGGAACACTACAAGAAATCAGCCAGTTTGTGACGTTCTCGCTATGACCATGAAAATAATCATCGTAAATTTTATGATGATTTGCATGAGATCGTCGTTAGCCAGAATGGGAGGAAACGGCGTTGATTGCGTCGGTCCAGCGAAGTGAGAAAGCGGCGTGAGAGAGCTTGGCCCTGGACCTTGTGGATGTGATCGTAGTGTAATGGAGTTTAGGATGTTCTGTTCCTATGTATGATTTGAAATATTGCAATATTGAAAAATTAATGTTCTCTTCCTATGTATGTTTTGAAATATTAATGTAACTTATTAAAGTTGTGCGTAACTGGATCTAAACAAGGTGTTGGACTGGAATAGAATTCAAATTTAAATAAAACATGCTTAAATGGCTAAATAATAAAAAAGGAAATGCATGTAAAAGGCCGAAACCCATAGAAAGAAATAGATCTTAAAAGGCCAGGGCCCAAAAAAAATGCATTAGAAAAAAAGCTATGACTAAGTAATAAAGGCTAGAAATATTGGATGCGACCCATCTAAAGAAAATGAAAAACACTAGAATTATTGGGCTTCGGCCCACATAAACAAACGAATGGACCAGGCTAAATTCAGACTATAACGATCTCATTTCGTCATAATTTTGCCATGTTGGATTGTCCATGTAGGATCTGACATGGTCATACTAGTTTGCCCATGATGATATCGGATCGTCATAATGGTTATGACGATCAAATATTGTCATAGATGGTTATGACAATTTCGTGGAAAACGTCGTTTTGTGTAATTACTGACGCTTAGTTTTTGACGATCTATTTTTTGTCATAAGATCATAATATACTGTAGACAATGACGATTTAGTGACGAAAATAAAGGGTCATGTATCAACAGATTCCTTGTAGTGGAAGGATCGAAGTCAGGTCTCCCTTCAAAGTTTGCCGACTTAGATCAGAAAAATTCATGGTCCACCCAAACTGCCCGTGTGCAGGATATAATGGTGGAAAATCACTACAAATCCACCGGGTTAGCCCGTGTGTATGGAAAGCAGCGATCGCACTTTGTCGGCGGGGTAACCATCTTCGATCTAGCCCGCTGCATTTAGAGAGAGGGTGAAAGCCCCTGAGTTTACCTCACCAGATGGCTCTAGATACGAGCCGATCTGGAGAGCTACCCAGACAATGAAGCTGTTAACCACTTCATCGAAGGGCTGGATCACGGCACACTTCTTCGGCATGCACTCAGGCGGCAACAGGCCGTAGGTATCCTTACTTTGATGATCGGCACGACCAACAGTTCTGCAGCTGCTAACGGAGGCATCCAGGCATCGCCTATCGTCGTACCCGGGCTGCCACCGCCAGCCAATGGCCCTGCTGCCTCAGCATCATCCTACATCATCAAGGAGGCTCCCGCACCCTCCTAATTTGTTTTGGATGCACTTTATTCCGACATCAACATGGACTCAAAGGAGATGTATCAACCTGGAAGAACTCGACTCATCCGTGAAGGATATGGAGGAGGAGATCAATCGCGAGGAGTGGGCCGACAAGGCCGTCACATCCCGATAGGTGTTCATCGCCATTGGGAGTGTGATGGAAGAAGACCAATCTGTACAAGCTTTGCCTAAGCCACGGGACAAAGGGAAGGGGCCAGCTGATGACACCGGCAATGATCGTGCAAAGGTCATGCCCCCTCCAGCTATCGCAGTGCAATAGCCGTAGGAACTACCTACCGGTCCAAGCAACGCCAACACCGCAAATCTGCCACCACCAGCATATATGTATGTGGCTACCCAAGTCACTCCAACTGATAGAGTGATGTACGTCAATCTACTCGTCAAGCCCCTAACCGTGGCCCATATATAGAACGTCGTGCAGCTCGACAAGAAGCACCAGCGGCTACTAGAGGAGGCGCAGGCCATCACGAAGCAAGGCACAAAGTTAGATAGAGATCTGGCCAAGGCGGAGAAATCGATCGAGAAGGATAGAGCCCTAGAGGCCGAGTACAAAACTCTGCTCAAGTAGCAGAAGGCTAAAAAAGCCCCAGCTCACGTCGACAATGACCCTGATGTACATCGCAACTTGGAGTGGGCACCTTTGTCGTGGTGGTGGCACGGCAGATTCTAGGGTAGGCTAAAGTATGGGGCCAATGGATACTAGAGGGATCCGGGGAGGGAAGATTTAGTGATTTCTACACTCAATTGACTAATAAGTAGATCTTTATTTCTCCTCTCAAGAGTTACAAGTGCTCCTAGAGTTATATCATAGAGAAGAAGAAGACTGCTACACGAGCCCTTCGATGTCAAATGAATCGATCCCCCTCTCAGGAGCCTGTGCCCCTCCTTATAAAGGGGTTCCTTGGTTCCTTCTAGGGCTGACGTGGCAAGCATATTATTGGAATATGCTTGTCCCAAAGTGGTAACTCGGCGGACTCCTTTCCGTGTCCCCCTTCTATCGGTGGCAAAGTCTCAGAGGCCCTCACATGTGTCCCTCGGGCTTCCTCACTGTCACCTCCGTGATGCTTGTCTGCCCCTCTGCAGCTCTGCTCTTTGTCCTTAGCGCTTGGCTCTGTGTAGATTCCTCCTAGCCAGCAACTAGGGTTTGAATATAGGTTCCTCCTTCTCCTGCAAGTTTCACGTTACTCGGCCTCATCTCGCATAATTCGGCTCGGCCTTCAACTGCATACAAGTCAATCAACCTTATTCGGCCGACTTAGCTTACACGTCGTCCGAGTAATGTGTTAATCACTCTATATTTGCCAAGCCTCAGCTTACCTTGGCCGGATTTTGCATGATTCGGCCGACTTAGCTTGTAATTTGGCTTAAGGTAAGGGAGACTCATTTCTTCTTTTCCCTATCTTGACCCTACCCGGGGTCACCCTCCCAACATTAGTCCCCGAAGCTGGTGCGGTCCTACCAGAAACCTTGGCCGGGCCACATCGATTTCTAGACATTTATTCTTTCTCACTTTTTGTCCGAGGTATTTCTTAGCTGACGTTCTTTTTCTGTTATCCTCTTCCTCATCTCCTCCTTTTCCTGTTATGAACTATGTTCTGAGTTATTTTCTCTGGTTTGGGGTATTTGCTTGGCTTCCCGAGTAAGCCTCGTCCTATGTGTACCAATCATCATTGTTCCCTAGTTTTTTGTTCCTCTACACTGTTTATTGATATGCTACAGTGATTACTGCGCCCGTCGCGTCGGCGCAGTGACGCCTCGAGTGCCGCAACAGTCAGATGGCCCGATCTCCTCCCTCGCCATGTGGACTTTGTTGTGGCTCCACTACCTATGCATGGTTATGCGATACACACGATTATGCGGTTAGCGTGGCACAACCATGATCCCACTATGGCTTACCCTATGCGGTTATAAAGAGGGGAGTGGGGGTAGACTGACTCACTTTTCCCCTTCCTACTCCCTTCGTCTTCTTCCTTGTGCCGCCGCCACCGTTCGTGTTCCAGTGGCCGCGCCACCGTTGTTCCCCCTCGACGGACACGCCGCGGCTTTCTGGATCCTGTGACCTCGCCGCAGCGCCTACGCTTTTGTGTTCTCGCCAGTGAGTTTCTCTACAGCGTTGTCGTTGGGTTCCTGCGTTAGGTGTTCTTCTAGTTTTCCTCGTTTTCCTGCGGCAATTCTTTCTTTGTTCCGCCGCCGCTTCCGCCACCGTCGCGACGGGGCCCTGCACCTCCAGGCCTCTCCCCGCCGCTAGTTACTCTTTGGTTGATTCCTCCGATGAGCCCATGTCTAGCTCTACCAGCAGCGCTCTCGCTGGGGAAGAAGACTTTGCGGCGGGTCCGGAACGTGGTTCCTGGCAAGGTTCCACTATTACTCGCCGGGAGGTCGAGTGGCTGATCAAGACTCGTCGAATCCCTGTCGAGGTAAGTTGTCGCTTACCCGGCAAATAATCCTCCCCAGTACTTAACGAGGGTGAGTTCGTAGTGTTTATGTCCCACTTTGCTCGCGGATTCGGCCTCCCTCTTAGTGACTTCGCTAGGAGCTTCTTAGATTACTTCGGCCTTCAGCCGCATCACCTGCCGGCTAACGCTGTAGCATCTCTGTCGGCTTTATCTCGGCTTCAGAGCGGTACTTTGGCCTCTGGCCTTCTGTAGACGTTTGGTCCAAATTCTTTCAGATTCGAGCTAACGTGGTGCCGGATAAATCTCTTCATCCTCCTGAGAAATCTCTCACCCAATGCGGGGCTGCCTCCTTTACACCTAGGAAGAACTCCGTGTTCCCCCGTGTTACAGGCCTCGAATCTTGTAAGAAGTGGCATAGATCATTTTTCTATGTCAAGAAAACTGGGAAAGAAGATAAGATTCGGCTCCCCGCTTTCTCTATCGGTCCTCCCTCAAAGAAGAACTCGATCTATTATCTGAGGAAGACCCATGCTCTTGCCGAGGCATTCAAGCTCCGGCTTAAGGAACTGACTCGTGCTGGGCTCCGAGGTGAAGACTTGATGACTGTGTTTGTTTGCAGCCGAATCTGCCCCTTCCAGCTTCGCTCCAACAAGTTCTGCTCTATGAGTGGTCCTTTGGATCCCAACCGAGTTTCTACAGTTGAGCTTGATAATTATCAAATATATAAACGTGTCCGGGCTATTTTTAAGACTGAGATGCCCGAGGAATGGACGTGGGGACTGAGGCCATTTTCTCGCGGGAATCATCCTCCTCAGGTAAATTAAACACAAGTGATTTCTTCCGAGTTGTTCTTCCATTGTTCTTTCGCTAACCCTCATCCACTTTTCTCGCAAAGGTTTGCGAAGCAGAAGAAAGAAGATGCCGAGGTTTTGGCTCTTCCTTGGACTACTGACCGCAATACCTTGGACAACGGAGAGCCTGATCCGAAGGAGTTTGTCCCTAAGTAGGATGCTTCTCCTATTCATCCCCGGAGGAAGACCTCGACCCGTGTAGATGAAGGTGATTCGGACGACGTCCAAATTCTTTAGGTAGTTGCCGCAGTGCCTATCTCTTACGCATTTCCGGCTCCTTCTTTCCGAGCTAATCAAGCTGGCCAGGTGCACGACGTCGAGCCTCTTGCTTCCGAAGCTCCTGTCGCTTCGAAGAAGCGCACTGCTTCGACAGACCCTTCCGATGCTGCCCCTAAGAAGCAAACCAAGAAATCTTCTCAGCACATTCCGAGGCGTAAGACTATGCCTGGGGTTGCTGGGTAAGTTTCCCTTTATGTTTTCATTTGTATTTCTTCTTTCTCTCTTTCTATTTCTAAACTAATTTCTACCTTCTTTGCAGAGCTCCACTTTCTGCAAAGCCGAGCGGTCCAAGTATGACATCTGATACTACTCGGCCGCCTTCACCCTCTCCTTCGGAGGATGTTCGCGTTCCCAGTCCTCCCCGTGATGATTCTCCTCCCAGGCAGGCTAATGTATCACCTCGACTAGATGAGCCCATTACTCCCCCCGTTGTTGCCAATGATACCCCTACGCCGGATCACCCGACCGACTCTGCTGTCCCCCTTAAGACTCCCGAGGTTTCTGCCAATGATCCTGTGACCACCGCAGTTCCAGCTCCTGCTCCAATTCCCACCGAAGATACCACTACCTCGACCCTTCAGAGACTGTTGTTCCTCCTGCCGCCAAGGAATTGACCCCCGGTACTGAAGTTGTTGCCCCTGCCGAAGTCTCTACGAAGAGCAAGAAAGTTGTTTTCACTAAATCCTTGCCCTCTCATAAGGGGCCAACAAGCTCTTCTTAGCCCAGCATTGCTGATATACTTCATAAGGGAGCTTCCACCGCTAAACCCGGTGTCGCCCTTGCTGCAGCACTCCGTTTATTCTTCATAAGAGTCCGGCAGCGGCGGCAGTTACACAACAGGCCCGAGGTAAAGTGTTGACCTGTAATGAGAGCGGGAACAGCCTCGGCTCACTGGTGGAGTATGCCAATAACTGGAATGCCGCCGATCAACTTGAAGGCAATCCGAGTAGCCAACCATTTCAGCTTTCCGACATCAGCAGTCGCTTGCATATGGCTTCTAAAATTGTCCTTGAAAGGGATAAGATGAACGAGGTAAGCACCTTTGTTGATACTTTGTCTATTATTCAGATGATACGATACACATACTAGTCCCCGAAGCTTGCAACTGGATGATTTGTTATTCGTTTGGAAGCTTCAACCTGTTTTCAAATACATTACTTGCTAAGTCAATATTCTTCGTGATTCGGATTAACCGTGGTCTAGAATATCCAACCATCCATCTCCGAGTCAAGTGTTACTTGATTTGGGTCTGTCTTATCCATTCATCTAGATCCGAGTCAAGTTTTACTTGATTCGGATCTATCTTATTTTTGAACATCCAGCCACCTAGATCCCAGTCAAGTTTTACTTGATTCAGGTCTGTTTTACTTCTGAATATCCAGCCACCTAGATCCGAATCAAGTTTTGCTTGATTCGGATTTGTTTTACTTTTTAATATCTAGCCACTTAGATCCACGTCAAGTTTTACTTGATTCGGATCTGTTTTACTTTTGAATATCCAGCCACCTAGATCCGAGTCAAGTTTTGCTTGATTCGGGTCTGTTTTACTTTTGAATATCCAACCACCTAGATCCGCATCAAGTTTTACTTGATTTGGATCTGTTTTCATTTTGAATATCCAGCCACCTAGATCCAAGTCAAGTTTTGCTTGATGCAGATCTGTTTTACTTTTGAATATCCAGCCACCTAGATCTGCGTCAAGTTTTACTTGATTCGGATCTGTTTTACTTTTTGTAACTTGTTGTATTCAGGTTGCCCATGTTCGGCGGACAGCCGAATTTTAAAGGTTGCTCTTTGCGCACAAGAAACTTCAAGATAAGTTTGAGCAAATTGTCCCTGTTGTGAAGAAAACTGGTAAACTATCTAGTTTGTTTAGTTTTTCTTAGCCCTGTAAAAGATTTAGTTGTTGTACCAACCTGTACCTTGCTGTTATGCAGATAGTGTCAACAATCTGAATACCCGTCTTACCAAGAAAGTTGGTACTCTTGAAGGTTAGTCACTCCTTTTGCCTTTTAATTTATCGACTTTTTGTTCGAGGTAAACCTTGGTTTTCTTACGACCTTCCAGCTTTGGTATAGCCGAGTTACAAACACTTGCAGTGTCGCATCAAGAATGAATATCTATGCCTGATATGATGTTGCATTTTTTTAGAACAAGTTGCCGCTCATTCGGCACAGCTCAAGGAAAAGGATGACGAGATAACCCGGTTACGCACTGAGGTTGAATGTCTTAAGCTTTCCCAGAAGTCTGAGTTAGAGAAGGTTGATCAAGAGTTCTCTAAAGAAAATAACGAACTAAGTCTGCAGCTGCGGAAAGGCAAGGAACTTCTTGATGCTGCCGAATTAAAGAACCAGGCGATGAGCAAGGAAATCACTTATTTTGAGAAGAGTAGGACCGACTGGTCCCGGGATCTCCATAAAATGATGAGTTACATCCATCGTAAGTTTCTGTCTCTCATCAAGTTATTCTTTCCTCTTGCTCATCTCAACTTATATGACGTCCTTTCGTGTAGATCATTTCCCAGAAGCTAAACCTGTCATCTCCAAGGCTGTGATTTCTGTTCGCGAGCACCGAGGTGTTCCCGTTGCTTCGAATCAAGAATATTCCATGGAAGATTTTTTGATTGCTGTTGGCACTGCTATCGGGCCCATGAAGATTATGGGAAAAGTCTTGGTGCAAGCAGCTATTCGAGCCTACCATGTTCTTTGGCCGAATGAACCGGATATTGATGAGGTAGAAGTGCTTGTGGCGAGATTGATGGAGTCTCAGACTCAACTTAATCTCTGGAGGGAATCTGTTGGAAGGGCTGGTGCTAATATGGCGCTTACAGCTGTTTTGTCATGGTACGAGGATCTCTCCCTCGATATTCTGATGAACTTGCGCACTGGCTCTCCCTGGATTGAGAACCCGGAGTTCGTTGCTCACCATCAAGACCGTGCCTTCCAGCTTATCGAGTATGCTGACGTGCATCATTGGATCGAGGGGCCGAGTTTTCTTCCCAACCTGGCCGATGATGCCGAAGCTGAAGATGCATCTGGTGGTGATTCGGCTGATCAAGATGAATCGGAGTATGGCTCGGATAATGCCGATGATTCCAATGACAGCTTAGATGGGGATGGCGACGCTCGATCGTCTTCCAAAGGAACTGAAGCTTCTGGAGCACAAGGTGATGTCTCCCAGCAGCCAGAGCTTGCCCCAGGCGTTACTACGGCCTCCGTCGATCCCCAGGTAACCTCTACAGAGGCCCAAACAACCTCGGAGCACCCAGTTCCTAAGGATACACCTCTGAAGGAAGCCGAGGTCATTCCGACTACGTCCGAGACACCCATGTCTGAAACTCCTGGTGCTGTTACTGTCCCTCCCACGGGTGATTCGGCCTCTTCCGATGTTTAGGCTCAACAACTCTTATTTATTGAAGTCCCCGATATGCCGGGTGTATGCTGTCTTTGAAACAGTTATCCTCCTTTTGGTACAATATGAACCGTTTTGCGTTTGGCCTCTGATGCCCTGGTAATTGTTGTTACTCTATCTAACTGAGTTTATGCGAATCATATCTTTGCTTTGCCAAACTTTAACTTCGTAAATTCGGATCATATTTTTCATACGTCTGATTTTCGTTTGGCATCCACCTTGTGTTTCTTATTTATTCCTGGTTGTAGAACTGTTGGTTTTGCAATTTCTCCTTGAAGGATTATAAATCCTAAGCCCATACATTTCTTTAAACTAATGGCCTTACTACCTTTCCGAGGTATCTGTTGGTAAAATGATATAGATAGGGTATTTTCGTTGTTATACCTCGAATTGCTGATATTGTCATTCGTGTTACTATGATAGTATAAACTATTGGTTTTTTCCTCCGTGTTATTTCTCCGGTTGATGAGGCAAGTTTATATTGCATTTGTGGTTGATGACAGATTAGTCGGGGCAGTCCCCGAGTTATTGCTTGAGTCACCGAACTTTTATATATATGCCAAAAAACAACGGACAATATGAGGCAGTCCCGGAGTTATTGCTCGGGTTGCCGAAGTTTCACACATGCTAAAAAAATAACAAACAACATGAGGCAGGCCCCGAGTTATTGCTTGGGTCGCCGAAGTTTCATGCATAGTTAAAAAATGACAACCAATTGGGGCAGTTTCCGAGTCATTGCTCGAGCTGGCGAAATTGGCAGTCCCCGAGTCACTGCTCGGGTTGCCGAAGTGTGATACATAGCTCAAAATAAGGAATAACATGGGGCAGTCCCCGAGTCACTTTTGATACATGCTTGACACACTAATTTGGTGCATCACGTCACAAGATGCAGTACAGGGCTTCTAAGTGTAGAACGGACAAAGTAAGGCTACGTTCCATGGTATTTTTGATTCATCACCGGCCTTGCTTGCCTTGTTCTTTTTTGGTGTCTGAGCGTCGATCAGGTAGTATGCATCATTGTGCAATGCTTTATTCACGATAAATGGTCCTTCCCATGGGGGTGAGAGCTTATGCATGCCGGCTGTGCGTTGCACTAGCCGAAGAACTAGATCTCCTTTAAAAACTCTTGGACTGACCTTTTTGCTATGATATCGTCTGAGCTCTTGCTGATAAATAGCTGATTTGATAATGCCAATTCCCTTGCTTCCTCTAGCAGGTCCACATCGTCTTGCCGTAATATTTTTTTACCTTGGCATTTGTGTATTGGGCCACTCTTGGCGAGTCATGCATTATGTCGGCTGGAAGTACGGCTTCTGCCCCGTATACGAGAAAGAACGGGGTATACCCCGTCAATTTATTTGGGGTGGTCCTGAGGCTCCACAGCACTGCTGGAAGTTCCTCAATCCAGCATCCTGCCGACCTTTGCAGCGGTTCAATTAGCCGAGGTTTTATCCCTAACAATAGTAGTCCATTTGATCTTTCTACTTGCCCATTCAATGCCGGGTGAGCCACCGAGGCAACATCGAGTCTTATGTGTTTCTCTTGGCAGAATCTAGCAAAAGCTCCTTCAGCGAAGTTTGTGCCATTATCCGTGATGATACTGTGTGGGTATCCATATCTCATGAAAATATCTTTGAGGAATATCACCGCTGTGGGCCCGTCACACTTTCTTATTGGTTTTACTTCTATCCACTTTGTGAATTTTTCCACCATGACCATAATATGAGTCATTCCGCCGCAAGCAGGCTTGAATGGACCTACCATATCCAAACACCACACCGAAAAGGGCCAAGTGATTGGTATTGTTTTTAACTTGGACGAAGGCAGATGTATCTTGATGGCGTATCTCTGGCAACCATTACACCTTGATACCAATTCCTTTGCTTCCTTCAGCGCAGTTGGCCAATAAATTCCATGCCTAAATGCTTTGGCCACAAGGGCTCTGGACGAGGAGTGATGCCCACATTCTCCTTGATGTATATCCAAAAGGATTTTCTGCCCTTCTGCCGAGTTAATGCATCGTTGCAGTACGTTCGTGACACTTCTCTTATAAAGCTCATTGTTTATGATCGTGTAGGCTTTTGATCTTCTCACTATCTGCCTGGCCATGACCTCATCATCCAGCAAGATTTCCTCTTCAAGGAATGAGAATATGGGTTGCACCCATGTCGACGTGACATTTTCTAGGAAAATTATCTTGTCAATTTCCATAATTTCTGCCGACATAACATATTTAGGATTTTCCCCTTTCACTTGTAGGTCGACCGAGTTAACCCTTAAATAATTCGGGTAATATTCTTTGTCAATTTCCATTGGGACACTTCCTTCTATCTGTTCTGCCGAGATACGAATTGACTCGGATTCTGGCGAAGGTGTAATCGATGGTTTTCTCATGTGTTCCAGAGCTATGCCTGGGGAATTGACTGCCTAGTTGATCCGAGTTTTGAAAGTGTATGTGCAACATCATTTTCTGCCCGAGGTATGCGATGGAATTCACGCCTATCAAAATAACCACTGATCTTCTGCACATGAAACCTATACAGGGCCATATTCGCATCTAGTGCGTCCCAATTCCCTAATACTTGTTGTACTACGAGGTCTGAATCCCCGTAACATAGAATCCGACATATGCCAATATCTTTCGCCATTTTTAGACCATGGACGAGTGCTTCATACTCGGCCACATTGTTTGATGCAGCGAAATGTATTTGCAGCATGTATTTCAGTTGATATTTTTTCGGTGAAGTTAGTACTATTCCTGCTCCTAGCCCATTTCTTAACTTGGATCCTTCAAAATGCATCGTCCAATAGTTCGGATCTGGCAATGGGGGATCATACTTTACCTCGTCCCAATCCACAAAGAAATCAAACACTGCCTGAGACTTAATTGCATCTCGCCTATCAAATTGCGAAGCATAAGGCGATAACTCGATTGCCCACTTTGCTATTCGGCCACTCGCATCTTTGTTGCTTTATATCTCGGCTATGGGTGCTTCACAAATCACTTTTATCGGATGTTCTTCAAAGTAGTGTTTGAGTTTTTTCGCCGACATGTATACTCCATAAGCCATCTTCTGGTAGTGCGGGTAGTTTTGCTTTGACGCCAATAATACCTCCCTTAGGTAATATATCGGCCTTTGTACCGACTTATCCTCTTCGTTCCGTTCCACAACAACTACCGCACTTACCACTCTATTAGTAGCTGCCACATAGAATAGCATAGGCTCTTTTGAAAGTGGATAAGCCAAAATCGGTGTCGTGACCAGCATCTTTTTTAACTCATGAAATGCACTATCAGCCTGCGGTGTCCAGATGAACTTGTCGGATTTTTTCATCAGTTTATATAGAGGTAATGGTTTTTGCCCTAGACGACATACGAATCAACTTAGAGAGGCAAGACACCCTGTAAATTTTTGTACATCGTTCAGGCACCTCGGCAATTCCATTCTTTCAACTGCTTCGATCTTAGTTGGATTTTCCTCTATACCTCGGCTGGATACGAGGAAACCGAGTAATTTTCCAGCCGGCACAACAAAGGTACATTTTCTGGGTTAAGTTTCATTCGGAACCTTCTCAGGTTCGCGAATGTCTACCGAATATCTCCTAGGAGCGTTTTGCTCTCTTTGGTTTTTAAAACCACATCATCAACATATACTTGCACATTTTTCCCTATTTGGTCATGCAGACATTTTTGCATGCATCTTTGGTATGTTGCTCCTGCATTACCCAGGCCGAATGGCATGGTGCAATAGCAATAAGCCCCATACGGGGTTATAAAAGAAGTCTTTATTTGATCAACCGGGTTTAACGGTATCTGGTGGAAACCAGAATACGCGTCTACAAATGATAACAGCTCACAGCCTGCAGTCGAATCAATGACTTGGTCCATCCTAGGTAAAGGAAAAGGATCTTTGGGACATGTCTTATTGAGGTTCGTGTAATCGACGCACATTCGCCATTCGACGGCTATATTTGGGTCATCCTCTTTCTTTTCTACCAACACCAGATTTGATAGCCAATCCGGGTGAAGCACTTCCATAATAAACCCGGCTGCAAGGAGCCGAGCTATCTCATCACCTATTATCTTTCTCCTATCTTCGGTGAAGCGGCATAGAGGTTGCTTCACCGGCCTTGCTCCTGGCCTTACATGCAAAGAGTGCTCAGCCAACTCCCTCGGTACACCTTGTCCTGTGTTGACCACGCAAAGATATCTCGATTCTCACGGATGAAGTTGGTGAGCTCGCTTTCCTATTTGGCATCTAGGCCACCACCAATCGTGATGGTGCGCTCTGGGAACTGATCATTAATCTAGATCTTATTCGTCTCTTTAGTCGGCTGGAAAGATACACTTCCATGCGGGTTGGCTAATGCCGGCATATTAAGCTATGCCGACTGAGCCAGAGCTACTACTTCCTGAATTCTTCTTTTCTCCCTGGCAATTACCAATGATTCGGCCAGGTTTGACCCAGCTGAAGCACATTCCATTGATTTTGTGTAATCCCCAGCTACTGTTATTACCCCCTAAGGCCCTGGCATCTTCATTTTCAAGTAGGTAATGTGACAGCTGCTCATAAATTTAGCCAGTGTTGGCCGTCCGAGTAAATCATGATAGCAACTTTCTAGGTCCACCAACTCAAACTCCAGATTCTCGGCTCTACAATTCTCCCTTGTGCCAAATAACACATCGACTCAGACTTTCCCAATGGGCTCGCACGAAAGCCCCGGAACTATCCCATGGAACGTGGTTCTTGTTGGCTGCAACATATTCTGTGTTATTCCGAGTTTGTGCATTGTGTCTTTGTACATGATGTTGATACTACTTCCATTGTCTATGAGTACTTTCGAGAACTTCACATTGATGCTAGGCCCGACAAATGTCGGATCCAGTACCAAGGCATACGACCCTGGATTCGGCATTATCTTCTGGTGATCCTTTATGCTCCAGTTTATCTCTTGATCGGACCATGGCATGTATCTCAGTACTGCCGGCATAACTGCATTCACTTCCATATGCCGACGTTGTACGCTCTGTCTATCTTGTTGTTCTGTTGTGAACACACAATATGATTGGTGATGCTCCCTGTAATCATTGCATCCATTGTTCCCGGGGTTTCCCCTCCCGTCCTGATTCTGATTTAACACTTGGTGCACTACATCTCTTTGGTCTGGGTTATCATACCTTGGAGGGGGTGGCGGTAACATTAGATGTTGTGCATTTCCCCCGGTTAACTGCGGCTGCTACTGTTGATGTACTTGATGCGGAGGTGCTTGTATGCCCTCCAGGTTTCCCATTGCACTTTTCATCCAAGCGCATTGGCGAGTAGTGTGATTGGCTGGTTTGGCCGGGTTAGGCGTCTGGAATTTACACGGTTGATCCAGCATGGATTCAAATGTGTACTTTGGCCTCTCCTGCCATTGCTTCTTCTGTTTTGGCGTCCACTGCCTTTTCCCTTCATTCCTTAGCGTCCACTGCTGAGGACCATTCTTCTGTCGCTCATTGTTCCCATGACTCGGCTGATCCTGCACAACCGCTGCCACTTGATTGGAAGCGTATCTGTAATCCGGCCTCTCGTCCCTTCTTCTGCCTCTTCATTACACCGCGATGATCTGACACCATCTCTAACATAATGATCCTGATGCTCCCGATGTTCCGCCAACATCAGCTCTGGTTGGGTCAGATCCCCTAAGGCATATGAATCTGCTATCCTGATGGTTTCTGCCAACGTGGTTGGCATATCTCTCTGCAACCTCTTCCATAATACGCTTGCATATCTGCAGCCCTGAGCAAACCAGGCTATCACTTGGGACTCGATGACCCCTTCGCATGAGTTTCTGAGGTTGCACCACCGAGTCAAAAATTCTCTGTCTGTCTCATTCGGCTTCTGCTTGCACATCGCGAGCTGTTGTGGCATGTTTGGCCTCTTATATGTACTGGTGAAATTACTGACAAACATCTCTTCAAAATCTAACCAACACTTGATACTTCATGTTGGTAAATTGTTCATCCATACTCTAGCCGGTCCTTCCAACATCTGTGGGACGTATCTCACCGCCCATCTTAAATTTCCCCCAACTATTTTTACTGCTGTGGCATAGTCAATTAACCAATCTTGTGGTTTCGTACTCCCATTCTACATTTTCGTGCCTCTTGCCAACTGGAAATTCAGCACGGGCGATTCGCCCATGATCCGAGGTCCAAAACACGCCGGGCCAGGTGGACCCTGTTCCTCCAACAGCTCAGACCGGTACATCCTGTCTAGCTTCAATCTTGCGTCAGTTGACGACAAGATTCTATAGATAACTCTCTCCTGTACGCCATAGTGATTTTGTCCACCATGCTTTGCATACTCCATGTCTGAGTAGCCATCATTGTATCTATCATTTGCCTGATTTTGCCGAGTTGGTCTTGTTTCTCACTCTTGCCGAGGATCATACCTCGGCTGAGGCTCCTGCGGGGGGTACCTCCTCCCATCCGCCGGGTTATTGTTCTCATGGTTTCCCCTTCCGAGGTTTCCGTGCTCTCTGTTTGCACGGCCGGGGTTTCTATCACCGTTGTTACCTCGGCTCCCATTGCCTCTATTCTCATTAACCTTCCCGGCCACCGCCGGATCATATGGGACAATTTGCTTATTTCTTTTTCCTGAAGTCACCGCTCTGTCCTTTCGCGCATTGTTTCCGGGTGAGGATGTCGCTGCCGCAGATAATGCGGGGGAAGCTCCTGCCGAATGAACCATGCGAGAAGCTCCTGGCTTTGCCGGGTCAGCCCTAAGCATTTCCTCATTCTGCTGGTTCACAATGCGTACCAGCTCATTTACTCTTTCTTGTTGTTTTTGTCGGGCTTCCCTGCTTAACCCTTCCAACTCCAGGGCTGCGGCATTTGCCGCCCTGAGGTTCTTTGCCGGGGTACTGTACCTCGGCAAGCCTGGATCAACCGAATCATCTGGACAAACCTCATGCTCTTTGTTGATATCATTCATGAGGTTTTTTCCTCTCAATCTCAGTTCATCTATTCGGTCAGGTGCCACATCTAGTTTGTTCGCCCTAGCGTATTCTCGCAAGGTCCTGTTTAAGGATTCCCGCAAGGCGGACACCTTTTTTGCCTCTACTAGTACTTTCTACCTAGTTTCTTCTAACTCCGCCTGTGCGTTTGCCGGGTCAAGTATCGGCGCTACATGCGTAGTTTGGTTATCTATAGTTGCTTGAAGGATATTCTCTGGTCTCTCTAGATGTGGACATCTTACCCTTGCCGCCTTTGGGGTTACCTCCTACACCTCGGCCGCCCTACTCGCTGGTGGATCTACCTAGGTGGGCTTTGGAGCTGCTTGCTTCGTGGCCACCTGTCCTCCCGTCGCCAGGTCCTTGCTTGGTCCGGCACCTGCTCCTGCTGCTGGCGTCGGGCCGTCATCATCACCTCGACGCTGCCTGCGGGGCGAACTCCATGCTGACCGCCAGCAGCACAGAGGGGAGGGTCTCCCGCCTCGATGACTCGGTGCGGGTAGATGCAGGAGGTGTCGATGCCGACGTAGACCTTGTGAGCGCCCAGGTTGATGAAGATGCCATTGCGCGGGGGTGCTTTCTTCCCAAAGCTGCCAGTGTTATCGCTGACGTAGTCCTAGATATCAAATCTCTGGACTAAGCCAGAAACAACCCGCTCGCCGGTGTGGATGAAGTTTCCCGTCCGGATCTTGACTCCATCTAGCACCGCTGCTGGCCCCATGGTGGGTGCCAACTATCGTGGTGATGGCATGGCAGATGCCATGGGTAGGCTAAAGTATGGGGCCAATGGATGCTAGAGGGATCCGAGGAGGGAAGATGTAGTGATTTCTACACTCAGTTGACTAATAAGTAGATCTTTATTTCTCCTCTCAAGAGTTACAAGTGCTCCTAGAGTTGTATCATAGAGAAGAATAAGACTGCTACACGATCCCTTCGGTGTCAAATGAATCTATCCCCTTCTCAGGAGCCCGTGCCCCTCCTTATAAAGGGGTTCCTTGGTTCCTTCTAGGGCTGACGTGGCAAGCATATTATTGGAATATGCTTGTCCCAAAGTGGTAACTCGGTGGACTCCTTTCCGTGTCCCCCTTCTATCGGCGGCAAAGTCCTAGAGGCCCTCACATGTGTGCCTCGGGCTTCCTCACTGTCACCTCCGTGACGCTTGTCTGCCCCTCTGCAGCTCTACTCTTTGTCCTTAGCGCTTGGCTCTGTGTAGATTCCTCCTAGCCAACAACTAGGGTTTGACTATAGGCTCCTCCTTCTCCTGCAAGTTTCACGTTACTCGGCCTCATCTCGCATAATTCGGCTCGTCCTTCACCTGCATACAAGTCAATCAACCTTATTCGGCCGACTTAGCTTACACGTTGGCCGAGTAATGTGTTAATCACTCTATATTTCCCAAGCCTCAACTTACCTCGGCCGGATCTTGCATGATTTGGCTGACTCAGCTTGTAATTCCGCTTAAGGTAAGGGAGACTCCTTTCTTCTTTCTCCTATCTTGACCCTACCCGGGGTCACCCCCAACAACCTTCAAAGCCAGCGCAAGCTAAGCCATACATTGATAGTGATGGAAAACAAGTCATGCCCACGCCCATACTCAACTTGGCCGTCGCCAAGACTCTAATGGAGTAGTATAGATCGCCCAAAGTTGTGGAATAGGTCTACGATCTGGTCACCAAGGTTGTCAAACATCAGGAAAAGGCCACCACTCAGAGGCTCGAGTCTGACCCAGCATATTGCCAGTCTAGCACTCCCAAACAGCAGAGGGAAAGATCCCCTCATGATGTCAGATCGCAGACAGGTTCATCAGAACAAAGACAGAGGGACGCACGCAACAGGGAGGATGCTATCCCCATATCTTCTAACCACAGAGGTAAGGCTCACCCACATCTCTCGCTGCCACCGCCCCAATCTTCCAGGAATCATGAAGACCCAAAGGTTCACCATCGTATGGCGACAACACGGAGCAGCCTTCATCATGGAGGGGAGCGCAGTGGAAACCAAGGACAAAAGAGAAGGTTGCGTCGTGACCCTCCGCGTCCGACAAGCAACCACGACAAACGTGAGGAATCACATGAGTGCAATAGCAAGAAGTCTAACCTACTGCCACCTCTGCCCCCTAGTAGCCACCATGGAGGAGGAGGACTGCGTTGTTCATGTAGCCCTTCTTGTGGTGGCGACAAGAAGAAATCAAGCCCGGAGCCATACGATGCACGTTCACTCTTGGACAAGATTCAGAAGACCTGGGAAGGACAATACTTGGGACCACGTTGCCTCAGACCTGTGATACGGACCGCAACTTACCCCAAGAGTTTTCGGATTGACAAGACAATCAAGCCCTATGACGGCACCACCAAGCCAGCTACGTGGTTGCAGGATTACGACAATGTGGTCAAGATAGCCAGAGGAAACCCCAACATTGTAGTCAAGTACCTCCCACTAATGTTGAAGGGCACGACCCGCCAATGGATCGACGACTTGCTGAAGAAGTCCATATGAAATTGGTTGGACATGCAAGAAGAGTTCACTAAGAATTTTGAGGGTACGTATAAACGTCCATGTACTGTCGGTGATCTACAACGGTGCGTCCAGGGGAAGGACGAGACATCTCGAGCCTACCTCTCCCGCTGGCTGGATATGAAAAATTCTTGCGTAGGAGTGCACGATCAGACCACTATAGCCGCCTACATCGATGGTTTGGAAAAGTGAACCTTGCTCCGACATAAGTTGAAGCTCCTGCAGGACAATCACAGGCTGGATCTCAATCAGATGATCTCCTTGGCTAGTGAGTTCGCGGCTGCCAATGAGGACGCTCGTGGCTCCTTGCCAGAAATTGCCATTCCAACCCAAGCCAATAGGAACAATAGAACTAAGCGGAAGAGCCCGTCAAAAGAAAAGCCAGCTTCTGACATGGTCGCCATGATGTTTGCAGGCAGAGGTGATGGCGGACAGCATGACCGAGGCCGGGGAGCTGGTCGTGGGTAGCAGCGCGATAGTGATACTATCCCGGCAGCACCTCGCATTCCCCAAACATAATAGGGGTTCCACAATATGTCGTGCCTCATACACCTCGACGCCAATGGAAAATCCACTCATACCAACCACCATTGCAAGTTCGTTAAAGATCTCAAGAAAACCTAGAGTCCGTCTACAAGCGAAGCGGGAAAAATCGACCATGAGTCAAGGGCAAGGGGAATAAGAAGGAAGAGGAGTCCAAGGATTCAAGTGAGGACATTGACCCCAAGCATGCCGACAAGAGCGATGGCAAAGTAAAGAACCCCTTCAAAAAGAAGGCCCCCATCTACCACACTTTCCTTGGCACCCCAACAGTCCGGGCATAGAAGACCTCTCTGAGGATACTGATGGCCACCCTACCCCCAGTTCCCCAATTCCTGCACTGGTCAGAAATTCCAATAACATGGGACAGGAAGGATCATCCCGACCTCGTTCCAAAAGAAAACTAGTATGCCATGGTCATCATCCCCCTGATTGAAGGCTGCAAGTTCACCAAGTTCCAATAACCTAAGGCGGACCAGCACCGTGTTTCCTGGTGTAGTTCCTGGCCAGGAAGCTCGGTCCCTTGAGTGCATCATGCTTCTGGTCACTTTCGGTGATGTTAACAATTACCGCCAAGAAGGCATAACCTTTGAAGTGGTCCCCTCCAAAAGAGTGTACCACGTCATATTCGGACGCGACATATTCCACTCCTTCATGGACAAGCCATGCTTCGTCTACAATAATCTCAAGATACCCGGACCAAACGGTGTCATCATCGTATCTAGAAGCTTGTCAAAGGCAAGGGACTATGAGATTGTAGAAGCAGCCTTTCGGAATCTGTCCTCTATAGAGAAGAATTCAAGGAGATCCATAACAAGGTCTATGCCTCGGAGATGTCGGCATCGAAGAAGCAGATTTCTGATTCTGATCCCACCTTCACGGCCGCCATCAAGACCAAGCCGGTGGAACTTGTGGTAGGAGATTCCTCCAAGACCACCGCCATTAGAATGAACCTGGATCCCAAATATGAAAGCGCGCTCGTCGAGTCCCTCTGTGAGAATAGGGACATCTTTGCCTGGCAACCCGCCAACATGAAAGGTGTACCTAGGGAACTTGCCGAGCATAGCTTGAATATTGATCCAAAATGCAAACCGGTGAAACAACCTCTAAGACGCTTCGGGGTCGAGAAGAGACGCGTCATAGGCAAAGAGATAGCTAGGTTACTTAAGGATAGTTTTATCTGAGAAGTCCTTCACACCCAGTGGGTGGCCAATCATGTACTTGTGCCCAAAAAGGGAACCAAAGAATTAACAATGTGCATTGATTACACCGGCTTGAACAAAGCGTGTCCAAATGATCCGTTTGCTTTGCCTAACATTGACCAATTCATTGACTTGACGGCTGGTTTAGAACTTCTGTGTTTTCTAGATGCATACTTAGGATACCACCAGATCAAGATGAGGAAGTCGGACCAATTGGCCACTTAGTTCACCACACCTTATGCTATGTCACGACGCCCTTTGGGCTGAAAAACTTAGGTGCTACGTACTAGTGGACCATCCAACGTTTCCTACATGATCAAATTGGTCGGAATGTTCATGCCGATGTGGACGATATCACGATAATGTCTAAAAAATCAAATGACTTAATATCCAACTTAAAGGAAACCTTTGATAATCTCCCAAAATACAACATGATGCTTAACCCCAAGAAGTGCTTATTCGGGGTTCCAGTTGGCAAATTGTTGGGCTTCATCGTTTCCCAACATGGAATCGAAGTCAACCCGGAGAAGATCAAGGCCATCCTAAACATTAATCATCCGACATGCCTAAAAGACATCCAATGGCTTGCAGGCTGTGTTGCAGCAGTAAGCCGGTTGGTTAGCCGACTTGAAGAAAAGGCTCCGCCGCTATACAAGTTGCCGAACAAAGCAGAAAAATTCGTATGGACAGACGAGGCTGACGATGTGCTTAAGAAGATAACAAGGATACGTGCTTCTACGCCTATACTTGCAGCACCCGAGCGAATGGAGCCTATGTTGAACTACATGGCGGCCACCAACTGGGTTATCAGCATCGTCATCATGGTAGAGCGGAAGGAACCAACACATGAGTACGAAGTGCAACGACCAGTTTACTATGTAAGCGAGGTCTTGATGGAGTCCAAGAAGAAATACCCGCACTACCAGAAGCTAACTTATCGAGTGTTCCTTGCTTCTCGGAAGCTAAGGCACTACTTCTAGGAGCACCCTATCATAGCAGTGAGCAAGGCTACACTGTCTGAGATCATCAACAACAGCAACGCTACAGGAAGGGTCGCGAAGTGGGGCATTGAGCTTGCTGCCTTCGAGATCACCTACAAGAGACGCAACACTATCAAATCTCAAGCCATGGCGGATTTTATTGCAGATTGGACGGAGATGCCAGATGATACTCTTGTACCAGAACCAGAGTATTGGGTGATGCACTTTGACAGATCAAAGCTGCTCAATGGCTTGGGGGTTGGTGTATTTCTATAGTCACCAACAGGAGAAGAACTACACTATGTCCTGCAAATTCACGTTGAGGCTACGGACAACATGGAGGAATATGAAGCACTCATTCATAGACTTCGCGTAGCCAAGGATATTGGCATCAAGCGCATAGTTTGCTATGGAGATTCTGACTTGGTTGCCCAGCAGGTGGCTGGCACCTTGAACATGCGAAACCCTATGATGGCGGCATATCGAGACAAAGTAGACGAGATAGCCAAGTGCTTCGAAGGCTGCAAAGTCAAGTACGTCAATAGGGAGGAAAATTATTCAGCTGATCTGCTGTCAAAGCTTGGATCAGGACGCAAACCAATTCCGCCAGGAGTTTTTCTGGAGCATCTATGGACCCCATCCATGAAGGGACCAGACCTCGAGAACCCGAATAGATTCGACTCATTTGTTAATATAATAACAATAGTCCCTCCGGCTTGGACAAAACCATTCATGGAGTATCTCGTACACGGAACTTTGCCCATCAACGAGGTTGAAAGTCAGCAAATGGTACGTCGAGCAAAGGGATATACCATAATTAATGGGCAGCTCTACAAAAGAAGCACCATAGGTGTATATCCTTCGTGAGATTCATCTCGGAGATTGCGGGCATCACGCCTCTCCTTGATCTTTGGTCTCTAAAGCCTTCCGGCAAGGATTATATTGGCTGACCATGAAGGCGGACACCGACAAGTGGTTAAGACATGTGTTGGGTGCTAGTATTACGCTCGACAAGCACATGTGCCAGCCCAAGAATTGCGAACCATACCAATAAATTGGCCGTTTTTAGTCTAGGGGATTGACATGGTTGGACTGTTGCAGACTACACCTTGTGGGTTTACGCACCTGTGAGTAGCAGTTGACAAATTCACAAAATGAATAGAAGCTAAACCCACTATAAAGCTTGATGGGGCAACTACCCTTAGATTTGTCCGGGATCTGGTGGTGAGATTTGGTCCCCTACATAGCATCATCACCGACAACGACAACAACTTATCACTCGGAGAAGTAGAGGCTTACTATTTAGAAAAGGCATCCGTCTGGACCTAGCATCTGTGGCTCACCCACAATCATATGGTCAAGTTGAAAGGGCTAATGGACTAATTCTACAGGGAATAAAGCCACGTTTAGAAGCACTACTGCATAGAGCAGCTGGAGCCTGGGTGGAGAAATTGCCATCTGTTTTGTGGAGTTTACGAACTACTCCCAACAGTTCCACCAACTACACCCCTTTCTTCATGGTATATGGAGCAGAAGCAGTCATACCTTCCGACATCCTCCACGATTCACCAAGAGTTGCCGCCTACAACAAGGATGATGCTGAAGAATCCAGACGCTTAGATGTGGACCTTCTCGAGGAGGAACGCGTGCTAGCATTCCATAGATTCTCCATCTACTAGCAGAAGCTACATAGATACCATAGTCACCATGTTCGGCATTGCTCATTTAAAGAGGGGGATCTGGTGCTCCGACGTAAGCAAAAAAAGTCACACAAATTATCCCCTCCATGGGAAGGATCGTTCATCATAAGCAACACGCTACTCAATGGTTCCTATTACCTCATTTATAATCGTGAGTTGGAAGATAGGCCAAACGACGATCATAAGAGTAAGCGACGTTACCTGTATGATGACTACCCAGAGCTTGGTCGGCCATGGAACATAGCACAACTAAGTCCTTTTTACACTTAGCATATTTTATTATCTACTGTGTACCTCTTATATGATCAATGAAATAAAGCTTTTGGTTCACTCATATGCCTGAATCATTTAACTCCTTTATTGTTCATTTTTGGATCATATAAAACCTTCATGCACAAGCTTTGCATTTGCACTTGTGAAAATTCCGCCTACGGGCGTTAGCTTAAGTTTTCTGGTCAACATGTTCTTTGTGAAGGAAATATGCCCTAGAGGCAATCATAGAGATGATTATATTTCATATGTATCCATGAGTTATTGTAATGTTCCTTGAATATCCATATCAGGCAACTTGTATTGATTGGTAATTATGTGAATTGTTTGTGAAACTCTTTACTTGTATGGTTATTTAATAGTTGTCCCTAGTCAGAGTTCATGTGAGGACACACGTGAATATTAGACTAGCACATTGATTGGTTGATGACTATGTTTCGCAAGTCATAGACATGGAGCTGTCAAACCAATGATGTGGACACATGTTATGAACATGGGGTTGGACTGACCCAACCTTAGACTGGCAATTAGTTGCAGCTCTCTCTCTACACATCGTGTACATTTTGTCCTTAGACCTAAGATTGTCGCATGTACTTGAGATGTGGATCGACCTACTTTGGGGCTATCAAACACTGCATCGTAATAGGGTAGTTATAAAGGTAGCTTTCGGGTTTGTCATGAAGCATGCTGCAAGGCATGGTCAATCAAGATGGGATTTGCCCCTCTCTACTTGAGAGAGATATCTCTGGGTCCCTCGAGTGATCGGATCCAGAAATGCATGGCCGTGCTACATATGGTTAAGAGTTAACCTAGTAAAGGGATTCCGAATCACAGTATCAAGAAAGAGAGGTCAGCTTGGAGCTAGACCAAATATCGTGAGGCAAAGGGAAAGACATGTACTAAACCTTGTGATGGTTCGTCTGATATGATATTTGTATGCGTTATGAGTTGGCACGTCTTGCTAGAGGACGCTACCAACTATTGACAGAATAAGTGTATTCGTGTCATGTCTATACACATATGAACCTATAGGGTCACACACTTAATGGGCTGGAAGCCTAATGAGGATTGGATCCGAATTAGACCAGGCTTAGGCTACGAATGGGCTGCTAATGTAGAAGCCCACTAGGGATGCCTATATAAGAGAGGGTGGGGCGAGCTGACCTGGGTTAGACCTTAGACCATTCCATCCAGCCGCCACACCTCACGCCTGTGTTGCACGCGCGGACCTGTTATGGACTTGGACGAGCCGCGCAAGGGGAGCTTACACCCCGCACGTGTGGATACCTCAGAGGTGCCGCATCTGTGGCACTTGGACGAGCCGCGCAAGGGGATCTTCTCGTGGGACGAGGACAAGGAGGAGACGTGGAACGTCTGCACTGCCTCGACACGCTTCCTCGATTCCGCAACTGCGCGTCTAGTGGTAATCCCGTGATCTATGACAACAGTAATCCTGGTATACGCGGTAATTTTTTTTGATTTGCACTAGTGTAGCCTACCTGTATCCCTTCACTTTGTTGTTTTTATGTGGATTCTGGAGTAGTGACTTTTGGCACTCGAAGTCGGTGATTTTCTGCTTAGGTTTTTAACGATGCCATTGGGCATCATCACCTGAGCGCATGGTTCTGACTGAGGGTGACGAGGGTTTGACTCGTCAATGACCATTGTTATGGACTTGGGTTTGGAGAAGGTGAGGAGGATGGATATCGCTGAATGGTTAACGAGGTTTACCCAGGTTCAGGCCCCCGGAGGAAAAACCCTACACCTGCTTATTTGTTCTTGATTGATGGCGATGTTGATGGTTAAAAGGGTGCGCATATGCGATCTGGCGTGAGGTGTGTTCTAGGGTATGAGGTCAGATCCTCCTGGCCTTTATATGGGGACGCCAGGTCTCGGGATAGGTCGAGTCGGTTACAGATTGACCATTCCCTCCTCCTCGCTGCCTTTTCGAAACCCGCAGGGGGAGACCCTCTAGACCCCCCTTAATCGTAGCCCCTTTTGTATCTCGTTAAGGTAACTAGGTGCTGCGATGTCACATGATCCGGTAGAATGCGATTCTGTGCATAACTTTTTTTTGCAGGATGTATGTGATCAGTATAGCCCATATATGTATGTGATGCATGTATGAAATTTTTCATGACCTGTGTCGTGAGTAGGGCAACACGGCTGGAGCCATATGTGTTGTCATTTATTGTAATGGCCTGCGTGCCAACTTGTGATGATCCCAATACTATGTAATTTTGATTACTAGCTGTTAGGAGTAATATCTTGTATTAGTTCTTGGAGGACTCATCACTTGGAGGATGGCTCGCATGGAACATGAAGATGGAGATCATCATGGTGGACAGGTTATATGGCGATAGAGATCACCATGAGAAAATGGGCCATACCGTGTCACAACTATGTGAATGGTATTCTTATGTGTTTTACTCTATGCATGCTTAGATGATAGAAGTAGAACGATCCCTCACAAAGTTTAAGTTAAACCATGCCCTCCCAACCAAACCTTGCACCATCCTATGCCCTGTAAAATTGTTGGTGGGCCTATGAAATTAGGGTGCCGTGGTTTTCCTTGGCTGGATGGGTTTGTATCGGATACCTGCACACATAAGGGTTGGTAAGCTTGACAAGGTCATCTTAACAGTTAAGGACCTTGTGGCATAAAGGTTGGGCGCCTAGTTTTGACATAGAGATGTCACCCAACAACAAGAGTCATATGTGATATGATTAGCAAGTGTTGCTTACCGATTTACCTTGTCTTCTAGCAGTGATGCTAAATCTCACTAGTCGACTTGTTAATTATGGATCTTGAATCACTTAGTATCAATAGAGGGACATTGATTTAAGTGGGAGTATATGCCATTAAATTGTTTAATATGTTTTACTCTTTCATGGTTACATGGCTTAGTATTTTGCATGTTTTCTGTTGTAGATCAATGGCATCGAACACTAAATCACCTTTCTCTTTGCGTTCGATTCTTGACAAAGATAAACTAAATGGAACAAACTATTCGGACTGGGTCTGTACCTGAGAATTGTTCTTAGGTCTGATAAAAAGGAAACGGTTCTAGATACCCCAATCCCCGATGAACCTGCTGATAATGCATCTACTGCCCTCAAGAATGCCTACAAGAGAGCATGTGATGATTCTCTTGAGGTTAGCTGTCTTATGCTTGCATGCATGGAACCTGAACTCCAAAAGAAGTTTGAGGATCAGGAAGCGTATGATATGATCATCTCGCTTAAGGACATGTTCCAAGATCAGGCAAGGACTGAGAGGTACAATGTTGCCAAGTCCTTTGTCGAATGCAAGCTAGCAGAGGGAGCAGCTGTAGGCCCCCATGTGATCAAAATGGTTGGTTACAGTCAGACTTTGGGAAAGCTTGGTTTTCCACTAGGACAAGAGTTGGCCACTGACTTCATTTTGGCGTCTCTTCCATCCAGCTATGGGCAGTTCATTTCGAACTACCATATGCATGGGGTGGAGAAGGGCCTTAATGAATTATGTGGGATGCTTGAAATAGCAGAAAGTGACATGAAGCATTGTGCAGGGCATAGCCATGTGATGGCTGTGTAGAACAAGCCTAGATTTAAGAAAAAGGGTACTTCTTGGAAGAAGAAGGGCAAGCCTAAGGATACGATCCCTAAGCCTACAACCAAGCAAAAGGCTGGACCTGTAGAATACACCGAGTCCTTCTTTTGTCATGAACATGGCCACTGGAAGAGAAACTGCAGCAAGTACCAGGCTTCTTTGAAGAAGAGTGGAAGTAAGAGTACTTCCCACTCATGTACGCTTGTTGTAAATGTTGTGGACATTCTTGTCGCTGATTCCTATGTTAACTCTTGGGTATTTGATACCGGATCGGTTGCTCGTATTTGCAACTCGATGCATGGGCTAATAAGGACTAGAGAAGTGCAGAAAGGCGAAGTGGATTTTTGTGTCGGAAATAAAGCAAGGGTTGTTGCATTGTTCGTCGGCGTCTTGCAACTTCACCTTCCATCAGGATTTATTATGGAGTTGAATAATTATTATTACATTCCTAGTATGGGTGGAAACATTTTATCACCTTCATGTTTGATGAGGGATGGTTATTCATTCGCGAGTGCAAACAATGGTTGTGTAATCTCTAATAATGATATGTTTATGGCTAATGCTCCCATTGTGAATGGGTTATTTATTTTAAATCTTGATGATGCATCTGTTTACAATGTTTGTGCTAAAAGGCTTCGACCTAATGATTTGAGTCCTACCTATTTATGGCATTGTCGTTTGGGGAATATAAGTGAAAAGCGCATGAAGAAGCTCCATGGTGATGGTCTTCTAACTTCGTTTGATTTTGAATCATACGAGACATGTCAAGCTTGTTTACTTGGAAAGATGACCAAGTCGCCTTTTTCGGGTTTACCCGAGAGAGCGACAGGCTTTTTGGAACTCATACATACTTATGTATGTGGACCAATGAGCACGACAGCCAGAGGAGGATATCACTACTTCATTACTTTTACTGATGATTTCAGTAGATATGGTTATGTCTACTTGATGAGGCATAAGTTTGAAACTTTTGAAAAGTTCAAGGAGTTTCAGAGTGAAGTAGAGAATCAATGTGGCAAGAAAATAAAGGCCTTGCGATCTGATCGTGGAGGTGAATATTTGAGTCACGAGTTTAGCGATCATCTTAAGAGTTGCAGAATTGTTCCACAACTTACGCCGCCCAGAACGCATCAAAGGAACGGGGTCTCCGAATGGCGTAATCGAACTTTGTTGGACATGGTTCAATCGATGATGAGCCAGTCGGATTTTCCATTGTCATTTTGGGGTTACGCTCTAGAAATGGCAGCTTTCACACTTAATAGGGTACCATCTAAATCCGTAGTTAAGACACCATATGAGATGTGGACTGGAAAGAATCTCAGTTTGTCTTTGCTAAAGATTTGGGGTTGTGATGCATTTGTCAAGCGACTTCAGTCGGACAAGCTAACACCTAAATCGGATAAGTGCATTTTCATGGGATATCCGAGGGAAACCTTAGGGTATTACTTCTACAATCGAGAGGAGGGCAAAGTGTTTGTCGCTCGTAGCGGTGTTTTCCTAGAGAAAGAGTTTCTCACAAAGGGAACAAGTGGAAGGTCGGTGCGACTTGAAGAAGTTCAAGATGAGCTAGTTGGGGATGCTTCTACGAGTGATGCTATTGTAGCAGAACAAGTTGAGGAACCCGTGGCAACAGAAGCACCACAACCACGAAGGTCGGCGAGGCTCCGCGAAGCACGAGAATTATTATTGTTAGACAATGATGAGCCTGCGACCTATGTAGAAGCGATGGTGGACCCAGACTCTGAGAAATGGTTGATCGCCATGAGATCCGAGATAGAATCCATGGGAGACAATCAAGTTTGGAACTTGGATGACCTGCCTGATGGTTTTAAAGCCATCGAGTGCAAATGGATCTATAAGAAGAAGATTGATATGGATGGAAATGTTCACATCCATAAAGCTCGACTTGTTGCAAAAGGTTTTCGACAAGTTCAAGGAGTTGACTACGACGAGACTTTCTCGCCCGTACCGATGCTTAAATCTATACGGATAATTCTAGCCATTGCTGCACATTTCGACTATGAAATATGGCAGATGGATGTCAAGATGACTTTCCTAAATGGAATCCTAACTGAGGATGTGTATATGATGCATCCTGAAGGTTTTGTAGATCCAAACAATGCTGGAAAGGTATGCAAACTTCTAAAGTCTATTTATGAGCCAAAGCAAGCATCTCGGAGTTGGAACATTCGATTTGATGAAGTTGTAAAGGAGTTTGGCTTCATCAAAAACGAACAAGAACTTTGTGTTTACAAGAAGGAAAGTGGGAGAGCGCTGGTATTTCTAATATTATATGTAGATGACATATTGCTGATTGGAAATGACATTCCTATGCTCGAGTCTGTTAAGACCTCATTGAAAAATAGTTTTTCGATGAAGGACTTGGGAGAAGCAGCATATATTCTGGGCATCAAGATCTATAGAGATAGATCAAGGAGGCTAATTGGATTAAGACAGAGTACATACATTGACAAAGTGTTGAAATGGTTCAACATGGAAGAGGCTAAGAAGGGTTTCTTTCCCATGTCTCACGGCATAAAACTCAGCAAGACTCAGTGTCTTTCGACTACTGATGATCGTGAGCGCATGAGTAGGGTTCCATATGCTTTGGCTATTGGATCCATCATGTATGCAATGATATGTACTCACCCAGATGTTTCCTATGCTCTAATTGTTACGAGCAGATACCAGGCTGATCTAGGTGAAGGTCACTGGACAACGGTAAAGAACATCCTTAAGTTCTTGAAAAGGACTAATGATGTGTTCCTAGTTTATGGAGGTGAGGATGAACTCAGTGTAAAGGGTTACACAGATGCGAGTTACCTTAACGACTTAGATGATTCGAAATCGTAATCATGTTATGTGTTTGTCTTGAATGGTGGTGCTGTGAGATGAAAAAGTTCCAAGCAAGATAAGGTGACCTCCTCTTCAACAGAAGCTGAATATATTGTTGCCTCAGAGGCTGTAAAGGAAGCTGTTTGGATTAGGAATTTCCTGATCGCTCTCGGTGTGGTTCATGGCGTGTACAATCCTTTGGACGTTTATTGTGACAACAATGGCGCTATTGCACAAGCCAAGGAACCTAGACAACATCAGAAGAACAAACATATTCGCATGCGTTAGCATCAGATTCGTGAGTTCATTGAGGATGGTAGTGTCATGATATGCAAAATACATACGGACTCAAATGTTGCTGATCCATTGACTAAGCCTCTCCCGCAGCCCGCGCATGAGGCGCACACAAGAGCAATTGGTATTAGATACATTTTAGATTGACTCTAGTGCAAGTGGGAGACTGAAGAAAATATGCCCTAGAGGCAATCATAGAGATGATTATATTTCATATGTATCCATGAGTTATTGTAATGTTCCTTGAATATCCATATCAGGCAACTTGTATTGATTGGCAATTATGTGAATTGTTTGTGAAACTCTTTACTTGTATGGTTATTTAATAGTTGTCCCTAGTCGGAGTTCATGTGAGGACACACGTGAATATTAGACTAGCACATCGATTGGTTGATGACTATGTTTCGCAAGTCATAGACATGGAGATGTCAAACCAATAATGTGGACACATGTTATGAACATGGGGTTGGACTGACCAAACTTGAGACTGGCAATTAGTTGCAGCTCTCTCTCTCTACACATCGTGTACATTTTGTCCTTAGACCTGAGATTGTCGCATGTACTTGAGATGTGGATCGACCTACTTTGGGACTATCAAACGCTACACGTAACAGGGTAGTTATAAAGGTAGCTTTCGGGTTTGTCCTGAAGAATGCTGCAAGGCATGGTCAATCATGATGGGATTTTCCCCTCTCTACTTGAGAGAGATATCTCTGGGCCCCTCGAGTGATCGGATCCAGAAATGCATGGCCGTGCTACATATGGTTAAAAGTTAACCTAGTAAAGGGATTCCGAATCACAGTATCGAGAAAGAGAGGTCAGCTTGGAGCTAGACCAAATATCGTGAGGCAAAGGGAAAGACATGTACTAAACTTTGTGATGGTTCGTCTGATATGATCTTTGTATGCGTTTAGGAGTTGGCACGTCTTGCTAGAGGCCTCTACCAACTATTGATAGAATAAGTGTATTCGTGTCATGTCTATACGCATATGAACCTATAGGGTCACATACTTAAGGGGCTGGAAGCCTAATGAGGATTGGATCCGAATTAGACTAGGCTTAGGATACTAATGGGCTGCTAATGTAGAAGCCCACTAGGGATGCCTATATAAGAGAGGGTGGGGCGAGCTGTCCTGGGTTAGACCTTAGACCATTCCACCCAGCCGCCACACCTCACGCCTGTGTTGCACGCGCGGACCTGTTATGGACTTGGACGAGCCGCGCAAGGGGAGCTTACACCCCGCACGTGTGGATACCTCGAAGGTGCCGCATCTGTGGCACTTGAACGAGCCACGCAAGGGGAGCTTCTCGTGGGACGAGGACAAGGAGGAGACGTGGAATGTCTGCACTGCCTCGACGCGCTTCATCGATTCTGCAACTGCGCATCTAGTGGTAATCCCGTGATCTATGACAACAGTAATCCTGGTATACGCGGTAGAATTTTTTTGATTTGCGCTAGTGTAGCCTACCCGTATCCCTTCACTTTGTTGTTTTTATGTGGATTCTAGAGTAGTGACTTTTGGCACTCGAAGTCAGCGATTTTCTGTTAGGTTTTTAACAGTGCCATTGGGCATCATCACCTGAGCACATGGTTCTTACTGAGGGTGTCGAGGGTTCGACTCGTCAATGCCCATTGTTATGGACTTGGGTTTGGAGAAGATGAGGAGCCTGGATATCGCGGAATGGTTAACAAGGTTTACCCAGGTTCAGGCCCCCAGAGGGAAAACCCTACACCTGCTTATTTGTTCTTGATTGATGGCGATGTTGATGGTTAAAAGGGTGCGCATATGCAATCTGGCGTGAGGTGTGTTCTAGGGTATGAGGTCAGATCCTCCTCGTTGTGCCCTCTTGGCCTTTATATGGGGACGCCAGGTCTCGGGATAGGTCGAGTCGGTTACAGATTAGGGTTAACCCCTTTGAAATGCAATCTGTCATCTGGGCGTACCCTTCGTGGAGATTTTGGAACTCCCTGCAATCTTTGAACATGTGGCTGGCCTTCCTTTTCCATCATGCTTGTCGATGTAGAAGTGTATGGTGCTGGGAACTGACAATTTTTCGAGTGCAGATGGCTTGTCATCGCGGTTGTGGCACTTCCATGTTTGTGTTGGCTTTCCATTGTCACGGTAATTTCCACTGCGATACCCGTGGTTGCGTTTTCCATCCTCGTGGCGATCGGCGTAGCCAGCCACGACCATATCGACATCTTCGCGCTCGTCGTAGACGCACGCTCTTCTTTTTCTTCGGCGATCGCGTCTGCGGCCGAAGTCGTCTTCGTCATCCGAACGTGTTTGGTTGACAGCATCCTCACCATGATGTCCATCAATGATCGATGGTTTTGGACTTGACGTGGCCGAGCTCTTCTCTGAATTCGCGGTGCCTCACACCTTCGTTGAAGGTGTCGATTGCCCTTTCCTCTGAGATGTTCTCGGTGGAATTCTCGATGTTGGACCAACGTTGTATGTATGAACGGATGGACTCGTTGGACCATTGTCTACAGGCGTGTACCTCCTCGATCGAAGTTGGTCTCTTGCTGGTGCCTTTGAAGTTGTGGATGCAGCAATACACCAGCTATTCCAAGCTGTGGATGGATCCGGAAGGGAGGTTGTTAAGCCAGGCTCTGGCCGTGCCCGTCAGCTGCAGCTGGAGGTATTACATGTAATGGGGATATGCCGAGTGGGGTATACCCAGCAGGACATTCCCTACTGGGTCATACTCCCAGCGGGTGGGCCTGCAGGACGGCGACTGGATCGCGACTCAAGAAGGAGCCAGGTGACTGGAAGATAAAGGCCCAGAAGCGTAGCTAGCCTAGTCGGATTAGGTCAACACCCTCCAAGTCCTTATCAAACTCGGTTGTAGATATGTAAACCCTAGCGAGATGACTCTATATAAACCTCCCTAGGGCATGCATCACACTTACGTTCCATCATACACCCCCTCTACTCGCTGCCTAACCGCCGAGCTCGCCCATTGTACTCTCTCTTGAATACAATCCAGCAGGAGTAGTTCTTTACCCTCCGGGGGGGGGGGGCGAACCTGGGTAAATCCCTGTGTCTTTGCCCTCATCTCGCACCAGAGATGGCTGGCCGCCCTTGCCCCTCGTTCTACTGCTTGCTGCCAATCGCAGCATCTACCGTGGCCATTCCCATGATAGTGGCGCCCACCGTGGGGCCTGGCCGGTCAGGCCTGTGTTCTGGGGCGAGACTCTATCTGCCCATCAATGGAATGATCGCCACCGGTCTCATGATCGCCATCGGTGAGATCCTCCAGATCTTGCCCAGCAGCTACGTCCCGGCGTCACTCCTGGTCACCCACAGCATCATCATGCCGATCGGCATGATCAGCCACTTCGTCGGCTTCATCGACGTCATCGTCTTGGAGGACTCGGCGTGCATCCGCGAGTCGCCGCCCAGCACGATCGGCTCTTTGAGAGTCAGGTCTGCACTATCCATTGCATCGCCTCCGAGTACGACTTGTCCAATAGCAACGTGGATGAGACCAATACGGTCGAGGACGACGCGGCCCTCAATGACGACGCAGACTCAGCGACCTTGGCCTTAGTCGCCGGATCCATCACCATTGCATCACCAGCCGACTCCATCACCCAAGTCTCCAACGTCAGGGATTTCGAGGATCCGTCTATCCTCGGAATCTTCGACTCCGATTCTAGATCGAAGAACTCCGATGACCTCTACGCCGGATTTGGTCGCTTCATTGTGGCCTACATGACGGGCGCCTTGAGAGCCCCGCTAGACCCATTCTCCATGTCGATCCCGCCAACCGCGATGGCGGGGGAAGTCGAGGATCTCCGCCTGCGCCTAGAGGAGGCATTCCGCAAGGAACAAGCCCAGCACAAAAAAATTCGTCTCGAGCACGCGACGGCATAGGAGCTGTCGCTCTACCATCAACACAGCATCAGGTCACGCCTGAACCCCACCGTTCAGGGACACGCCCTGAACTTCGAGGACGAGAACAACCCGACTCGTATGGCCGATCGCGTGATCTATAAGAACGCGCCACCATTAGGAAGTGCCCGGCCACCGCCAGACACAACAGCGAACGGAGCCACCCACCGCCGCCCGGTCGCACGCCTCCTGCAAGAGTGAGATGCAAACGGCCTCCGACTGTACTCCACCCCGATGGACAATGTCATCGCAGGTCAAGCTGCGGTCACCAACCTCAACGTGACACGGGAAGGCGTGCTGCAGATCCAATACGCCAAGGCTGTTGAGCAGCAAGCCACAAGACCGTGTCAACACCCGAATTTTTAATCCCAGATGCCTGATATGCCATACATCGCAATCCCAGGATTACCATTTTTGCGAGACATAACAGATTGGTACCATAGTTCATCATCCATTACAAACCATAATAAAGGTCTTACAAATAAAGGATATCATGATCTAGTCTTAATACAATCAACGTAGCGAAATAATATAATAGGGTAGCATGGTCGAAGCTCCATCTTCAGGGTCACAGGCAATGATGACGATGGGAGATGATCCTAGTTGTCATAGACTTCCTAATGTCCATCATCCTGGTAGTCCTCCTTATAGTCTGGCCATAGGAATATCCAGGGACAAAGCCATGAGTACTCTTTAAGTACTCGCAAACTATCACTAACAAGTAAAGTGGTTCAAGTAGGAATCCTAAGCTCTAGGTTTATTTGCAAAAAGCCAGGTTTATCTCTAACTGAGTTTAGAAGTAAATAAAACTAACTTAAAGTTTTACAACACCTAAGTGGGAACTTAGTTTTCATGTTCACAACCCTGTTGTGGTTAAGTCAAAGTCATAGTTCATTTCACAAGTCATTTTGAAAACATCTAACGATGGAACAGTATGGCCACTCCAACTGTCCATAACCGCGAAAGCGGCTATTCGAATAGTTTGGCACTCTGCAAAGGTGGTACACTTTCACCACAACATTCGATACATCCGTCAGGAACAATCCTGAATCACCATACTCACTATGAAGATAATCAATCCTAACCTTTCAATTACACACCCTAGTATAGGCACCTCCCCTATGAGTTTGGCCTCCCAACCATGACCATCTTTCATCTTGGGAACTGCATAGGTGGACAATCATCACGAGGTAGCCTCAGCTCAAACCTCTTCTTCAAAGGAACCCATACTAAGATATACAAACTTCCAGTCAAGCCCTACCCAAATTCGGGTATTGTGGTTGTACGGTAAAATTGGAATGGTATCGCATCCGAACCCAACCATCAGTTTTATAAAGGGGCTAAGGCTCATGCCTCAACATGTTCATCATCAAATCATCTGGTGTTCATAACACATGTCAAAACATTTCATTAGAATGACTCATCATTCTATTCATAATCATTTTCACCAAGTATTCCCATCTAAAGTGATCAAGTTTTATGCTTAGCACTAGCCACTAAAGTTGGGGGTAATCACTAATGAGGGGTGCTAATCAAGTGTGACTATCCAGATCTAGATCTCATGCCTCAATATGACATCTAGTTCTAACTAACTTAGGCCAAGTTTTATGCTCTTTATGCTACCTATAATATCTTTCCAAAACTCACTAAATACTAACCAGAAGTAATAAAGAACTTTGATAAAGAAATAAAAGAATAAAGCTTGCAAGTAAAACTGGGATTTGGTATATCAAGTGGTATAACCAAATATGCCTAAGGTCTCTAGTTTGCATAGTTATCATGCAACTATTAGCTTGCATAGTGTAGCTTGCATGGTTGAGCTTAGCTTTCCTTGAGTTGTGCAATGATTAAAGTTCTCCTCCGTTTCCTCTTTGTAGTAGTCCCCTTCTTCCTCGTATGCTTGGTTGGTACTAGCGTCTATCAATAAATACGAGGTACACAATCACCAAACAATACTTAACTACTTATATTTAGCACACAAAGGTTCACACTAGATGATCTAGCATCATCACAATCATCACATGGATTAAAGCCTTAGTCTTATTTATTTTATTTTGGAAAAGTAATTTCTACTCATTGAAAAACTAATTAAGATTTAATATTCTCCAATTTAAAATATGGGATCATGTTGACACATGTCATCACCACATATTTTAATACTTGGAATGTGATTTAAATTGGTGTCACAATTTAATAAGGTTTAACATTATTATTTTAATTAATTAAAGTGACTAGAAATGCCTATGGGGCATTGTTTTAATAATTGTCCATTATTACTGCAAGTAAACCTAGATCTTTTTACATATTCAGAAAGATCTTGTCAAATGTGATTTTTGAGAGTTGGAATCAACTCAAATGAATTTATGGTTGATTTTTGAAAAATGTTTGAATGCAGAAAAGTATTTTCCTTGTTAATTTTACTATAGTTTATCTATATTCCAAATGGTTTGAATCCAACATGCTTGGATTAATTTCAATACCTTTCTAGTAAAATTAGTTTGATGACATTTGGGATGTCCCACCTGACAGCGCAGCGCCCGGGCTGACTTAAAGGGGATGTCCCACCTATCAGCGAGACAGGGGCTCCCGAAGGGGTATCCTTCAATCTAGGCCCTACGATTAGAATCTAATGTAACGGCTGGGGTTCATCGTCGACGACGAACAGCTCCGGCGAGGTCTAAACCCTAACACGGCGGTGGGGGTCATCTGAGGCTCACCAGGGATCTACTAGGGTCGGTGTTGGGGGCGAACGATGTTGTCGATGACGGCGGCTCAAATGGTGGTCGCAGCGGCTCCTGGGGCGGCTCCAATCAACGGCTCCGCTTCTCCTCCTCCTCGGTAGACTCCGGTGAAATTCCGGCGTTGAGAAGCTCTCCTTGCTCCAGGAAAGGGTCAGTGGTGTTATGTGAGAGGTGGGGAGTGAGGTGGTGTGGCAAATTGAGGCTGGGGTGGCCTCCTTTTATAACCGAGCAAGAGAGGTAGTGCGACATGGGAAGAGCTCGTCAGGTTCGATGGCACATCGAGCTATTGGCATGGCGGAGGGTGTAGGCCGGTGTGCGGTCTCCTGGCAATGCTTAAGGGCTTAATGGCGTGGCAAGGGGCGGTCGAGGTTGGTCGGAGTGGGATGGTGCTCTGAGCGGCACCAACGGCAATTTCGACAAAGCACAGTTGCTACGGGTCGCATGGTGGTGAACGGGGATGTCTGGGAGCTAGCTGGTGTTAAGGCGAGTTTGTGCACACGTGGTGAGGGCGAGGAGCGGCGTACGCGAGTTGGTCGGGTGCGGCGCTCTGGCGCACTCTCGGCACGGCGCAGAGACAGTGGGCGTGGCGTTTCGTCGGTGGTCTAGGGCCTGGCACATTTGAGGGCTAGACAAGGGGTGGCGGTGGACGATGAGCTGCCTCCTGGACATCGTCGGCAATGGGGGGGATCGGGTGGGTCAGCACTGGTGCAATGGTAGCTTGCTAGCTTGTTCAATGCAGGTGTGCTCTATGCGGGGGGAAGAGGTAAGAATTGTGGACAAGGGGTTTGAATGATCTCTTCTCAAAACAGTGTAGTTAGGCAGAGTTTAAAATGTGTCTCCAGGTGTTTGATGAAATGGCCGAAAGAATTCAAGTTTGAAATTTTTGAATGAAATTTGGTCGATTCTCTGGTCACATCCTTGGTTGTATCTTGTTGCTTGGGTTTGGCAAGGTGAACTGGTTTGAGTGGTTTTTGAGAAATGGTGATCTTAGTACCTACACTTGATTCAATTTTGAATTGTCATTTGAATAGATTTGAAATCTGTTTCTGTTGGTTTGCAAAGTGGGATTGGGTTCACTTGTACTTGTTCTAGCAAGGACTGGAAAGAATTGGATTTGTTTCTGTTAGAAAACTTGCATATAAACACTCAAAGTGTTCTAGTGGTTAACTTTGGTCAAAATGACCATTTGCTCATAATGTTTATATTTGAATTTCTCTTGATTTGATTCTGCTTGGAAATGATTTAGATGATGTTGTTTTCATCTTTTAACCAATACTTGTCATTCATAGCAATCAAACATGGAAATACAAGGATTCATGCATTCATCACATACACACATGCATTCATATGGTTTTTAATAACAAAAGTTTTTGTTAGCCTTAAACTTGGGTGATTAGAACTTGATAATCTTGATTAATATTTTTGGGATGTTAACCTTCCCCCCTTAAACAAAATTTCATCTCGAGATTTGAGAAAAAGAAAACTAGGATTTAAAGAGATCTGGAAACTCAGTCCTAATGTAATCTTTGTCGCTCCCAGGTAGCTTCTTCTTCAGTGTGGTTACTCCACTGGATCTTGAGAAACTTGATACTCCGGGTTCTGGTGGTTCTGAAGCCTTCTTCGAAAATACGAATGGGTACTTCATGATATGTTAGGTCCTTGTTGATCTCTATGGTTTTGTGGTTAATATTCTTGAAAACTTCGGTCTTCTCCGGGACTTCTAGGCATTTGCGAAGTATTGAAATATGAAACACATTATGCACGGCCAACATCTCCTCTGGCAGTTCTCGTTGATATGACACTTCTCCTCGGTGATTCATAATCTTTAAGGGTCTGATATATCTGGGGGCTAACTTTCCTTTGAGTTGAAAACGTTGCATTCCTTTCAAGGGTGATACTTTTAGATACACAAAATCTTCGATATTGAAGGCTAGGTCTCGACGTCTCTTGTTGGCATAACTCTTCTGTCTAGATTGGGCAGTCTTGAGGTGCTCACGAATCTTGTGAACTTTCTCTTCGGCTTCTCGTAGGATGTCGGGTCCGAAAATCTAACTCTCTCCTACTTCCGACCAATTCAAAGGGGTACGACACTTCCTTCCATACATAAATTCAAATGGGGCCATTTGCAAACTGGCCTGGTAACTATTGTTGTATGATATTCTGCGAAAGGCAGACAGTCTTCCCATTTGATCCATCTTCCAACACACAAGCTCTCAACATATCTTCGAGTATTTGGTTTACTCGCTTCATTTGTCTATCACTCTGCGGGTGATAAGCTGTGCTGAAATCCAGTCTTGTTCCTAATCCTTCTTGGACTTTCTTCCAAAATCTCGAGGTAAACTGGGTTCCTCGATCCGACACAATGTTCTTAGGGACTCCGTGCAAACTGACTATCCTAGCAATGTACAACTCTGCTAGCTTCGAGCTCTGATAAGTGGTCTTGATCGGTAAGAAATGAGCGACTTTGGACAGTCTATCCACTATGACCCAAATAGAGTCATTTTCCCTACTAGATGTAGGCAAACCGGTTATAAAATCCATTCCTACAGAATACCATTTCCATTCTAGAATCTGCAATGGTTGCAACAGTCCTGAGGGTCTTTGATGTCCCGCTTTGACTCTCTGACAGATATCACATTTGGCTATATAGCTTCCAATTTCTCTCTTCATCTTATGACACCAAAATTGCTCCTTCAAATCCTGACACATATTGGTTCCTCCGGGGTGGATAGAATAAAGAGTATCATGGGATTCTTTCAAAATATCTTTCTTCAACTCTGAATCTGCTGGTACACAGATACGTCCTTTATACCACAAAACTCCTTTTTCATCTTCGGTGAATCCGGGTACCTTTCCTGTACCGATACGACGTTTGATTTCGTCGATACTAGCATTTCCTTTCTGTGCCTCCTTGATCTTACTGGTCAAAGTGGGTTGAAGTTCTATGCTAGCCAAAAATCCTTCACTTACTAGTTCCATTCTGAATTCTTCCAAATACTTATGCAAACTTGGTTGCTCCTTTAGAATCATGGTGTTCAAGTGACACGACAATCTGCTAAGAGCATCTGCTACCACATTGGCTTTGTCGGGGTGATAGTGAATGTCAAGGACATAGTCCTTGATTAGATCTATCCATCTCCTTTGCCTCATATTTAGATCCTTCTGGTGAAAATATACTTCAGACTCTTGTGATCCGAATAAATCTCTCAGCGGTTACCCATGAGGTAATGCCGCCATGTCTCTCAGCGGCTACAAATGCTCATGTTATTTCAGTTGTTGGGATAGATAGGATATGACCATGCCTTCTTGCATTAGCACACATCCGAGACCAATCTTGGATGCGTCACAAAACACATCAAAAGGTTTCGTGTTATCCAGCAAGATCAAGATTGGGGCTGAGATCAATCTCTTCTTGAGCTCTTGAAAACTTGCTTCACATTTGTCCGTCCATTCAAACTTCTTATCTTTCTTCAACAATTGGTTTATGGGTCTTGTGATGCTCAAGAATCCTTCTACGAACTTGCGGTAATATCCCGCTAATCCGATAAATGCACGAACTTAGGTTTGAGTGATCGGGGCTTGCCATTCTTCCACATCCTTAACCTTGGCAGGGTCGACAGCAATTCCTCCTGCCGACACGATATGTCCGAGGAATCCTACTTCCTATAACCAGAACTCACATTCACTAAACTTGGCATACAACTGATGCTCCCTAAGGGTTTCAAGGATGGTCCTTAGGTGTATCTCATGTTCTTGTTCTGATTTGGAATAGATCAGAATGTCATTCATGAAAACAACGACAAACTTATCCAGTAAGTTCATAAAAATCTTATTCATGAGATTCATGAAATAAGCGGGGGCATTGGTGATGGCGCCCAACACTTGTCGTGGGACGCTTCATTGGAAACCCCAAGAGCAAGGTCTGAAGCAGCACGGCAGCAAGTTTCCCTCAGTAAGAAACCGAGGTTATCGAACCAGTAGGAGGAAGGAAACGTCACATGGGTGTTGCAAGCAACGCGGAGACCTGCACAACACAAACTCAAGACTTTGCCCCAATGAATCAGTGAGGTTGTCAAGCTCAACGGTTTGCTGTAACAAAGGATTAAACGTATGGTGTGGAAGGTAATGGTTTGTAGCAAGTAAACAAGTAACAGTGGAAGATGTATCAATGGTAAATATTGGACAAGGGTCCATAGTTCACTAGAGGTGCTCTCCTTAGATAAACAACATGGCATGAAGGGTAAACAAATTACAGCAGGGCAATTGACAGGATCTAAGCAACGCATAATAATGCAATTACTAGTCAGAAAGATCCTATGAGATTCGATTGGGAAATACAACAAGATACATAGACCTCCATCCAACTACATCTATGACTAGAAGTCCACCTTCAGGTTATCATCCGAACCCCCTCCAGTATTAAGTTGCAAGCAACACACAACATCTTTAAGCAAAGTGTGTAAGGTAAATAGTCCACATGTTCCATGAACAAGAGACCATTGTTTTCTCCCTAGTAGCAACAACACATCTACAACCGAATATATTATTGTCACTTCCCTTGGAAACTAGAGGCATGAACCCACTATCGAGCATATATATTCCCTCTTGGAGTCATTACCAACTACTTGGCCAAGATAGCTACTAACTACGGAGAGCATGCAAGATCACAAAAAACGCATACATGATAGAATCATAAAGACAAAACCATTAATCAAACCAAATAATAATCTCAATATCCATCAGATCCCCGCAAACACAACATGCATGATTACAAATAGATTAGATTTTGATCATGAACGGAGCTCACAAGATCTATACATGAAAGCACAAAGGAGGAGATACAACCATCTAGCTACTACATGGACCCATAGTCCAAGGTGGAACTACTCACACCTCATACCGGAGAGAAGGCCTCCAGGATGATCTCTTCTCTGGCGGGGTGTCGGGAAGAACTTCAGATCCTCCCGATCTAGGGACGATGGTGGCCGCGGCTACAGACGGTTTCATGGAGATTTGATCGTGTGCTTAGGGTTTCTGCATCGGGGGATTATTATAGGCGAAGGGGGAGGCCGAGGAGGCGGCCAGAGGGGCCACACCCCTCCTAAGCGCGAGGCAGGGCCCACCCGCGACTAGGGTGGCCTGGCTTCCCTGGCCCGCTTCTTCGTCTCCCTTCTGGACTTCTTGTTCCCCACGGAAAGTAATTGACTTTGACGTTTGTCCCGTCCAATTCTGAGAATATTTCTTTACTAACTTTTCTGAAACCAAAAACAGCAAAAAACAGGCAACTTGCACTGTGGCAACTTGTTAATAGGTTAGTACCAGAAAACATGTAAAAAGCACGTCAAAGTGTAGACAAAGCAAAGAAAAGTAGATACTAAAAAATCATGGAGCATCAAAAATTATAGATACATTTTCGACGTATCAAGCATCCCCAAGCTTAACTCCTGCTCGTCCTCGAGTAGGTAAGTGATAAAAAGAATAATTTTTGAGGTGACATGCACCCTCACAATAAAGATCCAACCATTTGCAAGCATTGAAAGCTGGGATCAAAGAACTCTAAACATGTGCATGAAAGATGGATTTCTAACAATAGGACATAGTAACTATACATGCAACATGACAAGCTACAAACAAAGATCATGAATAATATGCATTGAAAAACGTTTGTTTGTTTCACATACAGAAAACATAACATAGTGGCAATCAGCTTGTCCCTCATAGAGTAGCAAATAGATGCATATGACACCTTAAAAGTTCACAAGGGTGATTAGAAACAAATAGCACAAGAACAAATAATATCACAATATGCATCAACCAATAAGCTTTGGAACACTGCAAACAGAATGACAACTATGCTCTCTTAATGGTGCCTAGAGGTAGAAGGTGGAGACTCAATAGTGGTGGAAGAAAGGCCTTTTATAAAGGAAGCAGGGATTTCAAATTTCAAAAAGATCTTCCAAAAATTATGGAACTTGTTAGCTTTCAGCCCTCATTGCCCCTATCAGAAGCATCTTCAAGTGGTTAAGGTTAAAGTGAACAAAGTTGGAGTATATGCTTGACGAAGTATAAGTTGGCAATCTCAAGTCCCTTGAATACGAGGGCCACACCTCATGCTACTAAACTTTAGTCACCTGTAAGTTCTTGTCATTGTAAGTATTTTCATATCATTGAGAACCGCCAATGGGGTACCCCTTGCACATGGTACAGGAGCTTTCCCATAACCAAAATAACAAGGCAAGCAGACAATGAGCATCTCAGCAATCTTATTATTTACCATGGGAATATGGTGCTTTTTTCTCTCTTTCCTCTTTTCTCAATGTTTCTCTTTTTTTATAATAAGAATGCTTCATAGATGTCACTATGGTGATGCTGCAAGTTTCCACCATGATTAGGCATGGCTTAGGCTAGCGGCCCAGGCGTTTCTCTAACACAGGATACAAACTCCATGGACTTACAAGTTCCCTCTTTATTTCACACTGGTGACATCCATAAACAAAAGATCATGATATCAACTGAGTACAAAGTACAAGTGCAATGTTGAAAACGTTCCTCGTGACAGCACGGTTCTGCTAATTCCAACGTATAAGTGCAAGCATATGCAACATAGAAGACACAATGGTTCAAGTTTATTAGGGGCAAAGAATATAAAGTGTGCCATCAAGTTTGTGAGGGATTTAATCACTAAGTTCTCACATAACAAAATAGTTTTTAATTGGAAGATAGCTAAAAACAAGAATATACATGGAATATACACCATGCATAGGAATTTATAGTGGACACTTTGGAATAACTTGGTTTCTTGGGAGTTGGAAGCATGAGTAGAGCTTACTCACACAAGTGGAGGCTAGCAAAAGACTGGGAGCAACCAACTAAGAGAGCAATAATGGCCATAATCATGCAATGCAACAAAGCATTACTAATCAAAGCAAAGAGTGGAGCTACAATTCAAGGACTAAATGATCATAGAGGCTAATGGTGACTTGTCATAGTCCTAACATGGTGTGATCATGTGCCATGTCAACCCAAGCAAAGCATCAAAGGAGAGTACCACAATACTATGCTTTTGCATGCTAAAACAACACATAATTTCTTCAAGGCACACTAAACAATCCCAATTGTTTGGAACAAGACATGCTACAACAATAATCACTAAGCATAAGTTCAAAACAACACCTAGTATGTCATGCTAAAGTCTAAGTCACAATCAATGCAAGCTCCTCTTCCACTTCAAGCAAGAACTTACTACTCCTTTCCAACACCAAGCAACTTATTTGCAAAACAACACAGCGAGAACGAGGGTCCAAACTACTTTAGCAAACTAAACAAACTAGGCAAAGCAAATGAAAACTAAGACGCTCCAAGAACAACACAACTGTCCATGAAACAATAAAAATGAAGTGTCTAGACAGACCTGAGCTTTTTATTGATGAAGAAGGGGATGCCTTGGGCATACCCAAGCTTTGACACTTGTACCTCTTAGATATTTCTTGGGGTTACACCATGGTGGCATCCCCAAGCTTTAAATTTTGTCCATTCTTCATCTCATTGCATCATTCTTTCTAGACACCTGAATTTTTTCCTTCACACAATCTTCATTAGCAACATTAGTGTATTCAAAAGATATTAGACCCCTGGAAAAGCTTTGAAACAGCAAGGCTTATCACTAAAAACACAAGCTACTGTAGTAAATCCTTCAAAAAGCTCAATTCACCTAAAGAGAACTCAAAAAAGAATCAATAAGAAGAAAATGCAAATAATGGCAGAAATCTGTCAAAACAGACCAACAGGTAGAAACCGATTTTTTAGAACATCTTATGTTGCTCAAATAAAAAAGTGTTGAACTGAGGAAACTTAGCTAACATACTATGGGATTTATTCATAAATTTTTATCTCAATCCGAGTTACAGAGACTCCTCACGAATTTGTTTGGTGGAGGACAGAAATCTGTTTCGGGATAGCAACTCCCCAAATCTTACTTCCCTCTCATTAGAGGTCATTCTTGGCACAAATAACAAACAAAAAGTATAAGGAGAGTTCATTACTAAAGTAATAACTTCCAAGACTTAAGGAAACTCTTGGGTTATCTCCCAACAAGTACTTTTCTTTAATGCCTTTAAGTTAGGCACAAGAAGCAAGAAGAATCAAGTATTTTCAAATGAAGAAGCATTAACATCAAACCTTGATTTCAAAGGAGGAGAAAAAACAACTTCTCTCTCCTCATAGGGAAGTGTTCAATACCTTTCTTGAATGGAAAATGATATTTAATGGTGCCTTCTTTCATATCAATGATGGCACCAACTGTTCTAAGAAAAGGTCTCCCCAAAGTAATAGGACAAGAAGCATTGTATTCAACATCCAAAACATAGAAATCAACAGGTGCATAAGCATTGTTAACCATAATGAGAACATCATTAATACTCCCGATGAGTTTCTTCTTGCCATTATCATTAAGTGGGACATCCAAATAACAATCTTCCAATGGTGGCAAATCAAGCATTTCATAAATCTTCCTAGGCATGATAGAGACACTAGAACCAAGATCACATGAAGCTTTGAGATAAAAGTCATTCACTTGCATATTAATAATGGCTTCCCAACTATCTTCTACTTTCCTAGGAGTAGAAGCTTTGTGTTTTAGCTTCTCTTCCTTAATCTTAACAAGAGCATCTGTAATGTGTTTGGTGAAAGTAACATGCATATCACTAGCATCAGGACTTCTAGCAAGCTTTTGTAGAAACATAATCACTTCAGAAATATTGCAACCATCCATATCAAAATCAAACTTAGCATCACTAATAGCAGGCTCAATAGGCTTAGGCATAGTAGTAGGAGGAATAGGGACTACTTGTGGTTTAGTGGTAATGGTGCACACACTATTGTTTCTATCAATTTTAGCTTCCCTTTCCCACCTAGCATGAAGTTGAGATAACAGCCTAACATTTTCATCAATAGTAACTTGTATGGCATGAGCAGTAGCAAAGGTATTTTCCATAGTTTCATGTTTAGCAGCCATTTTATTAACCAAGGAAGTTTGAGCTTCAGACAAAGAGGATATATTTTCTCAACAGTTAAAAGCTTTTCCTCTACAGTCTTATTGAAAGTGGTTTGTTTACTAATAAAGTCTTTGAGCATGACTTCAAGTTTAGAGGGGGCACTTCTAGCATTGTTGTAGGAGTTTCCATAGGAATTGCCATTATTAGGAGGATAAGGCCTATAATTGTTACCACCAAAATTACTCATATAAGCATTGTTGTTGAAATTGTTGTTTCTAATGAAGTTCACACCAAGTTGCTCTTCTTGAGCAACCAAACAGGCTAAGGGAACACTATTAGGATCTAGAGGAGCTTTCCCATTAACAATCATAGCCATAATGACATAAATCTTTTCAGTCAAAGAGGAAGTTTCCTCAACAGAATTTACCTTATTACCATGTGGGGATCTCTCAACATGCCATTCAGAATAGTTAACCATCTTATTATCAAGGAGCCTTATTGCAGCACCCAAAGTGAGGACCATGAAGGTACCTCCAGCAGCTAAATCCAACAGATTTCTTGAGGAGAAGTTCAAACCTGCATAAAAAGTCTGGATAATCATCCAAGAAGTGAGTCCATGAGTGGGGCAATTCTTAACCAAGGGTTTCATTCTTTTCCAAGATAGAGCAACATGTTCACTGTCAAGTTGTTTAAATTTCATAATGTCACTTCTCATAGATATAATGTAAGGTTCCCAACATTTAATAAGGTAGAGATCCCTGTGTTTACAATGCTAGTCCCTGGATCAATAGCTAGCATCCACAGTTAAGATGTAATATCAAGAAACAAGGGTCATAATACAACTTTATAACCAGGAATAAAATAATTTATTACATCTTACATAGCTCAGTTGGCTATCTCATTATAATGCAGCAGAATAAAACAATAGCATGGGGTCCTTCATCTTCAAAGTGCAGAAGCGACGGAAGAATAGGGACGTGGGGAACCCTAGCCCCCGTTCAAGATGGCTGGTGAAGCAGATGAACTCCCTCTCTCGCGGGTTCAGAGTCACCTCTCCGGCCGCGGGGATGCGCCAGCAGCCGGCTTGCAGGATCTCGGCCTCCTCAAAGGAAGCCAGTTGCGCCCTGGTGCACTTCGATCTGCCCCAAGGTTCGGTGGAGAGGGCCATGGCGGAAAGATTTGTGGGGGCTCGGAGGATTTCCAGTTGGCTGGGTCGCGATTCGGAGGGAGGTGAAAGGTGCGCGCAGTCGGAGGAAATGGTGAGAAGGTGGATTTCTGATCGCCTGCCATTCCTCTTATATAGCGGTTGTTACCCACCAAATCAGGGAACCGTTACCGCGCGATGATTACGCCAAAAGTTACCATTGGATTACTCCAACGGCTAGTTTGACCACGTTTAACGGTCCAACTTCAGCCACTCAGCTCGCCGACCCAACCACTATGACAGTGATTCACCGACTCGACTCGCCAAAGCCGCGAGCAGTATGACTAGTTTTTACTTTATACAGGAGCCCGCCGCCGATTCGACTGGATGTCTATTCAGCAGCCGTATGCTCCGACTGCCAGCAGCCACCTACGCCTAATCGACGCCGGCCTCGGGGACTACTGATGGGGATGTGCCTACCGGGGTATACCCAGCAGGCCATTTCCGATTGGCCCAAGAATTGGCGAGTGGGCCTGCAAGACGGCGACTGGATTGAAGCTCAGCGAGGAACCAAGCGACTGGAAGCTGAAGGCCCAGGCGAGTAGATATGCCCAGTCGGATTAGGTTAAACGAGTACCGAAGCTTTAACTGAATCGGTTGAGATATGTAAACCCTAGGGGAGGTGAGCCTATATAAACCTCCCTGGAGGGCGAGTAGAGATACGTTCTATCATACCCCAAAGCGACTCGCCGCCTAGCCGCCGAGCTCGTCCATTGTACCACCTTCATAATACAATCTAGCAGGAGTAGGTCTTTACCCTCCGGGGGGCCGAACCTGGGTAAAACCCTGAGTCTCCGCCCTCATCTCGCACCGCAGATGGATGGCCGCCCTTGCCCCTCGTTCTACTACTCGCTGCCGATTGTAGCATCTGCCGTGACCATTCCCACGACATCTGCATAGTGCCCTTTGTTTCCAAACTTGAAACATGTGACAAGGCTGAGATCCTTTATAGGCATTATCTTGTTCTTCATGTTTTCTGGACAATTGCTTGCATAATGTCCTTGGTTACCATAAATGTAACATGTGACAAGATTGAGTTCCTCACGTATCTTCTGTGGACAAGTTGACACATAATGGCCTAGCTCTTTGCAGTTGGTGCACCACACTTGGCTAATTTCCTTATACTTCTTCTTCTTATCTGGACATTCATTTGCATAGTGTCCCATCTCTTTGTAGTAGAAACACTGCACTTGACTTTTGTCCCTCTTCTTCTTGGGTTTCTCCAAAGCTAGGAGTGCTTCTAGTTCATGCCCTTCATATCTTATCTCAAAGGTAGGAAAGTTTCCTGGTCTCCTTGACCTTTTCCTTGGATAATACATATGTCTCCTCTTTGGTCGACCAAATTGAGTCATATTGCATGGAGGTGCAAGATGAGATTTTCCTTTGTCTTCATCCTTCTTGGTAGAAGTTGTTCTCTCATTGTAGTCTGCAATCAGTTGTTGCACTCCACCTTGTTTCCTTTGTTGAACTATGGAATAGATGGGGCATTGGATAGGGACATGATTATTTCCTTCACATAGGAAACAAGTAGCTTGAGATGTGAGGCATTGATTATTTGTATTTTTCTCTTCACAATTGGGGCATTGATCTTCATGCTCTTTGGAAGTGTGATCCTTGTCTCCACAAATGTTGCAAGCTTGGGTTCCTTCTAGAATATCATCCTTGACATCCTTGTTGTCACAAACTCCTTGAGAAGAGTTGTCTCCCATGTTGATCATTTGATTTGTCACCTTATGCAACAATTGGGTTTGGGTTTCCAAAAACCTTTGCATGGTTGGATCTACCTCACTGGTGTTGGCTAAAAATTGAGCTGTCACTTGGTTCAACTGGGTTTGGGTTACTATGAGTTCTCTCATGTTGATCTCTTGGTTGTTGTTGTTGTCACCATCCTTGATGTTGGAGTTCCTTGGAGTAGTCACCTGTTTGGGTTGGATTAGGATTAGGATAGGCAAAAGATTTCTAAGGAATCAATTCTAATCACACATATCACAATTCACTCAAGAAATGTGCAAGCAATCACAAACAAACATTCCACTCAAAACCACAAGTTACAATCACATTTTTAGGCAATAAAATATTTTTTTTCTACACCACATAAGTTGGTGGGTTTGACTTAAACTAGATATGGTGGTCCAACTATATGGTTCACTTGAAATCATTCCATCCTTCTTAGTTGCTTCTTCATGAACAAGATCCTTGCATCCTTGGAGAATTCCTTGCATCTTGGTCACAAAACTTCAAAGGTGATGATGGTTCCTTCCAAGTTGTGTTTCCTTAGTCTTCAATTTCTTGAGTAATATTTCTTGTCTCACTTGTAGTCCTTAGTGATATCCAAGTTGAAGTCCTTGTTGAGAATAAGGTTGGAATCACTTGAGTTGGTGGAGTCCTTTGCTCATGTTGAAGTCTTTGGCCATGGGGTAGGCTTTGTCCATCAAGTTTGAAATAGAAGAGATGTAGAATCAAAACCAAAATGGTTGAGGAAAGAGTTTACAAGATTGTTTCTAAATAAGTTTTTTGAACAAATACAACTCCTATTTTTCTAAGGGGTTTTGTCCAATCCTAGGGTTACAATACTATAGGCAACACAATGCTCTGATACCATCTGTATGGTTCCCAACCTTTAATAAGGTAGAGATCCCTGTGTTTACAATGCTAGTCCCTGGATCAATAGCTAGCATCCACAGTTAAGATGTAATATCAAGAAACAAGGGTCATAATACAACTTTATAACCAGGAATAAAATAATTTATTACATCTTACATAGCTCATTTGGCTATCTCATTACAATGCAGCAGAATAAAACAATAGCATGGGGTCCTTCATCTTCAAAGTTCCACAGGCAGTCATGTTGGTTGTAGACTTGTAATCCTAATCAATAAACTTCACTAACATCAAACAAACCTGCAACATAATAAGTTACAACCGCAAGGGTCAATACATTTGAATTGTATTGGAAAGTGATACTATGGTAGTATAGTGGAGTCTATCATCTAAATGCATTTGGCTAAGTGGAGCTTAGGCTTTCTTTGCTCAAAATAGTTTTTCCTTATCATTTGAAAACACTAAGTTTTTGCTTGATAAAATCACCCAAGGCATCTCCCAATAGAAATTGGTGATCCTTCAACCCTTGTTCAACCACAAGATTTTAACTTAGAAATTGGGATGAGGAGATTCTTGATAGCTTCCATGTCTTGATGCTCAAGTTGTCCAATACCAGGGACATGGCTAAGTACTTAGATTTTACACTCTGCAGAGGTGGTGCACTTTCCCCACAAGACTTGGTTTCACCAAGACAAGATCTTTTAGAAGCCTTCCCTTAGACCAGAATGGACGCGTTCCAACCTATCATACCCTACCACCAACTGTCCATTTGGCTAAGTTATTGCAACCTATATGATCCAGCCAGAGCCCATAATGCCAAGTTGCTGCACTTGAAGCTTTTCAACATTTGACATCTCAAATCTCTTTGTTCCTGGGTGGCCATCCTCAAGTGAGATACACAAGGTAAACCATAGAAATGGGCCTTGTGAACCACTCAACACAAACCATTCCTTCCATTCCACCCAGGTGATTCATTCACTTAGTTGTTTTATTAAACAAAACACAAGTCCTTGACTTGGAAATATTCCACTGTATGAATATATATTCCACCCTTGTTTTCTACTAGCTAAGCTAAGCATGATAGTAGTAGGAATCTTAACTTAGGAAAATTCTACTAAGGTTTCATCTACTAGGATTTCCCATGGCATAATTTATACTTAGCAAAATCCCATGCAAGTCCTACTTAGAAATATCACTAATGCATAGTGAAAATAATGGGACAAAAGTATGAAGCATCACTTGCCTTGTTGGTAGAGAATATAAGTTCACTCCTTGATCTTGCAATATTCAAACTCTTCAAATCACTACAATTCAATCAAGCAAGCAATATTTCAATCTACCATTCAAGCATCATCACATAAAATAATAGAAACAAAACAATGCATGCAAGCATGCCAAACATTGTTTTATTTACAAAAGTGGTTTCTTTATTGGTCATTTTATAAAGTGGCAAAACTATTTGCAAAAGATTTTACCTATAAACCATTTTTAAACCAAATCAATATTTTATGTGGTTGAAAATGCCTTTAGCAAAGTAATAATTTTTTATAGGGTTCACCAAATACATTTTCAAATCATAAAACTTGGTGTTTGGGGTCAGAGAGTTTAAATCAAAACATTTCCCAAAGGTTTTCCTCCAAAATCATTTTTAAACCATAATCAACATTTTTATTTGGCTAGAAATGCTTTTATTCAAAGATTTATTCTTTTGCTTCACCAAATATATTTTAGAAACCACAAATTGATTTCTATGGTCAGTAGGTTCAAAACAAACTATTTGCCAATGATTTTATCCCTAAAATAATTTTAGAATGAATTTTATATTCCAAACATGCCTACACAAGTTTCTGCAAAAAAATCATTTTATCAGAAGAAATTCACTAAACAAAGGGCATGGTCAGAAAGTACTTGTCTTGCTGATTCCATTTATATAAAATTTGCAAAATTTGGACGTGTGGTTTGAAAGTTATGAATTTTACAAAATTGAACAACAAATAGATCAAATCTGTTTTTATTAAAACAGACAGGGCCACGTGGCGTGTTGATATTCGTCTGTACCGTTTCATGCGGATCTTGCAAGGAGGGGCGTTAGATTTTAAACAGATCGTGCGGCTCAGATGCCAACTTACCCCTTCGGGTTAAATTCTATCATAGACACTAGATCAAAATCGAACGGTGCATAGCACGCTTGCCATCGAGTGGCGGTGCTGGCGTCGGCAGGTGGCGGCGGCGTGTCTGGTGGCGGTGGTTTGGTGAATCTAGGAAGCGAGGAGAGGAACGAAGGGGCTCACCGGGTTCGCGGGGTCGTGGTGATGCTCAAGGTGGTGGTAGCTCGTCGAGGGGCGCACGGTGGTGACGGCAATCGCTCGCCGGAGGTCTGCCTAGCATCGGGTTCGCACTGGAGTCGTCTGGGACGTTGCTACATAACACGGGAGAGGGAACATATGGTGCTGTTAGATGTAGAAGGGTAGGGAGTACGGGAGCATCAAAGAGAGTGGGCGGCACGGTCGGATGTTACCAGTAGAGCTCATCGGAGTTGGAGCAGACGGTGGCGCTGCTGGTTGTTGAAGTTGCCGACGCTCTGTTGTTCGCGCGGATGAATGGGAAGCACAGGGAGGTGCGCCAGAGGCTAGGGATCACGCTCGTGTGGTCGATGGGGCGAGGGGCGGCGAGGTGTGGCCGGAATTTTTCAGGTAGTTCGTCGGAGACAGGGGCATTCGAGGTTGTAATTTGGGCAGCCTAGTGGCTCCGGTCGAGTGGGATCTGAGGGGAAAAGAAGAGGAGGGAGAGGCGCTTAAGAGGGGGGCGTGGTCAGCGGCGGCTTTCAATCGACAGTAATGGCTAGAGAGGAGGGCGCGGTCAGCGGCGGGTGAGGACGACGACGACGTGGCCGTAGGCCTGGTTAGTCAGCGAGTGAGAGAGTGTGGGGTGGGGTCCGGTTGTCATTCGCTGTGCGGGTCAATTCGTGAGTGAGAGAAAACTCTTCGGGGGAAAAGGAGAGGTGGGCTACTGGGCTTAGTGGGCTAGCTGGGCTGGGCTGCTTTTGTTTATTTTGTTTTGTACAGATTCTTTTTCCCTTTTCCATTTCTATTAATCTGTTTTGATTTTGCTTAATTATTTCAAACATAAATTTTATTTCAAACCTCAACCAAAATTTGTGTAGATTCAAATACTGATTAATAGTTCATTTTAGAGTCAAAATTAGAATATTTCTTTTATTCTTTTAGGGTCTTTTAATTATTTAAAAGTAGGCCCATGCATTTAAATTCAATTAATATCAAATATATTTTAAACGCTTATTTAATTTCAATTCTCACAAAACCTTTTCAGTAGGTTTATTTATTTAATAGTGTGTCAAATAATTCACCTTGACTTATTTGGAAAATGATTTATTCATCATTTTAAATTAGATATTTGTCATTATTCCAATGAAATTAAATATAGTTTTAATTCCATAATTTTTATTTAGAAGATTTCTTTGATCTCATTTGAGTTAATTAAATAACTTTTTATTCCACTTGGGTAAATTCCAAATATTTTCCCCATGATTTAATTAATCATTTCTTAATAGGGATTTTGTCTTTATTCAATTTGGTTAATGCCATTTATTTTATTTGTAAAATTCTTCATCCGTTATTTTATTTGGATTTGGATTATAACTTATTCCATTTGCTTATGGATAAGGTCAAGATTTAATTGGTCTTTAAATATTCCTCATTTAATATTTCTTTCTTTACCTTATAAAATCAATATCTTTTTATTTAAAGATCCAAACTTGGTGATTCCAATTTGTAAAATCTTATTTAATATTTATTTATCCTTTTAAATATATTTAGGATTATTTGCTCACCATTTGATATGAATTTATAGATAGCTGCCTTATTAGCTTTGGAAATTCAATTTCCTTATCTTATTAAATTTATAAGATTTTATCTATGGCTCCAATTTAAGTGAAACCAATTTCTATGGTTTTATAATATTTCTATTTGTAATTCTTGACCATTTATAAATGTTTGTTGACAAATTTTTATATGGATCAAATCCATAGGCTTGGAGATAACTTGGAAATGATTTTATTCTATCAGGGTTTAGGGTTTTGGTTTATTCTCCAAGTGTTTAAATTTCAAGATGCATTTTATGAGGAATGCATTCCACTTGATTTGAATTTAGTTAGATTCAACATTAACCAAAGTTTGTTCAAGATGGGATTTTAAATTTCTATTTAGAAACAAAAGCTTCTTTTCACCCTGAATTTCAACAATTATTTATTTTGTTTATTTATTTTTCACATTTCAAGATTTGGAAAAATCTTGGGATGTGACATATAATCTTAGCAGGAGGATAGTACTTTCCAATAAAAGCATCTTTGCACTTAGTCCAAGAATCAATACTATTTTTAGGCAAAGATAGCAACCATTCTTTAGCTTTTCCTTTCAAGGAGAAAGGAAAAAAGCTTGAGCTTAATAATATCTCCATCTACATCCTTATACTTTTGCATCTCACAAAGTTCAACAAAGCTCTTGAGATGGGCCGCAGGATCATCAGAACCAGCACCAGAAAATTGCTCTCTCATCACAAGATTCAACAAAGCAGGCTTAATTTCACAAAAGGTAGCATCAGGAGCAGGTGGAGCAATAGGTGTGCCAAGGAAATCATTGTTGTTGGTGTTAGTGAAGTCACACAAATTGGTGTTCTCAGCAGAGTTCATTTTGGCAAAGGTGGGCAAGCCAAAAACAGCAGCAGCTAGAGCAGGAACTAATTTTTTTGTGTTTTTGAATAAAGAAAGCAAACCAAACTAGACTAATTTTTTGGGGTTTTTTTGGAAAGAGGCAAACAAAACCAAGAAAAAGAAACAAATCAAACTAAAAACAAAGTAAAGAGAAAGGAAGTGGAGGACTCCCCTTGTGAAGATGTCCTTAGCCTCCCTGGCAACGGCGCCGGAAAATAGCTTGATGGCGCCCAACACTTGTCATGGGATGCTTCATTGGAAACCCCAAGAGCAAGGTGTGAAGCAGCACAACAGCAAGTTTGCCTCAGTAAGAAACTGAGGTTATAGAACCAGTAGGAGGAAGGAAACGTCACACAGGTGTTGCAAGCAACACGGAGACCTACACAACACAAACTCAAGACTTTGTCCAACGAATCAGTGAGGTTGTCAAGCTCACCGGTTTGCTGTAACAAAGGATTAAATGTATGGTGTGGAAGGTAATGGTTTGTAGCAAGTAAACAAGTAACAGTGGAAGATGTATGAATGGTAAAGATTGGACTGGGGTCCATAGTTCACTAGAGGTGCTCTCCTTAGATAAACAACATGGCATGAAGGGTAAACAAATTATAGCAGGGCAATTGATAGGAACTGAGCAAGGCATAACAATGCAATTACTAGTCATAAAGATCCTTTGAGATTAGATTGGGCAATACGACAAGATACATAGACCGCCATCCAACTGCATCTATGACTAGAAGTCCACCTTCAGGTTATCATCTGAACCCCCTCCAGTATTAAGTTGCAAGCAACAGACAACTGCTTTAAGCAAAGTGTGTAAGGTAAACAGTCCACATGTTCCATGAACAAGAGACCGTTGTTTTCTCCCTAGTAGCAACAACATATCTACAACCGAAGAGATTATTGTCACTTCCCTTGGAAACTAGAGTCATGAACCCACTATCGAGCATAAATACTCCCTCTTGGAGTCACTAGTAACTACTTGGCCAAGATAGCTACTAACAACGGAGAGCATTCAAGATCACAAACAACACAGACATGATAGAATCATAAAGAAAAAACCATTAATCAAACCAACACAATAATCTCAATATCCATCAGATCCCCGCAAACACAACATGCATGATTACAAATAGATTAGATCTTGATCATGAACGGAGCTCACAAGATCTATACATGAAAGCGGAAAGGAGGAGATACAACCATCTAGCTACTACATGGACCCATAGTCCAAGGTGGAACTACTCACGCATCATACCGAAGAGAAGGCCTCTGGGATGATCTCCCCTCCGGTAGGGTGCCAGCAAGAACTTCAGATCCCTCCCAATCTAGGGATGATGGTGGTGGAGGCTACAGACGGTTTCATGGAGATTTGATCGACTGCTTAGGGTTTCTTCATCGGGGCCTTCTTAAAGGCGAAGGGGTAGGCCGCGGAGGCGGCCAGAGGGGCCACACCCCTCCCAGGCATGGGGCAGGGCCCACCCGTGCCTAGGGGGGTCTGGCTGCCCTGGCCCGCTTCTCCGTCTCCCCTCTGGACTTCTTGTTCCCCACGGAAAGTAATTGACTTTGACGTTTGTCCCATCCAATTCTGAGAATATTTCTTTACTAACTTTTCTGAAACCAAAAACAGTAGAAAATAGGCAATTGGCACTATGGCAACTTGTTAATAGGTTAGTACCAGAAAACATGTAAAAAGCACCTCAAAGTGTAGACAAAGCAATGCAAAGTAGATACTAAACAAGCATGGAGCATCAAAAATTATAGATACGTTTCCGAAATATCAATTGGTTAATCCAAAAGACATGATAGTGTATTCACACAGTCCAGATCTGGTGGTGAAGGCAATCTTTGGAATATACTCTGCGCGAATCTTGAGTTGATGATAACCAGTTGTAAAATCAATCTTAGAAAAGACTTTGGCACCAGTCAACTAGTCAAACAGGTCTTCTATCTTTGGCAGTGGGTACTTGTTCTTAATTGTGACATCATTTAACTTCCGATAATCCATGCACAAACGGTTACCTCCATCTTTCTTATCCACAAATAAAACAAGTGATCTCCATGGCGACACACTTGGTTGAATCGGACCGATCTCCAGCATAGCATCCAGTTGCTTCTTCAGCTCCACTAATTCAGACGGGTTCATACTATAAGGTCTCTGAGCTATGGGTCCAGTTCTAGGGATTAGTTCAATGATAAACTCAATATCCCGATCTGGGGGCATACCAGGCAAAACATCTAGGAATACGTCGGGGTATTCACATACTACTCTGACTTGGTCAATGGTTGGTTGGGCTAGACTCTTGTTGCACTTAATTGACGGGGCAAGGTCTTAGATACATGCTCTACTGATACACCAGTGGTACTAGTCAGGGTTATGGAACTAGTAGAAAATAGGCAATCCGTTCATGCCCCCCAACTTCATTAGTCCCGGTTTCCCCACGAACCGGGACTAATGCTGGCATGCATCCCGATTCGAGTGGGCCGGCCTGCCGCACGGGGGCCGGAGGCATGCGTCCCGGTTTATGCTACAAACCGGGATGTATGAGACAGCCCTCTATAAATATGATGCCCCAGCCCTCTGCCTCCCCTCTGTTTTTTCTTGGTGGAAGGTGTGCTAGTTTATTTTTTTCCAATGCATGCATGCGAGGTGTTTGATGAAATGTTTGAGTGAATGATCCCGTTCAATTTCTCACAGAACAAAATATAGGAGGTTCCCGAGACGCACTTGAGCTTTATTCTCTTTATTTCCTCCTCGATTGAGGTTAGCAATCTTATGTTTTCATCTAGCATTGATACAATGCATGTGTCGATGTGAATTGGTCATTTCACTATTTATGATGTTCTGTTTTTTATAAACTTAATTATATGATGTAGATGAACAGTCGGGAATGGATGTACGGTGACCAGCGTGAACTCGGGTACATTAAAGGTGTGGATAAATTTATCGATGTGGCTACGGCAAACAAATAGAATGGTTTTATGCATTGTCCATGTGTTCAATGTCGGAACAACAAAGAGTACTCTTCCTCGAAAATCATTCGCGGCCACCTGGTTATGAAAGGTTTCATGCCCAGCTATAATTGCTGGACCAAGCACGGGGAAAGAGGGGTTATGATGGAAGATAATGAAGAAGAAGATGATGATAACAACTATCATCATATGTTTCCTAAATACAGTGATACTGCAATGGAATACAATGAAGAGGAAGGAGGTGAAGAACGGGCATCAGATGAGCCCGCTGATGAACTTGGTAGGGTCATTTCTGATGCAAAGCAAGACTGTGAAACAGAAAAGGAGAATTTGAAGTTGGAGGGCATGTTAGAAGATCACAAGAAATTGTTGTACCCAAATTGCGAAGATGGCAACACAAAGCTCGGTACCACACTGGAATTGCTGCGATGGAAGGCAGAGTGTGGTCTAACTGACTCCGTATTTGAAGAGATGCTAAAAATAATGAAGCCGAAGTTTCCAAAGCATAATGAACTTCCCGAGAGTACATACGAAGCAAAGAAGACTCTCTGCCCTCTAGGATTAGATGTGCAGAAGATACATGCATGCATTAATGACTGCATCCTCTACCACGGTAAGGAGTATGAGAATTTAGATAAATGTCTGGTATGCAATGCATTGCGATATAAGATCAGACGAGATGACCCTAGTGATGTTGAGGGAGAGCCCCCCGGAAGAGGGTTCCTTCTAAGGTCATGTGGTATGCTCCTATAATACCAAGGTTGAAACGCATGTTCAGAAACAAAGAGCATGCCAGGTTGTTGCGATGGCACAAAGAAGACCGTAAGAAAGACAGGAAGTTGAGACACCCTACTGATGGGTCGTAGTGGAGAAAAATCGAGAGATACTTCCCAGACTTTGCAGGTGACTCAAAGAACTTATGGTTTGGTCTAAGTATGGATGGCATGAATCCTTTTGGGGAGTAGAGCTGCAGTCACAGCACCTGGCCTTTGACTCTATGTATCTACAACCTTCCTCCTTGGGTGTGCATGAAGCGTAAGTTCATTATGATGCCAGTGCTCATCCAAGGCCCAAAGCAACCGGGCAACGACATTGATGTGTACCTAAGGCCATTAGTTGAAGAACTCTTACAGCTGTGGGGCAAACCAAGTGTACATGCATGGGATGAGAACAAACATGATCCATTTGACTTACGAGGGTTGCTTTTCGTAACCATCAATGATTGTCCTGCTCTTAGTAATCTTTCAAGACAGACAAACAAGGGATATAAGGCATGCATGCACTTTTTAGGTAAGACTGAAGGTACATATTTGCATAAATGCAAGAAGGTTGTGTACCTGGGGAATCGATGATTTCTTCCGACCAATCATCCCGTAAGAAAGAAAGGCAAGCATTTCAAAGGTGAGGCAGATCACCGGAAGAAGCCTGAACTCCCTGCTGGTGATGATATATTTGGTATGGTCAAGGACATAGAAGTAATCTTGTGAAAGGGTCCCGGAGGTCAATCGGTTCTGAACAACGTCGCTACCGAACACGCACCCATGTGGAAGAAGAAATATATATTTTGGGAGCTGCTATATTGGAAAGTCCTACTTGTCCGCTCTTCAATCGACATGACGCACGTGACGAAGAATCTTTGCGTGAACCTGCTAGGATTCCTGGGCGTGTATGGGAAGACAAAAGATACACCAGAAGCACGGGAGGACCATCAAATTATGAAAGACCCAAAGAACATGCATACACAGAACAAGGCGGATAAAGGGCGTCACTTAAGTCATGCCAACTATGCCCTTACCAAAGCAGAGAAGGAAATGTGTTTTGAAGTCCTTTATAGTATCAAGGTGTCGTCTGGCTTCTCATCTAATATACAGGGGATAATAAATATGGCAGAGAAAAAGTTCCAAAACCTGAAGTCTCATGACTGTCACGTGATTATGACGTAGTTGCTTTTGGTTGCATTGAGGGGGCTTCTACCGGAAAATGTTCGAGTACCCATTGTGAAGCTGTGTGCATTCCTCAATGCACTATCTCAGAAGGTAATCAATCTAGATATTTGATATGCCCAATTTGCATCACCTTTCTATATCATAATCTACCTCTATTCAATGACATTTGTCTTATTATGAGGTATTACTTATGTCTTTTCCACTGTTTATGCATGTTGGATGATTCCTGGAGGATGGACTGCCGGAGTCTGGATTCTGATGGAAAAGGAGGTGTTTTGATGCAATTTCGCGAAGATCAGAAAAATACCAGAAAAATATGGGAAAATTATATTTTCCCGAAAGACAGAGGAAGCCAGAAGGGGAGACGAAGAAGGGCCACAGGGGGCCCACACCCCCTAGGAGCGGGACCACCTGAGCCTGCGCCTAGAGCAAGTTTGGCCCACTTGCCCAGCTCCCGACTGCGCCCCTTCGCCTATATCTTCCCTACGAAACCCTAAGGCCAGGGGAGGAACCACGTATAGATTTCCGCCGCCTCTCGGGGGCGGAAAACACCAAGAGAGAAAGATCTCTTCGGCAGACAGATTTCTGCCGGGGGAATTCCTTCTCAGAGAGGGGATATCGTCGCCATCAACACCGTCATCAAGCTAGGCTTCATCGGGATCATCATCGTCATCCACACCATCATCTCGCCAGCACCATCATCACCACTCCGTCCCGTTGTAACAATTGTGTTGGATATTGCTTTAGTTCTTAGGGGAAAATTTCCCGGTGTTAATTACTATTGTAGTTGATGCTTGTGAGTGGAACCATTGGATTATTGTTTTTTTTAGATTTTTATCCATTATCATATCATATTTTATCTTGATCCATATGATGTCTTGTGAGTAGTTCGTTTAGTTCTTCAGGACATGGGAGAAGTCATGTTGTTATTAGTGGATCTGTGTTGAGTTATTATTCAATGGTTAGTATTTAAGTTGTGGTGCTATTTTTCTAGTGGTGTCATGTGAACGTCGACTACATGATACTTCACCATTTATGGGCCTAGGGGAATCCATTGTGTATTTGTCTACTAATTGTGGGGTTGCCGGAGTGATAGAAACCTGAACCCCCGATAGGACACCATTGCACAAGGGACCGTAGGATCTCATAGTTTAAGGCTATGGTTAGATTTATATCTTAATTACTTTCCTGTAGTTACGGATGTTTGCAGGGGGTTTAATCACAAGTATGTATTAGTCCAAGTATGGTAGGTACATTAGAACAGGTTCACCCACACAACACTTACAACACCAAAGAAGAGTACTCAGCTATTTGAAGCGAAAGCACTTGACAGAATTCCCATGTGTCCTCGAGAACGTTTGGTCCTTATAAGTATTTCCACCGGCTTGTCCTTTTATAAGAAAGGATTGGGCCACTTGCTCCGTTTGTTCTTTACTACTTTCTCTTTGTTTTGTTGCCTTATCAAAAAACCAATAAAAATCTGTTTGCTAAGTATTTACAGATAATTCCTGCTCCATACCACTGTCCAGCACCTTCTGCTCCTTGTTGGGATCGACACTCCTATTTATCAAAAGTACTACGATACACCCCCTATACTTGTGGGTCATCAAGACTATTTTCTGGCGCCGTTGCCGAGGAGTGAAGCGCTATTGAAGAGTGGAACTAGTAAAGGAAACTTCTACTGTGAGTATTTCTTTTTGTTACTGCTTGTTACTTTGTTTCCAATATGGATAACCCACTTGGTGTTCTATTTGGGAAAACTACTACCACTGCTAGGGTAGTAGATGAACCACCACCTGTTGAGATAGATCCTTTTAAGACACTTACAAGAATTGTTGATCGTGTTATGGATAATTATTATTTTGGGGATGGAATTGTCCATCCTGGAAATTATTTGCTTTTTATCCATGAATTGTGTGGGTTGTTTAAGTGTGCAGGTATCACAACTGAACAGGTAAATAAGAAGTTACTCTACATATCCTTGAAAGGGAGAGCTGGAGAATGGTATAAGCTGCTGAAGAATGGATGATCCATGGAATGGGAGGAGATGGCATCTCACTTTTATTCTAAATTTTATCCTCCCAGTGAGATTCATAAGGATAGAAATCTAATATATAACTTTTGGCCTCATGATGGAGAGATTACATCTCAAGCTTGGGGGAGATTGAAGTTACTAATGCTTAAATGTCCTATCCATGAACTCCCTAACAATATTATTATCAATAACTTTTATGCTAGTCTTTCTCTTCATGATAAAGATTTACTAGATGCTTCTTGTGCTGGATCATTCACACGTATGAAGGAAGAAGCTAAATGGGATCTACTGGACCATATTCAAGAAAACGCTGAAGCTTGGGAGAATGACAAAGGAAGAAAGTGAGGTATAAACTATGATTATGAATGTATTAAATATTTGATGGGAACTGATGACTTCCATGATATTAGCTATGAGTTTGGTCTTGATTCCCAAAGTATTGCCAACTTTTTAAGGCCTTTGCCTCTTACATAGAAATTCCCAAAAAGAAGTGGAATAAGTACCATGCTCCTTATAAAGATGTTGTTAGTCATGTTCCTGTTAGAAGTGCTGAAGTTTGTACTACTAATTATATTGTGCCTGAACCTCATGTTGAGAAAGTTCCTTTCCCAGCTAAGGTAAAGGAGTATTCTATGATTATTAGTGCAAATAATAAAGGTACAAAGAAAACTATGGAGCCCGATGGGAAATTGAATGTTGAACCTGTGGTAGCTATTGTGAAAGACTATGTCACTAGAAATATAGAGGATGAGCACATTGTCTTCTGCGAAGACGCTTCTAATATTATCTCTCATCCTAGTAAGGCTAGAAAAGCTAGTGTTCCTGTGCTTTTTGTTAAAATTGGTGATCATTGCTACTATGGTTTATGTGATATTGGTGCTAGTTCTAGTGCTATTCCTTATGAGCTTTATAGGGAAATTATTTATGAGATTGGTCCTTGTGAGCTTGAGGACATTAATGTGGTTATCCACCTTGCAAATAAGGAAACCATTTGCCCCATTGGCATTGTAAGAGATGTGGAGGTTCTCTGTGGTAAGATTAAGTATCCTGCTGATTTTCTAGTGCTTAATTCTGCAGCTAGCAAAACTTGTCCTATCATTTTTGGTAGACCTTTCTTGAACACTTGTGGAGCTATTATAGATTGTAAGAAGGATAAAGTTTTAACTAAGTTTGATGGATATTCTTATGAGTTTAACTTTTCCAAATTTGCTAAAGCTCCTTGTGAAAACAGCTTGCCTAATAAAGATTTCAGGATGGAACAACTTGCTTCTATTGATCCGGTTTATGACCTTGGACCTCTTTTTGGTGACTATAAGTATGCTTACTCAGATGATAAAGTTGTTGCCAGTGACAGTTATATTGACAACTTTATTCAAAGTACTACTGAAAGTTATTATGAGAGAGGGAAACATGGTTTTATGCATCTCAATAATGTTAAGTTTCCCCATTTTATGTTGAAAGCTTTGAAGTTGCATCTGTTTTGTATTCCTATGCTTGTGGCTTTTTGTTTCAACAATTTGTTTTCTCATGACACTCCCATGCATAGGAAGTGGGTTAGACTCAGGTGTTGGTTATTTGCTTCTTGATGCTCTTTTTCACTCCAGATTTATATCTCCTTTGTGAGCATCTTTGAAAGTTTCAAGCCTAACTTAAAGGCATTAAAGAAAAGTACTTGTTGGGAGATAACCCAAGAGTTTTGACAAGTCTTGGAAGTTATTACCTCTGTAATAACCGCTCCTTATCCTTTTTGTTTTGGTTTTTGTGTCAAGTTCAACTACTTTTGTGAAGTAGAGGAGTTGTGAAAAGTGGCTGTCCTAGGACAGATTTTTATGCTGCACCCTAAAAATTAGTGAGGGATCTCAGTACGTCGGATGGAGCTGCATTTTTTTGAGATTGTTCTCCAAGTTGTTACCCAACTTCCATTATTTCTGCACTTTTTGATTTAAGCAATAGAAGATTTCCAAAAAAATCAATCTTTACCTGCTGGTCTGTTTTGACAGATTTTTGTTATCATTTGCATTTGCCTCTTTTAGAAGCCTTTGTTTTTATCAATTTCAGTTGAAGTGTGAACTTAAAGGTTTATTGTTTTTGCTTACACTAATGTTATCATTGAGTTTGTGCAAGGGTTATGTATGGAGGAAATTTTCAGGAGAAGGAGAAAAGGAATCTGCAGAGTTCGTCTTTGAATAGGTAAAAGTGGTGAAAACAGAAGGTTCGTGAAACCCCAATATTTTTATATTTTTGATGTTTTTAATACATAAGGGAAGCTACAAGACAGAACCAAAGAGGAAACAGATTCCGGGGTGGACAAACCCACCCTAGGCGCGGACCCAGCCTGGCCACGCCTGGAGGGGGTGTGCCACCCCGAACTCCGTCTCTGCCTCGTTTCCGTGTCAAAACCTTCCTTATGCATTGAAAATTAGTAATATATAACCCCCCGGATCCCCCGAGGTTCATGCATCATTTTCTCGTCGTGTTTTCGTTTCGATCTATTTTTGTCAGGAAATCTTCTCAAGTTTAGAGCACCATGGTCTCCGTCAACGACAAAGGCAAGAAGCCCGAGGTAGATGATCCTCCCAAACCCAAGGAGGACGAGATCTTGGTAGGTTATGAAGGAGACTTGGAGGAGGACAAGCAACTGGACACCCGCGCTACCGTCGCAAGCATTGGATTGGTAGCAAAACCTATCAAGCTTAAGAGGACAACACGGATGTCTACAAGAGGGAAACCTCAACATCTTATCTACAATCCACAGTCATCTCCTCCAAGTACCAAGAAACCCTTCCACACTCTTATACATGAGCATCAATATCAACATGTTCCCAAAAGGGAACTTGCCCTTGATGTGGGATATGCCTCGTTCTAACCATGCAGGAGAAGAGCATACTAAGAAGGAAGAGAGGGAAAGAATAGCAAGGACTAGAATTCTCGGTCCGATATGATCATGAACCGCATTAAGCAAAACTCGGAGTTGATTCATACTCTAACCTTTGGGATTGAGGAATTGAGGAAGCATATTTAGGAGCTTATCAAGACAACACGACCACCACCGAAGGAGTAATTCTTCATCAGGTTTGGCATCCCCTTGGCTTGTTCCAAGCTTGGGGGAGTGTCGCGGTATCACCACCATTATCTATTATCTTTTACCTTTTTAGTGGATTTGTATCTTTGGTAGAGGAGTTATCTTATAGTTTGGTTTGCATGTGGAAGTATCTATCCTTTATTTGATTACTTATGTATCCCTTGGTGTGAGTGCCTTTATTGGAATATTAATCAGAAGTTTCATCTTTTACTTTTTGCACTTCTTATTTTTAGTTTGCAATCTCTATTATATGATGAATCTTGTTGATCAGTATTGGCATCACTTTGGGATCATCAAGTGGATCTAAGTTGGTTTTGGCAAACCGAGTTCTGGTCAGTAGCATTACTTTGAAAAAAAAGAGAAAAAGCTTACACGTATTTTGTATCATTTGTTTTCTTTCTTGTTGGCTCATAAGTTTAGTATTATTTATTTAAGATCTTTTGTGTCTTCAAGGAATATTGCATGTTTGGCTTTATTACTTGTATGTTTGCTTGTTTCTTTCAACTCTCTTGCTTCCTACCCAGCCTTGCTAGCCAAAAACCTGTTTTGAGAAGGCATACTTCTCATGTTTCCAAACCCTTTAACCAAAACCCTTGCCATATGTGTCCACCATATATACCTAGTAGCTTTTGCTATTCCTAGCAAATTCTCAAGCCTCGTCTACCTTTCGAATTAAAAAGTATTTTGTTATGAGAAAACTAGTTAGTAAAGCTCTCACAAACTTGATGGCACACCTTAGTTTCTTGCCCCTAATAGACTTGAACCATTGTGCCATCAAAGTTGTATATGCTTGCATCTATACGTTGGAATTAGCAGAACCATGCTGTCATAGGGAATGTTTTCAACATTGCACCTGTACTTTGTACTCAGTTGATATCGTGATCTTTTATCTATGGATGTCAATGGTGTGAAATAAAGAGGGAACTTGTAAGTCCATGGAGTTTGTATTTTGTGTTAGAGAAACGCCTGGGCCGCTAGCCTAAGCCATTCCTAATCATGGTGGAAACTTGCAGCATCACCATAGTGAGCTATGTATGAAGCATCCTCAATAAAAAGCTATGCACATAGTAAATAAAAAGATCGCTGAGATGCTCATTGTCTGCTTGCCTTTTCATTTTGGTTATGGGAAAGCTCCTGTACCATGTGCAAGGGGTACCCCGTTGGCGGTTCTCTATGATACGCAAATACTTATAATGATAAGAACTTACATGGGCCTGAAGTTGAGTAGCATGAGGAGTGGCCCTCATATTCAAGGGACATGAGATTGCCAACTTATATTTCGTCAAGCATATACTCCATCTTTGTGCACTTTATGCGGTGACCCAGCATACCACTGCATGTGTAGTACACTATAGTTGTTGATATGACATCCACAGAACACCGTTCCGTAAATATCACATCCCTCAGAGTGGTACAACAGAAACATTGCGGGTCCATATTACAAAACTACACACAGAATTATTATTACAATACCGGAAGTTCAAGACTTCCAAAAGATCCAACTTACAAACCAAAATATAAAATCTTCAGCGGAATTTAAAAGTAGCAACTCCGACTAGGAGTTGAGCTCAACAGCTTATTCTATAGAGTTCATGCTGCCCGGCTCCATTGGTCACTACTAACTAGGAGTACTTAGTTGGACTCGTTATCATCGACACCATAGCGGATTTCGTAATCCACTCCTTCAACTCCTCCGGACAGATCAGGTTCCTCATAGAACACATCTTCTTAACATTCGGCTGCATACATTGGCACGTCTTCGGAATCCTCAGAGTCTAAGCAAGGGATCAAAGGAAAGAATGAGTAACAGCGTTACCCAACAAGTTCATTATATGCAAGGTGGGAAGTTTGATGCTCTAACTACCACCTCGGATTATAAATCCTTGGCACTATGCAATTTTTGTAAATATTTCTTCAAAGATTGATTTTATTCTGAAAAACTATGATAATCAGCCTTCACAGGTTGACCAGAACTTTTTTTTTGAGGGTAAAACAGTAGGGCAAAAAAACCCCACTGCAACTTTTATAGATTATATAGAGTTACAAAAGAAAATTTACAACCATATTCCACCTCAAAAAAGAGGGAAAACATGCTAATCACCTATCTCCTGTCTAAATTGGTTTCAATCCAAATCTTAAGGCCCTGATAATACTTCTTCTTAATTCTATAAAGGACCCATCTTAATTCCTGGGCTACAATAGCCTTCCAGGTCTCCTTCGATGCATGCTGATTGTTGAAAATTTCATTATTTCTGCAAATCCAGATGCTCCAAGTTCCAATAATCAGAATATCCATTGCAAAAGGGACCTTGAGATCTTTTTTAATACTGTCTAAAACTGTAAAGATGCTTTGATCAGCCGAATTGACCTGTGAGATTTCAGCCCAGCAGGCTCTTGCAAAGGTGCATTCCCAAAACAAATGTAAACTGGTTTCTTCACTATTGCAGCCCTGGAAGACACAATCATAAGATGCCAGAGAAAAACATTTCCTTTTCAGAAGATTTCTTGTGTTGAGTCTATCAAGCAGTAAGAGCCAGAAGAAGAATTTGTGCTTTTGTTGACAAGAAGATTTCCATATCCAAGAGAAATGTGGCTGCACTGGTTGGTAACCGACTAAAGAACAGTAAGCCTTTTTGACCGAAAAATTACTGCCCCAAATGTAAGACCAACAATCAGATTCCCCTTCCCTGCCAGAATTGAGATTTTGATCAAGACTTTGGTATTCCTGATAAGCTTGTTGGGACAAAGGAAGATAAAAGAGATCCTGAGTATTTGCAGACTGCCGGAACTCACTGACAGAGATGTGAGGGTCTTTTGCATATGAAAGGAGGTGAGGAATCTTGTGTTGGAGGCAACTATCATTCCACATATCAGTCTAGAATAGTGTGGATTTCCCATTTCCAACCAAGCACTTTGCAAGTCCTTTAAAAATGTCAATCAGTTTTAGATGAGCTTTCCACCAAAAGGATCCCTCAAGACTTCTTCCAGGTAGCTTATCATTGCAATAGTAAGTATTCCAAATCAAGTGAACCCAAGGAATATCCTTATGATTATAAAACTTATCCAAATTCTTCAAAAGAAGAGCAGAATTTTGAACATTAAGATCAAGAACTCCCAATCCACCCTGGCTTTTGGGTCTACAAACTTTCTTCCATGCAACAAGGGCAGTACCTCTAGCTTGAACATCAGAAGTTTTATTTCTCCACAAGCATTGCCTCATATATTTAATCAACTGCTCCTTGATAGTGACAGGGAGATCAAAACAACTCATGTAATATATGGGAAGGGAAGATAGCACAGATTTAATTAACTGCAATTTCCCCCCATAATTCAGGAAGTCAACTATTCCACACAACCTTCTTTCAACTCTTTGAATAATAGGCAAGAAGTGTTCCACAGCAGGTTTATTCAAGCTTAGGGGCAAACCAAGGTAGGTAAAAGGCAAGGAACCAGTGAGGCAAGAAAGGGTATTGGCAAAATGCCCAAGCCTCTCTGAATCCATATTAATTGGCATCATGCTGGACTTAGAATAATTGACTTTGAGTCCAGTGGAAAGAGCAAAAGTATGAAGGATTGCCTTAAGACACAAGAGTTGCTCAGAATCGGCCTTAAGGATTACTAAAGTGTCATCTGCATACTGAACCACAGGGAAGTCAGGACAGAAAACATTCTCAGTGGGCAAAGAAAGAAGACCCAGGTTCATTGCCTTATTGAGGATACTTTGAAGGAGATCAGCAGCCAGAACAAACAATAAAGGAGACAAAGGATCTCCTTGCCTGACACCCCTTCTGCAGTAAAATTTTTTCCCAGGCACACCATTTAAAAGCACAGAGGAAGAAGCAGACCCAAAGACCATCTGAATCCAGGAAATCCATTTAGCTCCAAAACCTTTGGCTTTAAGGATCTTGATGATTGCAGAATGCTCAATTCTGTCAAAAGCCTTCTCAAAATCCAACTTAAGAATTAAAATTTCCTCCTTTGACTTGTGGCATTGGTCAAGAAATTCAAATGCCCAACCTAAACAGTCTTGGATAGATCTTTGTTTGAGGAAACCATATTGATTTTTGTGAACAAGTTTGAGGATGACTTTTTGCAGTCTATTAGCTAGAATCTTGGTGATAATCTTAAGGACACTATTTAGCAAAGAAATAGGCCTAAAATCAGCAGGAGTCAAAGGAGCAGCAATTTTTGGAATGAGGGTGATAAAAGAAGAATTAATGCTTTCTAAAGAGGCATGCCCTTCATAGAACTCAACAAGTAGTTGCTTTACATCATCCTTGATAATAGGCCAGCACAGCTTCATGAATTCATTATTAAAACCATCAGGGCCAGGGGACTTATCATTAGACAGATTTGTGATGACTTCATCAACCTCCTCATCAGAGAAAGGCTTTTCCAAAGCATTTCTTTCTTCCTGTGTTAAGCAGTCACCAGCCAAGTCATTAAGATTGAAATGCATTTCAGGCTTATCAGAAGATCCCATTCTATTTCTAAAGGAGTTCCAAAGAAGATTTGCTTTTCCATCATGATCATAAACCTCAAGATCAGAATCATCCTTGAGCATGGAAATGTAATTATGTCTAAAACTTATGGTAGCTCTAGAGTGAAAGAATTTGGTGTTCTCATCCCCCAGCTTAACCCATTTAATTTTCCCTCTCTGTTTCCAATAAGTATTCTGGTTTTGTAAAAGAGAAATAATAAGATCTTTCAAAATATCCCTAAGATTCCACTCATGAACAGTAAGAGTTCTCATTTCCTCCATGATATCAAGCAAGTCAATGGTGGCATTAACATTACAGATTTGTGCCTTTAGGCAAGGTAACTGTTTGGCCCAAAGCTTCAGCCCCCTTCTCACATTTTTGAATTTAGCATTTATTTTTTTGCAGAATCCAGAAAACCCACAGGAATATTCCATGCATTTTGCAGAATATCTTTAAACTCCTTATGATTTAACCAATGATTTTCAAATCTGAACACCTGAGCTTTTGGAATCATTGTGCCAATGGTAATGACACAGGGAAGATGATCAGAAGTGGGCTTAGAAAGAGGAGCAACAAAGGTTGAGGGAAAACTCTGAGTCCAGACAGCAGAAGTGAAGAACCAATCCAATCTTTCCAAGAGGGGATCCTTCTGCATGTTACTCCAAGTGAACTTTCTACCCTTAAGTGGTAATTCAATGAGACCCAAATTATTAATGGCTTCATTAAAGAGAAGCATACCATTCACATCTCCCCCCAATTTTTTTCTATCTGAAGGCTGTCTACAGAAGTTGAAATCTCCCACAATAAGCCAATCCACATCATCAGGCATATCAATGCTGCCAAACCAGTCCAAAAATTCAGACTTTTTTTCAGGTAAACATGGCCCATAAATGTTGGAGAGGATCCAGGATTTATTGGACAAGAGAGATGTCAAGGTAATGGAGATAGAGAACTCATTGAGGAAAGAAAGTTGTCCAGAAAACAAGGAGCCATTCCAAATGGTGATCAAACCTCCAGATGCACCTCTGGAGGGAAGAAATTCAAAATTAGTAAATTTAGAGGGGCAGAATTTTTTAATGTAGGAGCTATCAAAATCCTCACGCTTAGTTTCTTGGAGACAGATAATGTCACAGCCAGACTCCTCAATTTTGCTTCTGAGAGCAATCCATTTTTTTCAGAATTGATTCCCCTGATATTCCAATTCAGGATCTTCCAAGTTTATTCATTAAGAAACCAGGAGCAAGTATAGATGTGGGGTGATGTAAATAATGTAATCACCCAGAAGAGGAAACAGCAAAAATAGAGACAAAAGCTCAACCAATTTAGAGTACCACAGAGATGATCCACAACAAGTACCCTCCATGTTGCAATATCACAAACACAGAACACATAACAGGGAGTCAACAAGACTCCAACAAAAGATTTAGTTTGATACATTAACACACTTAAGAAGATGTCTTCTTCTTGGCTTGCTATCCACAGGTACCAGCAGCCCCAGGCTTCTTCTTGCCACCAATGCCCAAGCTGGAAGAGGGTCCTCCTTTAATGCTGCCTTTTGTAGGAGCCTTAATAGTCACATCGTTGGCCTTCCCTTTCTTGAGTAACCTCTTCTCTAGGTCCCCATCTTTTACCTTGCAGAATGAAGCAGCAAGATTTTTAACCACTTTGGAATTCAGGCAAGGAGGGGCAGCATTACAAACCAGGCAATCTACAATTTGACAATTTAAGTGACTTTTAAAACCCCCATTTAGTTCAACAATTCTAGGACTCCTTCTCACCTCAGATTCCATAAGAGGTTCCTTGCCCTTTCTTTTTCTAGCAGGGGTGGAGGGGGAGCCTGAAGATTTATTGACTTCAATACCCAGGCAAGAAGGAGCCATTTGGGAAAAATTCTCATTAGGAATGATGAAAGATATTGAACTTTCTTCAGCAATAGGTTCCTTAATAATTTCCCATAAAGGAGAAGTAAGAAATCCTTTGACCCAATTAAACTTCTCAGGAGTAGCAAGCATGAGAGTAATGAAGTTAAACCAACTTACAGGAATATCACATTTAAGAGAACCCTTAGAAGAAGATTCCTTCTGAATATGGGGAGCAAAATAATTCTCCCAGAGCTCCAAGCCTTGTTGGGAAAATCCCTGCTTGGCAACATGCACATCAGGAATGGAAATAAATGTTCTCACCATCCCAACCTGAAGGTGAGCCTCATTTGGGGACAGAAGGTGCTGATCCTCCAGCATCCAATCATCATTCTCAGGGGCCACAGTACTTGAGTCCATAGGACTTCCTGTCTCCTCCTCAGCATCAGGATTAGCTTCCTCCTCATCATCCAGATAGTTTTGAAAAATATTTTCCAGGCCTTCCCCAATGCCAACCCCAGGAGGTGCAACTGCTACAGCAAGCTCTTCCACAGCCTCAGGCTCATTAACAGATTCATCATCATCAGACTCCCAGTCTTGAACAATGACACCTGTAACTCCACTATTCACATCCTGAGGTGGCAGATGCTGATTGTCAACAGGCATGTCTTCTCCAGGAGCAATGATAGGGCCTTGAACAGGAGCAGCAGCAGCCTCCCAGGGGCCCCAACCTTCAGCATTCCCACCCTCAGGAGCAGGGTCCTGCACAGGAGCCATCCACTGACCCCAATCACCCCCAGGAGCAGGTGGGGGAGGGGGGGGGGGAGGTGGCACCTGAGGCCCAAGGACTGGACCATGAACAGGAACAGGGTGTGGGTCCACATTGTCATCTGGCAGTGGGTCCTCTTCAGGTGGGCCCCCACCAAGCAAGTGACTCTGAAGAACTTCAACAGAAAAAGTCCATGACTCTGTCTCCACTAGGTCTCCTATGGTAAACCGCACACTCTTGGGGATGTCAACCAAATCAGTCACATGAATTTTGGCTATAATCCTACCCTTATGATCAGGGTCCCTCTCCCACAGGAGAACTTTTCCAATGTCCGCAAAGATCGCATTCAGATCCTCCGTATGCCAGTGGTCAAGGGGAGGCCCAACCAGCATCACCCAGCACACATTATTAAACTGAGTCCTACGCCAGTTATCACCCTCATTGTGCTTAACAAAAGAAACATGCACATCTTGAAACGGGATCGGACTTGCCGCAATGAGCCGGTCACGGTCACTGACATGGTGGAACTGCACATATGCAGACCCAAAGGGACAATCCTGGATGTCTCTGAAGTGCACTCCAACCTCATTGTTGAAGAAATCAACTAAGACACCATGAATATTCAAGAACGGAACCGGACCAGGAGGGAGGGAAAAAATGTTAGCAATAGCATACTGTTCATGTGCTCGTGACCTCCGAGGCACCACCACCCTTTTAACACGATTCCGCCCAGCCACTTGCATAATCTGGAAGCCATTCGGCAGGAAAGGCGCAGGATCAATCGGAATGTTCACCATTGCGATGCCCTTCGCCGGCGACGAGTAGGAGTGGAATGGGGTTTCAGCGGGCGGGGGAGTTGAGGAGACAGGGGAACTGGTAGTTGTTTTTTTCAGCGAAGAGATGAACTCGTGAAAACTGCCGTGAAAGATGGGCCGGGAATGAGAAACCACCTGGGCCTTAAACCACCCCGCATACGATTTGTCGGGCCAGCTACATTTAGGGAAAGAGGGAAATTTCAGAAAAGGAAGGAGACCAGGCAATTTAAATGCCGCGCGATTGGCGCCTCCCCTAGACCTGACCGGCGTTACCATCGACTTAACACCATCATTAGTGAGCACCTGAGCATAAGATCTGCCTTGAAGACTGGATTTGATCTCACCATTAATACGTTGCTCAATCACGGGCGAATGACCCACAGGTGACGCAGGAAATTTGAGTCTTTGGAAAACCGAACCACTTTTACTGGAATGCTTTAAAGGAGGAGATTTTTTTGCACTTTCTTTTTTGTACGTGACAACTTTCCATTCCTCAGCAGATTCCTTGTAGAATTCCCTTTCTTCATGAATCCAATTCGGACCCCCATTACCCCAAAGATTGACATGAATCACAAAAGAATAACATGAAAACTTTGAGATATTGTAGATCTCAAAACCCACTGCCCTTGAAGCAACCGAGAAACGAAAAGTTCTATCTTGAAGAAGCTTCACCTGGAATTTAGAAGCATTACCTCCAAAACAAGCTTGAAGAGCAAGACTAACAGTATGAAGGTCCAATTTAAAATTTGCTCGTCCAAAAGAACATACCAGATAAAAAGGTCTTTTCCTGAAACCACCAATGAAATTAACTTGATGCCTGAATTTATCAAAAATCTTCTTCTCAAAATCATGCCCTAAAGAAAAATCCAGGGCAGGTCGACACGAGGCAGTATCTTCAGAAGCACATCCAGAGGGGAGATTTTCCGAGAAATCCAGAGATCTAGGCACCAACTTCTCAATATTGGAGGAAAATTTCTTAACCAAAGGGTTTGGTAGAATTTGAGAACCAACCACCACCCTCTTCACCTGGAGATCAATAGAGATGCCAGAAGCCACCACCTCACCATGGACCAAGTATCTAGCATCGATCATAACCTCATTATGATTGAGGAGAACAAGCCGTTTTGAACTAGGAAAAAGCATGAGAAAACCTTTAGAAGGTTCAAGATCATCAGTCGGCAAAGAGTAGCAAAGGGCATGCCATTTAAGACCAGTGTCTTCATCTGATCCAGTGATGGTAGGAGATCTACCAAGAAATCCAGATGAGGGAACCAAAGAATCATTAACACGAGAGAGGTGAGAGGGGAACCTCAAAACCGATCCAACAGAGATCATCTCCCCAATTTCCAAACATCGCCCCTCAAGGGGGGAGCCTTTGGCGTTGAGAAGAACCAACCAAGAATCAGCCGAGACAGCGAGAGATCCTTCCAGAAACTTACCACCCGTGGTCACACCAGAGTAGGTGACCTTCCAGCAACCTCCAGAGAAATCCATGCCGAGCCTATGCCGGCGAGGCGCCGGCGAGAGCCGGAGGCTGACCAACGGTCACCTCAAAGGAGCCTCAGGTTGTCAACTTTCCTATCGTTTTCCCCTCGTTCCCATTATAGCGGTCTCTAACATGCAGCTTGACCAGAACTTTCATGGAGTTCCTTTCATGCCGCGTTCGTAGCTCCTTCCCGGAACAGGGAGTAACAAGTTACAATTCTTACACTCTGCAGAGGTGCGTTACTTTACCCATGAGATATCAACTCCTTGTTGCACAACCGGGCGTACTTTCTCGTCCACAATTCCATGATGTGGGGCCTAGTAGTTGGTCCAAGCCAATCACAGCCCCCTTCGCGACCCCGCATGCCTCCTATTGTACACCATGCCCACATAATGAATTACGGCAATGGTTTGTACAAAACGTTAGATGCCAGAACTATCGTGGGACGATGAGGGTTCCCACCCATATGCTGCATATCCTAAACGAATTACCAATTAATATGCACGCTACGAGGATAACAGCGACGACCTGCACATCTGGCTTCATGCGAGAGGAAGAAGATACAGCTGAGTTCTCTGTCCCATTCCAAATCTCATGGCTAACGCGTAATATATGGCGCTAGAATCACTGATGTCAGGGGTTATTAAGTCCCTACTTGATCATCATTGTTGCAATTAGAACTCTAAGTTCTATTGCTCCATTATATCATCACTTAGGATGATATCTATGATTTCTTTATTTTTGAAAATAATATTTTCTTTCTTTTATAGCATATATGATAACACACAATTTACAAATACTTTGATAAAGATTCTTCAAAGGACATGAGCAAGTGATGAACTTGCCTTGTGATGGCAAGGAAGTGAAGTCTGATGCTTGCACTAGACCTTGAGCTTCTATGTCTACAAAAACATCATTATTGCCCGGTAAGGACAATATTTAAAGAAGCAAAAATAATTATGCAATAATGTCATGCATCATTTAACTTGATATGCATTCACCCCATTATTATAAAAAGTCCTTTTTAATAATAAAGGATTTGTAAATATTACTTTTTAGTATTATAACATATATTGAATTATTTTATTTTATTTCCTTTTTATTTGACTTTTATTGATTTAATAATTCTTTTAGGAATTATCAATTATATATTAAAATTGTTATTAAATATTTATTTATTATTTTCAAAAATACTATAATATTATATATAATGAAAGTGATTTTTATTTATTTTTATCATCTTTCAATAATTTTGTAAAATTCCGTAAGGAATATATGAATTACAAAATTCTTATACAATTTTAAATGTCTAAAATTTTATATTTTATTTTATTTGAATAGTATGGATTATTGTGAATCCAAAAATATTTTATTTATCATTTTTGGACTTTTATTTTATTTTCTAGAATTTTATTAAGGTCACGGGCATTTTGGTCTTTTCTAATTGATTAAAATAGGTCTGAAAATGTTTATGGGCTAGTTATACTTATTGGGCCCTGGTAGCCCATTTGTCCTGGACAAAGGGACCACCCCGAAGGGTTTTGGCCCAGCTCGGCCCACTCCTCACTGCCTCTCCTTCTCCCTGGAGTTCATCCTCTCCTTCTCTGACCACGACCCCGTGGCGGGCGATGCCGCCACCGGTCATTCTGGTTGCCGCCATGGTGCAAAAGGGGGTTGTCGATGATGCTCGTTCGTTATATCCAATTGGATTTGAACCTAGGGCTCTCCTGCGATGGATCGATGTCGTCTCGATCCCTAGGGTTTGGGGATTGGCATGGATTCAAGTGCTGTCATGGTCGTCGTGCGTCGAGGTGATGCTCTGCACCTCAAGGCGTGATCAGGGTCGCTGCCATGGTGCCGTGAGGATTGCAGCGCCCCCTTTGGGGTGCTCCCCTTGTCGCCATGGTCGTCGGCCCCTCTTCTTCCTCTTCTATCCTTCAGCGAGGATCTACGGTGAGTTTGATTCCCCTCCCCTGGTGCTCTATGTGCTAGCTGATTTGATGCCAGATGTTCGTAGTATCCTCTGTGGCTATTGTCTAATTCATATTAGGATGATTATCCCTTTAGGGTTCCTGTGATGTGATTGATCATGTGCTGGATGAATTAAATCATGTTTGGATGGTCTGTACACATGCTAAATGATTATTGGCCGGAGCCTTGTTGCTTAAAATGATCTATGATGTTTCTGGTGGCTTACTAGATGATTTGATGCTTGGATTGCATCTGATTCAGATGATGTAGTTGTTCGGGAAACTTTGATAGCTTTCCACTGTTTATTTGATTCATGGTCATGATTATGATAAGATACAACTACTATCTTAGTGCTGTTAGCTTCGAAATTAACATGTGGTTTGAGATCATCATGATCTCAAACAATGAAGTGTAACATAGGAATATCCTAGTTATGATTCCTGTGTTAACAGGAAAATGATTAGTTAGTTGATTGTCTGAATCTATGATGATTTACTGTCTTTCCTAATTCATCATGGATTGTTCTTTTGACACCATCATGGTATGGCACACAAGAATAACTCTAATCCATTGATTGGGTTGTTTTAGGCTTAAGACAAACTTGGCTTTATAGGATAAATAGAGATGCTCTCCTCTGAATTCCCTAAGACCAATGATGTTGGTCTGAGGCTTAGGGATTCAAATCTTATCTAATTGGTTCATCTAAATAGTCCTGGTAGTGGTACCAGCTATTCATTATTGAATCAAAGCTTGGAAAATATGATAATGAGCTTGATTAATCTATGGATCCCAAAGATTTGTTTCTAAGGTGCTACCCTTCCTTTAGGGATGTGCCTAGAAATAGATCATAGGTATATGTATGATTGAATATAGTTTGACAACCAGAGCAAGGATGTTGGTCTGAGCTCTTGTTGGATTTTGGTACTTTGTTGTTTGCTTTTGGAGTATTAAAAATCCCTATGATGGATTCACCCCACTTGGGTGATTTCTGAGGGTTTGTTTTATAAAACAACACATGCTTCTCTCTGAATAAGATGATTAGATCATGTGAAGGTTTTATGAAACTCACCACAGACTCTGATGTTTGTGGAGTAAGTTGGTGATGATGATCTTGATCTGGTTTTGCTAGACTCATGTGCTTGATCTTGAGCTAACCTGCTCCTCCTAGCTCCTGGGCTTGATCTTGCTGTCCACCTGATCCATCCCCCTCCTTATGTCACCATCCTGGTGATGTTTGGTTGATCCTTGGTGGTTTGGTTTGGCTGATGTGCTTGGTAAGCTGTTGTCTAGGCTGGTTGTTCTTGTGTGTTGTGTAGTGGAGTAATGCACTGGTGCCTCTCCACGGCTGTTCTTGTGGTTTTTGTGAGATTGGGCTGTTATGTGAGATCGACAACACACCACATGGATGCTGGTGTGTGTCCTGCCTGTGTGCTTTCTATGCACTTGTGGATATGTTCAGAATTTTGAACTTACTCTTACCAGGTTACTTTCATCTGGCTGGTGGATTTGTCCCTCTTGGCTGTCGTTTGACTTCTGGCTTTAAATTTATGAAAGATGAATTCTTTCATATTGGTGAAACTTGCCCCTAAATTTCTCAATGATGAATTTGTCAAGTGCATTTCACTGACATGTCTGAGAGAAATAATACTAACACTAACCCTCTTTCGTTTTTATTTAATCTTTGTTTTGCAGGTAAAGATATATGGATGAAGATTTAGTCTAGGTTTAGTTATAGAATAGTTATAGAATGTTCCAATGTAATTTTCTTATTCTTTTGTAAGTTTTCATTTTATTATTTTGTAATTTTCATTTTATTCAATTGTAATAAAGATTATATTATTATTAATAAAGAATATTCTTATTCTTTATTCTTTTGTAACTTGTGAAGTTTGAAAATGGCTTCAGTAAGTTACATTCTTTGTAACTTGTTTATATATTGATAATTTGGAATAAGTTTCATATTCATTATTGTTTTTGGATAGAATTTAAGTTATAATACTTATCTCTTAATTAATTTAAGATTCAAAACTTATATCTAAATCATTTGAATTATAATTCAAACACTCAAGTTTAAAATTCAAATTCATTTTAAACACATAACTCCTTAAAGATCATCTCAAAGTTTATAACAATCATCCTTTAAGACTAAACCTAATCTCAAAGTATGAAAGAAACATTGATCACTTAAGATTTTTATTTGGCGAAAAGTTTACCCACATTTTCACAAATAAATGCATGCAACATTCCATATTCCTAAATCTACCCTTCGTTAGTTCCTAAATGCTGGGATGTTACACTTTAACCTTAATCATCTCAAGATGCCTATGATAGGGGCAATGAGGGCTCAAAGCTAGTAAGTACCAAAATCTTTTGGAAGCTCTTTATGACTTGTAATCCCTGCTACCCTCTATGAAGGGACCTTTCTCCTACTTTCCTAGTTGAGTCAGTAAACCTACTTACTCTCTATCTCCAGCAAGCATTTGAGTTGTTGTGTTTCAAGCATTCATATGGTGATTTATTCAATCATGTTCTTTATCTTCCTTGTTTGCACAAGACTCTTATCTATTTAGTATTACTTTGAAAGCCTTCAGTTGTGAAAAACCTTTTGAGCAAAGAGTGCTCTTGTTTTAAAACCTCTACAAAAAGCTTTTTGTGAAACTATTTGCCAGGTGTTCTCTGACCAAGAACAAGTTTGCCAATTCCAATTATGATTTATCTTTATGCATCTCTATTGTGACTGATGTACTTGGTTGCAAGCTAAGTTATATAATGGTAAGTTGCTTTCTTCTATGAGTTATGCAATGGTAAGTGTGATGCTTCTTGTTCGTATTCTTTTATCGACACTTCACTCCATAAACCTATGGACATGTTACTGAGCTCAGTTTTCGCTTGGGGACAAGCGAATGTCTAAGCTTGGGGGAGTTGATACGCCCAATTTTCATCACCTTTCTATATCATAATATACCTCTATTCATTGATATTTGTCTTATTATGAGGTATTACTTATGTCTTTTCCACTGTTTATGCATGTTGGATGATTCTTGGAGGATGGACTGTTGGAGTCTGGATTCTGATGGAAAAGGAGGTGTTTTGATGCAATTTCGCGAAGATCAGAAAAATACCAAAAAAATATGGGAAAATTATATTTTCTCGAAAGACAGAGGAAGCCATAAGGGGAGACGAAGAAGGGCCGCAGCGGGCCTACACCCCCCTAGGCGCAGGCCCACCTGACCCCGCTCCTACGGCAGGTGCGGCCCACCTGTCCAGGTCCCGACTCTGCCCCTTCGCTTATATCTTCCCTACAAAACCCTAAGGCCAGGGGAGCGACCACAGATAGATTTCCGCCGCCTCTAGGGGCGGAAAACATCGAGAGAGAAAGATCTCTCCGGCAGACAAATATCTGTCGGGGGAATTCGTTCCTGGAGAGGGGAGATCGTCGCCATCAACACCGTCATCAAGCTAGGCTTCATCGAGATCATCATCATCCACACCATCATCTCACCAGCACCATCATCACCACTCCGTCCTGCTATAACAATTGTGTTGGATATTGCTTTAGTTCTTAGGGGCAACTTTCCCGGTGTTAATTACTATTTTAGTTGATGCTTGTGAGTGGAACCATTGGATTATTGTTGATGTCCAGATTGTTATCCATTATCATATCATCTTTGATCTTGATCCATATGATGTCTTGTGAGTAGTTCGTTTAGTTCTTGAGGACATGGTAGAAGTCATGTTGTTATTAGTGGATCGGTGTTGAGTTATTATTCAATGGTTAGTATTTAAGTTGTGGTGCTATTCTTCTAGTGCTATCATGTGAACGTCGACTACATGATACTTCACCATTTATGGGCCTAGGGGAATGCATTGTGTATTTGGATACTAATTGTGGGGTTGCTGAAGTGACAGAAATCTGAACCCCCGTTAGGACACCATTGCACAAGGTAGCATATGATCTCAGAGTTTAAGGTTGTGGTTATATTTATATCTTAATTACTTTCCTGTAGTCACAAATGTTTGCAGGGGGATTAATTACAAGTATGTATTAGTCCAAGTACGGTCGGTACATTAGCACAGGTTCACCCACACAACACTTACAACACCAAAGAAGAGTACTGAGCTATTTGAAGTGAAAGAACTTGACAGAATTCCCATGTGTCCTCGAGAACGTTTCGTCCTTATAAGTATTTCCACCGTCTTTTACTTTGATAATAAAGGATTGGGCCACTTGTTGCGTTTGTTCTTTACTACTTGCTCTTTGTTTTGTTGCCATATCAGAAAACCACTAAAAATATGTTTGCTAAGTATTTACAGAGAATTCCTGCTCCATACCATTGTTCAGCACCTTCTGCTCCTCGTTGGGCTCGACACTCCTATTTATCGAAAGTACTACGATACACCCCCTATACTTGTGGGTCATCAATATTCTGCCAAGGTTATAGAATGATGTGGTACAATGTCTTGTTAGTTTTGAGTTGGTGTTCCCACCATCCTTTTTCAATATTATGACGCATCTCCTGGTTCACCTCGTGGAAGAGATTGCCATTCTCGGTCCTGTATTTCTACACAATTGTTTCCCTTTGAGAGGTTCATTGGAGTCTTAAAGAAATATGTTCATAACCATGCTAGACCAGAAGGAAGCATCTCCAAGGGATATGAAACATAGGAGGTCATTGAGTTTTGTGTTAACTTTATTCCTAACCTTAAGCCGATTGGTGTTCTTGACTCGCAGCATGAGGGAAGACTAATTGGAAAAGGCAAGCTGGGAAAGAAAGCAATGATATGTAGGGACGGGGAATCTTTCACTAAAGCACACTACACAGTTCTACATAATTCCACCTTGGCAGCTCCGTATATCGAGGAACACAAGAATATTGTATGCTCCAAAAACCCAGGGAAGCCTGACTCATGGATTACAGATGAACACATGAAGTCTTTCGGCGGTTGGATGCGGACACATCTCTTGAATGACACCACAGTTGGAGATTAGCTATACTTGTTGGCCGCGTCACCATCTTCTACTATACTGAATTTCCAAGGGTACGAAATAAATGGGAATACATTCTACATGATCGCTCAAGATAAAAAGAGCACCAGCCAAAACAGTTGTGTCCGCTTTGATGCAATGGACGAGAATGGGCAAAAGGACACATACTATGGTTACATAGAGGAGATATGGGAACTTGACTATGGAGTCTCTTTTAAGGTCCCTTTGTTTTGCTGCAAATGGGTCAACCTGAATGGGGAACGGATAAATATAGACTAGTTGTATGGAATGACAATGGTGGATCTCAACAATCTTGGTTACAGAGATGAACCATCCGTCCTAGCCAATGATGTGGCTTAGGCTTTCTATGTGAAGGACATGTCCTCCAGACCAAAAAAAGAAAAAATAAGCAAACGAATACATCATATGATGAGCCAAAGCTTCACATAGTTCTTTTAGGGAAAAGAAACATCATGGGGATCGAGGACAAGACAGACATGTCAGAAGATTATAATAATTTTGATGAAATTCCACCCTTCATAGTGAAAACTGACCCAAGCATTCCGTTAAGTAAAGAAGATGCTCCATGGTTACGTCCGAAGCGATCATAAGGAAGGACATACGCCAAGAAGTTCATGCTCATATTGTGTACCTCTAGTTCATGTCTGGACGGTCGGCTGCATATTGTGAACCTAAATGCCATGAGACATGATAGCTCATTTTGTGAAGGATATTTTATGATGTTTGCAATTTTCCAAGTTTAATAAATGTATTGAGTGTTAGTGTCGGTTTATGGCTTGACCGGGACTATATATAGGGGGGCCTTTAGAACCGATTTTGTAGTCTTAGTTTTATTATTAATAAATGTCTTGAGTGTTAGTCCTGTTTTCTGGCTGGACCGGGACTAAAGAGGGGCCTTTAGTCCCGATTCGTAGAATGACTTTCCCAAACTATGAAGAAGTTGTCCTGATTCATACTTACCATTAAGATCTGATCTCCAAACGCGCGTGGTCACATATTAGGGAGTGCCTCTATGACCAGTTTGTTGGATATGCCGGAAGACTGGGCTCCGGCGGCATCTCCCTCAAACTGGTCATAGTGGTGTCCCTGCTCTCGCACACCATCTTGCAGCTTGTAACTTCTCTAACTAGATCAATACGCCTGGGAGCTAACTAATTTCACATATTAGGGAGTGCCTCTATGACCAGTTTCTTGGAGATGCCGGAGGACTGGGCTCCGGCGGCATCTCCCTAAAACTGGCCGTGGTGGTGTCCCTGCTCTCGCACACCATCTTGCAGCTTGTAAGTTCTCTAACTAGATCAATACGCCTGGGAGCTAACTAATTTCACATATTAGGGAGTGCCTCTATGACCAGTTTCTTGGAGATGCCAGAGGACTGGGCTTCGCGCATCTCCCTGAAACTGGCCGGTGGTGTCCCTTCTCTCGAAAACCATCTTGGAGATGCCTCAATCTGGCTAGAGGACTAGACTCACAAGGATGCCTATTTATAGTACAAGCAGCTCGGCATAGTGTCGACACTCACGATATAATGTCGACACTCACCCCTATTATTAGTGCTGACTCGTGTTTTGTCCCGGTTGGTGTCTCCAACCGGGACTAAAGGTTCATCTTTAGTTCCAGTTGGTGACACCATCCTGGACAAGGTACAAGGTGCACGACATAATGTTGACACTCACCCCTATCATTAGTGCTGCCTGGCCCAGCTTGCCGAAATCCCTCCAAACGGGACTAAAGATGAACCCTTTCCCTCTATTTATAGGTCTTTCGCTTTATTTATAGGCTTCCACCTCAGCCTGACCTATCATGTTCGAGATTTTTTGGCTTTCGGTCCAAATGACCGATGTTATGTGTAGAATCGTGGCATAGTTTATGATATTGTGCCCATATTATGCATGCATGTGGAAATTGGGATGGAGAACAATGTTGCAGGAGGAAGTTTTCCTTTTCGTCGCATGGATAAGCCATTTTCCATTTTTCGAGCGCAAAAAACGGGTTGTTTTGTGAACAACCACCAAAATGCTATTTCAGAATGCTACCTTCCCATTTTTATAAAAAACTAGATCACCTAACATGGACTATCTCCCAACCGGGACATCTCAAACCTTTCCATTCATCCCAGGTAAAAAGGACAAATGTCTGCCGAATCGGTAGGAAGTGAGTCCGGTTTGTACTGCAGGTACAAGATCTAACGCCCGTGATTTTTTGAAAAAATTATTTTAGACTCGCAATATGTGGTTTCTTCAGAGATCCAATGGAAGTTCTAATGATGCTCGTCCCCTATCTTCATGCACGCCGATTCGACCTCAGTTTGAAAAGGGAAAATTTCAAAACGGGCATACGAAATTCAAAAAAATGTCCAAACAATGTAAATCCTTTGCATGGTGTCATATTATGTGACATAGTTGTAAGGAAAAATACCAGACTTGGTATATTGATCATGTCTCGAAAAAACCTTCACAAAATGACCTATCATGTTCGAGGTTTCATGGCTTTCGGTCCAAATGACCGATGTTATGTGCTGAATCGCGGCATACTTTGTGATACTGTGCCATATTATGCATGCATGTGGACATTGGGAGGAGAATAATGTTGCAGGAGGATATTTTCCTTTTCATCGCACGGAAAATCCATTGTCCATTTTCCGAGCGTAAAAAACGGGTAGTTTTATGAAGTAACCACCAAAATGTTGTTTCAGAATGCTACCGTCCCATTTTTATAAAAAACTAGACCACCTTACATGGACTATCTCCCAACCGGGAGATCTCAAACCTTTCCGTTCATCCCAGGTAAAGAGGACAAATGTCTGCCAAATCGATAGAAAGTGGGTCCGGTTTGTACTACAGGTACAAGATCTAACGCCCGAGATTTTTTGGAAAAATCATTTATAGACTCGCAATGTGTGGTTTCTTCAGAGATCTAATGCAAGTTCTAACGATGCTCCTCCCCTATTTTCACGCACGGCGGTTCGACCTTAGTTTTAAAAGGGAAAATTTCAAAACGGGCATACAAAATTCAAAAAAATGTCTGAACAATGTAAATCCTTCGCGTGATGTCATATTATGTGACATAGTTGCAAGGAAAATACTAGACTTAGTATATTGATCATGTCTCGAAAAAACCTTCACAAAATGACCTATCATGTTCGAGGTTTCATGGCTTTCGGTCCAAATGACCAATGTTATATGCTGAATCGCGGCATAATTTGTGATGCTATGCCCATATTATGCATGCATGTGGACATTGGGATGGAGAACGATGTTGTAGGAGTAAGTTTTCCTTTTCTTCGCACGGAAAAGCCATTTTCCATTTTCCGAGCGCAAAAAACGGGTCGTTTTGTGAAGCAACCACCAAAATGCTATTTCAGAATGCTACTGTCCCATTTTTCTAAAATACTAGACCACCTTACATGGACTATATCCAAACCGGGAGGTCTCAAACCTTTCCGTTCATCCCGGGTAAAAAGGACAAATGTCTGCCGAATCGGTAGGAAGTGGGTCCGGTTTGTACTACAGGTACATGATCTAACGCCCGTGATTATTTGACAAAATCATTTTGAGACTCGCAATATATGGTTTCTTCAGAGATCCAATGCAAGTTCTAATGAGGCTCGTCCCCTATCTTCATGCATGCCGGTTCGACCTTAGTTCGAAAAGGGAAACTTTCAAAACGGGCATATGAAATTCAAAAAAAATTCCGAACAATATAAATCCTTCACGTGGTGTGATATTATGTGACATAGTTGCAAGGAAAAATACCAGACTTGGTATATTGATCATGTCTCGAAATAACCTTCACAAAATGATCTATCATGTTCGAGGTTTCATGGCTTTCGGTCCAAATGACCGATGTTATGTGCTGAATCACTGCATAGTTTGTGATACTATGCCCATATTATGCATTCATGTGGACATTGGGATGGAGAACAATGTTGCAGGAGGAAGTTTTCCTTTTTGTCGCACGGAAAATCCATTTTCCATTTTACGAGCGCAAAAAACGGGTCGTTTTGTGAAACAACCACCAAAATGCTGTTTCAGAATGCTACCGTCCTATTTTTCTAAAATACTAGACCACCTTACATGGACTATCTAACAACCGGGAGATCTCAAACCTTTTCGTTCATCCTGGGTAAAAAGGACAAATGTCTGCCGAATCGGTAGGAAGTGGGTCCGGATTGTACTACTGGTACAGGATCTAACGCCCGCGATTTTTTTTAAAATCATTTCTAGACTCGCAATATGTGGTTTCTTGAGAGATCCAATGCAAGTTCTAACGAGGCTCGTCCCCTACCTTCATGCACGCTGGTTTGGCCTTAGTTATTCAAATAAAAACACTTTATATGTTTAAAGTTTTTCAATATTCCAAATTAATATGCAAAACATATAAGTTAATTCCTTTTTAATTTAAAATGGTTAATAGTTTAAATGGTTACATTAATTATTTTTAAAAACAGAAAATGGTTTTGAATTAATTATTCAAATTCAAACACTTTTTATGTTTAAAGTTTTTCAATATTCCAAATTAATATGCAAAAAATATAAGTTAATTCATTTTTAATTTAAAATGGTTAATAGTTTAAATGGCTACATTAATTATTTTTAAAAACAGATTTTTTTTGAATTAGTTATTCAAATTCAAAACACAGTTTATGTTTAAAGTTTTTCAATATTCCAAATTAATATGCAAAAAATATAAGTTAATTCATTTTTAATTTAAAATGGTTAATAGTTTGAATGGTTACATTAATTATTTTTCAAAATGGAAAATGGTTTTCAATTATTTATTCAAATTCAAACACTTTTTATATTTAAAGTTTTTCAATATTCCAAATTAATATGCAAAAAATATAAGTTAATTCATTTTTAATTTAAAGTGGTTAATAGTTTAAATGGTTACATTAATTATTTTTAAAAACAGATTTTTTTTGAATTAGTTATTCAAATTCAAACACTTTTTATGTTTAAAGTTTTCCAATATTCCAAATTAATATGCAAAAAATATAAGTTAATTCATTTTTAATTTAAAATGGTTAATATTTTAAATGGTTACATTAATTATTTTTCAAAACGGATAATGGTTTTCAATAATTTATTCAAATTCAAACACTTTTTATGTTTAAAGCTTTTCAATATTCCAAATTAATATGCAAAAATATAAGTTAATTCATTTTTACTTTAAAATGGTTAATATTTTAAATGGTTACATTAATTATTTTTAAAAACAAAAAATGGTTTTGAATTAGTTATTCAAATTCAAACACTTTTATGTTTAAAGTTTTTCAATATTCCAAATTAATATGCAAAAAATATAAGTTAATTCATTTTTAATTTAAAATGGTTAATAGTTTAAATGGTTACTTTAATTATTTTTCAAAACGGAAAATGGTTTTCAATTATTTATTCAAATTCAAAAACTTTTTATGTTTAAATCTTTTCAATATTCCAAATTAATATACAAAAATATAAGTTAATTCATTTTTATTTTAAAATGGTTAATATTTTAAATGGTTACATTAATTATTTTTAAAAATAGAAAATGGTTTTGAATTAGTTATTCAAATTCAAACACTTTTATGTTTAAAGTTTTCAATATTCCAAATTAATATGAAAAAAATATAAGTTAATTCATTTTTAATTTAAAATGGTTACATTAATTATTTTTAAAAACAGAAAATGGTTTTGAATTAGCTATTCAAATTCAAACACTTTTTATGTTCAAAGTTTTTCAATATTCCAAATTAATATGCAAAAAATATAAGTTAATTCATTTTTGATTTAAAATGGTTAATAGTTTAAATGGTTACATTAATTATTTTTAAAAACAGAAAATGGTTTTGAATTAGTTATTCAAATTTAAGCACTTTTTATGTTTAAAGTTTTTCAATATTTCAAATTAATATGGAAAAAATATAAGTTAATTCATTTTTAATTTAAAATGGTTACATTAATTATTTTTTAAAACAGAAAATTGTTTTGAATTAGTTATTCAAATTCAAATACTTTTTATGTTTAAAGTTTTTCAATATTACAAATTAATTATCATTTAAAAAACATTACAAATTTAAACCCCAAAATAAAAAAATAAGGCGGGAACAGAGAAATAATGTGTGAAAAATTTGAAAATAGGACCTTTAGTCCCGGTTTCTGGTTCCAACCGGGACTAAAGGCCCCCTGCGCGCGCCTCTAGGGCTCATCCCAAAATATTAAAAAAAAGTGGAGAATACATCCCGGTTGGTGCCACCAACCGGGACGTATGACCCTTTAGTCCCGGTTGGTGGCACCAACTAGGATAAAAGAGGCTTCGGTACTTAACCGCGCTCCCCTTCTTCTTCCCCGTTCCACTTTCAGTCAACCGCAACAGATCGCCACCGCTGCGAGGACAAGCGCTCGATCGCCGTCAGGCTGCCCAACCGCCGCCCCGCTGTCGGCATCCACGCGCTGCCCCGTCGCCGGACTCCACGCGCTGCCCCGCCATAGCGCCTCCACACGCTTCTTCTTCCTCAACCCCGACGAGCTCCGCCACGCACCTCGTCGGCGCTCCGAGCCTCGCCTTGCCTCGTCATCGTCCCCAATCGCTTCAGGTTGAGCCGCTGAACCTTCCTGGCCTAGTATTTGCTTCCTGGCGTCGCGTGTAGCCGCTGCTCTCCGTGCACCCGAGTGCTCCGTCGCAGCTACTCGCCATCGTTCTTGCTCCGACGACCATTAGCTAGCGGCACTAGGTTAGTCACGTTCCTCTCGCTCGCGCGGTTCGAACAGACCCAACGGCGCTCCCTAGAATCGCCGGAAACGTCACCGGCGACCACCGCCTACCGCTCCGCGTCGTCATGCGTGACGTGGCCACCACGTGGCCACAGGGTGGACCCAGCGTGGCCTGGGGCCCGCTCGTCAATGAATATGGGTAGATTTATGTGGTACAGAAAGTTTTAGGGTTAGGGTTTGATAACGTCAGGGTGACGCAATAATCTTTTATTCTTTTCAGAAATGTTTAAAAATGGCAGAAATTGATGTAAACTTCTAACATTCATAACTAATTCATATTTAATTAGAAAAATATGAATAATATATCAAAATGGTTCAGAAAATTGAGATCTATCTGTTTAAGCTATCATCATACATTGTGAAGAAACTTAAAAAACCCTATTTTAGTTAAAGAAACATCGACACCCCTTATGTACATGTGGGTTCGCTGGTGTGTCCTCGCCAGGGCATCGCGAATCCTTTTAAATCGATGTTGCACCTAGGGTTAGTGTAGGATCTCTAAATATTACATGTCATACATATTGATTGCGCATTGCATTATGCCATGTATTGATTGCCTCCTTTCTTTCCGGTATTGGTTCTTCGCGATATGATCCGAGCTCGAGGCAGAAGTCAACAACACCGAAGATCCATATCTGTCTACTGAAGTACAAGGAAAGCATAGCCTCTAATTCTAAACCTATGTTTTATAAAGTATTTACTTTCTCACTATGTTGCACACGATTCCAATGTGGTCTTTTGTCGGTAGCTAGCGTTACCTATCTGCTGCACAGTTTCCCTTTTGTAGCCTTATACTCATGTTCCACTGCTCCTAGTATACCTAAGTGACCCCTCTCATATGCATATGAGGTTTCTCCGAACTAGGTTTTACACCCCTCGAAACTCCGAATATTGATTTTAATTGATTTTTATTATTGTAAATATTGTAAATTCATTTTAATTATTGTGTATGTATATATTAGGGTTTGTCCGAATTAGGTTTATATCTTGCAACACCCTACCTAACCTTCTCCCTTAGACGCTTTGACTTATCCGTTTTTCCATCTATGCAGAAAATATGGAACCACATGACAGAGATGAAGAAAAGGAAGAGTTGGTCTATGGTGTGATCCGCGGGGAGGAAAATGTTGATGTATCAACGTTTTTGAACAACTCCGGTGAGGGTGATCCTCCTTTTGACGGAAGAGACGACTTCTTTGAGGAGAAGGTGATGCCTTCCGTGAGGGAGAAGGCGATGCCTTCTATGATCCAGAGGGAACCTTCAATATTACAAACTCTGGCGAGGTGCATGTAATATAATTAATTAATCATCTGCTATCTATATACAAATATTAAAGATGATCTTTCTTCTTTTAGCCCTCTGGATCGAGCAAATCTACTAAAAAGAGCAGACTAGGCCCAACCAAAAAGTTGGAAGACCATGAGAGGTTCAGGATCGAAGAAGTCAGTGACGACGGCAAATCAACGCCTCCCCTTGTTATCGCAAACAAATTTGTGGCACAATGCGGAGTAATGGTTATGGACTTCGTCCCGATCACCATTTGAAACTGGAATAGGCCTTCTAAAGTGGAAGAAGAGGGAACGTCTTTATTTCTCCCTACCATGGCCAAAGATTTACTGTGGAAGAGGCTCATGCTTAATTTCACCCTACCGAAGGTAGAGCTGGATCCAAATGTGGAGGATCCAGTTGAGGATGCCAAGCAACATGCCAAAGCCATGCAGATGAAGGTCAGGGAGTGGGCTTTGAATAAGATGGCCTAGTGTTTCACCAATTGGAAGAAAATATTGCACATTGACTATGTCATGAAAGAGAAGACTCCAGATTTTGAGAAGATTCATTATCAGAAGTTAAAACCATTCTAGGATGAGTTTGTGAATTACAAGACATCAGAAAAAGATAAGAAAATGTCTGAAATGAATAAGCTAAATGCTGCTAACAAGTAGTATCACCATACTATGGGGCAAGGTGGCTAATGGCTGGCATTCCTAAGTGGAAGAAACTTGAGGATGAACTGCGTGCTAACAAGATCATCCCAGAGATAGACGATTGGATCGAACGTGCAAAGAATTGGTTTTACGGGCATGAGGGCACGTTGGACTCAGAAGGGAAGTGTATATATAACATAAGACATAAAGAATACCCCTTGCCAATCGAGAACATAAGAAAAGTAGTAAAGGCTGTTGTAGATGGGGACATCATTCCCAATAGATAGAATGACGAGCTCACACTCGCCCTTAAGGAACACGATGGACGAACACGAGGCACAATAGGCTCACAACCATGGAGCACTGGGTTTCCCGGAGAGAGGAAGAAATATCATGATAGAAGCCTTAAGAGGAGAAAGGACAAGGAGGAAGTTGAAGCAAAAATTCAGGCAGACCAGATGCATATAATTAAAGAACAAATAAAGCAACAACAAGATTAAATTAACGCACTTAGCCAACAAGCTACTACTAGACCATATTAGTAGCACATGGTGGTAGAACCTGCATTCGATGCTACCGGCCTATCGAATAATCGAAAAAGCAGTGTGGCTTCCACCGAGGTCCCGGGTGATGATGATGATGATGATGGTGCACCGACGATGGCTCTTGTTGGCTACCCTGTGGATGATATCACGGAGACGACACATTGCGAGCTACATGTCAAAGTTGTGAACATAACAATGAAGGTGGCGGTCGGCTATGCCTTACCTATTGTACCTGCACCAACTTACCATTGTCGTCCGGTTCCATAGGGCTACGCTATTGTTGGGGTGGATAAATTCATGCACAACTTTCAAGGTTTGAAGCTAGACTACCCTGCAAGTGAAGGGGATGTGACTGAACTGGTAGAAGCAAAAAACGTCACCATTCTATGGCCAAAGGAATGTATCGTGCATCTAAATCAGACGCCAAGGCCATCTTCACCGCTGCCTCACCCGTCTCCAGCGCAGTCGTCGCCGTCGCGGCAGCTCTCTCCGTCGCCTCACCAGTCTCCGTCGCCTCACTAGTCTCTGTCGCCTCACCAGTCTCCAGCGCAGTCGTCGCCGCCACGGCAGCCATCGCCGGCGCCTCAGGAAAAAAGCGTAAGCGTACCACCGCTACTCTGCGGAGTGGTAAGCGATTGCCGACATGTAAACAGGAGCCTGTTCCAAAAGTACCAAAGGTTCCTCCCAAGAGAGCTTATGAATGTACTGAAGAGGAGACTACGGCGATCATCGAGGCAGAAATGACAGCGTTTTTCGCTAAGCTGAGGCGGCCGAAAGAGCCAGAGTTCCCCATCACCGAAGAAGATAAAGCCCGAGTGTTCAAAATGCTAAAGGGCCTTCACCAACCTGAGCCAAAGCTGTCATCAGGCTATGAGCGCTCTATTCTCAAGTCACAAGCGGCACAACAAGTGTCGAAGAGCACTAGTGCAAGCGGGAAATCTGTTCCCCAGATCAGAGAACAAACAAAACAATCTTGCGCCCCTCTGAAGGTGATTTCCCATACCAATGTGGGGTCAAGCAAATAGGCGGCCGAAGAGCAGTATGATCCAGATGTAGTTGCACTGTACGGAGAAGCGGCCGCTGCTCAAGGTATGAGTATTGCCCACTACTTATCCCAGTTACAGTACTTCCCCGTGGGTGAAGTAGCATACAAATACCAATACATGAAACATCTCATCAAACCTGAGGAGGTAAAGAATCTTCCAACAAAAATGCGAAGATTGCATAACTGGTACATGCATGCCACAAAGGCCAGGGATAACTGGATACTGCTGAGGGTTACAAAAAAGCATTACAGGAAAGAATCAGATGACATGGTATCCATTGAATTTTGTGAACTATTTCAATTATTCAATCAAGACGCCTTGGATAAAGCGATCATCAGTGCCTATTGGCTGTAAGTACTAATTCTGTAATTAATTAAGTCTCTAGCTATCTCACCTTGTTTATTGCATGTACATAATCATACTTAATATGCAGAATGAAGATTCTCGAATGCAACAGAGGAAAAATCTATGACATTGGGTTCGTTGACCCATATTTTGTTCATCAAGCTAATCTAAAAAAAAACCAGGATACGGAGGATAATATTGTCCACGCGTTAAGGTTTCAAGAAACCAGAAGGGAAATACTATTTTCTTACAACTTCGAGTGAGTGTTATTGTCTTGTATACACTTCCTATTTCGCTTACTCGATGTTAAGTGTACAATTGATGAGTTATGCATGCGCAGCTTCCACTATATTCTATTAATCATTCAACCTGACAAAGGGCGGGTACTAGTCATGGACTCGAAACATAAACCCCTTGAGACGTGGGCGGACATGCAAATGATTCTCTAGCGGTAATTCTAATTATTACGGCACTATATCGGCAACGTTCGTGAATTTCATGATATCAAGTAATTAATAACTTCTTTTATTCGTTTTCTTTGCTGGGCAGCGCTTGGAAACAGTTCACCAAGAAGACTAGGGGTGTTTGGGAAGAGGAGCTTACATTTAAACCACTAGATGTAAGTACCACTAGCTATATTCGCGCATCTCTTTGATTCTAGTTTTGATACCATTATCATGCTTGATTATTATTTTGATTGAACTCTGTTCTCGTAAAGTGCCTGACGCAGGGACCTGGGAACAATTTATGTGGATACTATGTTTGTGAGTTCATCCGTCAGACGTGCTGTGAGAAGGGCAGAAATTTAGAGCAACTTAATGTACGTAAATAATTTTCATAGTTCTTTATTACCATTAAATTGTGTTTAGTTTCATTCATATAGGTTGACTCCTTTTTTAAATCAGCTCGAATGGCTGCGGGACGATCTTCTGCCAAAGGATCACATACGAGCAATTCAGGAGGAATTGGCGGGATTCTTGGATGCAGAATTCCTAAACCGAAAAGATAATACTATACGGCAGCGAGTGTATAGGCAATATGGACACAAAGAGATTATTTTGTATGTATATATGTGCATGAAACCCGTGTATCGAATGTAATATGTTCGACACTTGGATCTCTATTGTCATGATGATGTTGTGTAATACAATGGTTCCTTCATTGATGAGTAAAAACACAAAATAAAAAATAAAACAATATAAATGAATTCTCTGCCGCGGTACAAAAAAGTGGCCAAAATGCTGCCGTGGGAAAAAATGTGACCAAAATGAATTCTCTGCCGCGGCAGAGAAATGTGCCAAATCTCTGCCGTGGCAGAGAGTATTTCGTCCCGGTTCGTGTTACAAACCGTGAAGGTTGGTCCTCCCCCTCCCCTCGCGCGGAGCAGCAGCCACGTGGACCACATTTTGTCCCGGTTCGTGGCCTAAATGGGACTAAAGGGTCAGGGCTTTAGTACCGATTGCCCCGTCCCGGTTGGGCAACCGGGACTAAAGCCCCTTACCAACCGGGATGCATGGATCTGTTTCTACTTGTGTGGCTTTCTTGGCACAGTTGATTAATCCTTTATGTTTCGACATCCAATCCATTCCTAGTACTACTTCCAAACCTTTGGTTCCAAGTACTATTAGATTAGCATAAAATCTATTCCATGGATTCTGATAGGTACGGCCTTGCAAATTTGTCTAGCTTTGGTGGTTGAACCAGGTATTTGAACTATCATAACATGCTTCAATTTTGTTGGTTGAATCTTACTAGTGCATGCAAATTCTTCTGTAACAAACGAGTGCGATGCTCCATAATCAAACAACACTCTTGCAAGTACTGAGTTAACAGAAAACATACCCAGCACGACATGTGGTGCTTCCTAAGCTTCCTCAGAATTCATGTGAAACAGACGGCCGTTACGGTTGAGTGAGTTCCTTGGGGAAAATCTACTTCCAGGCTAAACACGGCGCTGCTGCTAAGCTGGGTCATTCACATTGGGGGCTGCGGCAAGCTTCTTGGGGCACTCATTGGAGTAGTGACCCTTAACTCTGCATTCATAACAAGTAACCTGAGACGTGTCTTTTCCTACAATAGGCATGGCATTGCTTCCAGTCCTTGGGGCAATATTGGTGTTGTTGGCATTGTTGTTGTTGAACTTGGGCGGTTCACGGTTGAAATTGTTGGAGTTGCCGGGGTTGTTTTTGTGGTTTCCTCCGGGCCTTGGGTTTCCTCCTCCACGATTGGGATAGTTCGTACGGGTCATCGGGGGTCTATTGTTTCTCGAGGCATATCCTGCAGACGGGTTGGTACGATACTTTGGGGTATGGTGGGTTCCTGGTTGATGCATCATTCGATGCTTGCGATTCTCATTGGCTTGGTTTGTCTTGCCTTCCATCTGGATTGCCGAATCCACTAAGGCTTTAATGTCAGCGAAAGGAATGTTGACTAATACCGTCTGCATCTCATCATGTAGAACATTCAAGAATCTCTCCTTCTTGGCTTCAGTGTCAATCTCATCTTGTGCATACCTAGCTAATGACAGAAATTTGTCATGGTAGTCAACTACTGTCATCCTCCCTTGCTTCAATTCTCTGAATTCATCTCTCATCCTCTTGATTAAACCTGGTGGCCCATGGGTTCGGCTGAACTTGAGTTTGAATTCATCCCAAGTCATCATATGTCCTCCATTCATGGTGCAAATGCTATTCCACCAAGCTCTTGCATCACCTTCTAGATAATGGGTGGTAAACAACACTTTCTCATTGGCCTCCACTCCTGCGACTTCTAAGTTGTTCTCCATGGTCTGCAGCCAGTCATCCGCATCTAATGGCTCTTTAGACTTACTAAAAATGGGTGGATTGGTGTTCTGAAAGTTCTTGATCTTGGATCCATGGTTGTCCTGGTTTCCATGGCCTTGATTGTTATTGGCCATATGAGCTATGTGTTTAAGGGCGGCTAAGTTGGCTTGACGTTCAGCTCTTTCAGCTTGATGGTCAGAAACCAACATTTGCAAGATTTGCAGCATTGGGTCCTGAGATGAGCTGCTTCCTCCGCGAGGCATCTGAAGATTGAGATAGATCATGAGACAAGAGGGAAATTTTGAAGGTTCGTGGCTTTGTTTTTGAAAAGTTTTTAAACTTTAAGTTTGACTCAGATTTTTGCCAACTAGCAACTTGCTTTTCATTCATTCATTCATTTATAGCACCCAATACAAACACACACCACACTAAGGTAACAGATGGTTTTAAGAACCATTCTGTGAAGCTACGCTACAATGGGACCGAATACAACACACACCTACGATAGTGCTCAATTGCTACTACTCATCAGAATCAGTGGCTTCATCATCATCATCAATGAAGGCAGAATCATCATCATCAGTATGGAAGTCCATGGCTTGGTCCTCCAAGTAGTCATCATCACTGAGGTAGGAGTAGGGATATCCACGGATATCCTCCCCTGCATTCCCCCTCTCCTCCAGCTGCATGTCTCGCTCATGGATGGTCTCCTCCAAGTCTGACATTTGTGACGAAGGCGAGCGATGATGCGATCATTCTTGTCACGCAGACGGCGAAATGACTTGCGCTCCTTCACAAGGATGGCGAGGGTCTGGTCCTTCTTGACTGCAATGGCATAGTTGTGTTTGGCATATGCGCGGGCGTTGTCCAACTCCTTCTTCCTGTCATACACCATGAAGCTGAGATGATCCACGTGATGCTTCAGCTCGGGATGTTGTGGCGCCTCCAATGGCTATCCCATAGCATCGCGCCTTGCATAGTACTCAAAGCGAGTACCCTTGATCTGATTGATGCTTTGCCCACACAGACAGGCAAGAGCTTCCTGCATAGCCCTAGCGATTCCGTCTAGCCAGTTGTTCTCTCTTAAGGTGAATTGGATTCCCTCTGAGGTGGGTGCCTCCATCTTGCCTCTAAGATGTGCAACAATTATCCACTGTAGTTGTCCTCGTTGCTGATCGTTGAGCTATGCTCCGAAGAACTTGGGGTGTGGGTGCTCAAGAAGTTCTGAGAGTTGGTCCAGATCGCGCTCAAAGATGAGCTGTCCTCCATTGCCCAACTGGTAGAACTTGCTATACTTCACCTCCATCTATAAGAATGTAGGATGAGTAAGTTAGTAGAGTTATCAAGTGTGTCATTTTTTATGTAACTTTGCAAGAATTTTTGAGGGACATGAATTTTCATGAAAGAATCTAAGTGACAAGAATGAGAATAGGTTTTCATAAATACTCACTTCTTTTGTTTTGAAACTAATTTTCTGATTCAAGCGTCCATTCTAACTAGGGTCTCCTATGGTCAGGATGGCTCTGATACCAACTTGTCAACACCCGGATTTTTAATCCCAGATGCCTGTTATGCCATACATTGCAATCCCAGGATTACCTTTTTGCGAGACATAACAGATTGGTACCATAGTTCATCATACATTACAAACCATAATAAAGTTCTTACAAATAAAGGATCTCATGATCTGGTCTTAATAAAATCAACACAGCGGATTAATATAATAAGGGTAGTGTGGTCGAAGATCCATCTTCAGGGTCACAGGCAATTCTGACGATGGGAGATGATCCTAGTTGTCATAGACTTCATGCTGTCCATCATCCTGGTAGTCCTCCTCATAGTCTGGCCATAGGAATATCCAGGGACAAAGCCATGAGTACTCTTTAAGTACTCACAAACTATCACTAACAAGTAAAGTGGTTCAAGTAGGAATCCTAAGCTCTAGGTTTATTTGCAAAAAGCCAGGTTTATCTCTAACTAAGTTTAGAAGTAAAGAAAACTAACTTAAAGTTTTACAAAACCTAAGTGGGAACTTAGTTTTCATGTTCACAACCTAGTTGTGGTCAGGTCAAAGTCATAGTTCATTTCACAAGTCATTTTGAAAACATCTGACGACGGAACAGTATGGCCACTCCAACTATCCATAACTGTGGACGTGGCTATTTGAATAGTTTGACACTCTGCAGAGGTGGTACACTTTCACCACAACATTCGATACATCCGTCAGGAACAATCCTAAATCACCATACTCAGTATGCGGATAATCAATCCTAAACTTTCAATAACACACCATAGTATAGGCACCTCCCCTATGAGTTTGGCCTCCCAACCATGACCATCTGTCATCTTGGGAACTGCACAGGCGGAAAATCATCACGAGGTAGCCTAAGCTCAAACCTCTTCCGCAAGGTAACCCATACTAAGATATACAAACTTCTAGTCAAGACCTACCCAAATTCGGGTATTGTGGTTGTACGGTAAAATTGGAATGGTATCGCATCCGAACCCAACCATCAGTTTTATAAAGGGGCTAAGGCTCATGCCTCAACATTTTCATCATCAAATCATCTGGTGTTCATAACACATGTCAAATTATTTCATTAGAATGACTCATCATTCTAAGGTTTTCATAATCATTTTCACCAAGTATTTCCATCTAAAGTGATCAAGTTTTATGCTTAGCACTAGCCAGTAAAGTTAGGGGTAATCACTAATGAGGGGTGATAACCAAGTGCAACTATCCAGATCTAGATCTCATGCCTCAATATGACATCTAGTTCTAACTAACTTAGGCCAAGTTTTATGCTCTTTATGCTACCTATAATATCTTTCCAAAACTCACTGAATACTAACTATAAGTAATAAATAACTATGATAAAGAAATAAAAGAATAAAGCTTGCAAGTAAAACTGGGATTTGGTATAATCAATTGGTATAACCAAATATGCCTTAGGTCTCTAGTTTGCATAGTTATCATGCAAGTGTTAGCTTGCATAGTGTAGCTTTCATGGTTTATCTTAGCTTGCCTTGAGTTGTGCAGTGATTGAAGTTGTCCTCTGTTTCCTCTTCGTAGTAGTCCCCTTCCTCCTCGTATGCTTGGTCGGTACTAGCATCTATAAATAAATACGAGGTACATAATCCCCAAACAATACTTAACTACTTCTATTTAGCACACAAAGGTTCACACTAGATAATCTAGCATCATCACAATCATCACATGGATTAAAGCCTTAGTCTTATTTATTTTATTTTGGAAAAGCAATTTCTACTCATTGAAAAACTACTTAAGGTTTAATATTCTCCAATTTAAAATATGGGATCATGTTGACACATGTCATCACCACATATTTAATACTTGGGAATGTGATTTAAGGTGGTGTCACAATTTAATAAGGTTTAACATTATTATTTTAATTAATTAAAGTGACTATAAATGCCTATGGGGCATTCTTTCAATACTTGTCCATTATTACTGCAAGTAAACCTAGATCTTTTTACATATTCAGAAAGATCTTGTCAAATGTGATTTTTGAGAGTTGGAATCAACTCAAAAGAATTTATGGTTAATTTTTGAAAAATGTTTGAATGCAGAAAAGTCTCTGCCTTCTTAATTTTACTATAGGTGATCTATAATTCCAAATGGTTTGAATCCAACGGGCTTGGATTAATAATTCAATACCTTTCTAGCGAAATTAGTTTCATGACAGTTGGTTCAGTGAATATATATGAATTTATTTTTGAATCAACTAACAGAACTAGGTTTGAACTAAATTGGAAAAATCTATATTTGAATCTATTGGGTTGCGCGGGAACTAAATGGGCCGGCCCACTGCACACAGCGCTATGCTTGGGCTGACTTAAAGGGGATGTCCCACCTATCAGCGAGACAGGGGCTCCCGAAGGGGTATTCTTCAATCTAGGCCCTACGATAAGAATCTAATCTAACGGCTGGGGTTCATCATCGACGACGAACAGCTCCGGCGAGGTCTAAACCCTAACGCGGGGGTGGGGGTCGTGTGAGGCTCACATGGGCTCCAGCTAGGGTTGGTGTTGGGGGCGAACGACGTTGTCGATGACAGCGGTTCGAATGGTGGTCGCGACGGCTCCTAGGGCGGCTCCAATCAACAGCTCCGCTTCTCCTTCTCCACGGCAGACTCCGGTGAAATTCTGACGCTGCGGAGCTCGCCTTGCTCCCGGGAAGGGTCAATGGTGTTCTATGAGAGGTGGGTAGTGAGGTGGTGTGGCGAATTGAGGTTGGGGTGGCCTCCTTTTATAGCCAAGCGAGAGAGGCAGTGTGGCATGGGCAGAGCTCGTCGGGGTCGACGGCACAACGAGCTATTGGCATGGCGGAGGGTGTAGGCCGGTGTGCGGTCTCCTGGCGATGCTTAAGGGGGCGCGACAAGGGGGGTCGAGGTTGGTCAGAACGGGCTGGTGCTCTGAGCGGGACCGACAGCAATTTCGATGATGCATAGTTGCTACGGGCCGTGCGGCGACGAACGAGGATGTTTGGGAACTAGCTGGTGTTAAGGCGGGTGTGTGCACGCGCGGTTAGGTCGAGGCGCGGTGTACGCGAGCTGGTAGGGTGCGGCGCTCTAGCATGCTATCGGCCTGGCATAGAGACAGTGGGCGCGGCGTTTCCTCGGTGGTCCAGGGCTTGGCTGTGTTCAAGGGCTGGACAGGGGGTGGCGGTGGACGGTGAGCTGCCTCCTAGACATCGTGGCTGGGCATGGTATTGCCTCCTGCTAGCTAGCCATGGTTAGCCGACAATGGGGGGCTTGGGTGGCTCAACACTGGTGCAATGGTAGCTTGCTAGCTTGTTCAATGCAGGTGTGCTCACTAGGGGGGCAAGGGGTAAGAATTGGGGACAAGGGGTTTGAATGATCACTGCTCAAAATAGTGTAGTTAGGCAGAGTTTAAATGTGTCTCCAGGTGTTTGATGAAATGGCCGAAAGAATTCAAATTTGAAAATTTTGAATGAAATTTGGTGGGTGCTCTAGTCACATGCTTGGTGGTATCTAGTTTCTTGGGTTTGGCAAGGTGAACTGGTTTGAGTGGTTTTTGAGAAATGGTGATCTTAGTACCTACACTTGATTCAGTTTTGAATTGTTATTTGAATAGATTTGAAATCAGTTTCTGTTGGTTTGCAAAGTGGGCTTGGGTTCACTTGTACTTGTTCTAGCAAGGGGTGAAAAGAATTGGATTTGTTTCTGTTTGAAAACTTGGACTAGAAACACTCAAAGTGGTCTAGTGGTTAACTTTGGTCAAAATGACCATTTGCTCATAATGTTTATATTTGAATTTCTCTTGATTTGATTCTGCTTGGAAATGATTTAGATGATGTTGTTTTCATTTTTAAACCAATCCTTGCCATTCATAGCAATCAAACATGGAAATACAGGCATTCATGCATTCATCACATACACACATGCATTCATATGGTTTTTAATAACAAAAGTTTTTGTTAGCCCTAAATTTGGGTGATTAGAACTTGATAATCTTGATTAATATTTTTGGGATGTTACAAGCCGACTCGCGGGGGCACATGTACTCCCGCTCCTTAGGAAGCAGGGCGGCCTCGAGTGGCCGCCCATTGATGGAGAACACCCTCAGCTGCCCGCCACCCGAGCCCCTACAGCTCCAGCCAAGAGCCGCGCACGCAACACTCTCCACCAACAACCCACGACCGCTGAACAACATGGTCACCGCCAACGGGCAGCCAGTCGATGTGCGGACCCACATCATCAACAACCAAAGCTGGCGCGCACGCCAGCGCAACGACCTGAGGCATACCCTCACCAACCGCCACGACGGCGAGCCAAGGGGTTCGCTCAGCCGAGTCGGCCCCCAATTCTTCGGACCGATGATCCGAGGCGAGAAATATCCGGCGAACTTCAAAGCGCCAAAGGAGATCGAAAAGTATGACACCTCGTATGATCCTACCGTGTGGCTGGACACATACCTCATGGATATGGGAATCGCCGGCCACACTAACCTACTCGGCCCTTGCTATCTCCCCCTGATGATGGAGCTAGCGACTCGGCAGTGGATCAATACCCTCCGAGCGGACAGTATTGATTCCTGGGAGGACATGCGCGACGCCTTCATTGGGCACTTCGATGGTTCCTACATCTGCGCCACCAGCATGGAGGACCTGGAGCGATGCGTCTAGGGACCCTGCGAGTCGACCCGCAATTGGCTCCAAAGGTGGCAATATCTATGGTTCAATGCGCCCGGCATCCACCCAGAGACGGCGATCTACTGCTTCAAGACATCATGCCGCTACAAACCATTGGTCTCCAAGCTCAAGCGGGTGTACAAGACACTCGACAACATCCTAGACCTCCTCGAGATCGCCAAATGGTACGCGAAGGAGGACCCGGACCAAGAAATCGACGACGGGTCGGGTAGAAATCGCCACCCAAGCGATCACGACAACGGGAGGCGACCCGAACTACGCTACAGAAACACTCGCCTCAATGGCAAGCGTCACGGTGACGAGCGAGTCGACTTCGTCGCCAACCCTGGCTACGCGCCACACGACCCCAAGAGCTTCCGCCGCGACGGAGGACAACACCGTGACAGCGGCAACTACAAGGCGACGACGAAATTCGACCCAGCCGCTCTCCTCAACCAACCCTGTGTGTTCCACGGTAGGAAGGGGAAGCCCACCACACACATGACCGCCGACTGCCACTCCTTGAAGGAGATCGAGAAGGCATGGCGCACGAGGGAGGACCCCAACAACAACCCGCCTACCGACGGAGCATTCGGCAACGATGTCGATTCGCTCCACACCTTCACCGGGCTCGGCACAAACCGCGAGAAAAAAGGTGCTAGACCACGTCGTCGTCGTCAACGCGGTGTCCCAAGTGGACGTCCCTCGCTTCCTCAACTGGTCCGAGCAGCGCATCACGTGGAGCCGCGAATACCACTCGCCACGGATCGAATATCCAGGTCGAGTCGCCCTGGTGGTCAAGCCCAAACTGGGAGACTACTGGCTCCCCAAGACATTGATGGACGGCGGGAGGTCCATCAACATTCTCTACCTGGACACGTTCAGGCGGCTGCGGCTCCCGCAGTCGATGATCGAAACGATCCTCACCACCTTCCACGGCATCGTCCTTGATCGAAAGGCGTACTCAATCGGCAAGGTGACGCTGCCAGTCACTTTCGGCACAGCAGCAAACTTCCGCACCGAGCGGATCGTCTTCGAGCTGGTGCCATTCAACAACCCTACCACTGCGTCTTGGGGCGACAAGCGTTCGCCAAGTTTATGGCGGCGCCGCACTACACGTACAACGTGATGAAGCTCCTAGGGCCGTGTGGCATCATCACCGTCCACGGCGACCCTGACATGGCCATCGAGTGCGAGGAGAAAGGCGCCAAGCTCGCCGACACCATCATCGCCGTCGAGGCCAACCATGCGGAGGAGCTCGCCAGATACGCAAGCGGGCTTGACAAAGACGACCCCGAAATACTCAAGAAGCCCAACTCGTAGAACGGCGACTCGACCGCTTTCGAGGCCACCATGCACACCCGCACCGTCGAGCTGGTCCAAGGCAACTCAAGACAAACGGTGACGAAAGGGACAGGAATGAACCCTGCATAGGAATGGGCGCTCATCGAGTTCCTACGTGAGAATCATGACATCTTTGCATGGAAGCCATCTGACATGCCAGGTGTCCCGAGGGAACTCGCTGAGCACAAACTCAACGCCGACCCCAAAGCGCGACCTGTCAAGCAGTCGTTGCGGCCCTTCAATGAAGAGCATCGCTGAAAAATCACCGAGGAGGTGCGGCCTCTACTCGTTGTAGGCTTCATATGGCCCATCAAATACTCCAAGTGGCTGGCAAACCCAGTCCTGGTCAAAAAGAAGAATGGGACCTAGAGAATGTGTATCGACTACACAAACCTCAACAGCGCCTGCCCAAAGGTGCAGTTCATCCTCCCGCGTATCGATCAGATCATTGACTCGACCGCCGGCTTGGAGTCGCTATGTTTCCTTGACGCCTACTCTGGTTAAAACCAGATCAAAATGGAGGTTGACGACGAGGATAAGACGGCGTTCAACACGCCATTCGATGCCTTCTGCTACACCGCCATGACGTTCGGCCTTAAGAATACCGGAGTGACCTATCAACAGTGCATGCAGGAGTGCCTTGCGAGCCAAATTGTCGGCAACATCCATGTCTACATCGATGACATGGTGGTAAAGTCTAGTCGCCAGAGCGATCTACACGCCGACCTGGCCGAAACCTTCGCAAATCTGTGGAGGTACAAGATAAAACTCAACCCAGGAAAGTGCACCTTCGGTGTACCCACTGGACAGCTACTGGAGTACGTAGTCTCCAAGCGAGGCTTCGAGGAAGACCCCACCAAGATTAATACGATCGCCTGGCTCAGCAAACCCGAGTGCCTCCGTGGCCGGGCGAGTCACGGCTGTCAGCCACTTCATCCCCCGGCTAGGCGAGCAGGCAATGCCTCTCTATTGCCTAATACGCAAGAACCCTACGTTCCAGTGGGACAAGGAGGCAGACGACACGCTTCACGCACTCAAAGAAGTGCTACTCGTGGCCCCGCTGCTCGCCGCCCCCGTCGACAAGGAGCCAATTCTCGTCTACGTCGCGGCATCCAAGCGAGTCGTCAACACCGTCATGGTCGTCGAACCGCTAGAAGAGGGCAAGGAGTGCCTCATGCAGCACCCCGTCAACTACATCAGCAAGGTCCTCACCGAGTCGTGACAATGCTACCCCCAGTACCATAAACCGGTATATGCGGTTTTCCAAGCCCAGCGGCGGTTGCCGCACTACTTCCAGGAGAACCCAATCACGGTCGTTTCCTCTGTGCCATTGCATGACATTATTCGCAAACGCGAGGCGACTGGGCTAGTCGCTAAGTGGGTCGTCGAGATCGGTGTCCACAATATCAAGTACGAGCCGCGCAAGTCAATCAAGTCACATGCCCATCCTCGCCGACTAGGAGGAGGTGCAGGAGCCATAGAAGCTGTCATACCTCCATTACTGGTCGCTCCACTTCGACAGGTCCAAGAACGCAGAGGGCGCAGGAGCAGGGATCATACTCACCTCCCCCAAGGGCGACAAGCTGCGCTACGTGTTGTACCTCAACTTCACCCCCTACACCAACAACATGGCCAAGTACGAGGCCGTCCTTCACGGCATGCAAACCACCAAGGAGATGAACATCAATCGCCTGTGGTGCTATAGCGACTCCGAACTCATCACCGCGTAAGTCGCCGGTACCTGTGATGCCATCTCCCCCACCATGGCGGCATACCGCCAAGCAGTGGACCAGCTGGGGGGCCACATCGCTGGCTACTCCGTCGAGTGGATCGACCAGCGCAATAACGAAGAGGCCGATGCCCTCTCTCACATCGGGTCGGCGCGCCACCCGCTAGTGTCTTCCTCGACACCATCACCAAGCCCTCCGTCTCTCCCCCGAAGGAGATCGACCTTGGGATACCGCCGCAACCAGAACCAGCTCTGGTCGCCACAATTGTGGATCCAAGCGACTGAACTGCACCATACGTCGCCTACCTCAAGGGAGGGATCCTACCAGCAAACGAGACGAAGGCACGCATGATCATGCGCCACTGCAAATCCGTCGTCATCATCAACGACGAGCTCCACAAACACAGTGTGACCGGCATGTTCCAACGCTGCGTGTAGCCTGTGGAAGGCCGCAAGATCCTCCAGGACATCCACGCCGGCGACTGTGTCCACCACGTTGGTGCCCGGTCCCTAGTCGCCAAATCCATGCGACATGGCTTCTACTAGCTCACCGCGCACGCCGACGCGGTCAATATCGTCCAACGCTGTGTCGGGTGTCAAAAGTATGCCAATCAAATGCACGTACCCAGCTCGGCTCTCAAGACCATCACCATCACCTGGCCATTCGCCATGTGGGGCATGGACATGGTGGGTCCATTCAATAAGGCCCCCTACGGCTACACCCACCTCCTAGTCACAGTCGACAAATTCACCAAGTGGGTGGAGGCCAAGCCAGTTCGCAAGTGCGACGGGAAGACCACCGCCAAATTCCTACGTGAGCTCATCTACCACTACGGATTCCCACACAGCATCATCATGGACAATGACACCAACTTCTCCAAGGGCGCCATGGCCGAGTACTGCGAGGAACACAATATACGGCTCGACCTCGCATTAGTCGCTCACCCGGAGTCTAAAGCTCAGGCGGAACGCTCCAACCAGAGCATCCTCCCCGGCCTCAAATCGCGACTGAAAGTTCCCCTCGAGCAAACTCCGGGGTGCTGTGTCGAGGAGCTCCCCTCTGCCATCTGGGTAATCCGCACCTCCATCAACCGATCGACTGGGTTCACGCCCTTCTTCATGGTGTACGGCGTCGAAGCCGTCATTCCGACTGACCTCGAGCATGACTCGCCTCGTGTCGTCAACTACGTGGAGGTCGATAACGAGCCCACACGCCAAGACGGGGTCGACCAGCTTGAAAAAGCACGCGACCTAGCTCGCTCCCGCACCGCCATCTACCAACAAGGACTCCACCGCTACCACAGCCGCCGAGTCCGGACTCACACCTTCCAGGAAGGCGACCTGGTCCTGCGACTGATCCAGGACAAGAAGGGCATGCACAAGCTCTCTCCCCCATGGGAGGGACCATTCGCCATAGGGCGAGTCCTGGGCAATGACACCTACTACCTCATCGACGTCCGAGGCAACGGACAACTCGACGTCAAGTGGCTGTGGAATGTAAATCTCCTAAGGAAGTTCTACACCTAGAACTCCAACATGTATTCCCCCCGCCATGCAATAAACATGTTCGACTCGCACAAATTGTGTCTACTCTCCAACCCTTATGCCATTCGCACTTGTAAAAATAGCATTACACTAATTACGAAAGTCAACCCTTATCGCGCGACCGGCACGGCTAAGTAGTGCGACGGAATGGCATCGACAAAGTTTGGGCCTTGCGACGCCAACCCAGAGCCCCATCGGAGTCGCCTCGCTCGATTGGACTGCCGGGCCAAGACAACCGCACTCCCTTCCCACAGCGACCCAGTCCTCCGCATCCTCGGCGCAGTGAGTCGAATGGTCAAGTACCACGCTCGGGGATTGACGCCTGTCCAAACCTACATGGCTAGGGAAAACATCAAGTATGAGAGCGCGCCCTGGACTAGCCATACGACTGGCTCTTCGAGTCAGGCGGAGCGACGCGCCAATCACAACGCTCTGTCCTCACCTACCTTGGGAATGCGACTAGAACGGCTAAGTACCACGCTCAGGGACTCGCCCAACTGACCCTGTTCGCGTTCGGGAAAACAGCTAAGTACAGAGCACCCCTTGGGGTCGCCAAGCTACTGGCTTCCCAAGCCATGGCGAGTCGATCTCAACTAACTAACAGTATAAAAACAAACATACATACACAAACACGAGGTAAACCACATAAAAGGGCGGACGTTCTCGAGGACTCGCATAAAAAAACAATCCAAACTCAAATCATAGCTGACACAAGCATACTTGCATTCCTTACGGCAACAAAATTGTGTTCTCTTACAAGGGTAGACATAAACTTATTTAAATGAATGCCAGCCGGCAAAGCTATCTGTTCTGCAGGCTTCGATGACGACGCGCCACTGCTACCACGAACACGGATGAAGGGGACCTACGGATTCAACGGGTGCGTGGTCAAGGTGCCCGCCATCACAAATTCGAACGGCTGCTCCATCTTGAAGTTGCGGTGCGTCGGCTCGGTGTCGTTCGGAGCAACGATGATCTCCTGGTACGACAGGAGGTCGCCCATCGCCAGCACCCGCTCGGAGTACACAGCCGCCCTATCGGTCGATTTCAATCGAGCCCGTCGCCGAGGGGTACGCTCTGGTGGCATCATCAAGGTCGAAGTCATCGGGGAAGTGAGCGAGCCCAAGGCTTAGCGCAGTCGCGGCCCCACGGAGGAAAGATGACCGCAACATGTACTCCACCACCTTTGGTGCCCTCTCCACATAGCGCCACACCTCCGTGAGCTCTCTCGTTATCGCTTCCGTCGGCGAGGTCTCCTGGATGTACACGTGAATGCAGGTCACCGAAAGAGTGGCAGAATCCACCAGCATGGTGATGCACTGCCTCACGTCATAAGACTGCGCCTCAGGCTCGTCATCAAGAATTTTCCCTGCCGAAGAACAAACAGCTTAGCGTCAGAAGGACACACGATTTGAGTCCACCCACTCGGGGACTCAATGACAAAGGCGACCCGCACGCTCGCGGACTCCCTTGTACAACAACTAGAAGCCCAAGAAACTCACGAATGAGAGGACGAGAGCGCCCCATGATGAAATCTTGAAGACCTGAAAAGTCGTTCTATAGCCCCGCGACAAGAGCATCAAACACCTTCTGCTCCTCAGCTGAGGCAGCGACAGCCGCATTAGCCCTCTCCTCCGCCGAGCTCGCCTCCGCATTCACGGCCTTGAGCTCTCACTCAATCTCGGCCACCCGCTTTTCCGCGACAGTAAACGACGACTGGGAAGCCGTCAACTCGCCGACGGGGGCCAAACCCTCACGGGCCTTCGCAATCGCGGCCAAATGCCCCTCTACAGCAACACAAGGGTGAGATCATAATCAGAAACAAGAAAGCAATAGAGAGGGTAACTCCAAAACCTACCCGCGGTCGCCTGCAGCTGCTTGTTCACCTCCTACACAGAGAGGAGGTCACGCTCTAGACGCTCTCAGGTGGTCAGTCGCTTCGCCGATTCATGCTGGAGGACCTGCACAGACAAAACTAACATAAGCAAACATCGAAGAAAATCCTAAGTGCCTAGTCGTTGAAATTCAGCGACTAGCCACTCGGGGATTGGATAGCAAAAAGCAGTAAGAATCTTCCTGCTGAAACTCAGTGACCAGATCCTCGGGGACTAGACATACCTGCATAGCCGCACCCAGCATGTTGTGCAGCTCGACTGCATCCATCGACGGCAGCACAAGAGGCGTGCGCTCATGATGCTGGTCGACCTCCGAGCCTAAAACTTCGGGCACCTGGGCATATTGCGCCGAGACACTCGCAGCAGAGGCCCTCAACATGAAGAGAGGGAAGGTCGCCACCGCCGCTCCCACAGCACTCGTCGTGGGGCTCGATGCCCCGACCAGCGCTGCAGGTTCCACCTGATGCGACCCCATGTCCACGACGTCCTTCGCGGTTGCATCCACTCTAGTCGGAGCTCCACTTGGCACTTCGATTGGCTCGTCTGATATTATGACGACATCATCGCCCTTCATCTTCTTCGCGCCCTCCGCGGGCGGCTCGGCTTCATCGCCCTTCCTCTTCTTCGAGGGATCATCCTCCTCCCCTGAGGCGTCTAATAGGACCTTGGCCATCGAAGGGTGACCAATCTTCATCATGCCAGTCATGCAAAGGGAGTGATCAACGATTCAGACAAAGTTACAAACTAGTAATCCAAGTCGACATGGCAAAACATTCACCTGGCAACAGGGATGTAGCGCAGGCCGGTGCGGACGTGCGCCGGCTTCTCCAGTTCTGGGACCAGCTTGCGGTTGATGCCCGTATCGAACAGGGCCAGAGCCAACGTTACGGAGACCTTCGTCATCGATGAGGCCGTGGCAGTAGGAAGATCCCCGCTAGTCGATGCGGGTGCCTCCCTTGATGGCGATACCTCTGCAACTGAAGCATCCCTGAGGCCTGTGACTGCTGAGAATGGGAGCGGAAGTGATGCCAGTGGCACCTCATCCTCCACCACAGCCGTGTTGGCCGCCTCCGGCGCCTTCCTCGACTCTTTGGCCCCAGCATCGTCAGTTGTGCTATTCGCCTCGAATATAGTCGCCGAACGAGGCGGCGACACCGCCTTGGGCGCTTCCTTATTCTTCTTCTTCTTCTTCTTCTTTGGGGACGTCTTCTTTGACAGTGTGGCCACGCTTCGTGAACTATGTTCGTGGGCCTTGCCCTCACCCCAATCATGACCTTCGAGGCTCTTGCTGGCCTCGAGCTCGTGTTGCCGCTGCCCGTGAGTTTTCCGAACAACGGGTGCCGTGACCTCCACGGCCTCATCATCATCATCACCATTATAACACCCCTATCTCTACTAATAGTAATTAGGGTTTGTATGTGCATAGCATGAGCATCATATAATCTTGCTAAGATAAAAAAACCACACAAGATTAATTAAACCCTAAACCCTAGTTTGCCCTCTCTATTTGAAACCTATTCAAAATGGTTTTGAATTTTGAAAACTACAAAAAAATATGGAACCCAAATTGTTTACAAGGGTCCCTGCAATATTTTGAATATTTGCAAAGCTCTAGTAATTTTTAATGTATCAAAACAGATTTCAAAATGAAGATACAAAACAGAAATTACAAACAGATAAAGAAAAGATTTTGGGAAATAAAAAAGATGCAGAAACCCTAATAGGCCGTAGCCCAACAAGCCCACTCCACTCTTCCTCTTTCCTACTGCTCACGTGCGCGGCCAGCAGCCCAGCGCAGTCCATCCCCGGCCCAGTATCGTTTCGCCTCTCTCCCTGTCGTCTTCCTCCCGACGCCAAGCTTATCTGTGTCGCACCGCCGACCGTCGATCCCTTCGCTGTGATTCACGCCGCCGACGAGCTGCAGGGGATGGATAAGAGTCGCAGCGACCCTCCCTCTCGTCCTCATCCACTTCCCCTCTCTCTCCCGACCTCTCTCATCTCTTCCCCGCCAGGCGACCGAACCCTAGCCATCGGCCGCCGCATCGCCCCGCCGTTCCAGGCCTCCCCGGTCCCTGTTGATCTCGCAGGGAGCTCCGCCGTGCCGTCCTATCCCTCTCCGTCAAACCACGCAAGCGAGGATGGCCGCAATCGAGCCAATCATGGCATCTTCTCCGATTCCGGCCGTCACTGTTGCCACTGATTCCGGCCACGCCGCGCCCTTTCGACCTCACCGTCACAATCCTGGTGACCTCCTCCATCTCCCAGTCCCCTCCGTTCACCTCCTCACTACATGTATCACTTCCATGCCGAGCGCCACCCACTGCCGCTGTCGGGCATGGTAACCGGCGCTGCTCTGGTGACCCAAAAAGGGTGGCGCCGCCTCTATTTCGCTCGCCTCACTCGTCTGCGTCGAACGCGCCTAATCCCATCGCCCAGCGTGCCTCACAGCACCGCCGCCGATGACCACCTGATGGTGGCCGTCGTTGTGATGTCTCCATGACATCAGGGTGACGTGGCCATGGACCCTTTGACCATTGACCGCCAGTGTGGCTGATGATGTGGCCTAGGGCCCAGCAATCAGTCACAGAGGCTAGGTTCTGCCTCGGTGAAAAATGATGCCCACCCCTGTGCTGACATCAGCGTGATGCAGTAAAGCTTTTAAATTGGTTTAATAAATCCATAAATTGTGATAAATTTGTAAATTCAATAAGTAATTATTTATTAATCAGCAAAATAAAAATAATATATCAAAATGTTCAGAAAAATAAACTCTATCTAATTACACTATAATCATGCATTGATAATAAACTTACATGACAAGTTTAATTAGATGAGCAAATGCACCCTCCCATATGCATTCGGGGTTTCACCGAATTAGGGTTTGGACCCCTCGGACCCCGATTAAAATGACCAAGCATGTTTAGGGTTTCAATTTCAATAACTTTTAACTTGTCATATCATCATCCTTGCTTGAGCATTGCATCGATGCCATGTGTTGATTGTTTCCTTCCTTTCTGGTGTTTGGTTCTTCTCCGGTAGAATACGATATCGGAATCGAGATCGAGTCCAAGACTGAAGATCAGGATCAAGATCATCGACGAACAATGACAACAAGATGAACCCTGGAGAGCTATATCCTTATGGTTGTCGAACAAGTCAAGATGATGGATACGAAGATCTGTATTGGGTATCAACAGGCAAAAGCAAGCGAAACCCCACACATGATATAATCCTATGCTTTCAAGCATTCTAAATTCTTGCCATGTGCATACGATTCTGAAGTCTTTTATCGATAGATAGAGTAATCCTATCTGATGCATGTTTCCTTTGAACCTATATTCCCTGATCCACTGCTCCTAGCATAACTAGGGTTGGCTTTATGATCGCTGCTAGAGCTACTTTATATGTTGTGCTTAGCCGTGCTTTAGTAGTTATGCTGATTCACCTGGTTGATGGTTCCGAGCTTCCAATGAACCTAGTTGAACAGGAGAACGTGGTATGACAGGTGAAGTAAGTTAAACATGCTAAGGCTTGTATGGGAGACCACGAGGGTTGTGGTTTTTTGCAGTTCCATACTTGCCACACTTAGGACCCGAGGTTCTTGCCTCTTGAACCAAGATGAGCGTAGAGCCACACGGGGATTTATGGGGACCCCCTTGACCCAAACTTGCCTAGTCTGATCCATGAGTCCGTAGTTTGAAGATTTATTTGGCACCCGCATGGAAAAAGGTTTTGGAAAATGGTGCAAGCATATAGGACGTGACCGGGTGAAGGATGCTCGGCATTGAACAGGATCCCGGTACATAGAGTCGAGGACCGCCTGGGAGTATGGACAACTACCGCAGCCGGGAGCCCTTCTGGTGACTCGTGGATTAGGCAAAAGTAAGGGAAAGGTTTCCATCGATCACCCTCTGTCAGCACACCAAGGAAGTGTGTCATGTGATGCTAAGAGTCGGTCGGCGCGTGTGGGTAAAGTTGTACACTCCTGCAGGGTATTAATCTTTTCGAAAAGCCGTGTACATGGTTATGGACGACTTGGGAATGGACGTGGGATCATAGAGAACTTGAACCTGATTGTAAAACTTGGCAAGATAAAGTGTGCTTAAGGATGCTTCCTCTTGGATACGAGGGGGTGATCCTCGATGAGGTTCGATGATGACTTGGTGGATATCAAAAGATAATGATCAATACCTTGGAGATGTCACTTTCTTATCCCCTTTTAAAACACTCTGATTAGACGAGCTTCTTCTCCCTCTTGTTTTACAAAACAAAGATGGCTTTATGCAAAACAACTCCACCAGCCATAAGTCTTGAGGAGTACACCCTGTACTCACCCTTGCTTCGTTGATATTTTTGCAGCAGAGTACGTGTTACCATAGAAGAAGAATTCTTTACGGCATCGACATCAACGAGTAGTTTGGAGTTCCTGGCCGACAGCCTGGAATCTATGGAATGGGACGTCATCGTTATGCTTGAGGACTCTTAGGCCATTTGTTAAGTTTTCTATACTGAATAGCATAATTTGCCTTCCGTTGTTTGATGTTTGTGGTCAGTGACCTCTGCTTGTAATATTTTAGTTCTTCGCTCAGATATGGGCTTGCTGTAATAATTTTCGTGTCATAGGGTCACTGATGTGTTACCGATTCTTCACTGGATATTCTCGAGCTCAAGGTTAAGCTTATTTCAGACGAAGGTCTAGGATTTGTTTAGCCTTGATCCCGGGGGTGTCACGGGTTTTGGTATCAGAGCAGTACCGACTGTAGGATACCCTTTTTATTGGTCGATGTTGAGTCTAGTGCTTGTGAAAACTATTTTCAAAGATGAAAATTATGTGTGAAAAATCTGGTATGCTTCTTTTTCTTCTTATCCAGTTTTGCTCTAACTCTGGGTTATCTTATCTTGTGTTGATTTGGAAAAGTTTTGTTATCTCGTATCTTTCTTCAAAGTTAGGTGCCTGTTCAGGCATGTCGTTTCTCAACCAGTTGACCTAGCTTTAAGTTCTCTAGAGTCTGTTGTGTGTGTTTCTTGATCCCCTTGTTCTGTTTCTTCTCAGAGATTTCCTTTTGTCATAATCTCTCTATTTTATGGGTCCATAACCTCATGTTGATGGTTCCACAGTGTTCTGTTCTAGGCTTCGAGGTATCCTTTCGCTTCGTGTGCCTCCTTTTAATCTGTTCGGGTACTTCAGAAGTTGTTTCTTCTCTTGGAAGCTACCTTGTGATTGCTACCTTGTGGTACCCTCTGTGCTACTAAGATAGTAGTTACTCTTTTCTCTGGGTTTTAACCCTCGGACTTGAACCTAAGATCCCCGATTGTGATGGATTCCAGTGTTGTGAATCTTGTACGTGAAGCTGACTTTAACCCAAGATCCATTATGTTGAAACCTGTGTTTAATGTTCACACATTACCTCAGGATGGCTAGTACCTTCTAGTATAGCCTTCAAGCTTGTGGATATTGTCGCTATTGAACAAGTGATGATAAAGGACTTCCCCTACCACATGTTATGGCAGATGTTCTTTAATGGAACCAAATAGATCACGGCAAGAGTGCTCCTTGTGAATCCTACTTCTATAATCGTGACTCTGCCACACCTTACCTATTCTATGCATTGGTTTTCGGAAGGTTGATAATCTATGCATCCATATCTCGGGTTTCCAACCTGAGCATGTTCTTTTCCCCTTGTTGTTTTCTAACCTTTGTCTACCAGTTGGTAGCCAAGTAGTAACTTGCATCGGTGTCTTCCGATGTAAGATACTCTTGAGGTCTGTCAAGACAAACCAGTTTTGGATGTTAGGAGAAACAAACTCCAGTACCTCGTCATTTCTAGGACCAGGTCAAAGTGTTGTAATCCGCAAATCAAGAGGCATTGATTAGCTTCTATCTGTTCCACCTTAAAGTGTCACACTCTTTTATACTAAGAGGTCGTGCTGAGTTTCAGGACCCTTAATGAAGTGATGCTCTTACACATATTTACCCACCCTCCCTCGAGCTCTCGTGCTCGTGAATGATGCGTGTGCATAATAATGTGGTCATCTCAGATTAATAGCAATTTCCATTGCTTTGAACTCAAAGGACATTTGTGTCATTCTTAGCGTGATTGGTTAACCCTATCACTAAGCAAAGTTTGATTGTGCTAGCAAGTCTGATATTCTGGTACAACCTTTTCAGTCAAAGAGTTAGGTTCATGCCAAAGCTCTAAGACTATGTCATCTTGCCTTACCAAGCAAGTTGCCCTCTCGAACTGAGTGACATATCGGTGGTCCGTGATATTCTAGATGTCTACTAGAAGTATCGCCATGTTGCCAAATTACTTGTTGTCATGTTCTTGAGCAAGCAAGTTCCCTGAAATGCTATTTCTCCAAGGATCTGTACTGGATACCCCTGAACTAGTTGGTTGAGCTTAAACAACAACTTGGAGAGTTGTAACACAAAAGTTCTATCCAACTCAATTCCTTCTTAAAGGGATATCTAGTTGTGCTCGTGTTGAAGCAAGATAGTAACTCCTTTGTGGATATGTTATCTTTCCTGCCTTTGATTTGATTTGGGCTATCATAAAATCAAACTCAGTTCCAAGGACTATCTGATGGTGTATTTATTTGTGATGTCTCACCTAAGTGCATCTTCTTGTCCACTGGTCTGACCAATGTCTATGCCTTATTCATGCAACATATGAGTCCATCTTAATGGAGTGTATAAATAAGTTTGTTATTGATCCCATCGATGACATCCTTATCTTCTCCATGTTATGTGAGATTCATATGGAACATTTGGCATTAATGTTGGAAACTTTTTAGAACCATCTTCGTGCCATTTCGAAGTATGTGTTCTTGATGTTAGAAGTAACCTTCTCCGATCCATGTGCAAATGTGGAAAGATGTCGCCGTGGAGTCGAGCAGAGTTATCATTTGTTTCCTCGGAAATCATTTCAAATTAGTCAAGCATGTGTGAAGAATTCTTAATATGGTAGGATGATAACTTCACATCTCGAGAAGATCCTCCAAGCACACCAAGCCACTGATTGATTTGTTCACGGAAGATCAGAAGTCCAACAGAACTTCGATATCCTCCTAAATGTTTCCTAAATAGGATTTAGTTGTGTTCTTTGCAAATGATTCATGTAGATGCAATTATCTTTTGATAACTTGCTAATACATGTGTTTTGCAATCTAGCTCATCTTTTGGAGCTTGACACTGTAGTCCGTGTCTTGAGAATCTAGTGGCTTTACCTCTGTGGTAAATGTTGCAAATATTCTATTCGGACATGCTGAGTCTGAAGTATCTCTCCACTCAACCAAATCTGAATCTCAAGCAGATAAGATGGTTGGTGTTCTTCAAGGGTTGACATAGGTCTTTCTATACATCTGGCAAGATTGATGTAATGGTTGACACAATTAGCCGGAAGACCTATTGCCATACCCCTTGAATCAGCAATAACAACCACTCTTCATGAGGCTTCTTCTATGGCTTATTATAGGAGTTGTGCTTATGGTTTCCTTTGTATCCGAAGTCCGACCCTTACTTGCTGACTGGTTAAAGTCCTGTCAGTAGCCTTCTAACGGTGTTTGGAACATCAAGGAGAACATTTAAAGTAGTGTTGCTAAATGTCTCTCGGTTGATCCTCCAGACCCTTTTACATTGGCAAGCGTCTTGTTATGCCAAGTACTTGGAGTCTGAGAATGAAGTTTCTTTCTTCTCGTGTCATCAGGCATCTTCTAAACTATTCATCTTGGTAGTGTAAAGTAATATCAAGATCTTTGTCAAAGATTTTGATTGTCCTGGATGAATAAGTTGTTTCCTTCACGTTTCCTTAAACATGTTCGAAGAGCGACCATGATTTTGGTAACCAATAGTTTCTCTTGTTACATGTTCCTTGTGACTCTTACGAGTCCTCTCCACCAAAACACCTTTCTATCTTGGCCTTCTGTTGAACGAAAGAGTGACCCTTCTGTGTCAAAAGTAGTTCAACAGCTTGATTTTGTTGATATCTATCTCTTCCACCTGTAAAGCTCTACTGAGGTTGTTTAGTAGAGGTTACCTATCAAAGTCTGCGGTCATGTTCTTTCTGTTGGAAGTTCCCTTCCTTCAGAAGACAAACTCTTCTGCAAGTTCCGTGGTCTCAATCCTTATGAAGACCAGCTATCTGTCACCTTGAAACCATCTCCTTTTGTTTCCTCTGTTACCTTGACGTGTTTCATGTTGATGGCTTTAGAGATGTTCGCGAAACATCTATCCATGAGTTGATCATGAGATACTCAATTTGTGGTCCCGTGTCATTCCATATCTTCCTTAGTGTGAGCATCCACCTCGAAGTTTACGAAGCGCTTCGTCCACTCGTCATGGTGGCATGGATCACCCTGTTCCAGAAGATCGTCGAAGTTTAGTGTGACCCTGTTCCTTCTATCTTCCTACCTAGGAATCTCGGGTCGAGATTCTTTTAAGGGGATAGAATTGTAACAGCCCTATCTCTACTAATAGTAATTAGGGTTTGTATGTGCATAGCATGAGCATCATATAATCTTGCTAAGATAAAAACCTACACAAGATTAACTAAACCCTAAAACCCTAGTTTCCCATCTCTATTTGAAACCTATTCAAAATGGTTTTGAATTTTGAAAACTACAAAAAAATATGGAACCCAAATTGTTTACAAGGGTCCCTGCAATATTTTGAATATTTGCAAAGCTCTAATAATTTTAAATGTATCAAAACAGATTTCAAAATGAAGATACAAAACAGAAATTACAAACAGATAAAGAAAAGCTTTTGGGAAATAAAAAAAGATCCAGAAACCCTAATAGGCCGTAGCCCAGCAAGCCCACTCCACTCTTCCTCTTTCCTGCCGCTCGCGTGCGCGGCCAGCAGGCCAGCGCGGCCCAGCCCCAACCCAGTACCGTTTCGCCTCTCTCCCTGTCGTCTTCCTTCCGACACCAAGCTTCTCTGTGTCGCGCCGCCGGCCATCGGTCCCTCTGCTGCGATTGACGCTGCCGATGAGATCCAGGGGATGGATAAGAGTCGCAGCGACCCTCCCTCTCGTCCTCATCCACTTCCCCTCTCTCTCCCGACCGCTCTCATCTCTTCCCCGCCAGGCGACCGAACCCTAGCCGTCGGCCGCCGCATCGCCCCGCCGTTCCAGGCCTCCCCGGTCCCCGTTGATCTCGCAGGGAGCTCCGCCGTGCCGTCCTATCCCACTCCGTCAAACCACGGAAGCGAGGATGGCCGCAATCGAGCAAATGGTGGCATCTTCTCCGACTTCGGCCGTCGCCGTCGACACTGATTCCGGCCACGCCGCGCCCTTTCAACCTCACCATCACACTCCTGGTGAGCTCCTCCATCTCCCAGTCCCCTCCGTTCACCTCCTCTATGACTGTATCGCTTCCGCGCCGAGCGACGCCCACTGCCACCGTCGGGCATGGTAACCGGTGCTGCTCCGGCGACCCAAAAAGGGTGGCGCCGCCTCTATTTCGCTCGACCCACTCGTCTGCGTCGAACGCGCCTAATCCCATCCCTAGCGTGCCTCACAGCGCCGCCGCCGATGACCACCTGATGGTGGCCATCGTTGTGACGTCACCATGACGTCAGGGTGACATGGCCATCGACCCTTTGACCATTGACCGCCAGTGTGGCTGATGATGTGGCATAGGGCCCAGCAATCAGTCACAGAGGTTATGTTCTACCTCGGTGAAAAATGACGCCCACCCCTATGCTGACATCAGCGTGATGCAGTAAAGCTTTTAAATTGGTTTAATAAATCTAAAAATTGTTATAAATTTGTAAATTCAATAAGTAATTATTTATTAATCAGAAAAATACAAATAATATATCAAAATGTTTAGAAAAAATAAACTCTATCTAATTACACTATAATCATGCATTGATAATCAACTTACATGACAAGTTTAATTAGATGAGAAAATGCACCCTCCCATGTGCATTCGGGGTTTCTCCGAATTAGGGTTTGGACCCCTCGGACCCCGATTAAAATGACCAAGCATGTTTAGGGTTTCAATTTCAATAACTTGTAACTTGTCATATCATCATCCTTTCTTGAGCATTGCATCGATGCCATGTGTTGATTGTTTCTTTCCTTTCCGGTGTTTGGTTCTTCTCCGGTAGAATACGATATCGGAATCGAGATCAAGTCCATGACTAAAGATCAAGATCAAGATCATCGAAGGTCATCGACGAACAATGCCAACAAGATGAACCCTGGAGAGCTATATCCTTGTGGTTGTCGAACAAGTCAAGATGATGGATACGAAGATCTGTATTGGTTATCAATAGGCAAAAGCAAGCGAAACCCCACACATGATATAATCCTATGCTTTCAAGCATTCTAAATTCTTGCCATGTGCATACGATTCTAAAGTCTTTTATCGATAGATAGAGTAATCCTATCTGATGCATGTTTCCTTTGAACCTATATTCCCTGATCCACTGCTCCTAGCATAACTAGGGTTGGCTTTATGATCGCTGCTAGAGCTACTTTATATGTTGTGCTTAGCCGTTCTTTAGTAGTTATGCTGATTCACCTGGTTGATGGTTCCGAGCTTCGAATGAACCTAGTTGGACAGGAGAATGTGGTATGACAGGTGAAGTAAGTTAAACATGCTAAGGCTTGTATGGGAGACCATGAGGGTTGTGGTTTTTGCAGTTCCATACTTGCCACACTTAGGACCCGAGGTTCTTGCCTCTTGAACCAAGATGAGTGTACAGCCACACGGGGATTTATGGGGACCCCCTTGACCCCAACTTGCCTAGTCTGATCCATGAGTCTGTAGTTTGAAGATTTATTCGGCACCCGCATGGAAAAAGATTTTGGAAAATGGTGCAACCATATAGGACGTGGACAAGTGAAGGATGCTCGGCATTGAACTGGATCCCGGTACACAGATTCGAGGACCGCCTGGGAGTATGGCCAACTACCGCAGCCGGGATCCCTTCTGGTGACTCATGGATTAGGCAAAAGTAAGGGAAAGGTTTCGGTCGTTCACCCTCTATCAGCACACCAAGGAAGTGTGTCATGTGACGCTAAGAGTCGGTCGGCGCATGTGGGTTAAGTTGTACACCCCTGCAGGATATTAATCTTTTCGAAAATCCATGTCCACGGTTATGGACGACTTGGGAATGGACGTGGGATCATAGAGAACTTGAACCTGATCGTAATACTTGGAAAGATAAAGTGTGCTTAAGGATGCTTCCTCTTGGGTATGAGGGGGTGATCCTCGATGAGGTTCGATGATGACTTGGTGGATATCAAAAGATGATGATTAATACCTTGGAGATGTCGCTTTCTTATCCCCTTTTAAAACACTCTGATTAGATGAGCTTCTTCTCCCTCTTGTTTTACAAAACAAAGATGGCTTTATGCAAAACAACTCCACCAGCCATAAGTCTTGAGGAGTACACCCTGTACTCACCCTTGCTTCATTGATATTTTTGCAGCATATTACGTGTTACCATAGAAGATGAATTCTTTACGGCATCGACATCGACGAGTAGTTTGGAGTTCCCAGCCGGCAGCCTGGAATCTATGGAATGGGACGTCATTGTTATGCTTTAGGCCTCTTAGGACATTTGTTAAGTTTGCTATACTTAATAGCATAATTTGCCTTACGTTGTTTGATGTTTGTGGTCAGTGACCTCTGCTTGTAATATTTTGCTTCTTCGCTCAGATATGGGCTTGCTGTAATAATTTTCGTGTCGTAGGGTCACTGATGTGTTACTGATTCTTCACTGGATATTCTCGAGCTCAAGGTTAAGCTTATTTCAGACGGAGGCCTGGGATTTGTTTATCCTTGATCCCGGGGGTGTCACAACCGTCGTCGTCTTCATCATCGTCCTCGCCGGGGGAGGACTCGTTCTCGTCCCCCTCGGCCTCGTCCGAGATTTCGTCGTCGGTGGGAGGGAGCCATCCCTCCACGACTTGGAACAGTTGAACCAACAATACATGGTTAGTAAAACCGCGACTGCATTTCTGTGACTGCGGAATAGTCAAGGAAAAAGCAAACTTACCGATGGATCCTTGCACTTCGCGGTGTATGGGGCGATCTCGGCCTTCGAATCGCAGTATTCCGCATCAGTGATCTTCCTCAACGCGGAGGCGTAGTCGTCCGCCTTCCACTCGGTGGTGCAGGCCTTGGTCCTGTCCTCCTTGCCGGTGTACTCGTGAATCTAGTGGGCACAGCTAGCCAGGGGCCCTAATTGTCGCCTGATCCAGCAATTATACAAATTGATGGTCTCAAGACCATCCTTCTTCAGCTGGCGAATCATCGTCAGCATCTCGTCCATGATCATCTGCTGCCCGTGCGGGAGCTTGGCGACTTGGAGCCGGCGCGTCTTGGTCCGCTTAGTGGAGTATGCCGGGAGTGGCACCTCGCCGTCCGACATCGACTCGCTGACATAGAACCAGTGTTTCTTCCACTCGCTTGCCACCTTCTTTGGCAACATGAGGTCGAGGAAGGAGGCCTTCGACTTCAACTGGAAGGTGAGGCCACCCGCTGCCAACATTGGGCCGCCTGCCCCTTCGCGACCAATCCTCCCATGGAACAGCTCCTGCCACAATGGAAAGTACAGGCAGAAGCCCAGATAACACTCGTAGAATGCCATGAAGATGGCGAGATGTTTGATGCTATGCGGTCCAAGATCCCACGGCTGGATGTCGTAGTATGCGCAGAACCGGCGGAAGAAGAGCGAGGTGGGAAACCGAGCCCCCTCTCGAGATGGATAGTGAAGCAAATGAATTCGTCAGCACACGGATCTGGCTCCACCTTCCCGGCCACGGGAATTCTCCATCTCCCGGCGCAATGAATCCCCGCATCTTAGAAGGACTTTAGCGTCTCCCTGGAACACTTGGACTCCCCTTTGGAGGAGGCATCGAATCGAGGGTCTAGGCTCGCTAGATCCCTCTGGATCGCTCTGGAGGGAATGGAAGATTGAAGGGCGCGCGGAGTCGGAAGAAAAGTGAGGAATGCTCGCAACTTACCCGTCACTCTCCTTATATAGCAGTTGGTTCCCGCTAGTTTCGGGGAGCTGTTACCGTGCGGGGATTACGCAGATATTACCGTTAGATTACCCAACGGCTAGTTTGACCAGGCTGACGGTCCACTCGCCAAATTGTCAATTCGACTGGTTGTCGTTGTTGCGACTGAAGATGCATGATAATGATTCTTTTTCTCATTAAATGAGTCCATCACCGATTCGACTGGGCGTCCAAATTGGACCCGAATACTCCGACTGCCAAAAAAGAACACCTGCGATGAATCAACGATGGCCTCGGGGAGTAATGATGGGGATATGCCGAGTGGGGTATACCCAGCAGGACGTTCCCTACTAGGTCATACTCCCAGCGGGTGGGCCTGTAGGACGGAGAATGGATCGCGACGCAAGAAGGAGCCAGGACAGTGGAAGCTGAAGGCCCAGAAGCGTAGCTAGGCCCAGTCGGATTAGGTCAAAACCCTCCAAGTCCTTATCAACTTGGTTGTAGATCTGTAAACCCTAGAAAGATGACTCTATATAAACCTCCCTAGGGCACACATAGCACTTACGTTCCATCATACACCCGCTCGACTCGCCGCCTAGCCGTCGATCTCTCCTAGTGTACTCTCTCATCAATACAATCTAGAAGGAATAGGTATTTACCCTCGGGGGGAAAACCTGGGTAAATCCCTGTGTCTTTGCCCTCATCTCGCACCATAGATGGCTGGCCGCCCTTGCCCCTCGTTCTACTACATGCTGCCAATCGCAGCATCTGCCGTGGCCATTCCCACGACAGCATGGTTGTGTTTTTGCTCCCGCCATGGAGTTTGACTGACGAAATATGATCGTCGAGCCACATCTTTGGCTCATGTACACCGTCGAACTTAGGGTTATTCGAAGGAAGCTTGAAGCCCTTAGGCAACCGCATTTGCCGTATGGCCCTGCTGAAGCACCTAGCGACGCATAGCTCCGTGTCTTCCTCTTCAGACTCCATGGAGCACGCGCATTTTGCATGTTATTTGTCGATCTTGCACAGTGTGAGATCGTCACGGGCGTCGTAGTTGCGGCTCCTGCGCCGTGGGCTGTGGCGATGCCACGATAGGTCATGCTCATCCAAGACGGATGAGGGTGTGCTGCTTATGTTGAATTTTCCGCAGCCTTTTTCTTCGGCACCGGGGTGGCCTCCCCGTGAAACACGACTGCTAAAACCCCGAGACCTGCTATATTTATGGATTGCGTACCGGGGATCCCCCGTCGGTGGCGGGTTTGCTTCCAGGTTGGTGGTGGTGGCTGCTATTAGCACAGCCTGCGGCGTCTTGGGCATGATGTTGCCCTGCGAGTCCATCGACATGAAGGACAGGTCGAGTGCCTTGGTGGCCTCGTGCCGTGTAGCGGGGTCCATGCACTCCATGCGAGAGCGGTGCTTGTGGCCATTGTAGCCTTTCAAGGAGGATCCGCCGGCGGAAGATAGTGCAACTCGCCACGCGCTTGACTTGTTAGCTGATCTCTTGTGTGGTCGAGTTCCTTTTGCTGCTCGACTTGGCGATTTTGCTCCTTGAGGAGCCAGTAATACCCTGTCAGCATGTCGCGATAAGGTGGCAGAGGATCGGTACCTCGCATAGCTTCACGGACACTCTCCCACTAAGCATCATTGAGAGGATCTGAGTGCGATTGCCGCTGTTGGCGGCTTCGTGTGCCCCATTGCCGTTGGGATTGGCCGGGGGTGGGTCGTTTTCTCCGTTCGTGGTGTTAGGATCCTGTGGGTTGGGAGGGGGATCCATCGGCTCATATCCACTTTTGATGTGACCATCGTGGATGGCCGCGCACATGTAGCCATGCGGAGATCGTTGCTCCCACAGCTCTCTGATCCATAAATGTAGGATCCTTCCTCCGTTGGAGGCTCGCAGATGCCGGAGTTGTAGCTGCTGCTGTCATCCCAATCGCTTGTCAGCGACAGTGCGCTCAGGACACCGATCGGCGGCACCCATAGAGAGGGTACGACTGCAAGAGGAAGTATTCGCTCAGGTAGGCATAGGGTGTTGATCTATCCCACCTAGAAGCAGAAGCTCCCGAACATCAGTTCAACTCCGTCTCCTATGAAGTCAAAGTTTTGGCGGGTTGCTGGCGAGTGGACGGTGAAGTCGATGACGCCGAAGAAGAGGTGATTCTCCGTCGCAGATGAGTTGAAGACGGTGGTGGATGGGACCGTCACAATCGCACGATCAACACCCCCAGTTCCAACAGACGGCGCCAATTGATGAGGGTTCGACTCGTCAATGCCCATTGTTGTGGACTTGGGTTTGGAGAAGATGGGGAGGCTAGAGATCGCGGAACGGTTAACAGACTTGCAACAAGGGGACACAAGGTTTACCTAGTTTTAGGGCCCCGGAGGGAAAACCCTGCTCCTGCTTGTCTGTTCTTGATTGATGCTGATGGTTACAAGGGTGCACAGATACAATCTGGCGTGAGGTGTGTTCTAGGGTATGAGGTTAGATCCTCCTCGCCGTGCCCTCCTGGCCTTTAAATGGGGAGGCCAGGTCTCAGGATAGGTCGAGTCAGCTATGGATTAGGGTTAACCCCTTTGAAATTATATCTACACTTAGCCGTGTCCTCCAAGAATTCGAGTTCTCTCCAACCTTGGGCCATCCGAAGTCTCCTTGGGCTTCACGATTGCAGCAGGTCTTGCTTGTGGGCCTTTGCTGGCCTGGACCAGGTAATCCAATGTCAGGTACCCGTAGGGCATATCCATGTCAGAGGGTCTTCCGACTTATGAAAGGTCAAGCATAAAAACAAATTAATGGATAAGCCAGCACTAGCTTAAAAATATATACAAATATACATGCTGGAACTAGTTCCCGAGTGGCTGGAATCTTATAGCCAAGTTTTTCGCCTTAAAGAGAACCACAATGTTTTTCTGCATAAATAAACTACCAGAAGAAATAATTAATACAAAATGATTTCATTATTCTGGCGCAGGGGATTTTGAAGTTGTGTCGTCAGCGACAGGAGAGCCATCTTGGTCTTCAACAAAGTCGGTGGTCTTCAGTGACTCGGAGCCAGCCTGTTCAGCACCAATAACCTCGATAGGCACGAAGACGTCTGCCTTGACCAATTGGGGGTGTCATAGCCGGCGAGAGAAGAACAAATTGCATCTTTGTCGATCATTTCTCCATCTTCGTTTATGTCGAGGAGAGCAGAGGTCACCATGTTGTTGTCGGTGTCGTCGTAGTCGGTTTTGACCATGGCTAGGGCCATCCTAGCTCTAGCCCGGGTACATGAAGATTTCCATCTTACGATACGCTCGGGGGCTCGGCGAAGGATCTCCGAGAACTTCATGATGAAATCCATCGCCATGATGTTGATGTCCAAGGGCTTAACGATTTCTTTAGCCTGGGCGATCACAGTATCGATGAACTTGTCAGCAAGAACCATGCATTATTTTGGCGGAGGAGAATTGTTGGCTAGGCCAATGGGAGCTGCATTTCCGACAAAGACATTTGAAGGCATGAGTTCATCATATCAGATCGAAGTACCTGACTTACTGAAGTACAAGACGGAGTAAGCTTACCAAAGATGCTGCTCTCAGCCTGCTGGGGAACCTCCGCCATGGATTCCCATTCCTTTTGAAGAGTCTTGTATGCCTCAAGGTTCCGAGCATTCTGCTCATCGCCAGCTTTTTTCTGCCCCCTGAGGATCGCAATCTCCTTCTTAAGGCAGTTGATCTCCGTGTTTGCAGATTCTTGCACAGCAGCTAGCGCTTCTTCATGCATCTTTAGAGAATCAGCCCTCTCCTACTTCAAGATTTTGTATTCGTTGTCCATCTCTTGGATGTGCTTGGACTTCTCGACAATATCCTTGGACTTGGTGACAGCTTCTGCAAGTCGGAGAAATGACAGAGCATAGTGAGTAGTCAGAAGATAAAACACACAAGACAAGTTGAGAATGAAACTAAAAGATAACAGACTCTTTCCCTTGGCGATATGTTCCTTCAAGAAGTCAGTTTTACCCTTTTCGGCTTCAAGATCCTTGCGCATCTTGTGGAACTTATCATTGGAGGTCACCCTCCGAGCATTCTCATTCTGCAAATACAAAAGATTACTTTGTCTACTTAGAGCATCTAGCCGGGATTATTTGTTTCCACCTAGAAGCTCGGGGGCTACAGTATGAGTTTTTAACTCAAAGCTATGCTTAATCTTTTTTTAAGCATTTAGTTAGAACTATTTCTGTTTCAACTAGAATCTTGGAGGCTACATTATTGAAAATTACAAACACAGCGTATGCTACTCTAAAAGTATCTAGTCTAAATAATTCATTCAAACTACATACTTGGGGGCTACAACACAAAGTTCCTTACTTAGTCACTTTTAGAGCATTCATACTGAATGACCTATGGTTTTCTGTCTAAATCATCGGGGGCTACAATGGGATATTATACATGAAATGCAAAGGCATAGAAAACTTACATATGCAATGATCTTGAGGTTGCTCGCGCTCTCAGCAAACAGTTTGCCAAAGGCAACTGTGTTAACTCGGAGGATTTCCGCCTATTTGATCAGCTCCTCAAGACCGCATCTAGGAGAAGTTGGCGTTGTGCCAGGAGCCACGACTGAGGTGCTTGGAGTAAGCGCTGGAAATATAATCTTAGGGGCCTCAGCCTGGCTCGTAGTTGCCTCAGATCCACCTCCCACCATCAATTCCTTACCGCTTTCAGTGGCATCCTTAGATGGAGCTTCAGCCACTTTGGAGGGGGTGCTTTCCTGCGTCACCTGCTCGCCGGCAACACGGATCACCGCGGCAGCATTTGGGACCTCATGTGGAAGGAGTGTTGTCCACTTCCATGGCGGAAGGATCATATGTTACCGTATCGGAGATCCGACAAGCGCGGAAGATGGTTGGATGGCAGGGGTAGGAGGAGCGATGGCGGGAGAGGCTTGGACAAACATATCTCTAATGATTTTAGAAGCCCCCGATGACTTGGAGGTCTTCTTCAAACTCAAGCTAGACTTTTTCCTGAAACTTACAATGTATAAGTACAGGAATAAGATGAGTATAATGACAATGTCGGAGGGAGAGAAGCTTACACAACACTTGGCTCTTTAGTCAAGGGGATGCTGGTTAATATTATTTTCTCCACCTCCAGGGAGGCGGTGGACTTCTTGGAGGCTCCACCCTCCGTTCTATTCTTCTTGCCTCCACCGGCAGTGTTAGAGGTGGAGCTCTTCCGCTTTCGTGCAAGTGGGACTTTGTCGTCGGATACGACAGTGACTTCCTTCATCTTGGGGTCATAGACTTGGAAGCCATGCATGTCTCCTCCAACTCTCCCAGCTGTTAAGTGAAATCAGTGTGTTAGACGGAAGTACATATTCAAGTCGGAAGAATTGGAGCATATTTCAAGACAACAAATAAGAGTTACCTTTGGGCACTTGTCCTCCTCGAACATTTCATCAGTGATGGGGAAGCCACACTTGCGATACTTCACCTTGATGATGTCCTTGAGGCGGAGCTTGATGGAGTCACTGGAAAAGTTATTCTAAGAGATCCGGAGGCTATCTTTTCTGTCCTTCGTGTATTGGCACATCAGCTTCTCGCAGTGCTGTAGAGGCTGGATCCGCCTGATGCACCAACACATGGCTAGGTCCAAGCCGGTCACACCCGTATCTACGAACCAGTCAATCCGCCTTACGGCGAGGGAGGCTTCGTCGTCGGAGGGGAGAAGGGCTTGTGATCGCCATGTCGGGGCTTCAACGGAGGCCCCGTCAATGAAGTCCGGGTATGATGCTTCTCGGACAGCCCGAGGAATGTCAGAGCCGTAGAAGTATGTGTGTTGCCAGTTCATGCAGGACACATTTCCTACAATATCGGGGAACCGCCGACCAGGCCGGATCTTGAAGCTAATCGTCCCACAATTTCTAATATCCTCTCTACTCACTCCGACTTCCCTCTTCATGGTGAAGAAGTGTATGAACAGATCTAACCAAGGCCTGATCCCTAGGTATCCCTCGCACTGAGCCGCGTAGTTACTAAGTGCAAGAATACTATTGGGGACAGGTTCTGAGGTTGAACCCGTAAGTCCTCGAGGACTTGGATGAAGAAGTCGGACAACGACAGGGAAATGCCACGCACAAACTGAGCTTTGAGGTATACCTTTTCTCTAGGTTGGGGAGAAGGAATGACCTCGCCGGCTGGCGCCGCCCGCCAGACGAGGCCCTCCGTCGCATGGATGTACCCCTCAGAAAGCATCTCCTTGATGTCTCTATCGGAGATGTCTGAGCCTCGCCATTCTCCCTTGTGGGAGTCAGCCTCCATCTCCAATGGCTCCCGCACCGCTGGAATATGGTCATCGCTGGTGGATTCGACCACCGCAGATCATGGAACCACGACGTCCTCCAACGGGAAATGGACGGAGCTAGACGGCTTGGCAGGAACCTCGCCGGACACCGTCATTGCTGGTGTGCTGTTGCTCGCCATTCAGAGTTGAGAAGGTGGACTGGAGATTGGGGGAGGTTAGGGTTTTTTCCACTGCATGCGCGTGATGTGCTCGAGGAGAGGCTTAGGCTAGAGGAATACGATGACGCAGGAGCGAATGTGGTGGAAAGATAAAATTATCGCTTCGGTTAAATTATATAGCTCTGGCATCAAGATTTGTGCAAGATGATCTAACGGTTGATGCATGGAGAATGCGTGCGAGAACATGCACGGAAATTTCTCCATGTTCCCACTACCGCCACCAATGTTTCAGATCCCTCGTGCGGGAAAAACTTCTATAATTGTGTTTTCTGCATGTGTGAGTTACGAGGTGTTGCTGACCTATGGCCTACATCATCTCACTAACATGTGCAAATGAATGGTCCCATCTGAAGATTTTTACATGGACGGATCTTGTCCGGCTACGAGAAGAGTCTGATGGAAGACTCGATTATTCTCTGACATATGTATCAAAGACGAGGAATGTTGCAGGGTTCTTTGGAGGACTACAAGATATTGCTTGTCGATTTGCCGACATCACCTAGACGGAGCATTCAACCTAAAGAGTCAAGACGGCGCAAGATCTCGGAGTTCTCCGGGATCTACTGTTGGGGATATGCTAAATGGGTATCACCATTGCATGTCTCTAATCCGGATAACCCGGGTGGCCCACAATTGGTAGCAAGGCCCATGGCCTGTTGGGCGGCCCAGTTAGATGGATCCAGAAGGGAGGCCTATGCCAGATAAATAAAGGCTATGATGGAGTCACCGAAATACTAGGATCCTTGGAGTGCAAGAAACGTAGATTAGTTGGATCTAGTGTACGACTCTGTAACCTGTCTGGCTTGGACTTTTCCATATAACCCTAGGACATGGCGTCTTTATAAGCCCATCCTATGGGAGCCTTTAGGGCACAATAAGAACAACACAACTCATATCGCGCACAGCAAACCAATCCCTGTAACTCGGCGTATTGCCCTTATAGTGATTTATAGCAGGATTAGGGTTCTGCCACCATCGTGGCACCTAAACCTAGGTAAGCTGTGTTACCTCGTACCTGCAAACCTGTCGTCTTACCCCATGTCTCTAAACACGCTCTGTGAGGACCCCTCCATGGCGTACTCATCGGCAATACCATGACACCTGCCTCGGATATCTGAGTAGGCCGGTCATCGAGGATCCTCTAGCTAGCATGGCTAGGGAAGAACAGGTTCAACGGACAGTGGTGGTGTGGCTTGCACTGGGGTTTTAGGTGTCGCCATGGCTGAAATGGGGTGAAGGGGAGAGGTGGATCTCGGTCAATATGGATATAAGAGGGTGGATGGCGTGGTTCTGAGGGAAGGTCAGCGCTGCTGCTACTTTTGTGACCAGGAAAAAGAAGGGGAGAGGGAAGCATGTCTGCTATGCGGGAAAGATAAACAGGGCACAACTACGGCGTGGGTGTGGGGCTCTCGCTGCCCTCTAGGTGAGGTCGAGCCAGACCAGGTAGAGAGGAAGGGCCAGGGTTGGGTCTAGAGCTGATAGATCGAAGCTGTAACACCCTCGCCTGATAAGCCTGAGTTCATGTGTATAGTGCCAATCCCTGGATCGGTTCACTAGCACACATAGTACAAAATGATACAAAATATAACTGTGCATCATAAATACAACGAATATGATCCAGAATTTACATTATTTATTCAAGTACACAGCGGAAAACGAATACAAGGTAGATCTCCATCCTTCAAATGTGCCACAGGCGAACAATTGTTGAGTGGAGTCTCGCGACCTATGAACGATCACTCAGATACAAAACAACCTGCAACATGAAACGTTGCAGCCACGAATGGTCAATACATTGAATGTATGGCAAGTAGGCTAAAGTGGTTAACAACAGGTCTATCAACTACATGCTTATTTGGCCAAGTGGAGTTCAGGCTCATTTGCATAAAGCAACAGTTTTATCCTATCATTTGTAACAAAGTAGTTTTCCAATACGATAAATAGGACACTCTGGTTCACTTCCAGGTGCTCCTACCCAATTATGTTCACCCAACAAGTTTTAAGTAATTAAGAAATAAGGATGAGTGAGAAATATCATAGCATCAGTATCAGGTCGCTCAAATTGTCCATAACCGGGGACACGGCTAAGTACTTAGTTTATACACCCTTCAGGGGTTAGTACACTTTACCCATGTGACTTGGCCAGCCCAGCTCGTACCACCACTCTCATATTGGATGATGATAGGGAGAAGTCCAAGAAGGAACCGTTCGGGAAGTAGCTCCCCAATCCCGACGCGCACCGGTCCAACCTACACTATCTACATCTCTGGATACGCGGGTTCGAGTTACCACAACCTACTGAGTTCAGCCAACCGCCCATTTCATTATTGGCACATGGTTGCACACGAAAGCTTCCAAACAAAGAAACGAATCATTTCTCAGTGTCCTGGGTGCCTTTCCGCAATGATACCACCAAAAATTATCAATCCCATCACACCCAGGAGATTCATTGATTAAGTTGTTTTAGTTTTCACAAACCAACACATTTAGAAACAACTTCAGTGATGTAACCCAGCCCTCGTTCATCATAGCAAGGCTAAGCACATCTACCAACGGTGGCTCATAAACAAGGAATGCTAGGGAATAATATGGGACATAGCATAGCATATACACATCAATTCCTACATATGCAATTCTACAAAAAACATCTATAATGCATAGGAAAACAATAGGACATTTATGACCAAGATAGCACCACTTGCATTTGTTGTAGATGTAGTCGATTAGATAATCCTTACAATTATATTGGCCTCTTTCGTAATAACCACAATACTTGCAATCATAGTAGTTGCACTCCTCGCAATCTAACGTTTGAAGCAAACACAACAACCACCATTCAAAACATTGCAAACATACAATAGTGCAACATTACAAGAAAACAATGATGAACAGATGCATGCATGAAGATTTAATGAGTCACAATGGTTGCATTTAGTGTTCTGAACATAGTTAGATTACATGATGCATGTGGAAAGTCTTTTAATGCACTAAAGCTCTTATTACTAAAGTTGTATCGATTTAATATGGTGTATACCACTTTAATTGAACTAAATATGTTTTATGTCGTATTAAATTGTGAACTAGATGCTACTGGATAGAGGTAATGCAATTTAGAGACAGTGGCAATTTGAATCACCTAAAAAGGAGTTATAGATATTTTCCTATGATTAAAACACTATTTCAATGTGTTTAAATATTTCTGTATGAATTTCTGTTTTAACAGTACCAAATAATTTGTCATGCAATTTCTCTGTATAGATATTGTCAATACAAAACCTTAGCACTTGGATTCACCCTAATCGGAGTTATAGATCTTTTTGTATGATTTAAATAGTGTTTAATGGGTTTTAAATGATTCATATAGTTTCTGTTGTCTAAAAATCAAACTAAAATTATATCTGTAATCTTCACGGAATTGTGATTCCAGGGACATATTATTTGTATTTTTATGAGTTGTATTTATTTTCTTATGAATTTATTACACTAAATAGGCCATTAAACCATTTAAATCTTCACGGCAAAACCTTACAGTAAAATGCTGAAATAATTGCATATTGATGATCTACATGGAACCTGCTTTCCATTGGTATATCATTTATATTTTTGTGACAAGCAATTAATTTACTATGAATTTAATGATTTATAAAGCCATTAAAACTAATTAAATTGCTATGGGTTAAATAGTCGTCAAAGGCTAGATCCAACCAGATATTATTAAAGTACATTACAGTAGCTTAAATTTGATATATTGTTCATATTTTTCGGAGTTACAGATAATTTCTTATGAATTTATTAACCTAAAAGACCATTAAAACTAATTAAATTACTGCAGTAACCAAGTATAGTAAAAGTTAGATATATTCTGATAAGATGATTCTACGTGAAATTATCTTCAATTTGATATATTATACGCAATTTTTGGACGTGGTATGAATTTCTAATGAATTTTACAAGTTAGATTTATAATATGCAATTTTAAATTCGAACGGAATATTCCAGAGAATATTCCGCTGACTGGACAGGTTGACTTTGCATGCTGACTGGGACTAGATATTGACCTGACGTTGACGTGGCATTGATGAGGAAGCTGACCGGGATGACGACATGGCACGCATCGGTTTGATTGGATCTCGACCGTCTGGATAGGATCCGGTGGCTAGAAGAAGAGATCGACCCGATTTTGGCTCAGAATAGACAAGAAATAGATCTGTGTTAGAGAGACAAATCCGTAGGTCAAATTGAAAAACTCAAAACATGAAAGTTATGAGGAATCATTATTCCTACCTTCTCACCAAAGGAATTTGGATTTGAAGAAACGAGTGCGAGTACATCTTGGATTTACACCGTAAGATCTGAAATATTGTGATACGAAATTCTCCGGCTGTGGTGGATGAAAAGAGGTGAGGTTTGTCGGGATTGAAAGATTTCGACGATTCCTACAACTTTCGTTTTTTGACCAAAGGCAAACGACGAAGTCTAGATGGGTTAAAAAGCGAAATAATATTCGGGCATGTGTAGATTCGGGATTTCGAGAAGGGAAACTCGTACAGCTGTGGCTCCACGAGATTATATGGAGGTTTGGGACGTGTAGAGGTAGGCCTTGGAGTAGGGAACAAGTAGAAACAAACGGAAGTCGATTTGGAGTTGTAGATAAAAAGTTATGAGTGTTTGAATAGAGATAGGTTTAACAAAAACCGATTTGCATGCTTTTTAAAGCAAGGCTGAGTAGGTGCGTGCGTGTAGCTGCTCCGGTCGCTGGCTCGGTCCGCCTGGGCCGGCGGCCCGCTTAGTTTTTTTTTACTTATTTCCCTCATATCTTTTGCATACGAATTCCAAATGACATGATTCTTGTTTCTAAAATTTTCTAAAATTGAATAGATTATTGTAGGATCAAATTTGTAATCTTTTTACTAGTTTGGAAGTAGTGGATTTATAAATCCTTGTATATTTCATTTTATTTATATCTTTATGTGTTTGTATTTATTTCATAACTTTTTCATACTAGCTCCAAATGAGCTCAATTTTGTTTCTAAAATTTTGTAATATTAATTGGATCTTTTTAGGCTATAATTTAGCAATAATCGCTGTCTTAGCAATAGTGGGTTTTATAAAGTCAATTTAATTTCCTATAGGAACATTTGGGCAAATCAACTATAAGATTTTAGATACCAGGATTTGGATTCAGTTTGTGAGAACTTTGCATGGATGAAATGCTTATGAATGCTTCATGATTTTCATTTTCAAATCTTGCACACCAATTCTACAATCCATAATCAATCCATGCCCTTTTGCCTATATGGCTACTTAGGTCATAACAAAATAATATAAGATTTTGAATTCAAGGTTGAGAGGATTTTCAATTCAAAAAGTTTCTTCTCTTTAAGAATTTTCAACATAGTCAAACAATCAATCAAACTTATTTATTTATTTCACATTCCAAAATTAGGAGAATTTTGGAATGTGACAGACTACCATCCTTAAAAGAAATCTCGTCCCGAGATTTGGGAAGGCTAGAAAGAAAGAAAGGTTCGGGATCCATTAGGTTGCTACCGCCCTTAAAAGAAATCTGACTAGGTCACTTCTCAAGGATTCACTTAGCTCAGATTGGTTCTCCTTTAGACTTTTATTGACACAACGTCTCTTGCACATTCTAAACTTCATGATTGATAGTTTCCGAGAAAGCACTTCTTAAACTAGCAAAACTGTCATGGTGGGCAAATAGGGGACGTTTACTTCACGGTGCCCATAATTCACGTTGGGATTCATCCTTACCGTACATTCCTATGCTTAGCAATTGATGCTTTTAGAAGGTGTAACAATATACCATTCTAGGGTTTAGTCTCAACGTCGACTCTCTGCTAAGGTTGAAAAGGCCACTCAAGATTCTCAAAGCCAATAGTACAAGAGTGAATAATAAGAGTAGTAGGAATGGTGATCAATCCATCTTGCACCCAAATCATTACCCTGTATGAGGATAGGTGAATCACGTTTTTCTATCACTCGGGCATTCTCACTTGCCTTGAAGAATGTTTCCATGGGCACGAACTAATGCTCTATGTATACTCCCATGTATTCAATCAACAAAGCTACTATAAAACTAAACTATCGATACTTCAACTTTTAGGTTGCGTAATCTACTACATAACATCATTTCAACACTTCATACTTCCACATCTCTTTTTTTCCATTAGATAAAGCATTCTCCTTCCTAAATGCATTGTGTTGTCAAACCTCCACTTAACACATCATTATATCTCCAAGGGTTCAAGATAGGGAAGAATAGATTTAATAAGAAAGAAACGACTAAGAAAATAATCCTACCCATAACTATATGAAGCATTCAATGTCACAAACAAGCAAACAATCATAAGAATCAACACACAAGCAAACACTTGTATAATAACATTACAGGTGTATAAACTTAGTAGTATATAACCATAAAATAGTTTGAAAGCATTGGGAACAATACTAGAGTAAAACATAGCAACATATAAGCAATAAACAAAATCTGTCAAAACAGTAAAGCAGGTTTCACGAATTTTTCTGACCGACTTAAACATGTCAGGAATTTTAGCCAATTTTTGTGAATGTTCTACAGGTGATTACGCTCCAGATCCTATTTTTTAGAATTTTCTGGGGTACCAATAAAATATGAACAATCGCGCGGTACAGCAGGTCAGGCAGAAAACTGCAGCAGTAATTCCACGAATTTCAATCAAGTCACACCATTAAAGTAATTTTAAAACCACACGAAAACTCCAGCAACTTTAGAGTTTCAAAATAACAGATCCTAAATAAGGCATCACACAATATGGTTCAGTACAAACAATCAAGCAACCTATATTGTCATACCACATAAGTTGGTAAGAACAATATGCTAACACGATAGCGATGATCTCCTAAAGAGATAAAATATGGTGGTCCAGACCTAACCAAACTTGGTGAGATGTTTATTTATGTCATGTTATTTGTTCTTTACTTGTAGGCCAATTCTCATATTGTGATTTGCTTTATAGAAACTACTAATAACATTTTCCAATTCTTCTAGTTTTTATGGTAGATCACTTCTTCTACTATTCAAATGAATGGACATCTACAAGTTTGAACAAGGAGAGGTGTTGGAAGGTGATAGACAAGGAATATAAGAACTCTAATAAGTATAAAATATGATAGTTCTCCTAATAGAGGCCTTCTATTGCTAATCCATTTCTAAGGTCACGATCCTACAGTCAACACACAGCTCTGATACCATCTTGTAACACCCTCGCCTGATAAGGCTGAGTTCATGTGTATAGTGCCAATCCCTGGATCGGTTCACTGGCACACACAGTACAAAATGATACCAAATATAACTGTGCATCATAAATACAACGAATATGATCCAGAGTTCACATTATTTATTCAAGTACACAGCGGAAAACGAATAAAAGGTAGATCTCCATCCTTCAAATGTGCCACAGGCGAACAATTGTTGAGTGGAGTCTCGCGACCTATGAACGATCACTCAGATACGATACAACCTGCAACATGAAACATTGCAGCCACGAATGGTCAATACATTGAATGTATGGCAAGTAGGCTAAAGTGGTTAACAACAGGTCTATCAACTACATGCTTATTTGGCCAAGTGGAGTTCAGGCTCATTTGCATAAAGCAACAGTTTTATCCTATCATTTATAACAAAGTAGTTTTCCAATACGATAAATAGGACACTCTGGTTCACTCCCAGGTGCTCCTACCCAATTATGTTCACCCAACAAGTTTTAAGTAATTAAGAAATAAGGATGAGTGAGAAATATCATAGCATCAGTATCAGGTCTCTCAAATTGTCCATAACCGGGGACACGGCTAACTACTTAGTTTATACACCCTTCAGGGGTTAGTACACTTTACCCATGTGACTTGGCCAGCCCAGCTCGTACCACCACTCTCATATTGGGTGATGATAGGGAGAAGTCCAAGAAGGAACCGTTCGGGAAGTAGCTCCCCAATCCCGACGCGCACCGGTCCAACCTACACTATCTACATCTCTGGATACGTGGGTTCGAGTTACCACAACCTACTGAGTTCAGCCAACCGCCCATTTCATTATTGGCACATGGTTGCACACGAAAGCTTCCAAACAAAGAAACGAATCATTTCTCAGTGTCCTGGGTGCCTTTCCGCAATGATACCACCAAAAATTATCAATCCCATCACACCCAGGAGATTCATGGATTAAGTTGTTTTAGTTTTCACAAACCAACACATTTAGAAACAACTTCAGTGATGTAACCCAGCCCTCGTTCATCATAGCATGGCTAAGCACATCTACCAACGGTGGCTCATAAACAAGGAATGCTAGGGAATAATATGGGACATAGCATAGCATATACACATCAATTCCTACATATGCAATTCTACAAAAACATCTATAATGCATAGGAAAACAATTGGACATTTATGACCAAGATAGCACCACTTGCCTTTGTTGTAGATGTAGTCGATTAGATAATCCTTACAATTATATTGGCCTCTTTCGTAATAACCACAATACTTGCAATCACAGTAGTTGCACTCCCCGCAATCTAACGTTTGAAGCAAACACAACAACCACCATTCAAAACATTGCAAACATACAACAGTGCAACATTACAAGAAAACAATGATGAACATATGCATGCATGACGATTTAATGAGTCACAATGGTTGCATTTAGTGTTCTGAACATAGTTAGATTACATGATGCATGCGGAAAGTCTTTTAATGCACTAAAGCTTTTATTACTAAAGTTGTATTGATTTAATATGGTGTATACCACTTTAATTGAACTAAATATGTTTTATGTCATATTAAATTGTGAACTAGATGCTACTGGATAGAGGTAATGCAATTTAGAGACAGTGGCAATTTGAATCACCTAAAAAGGAGTTATAGATATTTTCCTATGATTAAAACACTATTTCAATGTGTTTAAATATTTCTGTATGAATTTCTGTTTTAACAGTACCAAATAATTTGTCATGCAATTTCTCTGTATAGATATTGTCAATACAAAACCTTAGCACTTGGATTCACCCTAATCGGAGTTATAGATCTTTTTGTATGATTTAAATAGTGTTTAATGGGTTTTAAATGATTCATATAGTTTCTGTTGTCTAAAAATCAAACTAAAATTATATCTGTAATCTTCATGGAATTGTGATTCCAGGGACATATTATTTGTATTTTTATGAGCTGTATTTATTTTCTTATGAATTTATTACTCTAAATAGGCCATTCAACCATTTAAATCTTCACGGCAAAACCTTACAGTAAAATGCTGAACTAATTGCATATTGATGATCTAATGGAACCTGCTTTCCATCGGTATATCATTTATATTTTTGTGACAAGCAATTAATTTACTTTGAATTTAATGATTTATAAAGCCATTAAAACTAATTAAATTGCTACGGGTTAAATAGTCGGCAAAGGCTAGATCCAACCAGATATTATTAAAGTACATTACAGTAGCTTCAATTTGATATATTGTTCATATTTTTCGGAGTTACAGATAATTTCTTATGAATTTATTAACCTAAAAGACCATTAAAACTAATTAAATTACTGCAGTAACCAAGTACAGTAAAAGTTGGATCTATTCTGATAAGATGATTCTACGTGAAATTATCTTCAATTTGATATATTATACGCAATTTTTGGACGTGGTATGAATTTCTATTGAATTTTACAAGTTAGATCTATAATATGCAATTTTAAATTTGAACGGAATATTCCAGAGAATATTCCGCTGACTGGACAGGTTGACTTTGCATGCTGACTGGGACTAGATGTTGACCTGACGTTGACGTGGCGTTGATGAGGAAGCTGACCGGGATGACGACATGGCACGCATCGGTTTGATTGGATCTCGACCATCTGGATAGGATCCGGTGGCTAGAAGAAGAGATCGACCATATTTTGGCTTAGAATAGACAAGAAATAGATCTGTGTTAGAGAAACAAATCCATAGGTCAAATTGAAAAACTCAGAACATAAAAGTTGTGAGGAATCATTATTCCTACCTTCTCACCAAAGGAATTTGGATTTGAAGAAACGAGCGCGAGTACATCTTGGATTTACACCGTAAGATCTAAAATATTGCGATACGAAATTCTCCGGCTGTGGTGGATGAAAAGAGGTGAGGTTTATCGGGATTGAAAGATTTCGACGATTCCTACAACTTTCGTTTTTTGACCGAAGGCAAACGACGAAGTCTAGATGGGTTAAAAAGCGAAATAAGATTCGGGCATGTGTAGATTCGGGATTTCGAGAAGGGAAACTCGTACAGCTGTGGCTCCACGATATTATATGGAGGTTTGGGACGGTGTAGAGGTAGGCCTTGGAGTAGGGAACAAGTAGAAACAAACGGAAGTCGATTTGGAGTTGTAGATAAAAAGTTACGAGTGTTTAAATAGAGATAGGTTTAACAAAAACCGATTTGCACGCTTTTTAAAGCAAAGCTGAGTATGTGCATGTGTGTAGCTGCTCCGGTCGCTGGCTCGGTCCGCCTGGGCCGGCGGCCCGCTTAGTTTTTTTCTTTACTTGTTTCCCTAATATCTTTTCCATACGAACTCCAAATGACATGATTCTTGTTTCTAAAATTTTCTAAAATTGAATAGATTATTGTAGGATCAAATTTGTAATCTTTTTACTAGTTTGGAAGTAGTGGATTTATAAATCCTTGTATATTTCATTTTATTTATATCTTTATGTGTTTGTATTTATTTCATAACTTTTTCATACTAGCTCCAAATAAGCTCAATTTTGTTTCTAAAATTTTGTAATATTAATTGGATCTTTTTAGGCTATAATTTAGCAATAATCGTTGTCTTAGCAATAGTGGGTTTTATAAAGTCAATTTAATTTCCTTTAGGAATATTTGGGCAAATCAACTATAGGATTTTAGATACCAGGATTTGGATTCAGTTTGTGAGAACTTTGCATGGATGAAATGCTTATGAATGCTTCATGATTTCCATTTTTAAATCTTGTACACCAATTCTACAATCCATAATCAATCCATGCCCTTTTGCCTATATGGCTACTTAGGTCATAACAAAAGAATATAAGATTTTGAATTCAAGGTTGAGAGGATTTTCTATTCAAAAAGTTTCTTCTCTTTGAGAATTTTCAACATAGTCAAACAATCAATCAAACTTATTTATTTATTTCACATTCCAAAATTAGGAGAATTTTGGGATGTGACAGAAGCACTAAGGCAAGCTGGGGCTTGGCTCGTGTCTACGGATGCACCATTTGCTTGCTAGCTAGCTAGAAGAGAGGGATTTTAGAAATCATATTAGCTAGCTAGGATCAAGTGTGTGTAGTAGTGCATGCACATAAACGTGAGGGTTTGGAGCTAAGATTAGTGTGTGTATGCATGGGGGTGTAGCATATGTATGTGTAGGTGTGTACTACTCACACGCAGGTAGATTTGGTTGAGTTTAGGATAGATGGATTATTATCTAGGACTAGATAGCTAGGAAAAAGATGGTTTAAGTTAGATTCAGGGAAACTAAAGTTGCAACATGGATTGGAAAGAAAATAGATATATAATAAGTAGATGGAATAAAATGCTAGATATAGATAGACATGAAAACATGAATAAAAGGGTATCCACACCTAGTACACATGGGCAAGCATTTGAATAAACAAAAATAGGAGCCCCCATATCTCTATGCATGCTGGATTAAGGGGGAAAATTAGTGCATGTGGCCTAGTCAAATGGGAATAAGAGAGGCATTTACACTTGGACATCATGAAATGGTACGAGAGCACAAGGAAGGTAGTACAGCCATATTTGACAAGAAGACACCACATATAGACATAAGAATATGGTTTGGATCAAACCAAGCATGATAGACTACAAAGGACAATGTGGAAGAATAGTGATGGATCCCTGCATATATATGTGGCTTCAATTAAATAACAAGAACACCATGAGATGCACACATACCCATGCAAGGTAGGATGAAAAATGAGATCGTAGTAATGATGATAGATGGCGAGTTACTAGGTGGAAGAATTAAAGGGAGATGCCCCCAAGTCCATTTGGGCATGTAATAATAATCAAGAAACAAATACGATATATCAAGTGGCAAATACAATTAATAAGACAAATGCATATGAAGGAAGAACCAAACAAAGAGGGGTTTTATATGATGCTCAAATGCAAGGTCGCATGGTGACATGAGCATGGTATAATGATGATGCAATGTAAGAGTGATATGTAGGAGTAGCAATATATAGAATAGGCAAGTAGCATTGCAATTGTTAGACAATTGTGATGCTACAACTCTCCCCCACTAAGCAAGAATCTCGCCCCGAGATTCCTAGGAAAAGAAAAAGACCAAGGAGATGCGGGTTCTTGGAACGAAGGCGATCCTCACGTTCCCAAGATGATTTCTAAACGGAATGGCGCTACCACTACACCTTGCAAAACTTGCTAGACATGTTGTGAGTCTTGCGTTTTGCTTCTTGAAATGAAAACTTGAAGAGATTCAAAAGAAGGAAGCTTCTTACTTCAAGCTAAAGTATGAGACACACTGATAGGATTAAAGATTGAAGCTACACATGGATATGATTCTTTCTGTCGCCAGAAGAAAAGATCGACTTTGGACAACTTAACAACCACTATGAAAATAACATTTTTCTTCCCTTAGATTTAAGAAATGAAGTCCGGAAAACAATATTGCCTACAAACAATAGAGTTCCTTGATATCAATGAAAAGATTTGAGTTCGTGAATTCTTGGATAATATTCTTATTGAACCAGTAAGGACCAAAGGATCATGCAAAGGAGGTGTGTAGATTTATCTCATCGAGAAAGAGTTACACGAGTTTATGGTGGAACCCTGAAAAGAAGTTGAAAATCTAGAGTTATTGCAGAGATGCTTATTGCTTTCCTTAAACATGAGGCTATTGCAATAGATTTTGCAATTCATGGCATCAACCGTAATTCGCTTTACCAAGAAGAAAACAATTTCAGAAAAGAAGTTAGACATAACTTCCATCCATCTTGTATGACAATGTAGAACACCGGTAGAATGAAGAGTATCAGGGGAAGATTTTGCATTTGTTTCCACCAGATCGCTAAAGATTTTTCTCCATCTTGAAATAGACTAGACCACCACCAAGAGGTTATTGGTTATGTTCACGAGAGAACACTCTGGAAAACAAGGACGAAAGTGAAAGTATCAAGAGATAAAGGCCACTTCTAACTTCCGTGGAATAAGTGAAATCGCATTAATCCACCAATTCAATGTACAAGAGCGAATGATAATAGTAGTGGTATGGTAGGTACTCCATCCCGCACTCAAAGAATTACTTCGCACATGAATAGGAAAACTATGCAACCCCACTCTCAGAAATTTAGACTAAAGATATTGACAAGGAGAAGCTTAAGAAGCTCTTTAAGAAAACAAAGATTGATGCAAATGATTTGTTGGATCCAAAGTAGATAAGCATGATGATGTTGAAGTCATGTCAGAAGTCCCAAGCCATCGGAAGCATATGAATAAAGGTTATAGAGACTGATAAAAGGTTCAACAGATAGATTAAGGATAACACCCAATTTTGAATAAAAGAATTGTGAAAGATCTGGAAAATCTTCGTGGCATTGAAGTTTGGAAGATGGAATTCCTGAACAAAGCAGTCAAAGAGAGATTGAAGTTACAGAGAAGGTCTAAGAGAGATTTGCCAGTCTTTAGGAAGTCTTGAACAAAGCAGTCAAACAGAGGATAAAGCTCTGAAGTTGATTGAAGTTTGGAAGATGGAATTATCACTTGACTTGATGATTCCAGAATTGTAGCAAAGTAATTAGAAGAAGGACGTGGTCGAGATAGATGGCTTAAAAAAGTCGGGATTTACACTTTGAGAACTTTACATAGATGTGGTGTTCCCAAATCTTGAAAGGATGAAAATGAAGGGTTTCACAGCATAGTAAATCAAAAAAAATCTACGGATGCGAACGGGAAAGCCAAGATCTAATCTAGGAGATGCAAACAACGAGATGGGATAGATGAGATCTTCATACCCTTGAAGATTCGCACAGCGGAACGTTCGACGGAACGTGGTTGATGTAGTCGTACTAGCCTTCTCCTCCTCGCGATCCGATCCGATCCAACACCGCAAGTGGCGATGCCTCTGAGAGATGCACATGTACGGCACCTCGACGCCTCCTCCTTCCTAGGTCCAGCAAGTGGGGTGGAGAGATAGATTGGATCTACAACATGACGGCGTGGTGCAAAGGTGGAGAGTTTCTGCGGCAGGGCTTCGCCTACGCGCAGTCGGGAGAGAGAGAGAGAGATCTGGAGGGCAGCAGGTAGGCGGCTAGGGTTCAAGGAGGGGTGGAGGAGGGCTGCGCCCCTGCCCTCTATATATAGGGGGCTGGCCGGCCCCCTTGGCCCCTCCTCCAAGCCCTAGGACGGCGGCTCCAAGGGTTGGAGTGGGGGGCAAGTTTTCCCCGTCCTTCTAGAAGGTTTCCCTAGGGTTTCCCCTAGGGTTTGGCCGGCTGCGCCTATGGGGCCTTGTGCCCTTGGACCAATGCGGCCAGGGCACTTCCTCGTAGGCCCATGTACCCCTCCGACAAGTGGGGCCACGTTGGTCCCACTCCGGAAGCTTCTAGAACCTTCCGGTACAATACCGAACATTCCGAAACCCAAAAACTGCTTTCCTTTATATGAATCTTATTCTCCGGACCATTCCGGAACCTCTCGTGATGTCCTGGATCTAATCCGATACTCCGAACAAAAAATCATAAACCAATTATCCATTCTATCCTAGCGTCAAGACACGTTAAGTGTGTGACCCTACGGGTTCGAGAATATGCCGACGTGATCTTCTATCAATAATCAACAGCGGGGTCTGGAAACCCATATTGACTCCCACATACTCATCGATGATCATATCGGATGAACCACGATGCCAGGATTCAATTAATTCCATGTATATATTCCCTTTGTCACGCAATATTTTACTTGTCCGAGATTCGATCGTTGGTATCAGCATACATAGTTCAATCTCGTTCACAGCAAGTACTTTACTCGTTCTGTAATCCGATATCACTTTGTGATTAAATCCTTAACCACGTGCTTGCAAGAGGTGATGATATCGATTACCGAGTGGGGCCGAAGTATATCTCTCCGACTTGGGAGGGACAAATCCCATCTCGATACATACAACCCAACAGATACTTTCCGATCACCTGAGAGACACCTTTATGATCACCCTCTCATAGGATGACGTTTGATGACCTCAAAGCTTTCTTCCGATACCAGGGAGTTGCATTATCTCATGGTCTAAGGAATACAATATTTGACATAAGAAAAGCTTCGCAAAGATGAACACGATGACACGATCTAATTGCTCTGCTTGATTTGGGTCTGTCCATCATATCATTCTCTCAATGATATGATCTCATTATTACTCGACAACTCATGTCTATGGTTAGGAAACCTTAATCATCATTAATCAATGAGCTAGTCCATAGAGGCATACTAGGGACACGGTGTTGTTCATAAACCACACAAGTATCAAAGTTTCCGCTTAATACAATTCTAGCATGGAATATAAACTTTATCATGAACAAGAATTATAATAATAACATCTTTATTATTGCCTCTAGGGCATAATTCCAACAGAAAAGAGGTTGTTCTTCATGTTCTTCCATTGCTATAGAATACGAAAGCATATCGTCAAGATATACCACCATTAAAGATCAACATAAAGAGAAAATATTGGTGTTTAGAAATATGCATTGGACGAATAGATTATATGGCCCTTCGGATAAGAAAAGAGATATTGATTGTTCACCTTGTTGATCAAATCACCGGTTATAAAGAGGAAAGATTTGGATAACAACCAATAATAACTCATACATTTAAGCCAATCTATCATAGATGAAAGAATGAGATTCTCTCGTATCACAAAGAACCTTGTAGATATGGAGTTCAAAAAGATGTGAAGCACGACAATCGAATGATAATCAACCACAGTGTTTTAAGAAACCTCCGAGTTGCCAAAGATACTTGAATATAGATATGATCATGATATATCTCAAAATCACAAGAGGTAACCACCATCATTTGGAGGATAAGATTAATAGCATTGACCATATTCCACTCATGATAAGTGTCATATAGCTATACCGTGAACCAAATTACAATGACAAGCATCGGATTGACACACATTATGTATTTAGCCCAAAAGATTTGAAGACAAAGTAAAACTCCTGATTGAAGCGCCGGTAATGAAAGATCGAGTTAACATGGACATGCCGACAAAAGAGTGTGAAACATGTATCGCACACGACTGAAAAGGAGTGTGGATACACAGATGTGTCAAAGAATTTTTTTCCATATTTTTCGGCATTAAAATACCAACAAATGCGAAAAACAACTTAACGGATAGAGATTAGCAACCCCACATTCTGTGAAATCACGCAGGAAGGACAAACACCCTTATCAAGATCACATCGATTTGCAAAGAGTCAGATAGATCGCGCCGATTTACTAGAAGGTCTGTCGGTATGGAATGTACCAACAGTTGATAACCAAAGGAAGATTGCGACAACAAGGTTGGATGAAACAAATAGACAAAAGATTTTACACACACATCCTATGGTATTACAGAAATCCCAAACATGTGAATCCTAGTTTAAATTTTTAGAAGAGGATTGATAAACATTGCACTTCCTTACCAGAATAGGGTGGGTGGGTGGCTAAGAAGAAAAATGGAAGCAGTCCTACTCTCACGTTTAGTTTTTCCCTAATATACATAACTATCAAAATATTTTCTAGACCGATAACGACCATTTTGGGTGAGACCCTGAAGCACAGAATGGCTCTAATACCATATGTAATCCCCTGGACCCTACACTCTAAATCACAAGCCGATATAACCCAAAAGTAGATAAGGTGTCCTACCGAGGAAGCCTAGAGGCCACCTAGTGTAGGTCCCGTCTAAACGAAACAGGGCATGGTACCAGCCAACCACCCTACCCACTTCTCGTGGTTATAGATTCAAGTACGAGAGACGTAGCCGACTGTACTGCGACTCAAGCATACACAAATGAGTATGTATGCCAACGACATACAAGAGTACATTAGAGCCAATCCATCTAAAAGAAATAGAAATATTTAATGCCATACGATAAGATCGAAAATACTAGATAGCTAATAGTTAGGATACATCCTCATACATCACACATTAGAGTATCAAGCGGAAGCGAAACACAAGATCCGAATATGGATAAGAAGCAAATTGGCCTAAGATGCCCTAAAAATAAGCACACACCGCCCACAGATCTCACGGATCCCCATCCCCAGAATCTCTACACCAGACGGTCATTGCCACCATCATCGGCCTCCTCGACCCAGTATACTTCTTGCAGATATACCTGTCCATCTAAACAATATTTACCGTGTGAGACCCTAGGGGGATCAGCAAGTCTTTATGCATCTAAAGGGAACAACCTGAAAGTGACGCAATTGCAACAAAAATAAAGCCTAGCAGTTTATAGAGCCACGCTACAACATCCGCCTAACCAATGATAGACGAACACTCGTTAAATAAACAATAATTAATTACCCAACAAATGAGAAGGCGGCAGAACATCCCATCTGTTGGCAGTTTTATTCATCATTCTATGAATATTGTACTATTACGAGTCAAGTTTTAGTCAATTTAAAAGCGGTACTTTAGTTACGCTTGTCTATGATCGAGAAACTGTGCTCCAAGTCGTCCATAACCGTAGACACGGTTTTCAAAAATATTTACCCTGCAGGGGTGCACAAATAGCAACATACGCACGATCAACCTCGGAAAAACCAAATAAAAACCCAACGAGGCATCACGACAAAGCAATCACAAGATTCATATACTATTTCAGGGGGGCACCCCACTAAGCTACCCGCTAGGAAGTTGGCCGGTTCCGCGATGGACCCAGAGGTTTGCGTCAATGGCTGTAAACGACTAGGAACCCGAAAGTGTGACTGGTCTTGTCAATACCGTGAAAACACTCTGCTTACCTAAACAGTACACTAGTAAACGCTCTCCACGAGTAATAGTAGTAAATAAAGCAGTAGCATGGCATAAGTACAAGATATTAGTAAAGCCCCAAACTAGTTTGTGGCCCCAAAAAATAAGAAATAACTCAAGCTCTGGATAAGAGGATTCATGGTCCCACATGCGGATAGTGCGATAGTCAAGGAACATGTATTAAGTACATGGGGTCCTACAGGACACAAGTGATCTTAAAGAACCAAATAGCAGATAATGCCCATCGGTGCCTCTTTCATTAGTTATATCATTACTACTCAATTCAGTTGTTTAGGTACCTCATTATTCAAAGACTCCCATAAACCCTACACATGCAATTGCATGGCTCAAACAACTCCTGTAGTAATGTCTCATAGGATTGAGGGAATAAGCTTTGGTGGGGTTTAAAAGTAAAGACTATATAATACTTGGGATTCAATTTAATTCATGGCGCGATTATGATGCAAGAATAAGATAGAGGCAATAGGTGCTATATGTAGTGCAAGCATGGGAAATTGCTTGCCTAAAGGATTGCTTGTAGAATAGTTGGGATTCGGGTAATACTCCTGAGGCACCTGATATCCTCCTTTTTCGGCCACTATCCGAATAAAAATCAAACACACGAGGGCCAAAATAAATACATTGCACAATCATATAAATAATATGAAACAAACAAGGTTTGCCATGATGGAATGATGCACAATTTATATGGTATAACATAGCATGGCATGGGTGAGATGTGGGGTACAAGAATAAAGCATTTTATTAATTTTTAGTCACATTTTGCTCCCATATACCTTTCTACCCCTTTAATATTTATATGATGCATTCTTTAATTCATATCATGGAATGCATAGTTAGAACGGGCTCGTCACTCTAATCATTTTAGACATATCATTTGTCAAAATCAGAGTTGTGGAAATAAGGTTATGCAATTATTAAGAAATGACATTTATTAGCAATTAAATTATTTTGAAATTTTAAATTTCCCAAATAATATTATAAATAGCATAATAAGATTCCTCATGTTTTTCTGATATATATTACAATTATTATTTGGAATCATATCTTTAAATCAAATTATATTAAAAGTGGTCAATTGTTAAAGGTTTGACTAGTTTGAATTAGTTTTATAAAGATTTGAATTTACAATTGAATTCATATTTAAAAGTGATTCACTTTTCATTTTGAAAGTTTTACAAATTCAAATTATTTAAAATATATGATTTTATCATATTAAAACGTTTAATTGAATTTTTGTTAAATGAAAAAGTGTGGAAAAACTTTGGTTACTGATGGTGATTCCATCCACACTCAAAGACGTGTGGGCCAGGGGTCCAAGCAAAACCGTCAAGGAAGCTCGATCTGAACAGTCGGACTGAAGATTGATCTGCGGAAATAGCTAGCTAGACTGATGTTCGAAGGAAGATGGTGAGCAAACGGTTGCGAATTTCGCAATACGGTAAAAGTAAAAGATGTAGAAGATATCACGAGATTCAACTTTCTTAAGGCAGCGTCCCCTGATTCTGACCGGAACACACTATTATGGTGGGATCTTTTCGGCATAAAAATAGGAAAACGGTTTTTTCTGAATTTTTGTTAAGTGTCGTATCTGAACTCTGAATTTCGTCAGCGGATCTGCGAGATCGAGCGAAGTTTCGAGGATGATTTTGGGCGACTCCCTGCATCAATTGGGGCACCGTTTTCCGCTACAGGTAAATGGCACAAAGGAGAGGAGGCGTACGAAAATAAAACCGTCGAAGGTATACTGTGGTGGCCGGGAGATATTGATGAACAGAGGATGGATGTATTGTCCGCTGAGAGGTTCAGTTTTCGTCAGGTTGGAAGTGTGATTGCTTGATCTTCGTCAGATGATTGTGGGATCTGCGGATCATCGTTTCGAGTTTGGTTTGCTATGGTACGCAGAGGGGTCATAGGTGAATATCTCTTGTTAAGGAAGCCTCGCGGGAGAGGGGCTGCGTCGACGGGAAAAAGGCGAGGGACAGCAACCGAAGCGAGTTCAATGTCTAGCAAAACTGTCCGGGATTGACAACGAGTTTTGGTCAAACTTTGGCAGATGCTTGCAAAAAGGCGAGGATGATTTTAGGACGTGGTTGGGCTCCTTAGAAAGAGGGCGGCACTCTCTTTGCAGGTACGCGAAGGGCGTCGCCGGAGGTGGTCAGAGGGAGCCAGAAAACTGGCGGGAAATAGAGAGGGCAGCTGCTGTTGTGCTGAAGTATGCGGGCGGGCATGGCGCGCGAGTGGCGGCGGCTGCGGCGTGTGCGGGGCATGGGAAGGCCAGAGAGGTGGAGGGCACGAGGTTGCTCACCTAGAGGTGCTGGTGACGGCGGTTGCAGTTGGAGGAGAGGAAGTGGATGGCGAGGGCGATGGTGGTGACCACGGCGGCGCCCGGAGAGGAAGAGGAGTTGCAAGTGCTCCGGGTCCTTCTCCTCCATGCCCCTTTCCTCAGATATCTGCAGCAGGCCGGTCGACGTTGAGGCTCCTCTAGCTAGCATGGCTGCATGGCTATGGAACAACAGGTTCAACGGACAGCGGCGGTGTGGCTTGCGCTAGGATTTTAGGTGCGGCCATGGCTGAACTAGGGTGAAGGGGAGAGGTGGATCTCGATGCAGATGGAGAGAAGAGGGTGAATGGCATGGTTGAGGGGGAGGGCCGGCTCTGCTGTTGCTTTTGTGGCCAGGAAAAAGGAGGGGAGAGGGAAGCACGTGCGCTGTGCGGGGAAGAGAAACAGGGCACACCTACGGCGTGGGCGTGGGGCTCTCGCTGCCCTCTGGGTGAGTTCAAGCCAGACCAGGCAGAGAGGAAGGTCAGGGTTAGGTCTGGAGCTGACAGATCGAAGGGCAAGCTGGGGCATGGCTCGTGTCTGCGCATGCACCATTTTGCTTGCTAGCTATCCAGAATTCATATAGCTAGGATCAAGTGTGTGTGTAGTAGTGCATGCACATGCACGTGAGGGTTTGGAGCTAAGATTAGTGTGTGTGTGCATGGGGGTGTAGCATATGTTTGTGTAGGTGTGTACTACTCACATAGGTAGATTTGGTAGAGTTTAGAATAGATGGATTATTATACTAGGACTAGCTAGCTAGGAAAAAGATGGTTTAAGTTAGATTTAGGGAAACTCAAGTTGCAACATGGATTGGAAAGAAAATAGAGATAGAATAAGTAGATGGAATAAAATGCTAGATATAGATCGACAGGGAAACATGAATAAAAAGGTATCCACGCCTACTACACATGGGTAAGCATTTGAACAAACAAAAATATGAGCCCCCATATCTATATGCATGGTGTATTAAGGGGAAAAAATTAGTGCATGTGGCCTAGTCAAATGGAAATAAGAGAGGCATTTATACTTGGACATCAAGAAATGGTACGAGAGCATAAGGAAGGTAGTATAGCCATATCTGACAAGAAGACACCACATATAGACATAAGAACATGGTTTGGATCAAACCAAGCATGATAGACTCCAAAAGACAATGTGGAAGAATAGGGATGGATCCCTACATATATATGTGGCTTCAATTAAATAATAAGAACACCATGAGATGCACACATACCCATTCAAGGTATGTTGAAAAATGAGATCATAGTAAGGATGATAGATGGTGAGTTAGTAGGTGGAAGAATTAAAGAGAGATATCCCCAAGTCCATTTGGGCATGTAACAATAATCAAGAAACAAATACAATATATCAAGAGACAAATACAATTAATGAGACAAATGCATATGTGGAAGAACCAAACAAGAGGGGTTTTATATGATGCTCAAATGCAAGGTGGCATGGTGACATGAGCATGATATAATGATGAGTGCAATGCAAGATTGATATGTAGGAACTAGCAATATATAGAATAGGCAAGTAGCATTTCAATTGTTAGACAATTGAGATGCTACATTATTGTGTAATGATATTACTTCGTTTTCCACCAACATGCAAGTACCTGGTGGGCATCTTTGAATCATTTCTATGCGGGTTTGGTGGGCATCGCTAAAACTTGCATAGAACCAATTCGAGGGTGTTATAAAGTGGTATCAGCGCTTAGCAGTTGCGATACCCCACTGGTCCAACCCATAGGATAACCTAGCTAACAACCGTTGCAGAGTGTCAAAAGTATTTTGCAAAATCGGTTGGATAGATATGATTAGGTCTATTTTTACTCCTTACCTCTGTGTTATTCTCCTATTATGTTTGCGTGTTTTCACTCTTCTCTCTTATCTCTTCTTCAAGTCCAGTAATTCTTGTGGTTGGATTTTCATCGTACCTTTAGGGTTTCGCTTCCTTCTTACAATGGTGTTCTGCATCCGATCTTCATACTATTTGAGGAATCTTTCATCTGCTGTACCTGTCAATGGACCAAAATCCACTAAAAGTTTTCTTTTTATCCTCCGGTGTTTCATATCATCTACATCAGATCTGATGAAGAGCCTGCATCACTCATTTGTTTTTCAAACGCAGTTTGTAAAGATCTTCGGTCTGAATTCCAAGAGTTGGTTGCATGATTCTTCTATTCGTGTACGGAGTAATGCTTTGAGTGCAGGATGGAGTCACAACCATGCCACTACTCTCCTCATTCGCTCTTGTACATTGAATGGTGGATCGATGCAATTTTTACTCCTTCCACGTAAGTTAGAGGTGGTCGTAGCTTTTGATACCTTTACTTTCATCCTTTGTTTATCCAGAGTGTTCTCTCAATGAACTTGAGAAACGACCCCTTGTTGGTGGCATCGCCGATTTCTAGATGGAGCAAGAATCTTTGTTAGTGGTGTCGCAAGGATCTACACGAAGTGAGGAGATTCAGATCGGCAGCCTTCTTTCCCGTACCATGAGGCGAGACTCGAGGGCGAGATCCATTGTTAGTTGTGTCGAATTGTAGCACCCCGGGAAAACCACTACTAGAAAATCGCGTGTTGTTTTTGTTTTATGCATCATCATGATAACATGCTCATGTCATCATGCCACATTGTATTTGAGCATACTCATGACTCCATGCATCAGTTCGCCAAAATCTATTTTACAAAGTCTATTTTTTTCCTAGATACCCCCGTCTTATTTCAAATCAAACCCCCGGACCCTTCCAGATGTTTTGTTTGTCTAAATCTATTACTAAAAGATTTCATAAAAATAAATAATAAAACTATTTCACCTGGGAGAGGCCACCACTGGCCAGGCCCAAAGGCCATGCTGGCAGCAGCCTACTACCCCAAATATAGATATAAACCCTAACCCTAGATCTCCCAGACCAAACCCTAGCTATGCCAACCACCAAACCCCCCGCCGCCGCATCTACACCTACACTTAGAAGCGCGCACACACACACACAACCCTGCCGATCTCGCCAGGCAACACTAACGCACGCACGCACACCATCGAACCACACCCGGTCCTACTAGTCACGCCGCACCACACCCGCTATCCCGCGGTGCACCGCACTTTGCATGTCCACCCGCCAGCGCGCCAGCCGCGTACACCGCCCACCCCGCGCGACGCCCTTGGCCCCACTACTCCATGTCCTTTTCGCCTGGAACCACTCATCCAAATGCACGCACACACCCGTCCACGTACCCCGCGAACCCGCCTCTCTCTCATTGACACAAGCCCGGCCCCACCCTTGCTCCTGCACTGATCGCATCTCGCCACCTACTCTCCCTGACCTGCTTCTTCCTCCTAGCATGCGACCCACGAGCGCTGCCGGACCCTCATTCCCGCTCGACCTCATGATCCCTCCACCTCCTCTGGCCGCGACCTCGCCGCCTCGCGCCCCTGCTCGCCTTCCTGCGTGATCGCCATACGCGCGTCTTCCCCGACCCGGTCGCCTTCCTCACTAGGGCCAAGCTCTATGGCCAGATGCCCTCCACCCGTCCTCCAACCGACCTCGCCGTGCCCGGACGACCCCGACATCTCTCCGCCATCTCCTCTCCCTCTAGCGTCGCGAGCTACCCACCTCGTATGTTGACCCGGCCCTGCATAGGACGTGTGTAGCTCCCTGGAAAAAACACTACTAGAAAATCGTCTGTCTTTATATCTATGCATTATCATAACATCATCATGCATTATATTTTTCCTAAAACTATTTTCTAAAAGCCTAGTTTTATTTTCTAAATAACCACTTTATTTTAAATAAAAAACCCCAGTTGGTCTGGATCTTTTAATTGTCTAACAAGTATTTACAAAAAGGATTTTAAAAATAAAACATATATTCTAAATTATTTTGTAGGGCAAGACACCACCGGCCAGGCCCAACCGGCAGCTACCTACAACCTCACCAAACCCTAAAACTAACAATCCAAACCCTAACCTAGTTCCACCTAGCCACCGCCGCTCCTCACTCACGCCCAGCCGTAGAGATTGCGGTGCACACACGCACCCTCTACCGACCCATACCCACCTAGCTACCCCACCAACACGCAAACGACCGCGACCACTCACCCGACCCAACCCTGGTCAGGCTTCAACCCACCAAAGCTGTAGCACATGACACACACTAACGCACGCACGCCACACCCCACCCAAACAACACCAACGCAACCACCCTGGCGCGTCGCCACCCCCTCCTACACGCGTCGAGTCCCTGGTCCACCCCGCGTAGGCGAGCAACCGCGCGCCCACCCGACTCGACCATGACCCAACCCCCGCTCGTCCGCAATCCCGGCGCGGTCAACCACGCCACGCCCACCCCGCAGTCTGGCCGCACCCAACCCTACGCTCGCTCGTTCGGCACCCTCCCCCGCATTCTCCTCGCTCGCCTTCATCCTGCATCCTTGCTGCCTACCTTGCTCCCTCCCTCGATCCAGCGAGCACCAGCTTTCGCTGTCGTCGAATCTGCTGAAGCCTGAGCCAGCCTCATTCTTCCTCGCTGCCACCTGGCCTGCATCCCCCTCTCCAACCGTCAACACGGCCGACTTACCTCCTCGCGTGACCGTTCGCCTCTATCGGAACCACCCCGCGAGCCACCGCCCGCAGGAGCTTCCTCCGGCCACCCCTCCACTCCTTCGGCCACCATTGTCTCCCTCTCTCGAGACCACCCCTGCAACACGTCTCGCCATCGAGCCGACGCCATGCACCCTGTCCACCTCCCGCCTCGCCTTCCGACCTGGCCGATCACCTCCCCGAGCAAACGTTGTCGCCCCTCCCTCTGCCTGTCATGCGCGGACCATCTTGGAGCCACCGTCTCCCCTCCCTACATGGCTCCTGTCTCTGCGGGCCCTTGTGCTGCCTGTCTCTCCGCAAGCTTGCCGATGAAGCCTTTGCTCTGACCTGACCATGCCGGCCTCCCCTGGTGTTGAGAAGGCAAACATGTTCTTTCCCATCCCTGGTGCCAGGGGCCACCTGAACGAGCTCGTCGCCCTCCCGCTGCTCCCTGGAAACTAGGTGCTCGAGGTAATGCTCGAACGGACAAGGCCCCCTTCCAGCATTCATATGTCTGTTCCTCTTGTTGTTCCTGTTGGTCAACATGTATATGGCTAATGCAGATTTCGGACGACGCCCAACCCCGCCTTGCTCTTTCCCATGATGTGTTGAGATGGTATCACTAAGGATGATCGTGGTACGATGTGATTGCAAGGCGAGGTTCCGCGTGTACCCGAGTGTTGCCTTTGATAAGATTCCACCTGTGGAATTGCTACCCCGCCAAATGCACCGACATGGAATCGAAGGGCGCCAAACCCCAAAATCTCCTTCACGAACCTCGAAGACCGATCCCGCCGAAGCCTTGAACCAAGATCGCCTTCCTGGATGCTATGAACGTCTACATGGATTCGATGGCTGAGACACCGAAGAATGACCCCGCATCCTCGAAGCCAAGTTCGTCGAGTCCCGAGATGTGTGACCCTATCCGAGACCCCTATATTTTTAATATATGAAATTTCACTTGTTGCATATTAAATTGTTCATGTCGCATACATATTGTGTGGTTTGGGGGCCTTATGCCGATTCACCTAAATTAAATATGGAGACCACATGAGGGAAAATCTAGCCTTATATTGGCCCCATTTAAACTTGTGTAGCGAACCGATGCCATGTTTCGACTTGATAAAACAACATTTAAATTGCGGTATATCTAAACAATATGAACCATCTAAATAATTGTCGGGACCCCGGTTCCACTGAATATGGCCTAATTGCATCGCATCTTTGCCATGTCATACATCATACATGCATCATGCCTGATCTTCTGTCGTAGTATTAAATAGTGCATCCGGTGTTTCTTTTAGTGTATTGCTTCTTCACATATTAGGCCAATGAGTTGATGCAAGAACCGATCTCCGGTGTATCTTCAACAATGTTTTTAGGTGAGCATTCTCCCCCTTTCTACCTATTTTATATTTATAGTCTTTACTTCCTCCTATTGATCTATTGCTATCTGTGTTGCGATGCTTTAGATTCCGTACCCCTCTATATATCTCTGCAGCCTTTATATTGCCTTGGACACCTCCTATTACCTATTGTTTGGGGAGATAGTTGGCCTTGCGAGTCATAGTTGCTTGCTCCAGTGCTGTTTCGCGTCGTCGATGTTCCACTGCTGTTGGGGGTTGGCATATTCTTAAAGGTGGAGATGATCGTGGTTTTAATTACAGCTGGTTACTTAAATATTAAAATGGATATAATTAATGAAGAGGCACTGGTGGGTAATAGTTGAGATTTGGTTGTTAACCGCCCACTTGTGTACATCTAGGATCCGAGTTCTTAACACATGTTCTGAGACTGAGCGTGCTAACCACATGTGCGGTTTCTCGGCACCCCTATCGGCTTAGTACCTGATTCCAAAGTACTGTTCTGGGGGCCACAAACTAGTTTGAAGTTTTCATGTCATGTTATATCATGTTATGCCATGTTTATTACCTGTTCTCGATGAGCGTTTATTACTGTCACGTAGGTGCGGCACTCTGTCATGGAAATATTTTGTCTATGACCTCTGCTCCCGTGCAAGTGTACGCAACCCTAGGGTCCGTACGAGGAGGATTAGCTATACCTCGTACGGGTAGCTTTTTCGGGTGGCCCCCATGTGCTTGCTTTGGATCAGGGAAAGCATCGTGTCCTAGACCCCGCTGACATACCGATGGAATTATGTTAAATGATCTGAAAACAAGGGTCGAAGTGCATGTGGAAACTTTGGTGCACCCCTGCAGGGTTAAATCTTTTCAAAAAGCAGTATCCGCGGTTATGGACGACTTGGAGCACAATATCTCGATCATAGACAACTATGTAGAACCCCGAGTAAATCCACTACTAAAAAACCGCTATTGTTTTTATTATGTGCATCATCATGATGTCATCATGCATCGTTTGCCTAAAACTATTTTCTTAAAAGCCTATATTTATTTTCTAAATATCCCTCATTTTTTATCTCAAATCAAAACCGGGATCGTCCAATTATTTTGTTTTGTCTAAAACCTATTTGTAAAAGCCTTTAAAAGAAACCTATAATATTTTTATAATAAAATATAAAATATTTTTTTATCGGCGAGGCAGCCGCAGGCCAGACCCAAAAGCCTAGCCTGCAGCCACCTACCACCCCAACCTAGTCAAACCCTAGACCAACCAACACCCAAAATCCTAACCCCTCCTCCCACACTCTTTTTTTGGAGAAACGCAATACAAACGCAGACGTTCACAATGTGTACATACGCTCACCACTATGAACACACGCACACACACCATACCCCTATGAGCACCTTCGAGAGACTGAGCCGGCGGGTCTTGAGATTGACGAAGTCACCGCAGGCGCCTCGCTATCGATGGGAACATCGCCTCCTGCTGAAAGAATATTTCGCCTGAATGAGACACCAAAGTGTCAAACCTGGGATTTAAACTCTAGTGGGCCTAGGGGTAAAACTGCCCTCCTAACCATCCAACCACGGGTTGGTTTCCATCACTCACCACACACATCTAGACCCACACGCACCCCACCACCCCTTCCCCTGGACCCAAAACAGTACCCGACACGACTCTCCCCAGAACCCGCGCTACGCGACCCCATCCCCTGGATCATACCGACACGACACGGGCGAGCACTCCTGAACTCAGCCCCACCTGCCTCCACACACGCGTGACCCCGCTCGCACGCGTTTTCCCCCACCTCTCGCAGCAAGTCCGTCTCTCCCCGCTCATTCTGCAGCAGCCGCCGCCGTCTCCCTGCTCGGCCCCGTCTCCAACGCCGCTTCCCGCATGACCCCGCCGTAGGCCGCCCTCATCTTCGGCCCGTGCCCCTGTCTCTACCCCGCATCATGACCGTCGTGAACCGCCCTGCGATCCCCTCTGCTCCACGTCCACCATCAACCTCCGCCAGGTCTGGCCACCCCATCTCTACATCGAGCTCCTGTCGCCGCCGCTGTTGCCCTCCTCGAAGCACCCGAGGCCGCGCCGCCACCAGGACTGCGAGCAGCGTTGCCCCACGGCATCCCCTCTTCGCTCGCCCGTCGCTCTTCATCACCACCCCCTCGCGCTGCCTCGCCCCGACCTTCCTCCTCGCGCCAGTTCCTCCTCAAGCCTGTCGTCCTGCGCGCGACGTCGCCTTCCACTTCCCAGGCCCCTCGAAGCCCCTGTCTGGCCACAGCTTGGTCACGCCAGTGAAGCCCCCTCTACGTGATCCCGTCCCTGTCGTGCCCTGCTGCTGCTCGACTGAAGTCCCATGCTCTCCTACCACCTCTCCATATCGGTCCAGTGGGTACTCTCCTTAGAGAGTTTCTACATATGACCTAAGAAGGTAAAGGGGAGAGGAATCCATCCTTTTTGAAGTGTTATCAAATATGATTTACTGATATTAAACGGCCCGGTGTTGAGTTGATAGGAAGGTGCTGATGTGGTGGTATTTGTGCTGACGATAAGGATTTCTTTATGGACAAGTACCAAAGCCGATCAATGAACCACCCCGACTACCTCCGCTCTAGCGATCGAAGATGTTCATGGTGCCGCCACCGCCCCAAGTCTAGCACCGACAACTGATGTCGAACCAAGTTCTCCCGGATCTCGCACCCCTTGGAGCGCCAAGGTATTCTTCACGGATGCGGATCCGAAGACCGTTTCCGAAGCCCGACCCGAACCTCTCCAAGCCAGCCAAGGTTGTCGACACCCCGCCATGTGACCCCTATCCTTCCCATATTTTTATAATTGCCATCTATAAACTTGTTGCGTATTAAATTGTTCATGTCGCATACATATTGTGGATTGAGGGTCTTATGCCGATTCACCTCAGAATTAAATATGGAGACCATATGCGGGTAAATCTAGTCTAATATTGGCCCTATTTAAATTTGTGTAGTGAACCGGTGACATATTTTTGCCTTGATAAGACAACATTTAAATTACGGATATCTAAATAACTTGAACCACTTAAATATTTGTCGGGACACCGGTTCCGCTTAATATTGCCTAATTGCATTGCACCTTGGCCATGTCATACATCATACATGCATCATGCTCGATTTTTTGCCGTAGTATTAAATAGTGCATCCGGTGTTTCTACTAGTGCTTTGCTCCTTCACGGATTAGGCCGATGAGTTGATGCGAGTGTCGACCCGATCTTCGGATAAATCTTCGGCAATGTTTTTCAGGAGAGCATTCTCCCCCTTTCTACCTATTTTTTATAGTCTTTATTTCCTCCTGTTGATCTATTGCTATCTGTGATGCGATGCTTTACCTTTCGTACTCGTGACACCCCTTGCAACCACTATATTGCCTTGGACACCTCCTATTGGCTACTGATTGATAGACAGCCAGCCTTGCGTGTCGTAGTTTTTTGCTCAGGTGCTGCTTCGCGTCGTCGATGTTCCACCGTTGTTGGGTGGTTGGCACATAATTAATGGTGGAGATGATCATGGCTTTAATTACTGTTTAATAACTAAAATTGAAAGTATCTAAATAATGCAGAGGCACTGGTGGGTAATAGACAATATTTAGTTTTTAACCACTCACTGTTGTCCCATAGGACCCCGAGTTCTTGACACCTATTCCGAGATCGAGCGCGCTAAACATAGGTGGGGTGTGTGGGTGTAACACCCCAGTTTTAGTTAAACTCTAATTAGGGTTTTGTTTGTGCATTCATGAGCATCATCTAGTAAAAATGCATGCAAAGAAAATAAAATGAAAACCCTAAACCCTAATCTCCATCTCTCTCTATAACTATTTCAAACGGTATCAAATATTTTGAAAATGGTCAAAAGTTGTGAAGCCGAAAATGTTACAAGGGCCTCACATTATTTCAAAGGATTTACAAAAATCTATGGCATTTTTCAAACGCCCAAACAGTTTTGTATATGAAATTACAAAGAGAAAACAAATCTCAGAAAAAGGAAAAAGATTTGCTAAAAAAAGGAGAACAACAGCCCCAGCCAGCCGGCCCAGTTTCCTTCTCTCCTCTCCCTGTCGCCCACATGCAGCACCCCGCAGCCCACCTTGGCCCAAGCAGCAGCCCACCTTGGCCCATACCCGTTCGTCGGCTACCTCGTCCTCTTCGTCCCCGACACGAAGCTTCTGCATGTCGTCGGCGCCGCTGTCGCCCTGCGCCATGATTTGTGTCGTCCCGTCGCTGCTCTACGCAAGGATAAGACCCTCCCCAAGCCGTGCTCATCTTCTCCTATCTTTCTGTAGGGGTTCATAGCATGGAAAACAAAAAAATTCTACCGCATGCACACAAACAAGCAAAGATCTATCTACTAGATTGTAGCAACGAGTCAATAGAGGAACTCACCCTCGAAGATTCCAAAGCGGTTAGCGAGAGCAGATTCTCGTGGGTGATGTAGTCGTACACTTGCCGATCTCAAGATCGCTTAGACGATCCTTCCGGCGCTGCGTTCCGGCAGCGCTTCCGCAGTCGGTCACACGTTCGGTACTCAATGAAGACCTTCCTCTCCCTTGTTCCAGCAGGCAGCGGAGGTTGTAGCACTCTCCTCGTGATTCCGGCAGCACGACGGCGTGGTACCGGAAGTAGAGGGGAGATCTCGTAGGGCTTCGCCTTAAGCCGAAGCGAGTATGGTGGATTAGGGTTTCCCGGAAAACTAGGGTTTAGAGATCCGGGAGGAGGAGGAGGTTTCGGCGGCGGCTAAGGCGGCGGCGGCGCTGGCGGCGGCGGCTCGTGGAGAGGGCTTGGAACTTGTGTTGTTTGGGGCAGCCCTCCCCTTCTATTTATGAGAGGGAGGGGCAACCTTGGGAGGGGTGGGTTTGAATCCAAACCCAAACCCAAGTTGGATTGAGAGAAGGACTTGCTTCTTCTCCCACTAGGAAACTATTGTTTCAGTTTGACTTTTCAAACTTCCCGTTTGACTTTCAATTTAGAGCTTTATTTCTCTCTTGCATATGCCAACACCAAGTGACCTTGGACATGATCCAATCATTCCACTTACCCATGACACATTCATGGACCATTCTCCTTTCGGACCGGTGAACCTTCTAGACCCTTCTAGAACCTCTCCGATGAAATCATCGGAAACTTTCCCAAACTCCAAAATAGGACTTTCCTTATATGAATCTTATTCTCCGGACCATTCTGGATCTCCTCGTGATATCCCGGATCCCATCCGAGACTCCGAACAATATTTGGTCTCTTACTAATCATTCCATAACTAATCAACAACATCGAATCCTTAAGTGTGTCTCCCTACGGTTCGTGAATTATGCGGACATGACCGAGACACTTCTCCAATCAATAACCAATAGAGGAATCTGGAAATTCATATGGCTCCCACATATTTCTATGATTACTTTGTGATCGAATGAACCACTTACATACGATACCAATTTCCCTTTGTCTCACGATAGTTTACTTATCCGAGGTTTTGATCGTCGGTATCTCTGCATACCTAGTTCAACCTCGTTACTGATAAGTACTCTTTTCTCGTTCCCGTGGTATGTGATCCCTTGTGAGCCAGTCACATGCTTGCAAGCTAATTGGATGACATTCCACCGAGAGGGCCTAGAGTATATCTATCCGTCATATGGATGGACAAATCCCACTCTTGATCCATGAGCCTCAACCCATACTTTCTGAACACTCAATGCCACCTTTATAGCCACCCAGTTACGGTGCGGTGTTTGATGTCATCAAAGCATCCTTCCGGTGATGGTGATTAACATGATCTCATGGTCGAAGGAATTAGGTTACTATGTATCAGAAAGCTTATAGCAAATGAACTATTTTAAATGACTTGATCTTTATGCTACGCTTAACTATAGTAGTATGTCCATCACATCATTCTCCTAATGATATGACCCTGTTGTTAATAACATCTCTATGTTCATGATCAGGAAACCATGATCATATATTAACCAACAAGCTAGTTTAACAAGAGGCTTTACTAGGGACTCTTTTATGTTTACAAATCACACAAGTATTAATGTTTCCTTTTAATACAATTATAGCATGGTATGTAAACATTTATCATAAGTATGAAGATATGATAATAACCTACTTTATTATTGCCTCTTGGGCATATCTCCAACAGTCTCCCACTTGCACTAGAGTCAATAATCTAGTTTCAAACCTTTGTGTATTCAACACCTATGGCTTTCCGGTGTTGTAAGTACACGTTTGCTAGTGGTCAACTGATCTCCGTATCTGACACTTCTAGGTCCGTGTGTAATTGCATGTATTTGCGTATCTACGCATCACTCATTCTCTAATGAGATGGATTTGTATAAATTTGGTCCTTTGGTGAGACCTTTAGTTCTTTGGGGTTAAAACATGTTGATAATATTGTTGTACAATATATCTTCATAGTATTATCCCGCTGTGAACTACACCTAGTTTGATAACAAACTACTTGACACAAATGCCCTCTTTAGCTGCTATTATAGCAGTCATATACTTAGCCTTTTGTTTTAGTATCTGGCATAATGTTTTAACTTTGGAACTCATCCAAATCCATTATGGAACTTACTTTCCATAATATTGTGCCACCCTTAGTTTAGATTGAGATAAACTTAATTTGTACTTTGTGACAAAACTAGTATCAATGTAATACTTTTACAATGAACTAACCATCTATTTGCCACTTCTACAAAATAATATACTCTTAGTTCTTCCAAAAGATCATAAGAATATCCTTACTATCATCCAATGATCATCTTATGAATCATTCTGGTATATGCTCATAACATTTAGAGCATAGGACATATCTGGATTTGTACATATCACAATATGATTGATATAAATACTCTGTGATTTCATACATCAAGTATCAATCTATACTTGAATCTTTGTTTCACTTACCAAGTGTCAATACACTTGAATATAACATCAATATTGAACTCATTCAATCCTTTCTGTGTGACAAGAACCTTTCTTGTAGTTTCTATATTGAACTCATTCAATACATCATCTATGTACTTTCGGCACAACCATATTAGCGTCTATTGATTCCAAATATTTGGGTTTTGCCTAAGTCTTTCATCGGGATGAAATTCTTAATATGTGTTAATAAAAGATACATCATTTCTAATCAACAATATGTCTTGCACACAATGTATTAGAAACATGTCTTAGCGCTCCCACTTAATTCTTGCAAATTCAAGCATCTTCATAGTCTCTGATGAAATTAAACTCTTTTAACAGTTTCATCATAGTGAATATTCCAACTCCGCGATGCTCACTTCAACCATTGAAGTTTGCATATGCTTTTAGCATCCTTTGAATTAACAAAACCCTATGGACCGTGTTATGCACATGTCCTAGGTAACAATTCTATTAGAAGAACTTGTTTTGTTTATTCAACTACCACATAACAAAATTATATGTAGTGGTTGCTACATTAATCCGTCTAGACTAAATATCGCTATGAAAGATCAAATCTTGTCATAGTCAACCTTTGAACATTGTTGTGAACTCTTTCCAACATGTCGACTATTTCATAGATGTGAAACATCCATGTCTATTTTATAGATCCAAACACAACTATAAGGTCTTACACCTTTCTCGAGGGTCCTTCAAGTTCAAAACTTGATTTCTCGTGTATGGAACTATCACGGGTTGTATGGCTTCAAGCCATTTGACGGATTCAGGGCTCATCATCACTTCTTTGCATGTAGTCGGATCATTATTGTCAAATAATGATTTAACTCTCAAATCTTGGTATTTGATTGTTTACCCGACCTACTTGTTTCAATAGGAACTTAGATCTCTGTGACCACAACCTTTGAGGCACGTTAGCCATGAGCATTGTTGCTGCCTCCGGAACACTTTTCGGCGCGGCACAACTTTGCACATATAGCTAAGGTTCTTTTAACTTTATCAAAGTTCTATTGTCCTCCCACTTATCTTTTCACGAAAATTCCTTCTCAAAGAAACTTGACATTCTAAGCGAAAAACACTTTTGTCTCCGATGTTATGGAGGAACAGTTATTCGAAATAACATACAAAGACAGGTTCATCCGACTTTGGTTGCAAACATCTTTCTTATGCATAGCATACCAATGTTTAAGAAAGGACTACTTGGGTTTTATCCCAAACCATAACTTTATATGGTGTCATTTCAACGGATTATGATGAAGCTCTTTTCAGTGAAAAACGGTAGTCTTTCAAGCTTTTAATCTTTAAAATATAATGGCAGTTTTATGAATTACACCTTTGATCTTACCATGTCAAACAAGGTTTAATTACATATCTCGAACGCTCCATACTCTTATGGTGTTTCAGGAAATGCAAATCCACGGAACGATTCCTTAAATCTTAGGTATTATGCTAAACTTGTAACTCAAATATCTTCCTTTATGATCTTATCATAAGCTATTTATATTCTTGTTACAATGATCTTGCACTTCATCTTGAAAGTCTTTGAACTTTTCAAATGTTTCATACTTCATCCTTATTAAGTAAATATTCATATATTCACTCAAATTTTCGGAGAAAGCATATGAAGTTGAAATCCATCGCTCTTGACTACACATAATGGACTTCGTACAACAATATGTACAAGTTCCAATAAGCTAGTCATTCGTTCCCTTTTGGCCTATGAACGAAGTTTTAATTATCTCTAGGAAAGTTTCACAAGCGTCATTTGATCAAAAATCAAAAGACTCCAAAATTCCATCCACATGGAGTTTCTTCATGTTTTCTTTCCAATATAATTTAAACGGCGATGTCACTTCCTAAGTAATCTTTCAATCAATTTGTCTTTCGACATTTTTAGCACTAGTTTTATGGATGTGATTTCTCCAACTAGATTTGTGAATCATCCATCTTTTATGGATTACGACAATTATTTGAACAACCCTTTTGTTCTCATAATACCTGATAAAACAAATCTTGAAGGCAAGCTTTGATGTTTAACAAGCAGCACAATAACCCTTTATTTGTTCTCGATGAACATCATCACATATTCTTTTGCTAGTTACTTAGGCCATTGTAGTTCATGAATTGTGTTGTTTCGTATGACGATTCACACCAACAAATTCAGTATCAAATACTTAAGAACCACATTGTTTAATAAGCAAAGAATATAGCCATAACATGTATATCATCTATATACTTAAACTGAACAATTCTAGTCTTTTCTTTTCTGCCATATATTTATGAGATTCTCTTTCAGTATTTCCTTTTCTGTTTGAAAGAATCTATCAACATCAATAGTGGAGTCATACATATGACACATAGTCCAAAGCGTGTATAATTAAATACCAATGTCTTTGGACTTGCACTTTGAAGTAGATCACCATCATCAAATGTTTGGTGTGCTTTCAAATTCCATTCTTTAGTAATCTCTTGGTGTGGTAAATATGTTACCTACATCAAACATTCACCCTTATCATGGAATTATTCATGATCAAGCTACTTTTAGCTTATAAAGATGAATCGCGAGTATAATGTTGCTATCCAAAACCTTTTGGTGGATTAGGACAACTAGTGTCTCCAACCCTTTGCAAATTCTCATCAAATATGAGAACATGAATTTTGCCATATTATACTCTGTCATGTTGCAACCAAAACTTCGTTTCAGATATCACAATATGTTCCACACATCATGGTTTCTGAAACAACTCTTTCAGATCCTAGATAACCTTGATATTCAGACAATCCTTTGAATATCAAGAATCATGGAGACAAACATGATACTTATACACTAACACTTGGAATTGTTACTCTTGTTTTAATACCAATTATTAAACTTCATGGAGTAACCGGAACTTTACTGAAAGTTTGCAATAGGACTTTTAAACATTAGATTAACACTTCAAAACAATACGATACCAGTTTTTAAAGTAACTAACCAGAATTCTATAGTTCTATCATCTCAATTAAAACTAAGCGCAAGGTGGTAAACGGATGCCAATGACTACAACAACTATGCAAATTCACTTTGATTTAATTTATGATAAATAGTGTTCAAATTTTAATCATATTGCCGTTGAACTCCCACTCAAAACAATATCCCTCACATTGTTTTAGTGATCACACGAACCAAATCCACCACATCAAAACCGATCATCACGAGAGTTGATGTAGCTTCAATGGCGAACAATCAACATGTTCATCATATCTACTATATGACTCATGCTTTACCTTTCGGTGATCCGTGTTCCGAGACCATGTCTGTACATGCTAGGCTCGTCAAGATCAAACCTTAGCTTCCGCATGAGCAAATCTGGCTTGCTCATGTTGTATACACTCGCAGAATCTAACACACCCGATCATCACGTGGTGCTTCAAAACAACGAGCTTTAGCAACGGTGCTTACTAAGGATGAACACTTTAAAACTTGAAATTGTTTGCTTGAGGGATCATCTTATAATGCTATCATCGTAAACTAAGCAATACAAGATGCATAAAAGGATTAACATCACATGCAATTCATAATATGTGATATGATATGGCCTTTCTTCTATGTGCTTCCGATCTCCATCTTCAAGCACGAACATGATCTCCATCATCACCGGTATTGCATCAAGGTCAATGATGCCGCTCCATGGTTGTCTTCCACCAGCTTCAACTATTACAACTACTTTGAATAGACACGCGTGTCTTAACAGAATTTAAAAACAACCATATGGCTCCTGCCGGTTGCCAACTTACAATAAGGAACATTGCATACATCAAATATAATCACAATCATGGCCATATCACATCACAGCACACCCCTGCAAAACAAAGTTAGACGCCTCTAATTTTCTTTGCATTTTTTACGTGGTTTGGGGCTTTCAATAAGTGTCGTTCTAACTTACGAACAAGAACCACAACATTGATACTAGTATTGTCAATCACCTGTTGTAAATTGAATCTTAACTATGTTGGGAGAAACAGGCACCCGCAAAGCCACTTATGCAATACAAGTTGCATGTCAAGCGTGGAGCAAGTCTCATGAACGATGTCATGTAAGGTTAGCCCGGGCCGCTTCATCCCACCATCCCGCAAGATGCAAAGTACACAAGAAGCAATCGACAACAAAAACATCAACGCCCATAATGACCATTGTGTTCTACTCGTGCAACAGATCTACATATAGACACGGCTCTGATACCACTGTAGGGGTTCGTAGCATGGAAAACAAAAAAATTCTACCGCATGCACACAAACAAGCCAAGATCTATCTACTAGATTGTAGCAATGAGTCAATAGAGGAACTCACCCTCGAAGATTCCAAAGCGGTTAACGAGAGCAGATTCTTGTGGGTGATGTAGTCGTACACTTGCCGATCTCAAGATCGCGTAGACGATCCTTCCGGCGCTGCGTTCCGGCAGCGCTTCCGCAGTCGGTCACACGTTCGGTACTCGATGAAGACCTTCCTCTCCCTTGTTCCAGCAGGCAGCGGAGGTTGTAGCACTCTCCTCATGATTCCGGCAGCACGACGGCGTGGTACCGGAAGTAGAGGGGAGATCTCGCAGGGCTTCGCCTTAAGCCGAAGCGAGTATGGTGGATTAGGGTTTCCCGGAAAACTAGGGTTTAGAGATCCGGGAGGAGGAGGAGGTGTCGGCGGCGGCTAAGGCGGCGGCGCGGCGGCGGCGGCTCGTGGAGAGGGCTTGGAACTTGTGTTGTTTGGGGCAGCCCTCCCCTTCTATTTATGAGAGGGAGGGGCAGCCTTGGGAGGGGTGGGTTTGAATCCAAACCCAAACCCAAGTTGGATTGAGAGAAGGACTTGCTTCTTCTCCCACTAGGAAACTATTGTTCCAGTTTGACTTTTCAAACTTCCCGTTTGACTTTCAATTTAGAGCTTTATTTCTCTCTTGCATATGCCAACACCAAGTGACCTTGGACATGATCCAATCATTCCACTTACCCATGACACATTCATGGACCATTCTCCTTTCAGACCGGTGAACCTTCTAGACGCTTCTAGAACCTCTCCGATGAAATCATCGGAAACTTTCCCGAACACCGAAATAGGACTTTCCTTATATGAATCTTATTCTCCGGACCATTCCGGATCTCCTCGTGATATCCCGGGTCATATCCGAGACTCCGAACAATATTCGGTCTCTTACTAATCATTCCATAACTACACAACAACATCGAATCCTTAAGTGTGTCTCCCTACGGTTCGTGAATTATGCGGACATGACCGAGACACTTCTCCGATCAATAACCAATAGAGGAATCTGGAAATTCATATGGCTCCCACATATTTCTATGATTACTTTGCGATCTAATGAACCACTTACATACGATACCAATTTCCCTTTGTCTCACGATAGTTTACTTATCCGAGGTTTTGATCGTCGGTATCTCTGCATACCTAGTTCAACCTCGTTACTGATAAGTACTCTTTTCTCGTTCCCGTGGTATGTGATCCCTTGTTAGCCAGTCACATGCTTGCAAGCTAATTGGATGACATTCCACCGAGAGGGCCCAGAGTATATCTATCTGTCATATGGATGGACAAATCCCACTCTTGATCCATGAGCCTCAACCCATACTTTCTGAACACTCAATGCCACCTTTATAGCCACCCAGTTACGGTGCGGTGTTTGATGTCATCAAAGCATCCTTCCGGTGATGGTGATTAACATGATCTCATGGTCGAAGGAATTAGGTTACTATGTATCAGAAAGCTTATAGCAAATGAACAATTTTAAATGACTTGATCTTTATGCTACGCTTAACTATAGGAGTATGTCCATCACATCATTATCCTAATGATATGACCCTGTTGTTAATAACATCTCTATGTTCATGATCAGGAAACCATGATCATATATTAACCAACAAGCTAGTTTAACAAGAGGCTTTACTAGGGACTCTTTTATGTTTACAAATCACACAATTATTAATGTTTCCTTTTAATACAATTATACCATGGTATGTAAACATTTATCATAAGTATGAAGATATGATAATAACCTACTTTATTATTTCCTCTTGGGCATATCTCCAACACTTTCTTCTCCTCTCTCGTGAGCTCTCTCTATCTCGAACGCGAGACCGAACCCTAGCCGCCGCCAGTCACCACGTCGCGCCGTCGCTGGAAGCTTCCCCATGGCCAGTCGAGCACGCCAGCGCCTCTGCCTCGTTGCCTTGTACATCTCCACTAGGCAGCTGGAGCTAGGGCGCGCAAATCGAGAGGATCGAGCTCGTCTCCCCGAGGTCCGGCCGCCACCATCGTCTTCAATCTCCATCGTTAAGGAGCTCCTCCAGCCTCGACACCGCCATCAACATGCTCAGGGTAAGCATGCGGTGCTCCAGCACCACCTCGTGTTCCCCCTCTCCCTCTACTTTGCTCTATTGCCGAGCGCCGCCGTCGGCCGCCCAAGGCTTTTCATATAGACCGTAGGATTCCCCTGCCGGTATTTGTAACAAAGATTGTTGTTGCTTTGAAACTGTGTTTCTCTGGTCATGTTTGTTCAGAGATTGCAATCCAATGTTCTATGAGTTGTTGAGATTTCCGGACATATCACTCGATGAAACCATCGTTGTTGTAACAAGAGATAAGTACATTTTAGTTGACATGATTATGTTTGTGGAGATGATGTAATATACTTGTTTCTAAGATTATGATTGTTGAGAGATTGTAATATAATGTTCTGTGAGTTGTTGGGATATTTGGACATATCATTCATTCAAACCATCACTAAACAAGGTGATACATAAGTACCTTGTAGTTGACATGATTATGATGTAATATAATGCTTTATGGGATCAGTAATTTGACTAATCACTGGATAACTACCTATTACTTAGAAGGAAGTACTATCATTGATGAACAAGCATAGGGTTTAGGAAAAAAACTTATTAAGTAGGATACAATGATCTATTGGACAGACAAGTTTAGAATTTAGGATTAAGGGTTAAGGGGTTAGTGCAATAAAAAATGCATTAGACACTAAACCACAAACCCTAATTCTATATTCTTCGGTAGATAAGATTTTTTATGTTGCTATAAGTCAAACAAATTGGGAAGGAGGAAGTACATGATTAATATTATAAATTAAAATGAAGTAAGAGAAAAACTTTTAGATATGAGACAGTAATCTAGTCACGGGGCATGGTATAAATTAAACCATTATAACATGCCAATTTAATCAATGTTGAAACGTTGACACACTTCACTTTCCCCACTCTTGCTCTCTCCACACACTGCCCTCCTCTCTCTCCTTATTATCGCCGACGCGTCACCACGGCCGCATTCGCCATGCCATCCTAAAACGACGAGGATGACCAGTCGAGCAGCGATAGCCTTCTCTCCGACATCAAGTATTCCCTCCCTGATGTGAGTTCATCTATTTTCTTGGCAAATATTAGGAATTGGTAATTATCTCGATCCAAGCTCCATTTGTGCATGCAATCATTCTTATTTCTAGCTTTTCGTTCCCTTATAGGCACCACTCTCAATCTACGACCCCGATTGGGATGGCCTAGATCTCGATTGGTAAGTACCATGTGACTATGGGCTAAAACTGAGTAAATATGTTGCATTTGAAGGTAGTAACAATGGGAGAAGGTTTTTGGGCTATGCAAATTAGGTTTGCTTTCGTTATGTACAATGGTGACATGAAGGAAATTTTATAGTGTTATGTTGATAATTAGGTCGCGTGTTTTTAAGGTTGGCCTAGCGTGTAAAGCAGTAGAGTGGATGGATCTTGAGTGGCCAAACGCATTTAAGAAATATTTGGCCCAGTTATGGGATATGTATGAGCTCGAAAGGTTGGGAAGATTTACTGATGCCTATGATGCAGCTGAAAAAATTACAAGCTCTCGGTTGGAAATAAAGAGCAGGAAAAGAAAATCAAGAATTTGCAGTCATAACTAAATGACATAATCAATGGGAGCTTGGTGGTGGAAACTACATGGAAGCTTCAGAAAGCAGAAAAGAAGAGCGATCAACTCGTGGAAGAGAAGAAGAAGCTAGAGTACTGCATTGTGGATCCATTGAAGGATCTCAAGAAGGAGCGTGAGGTGAACAAGGAAAAGCTATAGAGGATGAAGAAAATTTTAGATGAATAATTTATGTCGTGATAGTATATGAAACTAGTTAACTATAAGGCTTGCAATTATGATATCTTAACTAATCCAAACTCAATCCTTGAGCAAAACAACCTTTTAGAAGAAAGCATAGTTTGCATAGAGTATGGTACATGTTTACAAAATCACTACTACATGGATAAAACATACTCTGGTTTGTTAGAACGCATAGTTTGCAAACTAATTTCATAAGAACTTATAGTTTGCACTGAGCCTGGCATGGATATGCTCGTTTTCCTTCCTGAGATCCTCAAGTTGGAGGGTTCATTCGATCAGGTACGTTTTGGTTTTTACCTGCTCCCTCAGTACTTGTACTTGCGCCTCCTACAGGTTCAAGCGCTCCGTATGGGATGTGACAAGTTTATCAGTAAGCTTAAGATTATGCCCATGAGTTCCTTGATGATATCCTCCTTCGCACGCGCTGAGATTGTGGCAATTGTCATAAAGGATCGCGACTAGTTCTCTTAGGCGGTAATAGGCTAGTTTTTGAAAAATTTGCTTCTTCATTTGGATGGCCATCTTGTCCTTTAGCCAGGTCGGTAGTTCTGGGTTGAGATTTTTCCTTTTCTGCTGCAACAAAAATATGTGGTTAGTTTCCCTAGTGTCAAAGTCATAATTTTATGGACATAGCGATCTAGGATTGTTCAAAATTTAACAGAATCAACTAGTGGCACAGTCCTAATTCAAATATCAGCGCAATATAGGCTTTTCCCAATTCAACAGGATAAACTAGTGGCACAGTCCTAATTTCAGTGTTAGAGCAATATAGGCTTTTTTTCCAATTCAAGAGGATAAACTAGCGGCACAGTCCTAATTTTAATTTCAAAGCAACCTAGGACTATCTCCAACTAAGGGTGTTGTGGATTTTTCCAATGTAACCAAATAGTAGTGGCATAGTCATAATCTAAAATCAAGCTCAGATACATAATGAAAAGAAAGGATGATGTCCATTCATGAGAACACAGACCCATAATTCAGTTGGCAGGCAAATAAGAAAAACAGAGAAATAAGTAGTAGCTCCAAGATTCCTTAATTGCACGACATATATAAATTACAAAAGCAGTGGAGCATGAACTGAGATTCCTGCCCCCTCGACTCATAATATGACTTGGGCATTGCCCAATACACCTCCAGCTTTGCCCTCAGCTCCTCGTTCTCCCTCTGTGGACCCTCGAGCATGGTGAGACCTCAGCCCATGTCCTCCTTCATCCGTCTCACTGCATCCAGGCAACAGTCCCTATCATTGTAGGCTTCGATGACAACCTTTGCTTCATTGATGCGTTCTCTGAGTGCCTTGGTGGTTGTAACGTCCCCAAATCGGGTCTATGCAGATCTTAGCATTTCCCGCCAAAACCCGCATAGAAGCGATTCAAAGACGCCCACCAGACACTTTCGTGTGGGTGGATTTTATTACAAGTAGTTATATCACAGTAGTTTACAACAGAGAAACCAAGAACTTACATATATAGCAACAACTCGACGAGTCAAGAATACAAATGATACAATTCAAAGAGAAAGCAAAATAGTATCCGAGTATAGATAAGAACCAACTGGGACTAAGAGTCCTGAAGAATAACCAAGAGGCATCCATAAACCCTGTCCAGGCCAAGCCGGAAGGGTAAACTTGCTAACATCGTCAATAAGATACATGTCAAGCCAAAAGGGTGCCAGCAAAGGGCAAATGAAAACAGAAAGAGAGTGGTCGTACTAAGGCCAGTACAGGGCTAGTCTTAGAATTCAGCATCTCTCACCTACATAGGTATGGTGGACTCAGCGGAAGCAAAGCTTGCATTATCTAACTTATAGAGACACGCTAAAATTTCGGCTATTAGGGCGAGATAAGAGAGTGCTAAGAGATAAATATAATATAACACCAAACATAGCCCATCCAAAGGATTCCCCCTCGAAAACCAATCGAGAAAGTCCTCTTGCGGAACACACACAGTGACAATTTTAGTTAACCAGGTATTTAGTTGATAAGGCTAATTTCTAATCATATTATTAGAGGCAAAGCATTAGTAGCGTTGTCTATGATCATGACACCGTACTCCTAATGCATCCATAACCATGGACACACGACTTTTCGAAAAGATTTACCCTACAGGGCTGCACTACTGTACCCAAACGCATGCTCAACTCCTCAGGAAACATATTACGCATGCCATCTGAATCTCACAACAAGAACTGTCCCTTAACTACATGTGTATCCATAGGCACCACCTACTGTGTTGTTCCAACCAAGAGGCACGACGATTCCCAAGGAAGGCATGGCGTTTGAGTCTATGGCCGGGCGATGATCGGAAGATAACTTGTAGAGCTCCATCCCACCTCCACATGATATCCCAATTTTATGCAATGCAAGCCATGGCAGTCCACCAAAATATCAAGTCCGAAGACTTATCCAACTCATCCATGTCTGACGACATATTATGCATATGCACCAAATATAAACCAATTTTGTAACCCTCTGGATAAACGAATAGCGCCGGTAGTTGAGTGGGGATCCCAGAGACCCCACGTTTGTTTAGCACGATCAACTCAGAACTAGTATCGCAGAACGAAAGGGTCCTAGGTCGGCTCAAGCAGTTCCCAAAGGTGGTCCCCGCCAGGGCCTTATCATTAGGTGAAACCATTACCATAACCAATATCACCAATTTAATTTATCATGTTATTGACTATAACCAAAAATCACGGTTCACCTATGTGAGAGAAGGCAGTAGACCTAAGCATGCGCTATGACTCGCAAGGGAAAAGCTAGCTAGTGAAACAAGGCAATAGGATTACTCGGGAAATATGGTAGAGCAAGTAAATAAAAGGACATTACAGTTGATAAAAATAAGGAAGTAAAGATTATAAATGCAAAATAGGTAGAAGGTGAGAATGTTCGCCTGAGAAGATCAATTGAAGGCTTGTCGTATCTCGCACCAACTCAACGTTCTATCCAAGAAGAAGCAAAGTACTAGAAAGAAACACCAGATGTAATATTTAATACTAGGACGGAAGATCCGACATGTTTATGATATGATACATGGCATGACAATATGCGGTCCCGCTTAGCAATATTAAGCTGAATCGGGGTTCCGACATTTAAATAGAAGGTTCAAGTTATTTAGCTACCCTGCAATTTAGATGTTGGCTTAATAAGACAAAACATGGCATCGATTTGCTACACAAATTTAAATGAAGTCTATATAAGACAAGAATAGTCCGCATATACATTTTATATTTAATTTTTAGGTGATCCGACCCAAAAAATAAGTATGCATGCGAACATTAATGATTTACTATGAAATTAGTTTAATATGGCAATTTATAAAATAGGAACTCTGATAGAGGTCATACATTTGGGTTCTGAGATCTTGGGTTCGGGTTCGGTCTTTAGATCCATGAAGGAGGACTTGGTTTGGTCATCGCCGTCTACTCGGGTTCCGTCTCAGGCTCTTCATCTCGGTGCGTCAGCGTCGTCTTTACTGGACGCCTCCTTAGTCTACGTACATGGCGGTGTTCCAACTTGGAAGTGGCACGGACACAATGCATCCGAAGTTCTTTGCATGCCAGAGTGGTCCCAAGGCGAACTTGGCAAGATGGACATGATGGACGCGGACATTGCAGCACGGTGGCAATCTTGTATTAATCTTGGCATCTCACAATGGAAAAACTACAGCACGACACAAGTAGACATGCTCATTCTTGGCTTTAGGCATAACGTAAACACCATCGGCCCATGCTTCAACACGAGAAAAAAACAAGCTTAGCTCAGAAATACCATCGGTAGGAGGTCAAAAGTTGGACAAGAAGCAACATGCCCATTAGCTACTGCAGTGAACAACAACGGACATCACTCATGCGCCGGGCTGCGGGAACACGGGCAAAGGAGCCGGCGGAGGGAGGCATAAGCGGGACTTAGCACGGCCGGATAAAAGGAGCGCGTGGTGGAGGTCAAGGACAGGCAGGGGGCCTCCGTGAGGGGGACGGCGGGGCGGGAGATGCAGCAAGGCGACCTCCTGGTCGAGGACGCACATGCGGGCGGGCTGGCGGCGCTGCAGGGCGACGAGGAGGTGGCCAGGCGACGCGGGGCTCGAGGCGGCAGGGCGCGTCCATGGCTGTCGGGGACAGGGTCCTAGCGACGAACTCGTGGAAGGGAGGTGGAGAGAGGAACTCGGGAGGCGGCTGCGGCCTTGGGGAGACAGAGACGAGGGCGAGGGATGGTGGCATCCGAAGAGTACGATGGAGGCGGGGCTCACTGCAGGCGGCAACGCTGCAAGGAAACTAGGAGGGATCCCGTTAGGGGGGTTGGGGATGAGGACGAGATGGGGTAGGTGGCGATGGGATGGTCGGTACAGGGTCTTGCGCGTGACTCGGGCGGGGCTCACGTGTAGCGCGTGTGCGTGAGGACCTGGGCGCATGCCTGGGTGTTGTGTGCGCCGCTGCGCATGTTGATGCGTGTGTGTGCCGCTGCTTGCTGTGGTTGAGTGTGTGCATGCCTGATCTGAGTGGGTCGTGTGCATGCGTGGTTTGGGGGTGGGATGCGTGTGTAGGTTTTATGGTTAGGATTATCGTTTGGGTAGTAGACTGGCTAGCTGGGCTTTTGGGCCTAGTCGGCTGTCTTTCCAAAAACACTTTTATTTTTATTTGTTTTAGTTTTAAAAATATTTTTTCTTTTAGATAAATAATAAATTTAAAAAAGACCGAGGTTTTGATTCGAAATTAAAGGAGGGCACTAATTAGAAAATAAAATAGGCTTTTGGTAAAATATTTTAGAGCGAAAATATGCATGAAAAAATAACAAGCAATTTTATTTCGGAATATTTTCTGAGGAATTACAACTCAACACCACTAACAAGGATCGCGTCCCGAGATCCAAGCAAAGACACCGAGGGGAGGGGGTTGATGATTGGATCTTCTTGCGTCAGGTTGATGGTAGCAACACCACTAACAAGAATTCTTGCTCCGTCTTGAAATCATCAACACCACCAACAAGGGTTGTTGCTCACATTCTTTGAGAGGACACTCCGGAGAAGCAAAGACTGAGGTAAAGGTGTCAAAATATAAGGCCACCTCTACTTCCATTGAAGGAGTAAAAGTCACAGTCATCTACCGGTTCTGTTGGGGATATGCTATATGGGTATCCTCCTCATAGCATGTCACTTATCCGGATAACCCGGGTGGCCCATAGTTGGTAGCATGGCCTATGGCCTGCTGGGCGGCCCAGTTAGATGGATCCAGAAGGGAGGCCCATGCCGGATAAAGGAAGGCTACGGTGGAGTCACCAGCGTACCCGGAGCCTTGGAGTGCAAGATACACAAGACTAGTAATAGACGGTGTAGGACTTTATAACCTGTCTGGCTAGGACTTTTTCCTGTAACCCTAGGACCTGGCGACTATATAAGTCGGTCCTATGGGGGCCTTTAGGGCATAACTTCAGACAACCTAGTGTCGATTACGACGCACCTCGCACAACAAACCAATCCCTATAACTCGGCGTATCGCCCTTATAGTGATTTATAGCAGGAGTAGGATTCCGACACCGTTGTGGGATCTGAACCTGGGTAAGCTGTGTTACCTTGTACTCGTCAACCGTCCGCCTTACCCCACGTCTCTAAACATGCACCATGAGGACCCCTCCATGGCGTACTCGTCGACAATACCACCACAGTTGGCGCCCATCGTGGGGAAGAGGCGCTTCAGGCTCTTCAGTGGGCGAGGACCAAGATCTTTGCGGGAATCAGCGAAACGTAGTTATCGGTCGCGTTCTCTTCTCCGGCAACGTTCCGATCGTCCCTCCTGACGAGTTCTGGATCCCGGCGAAGACGAACTCTACACGATGTTTGATCGTTCCTATCGGAGACATCCACCTCTGCATCGGCGAAACCGACTCGGGCACTAGTTCCCTGGAAGACGGAGGAGCATCAAGACCCGTACGGACCGCCTACGGTCTGGATACGTTCGCGGAAGGATCGATGTCGGATATCTCTTTGGAGTTTGCCGACAAAGATCGGAAAGCATCAAGACCCGCATGGACCGCCTACGGACTAGATACGTTCGCGGAAGGATCGATGTCGGGTCTCTCTTTGGAGTTTGCCGGCAAAGATCGGAAAGCATCAAGGCCCGCACGGACCACCTACGAGAAGGATACGTTCGCGGAAGGATCGATGTCGGATCTCTCTTCGGAGTTTGCCGACAAAGATCGGAAAAATTCAAGGCCCACCTAAACCGCCCCTGTGCAGGACATAAAGGTGGAAGATCACTGCAAATCTGCCGGCTTCGCCCGTGCGTCTGGACAGCAGAGATCCAAGTTCGTCGGCGTGGTTACCATCTTCGATCTGGCGCGCTGCGTTCAAAGAGAGGGCGAAAACCCCCGCGATTACCTGGCCAGGTGGCTCCGTATACGAGCCGATCTGGCCCACTACCCCGATGATAACCCTTTATATCACTTCGTGGAGGGACTGAACCGTGGCACGCTTCTCCGACATTCTCTAAGACGGCAGCAGGCAACAAGACGCCTTACCCTCGAAGAGATGGTGAGCACCGTCAACAGCTACGCGGAAGCTAACGCAGCAGCCCAGATGGAGCTTGCGCTCAGAGACGGAGAACCTCCGATTCAGCAGCCATCGCCGCCTCCTGCCGCCATCGTCGCAGCAGCACCTCCACCTCTAGTCATCGTCGAGGCCGTTGCACCTCCACCGCCCGTCATCGAGGAAGTCCTGGCACCCTCCGACTCTGTTATTGACGCGCTTTATGCTGATTTCAGTGCAGATTCAGAGGAGATAGACTTCAGTCTAGAAGAGCTAGACTCCGCTATGCAGGAGATGGAGGAGGAGTACTCGCGTGACGAGCAAGCCATCAACGCCGTCACGTCTCGAGGGGTGTTCGTCACCATTGGGACGGCGATGGATGAAGATCAACCCGGACAAGCTCCGCCTACAACACTGGAAAAGGGGAAGGGGCCACTTATTGCTGCTGACGATGATCAAAAAGTCATGCCTCCTCCGCCTAACCCAGTGCAGCAGCCGCAGGAACTCGACACCGACCCGAGCAACAACAACACCACAAACTTGTCTCCTCCAGCATCTACGTCTGCAGCATCCCAAGTTACTCCAGCTGATAGAGTGATGTACGACAATCTCCTCGTCGAGCCACTAACCATTGCTCATATCCCGAACGTGACCCAGCTTGACGAGAAGCGCCAGCAGCTACTGGAGGAAGCGCAGGCCATCGTGGAGCAAGGCGCTAAACTAGATCGAGATCTGGTCAACGCACAGAAGTCCATAGAGAAGGCTAGAGCAATGGAGGCCGAGTACAAGACTTTGCTGCAGCAGCAGAAGGCTAAGAAAGCTCTGGCTCGCACCATCAACGATCCTGGTGTGCGACGTAACCTAGGATGGGCCCCCTCGAAGCCGGCACAGGCCAAGCCATACATTGACAGTGAAGGCAAGCAGGTGATGCCCACCCCACTCCTTAACCTCGTCGTCGCCAAGACCCTTCTGGAGCAGGATAGATCGCCTGAGGCAGTGGAACAGGTCTATGACCTAGTGGCCAAGGCGGTGAAGCAGCAGGAAAACGCCACCTCTCAGAGGCTTGAGTCTGACCCAGCGCTCTGCCAATCTAGCCAGTACAAGCCGCCAAGGGACAGATCTCCTCTTGATGTCGGGTCCCAGATGGGTTCATCAGAGCGAAGACGGAGGGACGCGCGCAACAGGAAGGATGCCGACCCATATCCTCTGACCACGGAGAAAAGGCCCGACCTCGTCACCCATCGCCACCGCCCCGATCTCCCCGACATCACGAAGATTATAAGGCTCACCATCGTACGGATATGCCCCCACCAAAGCAGTGTGGCATCGTCATTCGTGACAACGCGGAGCAGACCCAACATGACGGAGAGCGCAACCACGGGCATAGGAGTAGGCCACACCATGACCCTCCGCGTCCGACAAGCAACCATGACAGGCATGAGGCGTCGCAGGAGGGTAACAGCAAGAAGGCTAACCCACCGCCACCTCCGCCTGCGTCACCACCAAGCAGTCACCATGGTGGAGGAGGCCCGCGTCGTTCACGCAGCCCATCCCCTGTTGACAAAAAGAAGAAGAACCTGGAGCCGTACGATGCACGTTCGCGGATCGATAAGATCCACGAGGCTCGGGAAGGACCATACCTGGGACCACGGTGCTTTGGACCTGCAATACGGTCCACAACTTACCCCAAAGGTTTCCGGATTGACAAGACCATCAAGCCCTATGACGACACCGCCAAGCCAACCACATGGTTGCAGGACTACGATAATGCGGTGGAGATTGTCGGAGGCAACCCCAACATCGCCGTCAAGTACCTCCCATTAATGTTGGCAGGCATGGCCCGTCAATGTATCGACGACTTGCCAGATAAATCCATCTACAACTGGTTGGACATGCAGGAAGCGTTCACCAAGAACTTTGATGGTACATACAAGCGTCCCTACACTGTGGGCGATCTACAGCGGTGCGTGCAAGAGAAATATGAGACATCCCGCGCCTACTTCTCTCGCTAACTGGACATGAAGAATTCCTGCGCAGGAGTGCACGCCCAGACCGCCATGGCCACCTTCATCGACGGGTTGGAAAGATGCACGTTGCTCCGACATAAGCTGAAGCGCTTGCAGGACAATCACCAGCTTGACTTGAACCAGGTGATTCAGTTGGCTAGTGAGTTCGCAGCTGCCGACGATGATGCTCGCGGCTCATTGCCGACAATAGCCGTTCCAACTCAAGCTCGGAGGAACAATAGTACAAAGCGGAAAACCGCTCCAGAAGAAAAGCAATCTACTGACATGGTCGCTATGACTTTTGCAGGACGAGGTGATGGCGGACAACGTGGCCGAGGAAGGGGAGCTGGCCACGGGCAGCAACGAGGAAGTGAAACCACCTCGGCGCCGCTCCGCATTCCCCAAACCTATGAGGAGTACCGCGATATGCCGTGCCTCGTACACCTCGACGCCAACGGCAAGGCCACCCATACCAATAGACACTACAAGTTCGTCAACGACCTCAAGGAAGACCCGGAGTCCGGCTACAAGCGAAGTCGGAAGAACAGACCGCGAGGCAAGGGCAAGGGGAAGAAGAAGGAGGAGTCCAAGGATTCAAGTGACATGGACGAAGACGTTGACCCCAAGCACGCCGCCAAGAGCGACGAAAAGGGCAAGAACCCCTTCGCAAAGAAGGCTCCAGTCTACCATACTTTCCTTGGCACTCCCACCATCCGACAACAGAAGACCTCTCTGAGGATCCTGATGGCTACTCTCCCCCCAGTTCCCCAGTACCTGCACTGGTCGGAAGTTCCAATCACTTGGGACAGGACGGACCACCCAGACCTCGTACCTACGGAGAACCAGTATGCCATGGTCATCAACCCCTTGATTGACGGCGTGGAGTTCACCAAGTGTATGGTGGATAGTGGAAGAAGCATCAACATCATGTACCTGGATACACTGCAGAAGATGAACTTGATGGAGGCAAACCTAAGGCGGACCAACACCGTTTTCCATGGCGTAGTTCCTGGTAGGGAGGCTCGGTCCCTTGGGTGCATTACACTTCAGGTCGCCTTTGGCGATGTTAACAATTACCGCCAAGAGCGCATGACCTTCGAGGTGGTCCCCTTCAAGAGCGTGTACCACGTCATATTTGGCCGCGACATATTCCACACGTTCATGGACAAACCATGCTTCGTCTACAACAAACTCAAGATACCCGGATCAAACAGTGTCATCATCGTATCTGGAAGCTTTACCAAAGCAAGGGACTGCAAGATCAATGAAGCAGCCGTTGCAGAAGCTGTCCTCTACAGCGAAGAATTCAAAGAGATCCAGAGCAAGGTCAATGACTCAGAGATGCCTGCGTCGAAGAAGCAGATCTCCGACTCCGCTCCTGCGTTCAAGGCCGCTATCGAGACCAAGCCGGTGGAACTTGTGGTAGGCGATTCCTCCAAGGTCACCGCCATTGGGACGAACCTGGATCCTAAATAGGAAAGCGCGCTCGTCGAGTTCCTCCATGAGAATAGGGACATCTTTGCCTGGCAACCTGCCGACATGAAAGGTGTACCTAGGGAACTTGCTGAGCACAGCTTAAACATTGATCCAAAATGTAAACCAGTGAAACAACCTGTACGACGCTTTGGAGATGAGAAGAGACGCGCCATTGGCAAAGAGATAGCTAGGTTACTTAAGGCTAGATTTATCCGAGAAGTCCTTCACACGCAATGGGTGGCCAATCCTGTACTTGTCCCCAAAAAGGGAACCAATGAATTAAGAATGTGCTTTGATTACACCGGCTTGAACAAAGCATGTCCCAAAGATCCGTTTGCTTTGCCTCGCATTGACCAAGTCATTGACTCGAGGCTGGCTCGGAGCTTTTGTGTTTTCTCGATGCATACTCAGGATACCACCAGATCAAGATGAGGAAGTCGGACCAATTGGCCACTTCGTTCACTACCCCATACGGCACATTTTTCTATGTCACGATGCCCTTTGGGCTGAAAAACTCAGGTGATACGTACCAGCGGACAATGCAACGTTGCCTCCACGACCAAATTGGTCGGAACGTTCACGCTTACGTGGACGATATCGCGTTGATGTCTAAAAAGTCAAACGACTTAATCTCCGACTTAAAAGAAACCTTTGATAATCTCCGGAAATACAACATGATGCTTAACCCTAAGAAGTGCGTCTTCGGGGTTCCAGCCGGCAAATTGTTGGGTGCATTATTCTTGAGATTCTTCCTGTCATCCATGAGTTGCCTAATTAACCTACTGGCCAAGTCTTGCTTGGTCAAGCTGTGTGCGATCAACTTTTACAGCTCGTCGATCATCCTCTATAGCTCATCGCACTCTGTTTCAAGCCTCTTGATGTCAAGTGAAAAATCAAGTGTGATATCCTTCTATAGAGACAAACGCCTTCGAAGGCGCTCATTAGCCTGGGTTAAGGAGCGTGCATCCTGCAATTGATTGTCAATCTTGGCATTGATCACAGCCACCTTGTCACGGAAATCGGCCTTCTCTTGCTGCATCGTTCATGTTATTTAAAATAGATACTCTATAATTCTACTACAGGTTCTAGGGAAATACTAATCCAAATCACAAAAACCCCAATCTTTCTACAAAGAACAATATTGAATAAAAGGTGAGAGTGGTCCCTACTTGCGGTAAGACACGATCTAATAATTCGACATTTATAATATCAAAAATAACACCAAATGCATGTTAGCAGCATTATGAGTGGTAAAAAGTGTGGAGATTTCCTACCTTGCTGAGCCAGGGAACAGGGCCAAAGGGGTCCTGTGATGTTGCCGCCATCGTGCTGCTTTCAGGGTCTACGGCTGCCCTAGAATATGTAGTAGAGTAACAAGAAGAAGAATAAGAAGTAGACATAGAAGAAGGAGAAGAAGAAGACTATACCAGGAGGATCCCTCGCCTGCTTGAACATTTAGCGCCATTGCTAGGAGAGTTTGGGCCTCAGTGCGAGGGGGGATTGAGCCAGAAGTTTATGGCGGTGAGCTATCTCGTTTCTCTCCACACGCACGGTCGATAAGCCTCTCTTCCGAGGAGTCATGGCTAATGCATATGGAGGAAGGTGGGGGCAGGAGGAAGAAGAAAGTGATGGGTGCGGGAGAATAGTCAAAGAGTCCAGTCCGTGGTACAGTCTTATACAAGACCACCGTATACTCCGGTGCTATCTCAACCTAAAACGACCATTTATTTGTTAATTGATGGCCTATGTTGCTTCCTTCTGAAAAAGGGAGACTGGTAGAACCAGGGAATAAAACCCCACAGTATGCACGTTGGGACTCAATTGGACTGACTTTAATGCGATGGATAGTTCAGTGGGCTTTGGCACGTGCCGCCTAAAATCTCGTGGATAAAAAGGGTCGGGGTGGGACTACGAGGAAGTAATTGCAGGCTGCATGTCCAGGATGCGTTGATATGTACATTTTGCATCACTATTCTATATCATAATTTACTGCTATTTATTGATATATTTCATATTAAGAGGTGATACTTATGTTGTTTCATCTATTTTTGCATGTTGAATGACTTTTTGGAGATGAACTCCAGGGTCAGGATTCTGATGGAAAAAGAGGTGTTTAGATGCAATTTTCGCGAAGATTAGAAAATTCTAAAAAATGCACGAAACATTCTATTTTTCCAGAAGATCAAGGATGCCAGAAGGGGAGGCAGAGATGGGCCACAGGGGGCCCACGCCCTCCCCCTGCATGGGCCACCATGGGCCACGCCACCAGGCGGTGTGGCCACCCTCACCCACCTCTTGCTCTGCCCTTTCGCCTATGTCTTCTCCTCTAAACACTAATACACGGAGGAACGACCATAGAAAGATTCCGCCACCTCTATGGGGCAGAAACTACAGAGAGAGAAAGAGCTCTCCGATAGACAGATTTCTACCGGGGAAATTCCTTCCCAATGAGGGAGATCGTCGCCATCAACACTGTCATCAAGCTAGACTTCATCGGGATCATCATCATTATCATCATCTTCACCACCATCTCCACCAGCACCATCATCACCACTCCATCCCATTGTAACAATTGTGTTGAATCTTGCATAGTTCTTAGGGGAAACTTTTCCGGTGTTATTTACTTTTGTAGTTGATGGTTATGAGTGGAACCATTGAATTATTGTCTATGTGCAGATTGTTATTCATCATTATATCATCTCTGATCTTGATCCATATGATGTCTCGTGAGTAGTTCGTTTAGTTCTTGAGGACATGGGAGAAGTCATGTTGTTAGTAGTGGAATTGTGTTGAGGTATTATTCAATGGTTTGATATTTAAGTTGTGGTGCTATTATTCTAGTGGTGTCATGTGAACGTCGACTACATGATACTTCACCATTTATGGGCCTAGGGTAATGCATTGTGTATTTGGCTACTAATTGTGGGGTTGCCGGAGTGACAGAAACCTGAACCCCGGTTAGGAAACCTTTGCACAAGAGAGTGTAGGATCTCAGAGTTTAATGCTTTGGTTAGGTTTTTATCTTAATTACTTCCTTGTAGTTGCGGATGCTTGCAAGAGTTTTAATCACAAGTATGTATTAGTACAAGTAAGGTCGATACATTAGCATAGGTTCACCCACACAACACTTATCCAACCAAAGAAGATTAATCAACTATATGAAGCGAAGCACTTGACAGTATTCCCATGTGTCCTCGAGAACGTTTGGTCCTCATAAGTATTACAACCAGCTTGTCCTTTGCTAAGAAAGGATTCGGCCACTTGCTGCAATTATTTGTTGTGTTTCTTTACTTGCACTTTATTTATTTGCTTTATCAAAACCCCCTAAAAATCCGTTTGCTAAGTATTTACAAAGAATTCCTGCTCCAAACCACTAGTCAACACCTTCTGCTCCTCGTTGGGATCGACACTCCTATTTATCGAAAGTACTACAATACACCCCTATACTTGTGGGTCATCAAGACTATTTTCTGGCGCCGTTGTCGGGGAGTGACGCGCTATTGAAGAGTGGAACTGGTAAAGGAAATTTATACTGTGATTATTGCTTTTTATTTTTGTTTGTTACTTTGTTTCCAATATGGATAACCCACTTGGTTCACTATTTGGGAAAGCTACTACCACTATTAGGGTAATAGATGAACCACCACTTGCTGAGATAGATCCTTTTAAGATACCTATAAGAAATGTTGATCGTGTTATGGATAATTATTATTTTGGGGATGGAACTATCCATCCTGGTGATCACTTGCTTTTTATCCATGAATTATGCAGGTTGTTTAAGTGTGCAGGTATCACAACGGAACAATTCAAGAAAAAGTTACTCTCTATATCATTGAAAGGAAGAGCTGAAGAATGGTATAAGCTGCTGAAGAATGGACAATCTATGGAATGGGAGGAAATTGTACCTCTCTTTTACTCTAAATTCTATCCTCCTAGTGAGATTCATAAGGATAGGAACCAAATATATAACTTTTGGCCTCGTGATGGAGTGAGTACATCCCAAGATTGGGGGATATTGAAGTTACTAATGCTTACATGTCTTATTCATGAACTCCCTAATAATATTATTATCAATAACTTTTATGCAAGACTTTCTCTTCATGATAAATATTTATTAGATGCTTCTTGTACTGGATCATTCACACGTATGAAGGAAGAAGCTAAATGGGATCTTCTAGACCGTATTCAAGAAAATACAGAATCTTGGGAGAATGACAAAGGAAGAAAGTCAGGTATAAATTATGATTATGAATGCATTAAATCTTTTATGGGAACTGATGACTTTCATGATATTAGTACTGAGTATGGTCTTGATTCTCAAAGTATTGCCAATTGTTTTAAGGACTTTGCCTCTTATATTGAAATTCCCCAAAAGGAGTGGAACAAGTACCATGCACCTTACAAAGATATTGTTAATCATGTTCCTGCTAGAAACACTGAAGTTTGTACTGTTTATCATATTTTGCCTGAACCTTATATTGAGAAAATCCCTTTCCCTGCTAAGGTAAAGAAACATTCTGTTATAGCTAATATGGTTAGAAAAAGTACAAAGAAAACTATTGAACCTGATGAACAAATAAATATTGAACCTATAGTAGCCATTGTGAAAGACCTTGTCACTAAAAATGTAGAAGATGGGCACATTATATTTTGTGAAGATGCTTCTAATATTTTCTCTCATCCTAGTAAAGCTAGGAAAGCTAGTATCCCTGTGCTTTTTGTTAGAATTGGTTATCATTGCTATTATGGTTTATGTGATATTGGTGCAAGTTCTAGTGCTATTCCTTATGAGCTTTACAGAGAAATTATGCATGAAATTTGTCCTTGCGATCTTGAGGCCATTGATGTGGTTATTCACCTTGCTAATAGAGAGACAGTTTGTCCAATTGGTATTGTAAGAGATGTGGAAGTTCTTTGTGGTAAGATTAAATATCCTGCTGATTTTCTAGTGCTTGGTTCAGTAGCTAGTAAAACTTGCCATATCATTTTTGGTAGATCTTTCTTAAACACTTGTGGAGCTATTATAGATTGTAAGAAGGAGAAAGTTTTAACTAAATTTGATGGATAATCTTATGTGTTTAATTTTTCCAATTTTGCTAAAGCTCCTTATGAAAATGAATTGTCTAATGAGGGTTTTAGAGTTGAACAACTTGCTTCAATTGATCCAGTTTATGACCTTAGACCTCTTTTTGATGATTGTAAGCATGCTCATTCTGATGATAAAGTTGTTTCTTTTGACAGTTATATTGTTAACTTTATTCAAAATTCTACTGAAAGTTATTATGAGAGAGGGAAACATGGTTTTTTGCATCTCAATAATATTAAGTTTCCATGTTTTATGTTGAAAGCTTTGAAGTTGCACTTGTTTTGTGTTTTTATGCTAGTAGCCTTTTTTTCAATAATTTGTTTTCTCACAAACTCCCTTGCATAGGAAGTGGGTTAGACTTAAATGTGTTGGATATTTTCTTCTTCATGCTCTCTTTCACTTCAAATTCATATTTCCTATAAGAGCATCATTGAAATTATCATGCCCATCTTAGTGGCTATAAAGAAAGAGCTTTTGGGAGACAGCCCATTTTAGTTTGCTTTGGGTCTTTGTTTCTTTGAGTCTTGGAAGTTATTACCCTATAATAACCGCTCGTTATCCTTTTTGTTTGGTTTTTGTGTCAAGATCAGCCTCTTTTGTGAAGTAGAGGAGTTGTGAGAAGTTGTTGTCCTAGGACAGATTTTTGTGCTGCATTGTAAAAATTCGTGAAAAATCCCAGAATGCCGGATGGAGTTGTAATTTTCGGTGCTTGTTACCCAAGTTGTTATCCAACTTTCTTTAGTTTTGCACTTTTTTATTTGAGCAACAGAAGATTTTCGAAACAATCAATCTTTACCCGTTGGTCTGTTTTGACAGATTTCTGCCATCATTTGCATTTGCCTCTTAAATCGATTTCCTTTCAGATTATTTTTGGGATTTTGAAAGGAGTTGCTACAGTAGCTTATGTTTTGTTGGATTTCATTTGAAATTTGAACCCAAACGTTCTTTGTTTTTGCATACACTAATGTTGCTATTGAAGATTGTGTGGAGCTTTGTGTGAAAGGAACTTTTCGAATAGGTAAAAGTGCTGAAAACAGAAGGTTCACGAAAAACTTTTGCCTTTATATTTTTGCAGTTTTTATTCCATATGGAAGGTGACAAGATGAAATAGGGAAGGAAATGGAGCCCGGGTGGGCCACACCACCCAGTGGCGCGGGCCCTGCCTGGCCGCGCCACAAGGTGGTGTGACCACCCCGGAGCCCGTCTCTGTCCCGTTTTCGACCAGTACTTTCCTTATGTCATAAAACTTCATAATATATAACCCCCCGGATACCTCGAGGTTCGTATATCGTGTTCTCATCGTGTTTTTGTTTTGATCTGTTTCTCAGGAAATATTCTCAAGCTTAGAGGCATCATGGTCTCCGGTAACGATAAGGGCAAGAAACCCGTGGAAGAAGGAAGGATCACAGCTAGGCGCAAAGACATGGATTGGAGCGTCAAGGAGGAAGTAAATGACATGTCAACATGCATGAAGGGACAAGCTGCCACGGGATCAAGGGCAAGAAAACCTACTTTTGTAGGGGCAATTAACACTGGACGTGATTTTTCTCATAATATGCAGGGAATGATGACCTCCGTTCCAGACTTCAGTTCTTGCCCTGAGGCAGTGGAAGCCCTTCAAGCCACTGATGAGTTTTGTGATAAGTACCGAGCCTTAAAAAGAAAGGTGGATATACTTCAAGAGGGGAATAACATGCTTCGTAAGATGCTGGAGGGTTTCCTCACCCTGAACAAGGGAACACCACCACCACCAAAGGAGTAATTCAACATTAGATTTTGGCATCCCCTTTGTTTGTTCCAAGCTTGGGGGAGTGTCGCGGTATCACATCATTATCTTTCATCTTTTTACCTTTTTAGTAGAGTCATATCTTGAATAGAGAAGTTATCATATAGGATGGTTTTGCATTGTAGAAGTATCTCTCCTTTAGTTGGTTATCTATGTATCCCTTGGTGTGAGTGCCTTTATTGAATATTAATGAGAAGTTTCATCTTTTACTTTTTGCACATCTTATTTTTAGTTTGCAATCTCTATTATATGATTGATCTTGTTGATTAATATTGGTATCACTTTGGGAGCATCAAGTAAATCTAAATTGGTTTTGGAAAACCGAGCTCTGGTCAGTAGCAGCACTTTTTGAGGTTTGAAAGGAAGAGAGAAAAGCACTTACAGGTATTTTATATTATTTTCCTTCTTTCTTGATTGGCTCATAAGCTTAGTATTCTTTATTTAAGATCTTTTGTGTTTTCAAGGAAGATTGCATGTTTGACTTTATCACTTGTATCTTTGCTTGTTTCCTTCAACTCTTTTGCTTGCTACCCAGCCTTGCTAGCCAAAAACCTGTACTGAGAGGGAATACTTCTCGTGCATCCAATCCTTTAAACCAATACCTATGCCATTTGTGTCCACCATATCTACCTATTAGCATTATTGCTATTCTGAGTAAATTCTCGAGTTTCATCTATCTTTCAACATAAAAATTCATTTGTTACGTGAAAACTAGTTAGTAAAGCTCACACGAACTTGATGGCACACAGCATTTTTCCTGCCCTTAATAAACTTGAACCATTGTGTCGTCTATGTTGTATATGCTTGCACCTATAAGTTGGGAATTAGTAGAACTGTGCTGTCATGGGGAATGCTTTCAACACCTGTGAATGTCTACCTCATTGATATCATGATCTTTTGTTTTCAGATGTCGGCGGTGTGAAATAAAAGGGGATCTTGTAAGTCCATGGAGTTATGTATGTGTGTTAGAGAAACGCCTGGGCCGCTAGCCTAAGCCATGCCTAATCATGGTGGAAACTTGCAGCATAACCATAGTGAGCAATCTATGAAGCATCCTCAGAAAAAAAATATACCGAAAAAAAGAGAGAAGATAAAAAAATATTTTCACCATTCTCACGGTAAATAAAAGGATCGCGGAGGTTTTCACTGTTCGTTTCCTTGTCATTTTGATATGGGATAGCTCCTGTGTCATGGGGCAAGGGGTACCCCGTTGGCGGTTCTCTATGATACACATATACTTACAATGACAAGAACTTATCGGTAACTAAAGTTGAGTAGCATGAGGAACGGCCCTCGTACTCAAGGGACATGAGATTTCCAACTTATATGTTGTCAAGCATATACTCCATCTTTGTTCACTTTCACCTTAATCACCACAAGATGCTTATGATAGGGTAAATGAGAGCTTAAAGCTAGTAAGTACCATAATATTTTGAAAGCTCTTTATGAAACTTGAAATCCCTACTTCCCTCTATGAAGGGCCTTTCTTTTACTTCTTAGTTGAGTCAGTAAACCTATTCCTTTCTATCTCCAGCAAACATTTGAGTTGTTGTGTTTCAATCATTCATATGATGATTTATTCAATCATGTTTCTTATCTTCATTGTTTTGCACATTGCTCTTATCTGGATGAATATTACTTTGAAAGCCTTCATTGTGAAAAGCCTTTTATGCTGAGTAAAAGGACTCCTGTTATAAACTTCTTTACAAAATATTTGCTTGAAAACTATGTGTGATTTGTCAATTGTTCTCTGACCAAGAACAAAGTTTTCCATTACCAATTATGATTTATCTTTATGCATCTTTATTATGACTCCCTTACTCGTTGCAAGTTAAGTTATATATTGGGGAGTTGCTTTCTATTATGAGTCATGTATTGGTAAGTGTGATGCTTCTTGTCCGTATTCTTTTTATCGACACTTCACTCCATAAACCTGTGGGCATGTTTATTGAGCTTAGTTTTCGCTTGGGGACAAGTGAGGTCTAAGCTTGGGGGGGGGGAGGGGGTGATACGTACATTTTGCATCACTATTCTATATCATAATTTACAGCTATTTATTGATATGTTTCATATTAAGAGGTGATACTTATGTTGTTTCATCTATTTTTGCATGTTGGATGACTTTTGGGAGATGAACTGCCGGGGTCAGGATTCTGATGGAAAAAGCGGTGTTTAGATGAAACTTCCGCGAAGATCAAGAAAACTAGAAAATACACCATAAGACCCCACCTTTTAAGGTAAAGGCCGCTGTGATTGCAATGCTAGTCCCTGGATCAAATGCTAGAATCCACAGTTTAAGATGAAGTACAAAGATACAAAGGTCGTTATTACATCGTCATTCCATAGATAACATAGTCCTTACAACTCAATAGCCCAAGGCTAATACACGGAGTTCATAATATAAAGTAAATAACTATAAGTCTTCATCTTCATGTGCCACAGGCAAACATGTTGAGTGTAGACTCATAACCCTAGTCTCCATCATAGTAACATGCAACATAATAAGTTACAGCCACAGAGGGTCAATACATTTGGAATTGCATTGGCAAGTGATACCATAGTAGAATAGTAGTCTCTAATAACTATATGAATTTGGTTAAGTGTATCTTAGGCTGGCTTTACTCAAAATAAGGTTTTGACTTATTAGTTGAAAACACTAAGTTTTTGTTTGTCAAAAACACCCAAGGAACCACCAATAGACATCGGTGAACCTTTACCCTTGTTCAACCACATGTTTTTAACGTAGAGAAATTGGGATGAGGAGATCCTTGATTGCTTCAATGTCTTTGAATGCTCAAATTGTCCGTTGTCGGGGACACGGCTAAGTACTTAGGTTTTACCCTCTCGAGAGGTGGTGCACTTTCCCACAAGACTCGACATGCATCGAGCCGAGACTTTTCAGAAGCATTCCCTTAGACCACCATGGACGCGTTCCACCCTACAACTGTCCATCTGGCTAAGTTCTTGCAACCTAGTTGGTCAAGGCAGAGCCCATATGCCATGTGGTTGCACTAGAAGCTTCTCAACACTAAACATCTCAAATCCCTTTGTTCCTGGGTGGCAATCCAAAAGTGTGATACACAAGGTAAACCATAGACATGGGCCTTGTGTAACCACTCAACATAAACCAACCATATCATTCCACCCAGGTGATTCATTCACATAGTTGTTTTATTAATCAAAAACATAAGTCATAAACTTAGCAAAATTTCATAGAATGAATATTCCACCCTTGTTTTTCTACTAGCTAGGCTAAGCATGATAACATAACAAGTTTTCTTAACTTAGGGAAAAATCTACTAAGACTACAACTACTAGGATTTCCCAAGGCATAGCATAGTATATACTTGGAAAATTTCCAATGCAAGCCCTACTCAAAATAACACTAGTGCATAGTCAAAATAGTAGGAAAAAAATATGAAGCATCACTTGCCTTGGTAGCTTGGGGAGTAACAACAGTCCTCACAATCACAATCACCACAATCACCAAAATCTACACATAAAATCATAACACCAAATTCATATTTCAATATTCAAACAAAAATACATATGAATGCATGCAAATGCAATGGAATGATTTTTCTACACAACTAAGTCAAACTAAATAGTACTGAACTCAAATTAAACTTTCTAAAGTCTAAACAAACTCAAATTTACTTTAAAAACATTTTATAAATAAATTTTATATGAAAATAGTCCTACAAATGGTTCTGCAAATAATCCTATTTTTCAGAATAAAAATACCAAAACAGGGCCACAGAAGTTTATGGCTTAATTTTTTGAATCCAATGATATATTATTTGCAAATTTTGGACAAACATAACAAAAGTTATGAATTTTACAAGTTAAATCAACTAATAGATTGAAAAACAGATTTTAAATCTAAAAGCCAGACACGTGGTGTGTTCCTATTGGCCCATACCGCTTCGCGCAGATCAAGCTTCCGCGCCGTTGGATCAAGTCAGATCCAACGCGCCAGATCTAAACAAAACGATTGAGTAAGTGATCTATTCTATGACGCATGATCTAGATCTAACGGCTCTGGATCAAGCGACCAAAACCTAGCGGCGGCGCTACTGCCGGCGATGCTCCGACCATGCTAGGGGGTAAGGGGGTGGTGGCAAGGTTTACCATACTCACGTGAACACGAGGAAGCTCAAGGTGGAACTAGCTTGGTCAGGGTCGTACTGTCGTGGCCGTGGGAGCTCGTCGGAGTTGGTCCTGGCGTCGGGCACTTGCGAATGGAGATGGTGGCGATGACTTGGGTCACCAGAAGGCAGATGAAGGGCATTAGGAAGTGCACAAAATCGCGGCGCACACAATGGTTTGAACTAGATGGAAAGGGGCATGCGGACCTTACCGGAATTACTCGTCATAGTCGAGTAGTGCCACGGTTGTTCGCGGAGGTTGATGGGGACGGCGACCTGGGGTGATATAGGACAAACCAGGGGCATGGTTAGACGCGCAAGAGGATGGAGAACAAGATTACATCAACCAAAGGGGGAGGGGTGGACGGAACTTACCGTAATTACTCGCCGGCGTTAGTCGGGTAGCGACGATGCAAGCTCGAATACTGGCAGCCTGGTGTGCTAAGTGGAGGCTAGGTGAGGGGAAATGACCGCGGCTAGGTGGTGCTTAAGTAGACGGAGCAGGGGCGGCCATCACGCGGCGAATCAATGCCAATTAAGCGAATTCATATGCGATAGTGAAGGGGAGAAACGGGCGGCAACGGCGTCGTCTGCGGGCGCGGAGTTTGGGGACGAAGGGGTGAGGTGGCACCGGGCCCAGTGGTCAGCGAGTGCGGGGTATGGCTCGCACGGTGAGAGGGGGAAAACCCCGGGTGGGTTGTTGGGCCGAATGTGGGTCTAGGCTAGATAAGTTGTAAGACCCCACCTTTATAAGGTAAAGGTCCGTGTGATTGCAATGCTAGTCCCTGGATCAAATGCTAGCATCCAAAATTTAAGATGAAGTACACAGAAACAAAGGTGTGAAGGGTTTATTTTTTTCCTTTTCTCATTTGCTAGTCCCTGGATCAAATGCTAGTCGGCGCCGGTTTTACTTTTTTCCTTTGCTCCTTTTCTTTTCTGTTTTGATTTTTAGAAACGATTTTGAAACCCTAATTCAAATCTGTTTGAATTCAAACCTTTTCCAAATTTTTGTAGGGTGATCCTAGCACTCAAAAGTGTGTCAAACACATCTAACCACTCAAAATCACTTTTCTCTTTTGAAAAATAAAAATAAAACCATGCCTCATATGCATATAATAAAAAGGGCATAAATATGGTTTCAAACTTTGAAATTTTTTATGCAAACTCTAAATCCTATGATGATATGAATACAATAAATGATTTTGCATTGATGAAATTTGGGATGTTACAAATCTAACCCCATTAAGATGAATCTCGCCCTCGAGATTCAGATTGGCTAGCAAATAGGTGAGGGTGATCTTACTGAAGGTCATCTTCTCTTTCCCAAGTTGCTTCTTCTTCGGTATGATGGTTCCACTGTACTTTGCAGAATTTGATAGTCTTGGTACGAGTAACTCTTTCTGCAGTCTCAAGAATCTTGATAGGTTTCTCCTCATAAGTAAGGTCACTCTCCAACTGAACCTCGTGTCTTCCAATGAAGTTTCTTCCATCTCCGGATGACACTTCTTCAACTGACTCACATGGAACACATTGTGAATTGCTGACAGTGATTCAGTCAATTCAATCTCATAAGCCACTTCTCCTTTGCGGATCAAAATCTTGAATGGTCCAACATATCTAGGTGCCAAATTTCCTTTGACTCCAAATCTCTTCACACCATGAAGTGGTGAGACTCTAAGATAGGCTCTATCACCTACTTCATAGGTGAATTCTCTACACTTTGGATCTGTGTAGCTATTTTGTCGGGACTATGTTATCTTCAATCTGTCCTTTACCAATTTAACTTTCTCTTCAGCTTCCTTGATCAGTTCTGGTCCGGACAAATTTCTTTCTCCTACTCCATTCCATAGAAATGGCATAGTACATTTCCTTCCATAAAGAAGTTCAAACGGAGGCATCTCAATGCTTGCTTGATAGCTGTTATTGTAAGAGAATTCTGCGTAAGGCAGACTTTCATCCCAACTAGCGCCATAGTCTAGTGCACAAGCTCTCAACATGTCCTCCAATATTTGATTGGTCCTTTCCGTCTGTCCATCAGTCTGAGGGTAAAAAGTTGTGCTGAACTCTAACCTTGTTCCCAATGATTCATGCAGTTGTCGCCAAAAGTGAGAAGTGAACTGAGTTCCTCTATATGATACAATACTCTCTGGTACTCCATGCAGACATACAATCCTGTTCATATAGATCTTAGCTAATTTAGCACTTCTATAAGTTGTCTTCAAGGGTATGAAATGAGCCACTTTAGTTAGGCGATCCACAACAACCCAAATAGAATCATATCCCGACCTGGTCCTTGGCAGTCCGGTGATAAAATCCATACCAATCTTATCCCACTTCCAATCAGGAATAGGTAGTGGTTGTAATAACCCTGCCGGTTTCTGATGTTTCGCTTTCACTTGACTACAAACATCACACAATGCAATATGTTCCGCGATCTTGCTTGAGATTGTTCCACCAAAATCTTGGCTTCACATCCATGTACATTTTGGTGTTACCTGGATGAATGGAATATGGTGAGTTGTGTGCTTCTTGCAGAATCAATTTCCGAAGCTCCGGATCTTGCGGAATGCAGATACGTTTTCCATACCATAAAGTCCCTTGTTCATCTTCACGGAATCCTTTATCCTTCCCTTTACTAATTTTACTCTTAATCTCCTCTATTTCCTTGTCCAACTTTTGGGATTCTTTGATCTTTTCCAACAATGTTGGTTGAACATCCAATGACATGAGATATCCTTCAGGAACTATCTCCAATCTTAGATCTTTGAATTGGGCACACAAGTCATGAGGCAATTCTCCCTTAGTAAGGCCATTCACATAAACCTTACGACTTAAAGCATCCGCTACAACATTTTGTTTACAGGGATGGTATTGCAAACTCAAGTCATAGTCCATGATGAGCTCTAGCCACCTTCTTTGTCTCATATTGAGTTCCTTCTGGGTAAAGATATATTTCAAACTCTTGTGATCAGTGAAAACTTCACAATGCTTTCCCAAAAGATAATGTCTCCATGTTTTGAGTGCATGGACAACAGAGGCTAACTCTAAATAATGAGTAGGATAATTCACTTCATGAGTTTTGAGTTGTCTTGAGGCATAAGCCACAACTTTCCTTTCTTGCATCAACACTCCACCCAATCCTTGGTGTGATGCACCACAATAGACTTGAAAATATTTCTCCAAATCTGGTAGACATAAGACTGGTGCTGATACTAGTCTCGTCTTCAATTCTTGGAAACTGATTTCACATCCTTCAGTGAAATCAAAATTCTTTTCTTTCTTAAGTAACTCTATCATTGGCTTAGCTACCTTTGATAATTTCTCAATGAATCTTCTATAGTATCCTGCCAAGCCTAGGAAACTTCGAACTTTTTTTACCGACTTGGGAGATTCCCACTCAGTTACAGCTAACACCTTTGCAGGATCGATAGCTATACCATCTCCAGACACATAATGTCCGAGAAATACAATTTCATTCAACCAGATTTCACACTTGCTGAATTTGGCATACAGCTTGTGCTCCCTGAGTTACTCAAGTATCAATCGCAAATGTTCTTCATGCTCTTCTTTGCTCTTAGAATAGATCAAAATGTCATCGATGAACACGACAACAAATTTTTCAAGAAACTTCATGAACACTTTTTCATCATGTTCATGAAATAAGCTGGTGCATTTGTGTAGGGGTTCGTAGCATGGAAAACAAAATTTTCTATCGCATGAACACACACAAGCCAAGATCTATCTACTACATTGTAGCAACGAGTCAATAGAGTACTAACCCTCAAAGATCCAAAGCGGTTAACGAGAGAAGATTCTTGTGGATGATGTAGTCGTACACTTTCGATCTCAAGATCGCGTAGACGATCCTTCCGGCGCTGCGTTCCGGCAGCGCTTCCGCAGTCGGTCACACGTTCGGTACTCGATGAAGACCTTCCTCTCCCTTGTTCCAGCAGGCAGCATAGGTTGTAGAACTCTCCTCGCGATTCCGGCAGCACGACGGCGTGGTACCGGAAGTAGAGGGGAGATCTCGCAGGGCTTCGCCTTAAGCCGGAGCGAGTATGGTGGACTATGAGAGAGGCCTTGGTGATCTAGGGTTTAGAGGCACCAAGGAGAGAGAGCTAGGCCGGCGGCTAGGGCAAGGGGAGGACCCAAACTCGGCGGCTAGGCAAACCCTAGGGGCGGCGGCGATTTGGTGAAGGCCGGCGGCTAGGGCTAGGGTTTAGAGGAGAGAGGTGTAGGGAAGAGGGGCACCCCTGCCCCTCCTTTTATAGTTGGGAGGGAGGCGCGGTTGGGAGGAGGGAGTCCTCCTCCAACTCCTCCTCCTTGGCCGGCGGGTGGAGGGAGTAGGACTTCCTCCCTAAGTAGGTTTCCTACTCTCCCTCCACCAAGCAAACTTGCCGTTTGACTTTTCAAATTGGCGTTTGACTTTTCAAACTAGGATTTGATTTATCCCTTTATTTTGCTCAGCGATGACACCTAGTACATGATGCAACCATTCCAACTTGCTATGACACATTCATGTACCCTTCCCCTCCGGAGTGCCGGACCTTCCGGACCCTTCTAGAACATTCCCGGTGAAAACACCGGAATCATTCCCCAACTCCGAAATAGTACTTTCCTTATATGAATCTTATTCTCCGGACCATTCCGGATCTCCTCGTGATATCCCGGATCCCATCCGAGACTCCGAACAACATTTGGTCTCTTACTCATCATTCCATAACTACTCAACAACATCGAATCCTTAAGTGTGTCTCCCTACGGTTCGTGAATTATGCGGACATGACCAAGACACTTCTCCGATCAATAACCAATAGAGGAATCTAGAAATTCATATGGCTCCCACATTTTTCTACGATTACTTTGCGATCGAATGAACCACTTACATACGATACCAATTTCCCTTTGTCTCGCGATAGTTTACTTATCCGAGGTTTTGATCGTCGGTATCTCTGCATACCTAGTTCAACCTCGTTACCGATAAGTACTCTTTTCTCGTTCCCGTTATATGTGATCCCTTGTGAGCCAGTCACATTCTTGCAAGCTAATTGGATGACATTCCACCGAGAGGGCCCAGAGTATATCTATCCGTCATATGGATGGACAAATCCCACTCTTGATCCATGTGCCTCAACACATACTTTCGAAACACTCAATGCCACCTTTATAGCCACCCAGTTACGGTGTGGTGTTTGATGTCATCAAAGCATCCTTCCGGTGATGGTGATTAGCATGATCTCATGGTCGAAGGAATTAGGTTACTATGTATCAGAAAGCTTATAGCAAATGAACTATATTAAATGACTTGATCTTTATGCTACGCTTAACTATAGGAGTATGTCCATCACATCATTCTCCTAATGATATGACCCTGTTGTTAATAACATCTCTATGTTCATGATCAGGAAACCATGATCATATATTAACCAACAAGCTAGTTTAACAAGAGGCTTTACTAGGGACTCTTTTATGTTTACAAATCACACAAGTATTAATGTTTCCTGTTAATACAATTATAGCATGGTATGTAAACATTTATCATAAGTATGAAGATATGATAATAACCACTTTATTATTGCCTCTTGGGCATATCTCCAACAGTCTCCCACTTGCATTAGAGTCAATAATCTAGTTTCAAACCTTTGTGTGTTCAACACCTATGGCTTTCTGGTGTCGTATGTACACGATTGCTAGTGGTCAACTGATCTCCGGATCTGACACTTCCAGGTCCGTGTGTAATTGCATGTCTTTGCGTCTCTACGCATCACTCATTCTCTAATGAGATGGCTTTGTACGAATTTGGTCCTTTGGTGTGACCTTTAGTTCTTTGGGGTTAAAACATGTTGATAATATTGTCATACAATATATCTTCATAGCATTATCGCTGCTGTGAACTACACCTAGTTTGATAACAAACTACTTGACACAAATGCCCTCTTTTGCTGCTATAATAGCAGTTATATACTTAGCCCTTTTGTTGTAGTATGTCACAATATCTTAACTTTGGAACTCATCCAAATTCATTATGGAACTCTCATTTCATCATATTGTGCCACCCTTAGTTTAGATTGAGATAAACTTAATTTGTACTTTGTGACAAAAACTAGTATCAATGTAATTCATTTAGAATGAACTAACCATCTATTTGTCACTTCTACAAAATAATATATTCTTAGTTCTTTTACAAGATCATAAGAATATCTTTACTATCGTCCAATAATCATCTTATGAATCATTCTGGTATATGCTCATAACATTTAGAGCATAGGACATATCTGGATTTGTACATATCACAACATGATTGATAAATACTCTTTGTGATTTCATACATCAAGTATCAATCTATACTTGAATCTTTGTTTCACTTACCAAGTGTCAATACACTTGAATATATCATCAATATTGAACTCATTCAATCCTTTCTGTGCAACAAGAACCTTTCTTGTAGTTTCTATATTGAACTCATTCAATATCTCGTCTATGTACTTCTGGCACAACCATATTGGCGTAACAATTTATCCATATAGACATTGATGCCAAATATTCGGGTTCTGCCTAAGCCTTTCATTGAGATGAAATTCTTATCCTGTGTTAATAAAAATATACATCACTTCCAATCAACAATATGTCTTCCACATAATGTACTAGAAATATGTCTTAGCGCTCCCACTTAATTTCTTGCAAGTGCAAGCATCTTCATCGTCTCCGATGAAAATAAACTCTTTTAACAGTTTCATCATAGTGAAGATTCCAACTCCGCGATGCTTACTTCAACCATTGAAGTTTGCATATGCTTTTAGCATCCTTTGAATTAACAAAACCCTTTGGACCGTGTCATGCACACGTCCTTTGGTAACAATTCTATTAGAAGAACTTGTTTTGTTTATTCAACACATAACAAAATTATATGTCGTGTTTGCTACATTAATCCGTCTAGACTAAATATCGCTTAATGAAAGATCAGATCTTGTCATAGTCAACTCTTTGAACATTGTCCTGAACTCTTTCCCGACATGTCGATAATTTCATAGATGTGAAACATCCATGTCTATTTCTTTATAGATCCAAATACGACTGTAAGGTCTTGTACCTTTCCAGAGGGTCTTTCAAGTTCAAAGCTTGATCTCTCGTATATGGAACTATCACGGATTTTATGGCTTCAAGCCATTTGACGGAGTCAGGGCCCATCATCGCTTCTTTGCATGCAGTCGGATCATTATTGACAAATAATGATTTAACTCTCAAATCTTGGTATTTGATTGTTTACCCGACCTGCTTGTTCAAATAGGAACTTTAGATCTTCGTGGCTACAACCCTTGAGGCACGTGAGCCATGAGCATTGTTGCTGCCTCCGGAACACTTTTCGGCACTGCGCAACTTTGCACATATAGCTAAGGTTCCTTTAACCTTATCAAAGTTCTATTGTCCTCCCATTTATCTTTTCACGAAAAAATTCCTTCTCAAAGAAACTTGACGTTCTAAGTGACAAACACTTTTGTCTCCGATGTTATGGAGGATTACTTAACAGTTATTCGAAATAACATACAAAGACAGGTTCATCCGACTTTGGTTGCGAACATCTTTCTTATGCATAGCATACCAATGTTTAAGAAAGGACAACTTGGGTTTTATCCCAAACCATAACTTTATATGGTGTCATTTCAATGGATTATGATGGAGCTCTTTTTCAGTGGAAAAACGGTAGTCTCTAAAGCTCTTAATCTTTAAAATATAATGGCAGTTTTATGAATTTCACCTTCGATCTTACCATGTCAAACAAGGTTTAATTGCATATCTCGAACGCTCCATACTCTTATGGTGTTTCGGGACATGCAAATCCGCGGAACGATTCCTTAAATCTTAGGTATTATTCTAAACTTGTAACTCAAATATCTCCTTTATGATCTTATCATAAACTATTTATATTCTTGTTACAATGATTTTGCACTTCATCTTGAAAGTCTTTGAACTTTTCAAATGTTTCATACTTCATCCTTATTAAGTAAATATTCATATATTCACTAAAATTTTTAGAGAAAGCATATGAAGTTGAAATCCATCGCTCTTGACTACACATAATGGACTTCGTACAACAATATGTACAAGTTCCAATAAGCTAGTCATTCGTTCCCTTTTGGCCTATGAACGAAGTTTTAATTATCTCTAGGAAAGTTTCACAAGAGTCATTTGATCAAAAATCAAAAGACTCCAAAATTTCATCCACATGGAGTTTCTTCATGTTTTCTTTCCAATATAATTTAAACGGCGATGCCACTTCCTAAGTGATCTTTCAATCAATTTGTCTTTCGACATTTTTAGCACTAGTTTTATGGATGTGATTTCTCCAACGAGATTTGTGAATCATCCATCTTTTATGGATTACGGCAATTATTTGAACAACCCTTTTGTTCTCATAATACCTGATAAAACAAATCTTGAAGGCAAGCTTTGATGTTTAACAAGCATCACAATAACCCTTTATTTGTTCTCGATGAACATCATCACATATTCTTTTGCTAGTTACTTATGCCAATGTAGTTCATGAATTGTGTTGTTTTGTATGGCGATTCACACCAACAAATTTAGTATCAAATACTTAAGAACCACATTGTTTAATAAGCAAAGAATATAGCCATAACATGTATATCATCTATATACTTAAGCTGAACAATTCTAGTCTTTTCTTTTCTGCCATATATTTATGAGATTCTCTTTCAATATTTCCTTTTCTGTTTGAAAGAATCTATCAACATCAATAGTGGAGTCATACATATGACACATAGTCCAAAGCGTGTATAATTAAATACTAATGTCTTTGGACTTGCACTTTGAAGTAGATCACCATCATCAAATGTTTGGTGTGCTTTCAAATTCCATTCTTTAGTAATCTCTTGGTGTAGTAAATATTTTACCTACATCAAATATTCACCCTTATCATGGAATTATTCATGATCAAGCTACTTTTAGCTTATAAAGATGAATCGCGAGTATAATGTTGCTCTCCAAAACCTTTTGGTGGATTAGGACAACTAGTGTCTCCAACCTTTTGCAAATTCTCATCAAATATGAGAACATGACCTTTGCCATATTATACTCTATCATGTTGCAACCAAAACTTCATTTCAGATATCACAATATCTTCCACACATCATGGTTTCTGAAACAACTCTTTCAGACCCTAGATAACCTTGATATTAAGACAATTCTTTGAATATCAAGAATCATGGAGACAAACATGATACTCATACCCTAACTCTTGGAATTTTCACTCTCGATTTAATACCAATTATTAAACTTCATGGAGTATCCGAAACTTACTGAAAGTTTGCAATAGGACTTTTAAACTTTAGATTAACACTTCAAAACAATACGATACCAGTTCATAAAGTAACTAACCAGAATTCTATAGTTCTATCATCTCAATTATAACTAAGTGCATGGTGGTAAACAGATGCCAATGACTACAACAATTATGCAAATTCACTTTGATTTAATTTATGATAAATAGTGTTCAACTTTTAATCATATTGCCGTTGAACTCCCACTCAAAACAATATCCCTCACATTGTTTTAGTGATCACACGAACCAAATCCACCACATCAAAACCGATCATCACGAGAGTTGATGTAGCTTCTATGGCGAACAATCAACATGTTCATCATATCTACTATATGACTCATGCTTTACCTTTCGGTGATCCGTGTTCCGAGACCATGTGTGTACATGCTAGGCTCGTCAATATCAAACCTTAGCTTCTGCATGAGAAAATATGGCTTGCTCACGTTGTATACACTCGCAGAATCTAACACACCCGATCATCACGTGGTGCTTCGAAACAACGAGCTTTAGCAATGGTGCTTACTAAGGATGAACACTTTAAAACTTGAAATTGTGTGCTTGAGGGATCATCTTATAATGCTACCGTCGTGAACTAAGCAATACAAGATGCATAAAAGGATTAACATCACATGCAATTCATAATATGTGATATGATATGGCCTTTCTTCTTTGTGCTTCGATCTCCATCTTCAAGCACGAACATGATCTCCATCATCACCGGCATTGCATCAAGGTCAATGATGCCGCTCCATGGTTGTCGTCCACCAGCTTCAACTATTACAACTACTTTGAATAGACACGCGGGTCTTAACAGAATTTAAAGACAACCATATGGCTCCTGCCGGTTGCCAACTTACAATAAGGAACATTGCATACATCAAATATAATCACAATCATGGCCATATCACATCACAACACACCCCTGCAAAACAAAGTTAGACGCCTCTAATTTTCTTTGCATATTTTACGTGGTTTGGGGCTTTCAATAAGTGTCGTTCTAACTTACGAACAAGAACCACAACATTGATACTAGTATTGTCAATCACCCGTTGTAAATTGAATCTTAACTATGTTGGGAGAAACAGGCACCCGCAAAGCCACTTATGCAATACAAGTTGCATGTCAAGCGTGGAGCAAGTCTCATGAACGATGTCATGTAAGGTTAGCCCGGGCCGCTTCATCCCACCATCCCGCAAGATGCAAAGTACACAACAAGCAATCGACAACAAAAGCATCAACGCCCACAATGACCATTGTGTTCTACTCGTGCAACGGATCTACATATAGACACGGCTCTGATACCACTGTAGGGGTTCGTAGCATGGAAAACAAAATTTTCTATCGCATGAACACACAGAAGCCAATATCTATATACTAGATTGTAGCAACGAGTCATTAGAGTACTAACCCTCGAAGATCCAAAGCGGTTAACGAGAGAAGATTCTCGTGGATGATGTAGTCGTACACTTTCGATCTCAAGATCGCGTAGACGATCCTTCCGGCGCTGCGTTCCGGCAGCGCTTCTGCAGTCGGTCACACGTTCGGTACTCGATGAAGACCTTCCTCTCCCTTGTTCTAGCAGGCAGCGGAGGTTGTAGCACTCTCCTCACGATTCCGGCAGCACGACGACGTGGTACCGGAAGCAGAGGGGAGATCTCGCAGGGCTTCTCCTTAAGCCGGAGCGAGTATGGTGGACTATGAGAGAGGCCGTAGCGATCTAGGGTTTAGAGGCACCAAGGAGAGAGAGCTAGGCCGGCGGCTAGGGCAAGGGGAGGGCTCCAACTCGGTGGCTAGGCAAACCCTAGGGCCGGCGGCGATTTGGTGAAGGCCGGTGGCTAGGGCTAGGGTTTAGAGGAGAGAGGTGTAGGGAAGAGGGGCACCCCTTCCCCTCCTTTTATAGGTGAGAGGGAGGCGCGGTTGGGAGGAGGGAGTCCTCCTCCAACTCCTCCTCCTTGGCCGGCGGGTGGAGGGAGTAGGACTTCCTCCCTAAGTAGGTTTCCTACTCTCCCTCCACCAAGCAAACTTGCCGTTTGACTTTTCAAATTGGTGTTTGACTTTTCAAACTAGGATTTGATTTATCCCTTTATTTTGCTCAGAGATGACACCTAGTACATGATGCAACCATTCCAACTTGTTATGACACATTCATGTACCCTTCCCCTCCGGAGTGCCGGACCTTCCGGACCCTTCTAGAACATTCCTGGTGAAAACACCAGAATCATTCCCCAACTCTGAAATAGTACTTTCCTTATATGAATCTTATTCTCCGGACCATTTCGGATCTCCTCGTGATATCCCGGATCCCATCCGAGACTCCGAACAACATTCGGTCTCTTACTCATCATTCCATAATTACTCAACAACATCGAATCCTTAAGTGTGTCTCCCTATGGTTCGTGAATTATGCGGACATGACCGAGACACTTCTCCGATCAATAACCAATAGAGGAATCTGGAAATTCATATGGCTCCCACATATTTCTACGATTACTTTGCGATCGAATGAACCACTTACATACGATACCAATTTCCCTTTGTCTCACAATAGTTTACTTATCCGAGGTTTTGATTGTCGGTATCTCTGCATACCTAGTTCAACCTCGTTACCGATAAGTACTCTTTTCTTGTTCCCGTGATATGTGATCCCTTGTGAGCCAGTCACATGCTTGCAAGCTAATTGTATGACATTCCACCGAGAGGGACCAGAGTATATCTATCCGTCATATGGATGGACAAATCCCACTCTTGATCCATGTGCCTCAACACATACTTTCCGAACACTCAATGCCACCTTTATAGCCACCCAGTTACGGTGTGGTTTTTGATGTCATCAAAGCATCCTTCCGGTAATGGTGATTAGCATGATCTCATGGTCGAAGGAATTAGGTTACTATGTATCAGAAAGCTTATAGAAAATGAACTATATTAAATGACTTGATCTTTATGCTACGCTTAACTATAGGAGTATGTCCATCACATCATTCTCCTAATGATATGACCCTGTTGTTAATAACATCTCTATGTTCATGATCAGGAAACCATGATCATATATTAACCAACAAGCTAGTTTAACAAGAGGCTTTACTAGGGACTCTTTTATGTTTACAAATCACACAAGTATTAATGTATCCTGTTAATACAATTATAGCATGGTATGTAAACATTTATCATAAGTATGAAGATATGATAATAAACACTTTATTATTGCCTCTTGGGCATATCTCCAAAAATTTGTTAGTCCAAATGGCATCATGGTATACTCATACAATCCATACCTACTGGTAAAAGTAGTCTTAAGTATGTCTTGCTCTCTAATCTTTAGCTGAAAGTAGCCTGCTCGGAGATCAATTTCGAGAACACTCGGGCTCCTTCTAGCTGATCAAATAGATAATTGATTCTGGGCAAAGGGTACTTGTTCTTTATAGTCACCTCATTGAGTGAACGGTAATCTATGCACAAACTTTGACTTCTATCCTTCTTCTCTACAAACAGAACTGGTGCACCCCAAGACGAAGAACTTAGTTGGATAAATACTTTCTACAACTGTTCTCCAAGTTGTTTCTTGAGTTCTTTCAACTCATCAACTGACATCTTGTAGGGTCTCTTTGCTATTGGTCCAGATCCTGGCAATAAGTCAGTCAGAAACTCCACATCTCTATCTGGTGGAATTCCTGGTAATTCCTCCGGAAACACATCCGGGTACTCCTTCACAAATGGTACACTATCTATGCTAACCCCCTTAAGCGAATTTAGCTTACTCCCTTTGGATTGAAAGTTAGACTTGAACCTAATACATTTCTTATCCGGGGTTGTGAGTGTAATAGTACGATTGACACAATCTATTACTCCTTCGTACTTAGTCATCCAATCCATGCCCAAAATTACATCCAATCCTTGGGAATCTAGGATTATCAGACTAACTGGAAACTTATACTTTCCAAATTCGATCACTAGATCATGGCATCCAAAATTTAGTATCATCTCTCCACCTAGAGAGCTTATTTTTAATATGACACCCAATAGTTTTAGTTGGAAGTCCATTTTTATCAACAAATGCTCTTGATATGAATGAATGTGGTGCGCCAGTATAAAAAAGAACAAGTGCTGGAAAAGAATTAAGCTTGAACTTAACGGCCACAACATCAGATTCCTCATAGATTTCCTCCACATTAATGTGGTTCACTTGAGCCTTCTAAAATGGGTTGGGCTTGTTGGCTCCATCAGCCTTCTTTTCTGGGCATTCATTTGCATAGTGCCTAGTTTTGTTTCACTTGAAGCACTCAACCCGACTAATGTCTCTTTTAGCAGGCTGACTTCCATTGCCATTCCCACTGTGATGGCTCTTATGTCCACTCTTGTGGTTCTTATATCTATCATTGTCATGACTACGGTGGTGCTTGTTATCATGATGGCGGTTACTGTTGTGGTGGCTGTTATACTTCCGATGTTTGTGGGATCCAGAACCTCCACTATCATCACCATGGGAACGCTTGCGTGATGATCCCGAGCTGTGCTTGTCAAAGTGATGCTTCCTCTTCCTATTCTCCACTTGTTTCATCTTGCTCTCCAAGATGGTGGCCTTGTCACACAGTGATTGATAAGTTGGAACATACGCAACAGATAGCTTCATGCACATCTCATCATTCATCCCTTCAAGGAATTTTTTCCTTCCTCTTAGCATCAGTATCAACATCATCCGGTGCATAGCGTGCCAGATTGTTGAACTCCTCAATATATTCTGCCACACTGCGGTGACGTTGCTTAAGATTATGGAACTCTTTATTCTTCAAACTCATCACCCTTAATAGATATGAGATATGCGGAATCCATCCTCAAAAATAGCCCAAGTCACTTCCTCAATAGGAGTAGTGATTTGGAAGTTGTCCCACCATGTGGCTGCTGGTCCTTCAAGCAGATGTGCTGCAAATCTGACCTTTTCCTCATCAGTGCAGTCCATAGTGACCAAGTCCTTGTTCATAGAACGTAACCAGTCATTGGCTACCATAGGATCAGTGGTTCCCGAGAATTTGGTAGGCCTCAACCTCAAAAATCTTGTAAGCAAATCAAAGGCTGGTGGGTTGTTTTGATTGTTGTTGTTGTGGTTGTGGTTGTTGTTGTTGTTATTGTTGTTGTTGTTATTGTTTTGAGTCTGATTTGCCATGAACTAGGTCATCATATGCATCAACTGAGTCTGGGCTGTCATCAGATGCTGCATCTCATTGCCATTGTTGTTTTAGTTGTTTTGGTTGGGATTGGCATGACGGGGAGGCATTTGTGGTTTCAATAAGGATAAGTAATGAGATATAACCCATAGATGCTAACATGCACAATACATCACATATCAACCATCAGAAATATTCAAGCACAACATAAACTTAGAGTTTTGAACAACGTAAAGAACAAGTTTGGAAAAGTAAACACACTAGCAAAGGCATCCACATGTTGGATGATCATTGCGACTCGATAAATACAGGATGATAGATAAATAGATAGCCGAGTAGTCAACACTACTCCTCCATGTCGACCTCCTCGTCCACTAGAGTAAGTCCTGCTGTCTCCATGGCTGTCTTGTACTCCTCCATGTTGGTGGTCAAGGCATCGATCTTTGCCCAGAGGGCTCTCTTCTACGAGCGCAGCCTCTCTATCACTCCCTGCTGAGTCTCTAGCTCAAGGTCCTTGAGCTCTATCTAGGCCCTCATATCCTTGATATTCTTGTTCCTATCTTGCACTCTCTTCTCTTGATTTTTGAACCTCTTGTCTTGGCTCTTGAACCAGGCCTCCATCTCCTTGATTATCTCATCCTGCTCCACGAAGGCCTTGTCCTTCTCCCTCAACTGAACCTGTAGCTTGTCATTGCTAAGCATTACGTTGGTCCTATCTGTGTCGAGGTGTCTAATGAGGGTCTCTAGGTCCTGGAGATACAGACACACTGACTCGATAGTCTCTCTAGTGGCACCGTCATACACTACAGCCTCTCCCTGCTCGTCACGTCTCCCAAACGGGTGAAAGTAGAGGCCCCTGAGCTCGGTGGTGTGACATCCGCAGAGGCGTCCAAGTAGCTCCTGCATGACAACGTCTAGTCCCTTCTCCTTGTCATCATGCATCAACTTGAAGGTAATCTCCTCGGTGAGTGGCTCCGTCTGGCGTCCAAGCTACGAGACTCTAAATCCCCACAGATCCTTCCTCTCGAACTTCGTAAGCTGAAGTCCCTTAATACTAGGGAGGGGGAGACTGAGCGCACTAGTGATCTCCACAAGACGAGAACCAAAATGAGTTCCCTTGAACTCCTCGGTAGTGCTGACAACAAAGCTAGGCATCTATTTTGCATAGATTAGAGAAAAAATAGAAACAACACAAATAAATAGAAAACATAAGATAGTGAAACAAAATCCAAAAGCATACATTCAACACTAAAACATACAAGTCATGACATACAAAAATCTACCGCAAGCACTAAGGTTCCCACATAACTTAGACAAAAACTTGCCATACCACATAGGTTGGTATGATCAAATTTTTAACGCGAGAAAATAACAAGTGTGGTGGTCCAACTAGCGGAGTACGTCACAATTCTCACTCATATGCTAAGTCTATAATATCTTCCCTTAGACGTTTTATGGCGGTCTCTAAGTCTTGGGTATACTTCTTCTCCTCTCTAAGGTCATTTTGAGTGTTGAGCATTCTACACTTGAGTATTTGACCAAGCTCCTTGATAGCATTCCAAGCTGCATTTCTTGCAGAGTCAAAGAATGACATATACATTTATGTGTTGGTGATCATGCAGAATCCCGACTCTTTGTGGTTGTATCCCTTGTTTTTGTACAAGTGGATTTGCACCCACCAATATTCTTATCATTCATCCATCACTGGAAATCCCTTGTACACGGCTTCACCATGTATTCCCAAGCTAACCATGAGGTTTTTTAGTGCCCTGGGAAACTCCGTCTCACATTGTAAGGTCATGGTCATGAGTGGTCCCTTCTTGACGGCTTCGTTGATGGTGGCCATCTACAAATAGAGATGAGAAAGAGGATTAGGAGAGGTTTACGAGAAGAAAAATACAAGTGTGGAATTTTGCAAAGAGTTGCATTTTCCTAGTGGTTTCATAGTCTAATACATCTTAGGGTCATAATCCTATAGGCAACACAGTGCTCTGATACCATCTGTAAGACCCCACCTTTAAGGTAAAGGCCCCAGTGACTGCAATGCTAGTCCCTAGATAAAATGCTAGCATCCATAGTTTAAGATGAAGTACACAGATACAAAGGTCGTTATTACATCGTCATTCCAGATATAACATAGTCCTTACAACTCAATAGCCCAAGGCTAATACATGGAGTTCATAATATAAAGTAAATAACTATACGTCTTCATCTTCATGTGCCACAGGCAAACATGTTGAGTGTAGACTCATAACCCTAGTCTCAATCAGAGTTACCTGCAACATAATAAGTTATAGCCACAAAGGGTCAATACATTTGGAATTGTATTGGCAAGTGATACCATAGTAGAATAGTATTATCTAATAACTATATGAATTTGGTTAAGTGTAGCTTAGGCTGGCTTTGCTCAAAAAAGGTTTTGACTTATCAGTTGAAAGCACTAAGTTTTTGTTTGTAAAAAACACCCAAGGAACCACCAATAGACATTGGTGAACCTTTACCCTTGTTCAACCACAAGTTTTTAACTTAGAGAAACTGGGATGAGGAGATCCTTGATTGCTTCAATGTATTTGAATGCTCAAATTGTCCGTTGCCAGAGACACGGCTAAGTACTTAGGTTTTACCCTCTCGAGAGGTGGTGCACTTTCCCCACAAGACTCGACATGCATTGAGACAAGACTTTTCAGAAGCATTCCCTTATACCACCATGGACACGTTCCATCCTATCAACCCTACGACCAACTGTCCATCTGGCTAAGTTCTTGCAACCTAGTTGGTCAAGGCAGAGCCCATATGCCATGTGGTTGCACTAGAAGCTTCTCAACACTAAACATCTCAAATCCCTTTGTTCCTGGGTGGCAATCCACAAGTGTGATACACAAGGTCAACCATAGACATGGGCCTTGTGTAACCACTCAACATAAACCAACCATACCATTCCACCCTGGTGATTCATTCACATAGTTGTTTTATTAATCAAAAACACAAGTCATAGACTTAGCAAAATTTCATAGCATGAATATTCCACCCTTGTTTTTCTACTAGCTAGGCTAAGCATGATACCATAACACGTTTTTCTTAACGTAGGGAGAAATATACTATACAACTACTAGGATTTCCCAAGGCATAGCATAGTATATACTTAGAAAATTTCCAATGCAAGCAATACTCAAAATAACACTAGTGCATTGTCAAAATAGTAGGACAAAATATGAAGCATCACTTGCCTTGGTAGCTAGGGGAGTAGCAACAGTCCTCACAATCACAATCACCACAATCACCAAAATCTACACATAAAATCATAACACCAATTTCATATTTCAATATTCAAACAAAAATACATATGAATGCATGCAAATGCAATGGAATGATTTTTCTACACAACCAAGTCAAACTAAACAGTACTGAACTCAAAGTAAACATTCTAAAGTCTAAAAAACTCAAATTTACATTAAAAACATTTTCTAAATAAATTTTATATGCATAATAGGCTTACAAATGGTTCGGCAAATAATCCATTTTTTCCAGAAGAAAAATACCAAAACAAGGCCACCGAATTGTAGGGATTAATTTTCTGAATACAATGATATATTATTTGCAAATTTTGGACAAACAGAACAAAAGTTATAAATTTTATAAGTTAAATCAACTAATAGATTCAAAAACAGATTTTAAATCTATAAGCCGGACATGCGGCGTGTTCCTATTGGCCCATACCGCTTCGCGTGGATCACGCTTCCGCGCCGTTGGATCAAGTCAGATCCAACGCGCCAGATCTAAACAAAATGATTTAGTAAGTGATCTATTCTACGACACAGGATCTAGATCTAACGGCTCTGGATCAAGCAACCAAAACCTAGCGGCGCTGATGGCCCTGGCGGTGGCGGCGCTACTGCCGGCGACGCTCCAGCCGTGCTAGGGGGTAAGGGGGTGGTGGCAAGGTTTACCAGACTCGCGTGAACATGAGGAAGCTCAAGGTGGAACTGGCTTGGTCAAGGGCATACTGTCGCGGCCTTGGGAGCTCGTTGGAGTTGGTCCTGGTGTCGGGCACTTGCGAACGGAGACCGTGGCGATGACCTGGGTCACCAGAAGGCAGACGAAGGACATCAGGACATGCACAAAGTCGCGGCGCACATAATGGTTTGAACTAGATGGCAAGGGGCATGCGGACCTTATCGGAATTACTCGTCGGAGTCGAGTGGTGCCTTGGTTGTTCGCGGAGTTTGACGGGGATAGCGACCTGGGGTGATATAGGACAAACCAGGGGCATGGTTAGACGCGCAAGAGGAAGGTGAACAAGATCGCATCAACCAGAGGGGGTGGGGTGGACGGAACTCACCATAATTACTGTCGGCGTTCGTTGGGCACGGCGGTGCAAGCTCGAATATTGGCATCCTGGGGGCGCTAAGTGGAGACTAGGTGAGGGGAAATGACCGCGGCGAGGTGGTTCTTAAGTAGCCGGAGCAGGGGGGCCATCACACAGCGAATCAATGCCAATTAAACGAATTCATTCGCGGCAGTGAAGGGGAGAAACGGGCAGCGACAGCGTCGTCTGCGGGCGCGGGGTTTGAGGAGGAAGGGGTGAGGTGGCACCGGGCCCAGTGGTCAGCGAGTGCGGGGTATGGCTCGCGTGGTGAGAGGGGGGGGGGGGGGAGAGGGGGAAAACCTCGGGTGGGCTGTTGGGCGAATGTGGGTCTGGCCTAGATAGGTTGTAAGACCCAACCTTTATAAGGTAAAGGTCCATGTGATTGTAATGCTAGCATCCACAGTTTAATATGAAGTACACAGAAAGAAAGGTCGTTATTACATCGTCATTCCAGAGATAACATAGTCTTTTACAACTCAATAGCCAAAGGCTAGTACAAGAGTTCATATCATAAGTAAATAAAATAAAGTCTTCATCTTCATGTGCCACAGGGAAGCATGTTGAGTGTAGACTCATAACCCTAATCCTCATCAAAGTAACCTGCAACATCATAAGTTACAACCACAGTGGGTCAATACATTTGGAATTGTATTGGAAAGTGATACCTTAGTATAATAGTAATAACTAACATCTATAAGAATTTGGCTAAGTGTAGCTTAGGCTTTCTTTGCTCAAAATAGGTTTTTCCTATCAGTTGAAAACACAAAGTTTTTGTTTGTCAAAAACTCCCAAGGAACCACCAATAGACATTGGTGAATCTTTAACCCTTGTTCCACCACAAGTTTTAACTTAGAAATTGGGATGAGGAGATCCTTGATAGCTTCAATGTCTTGATGCTCAAATTGTCCTTTGCCAGGGACACGACTAAGTACTTAGGTTTTACCCTCTCTAGAGGTGGTGCACTTTCCCCATAAGACTCGACATGCATCGAGACGAGACCTTTAAGAAGACTTCCCTTAGACCACCATGGACGCGTTCCATCCTATCACCCTACCACCAACTGTCCCTCTGGCTAAGTTATTGCAACCTATATGATCAAGGCAGAGCCCATATGCCATGTGGTTGCAATAGAAGCTTCTAAACACTAAGTATCTCAAATACCTTTGTTCCTGGGTGGCTTTCCACAAGTGTGATACACAAGGTAAACCATAGACATGGGCCTTGTGTAACCACTCAAAACAAACCATCATACCATTCCACCGAGGTGATTCATTCACTTAGTTGTTTTATTAGGCAAAAACACAAGTCAAAAGACTTAGCAAAAATTTCCATAGTATGATTATAATCCTGCCTTGTTTGCTACTAGCTAGGCTAAGCATGATAACATAACAGTATCTGAACTTAGAGAAAAATCCTACTAAGACTACAACTACTAGGATTTCCCAAGGCATAGCATATATATATATTTAGCAAAAATTCCATGCAAGCCCTATTCAAAATATCACTAGTGCAAAGTCAAAATAATAGGAAATACATGAAGCACCACTTGCCTTGGTAGTTGGGAGAGTATCAACAATCCTCACACTCACAATCACCACTAGCACCAAAATCTACACATAATATGATAGCACCAAATTCATATTCAAAAATTTCAAGGAAAACTACATATGAATGCATGCAAATGCAATGGAATGAATTTATTCACTAAAATATTCAAACCAAATAGTACTGACACAAAACCATCTATTTATAGTCTAAATAAACTTAAATTTGCTTTAAAATCATTTTCTAAATAATTTATAATACCAAAATAATCCTATATTTGAATCTTAAAATAAACATAATTTGACAGAATCAAAATGCAAATTCAAGCCCACATCAGTGTAGGATTTATTTTTCTTAATCCATTGATATATTATTTGCAAAATTTGGCCAAACAGAACTAAAGATATGAATTTTACAAGTTTAAATCTCTAATAGATTCAAAAACAGATTTTAAATCTAAAATCTAGACATGTGGGCACTCCTGATTGGCCCGTAGCGCTTCGCGCGGATCGAACAACGCGAGCCATTAGATCTAAATGAAATCGCATGGGTCAGATTGATCGATAATGATTCGTTAAGTGATTTGTTCTACGCCATCAAGCGACGGTGCTCAATCAAGCGACCAAGGATGGGTGGCGCAAATGGACACTAGCGGCGGCGCTACTGGAGGTGGTGCTCCGGCGATTACAGAGGGGGCTAGGGGATGTGGTGATGCTTACCAGCGTCGCAAGGTCGCGAGGATGCTCAAGGTGGCTTCGGCTTGGACAGGGGTGAGCTGCTGCGATCGCTAGGGCTCGTCAGAGTTGTGAACTGCGTCGGGTATGAGTTGGTGAAGACGATGGCAATGCTCTGGATCACCCTAGCATAAACCAAGTGTATCAGGACATGCGTAAGGTTCAGGCGAACAAGATCGTTTGATTCAGAGGCCAAGGGGCGGTCGCATCTTACCGGGATTTCTCGTCGGAGATGAGGGCGGGGTCGGGTGCTCACGGTGTTGGACGTAGCCGATGTTTTGGTTCACGAGCATATGAATAAAAGGCATGAGAAGAAGCGCACGAGCAAGGGGAGTATGGCAGCACAAACGAGAGGGGATGGGGCGGACGGTGCTCACCGGAATACCTCGTCGGAGTTCGTCGGACAACGGAGTTTCGAGCTCAAATGCGCGCAGCCTGGTGGCATTCTGGTGAGGGGAGTTGAGGGAAAATGGCCGTGGTGGTGTGGGGATTAAGTAGCAGGTGAGGGCTGGGAGAATTACTGCCTGCATCAACGGAAATCGAATTGATTCGGCGAGGTAACGGGCGGCGACGGCGTGGTCGTCGCGCGAGATTTGGGGGAGACGATGTTGAGCTAGACTAGGGTCACTGTCAGCGGGTGCGGGGTAAGGTGAGCGTAGGTGAGAGAGAGAGGGGAGGGAGAAACGGCCCGGGTGGGCTTTTGGGCCTGTTCTGGAGCTGGGCTCAAAGTGCAGCGCTGGTTTTATTTTTTTCTTTTAACCTTTTCTTTTTCTGTTTGATTTTTCAGGAATGGTTTTCAAAGCCTTTTCAAACTTGCTTGAATTCAAATCTTTTCTGGATTTTTGTGTTGTGATCCTTGCACTCAAATGTGTGTCAAACACTACTGTTTACACAAACAAACCTTGGTCCTTTGAAAATAAGAACAAAACCATGCCTCATATAAATAGTAAAATGGGCATATAAATGGTTTTGTTTGATTTCAAACTTTGAATTTTTTGTGCCAACCCTAAATGCTATGACAACATGAATGCAATGCATGCTTTTATAATTCATGATTTTTGGGATGTTACAAATCTAACCCCCTTAAGATGAATCTCGCCCTCGAGATTCAGATTGGATAGCAAATAGGTGTGGGTGGTCTTTCCAAAGATCATCTTCTCTTTCCCAAGTTGCTTCTTCTTCGGAATGATGGTTCCACTAAACTTTGTACATTTTAATAGTCTTAGTCCGAGTAAATTTGTCTGCAGCCTCAAGAATCTTGATAGGCTTTTCCTCATAGGTGAGATCACTCTCCAACTGAACCTCTTACAAAGGTATAGTGTCCTTCAATGAAGTTTCTTCCATTTCCGGATGACACTTCTTCAGTTGACTCACATGAAACACATTGTGAACTGCTGACAGTGATTCAGGCAATTCAATCTCATAAGCCACTTCTCCTTTGCGGCTCAAAATCTTGAATGGTCCAACGTACCTTGGTGCCAATTTTCCTTTGACTCCAAATCTCTTCACACCACGAAGTGCTGAGACTCTAAGATACGCTCTATAACCTACCTCATAGGCGACTTCTCTATGCTTTGGATCTGCGTAGCTCTTTTGTCGGGACTGGGCTATCTTCAATGTGTCCTTTACCATATTAACTTTCTATTTAGATTCCTTAATCAGTTCTGGTCCGAACAAATATGTTTCTCCAACACCACTCCATAGTAGTGGCGTAGTACACTTCCTTCCATACAGAAATTCAAATGGTTCCATCTCAATGTTGGCTTGATAGCTGTTATTGTAAGAGAATTCTGCGTAAGGTAGACTTTCATCCCAACTAGCACCATAGTCTAGGGCACATGCCCTCAACATATCCTCCAAAATCTGATTGGTCCTTTCTATTTGTCCATCAGTCTGGGGGTGAAAAGCTGTGCTGAATTCCAATCTTGTTCCCAATGAATCATGTAGTTGTTGCCAAAAATGTGAGGTGAACTGAGTTCCTCTATCAGACACAATACTCTTGGGTACTCCATGCAGACATACAATCTTGTTCATATAGATCTTGGCTAACTTAGCACGTGTATAGGTAGTCTTCACGGGTATGAAATGAGCCACTTTAGTTAGGCGATCTAGAACAACCCAAATAGAATCATATCCGAACCTAGTCCTTGGCAGTCCGGTGATAAAATCCATACCAATCTTATCCCACTTCCAATCAGGAATAGGTAGTGGTTCTAATAACCCTGCCGGTTTCTGATGTTCCGCTTTCACTCGATTACACACGTCACACAAGGCAATATGCTCCGCAATATCCTTCTTGAGATTGTTCCACCAAAATCTTTATTTCACATCCATGTACATTTTGGTGTTACCCTGATGAATCGAATATGGTGAATTGTGTGCTTCCTGCAAAATCAGTTTCTGAAGCTTCGGATCTTGCGGAATGCAGATGCGTTTTCCATACCATAAAGTACCATGTTCGTCTTCATGGAATCCTTTAGCTTTCCCTTTGCTAATTTTCCATTTTATCTCTTCAATTTCCTTGTCCAACTTCTGGGCTTCTTTGATCTTGTCCAACAATGTTAGTTGAACATCCAATGACATGAGATGTCCTTTAGGTACTATCTCCAGTCTTAGATCTTTGAATTGGGCACATAGATCATCTTCCAATTCTCCCTTAGTAAGGCCATTCACATAAACCTTACAGCTTAAAGCATCCGCTACAACATTTGCTTTACCGGGGTGGTATTGCAAACTTTTGTCTCATATTGATTTACCTCATAGTCCTTGATGAGCTCAAGACATCTTCTTTGTCTCATATTGATTTCTTTTTGAGTGAAGATATACTTCAAACTGTTGTGATCTGTGAACACTTCATAATGCTTTCCCGAAAGATAATGTCTCCATGTTTTGAGTGCATGGACAATAGAGGCTAACTCTAAGTCATGATTAGGATAATTCACTTCATGAGTTTTGAGTTGTCTCAAGGCATAAGCCACAACTTTCCCTTCTTGCATCAAAAGTCCACCCAATCCTTGGTGAGATGCATCACAATAAACTTGGAAATCCCTCTCCAAGTCAGCCAAACGTAAGACTGGTGCTGACACTAGTCTCTTCTTCAATTCTTGGAAACTGACCTCACAACCTCAGTCCAGTCAAACTTCTTATCTTTCTTAAGTAACTTTGTCATTGTCTTAGCTACCTTTGAGAAATTCTCAATGAACCTTCTATAATATCCTGCCAAGCCTAGGAAACTGCGAACTTCTTTCACAGACTTGGGAGATCCACACTCAGTTACAACTTACACCTTTGAAGGATCGATAGCTATACCATCTCCCGACACAATATGTCCAAGAAATACAACTTCATTCAACCAGAATTCACACTTGCTGAATTTTGCATACAGCTTGTGCTCCCTGAGCTTCTCGAGTATCAAACGCAAATGCTCTTCATGCTCTTCTTTGCTCTTGGAATAGATCAAAATGTCATCAATGAATACGACAACAAATTTGTCAAGAAATTCCATGAACACTTTGTTCATCATGTTCACGAAATAGGTTGGTGCATTTGTCAAACCAAATGGCATCACGGTATACTCATATAATCCATACCTAGTGGTGAAAGCAGTCTTAGGTATGTCTTGTTCTCTAATCTTTAGCTGAAAGTAGCCTGATCGGAGATCAATTTTTGAGAACACACGGGCTCCTTCTAGTTGATCAAATAGGTCGTTGATTCTAGGAAAAGGGTACTTATTCTTTATTGTCACCTCATTGAGTGAACGATAGTCAATGCACAACCTTTGACTTCTATATTTCTTCTTAACAAACAGAACTTGGTTGAATAAATACTTTCTGCAATTGTTCTCCAAGTTGTTTCTTGAGTTCTTTCAACTCATCAACTGACATCTTGTAGGGTCTCTTTGCTATTGGTCCAGATCCTGGTAACAGGTCAATCAGAAACTCCACATCTCTATCTGGTGGCATTCCCGGTAATTCTTCCAGAAACACATCCGGATACTCCTTCACAATTGGCACACTGTCTATGCTAACCCCCTTAAGATAATTTACCTTACTCCCTTTAGATTCAAAATTAGACTTGAACCTAATCCGTTTCTTATCCGGGGTTGTGACTGTGACAGTACGATTGGCACAATCTAGTACTCCTTCATACTTAATCATCCAATCCATGCCTAAAATCACATCCAAGCCTTGGGAATCTAGGATTACCAAACTAACTAGAAACTTATACTTTCCTAATTCTATCACTAGATCATGATATCCAAAGTTCACTATCATCTCCCCATCGGGAGAGCTTACTTTAATAGGACACCCAATAGTTTCAGTTGGAAGTCCATTCTTATCAACAAATGATCTTTATATGAATGAATGCGATGCGCCATTATAAAAAAGAACAAGTGCTGGAAAAGAACTGAGCTTGAACTTACCAACCACAACATTAGACTCTTCATATATTTCTTCCACATTGATGTGGTTCACTTGTCCCTTCTAGAAAGGGTTGGGTTTGTTGGCTCCTTCAACTTTCTTTTCTGGGAATTCATTTGCATAGTGCCCAGTTTTCTTGCATTTGAAGCAATCAACCTGACTGATATCTCTTTTAGCAGGCTGACTCCCATTGCCATTCCCACTGTGGTGGCTCTTGTGTCCACTCTTGTGGTTCTTATACTTGTCATTGTCATGCCTGTGGTGGTGCTTGTTGTCATGGTGATGGTTACTGTTGTGGTGGCTGTTATACTTTCCGTGTTTGTGGAACCCAGAACCTCCACTATCGTCACCATGAGAACGCTTGTGAGATGATCCCGAGTTGTTCTTATCAAAGTTATGCTTCCTCTTCCTGCTCTCAACCTGCTTCATCTTTGCTTCCCAAGATGGTGGCCTTGTCACAAAGTGATTGATATGTTGGGACATAGGTAACAGACAGATGCAGGTTCAATTCATCATTCAATCCCTCGAGGAACTTCTCCTTCCTCTTGGCATCAATATCAACCTCATCCGACGCATAGCGTGCCAGATTCTTGAACTCCTCAATGTATTCAACCACACTGCGGTGACGCTGCTTCAGATTATGGAACTCCTTCTTCAAGTTCATCCTTCCTGATGAGATGTGAGCTGTATGGAAACCATCCTCTAAAATATCCCAAGTCACATCCTCAATGGGAGTGGTTATCTGAAAGTTGTCCCACCATGTTGCTGCTAGTCCTTCAAGCAGATGTGCCGCGAACATGACATTTTCCTTATCGGTGCAGCTAACAGTGACCAAGTCTTTATTCACAGAGTGTAGCCAGTCATTGGCTACCATGGGATCAATGGTTCCCAAGAACTTGGCTGTCCTCAACCTTAAGAACCTTGTAAGCATATCAAAGGCTGGCGGGTTGTTGGGATTGTTGTTGTTGTTGTTGTTGTTGTTGTTGTTGTTGTTCTGGTTCTGATTTTGATTGGCCATGAACTGGGTCATCATCTGCATCAGTTGAGTTTGAGTTGTCATCAACTGCTGCATCTCGGGATTGATGTTATTGTTGTTGTTTGGGATAGGGTTGGCATGACGAGGAGGCATATGTGGTTTCAATAAGGATAAGTAATGATATATAACCCATAGATGCTATGCACAATACATCACAAAGCAACAAACACAATAACCAACCACAAGGTAAACATAGATTTTAAACAACGTAAACAACAAGTTTGGAAAAGTAAACATAATAGCAAGCCATCCACACGTTGGATGATCATTGCGACTCGATAATCATAGGATGATAGATAGATAGGTAGCTGAATAATCAACTACTCCTCCATGTCGACCTCCACGTCCATAAGAGTAAGTCCGACTGTCTCCATAGCTGACTTGTACTCCTCCACGCTGGTGGTCAAGGCCTCAATCTTCGCTTGAAGGGCTCTCTTCCGCGAGCGAAGCCTCTCTATCACTCCATGTTGAGTCTCTAACTCAAAGTCCTTGGCCTCAATCTCGGCCCTCATGTTCTTGATCTTCTTGTTTATGTCCTGAACTCTCTTCTCCTGATTCTTGAAATTCTTGTCCTGGCTCTCGAATCTGTCCTGCATCTCCTTGACGATCTCGTCATGCTCCGCGAAGAGCCTATCCTTCTCCCTCAAATGAACCTGGAGTTCGTCATTGCTAAGCATGGCGTTGGTCCTATCTGTGTCGAGGTGTCTAATAAGGCCATCTAGATCCTGGAGGTACAGACAAACTGGCTCTACCATCTCTCTAGCAGCACCCTCATACACTAATGCCTCTCCCTCCTCGTCACATATCCCGAACAGGTGGAAGTAGAGGCCCCTGAGCTCAGTGGCGTGGCGTCCGTAGAGGCGTCCGAGTAGCTTCTGCATGACTACATCTAGTCCGTTCTCCTTGTCATCGTGCATTAGCTTGAAGGAAATATCCTCCATGAGTGGCTCCGTCTAGCGTGCCGGATGTGAGACTCTAAAGCCCCAAAGATCCTTCCTCTCAAACTTGGTGAGCTAAAGTGCCTTGATACTAGGAAGTGGGAGGTTGAGCACACTAGTAAACTGCACGATACGCGAACCAAAACGAGTTCCATTGAACTCCTCGGCAGTGCTGATTACAAAGCTAGGCATCTAATGTATAACATAGAGAAATATTAGAACAACACAAGTAAGAGAAAAACAAGACAGTAAAAAGATAGTAAAAAGCATACAATCATCCATAAAACATACAAGTCATGGCATACATAATTTACCACAAGTACTAGGGTTCATTCATAACTTAGACAATTTTTTTACAATAAAACGACAAGTGTGGTGGTCCAACTAGCGGAGTACGTTACAATTCTCACTCATATGCTAAGTCTATGATATCTTCCCTTAGACGTTTTATGGCAGTATCGAAGTCTTGGGTATACTTCTTCTCCTCCTTAAGGTCATTTCGGGTATTGAGCATTCTATACTTGAGTCTTTCACCAAGCTCCTTGATAGCATTCCAAGCTGCATTTCTTGCAGAGTCAAAGAATGTCGTATACATTTCTGAGTTGGTGCCCATGTAGAATCCCGACTCTTTGTGGTTGCCTCCCTTGTTTTTTTACAAGTGAAGTTGCACCCAAAAATATTCTTCTCCTTCATCCATCACTGGGAATCCTTTGTACACGGCCTCACCATGTATCCCCAAGCTAACCATAAGGGTGTTGAGTGCTTTGGGAAACTCTGTCTCACATTCTAAAGTCATGGTCATGAGTGGTTCCTTCTTGACGGCTTTGTTGATGGCGGCCATCTACAAATAGAGATGACAAAGAAGATTAGAAGAGGTTTACGAGAAGAAAAAGACAAGTGTGGAATTTTGCAAAGAGTTGCATTTTTCCTTAGTGGTTTTCTTAATCTAATCCAACCTAGGGTCATAATCCTATAGGAAACACAGTGCTCTGATACCATCTGTAAGACCACACCTTTATAAGGTAAAGGTCCCTGTGATTGCAATGCTAGTCCCTTGATCAAATGCTAGCATCCACAGTTTAAGATGAAGTACACAGAAAAAAAGGTCGTTATTACATCATCATTCCAGAAATAACAGTCTTCATGGTCATGCACCACAGGCAAGCATGTTGAGTGTAGACTCATAACCCTAATCCTCATGAGAGTAACCTGCAACATCATAAGTTACAGCTATAGTGGGTCAATACATTTGGAATTGTATTGGCAAGTGATACCTTAGTAGAATAGTAATAACTAACATCTATATGAATTTAGCTAAGTGTAGCTTAGGCTTGCTTTGCTCAAATAGGTTTTTCCTATCAGTTGAAAATACTAAGTTTTTGTTTGTCAAAAACTCCCAAGGAACCACCAATAGACATTGGTGAACCTTTAACCCTTGTTCCACCACAAGTTTTAACTTAGAAATTGGGATGAGGAGATCCTTGATAGCTTCAATGTCTTGATGATCAAATTGTCCGTTGCCAGGGACACGGCTAAGTACTTAGGTTTTACCCTCTCTAGAGGTGGTGTACTTTCCCCACAAGACTCGACATGCATCGAGACGAGACCTTTCAGAAGCCTTCCCTTAGACCACCATGGACGCGTTTCATCCTATCACCGTACCACCAACTATACATCTAGCTAAGTTATTGCAACCTATATGATCAAGGCAGAGCGCATATGCCATGTGGTTGCACCAGAAGCTTCTAAACACTAAGTATCTCAAATACCTTTGTTCCTGGGTGGCTTTCCACAAGTGTGATACAAAAGGTAAACCATAGACATGGGCCTTGTGTAACCACTCAACACAAACCATCATACCATTCCACCCATGTGATTCATTCACTTAGTTGTTTTATTAGGCAAAAACACAAGTCAAAAGACTTAGCAAAAATTTCCATATTATGATTATAATCCACCCTTGTATTCTACTAGCTAGGATAAGCATGATAACATAATAGTATCTTAACTTAGAGAAAAATCCTACTAAGACTACAACTACTAGGATTTCCCAAGGCATGACATATATATATTTAGCAAAAATTCCATGCAAGCCCTATTCAAAATATCACTAGTGCATAGTCAAATTAATAGGACAAAATACATGAAGCACCACTTGCCTTGGTAGTAGGGGGAGTAGCAACAATACTCACACTCACAATCACCACTAGCACCAAAATCTACATATAAAATGATAGCACCAAATTCATATTAAAAAATTCAAGAAAAAATACATATGAATGCATGCAAATGCAATGGAAAGAATTTCTACACTAAACTATTCAAACCAAACAGTAATGACACTAAACCATCTATTTATAGTCTAAATAAACTTAAATTTTCTTTAAAATCATTTTCTGAATAATTTATAAAGCCAAAATAAGCCTATATTTGATTCTGCAAATAAACCTTATTTTAAAGAAGCAAAATACCAATTCAAGCACACTGTAGTGTAGGATTTATTTTTCTGAATCCATTGATATATTATTTGCAAAATTTGGCCAAACATAACTAAAGATATGAATTTTACAAGTTTAAATCTCTATAGATTCAAAAACAGATTTTAAATCTAAAATCTAGACACGTGGGTGCTCCTGATTGGCCCGTACCGCTTCGTGCGGATCGACCAATGCGAGCCGTTAGATCTAAATGAAATCGCATGGGCCAGATTGATCGATAATGATTCGTTAAGTGATGTGTTCTACGCCTTTAGATCTAGATCCAACGGTGCTCGATCGAGAGACCATGGATGGGCGTCGCAAATGCCCACTAGCGGCGGTGCTTCGGCGATTCCAGAGGGGGCTAGGGGCTGTGGTGATTCTTATCAGCGTTGCAAGGTCGCGAGGATGCTCAAGGTGTCTTCGGCTTGGACAGGGGTGAGCTGCTGCGGTCGCTGGGGCTCGTCGGAGTTGCGGACATTGTCAGGTACGAGTTGGCCAAGACGACAGCGATGCTCTGGATCACCCTAGCACAAACCAAGTGTATCAGGACATGCATAAGGTTCAGGCGAACAAGAATGTTTGATTCAAAGGCCAAGGGGCGGTCGCATCTTCTCGGGATTTCTCGTTGTATATGAGGGCGACGTTGGGTGCTCACGGTGCTGGACGTAGCCGATGTTCTGGGTCACGAGCAGATGAATAAAAGGCATGAGAAGAAGCGCACTACGACAACATGAACGAGAGGGGACGGACAAACGGTGCTCACCGGAATGCCTCGTCAGAGTTCATCGGACAGCGGAGTTTCAAGCTGCGCGCAGCCTTTTGGCGTTCTGGTGAGGGGAGTTGAGGGGAAATGGCCGTGGTGGTGTGGGGATTAAGTAGCAGGTGAGGGTCGGGCCAATTACTTCCTGCATCAATGGAATTGAATCGAATTTATTCGGCGAGGTAACGGGTGGCGACGACATGGTCGTCGCGCGAGATTTGGGAGAGACGATGCTGAGCTGGACTGGGGCCACTATCAGCGGGTGCGGGGTAAGGTGAGCGCGGGTGAGAGAGAGAGGGGAGGGGGAAACAGCCTGGGTGGGCTTTTGGGCCTGTTCTGGAGCTGGGCTCAAAGTGCATCGCTGGTTTTATTTTTTCCTTTTAACCTTTTCTTTTTCTGTTTGATTTTTCAGGAATGGTTTTCAAACCCTTTTCAAACTTGCTATGACAAAATGAATGCAATGCATGCTTTTATTATTCATGATTTTTGGGATGGTACATAGGTGGCGCCGGTTTTATTTTTTCCTTTGCTCCTTTTCTTTTTTGTTTTGATTTTGAGAAAAGGTTTTGAAACTCTAATTCAAATCTATTTGAATTCAAACCTTCTCCAAATTGTAGGGTGATCCTAGCACTCAAAAGTGTGTCAAACACATCTAACCACTCAAAATCACTTTGCTCTTTTGAAAAAAAACCATGCCTCATATGTATATAATAAAAATGGCATAAATATGGTTTTATTTGGTTTCAAACTTCCAATTTTTTTATGCAAACTCTAAATTCTATGATGATATGAATGCAATACATGATTTTGCATTTGATGAAATTTGGGATGTTACAAATCTAACCCCCATAAGATGAATCTCTCCCTCGAGATTCAGATTGGCTAGCAAATAGGTGAGGGTGATCTTTCCGAAGGTCATCTTCTCTTTCCCAAGTTGCTTCTTCTTCGGTATGATGGTTTGTAACATCCCAAAAATACTAAACTTGGATCATCAAACTCTAATCATCAAAATTAGGGTTAACAAAAACTTTTCTAAATAAAAATATGAAAGCATGCATGTGTGTATGCATCCCATTTTGAATTCTTTTGAATTTCCTTGTTTATGTGTTTCTTTGCTTGTAAAAGGATTCTTAGGTGAAATAAACATCATCTAAACCATTTCCAAACTTTTCCCAAAGACAAATAAATCAAAAACAAACAAAATGAGTGAATGGTCATTTTGACCAATTTAACTCCCATGCCTACTTTGGCTGTCCCAAACTTTCAGAACTTAACAGAAACTTGTTTGGATCTTTACACCCCTTGATTGTACTCATAACAAAGTATCAAGGCCCACTTTGTGATCATCCAGAAACTTTCAAATGCATAGTTTAAAGGACAGTTCAAAATTGAATCTTTATCATATGGGAAGATCCCACTTTTTCAAAAACCACTCAAAAAAGCTCAACTTTCAAAACCCAAGCATCTGCAGACTCACCAGCACCAACCTAGCACACCCACCAAAAATCTTTTCAAAATTCAAAACTTGAATTCTTGCGGCCATTTCATCAAACACCTTGCAGATTCAAATCTTCTAAAAATCCAAACACTATTGTGAGCAGTGATTGGAGCCTAACTTGTTCCCTCTCTGGTCGCAACTAGGCTTTAGTAGATCATCTAGCTCAAGTGCAAACCTCTAGCATCACTGTAAGCTTGGCAATGCCATCAATGGTGAGCAGGGGGCCAGCGATTGGAGCCGCCCCAGGAGAAGCTGTCTGTACCAGGAGGTTCGCCGTTGTCGACTTCGTCGTTCGCCCGCCTCGCCGACCCTCGTCTGAGCCCCGGTGAGCCCCCAACAACCCTCACCTGCAGCGTTAGGTTTCAGTCTCGAAGGAGTTGCCTGACGTGGACGATGACCCTGAGCCGTTAGATTAGAACAAGATCCCACGGCTCACATCACCCCATACGGCTTCGCACCCCCTCGTCTCACAGACGCGTGGGGACAGCGACTTAACCAGCCCGCGTAAGCGCTGTGCTTAGCAGGCCGTCCCATTATCGCTTCCCGCGCAGCCCAGTCATTTGAATTTAACCTTTTCCATTTTATTTCAAACACACTTCTGCACCTAGATTCAAAAATCAACCCAGATCAATTCGGTGAACCAAATTGAATGAAACCAACTTTGTTAGAAAGGTATTGAAATTCTTAATCCAAGCCCGTTGGATTCAAGTCATTTGGATCTGTAGATCATCCTTGGTAAAAAAGAACAAGGCGGAAGCTTTCCTGGATTCAAACATTTTTCAAATTAAAACCATAATAGCTTTTGAGTTGATTCCAACTCTCAAAAATCACATTTAACCATACCTTTCAGAATATATAAAAATATATAGGTTTACTTACATAAATAATGCTCAAGTAATAAAAGAATGCCACATAGGCATTTCTAGTCACTTATTTAATTAAAATAAAAGGGTAAAACCTTATTAAATTGTGACACCACTTTAAATCACATTCCCATGGACTAAAATATGTGGTTATGACATGTGTCAACATGATCCCATGTTTGGTTTGGATAATATTAAATCTTAAGTATTTTTTCAATGAGTAGAAATTACTTTTCTAAAAATAAAAGGAATTAAACCAAGCTTTAATCTTGTAATGTTAGAGATGATGCTAGATCATCTATAGGACCCCTTTTGTGTGATGATTGCAAGTAGTACCGACCAAGGATACGAGGAAGGAGGATACTACAAAGAAGAAGCCGAGGAGAACTTCAACCACTGCTCTGCTCAAGGCAAGCTATTAAACTTGCAAGCTAACACTTGCAATTTAGCAAGCTTATAATGATAATGATGCAAGCCTAATACTACTAGTTGATTGTGCAAGTTAACACTTGCAAGATACTATACCTATGCAAGCAAATACTTGCTTGTTACCATGCCAACTATATGCCTTAAGCATATATGATCATACCCACTTGATAAACCAATCCTAGTTTTACTTGCAAGCTTTATATTTTATTTCTTTATCAAAGCTCTTATTGAGAGCTTACTTAAGTGAATTGTAGATACTAGAAAGATTACTGAAGGTTGCATAAAGAGCATAAAACTTGGTCTAAGCTAGATAATCCTTATGTCATCCTAAGGCATGAGATTGAACTTAGTTAAACCCACTAGCTTACCACCCCTCATTAGTACTTACCCCCACTTATAGATGCTAGTGCTAAGCATAAAACTTGATCAACTTTAGATGGGAATACTTGGTGAAAAAATGGTTATGAAAACCTTGGAATGATGGATCATTCTATTGAGATGTTTTGACATGTGTTTCCAAACACCAGATGATTTTGGTGATGAAAATGTTGAGGCATGAGCCTTAGCCCTTTATAAAGCTGATGGTTGTTTGGATGCGATACCATTCCAATGTTACCGTACAACCACAATACCCGAAGATTGGGTAGGGCTTGACTGGAAACTTATATACCTTAGTATTAGTTCCCTCACGGCCAAGGTCTGAGCTGAGGCTAACTTGTGAAGATTGTCCACCTGTGCAGTACCCAAGATGATAGTTGGTCATGGTTGGGAGGCCAAACACACAGGAGAGGTGCTTATACTAGGGCGTGTAATTGAAAGGTTAGGATTGATTATCCGCATACTGAGTATGGTGAATTCAGGATTTGTTCCTGACGGATGTATCGAATGTTGTGGTGAAAGTGTACAATCTCTATAGAGTGTCAAACTATTCGAATAGCCGCGTCCGCGGTTATGGACAGTTGGAGTGGCCATACTGTTTCCCCCGTCAGATGTTTTCAAAATGACTTGTGAAATGGATTGAGACTTTGACTTGACCACAACAGAGGTGTGGCATGAAATACAAGTTCCCACTTAGGTGTTATAAAACTTCAACTAGCTTTTCTTCATTTCTAAACTTGGTAGATGTAAATCTGGCTTTTGCAAAACAACCCTAGAGCTTAGTGTCCTATTACAAAAACCCCCATTACTTGTTAGTCTTAGTTTGCGAGTACTTAAAGACTACTCATGGCTTTGTCCCTGGCTATTCCCATGGCCAGACTATGAAGAGGAGTACCTGGAGGATGGACCCCAGAAAGGTTACGACAACTAGGATCATCTCCCATCGTCAGCATTGCCTGTGACCCCGAAGATGGAGCTTCGCCTACGCTATCGTTGTTATTACGTATTCCACTGCTTGAAATTGTAGTAAGAATTGGATCATGAGATCCTTATTTGTGTAAGACCTTATGTATGGTTTGTAATGGATGATGTACCGTGGTATCCAATTTTGTTATGTCTCGCAAAAATGATAATCCTGGGATTGCGATGTATGGCATAACATGCATCTGGGATTAAAAATCCGGGTGTTGACATGGTTCCACTGTACTTTGCAGAATTTGATAGTCTTGGTACGAGTAACTCTTTCTGAAGTCTCAAGAATCTTGATAGGTTTCTCCTCATAGGATGACATACTTTGAGAATGCCGAATGCCATGTTTATAACCACCTAGTTATGGAAGTGGCATTTGATGTCATCAAAGCACTCATCCAGTGATGGTGATTAACATGATCTCATGGTCGAACGATTAGGTTACTATGTATTTGAAAGCTTGTACCAAAATGAACTTAATGACTTGATCTTATGCTATGCTTACTTTGGGTGTGTGTCCATCACATCATTCTCCTAATGATATGACCTTGTTATTAATAACATCCAATGTCCATGATCAGGAAACCATGATCATCTATGAATCAACAAGCTAGTTTGACAACACGCTTACTAGGGACTCTTTTATGTTTACAAAACAGACAAGTATTAATGTTTCCTATTAATACAATTATAGCATGGGATGTAAATATTTATCATAAACACAAATATATAATAATAACCACTTTATTATCGCCTCTTGGGCATATCTCCAATAGTCTCCCACTTGCACTAGAGTCAATAATCTAGTTTGAAAAACTTGTGCATTCAATACCTATGGCTTTCTTGTGTTGTATATAAAAATGCCCTCCTTTGCTGCTATAGTAGTAGTCATGTACTTAGACTTTTGTTGTAGTATCCGTCACAATGTCTTGACTTTGGAATATATCTAAATCCATCATGGAACTTCCTTTCCATTACATTGTGCCACCCATAGTTTAAATTGAGATAAACTTAATTTGTATCTTGTGACAAAACTAGTATCAATGTAACACTTTACAATGAACTATCTATATATTTATCACCTCTACATAAATAACATATTCTTAGTTCTTCCAAAGATCATAAGAATATCCTTACTATCGTCCAATGATCATCTTATGAGTCATTCTAGTATATGCTCATAACATTTAGAGCATAGGACATATCTGGATGTGTACATATCACAACATGATTGATCAAAATGTTCATGTGATATCACTCACCAAGTGTTAATACACTTGAATATCGTTTCACTTATTAAGTGTCAATATACTTGAATCTTGATTAAATCCTTCCTATGTGACAAGTACCTTTCTTGTCGTTTCCATATTTAACCCATTCAATATTTCATTTATGTACATTTGGCACAATCACATTAGCGTCTCAATCTATCCATATAGACATTGGTACTAATATTCGGGTTTTGCCAGTCTTTCATCGAAATGAAATTCTTAACCTGTGTCAATAAAACATACATCATTTCCAATCAACAAGATGTCCTTCATATAATGTATTAAAAATATGTCTTAGTTCTCCCACTTAATTTCTTGAAAATGGAAGCATCTGCATCGTCTTCGATGAAATTAAAATCTTTTAATAGTTTTATCATAGTGAAGATTCCAACTCCGTGATGCTTACTTCAACCATTGAAGTTTGCATGTGATTTTAGCATGCTTTGAATTAACAAAACCCTTTGGATCGTGTCATGTACATGTCCTAGGTAACCATTCTATTAGAAGAACTTTGTTTTGTTTGTTCAACTACCATATACCAAAATTATATGTAGTGGTTGCTATATTAATCCGTCAAGAGTAAATATCGTTATGAAAGATCAAATCTTGTCATAGTTAACTCATTGAATATTGTCGTAAACTTTTTCCCAACATGACTATTTCATAGATGTGGAACATCCATGTCTATTTCTTTATAGATCCATATATGACTGAAAAGTTTTACACCTTTGTAGATGTCACATCCCAAAATTTTCCAAATTATGTAATGTGAAAAAAATAAATAAACAAAATAAATAATTGTTGAAATTTAGGGTGAAAAGAAACTTTTTGTTTTGAAATGAATTCATCAAAACCCATCTTGAACAAACCTTGGATAAAATTTGAATCCAACTAAATTTGAATCCAACTAAATTCAAATCAAGTGAAATGCATTCTTCATAAATGCATCTTGAAATTTAAACACTTGGAAAATAAACCAAAACTCTAAAACCCTAATGGAAGGAAAACATTTCCAAGTTATCTCAAAGACTAAAGATTTGATCCATACAAATTTTTGTCAACAAACATTTATAAATGATAAAGAATGACAAATTGAAATATTATAAAACCATAGAAATTGGTTTCACTTAATTTGGAGCCATAGATAAAATCTTATGAATTTAATAAGATAAGGAAATTTAATTTCCAAAGCTAATAAAGAACCTATCTAAAAATCCATACCAAATGGTGAGAAATTAACCCTAAAGAGATTTAAAAGGATAAATAAATATTAAACAAGATTTTACAAGTTGGAATCATCATTTCTTTGGATCCTTAAATAAAAAGATATGGTTTTTATAAGCAAAGGAAAAAATAAATAAATAAGGACTATTTTAAAAGACCAAATTAAATCTTGGCCAAATAAAATAAAATATTTTGGTCAAATAAAAAGAGTAAAGGATTATTTAAATAAAATTTTGAGGATTTATTATTATCCAAATTCTTTTAAATAAAGACATTTCCCATTTTAAATGAACCTTAAAACATAATAAAGTATTTTTAATTATATTTCAAAGTATTTTATTTTTAATAAGACCTACTGAAAAGTTTTGGTAAAAATTTAGATTTCCAATAGAGTTTTAAAACATATTAAATCCTATTTGAAATAAGAACAAATATCTATTTTTAAATTAAATAATATACCCTAAAAGAATTATTCTAAAAAGGACTTTGGAATATGTTATTAAACATTATTAAAATATATTCAAGGTTTGGCAAAGGTTTGAATTCAACTAGTGTTTGAATTATTTAAATGAAATTCAAAACAGAATAATAGAAATGGAAAAAGAAAAATGAAACAGAATAAAAAAAATGGAAACAGACCCCCAGCCCACCAGATCCAGTCCAGCCCAGCAACCAGCCCACTCCCTCTTTTCCCCACGAGAAAACGTTTTGCACCCAAACTTCCACCCACGCAGTCAGTGACCGCTAGACCCGACCGCGCGACTCCCTCCCTCACTGATTAGCCGACCCCACCTGTCAGCTCGTCAGACCTAACCTCGCGACCGTTTCCTCCCCTCTCTCCTCCAGCCGTTGCTGCCGTTGATTACGAGCTGTAATTGGCCTTGATTCCGCGAGTTAAACCTGCCGTACCTCTGCCTACTTGAACGCCTGCTCCCCCTCTCCATTTTCCCTAGAAACCACCCACTCTCTGCCCTCAGGCTGCTCCCATTCTGGCTCGCACCGCCGCTGCCTCCGACAAGCATCCGCGGCGATTCCGGCCAGCCACCGTCGCCCCTCGCCGCCTCGACCACACGAGCGCATTCCCCATCACCTGGCAAACCTCTCTGTACCCTCCAATCGCCCGCGCCCGCTCCAAATTGTTGGCAACCTCGACGACAGCACATCGCCGCCGTCTGTCACTCTTCCGACGAGCTCTCCAGGTAAACCCCGACCGAGCCTTTCCCTCTCCCTGATGCTCCCAGACTCGTGACCCTCGTGCGCACCTAACAGCGCCTATGTTTTGTCTTAGTGCACACCGTAACGTTGTCGCCGACACCATCTGACCGCACCCGAGCCCGAAGGCAACTCCGACGAGCAATTGCCGTCCACCCCGAGCGCCCCTTCGACGGTGAAGACCACCTTGAGCATTTCCTCACCACGACGACTCTGGTAACACCTTCCTTCCCCTTGCTTGCTTCCTGGATTCACCAGAACGCCAGCACCTGACACGCCTCCGCCGCGCACCGCCGCCAGCACCGCCCATCTGGGGTCAACTTGCTGTAAACCGTAGGATCTAAATCCAAGCACTACGATAGGATTTTAAACGAAGGGGTAAGTTAGCCTCTGAACCGTGAAATTTAAGTTAGATCCAACAGCCCACGATGCTCGATCCAGACGAAGCGGTACAAACCAATTGCATCAAGACACGTGGCCTGGAATTTGTTTTAAAAACAGAAACTTGTCTATTAGTTGTTTGGTTTTGTAAAATTCATAACTTTTGATCCACACGTCCAAATTTTATAAATTTTATATCAATGGAATCATCAAAGAAAGTACTTTCCAACCATGCACTTTGTTTAGTAAATTACTTCTGTTAAATTGCTTGTTTTTGCAGAAACTTGTGTAGGCATAATTTGAATATAAAAATTATTCTAGAAATATTTTTAAGGTAAAATCTTTGGCAATTGGATTGTTTTAAACCTACTGACCATAGAAACCAACTTGTGGATTCAAAAACATATTTTGTGAGGAAAAAGAATAAATCTTTGATTTAGAACATTTCTAGTCAAATAAAAATGTTGTTTATATGTTAAAAATACTTTTTGGAGAAAAACCTTTGGGAAATGATTTGGATTAAACTCTCTGACCCTAAAACACAAAGTTTTATGATTTAAAAATATATTTGGTGAACCCTATAAAAATTATTACTTTGCTAAAGGCATTTTCAAAAACATAAAATATTGATTTGGTATAAAAATGGTTTATAAGTAAAACCTTTTTGCAAATGGTTTTAATATTAAACACGACCATAAAACACTAACATTTGTGTTTAGAAATGTGTTTGCCAAACACTAGGGAATATTACTTTGATTTAAATCATTTCTAGCAAAACAAAAATAATTTAAATGGCCATTTTCACTAACTCAATATCAAATGGTTTTGCCACTTTTATAAATGACCAATAGACATTTTATGATGTTTATAACCTATAGAAACCACTTTTCCAAAATAAAACAATCTTTGGCATACTTGCATGCATTGCTTTGGTTTTATTATTTTATGTGATGAATTGCTTGAATGGTAGATTGAATATTTGCTTGCTTGATTGAATTGTAGTAGAATTTGAAGAGTGTGACTATTGCAAGATCAAGGAGTGAAATTATATTATCTACCAAAAAGGCAAGTGGTGCTTCATATATATTTTGTCCCAATATGTTTACCTATGCATTAGAAATATTTTGTGTAGGACTTGCATGATTATTTTTCTAAGTATCTATATGTTATGCTTGGGAAATCCTAGTAGTTGTAGTAATGTTAGAATTTCCTTTAAGTTAAGATACTTGTTATTGCCATGCTTAGCCTAGCTAATAGCAACCAAGGGTGGAATATAATCATGCTATGGAAAATATTGTTAAGTCTTTGACTTATGGTTTTTGTTAATAAAACAACTAAGAGAATGAAACACCTGGGTGGAATGCTAATTGCTTGGTGGATTTTGGTTGAGTGGTTACACAAGGCCCATTTCTATGGTTTACCTTGTGTATCTCACTTGTGGAATGCCACCCAGGAACAAAGAGATTTGAGATGTCAAATGTTGAGAAGCTTCAAGTGCAGCCACTTGGCATTATGGGCTCTACCTGGATCATATAGGTTGCAATAACTTAGCCAAATGTACAAGTGGTGGTAGGGGATTGATAGGTTAGAACGCGTCCATTCTGGTCTAAGGGAAGGCTTCTGAAAGATCTTGTCTTGGTGAAACCAAGTCTTGTGGGGAAAGTGCACCACCTCTGCAGAGTGTAAAATCTAAGTGCTTAGCCATGTCCCTGGCAAAGGACAATTTGAGCATCAAGACATGGAAGCTATCAAGAATCTCCTCATCCCAATTTTCTAAGTTAAAACTTGTGGTTGAACAAGGGTGAAGGTTCACCAATTTCTATTGGTGGTTCCTTGGGTGTTTTTGACAAGCAAAAACTTAGTGTTTTCAAATGATAAGGAAAATCTATTTTGAGCAAAGCAAGCCTAAGCTCCACTTAGCCAAATGCATATAGATGATAGACTCCACAATACTATCATAGTATCACTTGCCAATACAATTCAAATGCATTGACCCTTGTGGCTGTAACTTATTATGTTGCAGGTTTGTTTGATGTTAGTGAAGTGTGTGTTGATTAGGATTACAAGTCTACAACCAACATGATTGCCTGTGGCACTTTGAAGATGAAGGACTCCATGCTATAGTTATTCTGCTGCATTGTAATGAGATAGCCAAATGAGTTATGTAAGATGTAATGAATTATTTTATTCCAGGTTATAAAGTTGTATTATGACCTTTGTTTCTTGATATTACATCTTAAATGTAGATGCTAGCTATTGATCCAGGGACTAGCATTGTAAACACAGGGATCTCTAACTTATTAAAGGTTGGGACCTCTTATAGTAGAGGGTCTTCCAAGTTCTAAAATTTGATTTCTTGTGTATGGAACTATCACGGATTTCATGGATTCAAGCCATTTGATGGAGTCATGACCCATAATCGCTTATTTGCATCATCGATTATCATTGTCAAACAATAATGATTTACTCTCAAATCTTAGTATTTGATTATTTACCCGACCTACTCAGTTCAATAGGAACATAGACCTCCGTGACCACAACCTTTGAGGCATGTGAGCCATGAGTATTGTTGCTGCCTCCGAGACACTTTCCGCGCTATGCAACTCAGCACATATAGCTAAGGTTCAATAACCTTATCAAAGTTCTATTTTCCTCCCACTTAACTTTTCATGAAAAATTCCTTCTAAAGAAACTTGAAGTTCTAAGCAACAAACACTTTTGTCTTCGGTGTTATAGAGGAATACCCAATGGTTATTCAAAATAACATACAAAGACTTTCTCATTCGACTTTGGTTGTAAACATTTTACTTATGCCTAGCATACCAAAATTTAATAAAGTACAATTTGGTTTTATCCCAGACCATAACTTATATGGTGTCATTTCAACGAATCATGGTGGTGCTCTTTTCAGTGTAAAAGCGGTAGTCACTAAAGCTTTAATCTTTAAAATACAATGGCAGTTTTATAACTGACACCTTTGATCTCACCATGTTAAACAAGGTTTCATTACATATCTCGAACACTCCATATTCCTATGGTGTTTCGGGAAATGCAAATCTATGGAATGATTCCTCAAATCTTAGGTGTTATGCTAAACTTGTAACTCAAATATCTTCCTTTATGATCCAATCATAAACTCTTTATTTTCTTGTTACAATGATTTTCCACTTCATCTTGAAAGTATTTGAACATTTTAAAATATTTCACACTTCTTCCTCATTAAGTAACTATACACATTTATTCACTCAAATTTCTGGAGAAAGCATATGAAGTTGAAATCCATCGCTCACGACTACACATAATGGACTACATACATCAATACGTACAAATTCCAATAAGTTAGTCATTTGTTCTTCTTTGGCCTTTGAACGAAATTTCAATTATCTCCAGGAAAGTCTCACAAGTGTCATTTGATCAAAATCAAAAGACTCCAAAATTCCATCAACATGGAGTTTCTACATGTTTTATTTCCAATATAATTTAAACAGCGATGTCACTTCTTAAGTGATCTTTTAATAATTTGTCTTTTGACATTTTTAGCATTAGTTTATGGACGTGATTTCTCCAACCATACTTGTAAATCATCCATATTTTATGGAATACGATAATTATTTGAACATCCATTATTCTCATAATACCTTATAAAAATAACAATTATGGAAACAAATCTTGAAGGAAAGCTTTGATGTCAACGCGAAACACAACAACATTTTATTTGTTTTCGATGAACATCATCACATATTCTCTCGCTGATTACTTAGGCCATTGTAGTTCATGTATTGTGTTGTCCTATATGACATTTCACACCAACCAATTCAGTATCCAATACCCAAGAACCACATTGTTTAACAAGCAAAGAATACAACCATAACATGTATATCATCTATATATCTAAGATGGACATTTCCAATCTTTTCATTTTCTGCCCAAATATTTCTGAGTTGACGGGTACGAGGTAACACAGCTTACCCAGGTTCAGATCCCACGATGGTAGAGGAATCCTACTCCTGCTATAAATCATTATAATGGTAATACGCCGAGTTACAGGGATCGGTTCGCTGTGCGAGGTATGAGTTAATTGGTATGGTTAGGCCCTAAAGGCTCCCATAGGTCCGGCTTATATAGTCGCCAGATCCTAGGGTTACAGGGAAAGTCCTAGCCCGACAGGTTACAGAATCGTACACAGTATACAATCAGTCTAACATGTCTTGCACTCCAAGGCTTCGAGTACGTCGGTGACTCCTTCATAGCCTTCCTTTATCTGGCATGGGCCTCCCTTCTGGATCCATCTAACTGGGCCACCCAGCAGGCCATGGGCCTTTCTACCAAATGTGGGCCACCCGGGTTTTCCGGATAAGAGACATGCTATGAGGATACCCATATAGAATATTCCCAACAGTAGCCCCCGTGATGGGGATATGCCGAGTGGGGTAGACCCAGCAGGACGTTTCCCGCTGGCCCATACTGCCAGCGAGTGGGCCTGCAGGATGGCGACTGGATTGAGACTCAACAAGGTGCCAGGCGACTGGAAGCTGGAGGCCTAGGAGCATAACTAGGCCCAGTCGGATTAGGTTAAACACCCTCCGAGTCCTTATCCAACTCGGTTGTATATCTGTAAACCCTAGCGAGGTGACTCTATATAAACTTCTGTAGGGTACGCATAGGACTCACGTTCCATCATACACCCCCTGCGACTCGCCGCCTAGTAGTCGAGCTCGCCCTTGTACTCTCTCATCAATATAATCTAGCAGGAGTAGGTCTTTATCCTCCGGGGGGCGAACCTGGGTAAAATCCTGTGTCTCCGCCCTCATCTCGCACTGCAGATGGCTGGTCGCCCTTGCCCCTCATTCTACTACTCGCTGCCGATTGTAGCATCTGCCGTGGCCATTCCCACGATAGTGGCACCCACCGTGGGGCCTGGCCGGTCAGGCCTGTGTTTTGCGGCGAGATCCAATCTGCCAATCAACGAGACGATCGCCACCGGCCGGATGATCGCCATCGGCGAGATCCTCCAGATCTTGCCGAGCAGCTACGTCGCGGCGGCGCGCCCTGTCACACACAGCGTGATCATGCCTGTCGGCACAATCAGCCTCTTCGCCGGCTTCACCAACGTCATCGTCTTGGAGGACTCGGCTCGCATCCGTGAGTCGCCACCGCGCGATCGGCTATTTGAGAGTCAGGTCCACACCATCCACCGCCTCGCCTCCGAGTATGGTTCGGCCAACGACAACATGGCCGAGACCAGCGTGGCCGCGGACGACGCGGCCCTCGACGATGACGCCGACTCGGCGACCCCGGCGTCAATCGCCGGATCCATTGTCGCCGCGTCACCCGCGGGCTCCATCACCCAAGTCTCCAACCTGGGCGACTTCGAGGATCCATCCATTCTTGGGATCTTCGACTCTGACTCTGGGTTGGACAACTACGGTGACCTACACGCCAAATCGGGTCACTTCGTCGCGACCTAAATGGCGAGCGGCACGATCTCCCCGCAAGACCCCTTCTCTACACCGATCCCGCCGACCGCGGCGGCGACGGAGGTCGAGGAACTCTGCGTTCGACTGCAGAAGGTGGTCCGCAAGGAACTGGCGGAGCACGATTTTTTGCCTCGATCAAGCAACGACGTAGGAGCTCTCGCTCTGCCACCAGCGTCGCATCAGGTCGCGCCTGAACCCCACCGTTCAGGGTTGCGCCCTGAACTTCAACGACGAGAATGACCCGGCCCGCATGGCCGACCATGTGGCCTGCGATAATACGCCACCAGGATTAAGTGACCGGCCGCCACCAGGCGCAACGGTGAGTGCTACCCCACCATCGCCCGATCGCACACCCCCCGGATCATCTAAGGATCATGATCTCCCAGCAAGAGCGGGACGCGAAAGGCCTCCCGCTGTTCTCCACTCCAATGGACAACGTCATCTCGAGTCGAGCCGCGGTCGCCAGCCTCAACGTGATGGGTGAAGGTGCGTTGCAGATCCAGTACGCCAAGACCATCGAGCAGAAAACCGCAGGCACCGATTCACGGGGGCGCATGTACTCCCACTCTTCAGGAAGCAGGACGGCCTCGAGCGGCCGCCCAACTATGGCAAATAGTCTCAATTGCCCAACTCCCGAGTCCTTGGAGCTCCAGCTGTGACCCGCGAACGCGGCACTCTCCACCAACGACCCGTGACCGACGAACAACATGGTCGCTGCCAACAGGCTGCCAATCAACGCGCGGACCCACATCATCAACAACCAAAGCTGGCGCGCACGCTAGCCCGACGACTTGAGGCACACCCTCACGAACCATCGTGACGGCGAGCCAAGGGGCTCGCTCAGCCGAGTCGGCCCCAGTGCTTTGGACCAATGATTCGACGTGAAAAATATCCGGCAAACTTCAAAGCTCCTAAGGAAATCGAAAAGTACGATCCCTCATACGACCCGTCCGTGTGGCCGGACACATACCTCATGGCGATGAGAATCGCCAGCCACACCAACCTACTCGCTGCTTGCTACCTCCCCCTGACAATGGATCAACACCCTCCCCGCCGACAGCATAGACTCATGGGAGGATATGTGCGACGCCTTCGTCAGGCACTTCGAGGGTTCCTACACCCGCCACACCACCATCGAGGACCTGGAGCGATGCGTCCAGGGACCCCGCGAGTTGACTCGCGGCTAGGTCCAGTGATGGCAGGACCTATGGTTCAACGCGGCCGACATCCACCCAGACACGGCGATACATTGCTTCAAGACCTCGTGCCGCTATGATCCCTTGGTCGCCAAGCTCAAGCGGGTGTACAAGACACTCGACAACATCCCAGACCTCCTCGAGATCGCCAAGCGGTACGTGGAGGAGGACCCGAACCAAGAAACCGACGACGAGTCGGGTGGCAACCGCCTTCCAAGCGGCCACGACAACAGGAGGCGAGCCGAGCTGCGCTACAGCAACACTCGCCTCACCGGCAAGCGCCGCGGTGACGGGCGAGTCGACTTCATCGCCAACGCCGGCTATGCGCCATGCGTGCCCAAGAGCTTCCGCCGTGACGGAGGCTAGTGCCGCGACAGTGGAAGCTACAAGGCGAGGAAGAAATTGGACCCCGCGGCTCTCCTTAACCAGGCCTGTTTGTTCCATAGCAGGGAGGGGAAGTCCACCACGCACTCGACCGCCTACTGCCACTCCCTAAAGCAGATCGAGAAGGAACGGCGCGCACGGGAGGACCCCAACAACCACCCACCAAATGGCGGGGAATTCGGCAACAACGTCGGATCGCTCCATACCTTCACCGGGTTCAGCACCAAGCGAGAGAACAAGGTCATCGCCCGTGCCATCACCGTCAATGCAGTATCCCAAGTCGACGTCCCCCACTTCCTCAACTGGTCCGAGGAGCGGATCACTGGATCCGCGAGGACCACTCGCCACATATCGAATATTCGGGGCGAGTCGCCTTGGTGGTCAAGCCCAGAGTGGGTGACTACTGGCTCCCCAAGACGCTGATGGACGGTGGGAGCTCCATCAACATCCTCTACCTGGACACGTTCAGGCGACTGCGGCTCCCGCAGTCGTTGATCAAGATGACATACACCACCTTCCACGGCATCGTCCCTGGTCGAAAAGCGTACCCGATCAGCAAGGTGACGCTGCTAGTCACCTTCGGCACACTAGCAAACTTCCGCACCGAGTGGATCATCTTTGAGTTGGTGCCCTTCAATAGCCCCTACCATTGCGTCTTGGGGCGGCAAGCGTTCGCCAAGTTCATGGCAGCACCACATTACGCGTACAACGCGATGAAGCTCCCAGGGCCGTGCGGTATCATCACCATCCACGGCGACCCAGACATGGCCACAGAGTGCGAGGCCAAGGGCGCCGAGCTCGCCGACGCCGTCATCACCGCAGAAGCCAACCATGCGGAGGAGCTCGCCAAGTACACGAGCGGGGTCAACAACAATGACCCCACAATACTCAAGAAGCCCAACTCTCAGAACGGCGGCTCGACCGCGTTCGAGGGAACCATGCACACGCGCTCCGTCGAGCTGGTCCCAGGAGACTCCGGCCAAATGGTGACGATCGGGACGGGCATGAGCCCAGCATAGGAAGGCACGCTCATCGAGTTTCTACGTGAGAATCGGGACATCTTCGCATGGAAGCTATCTGACATCCTGGTATCCGAAGGGAACTTGCTGAGCACAAACTCAACGCCGACCCCAAAGCGCGACCCATCAAGCAGTCGCTGTGGCCCTTCAATTAAGAGCGCCGCCAAGCAATCGCCGAGGAGGTGCAGCGTCTACTCACAGCAGGCTTCATACGGCCAATCAAGTACTCCAAGTGGCTGGCAAACCCAGTCCTGGTCGAGAAGAAGAACGGGACCTGGAGAATGTGTATCGATTACACAAACCTCAACAACGCCTGCCCAAAGGAGCAGTTCGTCCTCCCGCGGATCGATTAAATAATCGACTCAACCGTGGGCTCGGAGTCACTGTGTTTCCTTGACGCCTACTATGGTTACAACCAGATCAAAATGGCACTCAAAGATGAGGATAAGATGGCATTCATCAAGCCATTCAGAGCATTTTGCTACACCGCCATGACATTCGGCCTCAAGAACGCCGGAGCGACCTACCAGAGGTTCATGCAGGAGTGCCTTGCGAGCCAAATTGGCCACAACATCCATGTATACATCGATGACGTGGTGGTGAAGTCCACCCGCCAGTGCGATCTACTCGCCGACCTGGCCAAGACCTTCGCGAATCTGCGGAGGTACATGATCAAACTCAATCCAGGAAAGTGCACCTTCGGTGTACCTACTGGACATCTGCTGGGGTACGTTGTCTCCAAACATGGCATCAAGGCGAAACTCACCAAGATCAACACGATCACCCGGCTCGGCAAACCCGAGTGCCTACGTGATGTCCAGAACCTGGCCAGACGAGTCACGGCTCTCAGTCGCTTCATCCCCCGGCTAGGCGAGAAGGCAATGCCTCTCTACCGCCTAATGCGCAAGAATCCCACATTCCAGTGGGACAAGGAGGCAGACAACACGCTCCATGCAATCAAGGATGTGCTACTCGCGGCCCTGCTACTCGCCGCCCTCGTCGACAAGGAGCCCATGCTCGTCTACGTCGCGGCTTCTGAACGAGTCGTCATCGCCGTCATGGTCGTCGAGCGACCAGAAGAGGGCAAGGTGCGCTCGGTGTAGTGACATGTCTACTACATCAGCGAAGTCCTCACCGAGTCGCGCCAGTGCTACCCGCAGTACCAGAAGTTGGTATATGCGGTCCTCCGAGCCCAGCGGAGACTGCTGCACTACTTCCAGGAGCACCCAATCACGGTCGTCTCCTCAGTTCCGTTGCAGGACATCATCCGCAACCGCGAGGCAACTGGGCGAGTCACCAAATGGGCCGTCGAGATTGGAGTCCACAACATCAGGTACGAGCCCCGCAAGGCAATCAAGTCGCAGGCCCTAGCGGACTTCCTCGCTGACTAGGAGTAGGCGCAGCAGCCAGAGAAGTTGTCGTACCTCCACTACTGGTCACTACACTTCGACGGGTCCAAGAACGCAGACAGCGCAGGGGCAGGGATCGTCCTCACGTCCACCAAGGGCGACAAGCTACGCTACGTCCTGTACCTCGACTTCATCCCCTGCACCAACAACATGGTCGAGTACGAGGCCCTCCTTCACGGCATGCGAGAAGCCAATGAGATAAACATCAATTGTCTTCGCTGCTACGACGACTCTGACCTGGTCGCCGCACTAGTCGCCGGCACCTGCGACACAGTCTCCCCCACCATGGCGGCATACCGCCAAGCAGTGGACCAGCTGGGGGGCCACTTCGCTGGCTACTCCATCGAGTGGATCTACCAATGCAAGAACGAAGAGGCCGACTCCCTCTCTCGCATTGGGTCGGCTCGTCTCATGCCACCCGCTGGTATCTTCCTCGACACCATCACCAAGCTGTGTGTCTCTTCCCCGAGGGAGATCGACATCGGGATACTACTGCAACCAGAACCAGCCCTGTTCGCCATGGTTGCAGAACCAACGACTGGACCGTGCCATACGTCGCCTACCTGGAGGGAGGGACCCTACCAGCAGACAAGATGGAGGCCCGCATGATAGTACGCCGCTCCAAGTCCTTCGTCATCATCAACGGCGAGCTCTACAAGCGCAGCGTGACCGGCGTGTTCCAACACTGCGTACAACCCGCGGAAGGTCGCAAAATCCTCCAAGACATCCACGCCAGCGACTGCGGCCACCATGCTGGCACTCGGTCCCTAGTCTCCAAGGCCATGCGACATGGCTTCTACTGGCTCACCGCACACGCCGACGCGGTCGACATCGTCCAACGCTGCGTCGGGTGCCAGAAGTACGCCAATCAGACACACATGCCAAGCTCGGCGCTCAAGACCATCCCAATCACCTGGCCATTCACCGTGTGGGGGATGGACATGGTGGGCCCCTTCAAGAAGGCCCCCTCCGGCTACACCCACCTCTTAGTTGCAGTCGACAAATTCACAAAATTGGTGGAGGCCAAGCCAGTTCGCAAGTGCGACGGGAAGACCGCCACCAAGTTCCTACGCGAGCTCGTCTATCACTATGGGTTCCCGCATAACATCATCACGGACAACGGCACCAACTTCGCCAAGGGGGCCATGGCCAAATTCTGCAAGGAGCACAACATACGACTCGACCTCGCCTCAGTCGCCCACCGGGAGTCCAACGGCCAGGCGGAACGCGCTAACCAGAGCATCCTCCACGACCTGAAGCCGCGACTGCAAGTTCCCCTTGAGCAAACTCCGGGGTGCTGGTTCGAAGAGCTCCCCTCCGTCATCTGGGGCATCCGCACCTCCATCAACAGGTCGACTGGGTTCACCCCCTTCTTCATGGTATATGGCGCTAAAGTTGTCATGCCGATCAACCTCGAGCATGACTCACCTCGGGTCGTCAATTACGCGGAGGCCGACAACAAGCTTGCACGCCAAGACGGAGTCGACCAGCTCGACGAAGCACGCAACCTAGCTCGCTCCCACACCGCCATGTACCAGCAAGGACTCCGCCGCTACCACAGCCGCCGAGTCCAAACTCGCACCTTCCAGGAAGGCGACCTGGTCCTCTGGCTGATCCAGGACAAGAAGGGTATGCACAATCTCTCCCCCCCATGGGAGGGACCATTATCCATAGGGGGAGTCCTGGGCAACGACGCCTACTACCTCATTGACGTCCGAGGCAATGGACAACTCGAAGTCAAGCGGCCGTGGAATGTAAAACTACTAAGGAAGTTCTACACCTAGAACTCGAACATGTACCCCCCGCTATGCAATAAAGATCGGTTCAGACAATTCGTGTCCACTCTCCATACCTTGTGCCACTCACACTCGTAAAAACAGCATTACGCTAATCGGAGAAGTCAACCCTTGGTTAGGTGAACGGCACGGCTAAGTAGTGCGATACGAGGGCACCGATAAGTTTTGGGCCTTGTATCGTCCATGAAAATGCCAACCCGGAGCCCCATCGGAGTCACCTCGCTCGACTGTATTTCCGAGCCAAGACGACCGCATTCGCTTCTCACAGCGACCCAGTCCTCCACATCCTTGGCGCAGCGACTCGAACGGTTAAGTACCACGCTCGGGGACAGACTCCAGCCCAAACCCAAGCGTCTAGGGAAAACACCAAGTATGAGAGAGCGTCTTGAACTCGCCACGCGACTGATTTTCCGAGTCAGGTGGAGCGACGCGCCTCGTCCTCACCTACCTTGGGCATGCGACTAGAACGGCTAAGTACCATGCTCGGGTACTCGGCCAACCGACCCCGTTCGCGCTCGAAAAAATGGCTAACTATAGAGCACCCCTTGGAGTCGCCATGCGACTGGCTTTCCAAGCCACGACGAGTCGACCTAAGCTAACTAACAGTATAATAACAGGTGTACACACAAAGAAACGAGGTAAACCCCACAAAAGGGCGGACGCGCTCGGGGACTCGCACAACCCAACAATTCATATTCAAAAGCACACTGACAAAAGCATCCATGCATTCCTTATGGCAACAAAATCTTGTTTGCTTACAAGGGTAGGCACAAACTTTTTACAACTAACGCCGATCGCCATAGTGGTCTACTCCGCAGGTTTCCACGACGACGCGCCACTGCCACCGCGCACATGGATGAAAGGAACCCACGGGTTTGACGGGTACGTCGTCAAAGCACCCACCATCACCGCCTGGAACGGTTGCTCCACCTTGAAGTCGCGGTTCGCCGGCTCGGGCTCGTTCGGGGCAACGATCGTCTCCTAATACAGAAGAAGATCACCCATCGCCAACACCCAATCGGAGTTGACTGTGGCCCGGTCGGTCAGCTTTAGCACGTCGGAGATCTCAACCGCGCCCGTCGACGAAGGGTACCCGCTGGTGATGTCGTCGAGGTCGAAATCATCGGGGAAGTGCGCGATCCCGAGGCTCAGCGCAGTCGCAGCCCCACGGCGGAAAGCCGACCGCGACATGAACTCCACAACCGTCGTAGCCTTCTCCAGGTAGCGTCAGATCTCTGTGAGCTCACTGGGGATCACCTCCGTTGGCAAAATCTTCTGAAGGTGCGCGCGAATGCATGTCACCGACAGAGCAGCAGAGTCCACCAACATGGTGACACACTGTCTCGCATCATACGACTGCGCTTCGGCCTCGTCGTCTAGAATCTTCCCTGCAAAGCACAAGAAGTTCACAATCAGAAGGGCGCAGGAAACGCAAAGGCGACCCGCGCGCTCGGTGACTCGCCATACCAAACACACAAAAGTCAACGGAGCTCACCAATCAATGGACGGCAGATCCCTGTAACAAAGTCCTGCAGACTTGAGAAGTCAGTCTGCAGCCCGGCGACGAGTGCGTCCGACACCGTCTGCTCCTCGGTAGCAGCAGTGACGGCCGCTTTAGCTCTCTCGTCTACCGAGGTTGCCTCCACCTTCGCGGCATTGAGATCTCTCTCCACCTCGGCCACCCGCTTCTCCGCGGTAGACAATGACGACTGGGCAGACGTCAAGTCGCTCGCAGGGACCAAACCCTCGCGAGCCTTCTCCACCACGACCGCATGACCTTCTGCACAAACATGAGCATGAGTACAAAATCAGAAAAAAAATGCCCATGGAGAAGGGCATCTCAAGTTCTTACCAGCAGCCGCTTGAAGTTGTTCATTCAACTCCCGCATGGAGTGGAATTCCTTCTCTAGCCGATCCTTAGCGGCCAGCCGCTCCGCAGACTCTCGGTGGAGACCCTGCATAGATATGGCAAACGTCAGCAAAAGTTTACAAAAATTCCTAAGTACCTAGCCTCTGAAATTCAGCGACTAGCCACTCGGGGACTAGACGACGAAGAATTTCCTAAGCACCTAGTCGCTGAAATTCAGCAACTAGTCGCTCGGGGACTGGATATTGAAACAAAAAAAAGAGAATTCAGAAGTTACCCGCTGAAACTTAGCGACCAGATCCTCGAGGACTGGACATACCTGGATGGCCGCACCCAGCATACTGTACATCTCGATCACGTCCACAGACGGGAGCACGAGAGGTGTGCGCCTGCGATGCTGCTCGACCTCCGAGCCCAAAGCTTCGGGCACTTGGGCTGACTGCGCTGACGCGCTCGCAGTGGAGGCCCTCGCCACAAAGCGAGGAAAGGTCGCCACTGCTACTCCTGCAGTGCTCGTCGACGGGGCCGTCGTCCCGACTAATGCCGCAGCTTCCACTTGATGCGACCCTGCGTCCGTTCCGGCCTTCACGGCCGCATCCACTCTAGTCGGAGCCTCGCTGGGGGCATCGACTGGCTCGTACGAGATCGTAACGACCTCATCGCCCTTCGCTCTCTTTGCGCCTTCTGCAGGTGCCTTGACCTTGTCGCCCTTCCTCTTCTTCGAGGGATCGTCCTCTACCCCAGTGATGCCTACTGGAACCTTAGCCAACGAGGGGTGGCCGATTTTCTTCACGCTAGTCCTGCAAAACGACATTATCAGCAATCTCACAAGACAAGTTCAAGCCAGTCACCCAAAGGAGTACACCAAAAATACTTACTTAGTGGCTGGGATGAAGCATAGAACGGAGCGGATACTTGCCGATTTCTCCAACTCTGGCCCCAGCTTTCGGCTGAGGCCCGTCTTGAACAACCTCGGCACCCATGACACGGACGCCTTCTTCGAGGATGAAGCCGCGACAGGAAGCTCCCCGACGGTCGACGCGGGTGCCTCCCGTAGAGGCGATGCTCCCGTGGGTGGGGCAGCCCCGAGCTCGGTGACTGTAGAGAAGGGTGGTGGCAGCGACGCCAACAACACTTCATCTTCTACCACCGCCACATTAGCTGCCGTAGTCGCCTGCGCTGGTACGCTGGCCCCGGCCTTGTCGGCCGCGCTGGTCGCTTCGGAGATACTCGTAAACCAAAGCGGCGACACCGCCTTGGCCGTCCCCTTCTTCTTCTGCAGCGACTTCTTCTTCGACGGCATGGCCGCACACCGAGAAGTGTGTTCGATGCCCTCGCCTTCGCCCCCGTCATGAGCTTCGAGGCTCTTACTAGCCTCGATCTCTCGCTGACGTTGCCCGCGGGTCTTCCGGACCGCGGGTGCGGCGACCTCCACGGCCTCGTCGTCATCTTCATCATCATTGTTGTCATTGTCATCGTCGTCACCTCCGACTTTGCCTTTGTCAGAGGATGACTCGCTCTCATCCTCAGTGGACTCGCTCGTGTCCTCATCATCGGCAGGTGGAAGCCAACCTTCCACCACTTGGAATAGCTACACAAATGAAACACAATCAGTAAGAGCCGCGACTGCAATTCTGCGACTGTGAAATGAACAGGGGAAGGTAGACTCACAAGTGGTGCTTTGCACTTCCTGGTGTATGGGGGAATCCCGGCCTTCAAGTCGAGATATTCCGCGTCGGTGATCTTCCTCAGCACGAGGGCGTAGTCGTCGGTGCTCCACTCGGTGGTGCAGGACTTGGTCGCATCATCCTTGCCCGTGTACTCGTACATCCAATGGGCGCAGCTAGCCAGAGGCACTAGCCGCCGCCCGAGCCAGCAGTTGTATAAGTTGATGGTTTGGAGGCCCTTCTTCTTTAGGTTGCGGATTGTCATCAACATTTTGTCGACCACCATCGGTTGGTCATGCGGGATCTTGTCGACTTGAAGCCGATGCGGCTCGGGCCATTCGGCAGAGTACATCGGAAGCGCCACCTCTTTGTCCAGTGTCGACTCGGTCACATAGAACCAATGTTTATTCCACTCGTTCGCCGCCTTCTTCGGCAGCATCAGGTCAAGGAAAGAGGCCTTGGACTTCAGCTGAAAGGTGAGGCTGCCCGTAGCTAGCATCGGGCTGCCTGCCCCTTCGCGTCCGAGCCGCCCGTGGAATATATCCTGCCACAGTGGGAAATACAAGCAGTAGCCTAGATAGCACTCGCAAAACGCCACGAAAATGGCGAGTTGCTTGATGCTGTGCGGCCCCAGATCTGACGGCCGGATGTCTTAGTATGCGCAGAAGCGACGGAAGAAGATGGAAGTGGGGAAGCCGAGCCCCCTCTCCAAGTGGCTGGTGAAGCAGATGAATTCCTCGGCACACAGATCCGGTACCACCTCTCCGGCCGCGGGAATTCGCCGTCTCCCGGCACGGAGGATTCCTGCATCCTCAATGGATTTCAGTAGAGTTTTGGTGCATTTGGATCTTCCCCACGAATCTGTTGGAGGCGCCATCGATAAGAGGATCTGGGTTCACAGAGTCGCTCTGGATCGCTCTAGGTCGCTCTGGGTCGCTACGGAGGAATGGGAGATTGGGAGACGCGCGAGATCGGAAGAAATGTGGGGAATGATGGCTCCTTGCCTGTCACTCTCCTTATATATTGGTTGCTACCCGCCATTTTCGGGGAGCCGTTACCATGCAATGATTACGCTGATATTACCGTTGGATTACCCAACGGCTAGTTTTACCAAGATTGACGGTCCAACTTCGTCTACTCGACTCGCCAGCTGCAGTGAACTGATTACTCACCGACCCATTCGCCATAGTCGCGATTCGACTACTCGCCGACCCATTCGCCATAGGCGCGATTCGACTTTTCCCGACCCATTCGCCATGGCTGCGATTCGACTGGTCGCCATTATTGCGACTAAGATGACATGTTCCTTCTTTCATTGAAGGAGTCCACCGCCGATTCGACTGGGCGTCCAAATTGGACCCGAATACTCAGACTACCAAAGTACACCTGCGACGAATCAACGATGGCCTCGGGGACTACTGATGGGGATATGCCGAGTGGGGTATACCCAGCAAGACGTTTGCCACTGGCCCATACTACTAGCGAGTGGGCCTGCAGGACGGCGACTGGATCGAGACTCAATAAGGAGCCAAGCGACTGGAAGCTGGAGGCCCAGGAGCGTAACTAGGCCCAGTAGGATTAGGTCAAACACCCTCCGAGTCCTTATCCAACTAGGTTGTAGATCTGTAAACCCTAGTGAGGTGACTCTATATAAACCTCCCTAGGGTACGCATAGGACTCACATTCCATCATAAACCCCCTGCGACTCGCCGCCTAGTCGTCGAGCTCGCCCTTGTACTCTCTCATCAATACAATCTAGCAGGAGTAGGTCTTTACCCTCCGAGGGGCCGAACCTGGGTAAAATCCTATGTCTCCGCCCTCATCTCGCCCCGCAGATGGCTGGTCGCCCTTGCCCCTTGTTCTACTACTTGCTGCCAATTGCAGCATCTGCCATGGCCACTCCCACAACACCCCGGAGAACTCCGAGATCTTGCGTCGTCTTGCCTCTTCAGGTTGAATCCTCTGTCTAGGTGGATGTCAGCAAATCGTCAATCAACATCTTGTAGTCCTCCCAAGAACCCTGCAATGTTCTCCGTCTACAACTTGTAAGTTGGAGAAATGTTGAATCTTCCATCGTAGTCTTCTCGTAGCCGGACTGGATCCGTCCATGCCGGAATATTCTGATGGGATGGTTCATCTGCCTATATCAACTAGAGCAACATAGACCATAGGTCAGCGACGCCTCGTAACTCCCACATGCAGAGAACACAATCATGTCCATTTTTCCCTTGTGAAGGATACGAACCATTGGCGGCGGTTGAGAACATGGTGAAATTTCCGCGCACGCGCACACACGCGCTGTCCACGCAGCAACCATTCAATCACTTTGCACGAATCTTGACGATGGGGGTTATAAATTATAACTGAGGTAGGTTTCATTTTTTCACCACATTCTCCCCTGTGTCATCTTATTCCTCCTACGAATCATCTCCTCTAGCTCTCCGCGCGCACGCGAAAAACCCTAGCTTTTCCCCCAATCTCCCAGTCTCATCCCTCTCACTCCAATGGCTAGCAGCAGCTCCACCTCTTCCATGGCGGTGGAGAACGATGCTGCGGCCAAGCCGGCGAGTGCCGTCCACGTGTCCCCAGAAGGTGTGGTGGTGCCGCGGTCCGCGGTGGTGGAGACCACCGGCGATGACCATATTCTAGCGGGGCTGGAGCCGCTGAGGAGGAAAGTGACTCCTACAAGGGAGATTGGCGATATCACCGATGGTGATATCAAGGAGCTGCTCGCCGAAGGATACCTCCCCACAACGGAGGGGCTCATCTGGCGGGCAGCGCAGGGCGGCGAGGTCACTCCTCCCCAAGCCAGAGAGAAGATGTACCTAAAAGCACAACTGGTACGCGGCGTCTCCCTTCCGATCTTCGACTTCTTCCTTGCTGTCCTCAAACATTACTCGGTTCAACCTTAGATCCTGTCCCCGAATAGCATCTTAGCGCTTAGCAACTATGTAGAGCTTTGCGAGGGCTATCTAGGGATTAGAACTAGCTTAGATCTGTTCGTTTACTTTTTCACCGTCAAGAGAGAAGCTGGTGCTAGCAAGGACGAGCTTAGAAACTGCGGAACAATTAGTTTCAAGATCCGGCCTGGCCGGCGGTTCCCCGACATCGTTGGTCATGAGTCCTGCAAGAACTTTCAGCGTACGTACTTCTACGGTCCCCGACATCGTTGGTCACGAGTTCTGCAAGAACTGTCAGCGGACGTACTTCTACGGTCCAGATATCCCTCTGGCCGGCCGAGAAGGAACGTACCCGGACTTCGTCGATGGGGCCGCCGCTGAAGCCCCGGCATGGAGATCACAGGCCTCCCTTTCCTCTGACAACGATGGTTCCCGCGCCATAAGGCGGATAGAGTGGTTCATAGAGACGGGTCTGACCGGGTTGGACCTAGCCATGTGCTGGTTCGTTAGGCGGATCTAGCCTCTGCAGCATCGTGAGAAGCTGATGCACCAGTACACCAAGGATAGGAAGGATAGCATCCGCATCTACGAGGACAACTTGTCAAGTGACTCCATCAAGCTCCACCTCAAGGACATCATCAAGGTGAAGGAAAGGAAGCGTGGCTTCGCCATCACGTACGACATGTTCATAGAGGGCAAGTGCCGAGAGGTACCTGTTTATTTTCCGTGTATGACATATACTCCAGTTCTTTCGTCTAGCCATTACCATCTCATCTTACACTTTCGTATTTCACTTAATAGCTCAAAAGTCTAGAGGAGGATATCATGGCTGTCCAAATCTATGACCCCAAGATGAAGGAAGTCACCGTCGTGTCCGACAATGATGTGACGTTGGCACGTAAGCGGAAGAGATCCACCTTTGACGCTGCCGACGGAGGAAAGTAGAAGAAGACGGAGGGTGGAGCCTCTAAGAAGACTACCGCCACCCTGGAGGAAGAGAAAATAATAATTACTGGGATCCCTTTAACCAAAGCACCCATTGTTGTGTAAGCTTCTTATCTTCCAAAATTGTCCATTGCTCGTCTTATTCCTATACTTATACTTTTGCACGTTTCAGGAAGAAGGCCAGTTTAAGTTTGAAGAAGTCCTCCAAAACATTGGGGCTTCTAAAAATATCAAGTATATGTTGCACCAAGCGTCTCCCCCCATTGCCCCTACAACTCCTAGCGTCCAGCCAGCTGCCGCTCCGACAAGCTCTCTAGCTAAGGCGGCATCTGGCCCCTCCGCCATGGAGGTGGATCCAGGTGTCACCGTGGATCTTGTCCTTGTCGGCGATCAGGCGACACAAGAAAGTACTACATCCAAGATGGCTGAAGCTCTGGCTAAGGATGCCATCGGTAGTCATAAGGCAATGGTGGTAGGCGGAACATCTGTCGAAGGCGGCGCCTTTGCACCCAGGACGTCAACAGAGCTCCCAAAGATAATCTACCCGGCGCTTATGCCGAGTAGCTCAACTCTGGCTCCTAGTGCATCGCCAACATATCCGACTTGCGGTCTTGAGGAGCTCCTCAGGCAAGCTGATATCCTATGAGGAAATAGCCTTTCCTTCAGCAAGATATTTGCCGAGAGCACCACCAATCTCAAGATCATCGCACTTGTAAGTTTTATTTTGCCTTTTGCATTTCATATGAGTATCCCACTGTAGCCCCCAAGGATTTAGACGGAAATCCATAGGCCTTTGCATCTGAATGCTATAAGAGTGACCAAGCTAGAAAACTTCGCACTGTAGCCCCCAAGTATTTAGTTTGAATGAATTATTCTGACTAGATACTTTTAGAGTAACATACACAGTGTTTGTAAATTTCAATACTGTAGCCCCCAAGCCTCTTGTTGAAACTGAATTAGTTCCTACTAGATGCTTAAAGAAAGACTAAGCATTTTGCCGAGTTAAAAACTCTCATTGTAGCCCTCGAGCCTCTAGGTGGATATTTATCCGGCTAGATGCTCCAAGAGACTAAGTAATTTTGATCTTCTTTCCATAGAATGAGAATGCTCGGAGAGGCGTCGCCAATGAGAAGTTCCACAAGATGCGCGCTGAGCTGGAAGTTGAAAAGGGTAAAACTGCCTTTTTGAAGGAACAAATCACCAAGAGCAAGAGTCTGTTTTTTCCTTTCAATTTTGCAATCAAACTTGGTATTGTGCCATCACTCTCTGACTACTCATTGTGTGTTGTTCTTTCTCCGACTTGCAGTAACCGTTGCCAAGGCTAAGGATCCAAGAACATTGAGTTGCTGGATAGCGAAAACAAGATCCTTAAGCAAGAGAGGACTGATACCCTAAAGATGCATGAAAAGAGTCCATGGTGGCCTTGTAGTAGTCTGCCAATACGGAGATCAATCGCTTGAAGGAGGAAATTGTAATCCTTAAGGAGCAGAAGAAAGCTGCCAATCAGCAGAATCAGCGCAACCTTCAGGCTTACAAGATTCTCCGACAAGAGCGGGACTCCATGGCGAATACACTCCAGCAAGCCGAGGCGAGCATCTTTGGTAAGAGATCTCCGTCTTGTTTATCTGAAACCCAGGTACTCTGAACTGTTTGTGTTATTGAGCTCATGTGCTATTTTGTTTATCGGAAATGCAGCTCCTATTGGTTTGACCAATGTGCCTCCTCCACCAAAGGAATGCATGGTTCTCGTCGTCAACTTCATCAGCACCATCGTCAAGCAATCTAAAGAGATTGCCAAGCCTCTCAACATTAACATCAAAGCGGTGGACTCCGTGATGAAGTACTCGGAGATCTTGTGCCAAGCCCCCGAGCGTATCGTAAGCTGGATGGTTTCATGTACCTGGGCTGGTGCAAGGATGTCGCTGGCAATGGTCAAGGCCCACTACAATAATGCCGACCTCGACACGGTAACCTCAGGTCTCCCCGACATAGACGATGAAGGCCAAAAGATTGACCATAAGGCTATTTGGGCATTGCTCGCGGGTTTTGACACCAGGGTTGCCGAGTTGGTCGACCACAACGTCTTCATGCCTCTGGAGATCATTGACGGCGACCATCAATGCTCCTCCGAGTCCCTTAAGACCATCGACTTTGAAGATGATCAGGATGGCTCTCCCGCCGCCGACGATGCTGCTTCAAAGTCTCCTGTGCCAGAGGATTAAAAAACAATTTGTAATATTTGTTTCCTCTGGATTGGTGTTTGTGGAAAAACCACTTTGTTAAATTCAGGCGGAAAAACAATAGTTGTAATTTCCTGCTACTCAAGTACTAGTTCCAGCATATAAATATGTTTTAAGGACATGCTGGCTTATCCATTACATTAGTTTTTATGATTGACCTTTCATGAGTCGGAAGACTCGTAGTCGGAACCATGCGCTTAGGTGATGATGCCCAATGGCACCGTCAAAAACCTAAGCACAAAATCGCCGACTTCAAGTGCCAAAAGTCACTACTCCAGAATCCACATAAAAACAACAAAGAACGTGTAGACCAGAAAACTTAAGCTAATGCCCGTAGGCGGATTTTTCACTAGTGCAGATGCAAAGCTTGCGCATAAAGGTTTTATAAGATACAAAAATGAACACTAAAGGAGGTAAAAGACTCAAGAATATGAGTGAACCAGAGAACTTTATTTCATTGATAATATAAGAGGTACATAGCAGATAAAAAATATGCTAAGTGTAAAAAGGACGTAGTTGTGATATGTTCCATGGCTGATCAAGCTCTGGGTAGTCATCATCTAGGTCATGTCGCTTACGCTTATGATCTTTGTTGGGTCTATCCTCAAGTTCATGATTGTCAATGAGGTAGTAAGACCCATCGAGCAGCGCCTTGCTTATGATGAACGGTCCTTCCCATGGCGGGGATAATTTGTGTGACTTCTTCTGCTTAAGTCGGAGGACCAGATCCCCCTCTTTAAACGAGCGATGCCGAATATGACGACTATGGTAGCTACGTAGCTTCTGCTGGTAGATGGCACATCTTTCGCATGCCAATACATGCTCTTCCTCGAGAAGGTCCACATCTTCAGCGTCATCTTCGTCGTAGGCGGCAACTCTTAGTGAATCGTGAAGGATGTCGGACGAAAGGATAGCTTCTGCTCCATATACCATGAAATAAGGGGTGTAGCCAGTTGATCTATTGGGTGTAGTTCGTAAACTCCATAGAACAGATGGTAATTCCTCCGCGCAGGCTCCAGCTACTCTATGTAGTGGTGCCTCAAGACGTGGCTTGATTCCCTACAGAATTAATCCATTGGCTCGCTCAACTTGACCATTGGACTGTGGATGAGCCACAGATGCTAGGTCGAGTCGGATGCCCTTCTCCCAACAATAAGCTTCCACTTCTTTGAGTGACAAGGTGCTTCCGTTATCGGTGATAATGCTATGTGGGAGACCAAATCTCACCACTAGATCCCAGACAAACCTATGGGCAGTTGCCCCATCAAGATTTCTAATGGGTTTAGCCTCTATCCATTTGGTGAATTTATCAACTACTACTAGCAGATGCGTAAACCCACATGGTGTTGTTTGCAACGGACCAACCATGTCTATCCCCCAGACTGCAAACGGCCAAGTTATTGGTATTGTTCGCAATTCTTCAGCTGGAACATGTGGTTGTCGGGCATAGTACTGGCATCACATGCATGTATCAACCATCTTTTCGGTGTCCACCTTCGCGGTCAGCCAGTAGAATCCTTGCCAGAAAGCTTTGGAGACCAATGATCGACGAGCGGCGTGATGCCCGCAATCTCCGAGATGGATCTCACGAAGGATTTCTGTACCTTCCTGCTGGTAAACACACTTAAGGTATACACCAGTGGTGCTTCTTTTGTAGAGTTGTCCATTGATTATTGTATAGCCCTTTGCTCGATGTACTATTTGCCGACTTTCAACCTTGTCGATGGGCAAAGTTCCGTGTACGAGATATTCCATGAACGTTTTTGTCCAAGTCGGAGGGATATTTGTCACTGTGTGATAGAAAGAGTCAATTCTATCTGGGTTCTCGGTGTCCGCTCCCTTCACGGATGGTGTCCGTAGATGTTCCAGAAAAATGCCTGGGGAATTTTTTTGCGCCCTGACCCAAGCTTTGATAGTAGATCAGCCGCCTCATTTTGTTCCCTGGGGACATACTTGACTTCGTAGCCCAAGAAGCTCTTGGCTATCTCGTCCATTTCGTCTCGATATGTTGCCATCATAGGGTTGCGCATGTTCCATGCGCCAGCCACCTGCTGGGCAACCAAGTCGGAATCTCCATAGCAAACTATGCGCTTGATGCCAATATCCTTGGCTACGCGTAGTCCATGAATGAGTGCTTCATGCTCCGCCATGTTGTTCGTAGCCTTAAAGTGGATCTGCAGAAAATATTGCCGTTTCTACCCATTTGGTGAGCAAGGCCTGTGATTTGATTGCGTCGCGTGTCTTGTAGGTGATCTCGAAGAACGCAAGTTCAATGCCCCACTTCACGACCTTTCCTGTAGCGTCGCTGTTGTTGATGATGTCGGATAGTGGAGCCTTGCTCACCACTGTGATAGGGTGCTCCTGGAAATAGTGCCTTAGCTTCCGAGAAACAAGGAATACTCCATAAGCTATCTTCTGGTAGTGCGGGTAACGCTACTTGGACTCCATCAAGACCTCGCTTACATAGTAAATTGGTCGTTGAACACCGTACTCATGCCCTGGTTCCTTCCGCTCTACCATGACGACGATGCTGATTACCCAGTTGGTGGCCGCCATGTAAATTAACATAGGCTCCATAGGCTCGGGTGCTGCAAGGATAGGCGCCGAGGAGAGTATCTCTTTTAGCTGCTTCAATGTTGCATCTTCTTCGTCCGTCCATGTGAATTTGTCCGCCTTCTTCAGCAACTTGTACAGCAGTAGAGCCTTCTCTCCAAGCTGGCTGACGAATCGACTAACTGCTGCGACATAGCCTGTAAGCCGTTGTATGTCCTTTAGGCATGTAGGACGGTTTATGTTTATGATGGCCTTGATTTTCTCCGGGTTGACCTCGATTCCATGCTGGGAAACGATGAAGCCCAGCAATTTGTCGGCTGGAACCCCGAAAACACACTTCTTAGGGTTGAGCATCATGTTGTATTTCTAGAGATTATCAAAGGTTTCTTTTAAGTCAGAGATTAAGTCATTTGACTTTTTAGACATCACCACTATATCGTCCACATAGCCGTGAACGTTCCGACCAATTTTATCGTGTAGGCAATGCTGCATTGTCTGCTGGTATGTAGCACTTCCGTTTTTTAGCCCAAAGGGCATCGTGACATAGCAAAACGTGCCGTAAGGTGTGGTGAACGAAGTGGCCAATTGGTCCGACTTCCTCATCTTAATCTGGTGGTATCCTGAGTATGCATCGAGAAATCACAAAAGCTCCAAGCCAGCCGTCGAGTAAATGACTTGGTCAATGCGAGGCCAAGCAAACGGATCTTTGGGACTTTGTTCAAGCCGGTGTAATCAACGCACATTCTTAATTCTTTGGTTCCCTTTTTGGGGACAAGTATAGGATTGGCCACCCATCGGGTGTGAAGGACTTCTCGGATAAAACTAGCCTTAAGTAACCTAGCTATCTCTTTGCCTATGGCGCGTCTCTTCTCGTCTCCGAAGGGTCATAGAGGTTGTTTCACCGGTTTGCATTTTGGATCAATATTCAAGATGTGCTCGACAAGTTCCCTAGGAACACCTTTTATGTCGGCAGGTTGCCAGGCAAAGATGTCCCTATTCTCACGGAGGAACTCAACGAGCGCGCTTTCCTATTTGGGATCCAGGTTCGTCCCAATTGCGGTGGTCTTGGAGGCATCGCCTACCACAAGTTCCATCGGCTTGGTTTCGATGGCGGCTTTGAATACTGGGGCAAAGTCAGAAATCTGCTTCTTCGACGCCGACATCTCTAAGGCATCAACCTTGCTTTTGATCTCTTTGAATTCTTCGTTGTAGAGGACAGCTTCTGCAAAGACTGCTTCTCCAATCTCGCAGTTCCTTTCCTTGGTAAAGCTTCCGGATACGGTGATGACGCCATTTGGTCTGGGTATCTTGAGATTGTTGTAGACGAAGAATGCTTTGTCCATGAAGGTATGGAAGATGTCATGTCTAAAGATGACGTGGTACACGCTCTTGAAGGGTGATGGCGCCCAACACTTGTCGTGTGATGCTTCGTTGGAAACCCCAACAGCAAGGTGTGAAGCAGCACAACAACAAGTTTCTCTCGGTAAGAAACCGAGGTTATCAAACCAGTAGGAGGAAGGAAACGTCACACATGTGTTGCAAGTAATGCGGAGACCTGCACAACACAAACTCACGACTTTGCCCCAACGAATCAGTGAGGTTGTGAAGCTCCCCGGTTTGCTGTAACAAAGGATTAAATGTATGGTGTGGAAGGTAATGGTTTGCAGCAAGTAAACAAGTAACAGTGGAAGATGAATCAATGGCAAATATTGGACCGGGGTCCATTGTCAATACCCGGATTTTTAATCCCAGATGCCTGTTATGCCATACATCGCAATCCCAGGATTACCATTTTTGCGAGACATAATAGATTTGGATATCACAGTACATCATCCATTACAAACCATACATAAGGTCTTACACAAATAAGGATCTCATGATCCAGTTCTTAATACAACTCAAGCAGCGGAAAATAGAAGTAGCATAGGCGAAGCTCCATCTTCGGGGTCACAGGCAATGCTGACGATGGGAGATGATCCTAGTTGTCGTAACCTTCCTGCATTCCATCATCCTAGTACTCCTCTTCATAGTCTGGCCACGGAAATAGCTAGGGACAAATCCATGAGTACTCTTTAAGTACTCGCAAACTACTACTAACAAGTTAAGGGGGTTTTTGTAGTAGGACACTAAGCTCTAGGGTTGTTTTGCAAAAAGCTAGATTTACCTCTACTAAGTTCAGAAGCAAAGAAAGCTAGTTGAAATTTTATAACACCTAAGTGGGAACTTGAATTTCATGTCACAACTCTGTTGTGGTCAAGTCAAAGTCTCAATTCATTTCACAAGTCATTTTGAAAACATCTGACGGGGGAAACAGTATGGCCACTCCAACTGTCCATAACCGCGGACGCGGCTATTCGAATAGTTTGACACTCTTACAGAGATTATACACTTTCACCACAACATTCGATACATCCGTCAGGAACAAATCCTGAATTCACCATACTCAGTATGCGGATAATCAATCCTAACCTTTCAATTACACGCCCTAGTATAGGCACCTCTCCTGTGAGTTTGGCCTCCCAACCATGACCAACTGTCATCTTGGGTACTGCACAGGTGGACAATCTTCACAAGGTAGCCTTAGCTCAGACCTTGGCCATGAGGGAACCCATACTAAGGTATATAAATTTCTAGTCAAGCCCTACCCAATTTTCGGGTATTGTGGTTGTACGGTAAAATTGGAATGGTATCGCATCTAGACAACCATCAGTTTTATAAAGGGCTAAGGCTCATGCCTCAACATTTTCATCATCAAAATCATCTGGTGTTCAGAAACACATGTCAAAACATTTCAGTAGAATGACTCATCATTCCAAGGTTTTCATAACCATTTTCTCCAAGTATTCCCATCTAAAGTTGATCAAGTGTTATGCTTAGCACTAGCATCTACAAGTGGGGTAAGTACTAATGAGGGGTGGTAAACAAGTGGAGATTAATTAAGTTCAATCTCATGCCTTAGGATGACATCAAGATTATCTAGCTTAGGCCAAATTTAATGCTCTTTATGCAACCTTCAATTATCTTCCTAGAATCTACAAGTCACTTAAGTAAACTCTAAGAGAAAGCTTTGATAAAGAAATAAGGTAGAAAGCTTGCAAGTAAAACTAGGATTGGGTATCATCAAATGTGTCCAACCAAGCATGCTTAGTGCATTGCATAGGTTATCTAACTTTCATAATTGCAAGTGTTAGCTTGCAAGGTTTCAAGTATTGGCTTGCATAAGTATCAGTATAAGCTTGCCTTGAGTAGAGCAGTGGTTGAAGTTCTCCTCGGCTTCTTCCTCGTAGTATCCTCCTTCCTCCTCGTATCCTTGGTCGGTACTAGCGTTTATAAATAAATACGAGGTACACAATCACCAAACAATACTTAACTATTTTCAATCATCACACAAAGATGTACTATAGAGGATCTAGCATCATCACCTATCATTACATGATTAAAGCATTTGTCTTATTTATTTTATTTTTAGAAAATTAATTTCTACTCATTGAAAAACTACTTAAGATTTAATATTCTCCAACTCAAACGTGGGATCATGTTGACACATGACATCACCACATATTTCAGTACATGGGAATGTGATTTAAAGTGGTGTCACAATTTAATAAGATTTAACCTTTTTATTTTAAATAATTAAAGTGACTAGAAATGCCTATGTGGCATTCTTTTATTACTTGAACATTATTTCTGTAAGTAAACCCATATGCTTTTATATATTCTGAAAGGTATGATCAAATGTGATTTTTGAGAGTTGGAATCAACTCAAAAGCTATTATGGTTGAATTTTGAAAAATGTTTGAATGCTAAAAAGCTTCTGACTTGATATTTTTACCAATGTTGATCTACAGATCCAAATGATTTGAATCCAACGGGCTTGGATTAAGCATTTCAGTATATTTCTAACAAAATTGGTTTCATGCAATTTGGTTCAATGTATCGAGCTAGGTTGATTTTTGAATATAGGTATAGAACTGTGTTTGAATAAAAATAGTAAAATCTAAATTCAAACGGTTGGGCTGCGCGAGAAAGGTTAATGGGCCGGCCCAGTGTCACTCCGCAGCGCGGGGCTCAGCTGACATGGGGTTCCACCAGTCAGTGGCTCATAACACGCGAAGCGGTACGGGGCTATGTGGTTCGTTGGATTAGAATGAAGATCGACGGCTGGGGATCGTCGTCGACGATGAACATGTCACTGGAGAGCTCGAACCCTAGCGGCTCAGTGGGGGTGCATAGGGGGCATACCAGGGCTCCAGTGACGACAGCGAGGCGGGCAAATGAACGATTGGTTGACGGCGAGCTCAGGGATGGTCGAGGCGGCTCCAGGGGTGGTCGAAATCAACGACTCCCTTCTTCTCTAGAGGCGGCCTGCTCCGGCGCAATTCCGGTGAGCTGCTGCTCCTCGTGCTCCAGCTAGAGGGTGGAATGATCAGTGAGGTGAGGGGAGTGGAATGGTGTGCTTCAATCGGCTGGGGGTCGCCTCCTTTTATAGGCTCGACGGCGAGACCGAGAGGGATGGGCAGGCGACGGTGGCGACATGGCTACGGGCGGCTAGAGGCATGGATGAGGTTGGCGATCGACGCGCTGTCTCCTGGCGATGCTCTAGGACTTGAATGCACGCTTAGGGCGGTGGAAAACGGTCGAGAACGTGCGGTTCTCTAAGCAGTACCGACGGCAAACTCCGCGGCATGCGGTGGCTACGGGGTACGAGCGAGGAAACGATCATGTCTAGTGGTCTCCTGGGACGGTGGGGTTCATGTTGGCGGGCGGCAAGGGTTCGAGGTGGTCGGGTTGAGTGGGAACAGTGCATGCACGGTAGTGCGCGTCGGCATGGTCGATAGCGGCACGGGCATGGTGTTCCTGGCAGTTCTTGTCTCTGTCTTTGAGCTAGGGCTGGTCGAGAGGGGGCGATGAGGTGCTGGCTACCTCCCATACAAGGTTGGCAAGGCTAGGGTGGCTGCTAGCTGGCCGGCGACAATGGGGTGGCATGGTGAGGCTCGGCCTGCTCACCATTGATGGCAAGGCAAGCTCACAGTGGTGCTAGATATTTACAAATGATCTAGATGATCTACGAAGGACTAGTTGCAACCAGAGAGGGAACAAGTTAGGCCAAATTTACTGCACACTATAGTGTTTGTGATTTGTTTGATTTGAATCTGCAAGTTGTTTGATGAAATGGCCGCAAGAAACTTACTTTTGAATTTTGAAAAGATTTTTTGGTGGGTGTGCTAGGCATGTGCTGAGGATTCTGTGGGTGCTTGGGTTTTGAAAATTGAACTTGTTTGAGTGGTTTTTGAAATAGTGGGATCTTCCCATATGAGATAGATGCAATTTTAAACTGTCATTTAAATTGAGCATTTGAATGTTTTTGGAAGATCACAAAGTGGGCCTTGGTACCTTATTATGAGTACTAACAAGGGGTGCAAAGATCCACAAATGTTTTTGTTGAGTTTTGAAAACTAGAGATAGCCAAAGTATGCATGAGAGTTAATTTGGAAAAAATGACCATTCACTTCATTTGTTTATTTTGAGTTGTTTGTCTTTGGAAAAAGTTTGGGGATTGTTTAGATGATGTTTATTTCACCTAAGAATCCTTTTACAAGCAAAGAAACACAAAACCATTGCAATTCAAAAGAATCCAAATTTTGAATACACACACATATGAATGCTTTCATATTTTTAGTTGGAAAAGTTTTTGTTAACCCTAATTTTGATGACTAGAGTTTGATGATCCAACTTTAATATTTTTGGGATGTTACATCCATAGTTCACTAGAGGTGCTCTCCTTAGATAAACAACATGGCATGAAGGGTAAACAAATTACAGCAGGGCAATTGATAGGAACTGAGCAAGGCATAACAATGCAATTACTAGTCAGAAAGATCCTATGAGATTCGATTGGGCAATACAACAAGATACATAGACCGCCATCCAACTGCATCTATGACTAGAAGTCCACCTTCAGGTTATCATCTGAACCCCCTCCAGTATTAAGTTGCAAGCAATAGACAACTGCTTTAAGCAATGTGTAAGGTAAACAGTCCACATGTTCCATGAACAAGAGACCGTTGTTTTCTCCTTAGTAGCAACAACACATCTAAAACTGAAGAGATTATTGTCACTTCCCTTGGAAACTAGAGGCATGAACCCACTATCGAGCATAAATACTCCCTCTTGGAGTCACTAGCACCTACTTGGCCAAGATAGCTACTAACAACGCAGAGCATGCAAGATCACAAACAACACAGACATGATAGAAACATAAAGACAAAACCATTAATCAAACCAACATAATAATATCAATATCCAACGGATCCCCACAAACACAACATGCATGATTACAAATAGATTAGATCTTGATCATGAACGGAGCTCACAAGATCTATACATGAAATCACAAAGGATTAGATACAACCATCTAGCTACTACATGGACCCATAGTCCAAGGTGGAACTACTCGCGCATCATACCGGAGAGAAGGCCTTCGGGATGATATCCCCTCCGACAGGGTGCCTGGAAGAACTTCAGATCCCCCCGATCTAGGGACAATGGTGCGGCGGTTACAGACAGTTTCGTGGAGATTTGATCGGGTGCTTATGGTTTCTGCATCGGGGGCTTCTTATAGGCGAAGGGGGAGGCTGAGGAGGCGGCCAGAGGGGCCACACCCCTCCCAGGCGCGGGGCAGGGGCCACACCCCTCCCAGGCGCGGGGCAGGGCCCACCCGCGCCTAGGGGGGTCTGGCTGCCCTGGACCGCTTCTCAGTCTCCCCTCTGGACTTCTTGTTCCCCACGGAAAGTAATTGACTTTGACGTTTGTCTCGTCCAATTTCGAGAATATTTCTTTACTAACTTTTCTGAAACCAAAAACAGTAGAAAACAGGCAACTGGCACTGTGGCAACTTGTTAATAGGTTAGTACCAGAAAACATGTAAAAAGCACCTCAAAGTGTAGACAAAGCAAAGCAAAGTAGATACTAAACAAGCATGGAGCATCAAAAATTATAGATACGTTTCCGACGTATCAAGCATCCCCAAGCTTAACTCCTTCTCATCCTAGAGTAGGTAAGTGATAAAAAGAATAATTTTTGAGGTCACATGCACCCTCACAATAAAAATCCAACCATTTGCAATCATTGAAAGCTGGGATCAAAGAACTCTAAACATGTACATGAAAGATGGAGTTCTAACAATAGGAGATAGTAACTATGCACGCAACATGACAAGCTACAAACAAAGATCATGCATAATATGCATTAAAAACGTTTGTTTGTTTCACATGCAGAAAACATAGCATAGTGGCAATCAGCTTGTCCCTCATAGAGTAGCAAATAGATGCATAGGACACCTTCAAAGTTCACAAGGGTGACTAGAAACAAGTAGGACAAGAACAAGTAATATCACAATATGCATCAATCAATAAGCTTTGGAACACTGCACACAGAATGACAACTATGCTTTCTTAATGGTGCCTAAAGGTAGAAGGTGGAGACTCAATAGTGGTGGAAGAAAGGCCTTTTATAAATGAAGCAGGGATTTCAAGTTTCAAAAAGACCTTCCAAAAATTATGGTACTTGTTAGCTTTCATACATCATTGCCCCTATCATAAGCATCTTGAAGTGATTAAGGTTAAAGTGAACAAAGATGGAGTATATGCTTGACGAAGTATAAGTTGGCAATCTCAAGTCCCTTGAATACGAGGGACACACCTCATGCTACTCAACTTCAGTCACCTGTAAGTTCTTGTCATTGTAAGTATTTGCATATCATTGAGAACCGCCAACGGGGTACCCCTTGCACATGGTACAGGAGCTTTCCCATAACCAAAATGACAAGGCAAGAAGACAATGAGCATCTCCGTAATCTTCTTATTTACCATGGGAATATGGTGTTTTTTTCTCTCTTTCCTCTTTTCTCAATGTGTCTCTTTTTTATAAGAAGAATGCTTCATAGATGTCACTATGGTGATGCTACAAGTTTCCACCATGATAAGGCATGGCTTAGGCTAGCGGCCCAGGCGTTTCTCTAACACAGGATACAAACTCCATGGACTTACAAGTTCCCTCTTTATTTAACACCGATGACATCCATAGACAAAAGAGCATGATATCAACTGAGTACAAAGTACAAGTGCAATGTTGAAAACGTTCCCCGTGACAGCACGGTTCTGCTAATTCCAACGTATAAGTGCAAGCATATACAACATAGAAGACACAATGGTTCAAGTTTATTAGGGGCAAAGAATATAAAGTGTGCCATCAAGTTTGTGAGGGCATTAATCACTAAGTTTTCACATAACAAAATAGTTTTTAATTGGAAGATAGCCGAAAACAAGAATATACTTGGAATTGTGTAACACACCATGCATAGGAGTTTATAGTGGACACTTTGGAATAACAGCAAGGCTTTTCACTAAAAACACAAGCTACTGTAGTAAATAATTCAAAAAGCTCAATTCACCTAAAGAAAACTCAAAAAGGAATCAATAAGAAGCAAATGCAAATAATGGCAGAAATCTGTCAAAACACACCAGCAGGTAGAAATCGATTTTTTTGAACATGTTCTGTTGCTCAAATCAAAAAGTGTTGATCTAATGAAAGTTATATAACATACTGGGGGATTTATTCGTACATTTTGAGCTCAATCCAATTTACAGAGAATCGTCATGAATTTTTTTGGTGGAGGACAGAAATCTGTTTCGGGAAAGCAACTCCCCAAATCTTACTTACCTCTCATTAGAGGTCATTATAGGCACAAAAAGCAAACAAAAAGGATAAGGAGAGGTCATTACTGAAGTAATAACTTCCAAGACTCAAGGAAACTCTTGGGTTATCTCCCAACAAGTACTTTTATTTAACGCCTTTAAGTTAGGCACAAGAAGCAAGAAGAATCAAGTATTTTCAAATGAAGAATTGCCCCTCTTGTTCTTTCCTTTCTTTACTTTCTTATTCTCTTTAGGGAAGATATGATTGCTTACCGGAGGAGCAAAGTGCATAATGCCTTTTCCCACATCTATTATCGCTCCAAGGTGTTTCAGTAGGGATCTTCCAAGTGTAATATGTCCCTTGCCTACACATTCAATAACAAGATAATCAGTAGACACCATTTTCCCTGAGATTTTTGTAAACACACCTTCAGCTATTCCAATGGGCAATATAGTGGCATTGTTGATAAGAGAGATTTCCTCTCCTCCTCCTTCAGTAAGCCCCCAAATACTCAAGGAATCATAAATATCTTTAGGCATGAGGCAAAATTCAGACATGATATCACAGCGAGCATCAAAAAGTGTAGTGTTTATTGAGACTTTGATTGTGGGAAACCACTTTGAAGGCTCGGAATTTATGGGAAAATAATCATGGTAAGCCCTAAGCGTGTGATATCAACTATTCATAGCAGCAATACCAGTCTCAAGAGTGTTCAACCTAGCAAAAATATTTGTGAAAGAGGAATCAGACTTGCCAAGTGTACCATAAATCATGATTAATTTCTTTATGGCATCAAAAACTTCATCCTCAAGACATAGCAAAAATTCTTTGTCAGCCATAGCATCCAAAGCATATCTATAACGAAGAGCAATACCGCGGTAGAAACTATCAATAACCAAGCTAAGGCTCACCTTAGGCTCAGTTTCCCTCTATAAAGCAGAGATTCTGGACCAAGATTCTTTAAAACTTTCTTCACTTTTTTGCTTAAAAGTGGAGATTTATACCATAGGGGAAATAAAGGTTGGTCCAAAACCATACATGGTAGCAACTAGAGTAGGAACTAATTTTTTGTGTTTTTGAATAAAGAAAGCAAACCAAACTAGACTAATGTTTTTGGTTTTTTTTGGAAAGAGGCAAACAAAACCAAGCAAAAGAAACAAAGTAAACTAAAAACAAAGTAAAGAGAAAGGAAGTGTATGACTCCCCTAGTGAATATGTCGTTAGCCTCCCCGGCAACGACGCTAGAAAATAGCTTGATGGCGCCCAACACTTATCGTGGGACACTTCGTTGGAAACCCCAAGAGCAAGGTGTGAAGCGGCACAACAGCAAGTTTCCCTCAGTAAGAAATCGAGGTTATCGAACCAGTAGGAGGAAGGAAATGTCACATAGGTGTTGCAAGCAACACAGAGACCTGCACAACACAAACTCAGGACTTTGCCCCAACAAATCAGTGAGGTTATCAAGCTCACCGGTTTGCTGTAACAAAGGATTAAACGTATGGTGTGGAAGGTAATGGTTTGCAGCAAGTAAACAAGTAACAGTGGAAGATGTATCAATGGCAAAGATTCGACCGGGGTCCATAGTTCACTAGAGGTGATCTCCTTATATAAACAACATGGCATGAAGGGTAATGTCACATCCCAAAATTTTCCAAATTTTGTAATGTGAAAAATAAATAAACAAAATAAATAATTGTTGAAATTTAGGGTGAAAAGAAACTTTTTGTTTCTAAATGGAAACTTAAAATCCCATCTTGAACAAACTTGAGTAATGTTTGAATCCAACTAAATTCAAAACAAGAGAAATGCATTCTTCATAAATGCATCTTGAAATTTAAACATTAGGAAAATAAACCAAAACCCTAAAACCCTAATGGATTAAAATCATTTCCAAGATATCTCTAAGACCATGGTTTTAATCCATATAAAAATTTGTCAAACAAACATTTAAAAATGATCAAGAATGACAAATAGAAATATTATAAAAACATAAAAATTAGTTTCACTTGATTTGGAGCCATCAATAAAATATTATGAATTTAGTAAGATCAGGAAATTGAATCTCCAAAACTAATAAAGCTCCTATCTAAAATCCATAACAAATGGTGAGCAAATAATCCTAAAGGTATTTAAAAGGGTAAATAAATATTAAATAAGATTTTACAAATTGGAATCACCAACTTTGGATCTCTAAATAAAAAGATATGGATTTTATAAGATAAAGAAAGAAATATTAAATAGGGAATATTTAAAGGCCAAATTAAACCTTGGCCTAATCCATAAGCAAATGGATTAGTTATAATCCAAATCCTAATAAAAGGATAGAGAATTTTTAAACAAAACAAAATGCCATTAATCAAATTCTATTCCTATTTTGATGAAGACAAAATCCCTAATAAGGATGATTAATTAAATCATGGGAAAAAATATTTAGAATTTAACCAAGTGGAGTTAAAGTTATATAATTAACTTAATGGGATCAAAGAAATCATATAAATAAAATTTAGGGAATTAAACCCATATTTGATTTCATTGGAATAAATACAAATACCCAATTTAAATGATTAATAAATTATATTAAAAATATTCCAAATAATTCAAGGTGAATTATTTGACACCCTAATAAATAAATAAAACCTACTAAATAGGTTTGGTAAAAATATGGATTTCAATTAAAAATTTAAAACACATTAAAACCATTTGAAATAAAGACAAATGTCTATTTATAAAATAAATAAAAGACACTAAAAAGAATAAAAGAGATATTCTAAATTTGATTTTAGAATGAATTAATAATCAGTATTGGAATATACACAAAGTTTGATAGAGGTTTGATTTCAAATGATGTTTGAATTGTTTAAATAAAAATCAAAACAGATTAATAGAAATAGAAAAGGGAAAAAGATTATGTATAAAAAAAATGAAACAGACCCCAGCCCAGCCAGCAGGCCCAACCCAGCCCAGCAGCGCAGCCCATCTTCTTTCCCTCCCCCGAACCGTTTTTCACCCAGACCCACACCCGCATCGCCACTGACTACCTGGACCCACTCCTCCTCCTCTCTCTCTCTCGCTGTCAAGCAGACCCCACCTCCCAGTCTTCTTCCCCACCCGCCGCGGCGACCACGCCCTCCTCCACGAGCCGTTTCTGTCGCCGTTTTTTCGATTAAATTCGCGGTAACGATGTCATTTAACCGCCCCTGACCACGCCTTCTTAACCGCCTCTCCCTCCTATCCGTTTCCCCCTCAACCTCCCATCCCCGAGCGCCCCCAGGCTACCTGAATTTTGTGCTGCACTCCAGAGTCTCCGACGAGGTCCTTCGTCGATTCTGGTGAGGATAGTCACCCCCTCGACCCCTACATCACACTAGCTTGACCGGCATCTTCGTGCGCATCTTCCAGCACCTTCACCTTGCCCGCTCGTGTTCCCTAAGCTCGACAACGACCACACCCGAGCACACCACCATCTGCCTCGACTCCGGCGAGTCCTCCTGGTAAGTGCAGACCACCCCTGACCCTCTGGTTGATGCTCCTGTAACCGTCACACTCGTCTGCATCTAACTGTACCCTCCTCTTACCTTCTGGTGGCCTACAAGCTCACCCCCGACGATGACAGACCGCACCCGATGCCAGGTACCTCTCCGACGAGCAATTACGATCAACCTCGTGCGCCCCTTGACAAACAGCGAGCATGTTGAGCATCCTCTTGTCGTTGCGAATCTGGTGAGCTACCCCTCTCTCCCTCTAGCCCCCTGTATCGCTGGCAACTTCTCTGACAGAGCGCGCCGCTGCCACTTGCCGCCGCCAGCGCCGCCACTCGATGGTTAGGGGATATGAACCGTAGGATCTCAGTCTGATGGATGCGATAGCAAGTTAAGCGAAAGGGTAAGTTTGGTTCTGCACCGTGCGATGCGCATTAGATCTAACGGCTAGCATCTGTCGATCCACATGAAACGGTATGACCCAGTAGAATCACGCCACGTGGCCCAGTCTGTTTTATAAAAACCAGAAATGATCTATTAGATGTTCAAGTTTGTAAAATTCATAACTTTTGATCCACACGTCCAAATTTTGCAAATTTTATATCAATGGAATCAGCAGACCAAGTACTATCCAACCATGCACTTTGTTTAATAAATTGCTTCTGGTAAAATAGTTGTTTTTGCAGAAACTTGTGTAGGCATAATTTGAATATAAAATTCATTCTAAAATTATTTTTGTGATAAAATCATTGGCAAATGGATTGTTTTGAACCTACTGACCATAGAAACCAACTTGTGGATTCCAAAACATATTTTGTGAAGCAAAAGAATAAATCTTTGGTTTAGAACATTTCTAGTCAAATAAAAATGTTGTTTATATGTTAAAAATACTTTTTGGAGGAAATCTTTGGGAAATGATTTGGATTAAACTCTCTGACTCTAATCACAAAGTTTTATGATTTAAAATATATTTTGTGAACCCTATAAAAATTATTACTTTGCTAAAGGCATTTTCAACCACATAAAATAATGTTTTGGTTTAAAAAGGGTTTATAGGTGAAATCTTTTGCAAATGGTTTTGCCACTTTTATAAAAAGACCAATAGGTGTTTTCAAATGTTTATAACCTATTAGAAACCACTTTTTCAAATAAAACAACCTTTGACATGGTTGCATGCATTACATTGTTTTTATTATTTTATGTGATGTTTGCTTGGATGGTAGATTGAATATTGCTTGCTTGGTTGAATTGTAGTGGAATTTGAAGAGTGTGAATATTGCAAGATCAAGGAGTGAACTTATAATTCTCTACCAAAAAGGCAAGTGATGCTTCATACTTTGTCCCATTATTTTCACTATGCATTAGTGATATTTCTAAGTAGGACTTGCATGGAATTTCTGCTAAGTGTAAACTATGCCATGGGAAACCCTAGTAGATGAAACCTTAGTAGAAATATTCCCTAAGTTAAGATTCCTACTACTATAATGCTTAGCCTAGCTAGTAGAAAACAAGGGTGGATTATATTCATGCTATGGAATATTTCTAAGTCAAGGACTTGTGTTTTGTTTAATAAAACAACTAAGTGAATGAAACACCTGGGTGGAATGGAAGGAATGGTTTGTGTTGAGTGGTTATACAAGGCCCATTTATATGGTTTACCTTGTGTATATCACTTGTGGAATGCCACCCAGGAACAAAGAGATTTGAGATGTCAAATGTTGAGAAGCTTCAAGTGCAGCCACTTGGCATTATGGGCTCTACCTGGATCATATAGGTTGCCATAACTTAGGCAAATGGACAGTTGGCGGTAGGGGATGATAGGTTGGAACGCGTCCATTCTGTTCTAAGGGAAGGCTTCTGAAAGATCTTGTCTTGGTGAAACCAAGTCTTGTGGGGAAAGTGCACCACCTCTGCAGAGTGTAAAATCTAAGTACTTAGCCATGTCCCTGGCAAAGGACAATTTGAGCATCAAGACATGGAAGCTATCAAGAATCTCCTCATCCCAATTTCTAAGTTAAAAACTTGAGGTTGAACAAGGGTTGAAGGTTCACCAATTTCTATTGGTGGTTCCTTGGGTGATTTTGACAAACAAAAACTTAGAGTTTTCAAATGATAAGGAAAATCTATTTTGAGCAAAGCAAGCCTAAGATCCACTTAGCCAAATGCATATAGATTATAGAATCCACTATACTACCATAGTATCACTTGCCAATACAATTCAAATGTATTGACCCTTGTGGCTGTAACTTATTATGTTGCAGGTTTGTTTGATGTTAGTGAAGTGTGTTGATTAGGATTACAAGTCTACAACCAACATGATTGCCTGTGGCACTTTGAAGATGAAGGACTCCATGCTATAGTTAATTATGTTGCATTGTAATGTGATAGCCAAATGACCTATGTAAGATGTAATAAATTATTTATTCCTGGTTATATAGTTGTATTATGACCTTTGTTTCTTGATATTACATCTTAACTATGGATGCTAGCTATTGATCCAGGGACTAGCATTGTAAACATAGGGATCTCTACCTTACTAAAGGTTGGGACCTCTAAAGATGGTATCAGAGTACTGTGTTGCCTGTAGGATTGTAACCCTAGGATTGGACAAAACCCCTTAGAAAAATAGGAGTTGAATTTTTTCCAAAACTTATTTACAAAAAATCTTGTATACTCTTTCCTCAACCTTTTGGTTTTGATTCTACATCTCTTCTATTTCAACTTGTTGAGCAAAGACCTTAACCATGAGAAAAGGGCTTCACCAACTCAAATGACTTCAACTTCAACATCATCAAAGACTTCAACTTTATTTTCACCAAGGACTCCAACTTGGATATCACTAAGGACTACAAGTGAGACAAGAAATATTACTCAAGACTTGAAGACTAAGGAAACACAACTTAGAAGGAACCATCGTTACCTTTGAAGTTTTGTGACCAAGACACAAGAATTTTTCCAAGGAAACCATGATCTCATTTAAGAAGAAACAACAAAGAAGGAAGGATCTCAAGTGAACCATATAGTTGGACCACCATATTTAGATTAAATCAAACACACCAACTATTGTGGTGTAGCAAAAATATTTTATTGCCTAAAAATATGCTTGAAACTTGTTGTTTGAGTGGAATGTTTGTTTGTGATTTTTTGCACATTGCTTGTGTGAATTGTGATGTGGGTGATTAGAATTATTTCCTTAGAAATCTTTTGCCTATTCTAATCCCAATCCAACCCAAACAGATGATTACTCCAAGAAACTCCAACATCAAGAATGGTAACAACAACAACCAAGAGATGCACATGAGAGAACTCATAATAACCCAAACCCAGTTGAACCAAGTGACAACTCAGTTTTTAGCCAACAACAATGAGTTAGACCCAACCATGCAAAGGTTTTTGGAAACCCAAACTCAATTGATGCAAAAGGTGACAAGTCAAATGATCAACATGGGAGACAACCATTCCAAAAGAGTCTGTGACAACAAGGTTGTCAAGGATGATATTCTAGAAGGAACCCAAGCTTGTAATGTTTGTGGAGACAAGGATCACACTTCCAAAGAGCATGAAGATCAATGCCCCAATTGTGAAGAGAAACATCCAACTAATCAATGCCCCACATGTCAAGCTACTTGTTTCCTATGTGAAGGAAATAATCATGTCCCTATCCAATGCCCTATCTATTCCATAGTTCAACAAAGGAAACAAGGTGGAGTGCATCAACAGTTTGTAAACCCTCGGGAGGGAACAACTTCTACCAAGAAGGGTGAAGGCAAAGTCAGAACCATGCCTCATAAGGCCAAATCCAAAGTGACCACAAAGTGTTGCTACTCTTGTGAAGAAGAAGGTCATATCTCTAGTAACTGCCCCAAGAAGAGAGAAAGATTTCCCACCTTTGTGGTGAAGTATGAAGAGCATGAACTAGAAGAACTCCTAGCTTTGGAGATACCCAAAAAGAAGAAGAAGGACATAAGCCAGTTGCAATGTTACAATTGCAAAGAGATGGGACACTATGCCAGTGATTGTCTAGAAAAGAAGAAGAACCAAGGAAACAAACAAGAGGGAATGATACCAAAGGAAAAGAAAGATATTAGCCAAGTGATGTGTTTCAAATGCAAGGAACTAGGCCATTATGCCAACAAGTGCCCAGACAAGATACAACAAGATCCCAAGTAAACAAAGATGTAATCTAGTGGAAATCTTTTTAAGGGTGGTAGTACCCTAGTTGCTTTAAGCCAACTTGTAACCCCTATCTTTCCCAAATCTCGGGACGAGATTTATTTTAAGGGTGGTAGCCTGTCACATCCCAAAATTTTCCAAATTTTGTAATGTGAAAAATAAATAAACAAAATAAATAATTGTTGAAATTTAGGGTGAAAAGAAACTTTTTGTTTCTAAATGGAAACTTAAAATCCCATCTTGAACAAACTTGAGTAATGTTTGAATCCAACTAAATTCAAAACAAGAGAAATGCATTCTTCATAAATGCATCTTGAAATTTAAACATTTGGAAAATAAACCAAAACCCTAAAACCCTAATGGAATAAAATCATTTCCAAGATATCTCTAAGACCATGGTTTTGATCCATATAAAAATTGGTCAAACAAACATTTACAAATGATCAAGACTGACAAATAGAAATATTATAAAACCATAGAAATTGGTTTTACTTAATTTGGAGCCATAAATAAAATCTTATGAATTTAGTAAGATCAGGAAATTGAATTTCCAAAAATAACAAAGCTCCTATCTAAAATCAATACCAAATGGTGAGCAAATAATCCTAAAGGTATTTAAAAGGGTAAATAAATATTAAATACGATTTTACAAATTGGAATCACCAACTTTGGATCTATAAATAAAAAGATATGGATTTTATAAGATAAAGAAAGAAATATTAAATGGGGAATATTTAAAGGCCAAATTAAACCTTGGCCTAATCCATAAGCAAATGGAATAGTTAGAATCCAAATCCAAATAAAAGGATAGATAATTTTTAAATAAAATAAAATGGCATTAACCAAATTCTATTCCTATTTTGATGAAGACAAAATCCCTAATAAGGATGATTAATTAAATCATGGGAAAATAATATTTAGAATTTACCCAAGTGGAATTAAAGTTATTTAATTAACTTAATGGGATCAAAGAAATCATCTAACTAAAATTTAGGGAATTAAACCCATATTTGATTTCATTGGAATAAAGACAAATACCCAATTTAAATGATTAATAAATCATATTAAAAATATTCCAAATAATTCAAGGTGAATTATTTGACATCCTAATACATAAATAAAACCTACTGAATAGGTTTGGTAAAAATATGGATTTCAAATAAAATTTTAAAACACATTAAAACCATTTGAAATAAAGACAAATGTCTATTTATAAAATAAATAAAAGACCCTAAAAAGAATAAAAGAGATATTCTAAATTTGACATTAGAATGAATTAATAATCAGTATTTGAATATACACAAAGTTTGATAGAGGTTTGATTTCAAATGATGTTTGAATTGTTTAAATAAAACTCAAAACAGATTAATAGAAATAGAAAAGGGAAAAAGATTCTGTATAAAAAAAATGAAACAGACCCCAGCCCAGCCAGTAGGCCCAACCCATCCCAGCAGCGCAGCCCATCTTCTTTTCCTCCCCCGAACCGTTTTTCACCCAGACCCACACCCGCATCGCCACTGACTGCCTGGACCCACTCCTCCTCTCTCTCTCGCTGTCAAGAAGACCCCACCTCCCAGTCTTGTTCCCCACCCGCCGCAGCGACCACGCCCTCCTCCACGAGTTGTTTTTGTCGCCATTTATTCGATTAAATTCGCGGTAACGACGCCATTTAACCGCCCCCTGACCACGCCTTCTTAACTGCCTCTCCCTCCTCTCTGTTTCCCCCTCAACCTCCCATCCCCGAGCGCCCCTAGGCTGCCTGAATTTTGCATTGCACTCCACTGTCTCTGACGAGGTCCTTCGTTGATTCTGGCGAGGATAGTCACCCCCTCGACCCCTACTTCACACTAGCTTGACCGGCAGCTTCGTGCGCATCTGCCAGCACCTTCGCCTTGCCCGCTCGCATTCCCTAAGCTCGACAACGACCACAACCGAGCACACCGCCGTCTGCCTCGACTCCGGCGAGTCCTCCCGGTAAGTGCAGACCACCCCTGACCCTCTGGTTGATGCTCCTGTAACCGTCACACTCACCTGCATCTAAATGTACCCTCCTCTTACCTTCTGGTGGCCTACAAGCTCGCCCCCGATGACGACAGACCACACCCAACGCCAGGTACCTCTCCGGCGAGCAATTACGATCAACCTCGTGCGCCCCTCGACAAACGGCGAGCATGTTGAGCATCCTCTCGTCGTTGCAAATTTGGTGAGCTACCCCTCTCTCCCTCTAGCCCCCTGTATCGCCGGAAACTTCTCTGACAGAGCGCGCCGGCGCCACTTGCCGCAGCCAGCACCACCACTCGATGGTTAGGGGATATGAACCGTAGGATCTCAATCTGATGGATGCGATAGAAAGTTAAGTGAAAGGGTAAGTTTGTTTCTGCACCATGCGATGCACATTAGATCTAACGGCTAGCATCTGTCGATCCATATGAAACGGTATGACCCAGTAGAATCACGCCACGTGGCCCAGTCTATTTTATAAAAACCAGAAATGATCTATTAGATGTTCAAGTTTGTAAAATTCATAACTTTTGATCCACACGTCCAAATTTTGCAAATTTTATATCAATGGAATCAGAACACCAAGTACTATCCAACCATGCACTTTGTTTAATAAATTGCTTTTGGTAAAATAGTTGTTTTTGCAGAAACTTGTGTAGGCATAATTTGAATATAAAATTCATTCTAAAATTATTTTTGTGATAAAATCATTGGCAAATGGATTGTTTTGAACCTACTGACCATAGAAACCAACTTGTGGATTCCAAAACATATTTTGTGAAGCAAAAGAATAAATCTTTGGTTTAGAACATTTCTAGTCAAATAAAAATGTTGCTTATATGTTAAAAATACTTTTTGGAGGAAATCTTTGGGAAATGATTTTGATTAAACTCTTTGACTCTAATCACAAAGTTTTATGATTTAAAATATATTTTGTGAACCCTATAAAAATTATTACTTTGCTAAAGGCATTTTCAACCACATAAAATAATGTTTTGGTTTAAAAAGGGTTTATAGGTGATATCTTTTGCAAATGGTTTTGCCACTTTTCTAAAATGACCAATAGGTGTTTTCAAATGTTTATAACCTATTAGAAACCACTCTTTCAAATAAAACAACCTTTGACATGGTTGCATGCATTACATTGTTTTTATTATTTTATGTGATGTTTGCTTGGATGGTAGATTGAATATTGCTTGCTTGGTTGAATTGTAGTGGAATTTGAAGAGTGTGAATATTGCAAGATCAAGGAGTGAACTTATAATTCTCTACCAAAAAGGCAAGTGATGCTTCATACTTTGTCCCATTATTTTCACTATGCATTAGTGATATTTCTAAGTAGGACTTGCATGGAATTTTTGCTAAGTGTAAACTATGCCATGGGAAATCCTAGTAGATGAAACCTTAGTACAAATGTTCCCTAAGTTAAGATTCCTCCTACTATCATGCTTAGCCTAGCTAGTAGAAAACAAGGGTGGATTATATTCACGCTATGGAATATTTCTAACTCAAGGACTTGTGTTTTGTTTAATAAAACAACTAAGTGAATGAAACACCTGGGTGGAATGGAAGGAACGGTTTGTGTTGTGTGGTTATACAAGGCCCATTTATATGGTTTACCTTGTGTATCTCACTTGTGGAATGCCACCCAGGAACAAAGAGATTTGAGATATCAAATGTTGAGAAGCTTCAAGTGCAGCCACTTGGCATTATGGGCTGTGCCTGGATCATATAGGTTGCAATAACTTATCAAAATGGACAGTTGGTGGTAGGGGATGATAGGTTGGAACGCGTCCATTCTGGTCTAAGGGAAGGCTTCTGAAAGATCTTGTCTTGGTGAAACCAAGTCTTGTGGGGAAAGTGCACCACCTCTGCAGAGTGTAAAATCTAAGTACTTAGCCATGTCCCTGGCAAAGGACAATTTGAGCATCAAGACATGGAAGCTATCAAGAATCTCCTCATCCCAATTTCTAAGTTAAAAACTTGTGGTTGAACAAGGGTTGAAGGTTCACTAATTTCTATTGGTGGTTCCTTGGGTGATTTTGACAAACAAAAACTTAGAGTTTTCAAATGATAAGGAAAATCTATTTTGAGCAAAGCAAGCCTAAGCTCCACTTAGCCAAATGCATATAGATGATAGACTCCACTATACTACCATAGTATCACTTGCCAATACAATTCAAATGTATTGACCCTTGTGGCTGTAACTTATTATGTTGCAGGTTTGTTTGATGTTAGTGAAGTGTGTTGATTAGGATTACAAGTCTACAACCAACATGATTGCCTGTGGCACTTTGAAGATGAAGGACTCCATGCTATAGTTAATTATGTTGCATTGTAATGTGATAGCCAAATGAGCTATGTGAGATGTAATAAATTATTTTATTCCTGCTTATATAGTTGTATTATGACCTTTGTTTCTTGATATTACATCTTAACTGTGGATGCTAGCTATTGATCCAGGGACTAGCATTATAAACAGAGGGATCTCTACCTTACTAAAGGTTGGGACCTCTACAGGTAAACAAATTATAGCAGGGCAATTGACAGGAACTTAGCAAGGCATAACAATGCAATTACTAGTCAGAAAGATCCTATGAGATTCGATTGGGCAATACAACAAGATACATAGACCGCCATCCAACTGCATCTATGACTAGAAGTCCACCTTTAGGTTATCATCCGAACCCCCTCTAGTATTAAGTTGCAAGCAATAGACAACTGCTTTAAGCAAAGTGTGTAAGGTAAATAGTCCACATGTTCCATGAATAAGAGACCGTTTTTTTCTCCCTAGTAGCAACAGCACATCTACAACCGAAGAGATTATTGTAACTTCCCTTGGAAACTAGAGGCATGAGCCCACTATCGAGCATAAATACTCCCTCTTGGAGTCACTAGCAACTACTTTGCCAAGATAGCTACTAACAATGGAGAGAATGCAAGATCACAAACAACACAGACATGATAGAATCATAAAGAGAAAACCATTAATCAAACCAACATAATAATCTCAATATCCATCGGATCCCCGCAAACACAACATGCATGATTACAAATATATCAGATCTTGATCATGAACAGAGCTCACAAGATCTACACATGAAAGCATAAAGGAGGAGATACAACCATCTAGCTACTACGTGGATCCATAGTCCAAGGTGGAACTACTCACGCATCATATCGGAGAGAAGGCCTCCGAGATGATATCCCCTCTGGCAGGGTGCCGGGAAGAACTTCAGATCCCCCTGATCTTGGGACGATGGTGGCGGAGGCTATAGACGGTTTCATGGAGATTTAATCGGGTGCTTAGGGTTTCTGCATCGGGGGCTTCTTATAGGCAAAGGGGGAGGCCGAGGAGGCGGCCAGAGGGGCCACACCCCTCCCAGGCGCGGGACAGGGCCCACCCGCGCCAGGGGGTCTGGCTGCCCTAGCCTGGTTCTCCGTCTCCCCTCTGGACCTCTTGTTCCCTATGGAAAGTAATTGACTTTAATGTTTGTCCCGTCCAATTCCGAGAATATTTCTTTACTAACTTTTCTGAAACCAAAAACAGCGGAAATGTAACATCCCTAAAATCATGGTTTCAAAGATTGCATATCATCTATGCATGCATATCATTTAGGGATCAAATATCAAACTCATTTCAAGAAAACAGAAGCACTAAGTGCTATTATTTTATGTGAGCATGCATTAATTTAATGCCACTCTCAAATGAGAGTATAATTGTTTTAAACCAAGCTTTGTTTGCTCTCATGTTGTTTAAGTTGAATGTTAGAGTCTGGACAAAAATTTACAAAACAAATATGGGTTTAAAACCGTCTTCAAAACATATTCAAATCAAGTGCTATGACACTATCTATTTTGATTTTTCCAATAAGGACCAAGCAAGGCCAGAAAGGCAGCATGGTTTAATACTCAAATTTACACGGGAATTCATATTACAAAAGGCCAGAAAGATTTGAAATTCAAATGCTTTTAAATTCATTTGAAATTGATTCCAGAAAATCAAACAGAAAATAGAAAAAGAGAAAAGAATTAGAAAAGGGCCGGCGCTACTAATCTAGCCCAGAACCAAATCCATCCCAAAAGCCCACCCAGGGTCCTCCCTTCCCTCTGTTTCTCTCACGCGTACCGAACCAACCCACACCGTCGCTGACTGGTGGCCCCTCTCCACATCAGCACCTTCTTCCCCAAACTCCGCGCACAGACGCCGTCGCCGCCCGTTTCCTCCCCCTTCACTGCCGCGACTTTAATCTGCTTAATTGGCAATGAATGCGTGCGTAATATCCGCCCCTGCTCCGGTTATAAGATCCCCTCCCCTCTCCGCTCATTTCCCCTCGCTCAGCACACTCACCTCGCCACCAGGCTGCGCGCAATCAAGCTCAGAACCCCGCAGCACCGACGACCTCCGGCGACCAATTCCGGTGAGCACCGTCCGCCCCCCTGTCTCTGCTTCATGCGAGCGTGTTCAACTTGTCCTTGCGCATCTTATCATACCTTCCTTTTTCTCTGTATCATCCTAGAGCTCCGTCACCGTCCACTGCTGGAAGCAACCGAAGCTCAGTGCAACTCCGGCGACCCCTCCTGGTAGTTCCCGACCACCCCTTCCTCCCTTTTTTATACTCACTTGTTCGCCAGGCTTGTGGGCATCTAATAGCGTCTCTGTTTTGTCTTAGCGTGCACCAGAACCTTGCCCTCGACGACGCCAGATCTTGCCCGATGATAGACTCCACTCCGGCGAGCAATAGCAGCCAGCTCCGAGCACCCCTGTCCCTCCCTCGACCGCCTTGAGCTTCACTACAGCCTCGCGAACACGGTAACCACCTCCACCCCTCCCCGCATGATCTGAATCGCCAGTAACATCTCTAACAGAGCCGCGCCGCCGCATCGCCGCGCTAGCGCCGCCAGGCTTTGGTTGATCGGCCACCATTGGATCTAGATCCAACGTGTAGGATAGATCACTTAACGAAGGGGTATGGAACAAATCTGGCCATGTGATTTAAGTTAGATCTAACGGCCCTCATTCATCGATCCGCACGAAGCGGTGTCAACCAATCAGAACACGCCGTGTGTCTGTAGGTTTGATTTAAAATCAGAATTTAGATCTATTAGATGTTTAAACTTGTAAAATTCATAACTTTGGATTCCCACGTCCAAATTTGACAAATTTTATATCATTGGAATCAGGAGAGAAAATCCTTTCCATTTATGCAATGTGTTTAATGTTTTGCCTCTGTTAAAATGATTTTTTTGAGAGAAACATTTGTAGGCATAATTTGTGTATATAATTATTTGGAAAATGTTTTGTAGTTCAAATAAAGTTTAATTGACAACTTTTGAACTTGTTTAAGATTCAGTAATGTGCACTTGTCTTGTTTGGTGTAGAAAATCGTCACATGGCATTTTGCATGCATTCATATATTTTTGTTTGTTTAAATTTTGTATGTGATTTGGTGCCATTATTTTACGTGTAGATTTTGACGCAAATAGTGATTGTGATTGTGAAGATTGTTGCTATTCCCAAAACTACCAAGGCAAGTGGTGCTTCATGATCTTATTCCTAAGTTTTTCAACTATGCACTAGAAATATTTTGCTAGACTTGCATGAATATTTTGATCTATATGCTATGCTTGGGAAAACCTAGTAGTTGTAGAATTGCTAGAAATTTTCTAAGTTAAGATGCTTATCAATGCCATGCTTAGCCTAGCTAGTAGCAACCAAGGGTGGTATTATATTCATGCTATGAGAAAATATTTCTAAGTCTTTGGACTTATGTTTTTGCTTAATAAAACAACTAAGTGAATGAAACACCTGGGTGGAATGGAAAGAATGGTTTATGTTGAGTGGTTACACAAGGCCCATTCTATGGTTTACCTTGTGTATCTCACTTGTGTAAAGCCACCCAGGAACAAAGGGATTTGAGAGGCCAAATGTTAAGAAGCTTCTAGTGCAGCCACATGGCAATATGGTCTCTGCCTGGATCACATAGGTTGCAATAACTTAGCCATTTGGACAGTTGGTGGTAGTGGGATGATAGGTTGGAACACGTCCATTTGGTCTAAGGGAAGGCTTCTGAAAGGTCCTGTCTTGGTGAAAGTCAAGTCTTGTGGGGAATGTGCATAACCTCTGCAGATGGAAGAATCTAAGTACTTAGCCATGTCCCTGGTATTGGAAAACTTGAGCATCAAGACATGGAAGCTACCAAGAATCTCCTCATCCCAATTTCTAAGTAAAACTTATGGTTGAACAAGGGTGAAGGTTCCCCAATTTCTATTCGTGGTTCCTTGGAAAAAAATTTGACAAAGAAAAACTTAGTGTTTTCAACCGATAGGTAAAACCTATTTTGAGCAAAGCAAGCCTAATATACACTTAGCTAAAAATGCATATAGTATCTAGTCTACTAAAATTCTACTAAGGTATCACTTGCCAATACTATTCCAATGTATTGACCCACTGTGGCTGTAACTTGTGATGTTGCAGGTTATTCTGATGATGATTAGGGGTTATGAGTCTACACTGTGGCTGTAACTTGTGATGTATTGACCCACTGTGGCTATAACTTGTGATGCTTGCCTGTGGAACATGAAGATGAAGACTTATTTATCTTATTATATATTTGAACTCTTGTATTAGGCATGTGGCCATGGAGTTTGTAAAAGACTATGTTTGTCTCTGGAATGATATGTAATAATGACCTTTGTTTATGTGTACTTCATCTTAAACTGTGGATGCTAGCATTGATCCAGGTACTAGCATTGCAATCACAGGGATCCTTACCTTTATAAAGGGAGGGATCTTACAGATGGTATTAGAGCACTATGTTGCCTGTAGGATTATGACCCTAGGATTGGAAATCACTAAGGAAAAAATTTCAACATCTTCCACACTTGTCTTTTCTTCTCGTAAACTTTTCTAATCTTCTTTCTCATCTCTATTTGTAGATGAACTCCATCAACGAAGCCGTGAGGAAGGTACCACTCATGACTATGACTTTGGAATGTGAGACAGAATTCCCCAAGGCTCTCAAGGACCTCATGGTTGCCATTGGAATACATGGTGCAACTGTGTACAAAGGTTTTCCTATGATGGATGAAGGAGTTGAGTACTGGTTGGTGCAACTTCACTTGTATAAAAACAAGGAAGACAACCACAAGGAATCAGGATTCTGCATGGTCACCAACTCAGTGATTCACACCACATTCTTTGATTCAGCAAAGGATGCAGCTTGGAAGGCCATCAAGGAACTTGGTGATAGAATCAAGTGCAGAATGCTCAACACTCAGAATGACCTTAGGGAAGATAAGAAGCATTCCCAGGAGTTAGAGGCTACCAACCAACATTTAAGAGAGGACATCATAGACTTAGCAATGGAGTCATGTGATCAGGATCGACAGATTGCCTCTAGGGATTCCCTGTTATCCAACTTGGCAAGTGAGATGGGATTGTAACGTACTTCGTTAGTTGGACCACCACACTTTCATTTTATTTCCCAAATGTTGTTTAAAATAAGTTGAACCTTGGATTCTTGTAATGGTTTTATGTATGCCATGACTTGTGTTTTGATTGTCAAAGATATGCATGTGATGCCTTGTCTTGTGATTTGTCTTTAGTTGTGTTGATTCTAACTTCTTCTATCTTATAAAATAGATGCCTAACGTTACTATCAACATGGCTGAAGAGTTCAAGGGAACTCGTTTTGGCACTCGACTTATTGAGCTCACTAGTCTGCTCAATCTTCCGCTTCCTAGCATCATGGTGCTTCCCCTCACCAAGTTTGAGAGGAAAGACCTTTGGGGCTTCAAGGTTAATCAGCCAGGACGCCAGACTGAGCCTACCATGGAGGCAATCATCTTCAAGTTCATGCATGATGACAGGGAGAGAGGCCTAGAGGTAGTCATGCAGGATTTACTTGCGCGTCTGTTAGGGAGACACTCTCGGGAGATTAGAGGTACTCACTTCCACGCCTTCGGTAGATGTGATGAGGATGGTGAGGCCATTGACTTCGAGGACACTGCTAGAGAGACGGCAGAGCCGATTCTTCTATACCTCCAGGACTTAGAGGTTCTTCTTAGGTACCTAGATACTAATAGGACCAACGTCATGCTTAGCAATGATGAGCTCCAGGTGCAGCTTCGTGAGAAGGACAAGCTCTTCGCGGAGCAAGATGAGATAGTCAAGTTGTTGGAGATATGCCCAAGAGGCAATAATAAAGTGGTTATTATCATATCTTCATACTTATGATAAATGTTTACATACCATGCTATAATTGTATTAACTGGAAACATTAATACTTGTGTGATTTGTAAACATAAAAGAGTCCCTAGTAAAGCCTCTTGTTAAACTAGCTTGTTGGTTAATATATGATCATGGTTTCCTGATCATGAACATAGAGATGTTATTAACAACAGGGTCATATCATTAGGAGAATGATGTGATGGACATACTCCTATAGTTAAGCGTAGCATAAAGATCAAGTCATTTAATATAGTTCATTTGCTATAAGCTTTCTGATACATAGTAACCTAATTCCTTCGACCATGAGATCATGCATATCACCTTTACCGGAAGGATGCTTTGATGACATCAAACACCACACCGTAACAGGGTGGCTATAAAGGTGGCATTGAGTGTTCGGAAAGTATTGGTTGAGACACATGGATCAAGAGTGGGATTTGTCCATCCATATGACGGATAGATATACTCTGGGCCCTCTCGGTGGAATGTCATCCAATTAGCTTGCAAGCATGTGACTGGCTCACAAGGGATCACATACCACGGGAACGAGAAAAGAGTACTTATCAGTAACGAGGTTGAACTAGGTATGCAGAGATACCGACGATCATAACCTCGGATAAGTAAAATATCGTGAGACAAAGGGAAATTGGTATCGTATGTAAGTGGTTCATTCGATCACAAAGTAATCGTAGAAATATGTGGGAGCCATATGAATTTCCAGATTCCTCTATTGGTTATTGTTCGGAGAAGTGTCTCGATCATGTCTGCATAATTCACGAACCGTAGGGAGACACACTTAAGGATTCGACGTTGTTTTGAGTAGTTATGGAATGATGAGAAAGAGACCGAATGTTGTTCGGAGTCCCGGATGGGATCCGAGATATCACGAGGAGATCCGGAATGGTCCGGAGAATAAGATTCATATAAGGAAAGTCCCGTTTCGGAGTTGGGGAATGGTTCCGGTGTTTTCATCGGGAATGTTCTAGAAGGTTCCGGAATGTCTGGCACTCTGGAGGGGAAGGGTACATGGATGTGTTGTATCAAGTTGGTATGATTGCATCATGTACTAAGTGTCATCGCTGAACCAAATAAAGGATTAATTCAAATCCTAGTTTGAAAAGTCAAACGGCTAAATTTGGAAAGAGGAAAAGAGGAGGAGTGGGAAACCGAGTTGGGGAGGAGTTCCCTCCTCCAACCGCCGGCCCACCTCCAAGCCGAGTTGGGGAGGGACTCCCCTCCCCTAGGCCGCGCCTCCCACCTATAAAGGGAGGGACAGGGCTGCCCCTCCTAGTACACAAGTTCCTTGCCCCGAAAACCCTAACCCTAGCCGCCGCCTAGGGATCTCCTTGCCGCCGACTTGGGCATCTCCAAGCCCTAGCCGCCGGCCCTAGCACCTCTTCCTCGGTGTATCTAAACCCTAGAACACCAAGGGACTCTCTCATACTCCACCATACTCGCTCCGGCTTAAGGCGAAGCCCTGCGAGATCTCCCCTCTACTTCCGGTACCACGCCGTTATGCTGCCGGAATCGCGAGGAGAGTGCTACAACCTCCGCTGCCTGCTGGAACAAGGGAGAGGAAGGTCTTCGTCGAGTACCAAACGTGTGACCGACTGCGGGAGCGCTGCCGGAACGCAGCGCCGGAAGGATCGTCTACGCGATCTTGAGATCGGGAAGAGTACGACTACATCACCCACGAGAATCCGCTCTCGTTAAACACTTTGGAATCTTCGAGGGTGAGTTATTCCATCGACTCGTTGCTACAATCTAGTAGATAGATCTTGGCTTGTTTGTTTGTATGCGGTAGAAAAATTTTGTTTTCCATGCTACGAAACCCTACAGTGGTATCAGAGCCGTGTCTATATGAGATCTGTTGCACGAGTAGAACACAATGGTCATTGTGGGAGTTGATGCTTTTATTGTCGATTGCTTCTTGTGTACTTTGCATCTTGCGGGATGTTGGGATGAAGCGGCCCGGGCTAACCTTACATGACATCGTTCATGAGACTTGCTCCACGCTTGACATGCAACTTGTATTGCATAAGTGGCTTTGCGGGTGCCTGTTTCTCCTAGCATAGTTAAGATCCAATTTACAACGGGTGATTAACAATACTAGTATCAATGTTGTGGTTCATGTTCGTAAGTTAGAACGACACTTATTGAAAGCCCCAAACCACGTAAAACATGCAAAGAAAGTAGAGGCGTCTAACTTTGTTTTGCAGGGGTGTGCTGTGATGTGATATGGCCATGATTGTGATTATATTTGATGTATGCAATGTTCCTTATTGTAAGTTGGCAACCGGCTGGAGCCATATGGTTGTCTTTAAATTCTGTTAAGACCCGCTTGTCTGTTCAAAGTAGTTGTAATAGTTGAAGCTGGTGGACGACAACCATGGAGCGACGTCATTGACCTTGATGCAATGCCGGTGATGATGGAGATCATGTTCGTGCTTGAAGATGGAGATCGGAAGCACAAGAAGAAAGGCCATATCATATCACATATTATGAATTGCATGTGATGTTAATCCTTTTATGCATCTTGTATTTCTTAGTTAATGACGGTAGCATTATAAGATGATCCCTCAAGCACACAATTTCAAGTTTTAAAGTGTTCATCCTTAGTAAGCACCGTTGCTAAAGCTCGTTGTTTCAAAGCACCACGTGATGATCGGGTGTGTTAGATTCTGCGAGTGTATACAACGTGAGCAAGCCAGATTTGCTCATGCGGAAGCTAAGGTTGATCTTGACGAGCCTAGCATGTACAGACATGGTCTCGGAACACGGATCACCGAAAGGTAAAGCATGAGTCATATAGTAGATATGATGAACATGTTGATTGTTCGCCATTGAAGCTACATCAACTCTCGTGATGATCGGTTTTGATGTGGTAGATTTGGTTCGTGTGATCACTAAAACAATGTGAGGGATATTGTTTTGAGTGGGAGTTCAACGGCAATATGATTAAAAGTTGAACACTATTTATCATAAATTAAATCAAAGTGAATTTGCATAGTTGTTGTAGTCATTTGCATCCGTTTACCACCTTGCGCTTAGTTTTAATTGAGATGATAGAACTATAGAATTCTGGTTAGTTACTTTACAAACTGGTATCGTATTGTTTTGAAGTGTTAATCTAAAGTTTAAAAGTCCTATTGCAAACTTTCAGTAAAGTTCCGGTTACTCCATGAAGTTTAAGAATTGGTATTAAAAACAAGAGTGACAATTCCAAGTGTTAGTGTATGAGTATCATGTTTGTCTCCATGATTCTTGATATTCAAAGGATTGTCTTAATATCAAGGTTATCTAGGATCTGAAAGAGTTGTTTCAGAAACCATGATGTGTGGAAGATATTGTGATATCTGAAACAAAGTTTTGGTTGCAACATGATAGAGTATAATATGGCAAAAGTCATGTCCTCGTATTTGATGAGAATTTGCAAAAGGTTGAAGACACTAGTTGTCCTAATCATCCAAAATGTTTTAGAGAGCAACATTATACTCGCAGTTCACCGTTATAAGCTAAAAGTAGCTTGATCATGGATAATTCCATGATAAGGGTGAATATTTGATGTAGGTAAAGTGTTTACTACACCAATAGATTACTAAAGAAAGGAATTTGAAAGAACACCAAACATTTGATGATGGTGATCTATTTCAAAGTGCAAGTCCAAAGACATTGGTATTTAATTATACACGCTTTGGACTATGTGTCATATGTATGACTCCACTGTTGATGTTGATAGATTCTTTCAAACAGAAAAGGAAATACTGAAAGAGAATCTCATAAGTATATGGCAGAAAAGAAAAGACTAGAATTGTTCAGTTTAAGTATACAGAAGATATACATGTTATGGCTATATTCTTTGCTTATTAAACAATGTGGTTCTTAAGTATTTGATACTGAATTTGTTGGTGTGAATCGTCATACGAAACAACACAATTCATGAACTACAATGGCCTAAGCAACTAGCAAAAGAATATGTGATGATGTTCATCGAGAACAAATAAAGGGTTATTGTGTTGCTCGTTAAACATCAAAGCTTGCCTTCAAGATTTGTTTTATCAGGTATTATGAGAACAAAAGGGTTGTTCAAATAATTTCCGTAATCCATAAAAGATGGATGATTCACAAATCTCGTTGGAGAAATCACATCCATAAAACTAGTGCTAAAATGTCGAAAGACAAATTGATTGAAAGATCACTTAGGAAGTGACATCGCCGTTTAAATTATATTGGAAAGAAAACATGAAGAAAGTCCATGAGGATGGAATTTTGGAGTCTTTTGATTTTGATCAAATGACGCTTGTGAAACTTTCCTAGAGATAATTAAAACTTCGTTCATAGGCCAAAAGGGAACGAATGACTAGCTTATTGGAACTTGTACATATTGTTGTATGAAGTCCATTATGTCAAGAGCGATGGATTTCAACTTCATATGCTTTCTCCGAAAATTTGAGTGAATATATGAATATTTACTTAATAAGGATGAAGTATGAAACATTTGAAAAGTTCAAAGTTTTTCAAGATGAAGTGCAAAATCATTGTAACAAGAATATAAATAGTTTATGATACGATCATAAAAGAAGATATTTGAGTTACAAGTTTAGCATAATACCTAAGATTTAAGGAATCGTTCCGTGGATTTGCATTTCCCGAAACACCATAAGAGTATGGAGCGTTCGAGATATGTAATTAAACCTTGTTTGACATGGTAAGATCACAGGTGTAATTCATAAAACTGCCATTATATTTTAAAGATTAAAAAGCTTTAGAGACTACCGTTTTTCCACTGAAAAGAGCTCCATCATAATCCGTTGAAATGACACCATATAAAGTTATGGCTTGGGATAAAACCCAAGTAGTCTTTTCTTAAACATTGGTATGCTATGCATAAGAAAGATGTTTGCAACCAAAGTCGGATAAACCTGTCTTTGTATTACTGTTAAGTATTCCTCCATAAACACCGGAGACAAAAGTGTTTGTCGCTTAGAACGTCAAGTTTCTTTAAGAAGGAATTTTTCGTGAAAAGATAAGTGGGAGGACAATAGAACTTTGATAAGGTTAAAGGAACCTTAGCTATATGTGCAGAGTTGCGCAGCGCCGAAAAGTGTTCCAGAGACAGCAATAATGCTCATGGCTCACGTGCCTCAAAGGTTGTGGTCACGGAGATCTAAGTTCCTATTAAAACAAGTAGGTCGGGTAAACAATCAAATACCAAGATTTGAGAGTTAAATAATTATTTGACAGTAAAGATCTGACTACATGCAAAGAAGCGACGATGGGCCCTGACTCCGTCAAATGGCTTGAAGCCATAAAATCCGTGATAGTTCCATACACGAGAAATCAAGTTTTGAACTTGAAGGACCCTCGAGAAAGGTGTAAGACCTTACAGTTGTGTTTGGATCTATAAAGAAGTAGACATGGATGTTTCACATCTATGAAATAGTCGACATGTTGGGAAAGAGTTCACAAAAATGTTCAAAGGTTGACTATGACAAGATTTGATCTTTCATACCGATATTTAGTCTAGACGAATTAATGTAGCAACCACTACATATAATTTTTGTTATGTGGTAGTTGAATAAACAAAACAAGTTCTTCTAATAGAAGGGTTACCTAGGACATGTGCATGACACGGTCCAAAGGGTTTTGTTAATTCAAAGGATGCTAAATGCATATGCAAACTTCAATGGTTAAAGTAAGCATAGCAGAGTTGGAATCTTCACTATGATGAAACTGTCAAAAGAGTTTAATTTCATCGGAGACAATGAAGATGCTTGCATTTGCAAGAAATTAAGTGGGAGAGCTAAGACATATTTCTAATACATTATGTGGAAGACATATTGTTGATTAAAAATGATGTATCTTTTATTAACACATATTAAGAATTTCATCCCGATGAAAGACTTAGGCAAAACCCAAATATTTGGCATCAATAGATGCTAATATGGTTGTGCCAAAAGTACATAGATGATATATTGAATAAGTTCAATATAGAAACTACAAGAAAGGTTCTTGTCACACAGAAAGGATTGAATGAGTTCAATATTGATGATATATTCAAGTGTATTGACACTGGGTAAGTGAAACAAAGATTCAAGTATAGATTGATACTTGATGTATGAAATCACAAAGAATATTTATATCAATCATACTGTGATATGTACAAATCCAGATATGTCCTATACTCTAAATGTTATGAGCATATACCAGAATGATTCATAAGTTGATCATTGGACAATAGTAAGGATATTCTTATGATCTTTTGGAAGAACTAAGAGTATATTATTTGTAGAAGTGACAAATAGATGGTTAGTTCATTGTAAAAGTACTACATTGATACTAGTTTTGTCACAGAGTACAAATTAAGTTTATCTCAATCTAAACTAAGGGTGGCACAATATAATGGAAAGTAAGTTCCATAATGGATTTGGATGAGTTCCAAAGTTAAGACATTGTGACAGATACTACAACAAAAGGCTAAGTATATGACTGCTATAATAGCAGCTAAAGAGGGCATTTGTGTCAAGTAGTTTGTTGTCAAACTAGGTGTAGTTCACAGCGGGATAATACTATGAAGATATATTGTACGACAATATTATCAATATGTTTTAACCCCAAAGAACTAAAGGTCTCACCGAAGGACCAAAATTATACAAAGCCATCTCATTAGAGAATGAGTGATGCGTAGAGACGCAAAGACATGCAATTACACACGGACCTAGAAGTGTCAGATCCGGAGATCAGTTGACCACTAGCAATCGTGTACATAAAACACCAGAAAGCCATAGGTGTTGAATACACAAAGGTTTGAAACTAGATTATTGACTCTAGTGCAAGTGGGAGACTGTTGGAGATATGCCCAAGAGGCAATAATAAAGTGGTTATTATCATATCTTCATACTTATGATAAATGTTTACATACCATGCTATAATTGTATTAACCGGAAACATTAATACTTGTGTGATTTGTAAACATAAAAGAGTCCCTAGTAAAGCCTCTTGTTGAACTAGCTTGTTGGTTAATATATGATCATGGTTTCCTGATCATGAACATAGAGATGTTATTAACAACAGGGTCATATCATTAGGAGAATGATGTGATGGACATACTCCTATAGTTAAGCGTAGCATAAAGATCAAGTCATTTAATATAGTTCATTTGCTATAAGCTTTCTGATACATAGTAACCTAATTCCTTCGACCATGAGATCATGCATATCACCTTTACCGGAAGGATGCTTTGATGACATCAAACAACACACCGTAACAGGGTGGCTATAAAGGTGGCATTGAGTGTTCGGAAAGTATTGGTTGAGACACATGGATCAAGAGTGGGATTTGTCCATCCATATGACAGATAGATATACTCTGGGCCCTCTCGGTGGAATGTCATCCAATTAGCTTGCAAGCATGTGACTAGCTCACAAGGGATCACATACCACAGGAACGAGAAAAGAGTACTTATCAGTAACGAGGTTGAACTAGGTATGCAGAGATACCGACGATCATAACCTCGGATAAGTAAAATATCGTGGGACAAAGGGAAATTGGTATCGTATGTAAGTGGTTCATTCGATCGCAAAGTAATAGTAGAAATATGTGGGAGCCATATGAATTTCCAGATTCCTCTATTGGTTATTGTTCGGAGAAGTGTCTCGATCATGTCTGCATAATTCACGAACCGTAGGGAGACACACTTAAGGATTCGACGTTGTTTTGAGTAGTTATGGAATGATGAGAAAGAGACTGAATTTTGTTCGGAGTCCCGGATGGGATCCAGGATATCACGAGGAGATCCGGAATGGTCCGGAGAATAAGATTCATATAAGGAAAGTCCCGTTTCGGAGTTGGGGAATGGTTCCGGTGTTTTCATCGGGAATGTTCTAGAAGGTTCCGGAATGTCCGGCACTCCGGAGGGGAAGGGTACATGAATGTGTTGTATCAAGTTGGTATGATTGCATCATGTACTAAGTGTCATCGCTGAACCAAATAAAGGATTAATTCAAATCCTAGTTTGAAAAGTCAAACAGCTAGTTTGAAAAGTCAAACGGCTAAATTTGGAAAGAGGAAAAGAGGAGGAGTGGGAAACCGAGTTGGGGAGGAGTTCCCTCCTCCAACCGCCGGCCCACCTCCAAGCCGAGTTGGGGAGGGACTCCCCTCCCCTAGGCCGCTCCTCCCACCTATAAAGGGAGGGGCAGGGCTGCCCCTCCTAGTACACAAGTTCCTTGCCCCGAAAACCCTAACCCTAGCCGCCGCCCTCCAAGCCGCCGCCGCCTAGGGATCTCCTTGCCGCTGACTTGGGAATCTCCAAGCCCTAGCCGCCGGCCCTAGCACCTCTTCCTCGGTGTGTCTAAACCCTAGAACACCGAGGGACTCTCTCATACTCCACCATACTCGCTCCGGCTTAAGGCGAAGCCCTGCGAGATCTCCCCTCTACTTCCGGTACCACGCTGTTATGCTGCCGAGTGCTACAACCTCCGCTGCCTGCTAGAACAAGGGAGAGGAAGGTCTTCGTCGAGTACCGAACGTGTGACCGACTGCGGGAGCGCTGCCGGAACGCAGCGCCGGAAGGATCGTCTACGCGATCTTGAGATCGGGAAGAGTACGACTACATCACCCACGAGAATCCGCTCTCGTTAAACACTTTGGAATCTTCGAGGGTGAGTTATTCCATCGATTCGTTGCTACAATCTAGTAGATAGATCTTGGCTTGTTTGTTTGTATGCGGTAGAAAAATTTTGTTTTCCATGCTACGAAACCCTACACAAGTAAATGGAGGCCAAGTTTGAGAGTCAAGATAGAAAGTTCAAGAGTCAAGAGAAAAGAGTCCAAGATAGGAACAAGAGGATTCAAGATATGACTGCAGAACTAGAGACCAAGGACTTCGAGCTCGAGCATCAGCAGACTATGATTGAGAGACTTCGTTCACAGAAGAGGGCTCTCAAGTCCAAGATAGAGGCCTTGACTACCAATGTCGAGGAATACAAGACCGCTATGGAGAATGCAGGTCTTACACTTGTTGATGAGGAGGTTGATGCAGAGGAGTAGTGATGACTACTCATTTACCTTTTATTGACCATGCTTTTGATTATTGAGTCGCAATAACCATCCAACATGTGGATGGCTTGCTATTGGTGTGTTTACCTTTCAAAACTTGTTGTTTATGTTGTTGAACTTTTGTTATTTTGATGCATGCTTGGTGATTGCTTATGTGATGTATTGTGCATGTTAAGCATATATGGGTATCCCATCCTTATCCTTATTGAAAACCACAGATGCCTCCCCGACGTGCCAATCCCAACCCTAACAACAACAATATCACCCCTGAGATGCAACAGATGATGACAGCTCAGACGCAGCTGATGCAAATGATGACCACGTTCATACAGAATCAGAACAACAACAACAACAACAACAACAACAACAACAACAACAACAACAACAACAACAACAATAACAATAATAACAACACCAACAACAACAACAATCAGAACAACCCACCGGGTTTTGACATGCTTACCAGATTCTTAAGGCTGAGGCCAGCAAAGTTCTCAGGAACTACTGATCCTATGGTGGCCAATTTTTGGCTATGCCCTGTGAACAAGGACTTGGTAACTGTTGGCTATACTGATGAAGAGAAGGTCAGATTTGCAGCACATTTGTTGGAAGGACCAGCAGCCACTTGGTGGGATAACTTCTAGATCACCACTCCCATTGCGTATGTGACATGGGCTATCTTTGAAGATGTTTTCCGCACTGCTCACATCTCATCCGGAGTGATGAGTTTGAAGAAGAAGGAATTTCACAACTTGAAGCAGCGCCACCGTAGCGTGGCTAAATATATTGAGGAGTTCAACAATCTTGCGTGTTATGCACCGGATGAAGTTGACACTGATGCCAAGAGGAAGGAGAAGTTCCTTGAAGGATTGAACGATGAACTAAACCTACAGTTAGTTGTGGCCTATGTCCCCAGTTATCAATATCTATGTGACAAGGCTGCCATCTTGGAGAGCAAGATGAAACAGGTTGAAAGCAGGAAGAGAAAGCACTCTAACAAGCACAACTCGGGATCGTCTCACAAGCGTTCCCATTATGATGATAGTGGGAATTCTGGATCCCACAAGCATGGAGAATACAACAAACACCACAACCACAACCGTCATCATGACAATAAGCATTACCGTGGTCATGACAATGATAAGTACAAGAGTCACAAGAGTGGGTACAAGAACCACCACAATGTAAGTGGAAGTGGTAGTGGAAGCTAGCCTGTCAAGAAGGATCTTAGTCAGGTTGAATGTTTTAAGTGCAAGAAGATGGGGCATTATGCAAATGAGTGCCCAGAAAAGAAAGTTGAAGGACCCAACAAGCCCAACCCTTTCCAGAAGGGGCAAGTGAACCACATCAATGTGGAAGAAATCTATGAGGAACGTGATGCTGTTGCTGGTAAGTTCAAACTCAATTCTGTTCCAGCATTTGTTCTCTTTGATACTGGTGCATCTCATTCATTCATATCAATAGCATTTGTTGAAAGAAATGAACTACCTATAGAAACTATTGGGTGTCCTATAAAAGTAAGTTCTCCTGGCGGAGAAATGATAGTGAACTCAGGATGTCATGATCTAGTCATAGAGTTTGGGAAGTATAAGATTCCCGTTAATCTGGTAATCCTAAACTCCCAAGGATTGGATGTCATTTTGGGAATGGACTGAATGACTAAGCACAAGGGAGTGCTAGATTGTGCCAACCATACTGTCTCACTCGCAACTCGAGAAAACAAAAGGATCACATTTAAGACCAACTTTGAATCAAAAGGGAGTAAGCTAAATTCTCTTAAGGGGGTTAACATAGATAGTGTGCCAATTATGAGTGAATATCCGGATGTGTTTCCGGAAGAATTACCAGGAATGCCACCAAATAGAGATGTGGATTTTCTTATTGACTTGCTACCAGGATCTGGACCAATAGCAAAGAGACCGTACAACATGTCGGTTGATGAGTTGAAAGAACTCAAGAAACAACTTGGAGAACAGTTGCAGAAAGGATTTATTCAACCAAGTTCTTCATCCTGGGGAGCACCAGTTTTGTTTGTGGAAAAGAAGGATAGAAGTCAAAGGTTATGCATAGATTACCGTTCACTCAATGAGGTGAATATCAAGAACAAATACCCTTTGCCTAGAATCAATGACTTGTTTGATCAGCTAGAAGGAGCATGTGTGTTCTCAAAGATTGATCTTCGATCAGGTTATTTCCAGCTCAAAATAAGGGAACAAGACATACCTAAGACAACTTTCACCACTAGGTATGGATTGTATGAGTACACCGTGATGCCATTTGGTTTGACCAATGCACCAGCTTATTTCATGAATATGATGAACAAGGTGTTCATGGAGTTCCTTGATAAGTTTGTTGTCGTTTTCATCGATGACATTTTGATCTACTCCAAGAACAAAGAAGAGCATGAAGGACATTCGCGTTTGATACTTGAGAATCTTAGAGAGCATAAGCTATATGCCAAATTCAGCAAGTGTGAGTTTTGGTTGAACGAAGTTGGATTTCTTAGACACGTTGTGTCAGGAGATGGTGTAGCAGTTGATCCTACTAAAGTTTCAGCTATAACTGAATGGGAATCTCCTAAGTCAGTGAAATAGGTTCGTAGTTTCCTTGGCTTGGCAGGATACTACAGAAGGTTCATTGAGAATTTCTCCAAGATAGCTTAGCCAATGACGGAATTGTTAAAGAAAGACAAGAAGTTAGCTTGGTTTGAAGGATGTGAACTCAGTTTCCAAGAGTTGAAGAAGAGGCTAGTGACAACACCAGTCTTATGTCTGCCAGATTTGGAGAAGGATTTCCAAGTGTATTGTGATGCATCTCATCATGGATTAGGTGCAGTACTTATGCAAGAAGGGAAAGTTGTGGCTTATCCCTCAAGACAACTCAAAACTGGTAAATTACCCTACTCATAATTTAGAGTTAGCCTCTGTTGTCCATGCACTCAAAACATGGAGACACTATCTTTTGGGAAAACATTGTGAAGTGTTCACCGATCACAAAAGTTTGAAGTATATCTTCACCCAGAAAGAAATTAACATGAGACAAAGAAGATGGCTAGAACTCATCAAGGACTATGACTTGAGTTTGCAATACCACCCCGGTAAAGCAAATGTTGTAGCGTATGCTCTAAGCCGTAAGGTTTTTGTGAATGGCCTTACTAAGGGAGAATTGCCAGATGATCTGTGTGCCCAATTTAGAGATCTCAGATTGGAGATTGTGACTGAAGACATCTCATGTCATTGGATGTTCAACCCACTTTGTTAGACAAAATCAAAGAAGCCTAAAAGATCGATAAGGAAATTGAAGAGATTAAGGAAAAGATTGGCAAGGGAAAAGCCAAAGGATTCCATGAAGATGAATAGGGTACTTTATGGCATGGAAAGCGTATCTGTGTTCCACAAGACCCGGAACTTCGGAAACTGATTTTACAAGAAGCACACAACTCGCCGTATTCCATTCATCTGGGTAACACCAAAATGTACATGGATATGAAAGAAATATTTTGGTGGAATAACCTCAAGAAGGACATCGCCGAACACATTGCTTTGTGTGATGTATGTAGTAGGGTGAAAGCGGAACATCATAAAACCAGCAGGATTGTTACAACCACTACCTATTCCTGATTGGAAGTGGGACAAGATTGGCATGGATTTCATTACCGGATTGCCAAGGACCCGGTCAGGATATGATTCTATATGGGTAGTAGTGGATCGCTTAACTAAAGTGGCTCATTTTATACCCGTGAAGACAACCTATACAAGTGCTAAGTTAGACAAAATCTATATGAGCAGGATTGTATTTCTACATGGAGTACCCAAGAGTATTGTGTCTGATAGGGGAACTCAATTCACTTCTCATTTTTGGAGACAACTACATGAGTCATTGGGAACGAGGTTGGAATTCATCACTGCTTTTCATCCTCAGACTGATGGTCAAACCGAAAGGACCAACTAGATTCTTGAAGATATGTTGAGGGCATGTGCCCTAGACTATGGAGCCAGTTAGGATGAAAGTCTGCCTTACACAGAATTCTCTTACAATAACAGCTATCAAGCTAGTATTGATATGGCACCATTTGAGTTTCTCGATGGGAGAAAGTGTACCACCCCATTACTATGGAATGGTGTGGGAGAAAGAAGTTTGTTCGAACCAGAACTAATTAAAGAGGCTGAAGAGAAAGTCAAGCTAGTTAAGGACAGATTGAAGATAGCACAGTCCTGACAAAAGAGCTACGCAGATCCTAAGCGTAGAGATGTCACCTATGAAGTGGGTGATAGGGATTATCTTAGAGTGTCACCACTTCGTGGAGTGAAGAGGTTTGGAGTCAAAGGAAAATTGGCCCCAAGATATGTTGGACCATTCAAGATTCTGAGTCGTAAAGGAGAAGTAGCTTATGAGATTGAATTGCCAGAATCATTGTCTGCCGTTCACAATGTGTTTCATGTGAGTCAGCTTAAGAAATGCCATCCAGAAATGGAAGAGACTTCTTTGAAGGATACCATACCTTTGGAAGAGGTCCAATTAGAGAGTGGCCTCACTTATGAAGAGAAACCTATCAAGATTCTTGAGACTGCAGGAAGAGTTACTCAGACTAAGACCATCAAATTCTGCAAAGTTCAATGGAACCATCATTCTGAAGAAGAAGCAACATGGGAAAGAGAAGATGATCTTCGGAAAGACCACCCTCACCTATTTGCTAGCCAACCCGAATCTCGAGGGAGAGATTCACCTTAAGGGGGTTAGATTTGTAACATCCCTAAAATCATGTTTTCAAAGATTGCATATCATCCATGCATGCATATCATTTAGGGATCAAATATCAAACTCATTTCAAGAAAACAGAAGCACTAAGTGCTATTATTTTATGTGAGCATGCATTAATTTAATGCCACTCTCAAATGAGAGTATAATTGTTTTAAACCAAGCTTTGTTTGCTCTCATGTTCTCTAAGTTGAATGTTAGAGTTTGGAAAAAAAATTACAAAACAAATATGGGTTTAAAACCATCTTCAAAACATATTCAAATAAAGTGCTATGACACTATCTATTTTGATTTTTCCAATAAGGACCAAGCAAGGCCAGCAAGGCAGCATGGTTTAATACTCAAATTTACACGGGAATTCATATTACAAAAGGCCAGAAAGATTTGAAATTCAAATGCTTTTAAATTCATTTGAAACTTAAAAGCATTTATGCAATTCAAATGCTTTCAAATGATTCCAAATGCTTTCAAATGATTCCAGAAAATCAAACAGAAAAGAGAAAAGAATTAGAAAAGGGCCGGCGCTACTAATCTAGCCCAGAACCTAATCCAGCCCAAAAGCCCACCCGGGGTCCTCCCTTCCCTCTGTTTCTCTCACCCGCACCAAACCAACCCACACCGTCGCTGACTCATGGCCCCTCTCCACATCAGCACCTTCTTCCCCAAACTCCACGCAGACGCCGCCGCCGCCCGTTTCCTCCCCCTTCACTGTCGCGACTTTAATCTGCTTAATTGGCGATGAATGCGTGCGTAATCTCCGCCCCTACTCCGGCTATAAGATCCCCTCCCCTATCCACTCATTTCCCCTCGCTCAGCACACTCACCTCGCCACCAGGCTGCGCGCAATCAAGCTAAGAACCCCGCAGCACTGACGACCTCCAGCGACCAATTCCGGTGAGCACCATCCGCCCCTGTCTCTGCTTCATGCGAGCGTGTTCAACTTGTCCTTGCGCATCTTATCATACCTTCCTTTTTCTCTGTATCATCCTAGAGCGCCGTCACCGTCCACCGCTGGAAGCAACCGAAGCTCAGCACAACTCCGGCGACCCCTCCTGGTAGTTCCCGACCACCCCTTCCTCCCTTTTTGATACTCACTTGTTTGCCAGGCTTGTGTGCATCTAATAGCGTCTCTGGTTTGTCTTAGCGTGCACCAGAACCTCGCCCTCGACGACGCCAGAGCTTGCCCGACGACAGACTCCACTCCGGCGAGCAATAGCAGCCAGCTCCGAGCGCCCCTGTCCCTCCCTCGACCGCCTTGAGCTTCACTACAGCCTCGCGAACACGGTAACCACCTCCACCCCTCCCCGCGTGATCTGAATCGCCGGCAACATCTCTGACAGAGCCGCGCCGCCGCTAGCACCGCCAGGCTTTGGTCGTTTGATCGGCCCGTTGGATCTAGATCCAACGTGTAGGATAGATCACTTAACGAAGGGGTATGGAACAGATCTGGCCGTGTGATTTAAGTTAGATCTAACGGCCCTCATTGATCGATCCGCACGAAGCGGTATCAACCAATCAGAACACGCCGCGTGTCTGTAGGTTTGGTTTAAAATAAGAATTTAGATCTATTAGATGTTTAAACTTGTAAAATTCATAACTTTGGATTCCCACGTCCAAATTTGACAAATTTTATATCATTGGAATCAGGAGAGAAAATCCTTTCCATTTATGCAATGTGTTTAATGTTTTGCCTATGTTAAAATGATTGTTTTACAGAAACATTTGTAGGCATAATTTGTGTATAGTAATTATTTGGAAAATGTTTTGTTGTTCAAATAAAGTTTCATTGGCAAGTTTTGAACTTGTTTAAGATTCAGTACTGTGCACTTGTCTTGTTTGGTGTAGAAATCATCACATGGCATTTTGCATGCATTCATATATTTTTGTTTGTATAAATTTTGTATGTGATTTGGTGCCATTATTTTATGTGTAGATTTTGGTGCAAATAGTGATTGTGATTGTGAAGATTGTTGCTACTCCCCAAACTACCAAGGCAAGTGGTGCTTCATGATCTTATTCCTAAGTTTTTCAACTATGCACTAGAAATATTTTGCTAGACTTGCATGAATATTTTGATCTATATGCTATGCTTGGGAAAACCTAGTAGTTGTAGAATTGCTAGAAATTTTCTAAGTTAAGATGCTTATCAATGCCATGCTTAGCCTAGCTAGTAGCAACCAAGGGTGGTATTATATTCATGCTATGAGAAAATATTTCTAAGTCTTTGGACTTATGTTTTTGCTTAATAAAACAACTGGGTGGAATGGAAAGAATGGTTTATGTTGAGTGGTTACACAAGGCCCATTTCTATGGTTTACCTTGTGTATCTCACTTGTGGAAAGCCACCCAGGAACAAAGGGATTCGAGAGGCCAAATGTTAAGAAGCTTCTAGTGCAGCCACAGGGCAATATGGGCTCTGCCTGGATCACATAGGTTGCAATAACTTAGCCATTTGGACAGTTGGTGGTAGTGGGATGATAGGTTGGAACGCGTTCATTTGGTCTAAGGGAAGGCTTCTGAAAGGTCCTGTCTTGGTGAAAATCAAGTCTTGTGGGGAAAGTGCACAACCTCTGCAGATGGAAGAATCTAAGTACTTAGCCATGTCCCTAGTATGGGACAGCTTGAGCATCAAGACATGGAAGCTACCAAGAATCTCCTCATCCCAATTTCTAAGTAAAATTTATGCTTGAACAAGGGTGAAGGTTCCCCAATTTCTATTGGTGGTTCCTTGGGAAATTTTTTGACAAAGAAAAACTTAGTGTTTTCAACTGATAGGTAAAACCTATTTTGAGCAAACCAAGCCTAAGCTACACTTAGCCAAAAATGCATATAGTATCTAGTCTACTAAAATTCTACTAAGGTATCACTTGCCAATACTATTCCAATGTATTGACCCACTGTGGCTGTAACTTGTGATGTTGCAGGTTATTCTGATGAAGATTAGGGGTTATGAGTCTACACTCAACATGCTTGCCTGTGGCACATGAAGATGAAGACTTATTTATCTTATTATATATTTGAACTCATGTATTAGGCCTATCGCCATGGAGTTTGTAAAATACTATTTTTGTCTCTAGAATGATATGTAATAATGACCTTTGTTTCTGTGTACTTCATCTTAAACTGTGGATGCTAGCATTGATCCAGGGACTAGCATTGCAATCATAGGGATCCTTACCTTTATAAAGGGCGGGATCTTACAGGAAAACATGCTACTAGCACTGTGGCAACTTGTTAATATGTTAGTACCAAAAAATATGTAAAAATCACCTGAAAGTGTAGACAAAGCAAAGCAAAGTAGATACTAAACAAGCATGGAGCATCAAAAATTATAGATACGTTTCCGACGTATCAAAGGGGATCACCTCGAAGGTCATGTGTTCTTGGCGGTAATTATTGACATCGCCAAAAGCGACCGGAAGCATAAGGCATCCAAGGGACCAAGCCTCTCGGCCAGGAACTACGCCATGGAACACAGTGCTGGTATGCCTTAGGTTGGCCTCCCTCAAGTTCATCTTGTGCAGCATATCCAAGTACATGATGTTGATGCTACTTCCACTATCCACCATGCATTTGGTGAACTCATTGCCATCAATCAGGGGGTTGATGACCATGGCATACTGGTTCTCCATAGGGATGAGGTCTGGGTGATCCTTCCTGTCCCAAGTGATTGGAATCTCCGACTAGCGTAGGTACTGCGGAACTGGGGGTAGGGTGGCCATCAGTATCCTCAGCAAGGTTTTATGTGCCCGGACAGTTGGGGTGCCAAGGAAAGTGTGGTAGACAGGGGCCTTCTTCTCGAAGGGGTTCTTTCCCTTGCCATCTCTCTTGGCGGCGTGCTTGGGGTCAACATCCTCGTCCATGTCATTTGAATCCTTGGACTCCTCTTCCTTCTTCTTCCCCTTGCCCTTGCCTCACGGTCTGTTATTCCGACTTTGCTTGTAGCCGGACTCTGGGTCCTCCTTGAGATCGTTGACGAACTAGCAATGGCGATTGGTGTGAGTGGATTTGCCGTTGGCGTCGAGGTGTACAAGGCATGGCATATCATGGTACTCCTCATAGGTTTGGGGAACATGGAGCCCTAATAGGGTAGTTCCATCACCTCGTCCTGCAAACGTCATGGCGACCATGTCGAAGGTTTGTTTTCTTCTGGTGGGATCTTCCGCTTGGTCCTGCTGTTCCTCCTAGCTTGAGTTGGAACGACCCTTGCCGGTAGGTAGCCACGGGCATCGTCGTCGGCGACCGCAAACTCACTATCCATCTGGATCATCTGGTTGAGATCTAGCCGGTGATTGTCCTGCGAGCACTTCAACTTATGTCGGAGCAACGTACCTTTCTCCAACCTATCGATGAAGGCGGACATAGCGGTCTGAGTGTGCACTCCTGCGCAGGAATTCTTCATATCCAGCCAGTGATAGAGGTAGGCGCGAGATGGCTCATCTTTCTCCTGCACGCACCACTGTAAATCGCCAACAGTACTGGGACGCTTATACGTACACTCGAAGTTCTTGGTGAACACTTCTTGCATGTCCAACTAGTTGCAGATGGACTTCTCCGGCAAGTCGTCAAACCATTGTCGAGTCGTGCCCGCCAGCATCAGTGGGAGGTACTTGACGGCGATTTGGGGTTACCCCCGGCGATCTCCACCACGTTGCTGTAATCCTGCAACCACATAGCTGGTTTGGCAGTGCAACCACGTAGATTGATGGTCTTGTCAATCCGGAAACCCTTGGAGTAAGTTGCGGTCCGTATTACACGTCCAAAGCAACGTGGTCCTAGGTATTGTCCTTCCCGGGCCTCGTGAATCTTGTCTAGGCGTTCTTCTTGCCGCCAGGGGAAGGGCAGCGTGAACGACGTGGGCCTCCTCCGCCATGGTGGCTGCTAGGGGGCGACAGAGGCGGAAGTGGCGGTGGGTTAGCCTTCTTCCTGTTACCCTCCTACGATGCCTCACACTTGTCGCAGTTGCTTGTCCGACACGGAGGGTCATGACGCGGCCTGCTCTTATGTCCTTGGTTGCGCTCTCCATCATGTCGGGGCTGCTCCGTGTTGTCACGGATGATGATGCCGCTTTGCCTAGGCGGAGGCATGTCCGTGTGATGGTGAGCCTTGGGGTCTTTGCGATGTCGGGGAAACCGAGGCGGTGGAGATGGGCGACGAGGATGAGCCTTGCCTCCGTGGTTGGAGGATATGGGAATAGCGTCCTTCCTGTTGCGTGCATCCCTCTGTCTTCGTTCTAATGAACCCGTCTTGGACCCGACATCAAGAGGAGATGGATCCCTTGACTGCTTAGGAACGCTAGACTGGCAAAACGCTGGGTCAGACTGGAGCCTCTAAGAGGTGTCCTTTTCCTGCTATGTCACCGCCTTTGCCACAAGGTCATAGACATGTTCCACAGCTGCGGGTGATCTATCCTGCTCCAGAAGGGTCTTGGCGACGGATAGGTTAAGAATAGGAGTGGGCATCACCTGCCTGTCGTCGTTGTCAATGTATGGCTTTTCTTGTGGCGGCTTCAAGGGGGCCATCCTAGGTTCCGCCGTACACCAGGATCATTGATGACATGAGACGGAGCTTTCTTAGCCTTCTGATGCTCGAGTAGAGTCTTGTACTCGGCCTCCATGGATCTAGCTTTCTCTATTGACTTCTGCGCGTTGGCCAGATCTCGATCCAGCTTTATGCCTTTCTCTGCGATGGCCTGCGCTTCCTCCAGCAGGTGCTGGCGCTTCTCGTCAAGCTGGACTACGTTCCAAATATGGGCTCGACAAGTAGGTTGCCGTACATCACTCTATCAGCTGGATTGACTTGGGCAGCAACAGACGTAGATGCCGGAGGCGGCGGGTTTGCGGCGTTGTTGTTACTCGGACTGACGTTGAGTTCCTGCGGCTGCTGCACTAGGTTAGGAGGAGGGGGCATAACCTTTGCGCGATCATTGTCGGCAGCAACAAGTGGTCCCTTCCCCTTGTCTAGCTCTTTAGGCGGAGCCTATCCGGGTTGATCTTCATCGATCGCGGTCCCAATGGTGACGAACACCTCTCGGGATGTGACGGCATTGTTGGCCTGCTCGTCGCATTTGAAATCCTCCTCCATCTCCTGCATAGCAGAGTCTAGCTCCTCCAGGATGAAGTCTATCTCCTTTGAGTCAGCGCTGATGTCGGTCGGAGGGTGTCGGGGCTTCGTCGATGATGAGCGGTGGTGGTGCGACAACAGCGATAATGGCTGGAGGCGGTGGTGCAGCTGCAGCGACGACAACCGGAGGCGGTGGTGGCGGTGGCTGAGGCGGAGGGGCGCCATCTATTAGCGCGAGCGCTGTCTGAGTTGCCTCCTTAGCCTCCGTGTAGTTGTTGACGGTGTTTACCATGCCTTCGAAAGTGAGGCGTCCTGAAGCCTGCAGCCGCCTTAGCGTATGTTGGAGAATTGTTCTGTGGTCCAGTCCTTCCACAAAGTGATACATGGCATCATCATTGAGGTAATGTGTTGGGCCACGCAGAGATAAAACAAAAGATTCCTCTAACATGGTGATCCCAAGATCCAGCTGAGGTAGAAGGCCACGAGGTTGACCACTAGACGCGCATTTGTGTATTACAGATGAAGTGCGTCAGTTGATGCAGTGCAGTCCTTTGTGATCCGATCGTCCTAGTGATGATCGTACAACACCTCTGCTGGTATCCACACGTGCAAGGAGGAGCACCGGCGGCGAACTGCTAGGTTCGTAACGACGGTAGGACTGCTGTGGAGCTAAGGTTTCCAACACATGGAATGACCTAACCGAACAACGATTAACCTTTCTGGGTTACGGTGCTCCACTATATATAGGGATTGAACGTGGGCTCTGCTCGCGCGGCCCATTCACTAAAGCCCATATAATATTAGTCACCGCGAGTCCAACTCACTGACTCAGTCCTAATCCGGCTTGGGTCCAACCAAACCAGATTACCGATTCAGATCCAATCCGAACTTGCTCCAGCTCTTAAGTGTGTGACCCCGCAGGCTCATGGCTACTTGGACACCATTGGAGTCCGACTCTCAATCGACCAGTCGGTAGCGGCTCCAAGAAGAACATGGCGACTCCCAAGTACCAAAGTGTCATGACGACTTGCCTTTCCAATGCGACTTGCGTCCGAGTCCCTTTTGCCTCACGATATACCTTGTCAGACTGTAGGCGAATATATGTCATCCCTTATATAGTACGACTCTCTTCTCGATCCGAGATAAGTGATTCACCTGACTAACTCTTAGTCGATCGCCTCGGTTAACACTTAACCGAGTAGTGCATGGCCATGCTTTCTGAATCATATCTCACGAGAGGGCCCAGAGAATATCTCTCCGAGTGGAGGGGCAAAATCCCATCTTGGTTATTCACATCACGCAACTTGATTCTCAGTCGACCCGAACTCTGCCTTTATAACTGCCCAGTTACGGATCAGCGTTTGACAGAACCTAAGTCGGTGATCCTCAACTCGGACTATGGAATAACCTCAGGTCTAAGGATTACATTGATTGAGATATACAAATGACAACTTGTTCGTTGTACCTAAATTTGGGTCAATCCGACTCGCTAAACTCTTTAGACGACTCTGTGTAAGTTGGAATAGCATCTCCGTGCCCATGACAAGTGGAACCGAGTCATCAAGCCAACTTTCACATTGGTCTAAGTTGTGTGTCCAGCACAACCTCAATGACCAAGGATATTTAGTACGAACAACATGAATGTATAGTTTCACAACCGAATCACATATTCAATGATACACATCAGATTTTTATTCAAGAACAACTTAATATCTTTATGAATACAATGGGAAAACATCATCATACATGATTGCCTCTAGGCATATTCCCAACAGTCTCCCACTTGCACTAGAGTCAATCTTCTGACATCACATGTCTAAGCATCTAATGCCCATGGCTCTCAGGTGCGCCTCATGCTTTGGCTGTGGTAACGGCTTTGTCAACGGATCCGCAATATTTGCATCCGTGTGTACCTTGCATAACTTGATATCACCCTGATCCACGAACTAGCGAATCAGATGGTACCGCATGAGTATGTTCTTGTTCTTCTGGTGTTGTCTAGGTTCCTTGGCTTGTGCAATAGCACCATTGTTGTCACAATAACGTCTAACGGATTGGACGAGCCCTGAACCACACTAAGATCCATGAGGAAATTCCTCATCCAAACAGCCTCCTTTGCTGTCTCCGAGGCGGCAATATACTCAGGCTCTGTTGTAGATGCAGACACAGTCTCTTGCCTAGAACTCTTCTAGCTCACAGCACCTTTGTTTATAATAAACACATATCCGGATTGCGAACAAGAATCATCAGAGTCGGTAAGATAAATCGCATTCGTGTAACCCTTTACACTGAGTTCATCTTCACCACCATAAACCAAAAACATGTCCTTAGTCCTTCTCAAGTACTTTAGGATATTTTTAGCTGCTGTCCAGTGGATTTCTCTAGGATCAGCCTGGTATCTGCTCACAACACTTAGAGCATAGGAAACATATGGCCTAGTACAAACCATGGCGTACATGATGGATCCGACTACACTCATCCGACTTCGCTCATCAGTTTTCGAAGGACACTGAGTCTTGCTAAGTTTTACACCATGGGACATCGGTAAGAACCCCTTCTTAGACGATTCCATGTTGAAATTCTTCAACACTTTGTCCAAATAAGTACTCTGACTCAATCCAATGAGCCTCCTTGATCTATCTCTATAGATCCGGATTCCGAGGATGTATGTTGCCTCACCCAAGTCTTTCATTGAGAAACTCTTTTCCAATGATTCCTTGGTTTCTTTCAACATCTGGACATCATTTCCAATCAATAATATGTCATCCACATATAAGATTAGAAAGTTTACTTTGCTCCCACTAAACTTCTTGTATAAACAAGAATCATGATCACTCTTGATGAAGCCAAACGATTTGACTACCTCATCAAAGAGAATATTCCAACTCCGAGATGCTTGCTTCAACCCATAAATGGATTTGCGAAGTTTGCATACCTTGTCAGCATTAATTAGCCGGATCGACAAAACCCTCGGGCTGTATCATATACACGTCCTCGGTTAAATTTCCGTGAAGGAAAGACGTTTTGACATCCATCTGCCACATCTCATAGTCTAAATAGGCTGCTATAGCTAACATGATCCGAACTGATTTAAGCATCGCTACGGGCGAGAAAGTCTCGTTGTAATCAACTCCTTGAACTTGTAGTAACCCCTTCGCGACAAGGCGTGCTTTATAGACGAAAACATTTCCATCCATATCAGTTTTCTTCTTAAAGACCCATTTGCACTCGACGGGTCTTGCACCGTCTGGCAGATCAACCAAGTTCCAAACTTGATTTTCATCCATGGACTTTAACTTGGATCTCATGGCTCCAAGCCATGACTCGGAATCAGATCCCACCATCGCTTCCGAATAATTTGCCGTCTCATCATTGTCTAACAGTAACACATCACGAACACTTCATAATCTAGCCGATCTTCGTAGTATAGGTGCTGCTGTCGGCTCAGCTACCACGACCAGCTCAACCTCCAAGGTTTTTGCCGACTCGCTACTAGACGGTTCCTCTCGAATTTCTTCGAGTTGCACCGTTCTCCCACTTACTCCCAGAATGAGAAACTCTTTCTCAAGGAAGACACCGTTCCGAGCGACAAACACTTTGCCCTCTTCTCAGTTGTAGAAGTAGTAACCCAAGGTTTCCCTCGGATACCCCACGAAAATACACTTATCTGACTTGGCCGTAAGCTTGTCCGACTGGAGTCGCTTGACAAATGCTTCACAACCCCAAACCTTAAGAAAATACAAACTCGGCTTTTTGTCTGTCCACATCTCATGCGGTGTCTTCTCTACCGATTTGGATGGCACTCTGTTTAGTGTGAACGTCGCTGTTTCTAGACAATAACCCCAAAATGATAAAGGCAGATCTGTCTGACTCATCATTGACCGTACCATGTCCAACAAGGTCCGATTCCGCCTTTCCGAAACACCGTTCCATTGCGGCGTTCCTGGCAGAATAAGTTGAGGAACTATTCCACAACTTTTCAGATGGTCATCAAACTCATGGCTCATGTACTCGCCTCCTCGGTCCGACCGAAGAAACTTTATTTTCTTCCCGAGTTGATTCTGTGCTTCATTATGGAATTCTTTGAACTTTTCAAAGGCTTCCGACTTATGTTTCATCAAGTAGATATATCCATACCTACTCAAATCATCAGTGAAGGTAATGAAGTACTCATAACCACCCTTGGTTGTCGTGCTCATTGGTCCACATACATCACTATGTACTAGTCCCAACAAGTCGGATGCCCTTTCGCAACTCTTTGCAAAAGGTGTCTTGGTCATTTTGCCGAGTAGGCAAGATTCGCATGTCTCGAACGACTCCAAGTCGAACGAAGTTAGGAGTCCATCACCATGGAGCTTCTTCATGCGTTTCCAACTTATATGACCAAGCCGACAGTGCCAAAAGTAAGTCATATTCAGATCATTTGGTTTCAACCTTTTAACATTTATGTTATAAACCGACTCACCATCAAGATTCAAAATAAATAACCCATCCTGGACGGGTGCAAAGCCGTGAAACATATCATTCAAATACATAGAACAACCATTATTCTTGATATTCGACTCATAGCCTTGCATCATCAAACATGAAGCAGAAATAATGTTTCGACTAAGCACTGGAACATAATAACAATTATTCAGTTCCATAATGAATCCGGAAGGTAAATTAAGTTGCATCGTGCCGACTTCCAACGCAGCAACTCTTGCTTTGTTGCTGACTCGAATATCAACCTCGCCTCTTGCTACGTCCTAGTTCTTACCAGTCCCTGTAACGAGTTGCAGATATGAATAACTGATCCGGTATCATATACCCAAGAACTATTAGGTGCATCAGCAAGATATATGTCTATAACATTGCAAACAAGTGTACCTGAGTCGGAAGTCATACCTCTACTCTTGGCTTTGTCGGCTACTTGCTGCAGTTCCTCTTCCAATGGCCATCCGCCTTGCAATAGAAGCAAGTGGATCCGGCTGAAGGAGATGGATTAGTCCCTGAGGAAGCGCTTGGGAGCGGGTCCTGAGCCAGCTTTCCTCCTGACTTAGCCTTCTTCTTAGTCCAAGAACTCTTCTTGAACTTAGCCTTATTCTACACCATCAACACTTGACTGGCACCCTTCTTGAGATCTGCCTCTGCCTGCTTGAGCATCCCATGCAATTCAGTGAGCTTCTTATCCATACCATGCATGTGGTAGTTCGAAATGAACTGCCCATATGCACTAGGAAGAGAGTTCAGAATTATATCTGTAGCGAACTCTTCGCTAATGGGGTAGCCAAGCCTCTCCAGAGACTGCACGTAACCAACCATTTTGATCACATGCGGACTCAGTGGATCACCATCCTTAAGCTTGCAACTCAGCAAAGCCTGAGAGACTTGATACCTCTCAGTCTTCGCCTGAGCCTCGAACATACTTTTGAGGCTTTCGGTCATATCGTAGGCCTCAATAGTCTCGAACTGCTTTTGCAAATCCGGTTCCATGTGATCAAGCATAAGACAGCTAATATCCGTGGACTCATCCTTAGCCCAACCGTAGGCATTGGTGGCAGCGATAGTCGCATTCTCATTCGGCTCATCTGGAAGTGGGTTGTCTAGGACATGGTCCTTCTTTTCTTGTTTGAGAACAATTCCAAGAATTCGATACCAGTTAGTAAAATTAGTGTCGTTCAGTTTATCTTTCTCAAGGATAGTTCTCAATGCAAAACAAGATATCTGAGAGTGACTACTACTCTGTGCCATGATCTACAACAGAAAATATGCAAAACACTTAAGACATGTATTCATAAAAGAGCAAGCATATTAAATTTTAATATTTTATGCTCCCACTAGAACCAACACCCCTCCGATGGTTACTTAGTGATTCAGGATCCTAAATAAGCAAGTCTGCCAGTGAGCTTTAGCATCACCGCTAGCCTCCAAGTGATCTAGGTAGACAACTCCTTGTCAATCGCATCTCATACGACTCCTGTTGGACGGGTGGCATCACATGCCCCGGCTCCAATCCGACTTTTCCTCGAGCCCCACAACCATTGTGATAGACCCGTCTAGCTTACCGAGTGTTTCCGCAGTAAGAGTCGGAATCGAACCCACCTAGTTGGAAAGAATTGGCAGCACCTCAATTTTATGAGCCCACTACCAAAAATGTCCGACTTGTGATGGTGCAAACACTGGCGGGAAAACCGACTAGACCTTCTTTGAGGGATTAAATTTTACCGACTATCTAATAGAGGTAAAACAGAGAGATAACAATAACACAAAAATAAAGAAATTATAATGTGAAATGGTATGGCTCTCTTCATGGTGATCTCCATCTCCACAAAGCCTGTAATCTGACTTGTGCCAACTCTTGTCACTTGCCGTCTTACTCCATGTCGCCGACATGTACAACGCCTTGCATGCCTTCCGGGTTCTACAAACAGCTACACTAGCTTAGTAAAGTAAATTACATAGAGAATCCGACACGCAGGTCGTTATACAATAAAATGACAGCACCTAGGCTCCAGCCGGCTAACAAAACCCGTGATTCGCAGATCACGTATGGATTACACACATACATCACATGCACATGAACCATACCATTCACAACTTCCTGCAAAAAACAAGTTATGCATAGATACGCTATATACCGGCGTTGTGAAACTCGCAACGACATCTAAGGCGCTACGACAACTAAGGCGGTCCCGCTAGCTAGATAGCGGGCGGGGATCGAAGCGGCAGCTCCCGACGATTTTTCTGAAAACATAGATCTCATCTATGACCCGGACATGGATTCCGACCATTGTTCCGATTCGATCAAACTTTTTGATCTTCGATCACCGCCTATGGATTTACGTGTCACAGTCTACCCCGATGGCGGAAACCGACCGGTAGGGATATGTCGTTCCACGACCTCAGCAGTATGATCACGGAAATCAGATCTACCACTCCTCGAGTACAGTTGATCCAATCAACCTCGTACAAAACCGATCTATCTCATAGATCGACCACCAAAATAGCACATAGATCTAATCTACAGCCAACCGCATATCACATATGCAAGATCTCGAGCCTAAAACCAGAAGCTATCGCTATGATACCACTGTTGGGCCATGCAGAGATAAAACAAAAAAATTCCTCTAACATGGTGATCCCAAGATCCAGCAGAGGTAGAAGGCCACGAGTTTTACCACTAGACGCGCAGTTGCGGATTACTGATGAAGCGCGTCAGTTGATGCAGTGCTGTCCTTTGCGATTCGATCATCCTGGTGCTGATCGTACAACACCTCTGCTGGTATCCACACGTGCAAGGAGGAGCACCGGTGGCGAACTGCTAGGTTCGTAACGACGGTAGGACTGCTGTGGAGCTAAGGTTTCCAACACATGGAATGACCTAACCGAACAATGATTAACCTTTCTGGTTTATGGTGCTCCACTATATATAGGGAGTGAACGTGGGCTCTGCTCATGCGGCCCATTCACTAAATCCGTTATAATATTAGTCACCACGAGTCCAACTCACTGACACAGTCCTAATCCGGCTTGGGTCCAACCCAACCAGATTACCGGTTCAGATCCAATCCGAACTTGCTCCCGCTCTTAAGTGTGTGACCCCGCAGGCTCATGGCTACTTGGACACGATTGGAGTCCGACCTCTCAATCGATCAGTCGGTAGCGGCTCCTAGCAGAACATGCCGACTCCCAAGTACCAAAGAGTCATGACGACTTGCCTTTCCAATGCGACTTGCATCCGAGTCCCTTTTGCCTCACGATATACCATTTCAGACTATAGGCGAATATATTTCATCCCTTAAATAGTCCGACTCTCTTCTCGATCTGAGATAAGTGATTCACCTGACTAACTCTTAGTCGATCGCCTCGATTAACACTTAATCGAGTCGTGCATGGCCATGCTTTTCGAATCATATCTCACGAGAGGGCCCAGAGAATATCTCTCCGAGTGGAGGGGCAAAATACCATCTTGATTATTCACATCACGCAGCTTGATTCTCAGTGGACCCGAACTCTGCCTTTATAACTGCCCAGTTATGGATCAGCGTTTGACAGAACCTAAGTCGGTGATCCTCAACTCGGACTATGCAATAACCTCAGGTCTAAGGATTACATTGATTGAGATATACAAATGACAACTTGTTCGTTGTACCTCAATTTGGGTCAATCCGACTGGCTAAATTCTTTAGACGATTCTATGTAAGTTGGAATAGCATCTCCATGCCCATGACAAGTGGAACCGAGTCATCAATCCAACTTTCACATTGGTCTAAGTTGTGTGTCCAACACAACCTCAATGGCCCAGGATATTTAGTACAAACAACATGAATGTATATTTCCACTACCGAATCACATATTCAATGATACACATCAGATTTTTATACAAGGACAACTTAATATCTTTATGAATACAATGGGAAAACATCATCATACATGATTGCCTCTAGGGAATATTCCCAACATAATGCGCCAGGTCGGCCCATATATGGAGACACCTGGCTAGGTAATTGCGGGGGTTTTCACCCTCTCTCTGAACACAACGCGCCAGATCGAAGATAGTCACCACTCCAACGAACTTGGATCTCTGCTGTCCAGACGCACGGGCAAAGCCGGCGGACTTGCAGCGATCTTCCACCATTATATCCGATTTGGGTGGGCCTTGAATTTTTCCGATCTTTGATGGCAAACTCCAAAGAGAGATCCGACTTTGATCCTTCCTCTAACGTATCCTTCCCGCAGGCGGTCCGTGCGGGTCTTGACGCTCCTTCAACTTCCAGGGAACTAGTGCCCAAGTTGGTTTCGCCTATGAAAGGTCGATGTCCCCGATTGGGACGATCGAGCAGCGGGCAGGGTTCGTCTTCGCCGGGATCTAGAACTCGTCGGGAGGGACGATCGAAATGTTGCCGGAGAAGAGAACACGGCCGATGGCTACAGTTTCATCGATTCCCGCGAAGAGCTTGGACCTCGCCCGTTGTAGAGCCTGAAGCGCCTCTTGCCCCATGGTGGGCGCCAACTATCGTGGTATTGCCGACAAGTACGCCATGGTGGGGTCCTCACAGTGCATGTTTAGAGATGTGAGGTAAGGAGAATGGTTGACGGGTGCGAGGTGACACAGCTTACCCAGGTTCGGATCCCACGACGGTGGCAGAATCCTACTCTTGCTATAAATCACTATAATGGCAATACGCCGAGTTACAGGGATCAGTTTGCTATGCGAGTTATGAGTTAATTGGTAAGGTTATGCCCTAAGGCTCCCATAGGTCCGGCTTATATAGTCGCCAGATCCTAGGGTTACAGGGGAAGTCCTAACCAGATAGGTTACACAGTCCTACACAGCATACAATCAGTCTAACGTGTCTTGCACTCCAAGGCTCCGAGTACATCGGTGACTCCTTCGTATCCTTACTTTATTCGGCATGGGCCTCCATTCTGGATCCATCTAACTAGGCCGCCCAGCAGGCCATGGTCCTTGCTACCAAATGTGGGCCACCCGGGTTATCCGTATACGAGACATGCTATGAGGATACCCTTATAGCATATCCCCAACATTCTATTTTAGCATTTCCTTTCCCTTTTAAAAGAATCTATCAACATCAACAGTGGCACCATACTCATGACACATAGTCTAAAGCGTGTATAGTCAAATACTAATACCTTTGGACTTTCTTTGAAGTTGAACACCATCATCAAATGTTTGGTTGTCGTGCTGGTGGCACAACAGATGCCATGGGTAGGATTAAGTTGGGGGCCAATGGATGCTAGGGGGATTCAGGGAGGAAAGATGTAGTGATTTCTACACTCTGAACACTAGAACTTGATCTTTATTCAATACCAATGGAGCTACACTTGCTCCTCGAGCTGGTTGAGCGAGAGGAAGAAGAAGCTACCTCTAGTGCTAAGTCAAAAATGAGTCGATCCCCTCGCTCAGGGAACCCTTCCCCTCCTTATAAAGGAGTGGTCTGGTTCCTTATAGGGCTGACGTGGCAAGCATATTTGTGGAAGATGCTTGTCCCAAAGTAGTAACTCGGCTGCCTTCTTTCCGTGTCCCCCTTCTATCGATGGCAAAGACATAGAGCGCACCACATGTGAGCCTCGAGCCTAAGGACTGTCACCTCCGTGACCTTCTTCTGCTCCTCTGTTGCTCCATCCTTTGTCTGTAGCGCTTGGCACTGTGAAGATTCCTGAGGAGAGACAACGCGTGGTGTTGACTTCGTGTACGCCTTCTTCTTCTCGAGGAAGCTTCCTTTGACTCGGCCTCGCCCCGCATGACTTGGCCCGACCTTGACCTGCAGGTAGGATGCGTAATAGTTGTAGGACGACATAACTCATATGTCGGTCAAACCAGGTTTGAGCTACCTAACTCGGAATAAGTCGGACTTTATTAGGCCGACTCCTACAAGACTTGGACGGATCATTCCTTGACCCGGTACAGTTCACGAAGGCTCCTCCCTATTCTTACTTATCTTGACCCTACCTGGAGTCATCCTCCCAACATTAGTCCCCGAAGCTGGTGTGGTCTAGTCGATATCATTCAGCTAGATCACAACAGTTTCCATATATTCGGTCACCACGTTCATGTCTCCGACTCATTCTTTAGTTGGTGCCTCACTCGATTTATCTTTTATTGACTCGTTTTCTTCCTCCAAGGTATGACTCGTTGCTTGAATCATTTTTTCTTATCCGAGGCATCTCTTTAGTTTCTCTTGTAAGCTTTGTCCTACGTGTCTCAATCATTAGCTTTTTCTCATTTATTGTACACCTACAATGTTCACTGACATTCCTACAGTGATCACTGCGGGCGGTCATATCGACGCAGTGACTCTTCGATTGCCGCAACAGTCATGGTGGTTGGATCCCCTCCTGTGCCATGTGACCCCTCCTGTAGCTCCAATCGTCGTTCGTCAACACACGATACACGGGTTTATGTGGTAACCACGGAGCACCCACGATCCCACTATCTCTCGCCGCGTACGGTTATAAATGGCAGGAGAAGGGAAAGGGTTCGTTCACTTTCCCCACTCTCATCCTCTTCATATTCCTCCTCACGCCGTTGCCGCCGTGCTCCAGTTCACGCGACAGCGCCACTGTTATTTGGTCTTCTATCGCCGCTCCTCGTCTTCGCCTCTGGTCTCTACCGCTGCTCCTTCACTCTGCCACCACGCTCGCCGTCGTTGTGATGGGGCCCTGGACCTCAAGACCACTTCCCATCATCAACGATTCTTCCTCGGTTGGCTCCTCCGATGAGCCTATGTCGAGCTCACACATCGATGCCCTCATCGGAGAAGAAGATCTCGTCATGGGACTAGAGCGTGGCTTGTGGCAAGGATATATAGTCACCCGCCGAGAAATCGAATGGCTTCACAAGACCCGCCGAGTTCCCTCTGAGGTACAGTGTCGCTTACCCGGCAAGGAGTCCATCCCCATAGTCAAGGATGGTGAATACGTAGTCTTTATGTCACATTTCGCTAGAGGATTTGGTCTTCCCCTCAGTGACTTTGCCAAAGGTTTCCTAGAGTTCTTTGGTCCTCAGCCTCATCACTTGCCAGCTAATGCCTTTGCTTCTGTGTCGGCCTTCATTTCGGCTTCTGAAGGATACTTCGGCCTTTGGCCTTCCATAGTAGTTTGGTCCAAATTTTTCTAGATCCGAGCCAACGTCGTGCCGGATAAATCTTTGCATCCTTCTGAAAAATCTCTAACCCAATGCAGAGCTACATTCATGACACCCCGGAAAAACTCTTTGTTCCCCCGAGTCATAGGTCTAGAGTCCTATAAGATATGGCATAGATCGTTTTTCTATGTGAAGAATACCGACAAGGGGGATAATATCCGGCTCCCTGCCTTCTCAGTCTGCATTTCCTCTAAGAAAACTGGAATTATAATCCGAAGAGGACTGATGCTCTTGCCGAGGCATTCGAGCTCTGAATTAAAGAGTTCATACGGGTGGGGATCCATGGAGAAGACTTGATGGCTGCTTTTATTAGCAGCCGAATCTTCCCTTTTCACCTGCGATCTCATAAGCTTTTCTATATGAGCGGCCCTCTGGATCCCAACCAAGTCTCCACAATCGAACTTGAAGATGTTCAGATTCGGAAATGCGTCCGAGCTATCTTCAAGGCTGAAATGGCCGAAGATTGGGCGTGGGGCATGAAGCCCTTTTCCCATGATAACCCCCCTCTTCAGGTAACTTGAATTTGAGTCGCTCTACCCGAGTTATTTTTCGTTGTGCTATTGATCGTTCTGTCATTTTTTGTTCATCCTTTTCACAGAAATTTGATGAACAAGCTTCAGAAGATACCGAGGTGCTCGCTATTCCTTGGAGCGATGATCGTGGCAACACGGATAATGGGGAACTAGATTCGGAGGAGTTTATCCCCAAACCCAAAGCTGATCCTGCTTGTACTCGGGGAAAAACCTCGACCCGTGCTGACGAAGGTGACTCGGACGATATCCAAATTGTTGAGGTAGTTGCCACGGTGCCTATATCTTACGCATTGCTGGCTCATTCTTTCCCAGCTAACCTGGCTGGTCAGGTGCACGAGGCTAAGCCCCTTGCCACCGAAGCTCCCCCTTCGTCCAAGAAATGTGCCGCTTCAGACGATCCCTCCGAGGCAGCTCCCAAAAAATGAATCAAGAGGTCCACCCAGAAACATCTGCAGCGGAAAGTTATGCCTGGGGTTTCTGCGTGAGTCACTTTATTCGGACTAGGTTACTATTTCTTGTTTATCTCTTTCTGTTTCTGATTTTGTTATCTTTTTTATCTCGTCAGGGCCCCACTTTCTGCCAAACCAAGTGGCCTGAGTATGACTTCCCGGGTTACTCGGCCACCCTCGCCACCTATACAAGATAATGTCCAGGCCCCGAGTCCTTCTCGCGACGATCCTCCTCCAATGCCGACTAACAGTCCACCTCGGCGGGAGGGGGTTGAGGTTGCATCTTATCAAGGCGCCGACATTGCTATGCCAGATCAATCGAATGATCCGGCACCTACCACCGATGTCCCCATGATTCCTCTTGTTAAGGACACTCCTGTCGAGGTTGCTATTCCTTTTGCTCCTGCTTCAGGTGTCGTTGGCTCGGCTTTGCAGACCAGTGCTCCAAGTTCAGCTCAGCCCGCCCGGTCTTGATCTGCTGCCGAGGCTTCCGTTAAGGTCAAGAAGGATACTACTGCTATACCAATTCCGGCCCAGAAAGCTAATCCGAGCTCCGTTCAACCGAGTGTTGCTGATATGCTTCATAAGGGAGCTTCTGTCTCAAAATCCGGGTCTTCCCCCATCGCCGGCACACAAATTGTGCTTCATAAGAGCCTGGAGGCCGAGGTAGCTGCCCAATAGGCACGGGAGGCAAAAGGTAAAGTTCTAACGCGCACGGAGAGCGGCGGGTGTCTTGGATCTTTGATATAATATGCCAATAATTAGAACAAAGCTGACAAGGTCGAGGGTAATCCGAGTAACCAGCCTTTCCAGCTATTCGAAATTAGCAGTCGTTTGCATTTGGCAGCCAAAGTTGTTCTTGAGAGTGATAAAATGAATGAGGTGCGTGCTTCCGTCTATGCTTTATTTTCTGCGCATAATACACTATATGCCCACTAGTCCCCGAGCTTTCGACCTAATTGCCTTGTTATTTGTCCGGAAGTTCTTACTGTTAAAGCGTAGTTACTTATAAATTAAGCTCATCACCTAAGTTTGAGTCAAGTTTTACTTGATTCGAATTACTTATCTTTGACTATCCAGTCATTTAGATCTGAGTTAAGTTTTCACTTGACTCGGATCTTTTTGGGTTTAGCTTCGAATATCTAGCCACCTAGATCTGAGTGAAGTTTTCCTTCATTCGGATCTTTGAGGTTTAACTTCAAATATCCAGCCACCCAGATTCGAGTTAAGTTTTTACTTGACTCTGATCTTTTGGGGTTTAGCTTTGAATATCTAGCCACCTAGATCCGAGTTAAGTTTTACTTGATTCGAACCTTCCAAATTTAACTTTGCGTATTCTTCCTTGTATAACTCGCTGTTATCTTAGGTTGCTCACAATCGACGCACCGCCAAATTCCAGAAGCTGCTCATTTCTCATAGGAAATTGCAGGTCAAGTATGACGAGATGGTTCCCATTATGAAGAAAACAGGTAAATCATTCACCGTGTACACTAAAATTCTTTGTTCAATTCTTTGGTTCTCAACTAACTTGTGATTTGTCTTTACTTAGCCAATATTGACACTCAAAATTCTTTGCTGACGAAGAATATTACCATTCTTGAAGGTTAGTCGTCCACCCTCTCTTTACTTGTTTCCCTCCATTTTTGAACTTTTGTGAGTATCTTATAGTACCCTTCCCTCGGCTCTGCCGGATTATAAAATTCCACAGCATCGCATCAAGAGTGTATACCCATGCCTAATATGATCACTTCTAGAGAAAAGGCTATAGGAGACATGCTTATGCGAGGCACATTTAGACCATATGCGCCACCTATAAAATAGGCGAGGCACACTTCTTCTCCATGCGCCTCTAGTATAAAAATAGGCGAGGCGCATATGATAAGAATGCGCCTCCTATAATCCCTGTACGGACTAAATCTAGCAGCCCCATATTATGCGAGGCGCATTCCAGTCATATGCGCCTCCTATATATTAGATAGGCGAGGCGCATATGGGCAGAATGCGCCTTGCATAATCTGTGTGGGCTCGCGTGTTGGTAGGTGCACGAATATGCGAGGCGCATATGGTTATATGTGCCTCCTATATTTGATAATATGCGAGGCGCATATGGTCATATGTGCCTCAAGTAACTCCTGCGGGCCCGGGCGGAGGTAGGTGGCCGCATATGCGAGGCGCATATTGCTATATGCGCCTCCCATAGTTTGAATTATAGGAGGCGCATATTGTGCAATATGCGCCTCCTATAACCTGGCACCACTTTTTTCCAGCTTTTTGCAGATGGAGCCAACTACCACCCCACTCACTTGTGTCACTTCTTCCTCCTCCACCAAGACAAATATTTTATAGTTTATATTATGTTTGGACAATGTTTTTACAAGAAAAATGGCTTTTAAAAAATTCCAAAAAATGTGTAGTATATTTTATAGTTTATATTATGTTTGGACAATGTTTTTACAAGAAAAATGGCTTTTAAAAAAATTCCAAAAAATTTGTTGCCACCAGGATTCGAACCTGGGTGGCCATGGTTCAGATTAGCACAAGGCATGTAACCAATGGGCTCCTATGTGTTTCTTAATAGAAAAGAGGGCACTGCTCTATTTGAATAGGTCTGTAGAATACGCGAGGCGCATTATTGCCAGATGGGCCTCACATAAGCTGGTACCTCGCATAATAAGGACCAACGAGATTCCTCTTTCTCTCTCACGCACACAGTAACCTAACATTTTTGTCGTGCCGCCGTCGTCCCCTTCCTGCCGCCGTCCATGCCCGCAGCAGCCCGCCGTCCGCGCCTGCAGCAGCCCATCGTCGAGGTGAGCCCCGACCCCCTTCCCCTCTCCTTCCCCTTCCCCTATCCCTCTTCCCCTCTCCTGACATCTCGGCCACCATCCACAGGGGTCGACGAGCACCTCACCTGTGACCCGTGGAGGAGCACCTCGCCCTCGCGACCCGCCCTCCCCGTGGAAGGAGGAGCCCGACGCCTCCCGCCTCGTGGAGGAGGAGCCCGCCGCCGCCCCGTCAAGGAGAAGCCTGGCGCTGCTGCTTGAAGACCTGCTGCCCGTGGACAGCTCCTGCCGCCAGCCACCCCGTCCGCGCCTGCAGCAGCCCGTCGTCGAGGTGAGCCCCGACCCCCTTCCCCTCTCCTTCCCCTTCCCCCTATCCCTCTTCCCCTTCCCCTGCGATTGGGGAGACGAATTGGTGGATGAACTCAGTCATCAGCATCCCTCTGTATGTAGTACTACGAAAGGAGATGCAACAAGATGTGCATCTGCTTGCTTGCAGATTCCCCAGTTCTGGATACTCGGATGGGACTCTGCTCCAGGTAGAGGGGATGCAGGTCACGTTTCTGAAAGATGAAGAGCAGCAGCCTGCCAGAGTGGAGATTCGGCAAGCGTGTCCGGGCATCAAGGTGCCTGCATCTCCGCCCGGTCCTCCTCCTCCTCCTCGTTCCCCATCACCAGTGCGGCTTCCACCGAATCCTCGCCTCAGATCTGCGGTTGCTACACCGGTGAGTTGATGTGGGAGACAAAGAAGTTGAAGGGGAGGGCGTTAGTCTAGTTCTTGAGATTGAAACTATGTTGGGGGGTAATGGCTACGTGTCTCAACTACTGGGTTAAAAGTTTAACTCCTGCTGCTGCAAGGATCTTGCCTGCCCTCATTTCAGAGGGTTTGTGTTTGAAGTGTTGGTATATTTATTTCAAGAAATTACTTAGTTCAGTGGATGATACAATCATTGATAGTTATTCTCAGGAAGTTTCAGTTCGGTGCAATAACATGATTTTATTTTCTGAGATAAGTTATAGAACAGTGGTCATTCAAAGTTTTACATTGACTAGCAAGTGCATTTCTGTGATAAATGACCAAACTTTGCTGTGATGTTAATTTTGTTGTTGCCTCCAGTAACTAAATCCAATCCTTATATACGTACCTGATTTGAAATCCATCTAGCATAGTCGTACAAACTAGGCAAAGCAAGACCTAGCTGCAGCGTACTTATATATAATTAGATCCATCATTTGATAATTCTCTACAATCAGATTTGACATGTTTCCCTAGTGTTGTTTTTAGTACATGGGAAGCATGATGTTCTGTTCTAAAGATCGAGATATTTCTGACGCACATTATTAAGATTTCTATCATACTTGAACTGACGTGTAAAATATGATCGCCTTATTTTTTTCTTGCATACAAATGATGTAGCATGATTACATTTTTCATGATTAAGTTAACTGATATATGTAGTAGCTAAAGTGGAGATGCTGGTCTATTGGATTTTTTTTTTGTCACGGTCATGAAATTTTAGCTTGAAATGTTGTAGTTGCAGAAGGCTAATTACGGTTGTATGTGAAAAGTTGGGAGCATTATTTTCTCAATTGTCAAATACTGGATGATTTTTAATGTTCAGAACATGACATGCTTGTATATGGAAACTTGGTAACCTTATGTACCCAGTTGTTAGATCTCTCCTCTTCATTCAAAGTATCTCTCTTTATGCAGGTAGCGACACGGGAAGACGCATTGCAGCTGTATTTTACACGTCATGAGCAGGAAAATGGACTACAGCAGCAACAACAGCGGGAGAGAGACTGCAGCAGGGGCAGCAGCAGCAGGAGCAAGAAGATGCCGGAATGGCTGGAGGAAACGAAGGTGATGCTTCCATACCAAACTAGGAATGATGATGTTCAGTTTTTACAACTTGTTTGCTTAGTTTTGTTTAGTTGATCGCTGCAGCGTGCTAGCTATATATCTTGAGTCAATAGTAATGCTATGCTATTCGGGGGCAACGAATTGTACCAACGCTATCTATGTACAATCTAACTCAATCAGGTGATTAGAACGTGATTTCTTACATTTTGTTGCACCCATATATATGCATGATTCTATCTTGTGAACTGCTAGCTATTGCTTTCCACTGACATAAGTAATATCATCTTTATTATGTGTAGGAGATGGCGAGGAGGTGTTATGTCGTGTACATCGGTCGGGTTCCAGGTGTGTACGAGGAGTGGAAAGACTGCCAGAAGCAAGTGAACAACTTCTCGGGCAACAACTACCAAGGCTATGAGAGTAGAGAGGTGGCGGAAGAGAAGTGGAGGAGGCATGGAAGGAAGAAGTGGAGGAACTTCCTCGTGATCACCATCTTGTTGCTCTTCATGGTAGGTTATGTGTTCTACTTCATCTAGGTAGAGCTACATCGTTGGAGTTGTAATGTGATTGTGAACTTGTACTCGGAGGTGTAATGTGATTGTGAACTTGTACTCGGAGGTGTGAACTTGTGGTACAAACACTTGATGTATGAACTTGTATGTCATGATTGATGTGTAATGTATTGTATTCATGTTGGTTCTATTATGCTTTGGCAAATTGCAAGTTTCTGAAAAATTCTATGCTCTTTATACTGTATTCTGGACTATATTGTATATTTTATTTATAGTGGTCTGTAAAACTTGAATTTCGAAAATATTACCGGAGGCGCATATAGGACACTATAGGAGGCGCATATACTATAAATATACGAGACGCATTGTGAAACATATGCGAGGCGCATATTATATGCGCCTCCTATACTTCACATATGCGAGGCGCATACCTTCTTCGGAAACCCCGTATCTCAGGCGGCTGCTTCTACGGAAGCCGAGGTGCCTCCGGTGGTAACCGAGACACCTACTTTAGAGACCCATGTACCTGCAGCTACCGTTTCTCCCCCTGCCGATGATCTGGCTGTAACCAATCCTTGAGTTGGAAAACTTCTTATTTTCCAAGTCCCCGATATGCCGGGCGTATGTTGTTCTAAGACAAGTTGGTCCTTTTGGTACTGTGCGTTCTATATAACTTTGGAGTTTCTCATATTTTATGCTTGCCGTTAAGATGTTAGTATTCCGAGTTAATTGTCTGGCGTGCGTCTCTATTTGTGATTTCTAATCTGCTGGTTTGAAACAAATAGATCTGATTATCCGATTTGATGTTTGAAGATGAGTGTTTGGGTCAATATACCACAGTAGTCATATAAAAGATAATAGAAGATGATTCGGCTTGCGTATGGTTCATTCCTTAGTCTCTTTTCATATGTTGGATCTTCCGTTGGCTCTTATCTCGCTTATCATGAAGTATTTTTCTAGACAATAATAAGACAGTGATTTAGCCTCTGGTGTCAACACATTACTAATTCGATTTGAGGATTGAACATATAAGCCATCCGACGTACGAATATAATGATAAATAACGTGGGTCAGTCCCCGAGTCACTGCTCGTGCTGCCGAGGTTTCATTCATTAATTCATTTCCAACATACCATATATATATATAATATAACGACAAATAACATTGGGCAGTCCCCGAGTCATTGCTCGAGTTGCCGGGGTCTCATTCACTGATTCATTTCCAATATATCAAATACATAATATAAGGATAAATAACATGGGGTAGTCCCCGAGTCATTGCTCGAGTTGCCGAGGTTTCATTCATTGATCTATTTCTGACATACAAAGCCGACATATGACAATACGGGATACACTTCCTCTAAGTGTAGAATGGACGAAGTAAAGCTACATTCCATGGTCTTTTTGACTCGTCTCCGGATTTGTCCGTCTTATTCTTCTCTGGTGCTTGAGCATCTATAAGATAGTATGCATCATGATGCAGTACTTTGCTCACGATGAACGGGCCCTCCCATGGAGGTGACAGCTTATGCATGCCGGCTATGCGTTGCACGAGCCGAAGCACCAGATCTCCCTCCTTAAAAACTCGCGGGGTTTACTTTCTTTCTATGGTAGCGTCTGAGGTCTTGTTCATAAAGGGCTGATCTGGACAATGTCAATTCTCTTGCTTCTTCTAATAAGTCGACATTGTCTTGCCGAGATACTTCATTTACATCGGCGTTTGTGTATTGTGCGATTCTGGGCGAGTCGTGCACTATGTCGGCTAGTAGCACAGCTTCTGCCCCATATACAATAAAGAAATGAGTATATCCCGTTGATCTATTCGGGGTGGTTCTTAAACTCCATAGCACGGCTGGGAGTTCCTCAATCAAACAACCCGCCGACCTTTGGAGTGGCTCTAAGAGCCGAGGTTTTATTCCGGATAATACTAGTCTGTTCGACCTATCCACTTCTCCATTCGATGCTGGATGTGCTACTGATGCAACATCGAGCCTTATGCGCTTATCTCGGCAGAATCGAGCAAAGGCCCCCTCAACAAAATTTGTGCCATTATCCGTGATGACACTGTGTGGGTATCCATATCTCAGAATTATATATTTAAGGAATTTCACTCCTGTGGGCCCGTCACATTGTCTTATTGTCTTTACCTCTATCCATTTCATGAATTTGTCCACCATGACTAAAATGTTAGTCATGCCGCCATGAGCCGGCCTATACGTACCTACCATATCCAGGCACCATACAAAAAATGGCCAAGTGATGGGTATTGTTTTTAACTCGGAAGACGATATATGTATTTTTCTATCATTTCATGCGCCGGGGCAACTGTTTCATCAATTTCCATCACTTCTCCTGACATGATTTCTGCCGAATTTCCTGGATCAGTTCCCGGGTTTGCCGAGTCAGTCCCTTGGTTATTCGGCTCATTTTCCTTATCAATTTCCATTAGGACAAACTCGGATTTTTGATCTGTTGAGAGACGGATTAATTCGGACTCTGGGAAAGCTATGATTGATGGCTTTGTTAGGTGTTCTAAGGCGATACTAGGTGGAATCGATTGTCTGGTTAATCAAAGTTTTGACAGGGTATCTGCAGCGTCGTTTTCTGCCCGAGGTATATGATGAAATTCACACCCATCGAAATAAGCACTAATATTTTCCACATAAAACCTATATAAGGCCATGTTTGCATCCAATGCATCCCAACTTCCTGATACTTGCTGGACTACGAGACCCGAATCACCGAAGCATAAAATCCGACATATGCCAATTTCTTTCGCCATTTTTAGGCCATGGACAAGCGCCTCATATTCGGCTACATTGTTTGATGCAGCAAAGTGTATTTGTAACACGTACTTCAGCTGATCTTTCTTCGGAGAGGTTAATACTATCCATGCTCCAAACCCATTTCTTAGTTTGGATCCATCAAAATGCATCGTCCAATAATTCGGATCTGGCAGTGGGGGTTCATATTGCATTTCGGCACTTCGGCATTTCCATCCTTTCAACTGCCCGAATTTTAGTCTGATTTGCCTCTATACCTCGGCTAGACACAAGGAAACCGAGTAACTTTCTGGCTGGTACACCAAAGGTACATTTTTCCAGGTTGAGCTTCATTCGGAATCTTCTTAGATTTGCGAATGTTTGCCGGATATCTTCCAGGAGCGTATGGCTCTCTTTGGTTTTTATTACCAAATCATCAACATATACTTGAACATTTTTTCCAATCCAATCATGCAAACATTTTTGCATACACCTTTGTTATGTGGCTCCTGCATTGCGCAGGCCGAATGGCATGGTACGATAGAAATAAGCCCCATACGGGGTGATAAATGAAGTTTTTATTTGATCGGCCGAGTTTAACGGTATTTGGTGGAAGCCAGATACGTGTCTACAAATGATAACAGTTCACAACCTGCGGTTGAATCAATAACTTGGTCTATCCTAGGCAAACGAAAAGGATCCTTTGGACACGCCTTGTTAAGGTTCGTGTAATCGATGCACATACGCGAAACGACAGCTACGTTTGGATCATCCTTCTTCTTTTCAACTAACACCGGATTAGACAGCCAATCCGGATGAAGTACTTCCATAATAAACCCAGCTGCAAGGAGCCTAGCTATTTCATCCGCTATGATTTTTCTCCTATCTTCGGCGAAGTAGCAGAGAGATTGCTTCACCGGCCTTGCTCCTAGCCTTACATGCAAAGAGTGCTCAGCCAACTCCCTCGGTACTCCTTGCGGGTCTTGCGTAGACCATGCAAAGATATTCCGATTCTCACGGAGGAAGTTCGTGAGCTAGCTTTCCTATTTATCATTCAGGCCAGCACCAATGGTAATGGTGCGCTCTGGGAATTGATCATCAGTCTAGATTTTTATTGTCTCCTTAGTCGGCTGGAAGGACACACTTCCATGTGGGTTAGCAAGTGTCGGCATATTAAGCTATGCCGACCGGGCCAAAGATGCGACCTCCTGAATTCTCTTTTTCTCCCTTGTGATCACCAAAGACTTGGCCAAATTTGATCTGGCCGAGGCACACTCCATCGATCTCCTGTAATCTCCGGCTACTATGATTACTCCTTGTGATCCTGGAATTTTCATCTTCAAGTAACTAATGTGACAGCTAGCCATGAATTTAGACAATGCCGGTCATCTGAGTAATGCATGGCAACAACTCTCTAGATCCACTACCTCAAACTCCAAACTCTCTGCTCTGCAATTCTCCCTTGTGCCGAATAAGAAGTCTACTCAGACTTTCCCAATGGGCTCGCAGGACAATCCAGGGACTATCCCATGAAAAGTTGTCTTGGTCGACTGCAGCATATTCAGAGAGATGCCGAGTTTGTGCATTGTATCCTTGTACATAATATTGATGTTGCTGTCGTTATCTATCAGCACCTTTGAAAATTTCACATTGATGCTGGGTCCGACAAACGTCGGGTCCAGCACCAAAGCATACGACCTAGGGTTTGGCATGATCTTGGGATGATCCCTGATGCTCCAAGTTATCTCTTGATCTGACTAGTGCATACCTCGGAATTGCTGGCATAACTGTGTTCACTTCCATATGCTAGCGCTGTACACTCTGTCTGTCTTGTTGTTCTGTAGTGAATACATAGTGTGACTGATGGTTCTCTCTGTACTCATTGCATCCATTATTACTGGGGTTGCCTCTGCCAGCTTAGCCTTGATTCGCCACATGGTGAACCGCATCCCTCCAGTCATGATTCTCATACCTCAGAGGTGGTGGGGGTAGCATCAATTGTTGTGCGTTTCCTCCTGTAAGTTGTGGTTGCTGTGAATGGTGAGGTTGCTTCTATGGCGCCTGTATTGCTGTTGAGTTTCCCATTGCATTCTTCATCCAGGCACACTGACGAGTTGTGTGGTTGGCTGGTTTTGCCGGTTGGGCGTGTGGAACTTACATGGTTGATCCAGCATTGACTCAAACGTGTACTTCGGCCTCTCCTTCCATTGCTTCTTTTGTTCAGCAGTCCATTTTTTCGTCATTCCTCGACGTCCACTGCTGGGAACTGTTTTTCTGGCATTAATTGCTCCCTACACCTGGCTGATTTTGAGTTACTGCTGCTACTTGGTTTGAACTGTACCTATAATCCAGCATGTCCTCTCTTCTTCTGCCTCTGAATTCATTCCTCCTAGATGATCATGCGCCATCGCGAGCGTAATGGTCATGCTGCTCATGATGTCTTGCTGACATAAGCTCGGGCTGAGTTGGATCACCCAGTGCATATGAGTCGGCTATTCTGATTGTCTCGGCCAACGTAGTCGACATATCTCTTTGTAGCCTTTGCCACAACACACTTGCATATCTGCAACCTTGTGCAAACCAAGCAATTGCTTGTGATTCAATCACCCCTTCGCAAGAGTTTCTGAGGTTGCACCACTGTGTCAGGAATTCTCTATCGGTCTCATTCGGTCTCTACTTGCACATTGGCAGCTGCTGAAGCCTATTCGGCCTCTTGTACGTGCTGGTGAAGTTGCTGACGAACATCTCCTCAAAGTCCAACCAGCAATTGATACTTCCTGCAGGCAAGTTGTTCAGCCATACCCTGGCCGGCCCCTCCAACATTTGGGGCACATACCTCACAGCCCATCTCAAATTTCCTCCTACAATCTTCACTGCAGTGGCATAATCAATCAACCAGTATTGTGGCTTGGTACTTCCGTTATACGTTTTTGTGCCTCTCGCCAGCTGGAAGTTTGGGACAGGTGGTTCGCTCATGATTCGGGGCCCAAAACAAGACGGACCAGGAGGACCTTGCTCTTCCAATAATTCAGACCGTTACAGCCTATCAAGTTTCATCCTCGCATCATTCGGCGGCAAATTCCTCTATGCAGCTCTTTCTTCCACCATATGGTGGTTTTTCCCAGCAAATCCGACATTCTCCATTTCCAAATAACCATCATTGTATATGTTTTGCACCGGGTTAAGTGGTACATGCCCTACATCCCTTCCTTAACGTTGTTCATGCCTCGGATGATGATCTTGCGGGTGGTAATGCCTTCCTTCAGTCGGGTTATTACCCTCGGGATTTCCTCTTCCGAGGTTCCCATGTTCTCTATTGCCGCGACCGGGGTTTCTATCACCACAGTTACCTCGGCTTCCATTACCTCTATTTTCATTTGCTTTTTCGGCCACTTCTAGATCATAGGGTACAATCTGTTTGTTCATTTTCCTGAGGTCACTGCCTTATTCTTTCGTAATCCATTTTTGGGTGAAGATGTTGCAGCATCTGATAATGCCAGGGTAGCTCCAGCCGAATGAACCAATCGTGAACCTCCCGGCTTTGCCGGATTAGCCCTGAGTATCTCCTCATTTTGCTGGTTTGCGATGCGCACCAGCTCATTAACTCTTTGTTGTTGCTTTTTCCGGGCCTCCCCGGTCAATCCCTCCAACTCTAAAGTTGCTGCATTTGCCGCCATGAGGTTCTTTGTCGGGGTACTGTACCTCGGCAGCCCTGGGTCAGCCGAATCACCCTGTTGAGACTCATGCTCTTTGTCAATATCACTAAGGAGGTTCTTTCCTTTCATCCTTAGATCATCCATACGAGTAGGAGCAGTGTATAGATTATTCGCCCTAGCATATTCTCGCAAGGTCCTATTAAAGGACTCCTGCAGTGAAGATACTTTCTTAGCCTCTTCTAACATTTTCAACCTAGTCTCTTCTAACTCGGCCTGTGCATTTGTCGGGTTCGCAATAGGTGCTACAGGTGTTGTTAGGTTATCTATGGATGCCGCAAGATATTCTCCGTCCTTTCCAGTGGTGGCCACCTTACTCTGGGCGCCTTGGGGGTTACCTCGTGCACCTCGAGTGCATTCACCGCTAAAGGATCTGTTGTTGCTTGCTTTGCGGCTGCCGGCTTAGCCGTTTCCGGGTCTGTCGTCACTGGGTTCTTGCTTGGTCCGGCTACTGCTCCCTCTACTGGTACCGGTGCCATCATCATCACCTCGACGCTGCCTGCGAGGCGAGTGTTACGCGGGCCGCTGACAGCGCTGAGGGGAGGCTCTCCCGCGAGGATGACTCGGTGTGGGTAAACGTGAGATGTGTCAATGCCGACATAGATCTTGTGGGCGCCAAGGTTGATGAAGATGCCGTTGCGCGGGGGTGGCCTTGCTCCGAAGCTGCCAACATTGTCGCTGACGTAGTCCCAGATGTCGAATCTCTGGACTAAGCCGGAGACGATGCGCTCGCATGTGTCAATTAAGTTTCCCGTGTAGATCTTGACTCCAACTAGCACTGTTGCTGGCCCCACGGTGGCTTGAACTTGACCTGCAGGTAGGATGCGTAATAGCTGTAGGCCAAAATAACTCATATGTCGGCCGAACCAGGTTTTAGCTACCTGACTCAGAATAAGTCGGACCTTATTCGGCCGAGTCCTACAAGACTCGGCCGGATCATTCCTTGACCTGGTCCAGTTCACGAAGGCTCCTCCCTCTTCTTACTTATCTTGACCTTACCTAGGGTCATCCCCCTAACATTGGCATTGTTTCGAAACCATTCTTTAGTAATCTTTTAGTGTAGTAAACATTTTACCTACATCTTATATTCATCATTATCATGACAACTTTCATAATCAAGCTACTATGGCTTATAAAGGTGAATCACGAGTATAATTTTAGTTCCAAAAAACTTTCTGGAGCATTAGGACGCCTAGCGTCTCCAACCTTCGCAAATTCTCATACAAAATGAGAACATGTATTTTGCTAAATTATATTCTATCATATTGCAACCAAAACAGTGTTTTCAGATATCGCAATATCTTCCACACATGATGGTTTCTCAAAAACATTTCTTTCAGCTCCTAGATAACCTTGATATTAAAACAATCTTTTGAATATCAAGAATCATGGGCAAACATGATACTTTAGATACTAACACTGTAATTGTTGCTCTTGATTTAATACTAATTATTAAACTTCACGGAGTAAACGGAGTTTGTTGAAAGTTTGCAGTAGGACTTTTAAACTTTAGATTGACACTCAAAACAATATGATACCAGTTTGTAAAGTAACTATCCAGAATTCTATACTTCTATTATATGAATTATGACTAAGCATAAGGTGGTGAACGGATGCCAATGACTACAACAATTATGAAAATTCACTTTGATTTAATTTATGATAAATTGTGTTCAACTTTAATCATATTACTATTTGAACTCCCACTCAAAACAACATCCCTCACGTTGCCTTAGTGATTAAACGAACCAAATCTAGTACACCGAGTCCGATCATCATGAGATTAGATGTAGCTTCAAAGGCTGACAATCAACATGTTCATCATATCATTCATATGACTCATGCTTTACCTTTCGGTATTCCATATTCTGAGACCATGTCTATACATTCTAGAATCGTCAAGGTTAACCTTAGTATCTTCATGTGCAAATATGGCTTGCACCCATTGTATGCACACGTAGAATCTATAACACCAGATCATCACGTGATGCTTCGAAACGGCGAGTCTTAGCAACGACGCCTTCTAAGGACGAACACTGTATTACTTGATATCTAGTGAGAGGGATCATCTTATAGTGCTACCGTCGCGATCTAAGCAATATAAGATGCATAAAACATTAAGATCACATGCAATTCATAATTTGTGATATGATATGGCATTTATTTTTGTCCTTTGATCTCCATCTCCAAAGCATGGACATGATCTCCATCATCACCAGCATTGCGCCAAGGTCCGTGGCGCCTCTTCATGGTTCTCAATCACTAATAGCAACTATTACAACTACTTGGAATAAATCTATTACATGATGAATAGACACGTAGGTCATAACAAATTTAAAGACAACTAATGACCCACAAGTATAGGGGGTGTATCTTAGTACATTCAAAAAATAGGAGTGTCGATCCCAACAAGGAGCAGAGGGTGTTGACTAGTGGTTTGGAGCAGGAAATCTCTATAAATACTTAACAAACGGATTTTTAGGGGTTTTTGATAAAGCAAGGAAATAAAGTGCAAGTAAATAAAGACAGCAAATAATTGCAGCAAGTGGACCAATCCTTTCTTAGCAAAGGACAAGCCGGTGGTAATACTTATGAGGACCAAACGTTCTCGAGGACACATGGGAATACTGCCAAGTTCTTTCGTTTCATATAGTTTATTAATCTTCTTTGGTTTGGTAAGTGTTGCGTGGGTTAACCTGTGCTAATGTACCAACCTTACTTGGACTAATACATAATTGTGATTAAACCCCTTGCAAGCATCCACAACTACAAGAAAGTAATTAAGATAAAAACCTAACCACATCCTTAAACTCTGAGATCCTACACTCCATTGTGCAAAGGTTTCCTAACGGGGGTTCAGGTTTCTGTCACTCCAGCAACCCCACAATTAGTATCCAAATACACAATGAATTCCCTTAGGCCCATAAATGGTGAAGTATCATGTAGTCGACGTTCACATGACACCACTAGAAGAATAGCACCACGACTTAAATATTAAACCATTGAATAATACCTCAACACAATTCCACTACTAACAATATGACTTCTCCCTTGTCCTCAAGAACTAAACGAACTACTCACGAGACATCATATGGATCAAGATCAAAGATGATATAATGATGAATAACAATCTGAACATAAACAATAATTCAATGGTTCCACTCACAAGCATCAACTACAAAAGTAATCAACACCGGGAAAGTTTCCCTTAAGGACTATGCAAGATTCGCAACTGTTACAGCGGGATGGAGTAGTGATGATGGTGCTGGTGGAGATGGTGGTGTGGATGATGATAATAATCTCAATGAAGTCTAGCTTGATGACGGTGTTGATGGCGACGATCTCCCCTCTCCGGGAAGGAATTTCCCCGGTAGAAATCTGTCTGCCGGAGAGCTCTTTCTATCTCTGTGGTTTCTTCCCCGCAGAGGCGTCGGAATCTTTCTAGTTGCTCCATGAACTTTAGGGTTTCGGGAGGAAGATATAGGCGAGAGGGAGAATCAGGAGGTAGGCTAGGGTGGACACACCCCTGGTGGCGCGGCCCAGGGTGGCCCGCGCCTGGGGGTGTTGGCAATATGCCCTAGAGGCAATCATGTATGATGATTTTTTCCCATTGTATTCATAAAGTTTTTAAGTTGTACTTGTATGATCATCTAATGTATATCATTGAATATGTGATTTGGTTGTGGAACTATAAATACCTGTTTTTTGTACTAAATGTCCTTGGTCATTGAGGTTGTGCTGGACACACAACTTAGACCAATGTGAAAGTCGGCTTGATGACTCGGTTCCACTTGTCATGGGCATGGTGATGCTATTCCGATTTACACAGATTCGTCTAAAGAGTTTAGCAAGTCGTATTGATCCATATTGAGGTACAACGAACAAGTTGTCATTTTTATATCTCAATCAATGTAATCCTTAGACCTGAGGTTGTTGCACAGTCCGAGTTGAGGATCACCGACTTAGATTCTGTCAAACGCTGATCCGTAACTAGGCAGTTATAGAGGCAGAGTTCGGGTCGGCTGAGAATCAAGATGCGTGATGTGAATAACCAAGATGGTATTTTGCCCCTCCACTTGGAGATATATTCTCTGGGCCCTCTCGGATGATATGATTCGGAAAGCATGGCGTTGCACGACTTAGTTAAGTGTTAACCGACGTGTCGACTAAGAGTTGGTCGGATGAATCACTTATCTTGGATTGAGAAGAGAGTCAGACTATTTAAGGGATGACAATTATTCGCCTATAGTATGACAAGGTATATCGTGAGGCAAAAGGGACTCGGACGCAAGTCGCAATGGAAAGGCAAATCGTCATGCCTCTTTGGTAATTGGGAGTCGACACGTTCTGCTAGGAGCCGCTACCGACTGATCGATTGAGAGTCGGACTCCAATCGTGTCCAAGTTTCCATGAGCCTGCGGGGTCACACACTTAAGAGCGGGAGCAAGTTCGAATTGGATTAGAACCGGAAATCTGGTTGGGTTGGACCTGGGCCGGATTTCGACTAAGCCAGTGAGTCGGACTCACGGTGACTAATATTATATGGGCTTTAGTGAATGGTCCAGGAGTGAGTGGAGCCCACATCCACTCCCTATATATAGTGGGGCGTAGAAATCCAGTGGGATTGATTGGTTAGGTAATTCCATGTGTTGGAAACCCTATCTCCATAGCATTCTTGCCGCCGTAACGAACCTAGCAGTTCACCGCTGGCGCTCCTCCTTGTACGTGTGGATACCAGCAGAGGTGTTGTATGATCAGCACCAGGACGATCGTGATCGGATCAGATCGTGAGGACTGCACTTCATCAACAGACGTGCTTCATTAGTAATCCACAAGTGCGCGTCTAGTGGTAATCCTCGTGGCCTTCTACCTCAGCTAGATCTTGGGATCACCATGTTAGAGGAAAAAGTTTTGTTCATCTCTACGTGGCCCAACAGTGGTATCAGAGCGATAGCTTCTGGTTTTAGGCTCGAGATCGCGCATATGTGATATGCGGTTAGCTATAGATTGGATCTATGTGTTTTTTTGGTGGTCGATCTATTTGATAGTTCGGTTTTGTATGAGGTTTATTGGATCAACTATACTCGGGTAATGGTAGATCTAATTTCCGTGATCATACTGCTGAGGTCGTGGAACGACATACCCCTACCGCTAGGTATCCGCCATCAGGGTAGACTGTGACACGTAAATCCAAAAGCGGTGATCAAAGATCAAAGAGTTTGATCGAATCGGAACAATGGTCAGAATCCATGTCCTGACCGTAGATGAGATCTACATTTTCGAAAAAATCGTCGGGCACTGCCTGCACTCGCAAGGGGCGCTACCCCTTCGATCCCCGCCTGCTATTCGGCTAGCAGGACTGTCGGCTTCACCCTATCGTAGCGCCTTAGATGTCATTGCGAGTTTCACAACGCTGGTAGATAGCGTATCTATGCATAACTTGTTTTTGTAGGAAGTTGTGAATGGAATGGTTCATGTTCATGTGATGTATGTGTGTAATCCATACGTGATATGTGAATCACGGTTTTGTCAGCCGGCTGGAGCCTAGGTGCTGTCATTTTATTGTATAATGACCTGTGTGTCAGATTCTCCGTGTGATTTACTTTACTAAGCTAGTGTAGCTGTGTGGAGAACCCGGATGACATGCAAAGTGATGTACATGTCGGTGACATGGAGTAAGACGGCAAGTGACAAGAGTTGGCACGATTCGGATTACAGGCTATGTGGAGATGGAGGTCGCCATGAAGAGAGCCATAACATTTCACATTATAATTGATTTATTTTGTGTTATTGATATGTCTCTGTTTTACCTCTATTAGATAGTCGATAAATTTAATCCCTCAAAGAAGGTCTAGTCGGTTTTCCCGCCAGTGTTTTCACCATCACAATTCGGACATTTTTGGTAGTGGGCTCATAAAATTGAGGTGCTGCCAATTCTTTCCAACTAGGTGGGTTTGAGTTGGACTCTTGCTGCGGAAACACTTGGTAAGCTAGACGGGTCTATCACAATGGTTGTGGGACTCGGGGAAAAGTCGGACGGGAGCCGGGGCATGTGATGCCACCCGACCAACATGAGTCGTATGAGATGCGATTGACAAGGATTTGTCTACCTAGATCACTTGGCGGCTAGCGTTGATGCTAAAGCTCACTAGTCGACTTACTTATCTAGAATCCTAAATCACTAAGCAACCATTGTAGGGGTGTTGGTTCTAGTGGGATCATAGAATATTAAAGTGTTTAATATGCTTGCTCTTTTATCAATACATGTCTTAAGTGTTTTGCATATTTTCTGTTGTAGATCATGGCACCAAATAGCAGTCACTCTCAGATATCCGGTTTTGCTTTGAGAACCATCCTTGAGAAAGATAAATTGAACGACACTAATTTTACCAACTGGTATCGAAATCTGAGAATTATTCTCAAACAAGAAAAGAAGGACCATGTCCTAGACAACCCACTTCCAGATGAGCCGAATGAGAATGCGACTGTCACTGCCACAAATGCCTACCGTCGGGCTAAGTATGAGTCGATGGATATTAGCTGTCTTATGCTTGCTCACATGGAACTGGACTTGCAAAAGCAGTTCGAGAATGTTGAGGCCTACGATATGATCGAAAGCCTCAAAAGTATGTTCTAGGCTCCGGCGAAGACTGAGAGGTATGAAGTCTCTCAGGCTTTGCTGAGTTGCAAGCTTAAGGATGGTGATCCACTGAGTCCGCATGTGATCAAAATTGTTGGTTATGTGCAGTCTCTAGAGAGGCTTGGCTACCCCATTAGCGAATATTTCGCTACGGATATACTTCTGAACTCTCTTCCTAGTGCATATGGGCAGTTCATTTTGAACTACCACATGGATGGTATGGATAAGAAGCTCACTGAATTACATGGGATGCTCAAGCAGGCAGAGGTGGATCTCAAGAAAGGCACCAATCATGTGTTGATGGTGCAGAATAAGGCTAAGTTCAAGAAGAGTTCTTGGACTAAGAAGAAGGCTAAGTCGGGAGGAAAGCAGGCTCAGGACCCGGTCCCAAGCGCTTCCTCTGGGACTAAGCCATCTCCTTCAGTCGGATCCACTTGCTTCTATTGCAAGGCGGATGGCCACTGGAAGATGCATTACAGCAAGTACTTGGCCAACAAAGCCAAGAGTGGGGGTATGACTTCCAACTCAAGTACACTTGTTGCAATGTTATAGACATATATCTTGCTGATGCACCTAATAGTTCTTGGGTATATGATACCAGATCAGTTATTCACATCTGCAACTCGTTGCAGGGACTGGTAAGAACTAGGACCATAGCAAGAGGCGAGGTTGATGTTCGAGTCGGCAACAAAGCGAGACTCGTTGTGCGGAAGTCGGCACGATGCAACTTCATTTACCTTCTAGATTGATTATGGAACTGAATAATTGTTATTATGTTCCAGTGCTGAGTCGAAACATTATTTCTACTTCATGTTTGATGAGGCAAAGCTATGAGTCAAATATCAAGAACAATGGTTGTTCTTTATATTTTAATGATATGTTTCTTGGCTTTGCACCCGTCCAGAACGGTTTATTTATTTTGAATATTGATGGTGAGTCGGTTTATAACATAAATGTTAAAAGGTTGAAACCAAATGATCTGAATATGACTTATTTTTGGCACTGTCGGCTTGGTCATATTAGTTGGAAACGTATGAAGAAGCTCCATGATGATGGACTCCTAACTTCGTTCGACTTGGAGTCGTTCGAGACATGTGAATCTTCCCTACTCGGCAAAATGTCCAAGACACCTTTTGCAAAGAGTTGTGAAAGGGCATTTGACTTGTTGGGACTAGTACATAGTGATGTATGTGGACCAATCAGCATGATAGCCAGAGGTGGTTATGAGTACTTCATTACCTTCATCGATGATTTGAGTCGGTATGGATATATCTACTTGATGAAACATAAGTCGGAAGCCTTTGAAAAGTTGAAAGAATTCCAGAATGAAGTACAGAATCAATTCGCCAAGAAAATAAAGTTTCTTTGGTCGGACCGAGGAGGCGAGTACATGAGCCATGAGTTTGATGACCAACTAAAAAGTTGTGGAATAGTTCCTCAACTTACTCCGCCAGGAACGCCGCAAAGGAACGGTGTTTCGGAAAGGCGGAATCGGACCTTGTTGGACATGGTACGATCAATGATGAGTTGGACAGATCTGCCTTTATCATTTTGGGGTTATTGTTTAGAAACAGCGGCGTTCACACTAAACAGAGTACCATCAAAGTCGGTAGAGAAGACACCACATGATATGTGGACAAGCAAAAAGCCGAGTTTGTCTTTTCTTAAGATTTGGGGTTGTGAAGCATTTGTCAAGCGACTTCAGTCGGACAAGCTTATGGCCAAGTCGAATAAGTGTATTGTCGTGGGGTATCCGAGGGAAACCTTGGGTTACTACTTCTACAATCGAGAAGAGGGCAAAGTGTTTGTCGCTCGGAACGGTGTCTTCCTTGAGAAAGAGTTTCTCAGTCTGGGAGTAAGTGGGAGCATGGTGCAACTCGAAGAAATTCGAGAGGAACCGGCTAGTAGCGAGTCGGCAAAAACCTTGGAGGTTGAGCTGGTCGTGGTAGCTGAGCCGGCAGCAGCACCTATACTACGAAGATCGGCTAGATTATGAAGTGTTCGTGATGTGTTACTGTTAGACAATGATGAGACGGAAAATTATTCGAAAGCGATGGTGGGATCTGATTCCGAGTCATGGCTTGGAGCCATGAGATCTGAGTTAAAGTCCACGGATGAAAATCAAGTTTGGAACTTGGTTGATCTGCCAGACGATGCAAGACTCGTCGAGTGCAAATGGGTCTTTAAGAAGAAAACTGATATGGATGGAAATGTTTTCGTCTATAAAGCACGCCTTGTCGCGAAGGGGTTACTACAAATTCAAGGAGTTGATTACGACGAGACTTTCTCGCCCGTAGCAATGCTAAAATCAGTTCGGATCATGTTAGCTATAGCGGCCTATTTTGACTATGAGATATGGCAGATGGATGTCAAAACGGCTTTCCTTAACGGAAATTTAACCGAGGACGTGTATATGATACAGCCCGAGGGTTTTGTCGATCCGGCTAATGCTGAAAAAGTGTGACAACTTCAAAAATCCATTTATGGGTTGAAGCAAGCATCTTTGAGTTGGAATATTTGCTTTGATGAGGTAGTCAAATCGTTTTGCTTCATCAAGAGTGATCATGATTCTTGTTTATACAAGAAGTTTAGTGGGAGCAAAGTAAACTTTCTAATCTTATATGTGGATGACATATTATTGATTGGAAATGATGTACAGATGTTGCAAGAAACCAAGGAATCATTGGAAAGGAGTTTCTCAATGAAAGACTTGGGTGAGGCAACATATATTCTCGGAATCCGGATCTATAGAGATAGATCAAGGAGGCTCATTGGATTGAGTCAGAGTACTTATTTGGACAAAGTGTTGAAGAATTTCAACATGGAATCGTCTAAGAATGGGTTATTACTGTCCCATGGTGTAAAACATAGCAAGACTCAGTGTCCTTCAACGACCGATGAGAGAAGTCGGATGAGTAAGATTCTGTATGCTTCTGTAGTCGGATCCATCATGTATGCCATGATTTGTACTAGGCCGGATGTTTCCTATGCTCTAAGTGTTGTGAGCAGATACCAGGATGATCCTGGAGAAATCCATTGGATAGCGGCTAAAAATATCCTAAAGTACTTGAGAAGGACTAAGGATATGTTTTTGGTTTATGGTGGTGAAAATGAACTCAGTGTAAAGGGTTACACGGATGCAAGTTATCTTACCAACTCTAATGATTCTCGTTCACAATTCGGGTATGTGTTTGTAATAAACGGAGGTGCTGCGAGCTGGAAGAGTTCCAAGCAAGAGACTGTGTCTGCATCTACAACAGAGGTTGAGTATATTGCCGACTCGGAGGCAGAAAGGAAGCTGTTTGGATGAGGAATTTCCTCATGGATCTTGGTGTGGTTCAGGGCTCGTCCAACCCGTTAGACACGTATTGTGACAACAATGGTGCTATTGCACAAGCCAAGGAACCTAGACAACACCAGAAGAACAAGCACATACTCATGCGGTACCACCTGATTCGCCAGTTCGTGGATCTGGGTGATATCATATTATGCAAGGTACACACAGATGCAAATATTGTGGATCCATTGACAAAGCCGTACCACAGCCGAAGAATGAGGTGCACCTAAGAGCTATGGGCATTAGATGCCTAGACATGTGATGTTGAAAGATTGACTCTGGTGCAAGTGGGAGACTATTAGGAATATGCCCTAGAGGCAATCATGTATGATGATGTTTTCCCATTGTATTCATAAAGTTGTTAAGTTGTCCTTATATGAACATCTGATGTATATCATTGAATATGTGATTCGGTTGTGGAACTATACATTCATGATGTTTGTACTAAATGTCATTGGTCATTGAGGTTGTGCTAGACACACAACTTAGACCAATGTGAAAGTCGGATTGATGACTCGGTTCCACTTGTCATGGGCATGGTGATGCTATTCCGACTTACACAGATTCGGCTAAAGAGTTTAGCGAGTCGGATTGATCCATATTGAGGTACAACGAACAAGTTGTCATTTGTATATCTCAATCAATGTAATCCTTAGACCTGAGGTTGTTGCACAGTCCGAGTTGAGGATCACCAACTTTGGTTCTGGCCAACGCTGATCCGTAACTGGGCAGTTATAAAGGCAGAGTTCGGGTCGACTGAGAATCAAGTTGCGTGATGTGAATAACAAAGATGGGATTTTGCCCCTCCACTTGGGAAGATATTCACTAGGCCCTCCCGGATGATATGATTCGGATAGCATGTCCATGCACAACTCGGTTAAGTGTTAATCGAGGCGATCGACTAAGAGTTAGTCGGATGAATCACTTATCTCGGATCGAGAAGAGAGTCGGACTATTTAAGGGATGACAATTATTCGCCTATAGTCTGACAATGTATATCGTGAGGCAAAAGGGACTCGGACGCAAGTCGCATTGGAAAGGCAAGTCGTCATCACTCTTTGGTACTTGGGAGTCGGCACGTTCTGCTAGGAGCCTCTACCGACTGATCGATTGAGAGTCGGACTCTAATCATGTCCAAGTTGCCATGAGCCTGCGGGGTCACACACTTAAGAGCGGGAGCAAGTTTGGATTGGATCTGAACCGGAAATCTGGTTGGGATGGACCCGAGCCGGATTTGGACTGAGTCAGTGAGTCGGACTCATGGTGACTAATATTATATGGGCTTTAGTGAATGGTCCACGAGTGAGTGGAGCCCACGTTCACTCCCTATATATGGTGGGCAACAGAAACCCAGTGGGGTTGATTGGTTAGGTCATTCCATGCATTGGAAACCCTAGCTCCATAGTAGTCATGCCGCCGTAACGAACCTAGAAGTTCACCGCCGGCGCTCCTCCTGGTACGTGTGGATACCAGCAGAGGTGATGTACGATCAGCACCAGGACGATCGGGATCGGACTCCCACGATCCGGACATGGATTTCGACCATTGTTCCGATTCGATCAAACTCTGCTAAACTCTTGCTTGGATTTCGACCACTGGGTTTCTGCGCCCCACTATATATAGGGAGTGAACGTGGGCTCCAATCACTCGTTGCCCATTCACTAAAGCCCATATAATATTAGTCATCGTGAGTCCGACTCACTGACTTAGTCCAAATCCGGCTCGGGTCCAACCCAACCAGATTTCCGGTTCAGATCCAATCCGAACTTGCTCCCGCTCTTAAGTGTGTGACCCCGCAGGCTCATGGCAACTTGGACACGATTGTAGTACGACTCTCAATCGATCAGTCGGTAGCGGCTCCTAGCAGAACGTGCCGACTCCCAAGTACCAAAGAGTCATGATGACTTGTCTTTCCAATGCGACTTGCGTCCGAGTCCTTTTTGCCTCATGATATACCTTGTCAGACTATAGGCGAATAATTGTCATCCCTTAAATAGTCCGACTCTCTTCTCGATCCAAGATAAGTGATTCATTCGACTAACTCTTAGTCGATCGCCTTGGTTAACACTTAACCGAGTTGTGCATGGCCATGCTTTATGAATCATATCATCCGAGAGGGCCCAGAGAATATCTCTCCAAGAGGAGGGGCAAAATCCCATCTTGGTTATTCACATCACGCAGCTTGATTCTCTGTCAGCCTGAACTCTGCCTTTATAACTGCCCAGTTACGAATCAGTGTTTGACAGAACCTAAGTCGGTGATCCTCAACTCGGACTGTGCAACAACCTCAGGTCTAAGGATTACATTGATTTGGATATACAAATGACAACTTGTTCGTTGTACCTCAATATGGATCAATCCGACTCGCTAAACTCTTTAGCCGGATCTGTGTAAGTCGGAATAGCATCACCATGCCCATGACAAGTGGAACCGAGTCATCAAGATGACTTTCACATTGGTCTAAGTTGTGTGTCCAGCACAACCTCAATGACCAATGACATTTAGTACAAACAACATGAATGTATAGTTCCACAACTGAATCACATATTCAATGATATACATCAGATGTTCATACAAGGACAACTTAACAACTTTATGAATACAATGGTAAAACATCATCATACATGATTGCCTCTAGGTCATATTCCCAATAGAAGCATATCCACATTCCTCCTTAGAGCTTGGTACTTATCACAAAACTCATCAGTGGTTCGCAGTGCTTCCACTGACTCAGGGCAGAAACTGAAGTATGGAACCGAGGTCATCATCCCCTGCATATTATGAGAAAACGCACGTCCAGTGTTAATGGCCCCTACAAAAGTAGGGTTTCTTGCCCTTGATCCTATGGCAGTTTGTCCCTTCATGCCTGCTGACATGTTCTTTACTTCCTCCTCGAGCTTCTTGCCCTTGTCGTTGGCGGAGACCATGTTGCTTCTAAACTTGAGAATATTACCTGACATAAACAAATTGAAACGAAAACACAATGAGAACACGATATACAAACCTGGGGGGAGCCGGGGGTTATATATTACGAAGTTTTACGACATAAGGAAGGTACTGTGCAAAAACGGGACGGAGGTGGACTCCGGGGTGATCACACACCCTGGTGGCGCGGCCAGGCTGGGCCCGCACCACTGGTGAGTGTGGCCCACCCGGGCTCCGTTTCCTGCTCTTTTTCGTGTAACCTTCCATATGGAATAAAAACAGCAAAAATATAAAGAGAAAAGTTTTTCACGAACCTTCAGTTTTCAACACTTTTACCTATTCGAAGACGGACTCTGCACGTTCCTTCTCTCCAACACTTGAAAGTTCCTTTCACACAAAGCCTCACACAAACATCATTAGAAACATTAGTGTAAAAACCTTTGGGTTCACATTTCAATTGAAATCCATCAAAACAAAATCTATTGTAGCAACTCCTTTCAAAAGACCAAAAAGAATCTAGAAGGAAATCGATTTAAGAGGCAAGTGCAAATGATGGCAGAAATCTGTCAAAACAGACCAGCAGGTAAAGATTGATTTTTTTGAAAATCTTATGTTGCTCAAATCAAAAAGTGCAAAACTATAAAAAATGTGGGATAACAACTTGGGGCACAAGAAAAAAATTACATCTCCATCTGACGTACTGAGATCTTTCACGAATTTTTACAATGCAGCACAAAAAACTGTCCTAGGACAGCAACTTTTCACAACTCACCTACTTCTCAAAAGAGGTTGATCTTGACACAAAAAGGATAAGGAGCGGTTATTACAGAGGTAATAACATCCAAGACTCAAAGAAACAAAAAACAAAAGCAAACTGAAAAGGGTTGTCTCCGAAAAGCTCTTTCTTTATAGCCATTAAGATGGGCATGATAATTTCAAAGATGCTCACATAGGAGATATGGATTTGAAATGAAAGAGAGCATCAAGAAGCAAATATCCAACACATTTAAGTCTAAACCACTTCCTATGCAAATGATTTTCATGATAAAACAAATTATTGAAACAAAAGGCTACTAGCATAGGAAGACAAAACAAATGCAACTTCAAAGCTTTCAACATAAAGCTGGGAAACTTAATATTATTGAGATGCATAAACCATGTTTCCCTTGTTGGAGATATGCCCTAGAGGCAATAATAAAAGTGGTTATTATTATATATTTGTGTTTATGATAAATGTTTACATTCATGCTATAATAGTATTAACCGGAAACATTAATACTTCTGTGATTTGTAAACTAAATTGGAGTCCCTGGTAAAGCCTCTTTTTAATACTAGCTTGTTGATTAATAGATGATCATGGTTTCTCGATCATGAACATTGAGATGTTATTAATAACAATATCATATCATTAGGAGAATGGTATGATGGACATACTCCTATAGATAAGCGTAGCATTAAGATCAAGTCATTTCAATAGTTCGTTTGCTATAAGCTTTCTGATACATAGTAACCAAATTCCTTCGACCATGAGATCATGTTAATCACCATCACCGGAAGGATGCTTTGATGACATCAAACACCACACCGTAACTGGGTGGCTATAAAGGTGGCATTGAGTGTTCGGAAAGTATGGGTTGAGGCACATGGATCAAGAGTGAGATTTGCCCATCCATATGACGGATAGATATACTCTAGGCCCTCTCGGTGGAATGTCATCCAATTAGCTTGCAAGCATGTGACTGGCTCACAAGGGATCACATATCACGGGAACGAGAAAAGAGTACTTATCGGTAACGAGGTTGAACTAGGTATGCAGAGATACCGGCGATCAAAACCTCGGATAAGTAAACTATCATGAGACAAAGGGAGATTGGTATCGTACGTAAGGGGTTCAATCGATCGCAAAGTAATCGTAGAAATATGTGGGAGCCATATGAATTTCCAGATTCCTCTATTGGTTATTGATCGGAGAAGTGTCTTGGTCATGTCTGCATAATTCACGAACCGTACGGAGACACACTTAAGGATTCGATGTTGTAGTAGATATGGAATGTTAGTAGGGATACCGAATGTTGTTCGGAGTCTCGGATGGGATCCGGGATATCACGAGGAGATCCGAAATGGTCCAGAGAATAAGATTCATATAAGGAAAGTCCTATTTCGGAGTTCGAGAAAGTTTTCGATGTTTTCATCGGAGAGGTTCTAGAAGGGTCTAGAAGGTTCACCGGTCCGGAAGGATAATGGTCCATGAATGTGTCATGGGTAAGTGGAATGATTGGATCATATCCTAGGTCACATGGTGTGTGCATTTGTAAGAGAGAATTAAAGTTCTAAATTGAAAGTCAAACGGGAGTTTGAAAAGTCAAACTGGGACAATGGTTTCCTAGTGGGAGAAGAAACAAGTCCTTCTCTCAATCCAACTTGGGTTTGGGTTTGGATTCAAACCCACCCCTCCCAAGGATGCCCCCCTCTCATAAATAGAGGGGGAGGGCTACCCCAAAGCACACAAGACCTAGCCCCTCTCCCCACACACGAGCCGCCGCCGCCGACACCGTCGTCGCTCGCCGCGGTCGCCGCCCGCGCGCCGCCTCCCCGCGCCGCCGCCGACACCTCCTCCTCCTCCTGGTCATCGAAAACCCTAGATCTCCGGAAAACCCTAGATCTTTCCTCTACTTCCGACACCACGCCGTCATGTTGTCAGAATCGCGAGGGGAGAACTACAACCTCCGCTGCCTACTGGAACAAGGGAGAGGAAGGTCTTCATCGAGTACCGAACGTGTGACCGACTGTGGAAGCGTTGCCGGAACGCAGCGCCGGAAGGATCGTCTACGCGATCTTGAGATCGGCAAGTGTACGACTACATCACCCACGAGAATCTGCTCTCGTTAACCGCTTTGGAATCTTCAAGGGTGAGTGATTCTATCGACTCGTTGCTACAATCTAGTAGATAGATCTTGGCTTGTTTGTGTGCATGCGGTAGAAATTTTTTGTTTTCCATGCTACGAACCCCTACATCCCTCTCTCATAATAACTTTCAGTAGCACTCTGAATAAATTTGACAACATAACCGTCACAAGAAACAACTTTATCATCAGAATGAGCATACTTAGAATCATCAAAAAGAGGTCTAAGGTCATAAACTGGATCAATAGAAGCAAGTTGTTCAATTCTAAAATCTTCATTAGGCAAACCATTTTCATAAGGATCTTTAGCAAATTTGGAAAAATTAAACTCATAAGATTCTCCATCAAACTTAGTTAAAAATTTCTCCTTCTTACAATCTATAATATCTCCACAAGTGTTCAAGAAAGGTCTACCAAAAATGATAGGACAAGTTTTCCTAGCTGTCGAACCAAGCACTAGAAAATCAGCAGGATATTTGATCTTACCACAAAGAACTTCCACATCTCTTACAATGCCAATTGGACATATTGTCTCTCTATTAGCAAGGTGTATAACCACATCAATGTCCTCCATTTCACAAGGACCAATTTCATGCATAATTTCCTTCTAAAGCTCATAAGGAATAGCACTAGAACTAGCACCAATATCACATAAACCATAATAGCAATGATCACCAATTCTAACAGAAGCACAGGGACACTAGCCTTCCTAGCTTTACTAGGATGAGAGACGATATTAGAAGCATCTTCACAAAAGATAATGTGCCCATCTTCTACATTTTTACTAACAAGATCTTTCACAATGGCTACTACCGGTTCAATGTTTATTTGTTCATCAGGTTCCACGGCTGACATGGTTATACCCCGCGGGTGCATGATCTCAGCATACCTGGTCCAGCCCAAGGAAGGCCCACGGCAAATATACGCCGGCCCATGAAGACTTTCGGGTGGCCTAAGCCCACGATGCTTTCGGATCCTTGGAGATCAAGACTAGAGTAGATAGGAAATTCAAAGGGGTAAAACCCTAGAACCTGTAACCGACTAGGTCTATGCCCGGGACCTGCCTAAGTATATATAAAGGCCAGGAGGGCACGACCTAGATCTCTCGACTCATACTTTCGCATACACACCACCACGCCAGATTGCATCTACGCACCCCTGTAACCTTCGGTTCTGCCGTAATCAAGAGCAGACAAGCAGGAGTAGGGTTTTCCCTCCGGGGGCCTGAACCTGGGTAAACCTTGTGTCCCCGTGTTGCTTGTTTTCTAACCTTTCCACGATCTCCAGCATCCCCATCTTCTCCAAAACCCAAGTCCATAACAATGGGCATTGATGAGATCAAACATCGTCAATTGGCGCCATCTATGGGAACTGGGGACGCTGATTGTGCGGTCGTGACGGTCCCAACCCGATCGATCTACAACTCTGTGGCAACAGAGAGTCACCTCCTCTTCGGCGCTTTCGACTTCACCGCCCACTCACCGGCCACCATGAAGGACTTCGAGCCCGTAGGCTACGGACTCAAAATCCTGTTCGGGAGCTTCTGCTTCCAGGTGGGGCAAACCGGCACCCTCCGCCTCCCTGAACGGGTGCCTCTGCCATCAATAAGGCCCGCTTCATGGACCCCACACCCCGTGCTACGCACAACATCATCAACAGATGATTCCTACGACAACATCTGCAACTCCGATCTGTGCGATCCGCCATCGGACGCAGGGACCTACGGTTCCGGATCTGAAAGCTGCGGCAGCAGCCGACCAATCTACGAGCGCTACCAATGCGCCGTAGTCATCCAGAGCGACGCGGACTAGCAAACACCCAACCCGCCGCCCAACCCGCCAGAACGAAACAGCGGGAACAGAAGAAGCCAGGCCCCCCCCCACCCGAAGGGGAAAACAACGGCGGCCACGTCATCCGCCTTAGCAAAGAAGGATGGGCCCAGGTCCGCAACGCTGTGGCAGGCAACACAGTACTGCCTGCAGACGCCTCCCGGGATATGCTGATGGCCTACCACCTGCTCCTGATCGAGGAGCACAAAAAGCAGGTCAAGATGCAGGAGGTGCTCGACAAGCGCAAGCAGGCAGCCTTAGAGTCCAGCGCGCGACGAGCTGCGCTCTCCGCCATGGGCATAGGCTCTAGCTCGAACGCCAACCAAGGCAATAAGCACCGCTCTAGGGTGGAAAACATGGACCCCAAGGAGCGCCGTGAGGTGACCCGAACCCTCCACACATCCTTCATGGAGATGGACGCCGCAAGCTGCGATCATGGCAGCCACTGCGTACCTCGTGGCCCACCCACCGCCGGAGGGGGACCCGAAGAGGGCCATGCACAAGTCCGCACTCACCGGACTCGGACTCGTTGGAGCTGCGCTCTACCAGGAAGCTCCCACGGAGCCGAAGAAGAAAGCTCCGGTCAGGTTCGACATTAGTTGTAATAGAGTGTTCCTTTACCTTGGCAGGGAAAGGTATTTTCAAAATATAAGGTTCAGGAAAAATAGGATCAACGGTACAAACTTCAGTGTTTCTAACAGGAACATGATTAACAATATCTTTATAAGGAGCATGGTACTTGTCCAACTTATTTTTAGGAATTTCTATATAAGAGGCAAAGGCCTTAAAAAATTGGCAATACTTTGAGAATCAAGACCATACTTAGTACTAATATCATGAAAGTCATCAGTTCCGACAAAAGATTTAATGCATTTCTAATCATAATTTATACCTGGCTTTCTTCCTTTGTCATTCTCCCATGCTTCAGTATTCTCTTGAATACAGTCTAGAAGATCCCATTTAGTTTCTTCCTTCATATGTGTGAATGATCCAGCACAAGAAGCATCTAATAAATCTTTATCATGAAGAGAAAGCCTTGCATACAAGTTATTAATAATAATATTATTAGGAAATTCATGAATAGGACATTTAAGCATTAGTAACTTCAATCTCCCCCAATCTTGGGTTGTAATCTCTCCATCACGAGGCCAAAAGTTATATATTTGATTCCTATCCTTATGAATCTCACTAGGAGGATAGAATTTAGAATAAAAGAGAGGTACTATTTCCTCCAATTCCATAGATTGTCCGTTCTTCAGCAGCTTATACCATTCTTCAACTCTTCCTTTCAATGATATAGAGAGTAACTTCTTAACTTGCTCTGTTGTGATACCTGCACACTTAAACAACCCGCATAATTCATTGATAAAAAGCAAGTGATCACCAGGATGGACAGTTCCATCTCCAAAATAATAGTTATCCATAACACGATCAACAATTCTTGTAGGTATCTTAAGAGGATCTATATCAACAAGTGGTGGTTCATCTACTACCGTAGCAGTGGTAGTAGATTTCCCAAACAGGAAACCAAGGGGGTTATCCATATTGGAAACAAAGTAGCAAACAGAAATAAAAAGCAATACTCATAGTAGAAGTTTCCTTTACCAGTTCCACTCTTCAATAGCGCTTCACTCCCCGGCAACGGCGCCAAAAAATAGTCTTGATGACCCACAAGTATAGGGGGTGTATCGTAGTACTTTAGATAAATAGGAGTGTCGATCCCAATGAGGAGCAGAAGGTGTTGACTAGTGGTTTGGAGCAGGAAATCTCTGTAAATACTTAGCAAACGGATTTTTAGGGGTTTTTGATAAAGCAAGGAAATAAAGTGGAAGTAAATAAAGACAGCAAATAATTGCAGCAAGTGGCCCAATCCTTTCTTAGCAAAGGACAAGCCGGTGGTAAGACTTATGAGGACCAAACGTTCTCGAGGACACATGAGAATATTGTCAAGTGCTTTCGTTTCATATAGTTGATTAATCTTATTTGGTTTGATAAGTGTTATGTGGGTGAACCTGTGCTAATGTAACGACCTTACTTGGACTAATACATACTTGTGATTAAACCCCTTGCAAGCATCTGCACCTACAAGAAACAAATTAAGATAAAAACCTAACCACAGCCTTAAAGTTTGAGATCCTACACTCCCTTGTGCAAAGGTTTCCTAACGGGCGTTCAGGTTTTTATCACTCCGGCAACCCCACAATTAGTAGCCAAATACACAATGCATTCCCCTAGGACCATAAATGGTGAAGTATCATGTAGTCGACGTTCACATGACACCACTAGAAGAATAGCACCACAAATTAAATATTAAACCATTGAATAATACCTCAACACAATTCCACTACTAACAACATGACTTCTCCCATGTCCTCAAGAACTAAACGAACTATTAACGAGACATCATATGGATCAAGATCAAAGAAGATATAATGATGAATAACAATTTGAACATAAATAATAATTCAATGGTTCCACTCACAAGCATCAACTGCAAAAGTAATCAACACCGAGAAAATTTCTCTTAAGAACTATGCAAGATTCAACACAATTGTTATAGCGGGATGGAGTGGTGATGATGGTGCTAGTGGAGATGGTGGTGTGTATGATGATGATGATGATCCCAATGAAGTCAAGCTTGATGACGATGTTGATGGAGATGATCTCCCCTCTCTAGGAAGGAATTTCCCTGATAGAAATCTGTCTGCCAAAGAGCTCTTTCTCTCTTTGTGGTTTCCTCCTCGCAGAGGCGGCGGAATATTTCGGTGGTCGCTCCCCGAACTTTAGGGTTTCGGGAGGAATATATAGGCGAGAGGGCGGACGAGGAGGTGGGCCAGGGTGGTTCGTGCCTGGGGGTGTGTGGGCCCCGTGTGGCCCATATCAGCCTCCCCTTCTGGCATCCTTTGTCTTCTGGAAAAATAGGATTTTCCATGTATTTTCTGGTATTTTCTATCTTCGCAAAAACTGCATCCAAACACCGCTTTTTCCATTAGAACCCTGACTCCGGCAGTTCATCCTCCAAGAATCATCCAACATGCAAAAATAGATTAAACAACATAAGAATCACCTCTTAATATGAAATATATCAATGAATAATAGCAAATTATGATATAGAATAGTGATGCAAATGGACGTATCAACAACCATTAGGCTCCTGTCGGTTGCCATATTACTATAAAGATCATGTCATACATCAAATATAATGATAATCTCATCATGTCCATATCACATCACATTCCCTTGCAAAAAACAAGTTAGACGCCTCTAATTTTATTTGCATGTTTTATGTGGCTTGGGGCTTTCGAATAAAAATCGTTCTTACATACGAACAAGAACCACAACGCTGATACAAGTGTTGTTAAGTGCAAATTGTAAGTTGGATCTTAACTATGGTGCGAGACACAGGCACCCGCAAAGCCACTTGTGCAACACAAGTTGCACGTTGAGCGTGCAGCAAGTCTCATGTGCGCTGACATGTAAGGTTATCCCAGGCCGCTTCATCCCACCATCCCGCAAGATGCAAAGTACACGAAAATCAAGCGACAACAAAAGCATCAACACCCACAAAACCATTGTGTTCTACTTGTGCAACATATCTACGCATAGATTTGGCTCTAATACCACTGCAGGGTTTATAGCATAGAAAACAAAAAATTCTACCGCAAAAACAAATAAAACCAAGATCCAATCTATGGCCAAGCCAAGATCCAATCTAATATATAGGTGCAACGAGATAGATGAGAACTAACCCTCAAAGATCCAAAGCCTTAACGAGATCTAATCTCATGGTTGATGTAGTAGATCACTTGCCAATCTCAAGATCGTGATGACGATCCTTCCGGCGCTGCGTTCTGGCAGTGCTTCCGCACTCGGTCACATGTACGGATTCAATGAAGACCTTCTTCTCCCTGTTCCAGTGGGAAGCGGACGTAGTATATCCCCTCGGAATCCCAGCAACACGACGGCGTGGTGGTGGTGGTAGAGGAGAGTTCCTGCAGGGCTTCACCTAAGCTGGAGCAGGAAGACGAAGGAGGGAGGGAGGTGGCGGCTAGGGTTAGAGGAGCAAGGGGCAAGGGGGAGGCGCCCACCCCTCCCATCTTTATATAGAGGGGGGTGCGTCCTAGGGTTCCCCTTTGGCCTACCTCCTCCAAGTGGTGGCCAAGAAAGAGGGAAAGGGGGAACTTGCCCCCCCCCCAAGTTTTCCCCTTTCCTTTTTAGGGTTTTGCCATAAACCCTATAGGGCAGGCCGGTTGGGCCTCTAGGGCTTGGTGCAGCTATCCCATGGGCCCCGCATCATTCCCTCAGCCCATATTGCCCCTCCTAGGGTGGTGAGCCCACTGGTGGACCCTCTAAAACATTCTAGAATCTCCGGTCAAAATACCAAAAACTTTTCCGAACCCCGGAAGATAACTTCCTTTATATGAATCTTATTCTCTGGACCATTCTAGATCTCCTCGTGATTTCCTGGATCCAATCCTAGACTCTAAACAACATTCGGTCTCCATTTCATATTCCATATATTTTTAAACAACATCATACCTTAAGTGTGTCACCCTACGGTTCGAGAACCATGCAGACATGATCATGACACATCTTCGATCAATAACCAATAGCAGGACCTGGAGATCCATAATGGCTCCCACAGATTCAACAATGACTTCATGATCGAATGAACCATTAACACACGATACTGATTCCCTTTGTTGCACGATACTTTACTTATCTGAGGTTCGATCGTCGGTATCTCCATACCTAGTTCAACCTTGTTACCGATAAGTACTCATTGTGAGATCCAGGCACATGTCTTAATAGGATTGATAGGATACCCATATAAACAAGTTGCAACTTCTTTTCCGGAAGCTCATTCGAAAAGAACTCTAAGGTTAAGCGTGCTTGGCCTAGAGCAATTCTAGGATGGGTGACCGACCGGGAAGTGGGTAACCGGGTGCGCACGAGTGAGGACAAAGTGCGTAGAAAAGACTAGTGTTGGTCTGTGGGGCCAGTCTAGATATCCTATTAAGCTGCCAGGAGTGACACCCCCCGGGCCTAGGAGTGGACGGGGTGTTACAAGTGGTATCAGAGCCGACCCTTGCGATTACACGAGTGTGTGCGGGTTAGTGGCGGGACATGTGGAGCATGGCGCGTGTGGCCCGAAGTGGACACGGCATGGCACATGTGCCGGCACTAGACGCACAAACGCGTGCCAAGAGGGAACGTTCCTGGGGTGTGCTTGATCGATGAGGGCATCGATCTTCTAAAGGGTGGGTGTATGTGAGATCCAGGCACATGTCTTAATAGGATTGATAGGATACCCATATAAACAAGTTGCAACTTCTTTTCCGGAAGCTCATTCGAAAAGAACTCTAAGGTTAAGCGTGCTTGGCCTAGAGCAATTCTAGGATGGGTGACCGACCGGGAAGTGGGTAACCGGGTGCGCACGAGTGAGGACAAAGTGCGTAGAAAAGACTAGTGTTGGTCTGTGGGGCCAGTCTAGATATCCTATTAAGCTGCCAGGAGTGACACCCCCCGGGCCCAGGAGTGGACGGGGTGTTACACTCATTCCATGATATGACATCCCTTGTGACCTATTCACATGCTTGCAAGCCAATTGGATGAAATTCCACCAAGAGGGCCGAGAGTATATCTATGTACAAATCCCACTCTTGATCCATGCGCTTCAACACATACTTTCGGAATACCCGATGCCACCTTTATAACCACCCAGTTACAGAAGTGGCATTTGATGTCATCAAATCACTCATCCAATGATGGTGATTAACATGATCTCATGGTCGAAGGATGTAACTAATGCAAAATATTTAAAAAATACATGCAAGAATTAAGAACTAATGCAAAACCCTAAACCCTAGTTTCCTCTCTCTCAAATACATTCAAAAGGGTATTGATATTTTCAACAGACCCAAAATATATGGGGCCCAAATTGAATATAAGGGCTCTTGAGTATTTTAGATATTTTATAAACTCTCTCGTATTTTTGAAATTATCCAAAATAGAATTCAAATGAAATACCAAAGAGAGAAATCAAAATAGAAAATAGAAAAAGGTTTTTCTTAAAAAACAGAGCCATCTAACACTAACAGGCCCAACCCAGCTATCCCACTTCCCTCCTCTCCCTCTCAGCCGCCCGCGCGCAGCTCCCTGCAGCCCGGCATGGACCGCTACCGGCCCGTACTACTTCGACCTCTCCTCTCGTTGTCTTCCTTCTGCTAGGCGCATAGCTCGCTGTCGCTGTTGTCGCCGTTGATCCGCGCCGCTCGGTCGCCTCCATCCATCACGCTCTGGATGGCGGATAAGATCGCCACAATGTCGCCCTCTCTCTCCCTATCCACTTTTCCCTCTCTCTCTCCCTTGCTGTCATTTGCTCTCTCCCGCGCAAGCCTGCACCCGCAGGCCTCGCCATTCGCCATTGTCTCTGGCCTCCCCTCGCCATTCTGAGGCCACCACCGTGATCGCCATGCTCTCTTCCATCATTCTCCCCTAAGCGCGCAATCTAGAGAGCCCCCAATCGCCTCAATCGGACCCTCCTTCCCTGACTCCGGCCACCCCCATTCTCGTCGATTCTAGCCGCACGTCGCCTCGACGACCCCCTCTTCGCGCTTCTGGTGAGCATACGGTGCCGATGCATCTCACCTCTATCTCCCTCTTCCTCTGTATCTCGCTCCCTCCATGAGTCCGCGTGATCCGCCACTTGCCGTCGTTGGAGCCACTGTTTCGGTGACCGTTTCTTCGCGGCGCCGCCACTATTAGGTTCGCCCTGCAGCGCTCGTTCGAACGAGGTACTCCCCGTAGCCCCTCTTGATCTCCTCCACCGTCTATCGTCGCCATTTGGCGTGTACACCTATGAGCCACGTGGCCCCGCGGGCGTCTACGTGGCACCGCGTGGCATCGACGTGGCCGCCCCGCTGCCTTCCAACGTGGCCTGCTGACGTGGCTAAAGGGGCCCAGTAGTCAGTGACTGAGGCTAGCCTCAACCTCAGTACCAAACAACCCTGAACCCCTAGCTGATGTCACAATGACGCAATAAACCTTTATAAATTGTTTTAATAATTTCAAAAAAGGTTAATATCTTGGATATTCAATAACTTTTCATCCATAAGTCAGAAAAATATGAATAATATATCAAAATGTTCAGAAAAATGAGATCTACCTATCTAAGCTATAATAATGCATTGTTCAACAAATTCCATGACAAGTTTAAATAGAAGAACATAGTAATCCCTCATAGGTGTTTCCGGAGTTCTTCCGAATTAGGGTTTATACCCCTCGGAACCCCGATTAAATTGTTGAGCATGCCTTAGGGTTACATTTCAATATAATTTAACCTGTCATATCATCATCCTTGCTTGAGAATTGCCATGTGTTGATTGTTTCCCCTTTATTTTTGGTGTTTGGTTCTTCCCGGTAGAATACAACATCGAGATCAAGATCGAAGACCGAGATATACACCGTCGAAGATCGAAGATCAATAAACAATACTTGACCAACTGTAATCAAGTCAAGTACAAGCTTTTGAAGCTCTACTTTCTGGTTATCAACAAGCAATGGCAAGCATAGCCCTACCATGATATAATCCTATGATTTTGAAAGCATTTCAATTCCTGCCATGACGCATACGATTCTACTGTGGTTTTTACTGATAGATAGAGAATCCTATTTGTCGCATTACTCCCTTTGAGCTTATATTACATGATCCACTGCTCCTAGCATAACTAGGTTTGGCTTGTGTGCACTGCTAGAACTTATATTTGTGTCCTGCTTAGCCATGCATAGCTGTCAGCGCTACTTCATCCAGATGATGTAGCAGATGTAGAGAATCTAGTATGACAGGAGATTGTGACAAGATAATATCAAAGGTGATATGAGATTAAACATGCTAAGGCTTGTATGGGAGGACACGGTGGGATGTGGTTTTTGTAGTCCCATGCTCGCCACCACTAGGACACGAGTTCTTTCCTCTTGAACCAAGACGAGCGTACAACCACACGGGGCTTGGGAACCCCTCGATTAACTAACTTGCCTAGTAGATTCCATGAGTCACATAGTTCAGGTGTTCCATTCTACATGCATTCTGGATCTTCTCGAAGGCGGTGAAGGAGGTGCATTCATAAAAGGTAGGTAAGCCTTGCCGGGGTTGCTTGGGGTCGATGGAGCCCATGGTAAACCAACCTCGCCTCACATATTAGGGACCGGCTTCGGGACTTGACCCGTTACGGTGGAACCATCCTTAGGGCATGAGTCATGGTCTCGGCGAAAGCAAGGTAAAGGTCGTGTCCAACCACACCCTCTGCCAGCACACCAAGGAAGTGTGTCAAGTGGCACTAATAGTTGGTTCGTATGTGTGGGTAAAGTTGTACACCCCTGTAGGGTAATAATATTTTCAAAAAGCCGTGTCCGCAGTTATGGACGACTTGGGAACGGACATGATGATCATAGAGAACTTTAACCTAATCATAAAACTTGGTAGTTCAACGTGTGCTTAAGGATGCTTCCTCATGGGTATAAGAGGGTGATCCTATTTGAGAGATGATGATGATTCGTGTAGCGGTTCGTAGCATGGAAAACAAAAAAAAATTCTACCGCATGCAAACAAACAAGCCAAGATATATCTACTAGATTGTAGCAACGAGTCGATAGAGGAACTCACCCTCAAAGATTCCAAAGCGGTTAACGAGAGCAGATTCTCGTGGGTGATGTAGTCGTACTCTTTCCGATCTCAAGATCGCGTAGACGATCCTTCTGGTGCTGTGTTTCGGCAGCGCTTCCGCAGTCGGTCACACGTTCGGTACTCGATGAAGACCTTCCTCTCCCTTGTTCCAGCAGGCAGCAGAGGTTGTAGCAATTTCCTCGCGATTCCGGCAGCACGACGGCGTGGTGTCGGAAGTAGAGGGGAGATCTCGCAGGGCTTCTCCTTAAGCCGGAGCGAGTATGGTGGACTATGAGAGAGGCCTTGGCGATCTAGGGTTTAGAGGGCACCAAGGGGAGGGTGCAGCCGTCGGCTAGGGTTTGGGAACACCCCAACTCGCGGAGTTGGAGGTTCCCTAGGCGGCGGCACAAGGAGGTGGTGGCGCCGGCAACTTGGAGGAGAGGGCTAGGGTTTGGGTGTGAGGGGTAGGGGGCGCCCTACCCCTTCTTATATAGGTGGAGGGTGGCCGGTTGGGAGGAGGGAGTCCTCCCCCAACTCGGCCTCCTTGGCCGGCGGGTGGAGGGAGAGGAACTCCTCCCCAAGTAGGTTTCCTACTCTCCCTCCACCAAGCAAACTTGCCGTTTGACTTTTTCAAATTGGCGTTTGACTTTCAAACTAGGATTTGATTTCTCCCTTTATTTTGCCCATCCAAGTGACCTAGTACATGATGCAACCATTCCATATTGTCATGACACATTCATGTACCCTTCCCCTCCGGAGTGTCGGACCTTCCGGACCCTTCTAGAACATTCCTGGTGAAAACACCGGAATCATTCCCAAACTCCGAAACAGGACTTTCCTTATATGAATCTTATTCTCCGGACCATTCCGAATCTCCTCGTGATATCCCGGATCCCATCCAAGACTCCGAACAGCATTCGGTCTCTTTCTCATCATTCCATAACTACTCAACAACATCGAATCCTTAAGTGTGTCTCCCTACGGTTCGTGAATTATGTGGACATGATCGAGACACTTCTCCGATCAATAACCAATAGAGGAATCTAGAAATTCATATGGCTCCCACATATTTCTACGATTACTTTGTGATCGAATGAACTACTTACACCAATTTCCCTTTGTCTCACGATAGTTTACTTATCTGAGGTTTTTTATCGTTGGTATCTCTGCATACCTAGTTCAACCTCGTTACCGATAAGTACTCTTTTCTCGTTCCCGTGATATGTGATCCCTTGTGAGCCAGTCACATGCTTGCAAGCTAATTGGATGACATTCCACCGAGAGGGCCCAGAGTATATCTATCCGTCATATGGATGGACAAATCCCACTCTTGATCCATGTGTTTCAACCCATACTTTCCGAACACTCAATGCCACCTTTATAGCCACCCAGTTATGGTGTGGTGTTTGATGTCATCAAAGCATCCTTCCGTTGATGGTGATAAGCATGATCTCATGGTCGAAGGAATTAGGTTATTGTGTATCAGAAAGCTTATAGCAATTGAACTATTAAAATGACTTGATCTTTATGCTATGCTTATCTATAGGAGTATGTCCATCATATCATTCTCCTAATGATATGACCTTGTTATTAACAACATCTCAAATGTTCATGATCAAGAAACCATGATCATCTATTAATCAACAAGCTAGTATTATGAAGAGGCTTTACCAGGGACTCTAATCTAGTTTACTAATCACACAAGTATTAATGTTTCTGGTTAATACTATTATAGCATGAATGTAAACATTTATCATAAACACAAAGATATAATAATAACTATATTTATTATTTCCTCTAGGGCATATCTCCAACAGTCTCCCACTTGCACTAGAGTGAGCTAATCTAGATTACATGGTAATATACCGAACACCCATGCCAGTTTGGTGTTGGTCATGTTTTGCCCTCGGGAGAGGTTTAGTCAACAGATCCGCCACATTCAGATCCGTGTGTACTTTGCAAATCTTTATGTCACCATCTTGGACATGTTCTCAAATAGTGTGAAAATATAGCTTGATGTGCTTCAGCTTCTTGTGTGACCTTGGTTCTTGCGCATTGGCTATGGCGCCCATGTTATCACAGTAGATAGACATTGGGTCCAGCGCACTTGGAACCACACCGAGCTCTGTAATGAACTCCTTCATCCATATCGCTTCTTGTGAAGCCTCCGAAGCAGCTATGTATTCCGATTCAGTTGAAGATCTCGCCACAACGCTTTGCTTTGCACTCTCCAGCTAACTGCTGCACCATTCAAAGTAAATACGTATCCAGATTGTGATTTAGAATCATCCGGATCGGTGTTCCAACTAGCATCGGTGTAACCATTAACAACGAGCTGTTCATCACCTCCATAAGAAAGAACCATATCCTTAGTTCTTCTCAAGTACTTAAGGATGTTTCTGACCGTTGTCCGATGATCCACTCCTGGATCACTTTGATATCTGCTAGTCAAACTAACAGAATATGCAATGTCGGGTCTAGTACATAGCATGGCATACATTAGAGATCCTATGGCTGAGGCATAGGAGTCTTACTCATCCTTTATCTATCTTCTGCCGTTGCAGGACTTTGAGTTTTACTCAAGGTCATATTGGGCAACATGGGCAAGAACCCTTTCTTGCTATCTTCCATTCCAAACCTCTTTAGAACTTTGTCCAAATATGTACTTTGTGACAATGATATTAGGCGTCTCGATCTATCTCTATAAATCTTTATGCCTAATATGTAAGCTGCTTCACCAAGATCTTTCATTGAAAAACTATTATTCAAATAATCCTTGACACTATTAATAAGGTCTACATCATTCCCAATCAACAATATGTCATCTACATATAGTATTAAGAATGCTACAGAGCTCCCACTCACTTTCTTGTAAATACAAGCTTCTCCATAACTTTGTATAAAACCAAAACTTTTGATTACCTTATCAAAACGTTGATTCCAATTTCGGGATGCTTGCTTCAATCCATATATGGACCGTTGAAGTTTGCATACCTTGTTAGCATCTTTAGGATCGACAAAACCTTTGGGTTGCATCATATACAACTCGTCATCAATGTCTCCATTGAGGAACGCCGTTTTGACATCCATCTGCCATATCTCATAATCATAATATGCAGCGATTGCTGTCATAATCCTCACAGACTTTAGCTTCGCTACTGGTGAGAAAGTCTCATCGTAGTCAACTCCTTGAATTTGTCGAAACCCTTTTGCGACAATTCGAGCTTTATAGACAGTAACATTACCATCAGCATATGTTTTCTTCTTGAAAATCCATTTGTTCTCGACAGCCTTCCGGACATCTGGTAAGTCCACCAAAGTCCATACTTGGTTTTCGTACATGGACCCAATCTCGCATTTCATGGCTTCTTGCCATTTATTGGAATCTGGGCTCATCATCGCTTCCTCATATGTCGCAGGGTCATCGGTGTTGTCCAACAACATGACACTCATAACGGATCATACCAATCAGGAGTGGTACGAGTTCTCAGGTTCTGTAGCAACTTCAACCGAAGTTTCATGATCATCATCATTAGCTCCCTCTCTTATTGGTGTAGGCGCCACACGAACTACTTCCGGTGTTGCGCTACTCGCAAGTTCGAGAGAAGGTTCAACAACCTCGTTGAGTTCTACTTTCCTTCCAGTCACTTCTTTCCAGAGAAATTCTTTCTCTAGAAAGGATCCATTCTTAGCAACGAAGATTTTGCCCTCGGATCTATGATAGAAGGTATACCCAATAGTTTCCTTCGGGTATACTATGAAGATGCATTTTTCCGCTTTGGGTTGAAGCTTGTCCGGCTGTAACTTCTTTACATAAGCTTCGCAACCCCAAACTTTAAGGAACGACAATTTAGGTTTCTTCCCAAACCATAATTCATACGGTATCGTTTCAATGGATTTAGATGGTGCCCTATTTAAAGTGAATGCGGCTATTTCTAATGCATAACCCCAAAACGATAGCGGCAAATCTGTAAGTGACATCATAGAATGAACCATATCTAAGAGAGTTCAATTACGACGTTTGGACACACCATTACGCTGTGGTGTTCCCGGCGGTGTCAATTGTGAAAGTATTCTGCATTTCTTCAAATGCTCACCAAACTCGTAAATTAGATATTCACCTCCACGATCAGATCGTAGAAATTTAATCTTCTTGTTACGCTGATTCTCTACCTCACTTTGAAATTCCTTAAACTTCTCAAAAGTTTCGGACTTATGTTTCGTGAAATAGATATACCCATATCTACTCAAGTCATCCGTGAAGGTAAGAACATAACGATAACCACCGCGCGATGCTACACTCATTGGACCACACACATCGGTATGTACGATTTCCAATAAGTCTATAGCTCGCTCCATCATCCCAGAAAATGGAGTCTTAGTCATTTTACCCATCAGACATGCTTCGCATCTTGATTCGAAATCAAGTGATTCAAGAAGTCCATCGGAATGGAGTTTCTTGATACGTTTCACTCCAATATGACCAAGACGACAGTGCCACATATAGGCCGAGTTATCGCTCAATTTCAAATGTTTAGCTTCAATGTTATTAATATGTGTATTTCCATGATCGATATTCAATAAGAATAGACCATCTATCAAAGGTACATGTGCATAAAACATATTACTCATATAAATCGAACAACCATTATTCTCGGACTTAAACAAGTAACCGTCTCGCAACAAACATGATCCAGATATAATGTTCATGCTCAACGTAGGCACCAAATAACAATTATTTAAGTATAAAACTAATCCCGATGGTAGATGAATAGGTAGCGTGCCGACCACGATCACATCAACCTTTGATCCATTTCCAACGCGCATCGTCACCTCGTTCTTCGCTAGCGTTCGTTTATTCTGCAGCACCTGTTTCGAGTTACAAATATGAGCAACCGAACCAGTATCAAATACCCAGGCACTACTACGAGTACTAGTGAGATACACATCAATAACATGTATATCGGATATACCTTTCTTCTTGATGTTGCCGTTCTTCAAATCCGCCAAGTACTTTGGGCAATTCCGCTTCCAGTGACCCTCTCCCTTGCAGTAAAAGCACTCAGCATCAGGCTTAGGTCCAGCCTTGGTCTTCTTCGCCGGTGTGGCAACTTTCTTACCACCCTTCTTGAAGTTTCCCTTTTGCTTAGACTTGCCTTTCTTGAATTTGGTGGTCTTATTGACCAACAACACTTGATGCTCTTTCTTGATCTCCACTTCTGCAGATTTCAACATGGAGAAGAGTTCTGGCAATGTCTTGTTCATGTTTTGCATATTGTAGTTCATCACAAAGTTCTTGTAACTTGGTGGTAGTGATTGGAGGACAAGGTAAATCCCCAAAGCATTAGGAATCACTATACCCAAACTTTGGAGTTTGTTTGCGTGCCTAGACATCTTAAGCACGTGCTCACTGACGGAGCTTCCCTCTTCCATCTTGCAGTTAAAGAACTTTTCAGAAGCCTCATAACTCTCAACTTCCGCATGAGCCTCAAATATCATTTTGAGTTCACGGTCAATATCATGTGGGTCATGGTTCTCAAACCTTTTCTGAAGCTCTAATTCCAAACCATACAAGATAGCACACTGAACTGTGGAGTACTGATTCTTCCGAGTGAGGTAAACACTCTTTACTTCATCGGTAGTAGTAGTAGCTGCAGGCGGGTCACCCAGTGGTGCATCCAGCACATAGGTCAAATTACCAGCATTAAGGACAATCCTCAAATTGCGGAACCGAACCGTGAAGTTGCTTCCATGGTTTTTCAACTTTTCTTTCTCTAGGAACGCATTAAAATTGATGGTAGGGGCCGCCATTGATTTACAACATATTTGCAATAGTTTAGACTAAGTTTATGACAAATTGAGTTCTAATTAATAGTTAAATTAATATATGTGAACTCCCACTCAAAACGATATCCCTCATATTGTTTTAGTGATCACACGAACCAAATCCACCACATCAAAACCGATCATCACGAGAGTTGATGTAGCTTCAATGGCGAATAATCAACATGTTCATCATATCTACTATATGACTCATGCTTTACCTTTCGGTGATCCGTGTTCCGAGACCATGTCTGTACATGCTAGGCTCGTCAAGATCAAACCTTAGCTTCCGCATGAGCAAATCTGGCTTGCTCACATTGTATACACTCGCAGAATCTAACCCACCCGATCATCACGTGGTGCTTCAAAACAACGAGCTTTAGCAACGGTGCTTACTAAGGATGAACACTTTAAAACTTGAAATTTGTATGCTTGAGGGATCATCTAATAATGCTACCGTTGTTAACTAAGCAATACAAGATGCATAAAGGATTAACATCACATGCAATTCATAATATGTGATATGATATGGCCTTTCTTCTTGTGCTTCCGATCTCCATCTTCAAGCACGAACATGATCTCCATCATCACCGGTATTGCGTCAAGTTCAATGGCGTCGTTTCATGGTTGTCGTCCACCAGCTTCAACTATTACAACTACTTTGAATAGACACGCGGGTCTTAACAAAATTTAAAGACAACCATATGGCTCCTGCCGGTTGCCAACTTACAATAAGGAACATTGCATACATCAAATATAATCACAATCATGGCCATATCACATCACAGCACACCCCTGCAAAACAAAGTTAGACGCCTCTAATTTTCTTTGGAAATTTTATGTGGTTTGGGGCTTTCAATAAGTGTCGATCTAACTTACGAACAAGAACCACAACATTGATGTTTGAACTATCAAGTGCCCGTTGTAAATTGGATCTATACTATAATGGGAGAGACAGACACCCGCAAAGCCACTTATGCAATACAAGTTGCATGTTGAGCGTGGAGCAAGTCTCATGAACGATTTAATGTAAGGTTAGTCGGGCCGCTTCATCCCATCATACCGCAAGATGCAAAGTACACAAAAGGCAATTGATAATAAAAGCACCACCGCCCATAATGACCATTGTGTTCTACTCGTGCAATAGATCTACATATAGACACAGCTTTGATACCACTGTAGGGGGTCGTAGCATGGAAAACAAAAAAATTCTACCGCATGCAAACAAACAAGCCAATATCTATCTACTAGATTGTAGCAACGAGTCGATAGAGGAACTCACCCTCGAAGATTCCAAGGTGGTTAACGAGAGCAGATTCTCGTGGGTGATGTAGTCGTACTCTTGTCGATCTCAAGATCGCGTAGACGATCCTTCTGACGCTTCGTTCCGGCAGCACTTCCGCAGTCGATCACACGTTCGGTACTCGATGAAGACCTTCCTCTCCCTTGTTCCAACAGTCAGCGGAGGTTGTAGCACTCTCCTTGCGATTCCGGCAGCATGACGGCGTGGTGTCGGAAGTAGAGGGAAAATCTCGCAGGGCTTCGCCTTAAGCCGGAGCGAGTATGGTGGACTATGAGAGAGGCCTTGGTGATCTAGGGTTTAGAGGGCACCAAGGGGAGGGTGTAGTCAGCGGCTAGGGTTTGGGAACACCCCAACTTGCCGATTTGGAGGTGCCCTAGGCGGCGGCACAAGGAGGTGGTGGCGCCGGCGACTTGGAGGAGAGGGCTAGGGTTTGGGTGTGAGGGGTAGGGGGCGCCCTACCCCTCCTTATATAGGTGGAGGGTGGCCGGTTGGGAGGAGGGAGTACTCCCCCAACTCGGCCTCCTTGGCCGGCGGGTGGAGGGAGAGGAACTCCTCCCCAAGTAGGTTTCCTACTCTCCCTCCTCCAAGCAAACTTGTCGTTTGACTTTTTCAAATTGGCGTTTGACTTTCAAACTAGGATTTGATTTCTCCCTTTATTTTGCCCAGCCAAGTGACCTAGTACATGATGAAACCATTCCATATTGTCATGACACATTCATGTACCCTTCCCCTCCGGAGTGTTGGACCTTCCAAACCCTTCTAGAATATTCCTGGTGAAAACACCGGAATCATTCCTGAACTCTGAAACAGGACTTTCCTTATATGAATCTTATTCTCCGGACCATTCAGGATCTCCTCGTGATATCCCGGATCCCATCCGAGACTCCGAACAACATTCGGTCTCTTTCTCATCATTCCATAACTACTCAACAACATCGAATCCTTAAGTGTGTCTCCCTATGGTTCGTGAATTATGCGGACATGATCGAGACACTTCTCCGATCAATAACCAATAGAGGAATCTGGAAATTCATATGGCTCCCACATATTTCTACGATTACTTTGCGATCGAATGAACCACTTACATACGATACCAATTTCCCTTTGTCTCACGATAGTTTACTTATCCGAGGTTTTTGATCGTCAGTATCTCTGCATACCTAGTTCAACCTCGTTACCGATAAGTACTCTTTTATCGTTCCCGTGATATGTGATCCCTTGTGAGCCAGTCACATGCTTGCAAGCTAATTGGATGACATTCCACCGAGAGGGCACAGTGTATATCTATCCGTCATATGGATGGACAAATCCTACTCTTGATCCATGTGTTTCAACCCATACTTTCCGAACACTCAATGCCACCTTTATAGCCACCCAGTTACGGTGTGGTGTTTGATGTCATCAAAGCATCCTTCCGGTGATGGTGATAAGCATGATCTCATGGTCAAAGGAATTAGGTTACTATGTATTAGAAAGCTTATAGCAATTGAACTATTAAAATGACTTGATCTTTATGCTACGCTTATCTATAGGAGTATGTCCATCATATCATTCTCCTAATGATATGACCTTGTTATTAACAACATCTAAAATGTTCATGATCAAGAAACCATGATCATCTATTAATCAACAAGCTAGTATTATGAAGAGGCTTTACCAGGGACTCTAATCTAGTTTACTAATCACACAAGTACTAATGTTTCTGGTTAATACTGTTATAGCATGAATGTAAACATTTATCATAAACACAAAGATATAATAATAACTATATTTATTATTGCCTCTAGGGCATATCTCCAACAATTCGGTGGATTTCAAAGATGATGATCAATACTTTGGAAATGTCGATCTCTTATCCCCTTTTAAAATATTCTGAATAGACGAGCTTCTTCTCTCTCTTGTTTTATAAACAAAGATGGCTTTATGCAAAACAACTCCACCAGCCAAAAGTCTTGCGGAGTACACCCTATACTCACCCTTGCTTTGTTGATGCTTTTGTAGCTGAGTAAATGTCCCCTAAAGACGAGTTTTGTACTACATCGACACTGACGAGTAGCTTGGGGTTCCCGGTCGGCAGCCTGGAATCTATAGGGCAGGACGTCATCATTATGCTTCAGGCCTCTTAGGACATTTGTTAAGTTTTATATACTTAATAGCATAATTTGCCTTCCGTTATTTGATGTTTGTAGTCAGTGACCTCTGCTTGTAATAATTTGGTTTTCTCAGTTATGAGCTTGTTGTAATAAATTTTGTGTCGTAGGGTCTCTGCTGTGTTACCGATTCTCCACCGGATATCCTCGAGCTCAAGGTTAAGCTTATGTCAGACGTAGGTCTGGGATTCGTTTAGCCCTGATCTCGGGGGTGTTACAAAGGATTAGGTTACTATGTATTTTAAATCTTATAGAAAACCAAACTTAATGACTTGATCTTATGATATGCTTACATTGAGTGTGTGTCCATCACATCATTCTCCTAATGATATGACCTTGTTATTAATAACATCCAATATCCATGATCAGGAAACCATGATCATATATTAATCAACAAGCTAGTTTAACAAGAGGCTTACTAGGGACTCTTTATGTTTACAGCACACAAGTATTAATGTTTCCTATTAATACAATTATAGCATGGGATGTAAACATTTATCATAAACACAAAGATATAATAATAACCACTTTATTTTTGCCTCTTGGGCATATCTCCAACAAAAATGTTTTGGGCGTCCCATGGGTTACCTAGGCTGGATACATGCCTAGGTCTAAGATTGCACCGACCCTTGTATTGCTGCGGCCGCCGGCGGGTTTGGCCGTTTTTTTGGATAGCACCAAACAAAATCTAAAAAAATCTGAAAAATGTGAAAACAGCTCTTGGAGCCCTTTCTTGTGACCCAGTGCCCTCATAAAATCATAAGCAACGCATACCAGGTACTTTGGCACCCAAGGCACCACCTGGATGTCTGTCGAGTGTGAGTTAACATGGCTTTCAACCCTAGATCCACCCTCTGCTGCCCAGAACATGGAACCACTCCATGGATTGAGCCTAGACCTGACACCTTTCTCCCTCTCTGCATCACAAGAAACTTCTCCAACTAGATATTTCATGGTCATTTGGAGAAATCTTGACTTTCCATTTTTTGAACCCAAAAAACCGGTGTTTTTACAAAGGAGGTGCAAGATTAGGGCACTCCCAAGGGCTCGAGGAAATTTTCACGCATGCTACATCATGGTGCTTGGCCATTCTCGGGATTTGGGTATTTATCACGTGGTGCAAAAATATTGTAGGGGTTCGTAGCATGGAAAACAAAAATTTTCTATCGCATACAAACAAACAAGCCAAGATCTATCTACTAGATTGTAGCAACGAGTCGATGGAATAACTTACCCTCGAAGATTCCAAAGCGGTTAACGAGAGCAGATTCTCGTGGGTGATGTAGTCGTACTCTTTCCGATCTCAAGATCGTGTAGACGATCCTTCCGGCGCCACGTTCCGGCAGCGCTCCCGTAGTCGGTCACACGTTCGGTACTCGACGAAGACCTTCCTCTCCCTTGTTCCAGCAGGCAGCGGAGGTTGTAGCACTCTCCTCGCGATTCCGGCAGCACAACGGCGTGGTACCGGAAGTAGAGGGGAAATCCCGCAGGGCTTCGCCTTAAGCCGGTGCGAGTATGGTGGAGCTTATGAGAGAGGCTATTAGTGGTCTAGTAATTAGACACACCAATTAGAAGGCTCTAAACCAATTAGAAGGCTCTAAACCGAATAGCTCTAAACCGGGGTCTAGATCTAGGGTTTAGTTTAGAGGATAGGAAACTTGTGTGTCTAGGAGGGGAGCCCTGCCCCTCCTTATATAGATGGGAGGGGGCTGGCGCGCCAGGGGAGGGAGGGAGTCCCTCCCCAACTCGGCCTAGGCTGGCCGCCGGCTTGGAGGAGAGAAACTCCTCCTCCAAGTCGACTCCAACTCCTCTTGCTTGTTTCCCACAGTTTCTTGTTTTTGGCAGTTTGACTTTCAAACTGGACATTTGACTTTTCTGTTTTAGGATTCAATTTAATCCTATATTTGGGACAGCAAGAACACTTAGTACATGATGCAATCATTCCAATATGTAATGACACACTCATGTACCCCTTCCCCCCCGGAGTGCCGGACAATCCGGAACCTTCTAGAATATCCCCGATGAAAACACCGGAATCATTCCCGAACTCCGAAACGGGACTTTCCTTATATGAATCTTATTCTCCGGACCATTCCGGATCACCTCGTGATATCCCGGATCCCATCCGAGACTCCGAACAACATTCGGTCTCTTTCTCATAATACCATAACTACTCAAACAACGTCGAATCCTTAAGTGTGTCTCCCTACGGTTCGTGAATTATGCGGACATGATCGAGACACTTCTCCGAACAATAACCAATAGAGGAATCTGGAAATTCATATGGCTCCCACATATTTCTACGATTACTTTGCGATCGAATGAACCACTTACATACGATACCAATTTCCCTTTGTCTCACGATAGTTTACTTATCCGAAGTTTATGATCGTCGGTATCTCTGCATACCTAGTTCAACCTCGTTACTGATAAGTACTCTTTTCTCGTTCCCGTGATATGTGATCCCTTGTGACCCAGTCACATGCTTGCAAGCTAATTGGATGACATTCCACCGAGAGGGCCCAAAGTATATCTATCCGTCATATGGATGGACAAATCCCACTCTTGATCCATGTGTTTCAACCAATACTTTCCGAACACTCAATGCCACTTTTATAGCCACCCTGTTACGGTGTGGTGTTTGATGACATCAAAGCATCCATCCGGTAAAGGTGATATGCATGATCTCATGGTCGAAGGAATTAGGTTACTATGTATCAGAAAGCATATAGCAATTTGAACTATTGAAATGACTTGATCTTTATGCTACGCTTATCTATAGGAGTATGTCCACCATATCATTCTCCTAACGATATGATCCTGTTGTTAATAACATCTCTATGTTCATGATCAGGAAACCATGATCATATATTAACCAACAAGCTAGTTTAACAAGAGGCTTTACTAGGGACTCTTATTTTAGTTTACAAATCACACAAGTATTAATGTTTCCGGTTAATACAATTATAGCATGGTATGCAAACATTTATCATAAGTGTGAAGACATGAGAATAACCACTTTATTATTGCCTCTTGGGCATATCTCCAACAGTCTCCCACTTGCACTAGAGTCAATAATCTAGTTTCGAACCTTTGTGTATATAACACCTATGGCTTTCCGGTGTTGTATGTACACGATTGCTAGTGGTCAACTGATCTCCGGATCTGACACTTCCAGGTCCGTGTGTAATTGCATGTCTTTGCGTCTCTACGCATCACTCATTCTCTAATGAGATGGCTTTGTATAAATTTGGTATTTCGGTGTGACCTTTAGCTCTTTGGGGTTAAAACATGTTGATAATATTGTCGCACAATATATCTTCATAGTATTATCCCACTGTGAACTACACCTAGTTTGATAACAAACTTCTTGACACAAATGCCCTCTTTTGCTGCTATAATAGCAGTCATATACTTAGCCTTTTGTTGTAGTATCTGTCACAATGTCTTAACTTTGGAAATCATCCAAATCCATTATGGAACTCACTTTCCATTATATTGTGCCACCCTTAGTTTAGATTGAGATAAACTTAATTTGTACTTTGTGACAAAACTAGTATCAATGTAGTACTTTTACAATGAACTAACCATCTATTTGTCACTTCTACAAATATTATACTCTTAGTTCTTTCAGAAGATCATAAGAATATCCTTACTATTGTCCAATGATCATCTTACGAATCATTCTGATATATGCTCTCAACATTTAGAGCATAGGACATATCTGGATTTGTACATATCACAGTATGATTGATATAAATACTCTTTGTGATTTCATACATCAAGTATCAATCTATACTTGATTATTTGTTTCACTTTACCAAATGTCAATACACTTGAATATATCATCAACATTGAACTCATTCAATCCTTTCTGTGCGACAAGAACCTTCTCTTGTAGTTTCTATATTGAACTCATTCAATATCTTGTCTATGTACTTCTGGCACAACCATATTAGCGTCTATTGATGCCAAATATTTGGGTTTTGCCTAAGTCTTTCATCGGGATGAAATTCTTAATATGTGTTAATAAAAGATACATCTTTTCTAATCAACAATATGTCCCCCACATAATGTATTAGAAACATGTCTTAGTGCTCCCACTTAATTTCTTGCAAATGCAAGCATCTTCATTGTCTCTGATGAAATTAAACCCTTTTAACAGTTTCATCATAGTGAAGATTCCAACTCCGCTATGCTTACTTCAACCATTGAAGTTTGCATATGCTATTTAGCATCCTTTGAATTAACAAAACCCTATGGACCGTGTTTATGCACATGTCCTAGGTAACGATTCTATCAGAAGAACTTGTTTTGTTTATTCAACTACCATATAACAAATTATATGTAGTGGTTGCTACATTAATCCGTCTAGACTAAATATCACTATGAAAGATCAAATCTTGTCATAGTCAACCTTTGAACATTGTTGTGAACTCTTTCCCAACATGTCGACTATTTCATAGATGTGAAACATCCATGTCTATTTCTTTATAGATCCAGACACAACTATAAGGTCTTACACCTTTCTCGAGGGTCCTTCAAGTTCAAAACTTGATTTCTCGTGTATGGAACTATCACGGATTTTATGGCTTCAAGCCATTTTACGGAGTCAGGGCCCATCATCGCTTCTCTGCATGTAGTCGGTTCATTATTCTCAAATAATGATTCAACCCTCAAATCTTGGTATTTGATTGTTTACCCGATCTACTTGTTTCAATAGGAACTTAGATCTCCGTGACCACAACCTTTGAGGCACGTGAGCCATGAGCATTGTTGCCGCCTCCGGAACACTTTTCGGCGCTGCGCAACTCTGCACATATAGCTAAGGTTCTTTTAACCTTATCAAAGTTTCTATTGTCCTCCCACTTAACTTTTCACGAAAAATTCCTTCTCAAAGAAACTTGACGTTTTAAGTGACAAACACTTTTGTCTCCGATGTTATGGAGGAGTACTTAACAGTTATTCGAAATAACATACAAAGACAGGTTCATCCGACTTTGGTTGCAAACATCTTTCTTATGCATAGCATACCAATGTTTAAGAAAGGACAACGTGGGTTTTATCCCAAACCATAACCTTATATGGTGTCATTTCAACGGATTATGATGGAGCTCTTTTCAGTGGAAAAACGGTAATCTCTAAAGCTTTTAATCTTTAAAATACAATGGCAGTTTTATGAATTACACCTTTCGATCTTACCATGTCAAACAAGGTTTAATTACATATCTCGAACGCTCCATACTCTTATGGTGTTTCGGGAAATGCAAATCCACGGAACGATTCCTTAAATCTTAGGTATTATGCTAAACTTGTAACTCAAATATCTTCCTTTATGATCTTTATCATAAACTGTTTATATTCTTGTTACAATGATTTTGCACTTCATCTTGAAAGTCTTTGAACTTTTCAAATGTTTCATACTTCATCCTTATTAAGTAAATATTCATATATTCACTCAAATTTTCGGAGAAAGCATATGAAGTTGAAATCCATCGCTCTTGACTACACATAACGGACTTCGTACAACAATATGTACAAGTTCCAATAAGCTAGTCATTCGTTCCCTTTTGGCCTATGAACGAAGTTTTAATTATCTCTAGGAAAGTTTCACAAGCGTCATATGATCAAAAATCAGAAGACTCCAAAATTCCATCAACATGGAGTTTCTTCATGTTTTCTTTCAAATATAATTTAAACGGCGATGTCACTTCCTAAGTGATCTTTCAATCAATTTGTCTTTCGACATTTTTAGCACTAGTTTTATGGATGTGATGTCTCCAACGATATTTGCGAATCATCCATCTTTTATGGATTACGGCAATTATTTGAACAATCCTTTTGTTCTCATAATACCTGATAAAACAAATCTTTGAAGGCAAGCTTTGATGTTTAACAAGCAACACAATAACCCTTTATTTTGTTCTTGATGAACATCATCACATATTCTTTTGCTAGTTACTTAGGCCATTGTAGTTCATGAATTGTGTTGTTTCGTATGACGATTCACACCAACAAATTCAGTATCAAATACTTAAGAACCACATTGTTTAACAAGCAAAGAATATAGCCATAACATGTATATCATCTATATACTTAAACTGAACGATTCTAGTCTTTTCTTTTCTGCCATATATTTATGAGATTCTCTTTCAGTATTTCCTTTTCAGTTTGAAAGAATCTATCAACATCAATAGTGGAGTCATACATATGACATCTAGTCCAAAGCGTGTATAATTAAATACCAATGTCTTTGGACTTGCACTTTGAAGTAGATCACCATCATCAAATATTTGGTGTTCTTTCAAATTCCTTTCTTTAGTAATCTCTTGGTGTAGTAAACATTTTACCTACATCAAATATTCACCCTTATCATGGAATCGTCCATGATCAAGCTACTTTTAGCTTACAACGATGAATTATGAGTATAATGTTGCTATCCAAAACCTTTTGGAGGATTAGGACAACAAGTGTCTCCAACCTTTTTTTTTTTGTAATTTCTCATCAAAATATGAGAACATGAACTTTGCCATATTATACTCTATCATGTTGTAACCAAAACTTCGTTTCAGATATCACAATATCTTCCACACATCATGGTTTCTGAAACAACTCTTTCAGATCCTAGATAACCTTGATATTAAGAGAATCCTTTGAATATCAAGAATCATGGATACAAACATGATACTTATATACTAACACTTGGAATTGTTACTCTTGATTTAATACTAATTATTAAACTTCATGGAGTAACCGGAACTTACTGAAAGTTTGCAATAGGACTTTTAAACTTTAGATTAACACTTAAAACAATACGATACCAGTTCGTAAAGTATCTAACCAGAATTCTATAGTTCTATCATCTCAATTATAACTAAGCGCAAGGTGGTAAACGGATGCCAATGATTACAACAACTATGCAAATTCACTTTGATTTAGTTTATGATAAATTGAGTTCTAATTAATAATTAAATTAATCTAGGTGAACTCCCACTCAAAACAATATCCCTCACATTGTTTTAGTGATCACACGAACCAAATCCACCACATCAAAACCGATCATCACGAGAGTTGATATAGTTTCAATGGCGAACAATCGACATGTTCATCATATCTACTATATGATTCATGCTTTACCTTTCGGTGATCCGTGTTCCTGAGGCCATGTCTGTACATGCTAGGCTCGTCAAGATCAAACCTTAGCTACCGCATAAGCAAATCTGGCTTGCTTACGTTGTATTCACCCGCGGAATCAAAGACACCCGATCATCACGTGGTGCTTTGAAGCAGCAAGCTTTGGCAACGGTGCATACTAAGGGTGAACACTTTAGAACTTGAAATTTATGTGCATGAGGGATCATCTTATAATGCTACCGTCGTCTACTAAGCAATACAAGATGCATAAAGGATTAACATCACATGCAATTCATAATATGTGATATGATATGGCCTTTCTTCTTTGTGCTTTCGATCTCCATCTTCAAGCACGAACATGATCTCCATCATCACCGGCATAGCATCAAGGTCAATGACGCTTCTTCATGGTTGTCGTCCACCAGCTTCAACTATTACAACTACTTTGAATAGACACGCGGGTCTTAACAGAAATTAAAGACAACCATATGGCTCCTGCCGGTTGCCGACTTACAATAAGGAACATTGCATACATCATATATAATCACAATCATGGCCATATCACATCACTGCACCCCTGCAAAACAAAGTTAGACGCCTCTACTTTCTTTGCATGTTTTACGTGGTTTGGGGCTGTTAATAAGTGTCGCTCTAACTTACGAACATGAACCACAACATTGATACTAGTATTGTTAATCACCCGTTGTAAATTGGATCTTAACTATGCTAGGAGAAACAGGCACCCGCAAAGCCACTTATGCAATACAAGTTGCATGTCAAGCGTGGAGCAAGTCTCATGAACGATGTCATGTAAGGTTAGCCCGGGCCGCTTCATCCCAACATACCGCAAGATGCAAAGTACACAAGAAGCAATCGACAATAAAAGCATCAACGCCCACAATGACCATTGTGTTCTACTCGTGCAACAGATCTACATATAGACACGGCTCTGATACCACTGTAGGGGTTCGTAGCATGGAAAACAAAAATTTTCTATCGCATACAAACAAACAAGCCAAGATCTATCTACTAGATTGTAGCAACGAGTCGATGGAATAACTTACCCTCGAAGATTCCAAAGCGGTTAACGAGAGCAGATTCTCGTGGGTGATGTAGTCGTACTCTTTCTGATCTCAAGATCGTGTAGACGATCCTTCCGGCGCCACGTTCCGGCAGCGCTCCCGTAGTCGGTCACACGTTCGGTACTCGACGAAGACCTTCCTCTCCCTTGTTCCAGCAGGCAGCGGAGGTTGTAGCACTCTCCTCGCGATTCCGGCAGCACAACGGCGTGGTACCGGAAGTAGAGGGGAAATCCCGCAGGGCTTCGCCTTAAGCCGGTGCGAGTATGGTGGAGCTTATGAGAGAGGCTATTAGTGGTCTAGTAATTAGACACACCAATTAGAAGGCTCTAAACCAATTAGAAGGCTCTAAACCGAATAGCTCTAAACCGGGGTCTAGATCTAGGGTTTAGTTTAGAGGATAGGAAACTTGTGTGTCTAGGAGGGGAGCCCTGCCCCTCCTTATATAGATGGGAGGGGGCTGGCGCGCCAGGGGAGGGAGGGAGTCCCTCCCCAACTCGGCCTAGGCTGGCCGCCGGCTTGGAGGAGAGAAACTCCTCCTCCAAGTCGACTCCAACTCCTCTTGCTTGTTTCCCACAGTTTCTTGTTTTTGGCAGTTTGACTTTCAAACTGGACATTTGACTTTTCTGTTTTAGGATTCAATTTAATCCTATATTTGGGACAGCAAGAACACTTAGTACATGATGCAATCATTCCAATATGTAATGACACACTCATGTACCCCTTCCCCCCCGGAGTGCCGGACAATCCGGAACCTTCTAGAATATCCCCGATGAAAACACCGGAATCATTCCCGAACTCCGAAACGGGACTTTCCTTATATGAATCTTATTCTCCGGACCATTCCGGATCACCTCGTGATATCCCGGATCCCATCCGAGACTCCGAACAACATTCGGTCTCTTTCTCATAATACCATAACTACTCAAACAACGTCGAATCCTTAAGTGTGTCTCCCTACGGTTCGTGAATTATGCGGACATGATCGAGACACTTCTCCGAACAATAACCAATAGAGGAATCTGGAAATTCATATGGCTCCCACATATTTCTACGATTACTTTGCGATCGAATGAACCACTTACATACGATACCAATTTCCCTTTGTCTCACGATAGTTTACTTATCCGAAGTTTATGATCGTCGGTATCTCTGCATACCTAGTTCAACCTCGTTACTGATAAGTACTCTTTTCTCGTTCCCGTGATATGTGATCCCTTGTGACCCAGTCACATGCTTGCAAGCTAATTGGATGACATTCCACCGAGAGGGCCCAAAGTATATCTATCCGTCATATGGATGGACAAATCCCACTCTTGATCCATGTGTTTCAACCAATACTTTCCGAACACTCAATGCCACTTTTATAGCCACCCTGTTACGGTGTGGTGTTTGATGACATCAAAGCATCCATCCGGTAAAGGTGATATGCATGATCTCATGGTCGAAGGAATTAGGTTACTATGTATCAGAAAGCATATAGCAATTTGAACTATTGAAATGACTTGATCTTTATGCTACGCTTATCTATAGGAGTATGTCCACCATATCATTCTCCTAACGATATGATCCTGTTGTTAATAACATCTCTATGTTCATGATCAGGAAACCATGATCATATATTAACCAACAAGCTAGTTTAACAAGAGGCTTTACTAGGGACTCTTATTTTAGTTTACAAATCACACAAGTATTAATGTTTCCGGTTAATACAATTATAGCATGGTATGCAAACATTTATCATAAGTGTGAAGACATGAGAATAACCACTTTATTATTGCCTCTTGGGCATATCTCCAACAAATATACTGTATTTTTATTGAGTTACGGTCCAATAAAGGAAGTTTCTAATTGTAGGTACCCTATAAGACACTCTCAATTTTCAGGAACATTGTTTTGGGGTGTCCCATGGGGTACCTAGGCTGGATGCATTCCTAGGTACAAGATTGCACCGACCCTTGAATTGCGGCGGCCGCTGACGGATTTGGCTGTTTTTTGGAAAGCACCAAGAAAAATCTAAAAAAAATCAGAAAAATGTGAAAATAGCTCTTGGAGCCCTTGCATGTGACCCACTTCCCTCATAAAATCATAAGAAAGGCATACCAGGTACTTTGGCACCCAAGGCACCACCTGGATGTCTATCGAGTGTGAGTTAACATGGCTTTCAACCCTAGATCCCCCTCGCTACCCATAACATGGAACCACTCCATGGATTGATCCCAAACTTGGCACCTAGATCCCTCTCTACATCGCAAGAAACTTCTCCAACTAGAGATTTTGTGGCCATTTGGAGAAATCTTGACTTTCCAATGTTTAAACCCAAAAATGGTGTTTTTTTCCAAAGGAGGTGCAAGATTAGGGCGCGCCCAATGGCCTGAGGAAATTTTCACACATGCTACATCATGGTGCATGGCCATTCCCTCTACTTTAGTTAATAAAAAATTTGTGGAAGACTTATGATTTTTCGAAATCTGTTCAAACCTGTGACAAACCCCGTTGACTAGCTCATTAACCTTGAAGAAACTAGGCCTATCCCTAAAGGCCAATGATAGTCATTGGATCATAAGGCTAGCGCCCATTGGTAGCCATCAGATCGGGTCTTCTAGAAGCCCCCTGTGGGTCCAGGTTGATTCTACGTCCCCATTGTTAAGCACCATTAGATTGGGGAGAATGGACGATAAGGATCACCCTTTGTAGAGCAATCCGCGAGTAGGCAGGTCTGCGTCCCGATTGGCACTCACAAGCATGAGTGGGCATACCTCCTTGACTTTAAACCGCGACCATGTGGCCAAATCTCATTCCCCGTTCGTTCCCTGCAACTCGCGTCAGCATAGGCGCCGAATCCTACCTGAAGTCACGACGCCCGCCTTTCCATGGAGAGGCCCAGTCCTAGCTTGTATGAGGCCGAGATGTTCCCCCAGTACAACATAGTCGCGCCACCGCTAGTGAGGCTACCGGTCGACTACGAGCTCAGCTACGTCGGGGTGCCCGTGGCGCCGTTGTTGCTCGACAACACGTTGTCGAGGCAGATCGAGGAGCACCACTGCCACCGGAGAAGAAGACGGCAATGAGACAATACGCGTGCACGAGCGTGTATTGGCCAAGGCAGGTCAAGAAGGAGTAGGTGTGTTGCTTCGGCTGTGCAGAGCTCACTGTCGGGAGATCCATCTAGATCAGCATAACCCCGAAGGGAGGAAGCGCTTCTGGGTTGTGCCTGGGCGTACGCCCTCCACCATTATTGATGCGGTGCGCCATGAAGAACTCATGTGGAGGAATGCCGCCAGGCTCGTCCTCATCGATTCTGACTCAGAAGAGGCGAACGACAACATGGAGGACGTCGTGCATGACAAAGACAGTGGGAGCTGCATAGTCGATTAGGGTCACTTGAGACTAAATTTAATCTATGTATGTTAGCTTAATCACCTATTTGGATAGAATGTCCAAGTTGTAAGTGTGTTAGCCACCGGCACCAAAGCCACTGTCGGCTGCTCGGCCACGGCCACCTCCAGATAATACGACGGCACCACCGCAGCCATCATGGCATCTCTATTAGGACCATGTGGATGAAGTTGCATTGCTGGATATGAAACATGGCAGATGAGTGGAACCGAGGAGAGAATCAATGCCCCTAACATAGACGATGCAAGGATTAGACATCACTTACAAAGACAAGGCGAGGTTGATGGGATGGTATGATGTCTCTCCTTCTAGCACTTGACGGCATAGTCATAATTTTGGAGTGTGCCAGAGGAGAAGGAGATACGCGTGTCATGTGTTATTTGAGATGGGAATCCAAGGGAGGTGAGCCTCACTTATTCCATAGCATTGCCATAATTTTGGTCGTTGTACGATTAAAAATCCATGATTATTGTTTATGGATAATCGAGGCCATGGTTTAAAAATTAATGTAATATTTAACGACCTGGAATCTGGTTGACACCACACATCACATACCAGTTACAAGCACCAGATATAAATAAATTACAAATGAATAGTTCAGTTTCAATGAAAATTCAAGATACGATGTTACTGTGCCAGCTTCTCTCTGATCCTCTTGTTACTATTCAACTTGCACTACATTAACCAATGGTTGATGAGGACTGAAACAAAAATGATCAAAATTGCAAGTAAAACAAGTTTCAATCTTACCCTTCGTCTGGAGAATTGTGCAAACATGAAATTGGAAGGGATTTATTATTTCTCCTACAATTAGCCGAAAGATTCTCAAGAACATCCTCAATCACCCCAACAACTTCTTCATATTCAAATTCAACTCCATTATTATCGTTTCCCTTCCCCTTCCGCTCCCGCATACCCTTTTGTTTCTTTTCGACCCCTATCCCTGCCGGCACCTCCACATCCTCATTAACTTGATGCTTACCAAAGTTTTCCTCCACATGCGCATCACCGTTTCCCTCCTCATCATCACCGGTTTCCTTCACATGCAGCACTTCCTATACGACATCTCATTGCGCTTCCTCCAGTTCTGCCTGAGGAGCCTCATCTTGTGCCTCTATGATGTGAATGAGGACATGTCCAGCATCTTCAAAATCACATGGAACTGGGTTTTTGCATAGCCTCTTGATATGTCCCAACCCTCCACACTGTTTGTACTTCCCCTTCCTTTCTCCTAGTATTGAACCTTTTTCAGTGAAGACTTTGATCCTTTGCTTTCTAGGCCTCCTAGGTGGCCTCCTAAGAACTGGTGGTTCGAGTTTGAACCCTGGATGGACTAGTTCCCAATCATTTTCATCAGCCATAGATGGTACGTTTTCTGCATAAGTTGCAGCAAACTTGTTCACGAAGAAATAGTTATGAACATAGTTCTATATTTTAGCACCTCTACCTCTTAGCTTTAAGATGAAGTGCGGTGCATGGTGACATGGCAGACCAGTAACCTACCACTTCCTGCATGAATAAGTCTTGTTTCCAATGTCTACAGTATACCTCCATTCAGTTTCATGCTTGTATTCTGCATAAACATAGGCCAATGTACTAGAACTTCTGACCATCCTCGACTTTATCGTTCTCATTGCCCTGGTTCTTGCATTCGGTAACAAAACCACCTTTGGAAGTATTTTATGGCCCAGAAATTTTCTCACACAAATTCTCTGCCTAAAATCTATCTTCACCATTATACACTATCTTATTGCATCTAACAAAATAACAATTGCAACTGACTTCATGCTCCTAATCTTAGCATTTAACCTTTCTATCAAATTATTGCAAACATAATCAACTTTGCTTAACTCGCCAAACTTGCTTCTAGCCCATAACTTGTTGTGATGTTCTTCGAGGTATTCTTTCAGCTTTGGCATGGTATACAAGTTCTGCATGTAAGTAGCATGCATGTTTGGGGTGTACGTGTATGCTGATATCCACAAGTTGTCTTCAAAGATCTTTCCTTTGAACTTCTTCGTGAATCTAGTAGCGAGGTGCCACATGCATTCTCTATTCTCAACCCTAGGAAACACAGCATCAACAACATTCTGAAGCCCCTTGCATGCACCAGAGTGTATCACCAAGCCTTCAAGGTGAATGATTATGGCATGAACCATGTCCAGCTTTTAGTTGATTCACCCTTAATAACAACATAAGCTACGGGAAAAAGCCAATTATGCGCGTCCATAGCACAAGCGGTAGCAAGCTGTCCCCTGAACTTCCATGTTAAAGAAGTTGCGTCTATTGCCAAGTATGGCATGCAGCCATCTAGGAACCCCTTCTAGCATGCCTTCAGGCAGGCAAAATATCTCCTGAAGCATTTCTTATCTGCCTTCTTATACTTGAGCCCCCTTGAAACCTTTTCTCTTCCTTTCACAACCTCATAATCAATGTCAACAACACTACCAGGTGAAGTCTTATTTACCTTGGCTTTGAAACTATACAAGATGTGAAAACTGTCAGTCCACTTTCCCTGAATGAAGTCTATAGCCATATCCTTCTCATCAAAGACTTTGTGGTAAGGAATCAGAACATTAAACTTTTTGCTAAGCTTAGTTCCAAGTTCAGCAGGTCCAATGTTATGATCTTGCCTCACCCAGTCAAGTACCATAGCAACAATCCATTTGGTTCTCGCTGGTCTAATTTTATCACTTAATTGTTAGGCAATTGTTTTTCTTCGTGTTTACCTTGATCTGCATTGGATAGGAATAAAAATAAATTAGAGGACTCATCAGCAGAACAAATATGAGGAAGACCAAAACAAAATGTAGCTATTGCAACCTGAAATCGGTGTCCACCCCGCATTGGAGATGCATGCAATATCCATTTACAAATCTTACTTTCCCTACAATGCACCCTAAATCTCTTTTGGTAGCACTTTTCAATGATAAATTCGAACCCAACTCTTATTTCATAGGTAGCAATGACATATCTAGATTCCTCCACAGTCTCAAAGACAGTCCCCTCATCAATTGTTGGGTTGTCCCTGTCAAAGTGTATCACTAGCTTGTCCTCGTCTTCGTCATTATATTTGCATCCCATTTCCGCATCCTCACATTATTCTTCCTCATCAGTCCCATAGTTAGGCGCATAGTTCGAATCAACCAAATATTCCATACTCTCCATCCTATTAGGGTTAGCAGCCACATATCAATATGCTTTCTCATCATCATCATCATCTTCGAGAAAAAAATCATCCTGACCGCCACACATTTCGATGTTTTCATGCTCGCTTGAGAAAGCATCATTCTCAACGATAGGCTGGGCGGTCGCGCTCGGTATCGCAAAATAGAGGCTGCTCTATTTGCATTCCACATGGGCCGGTATCATTCAGGATAGTCTCTTCCCTAGTATCTTTGTTAACGATGTGCACAGACATCAGCACAGTCCTCGTGCTGAGGTGTTTACCCCACATCATGGCCAGAGCCTCCTCAGTCCTAACATTGTAGAAAGTCTATGAATTTGTGTCGTAGTACCTTCTTACGAATTCATCATGTTGTCCAATCGGAAACTTTCCAAAAAACATGTGCAAGTCACCTAGAGTTATATCCTCCGCATCTACTGTCAACCGATAATCAAATCCACTGGTAACTGTGATTCTACCGTCGGACAAGGTTTCAGTCTAACACCCATGCCGAATCTTCAAAATAAATCTGGATGCAGCAAACGTCCTATGGGCACCAACATAGATCCTCGCCATCACCACGGGACTACAAATACTAATTGGGAAATGCAAAGATGGAATTGCAGGTCTTACCTTTCAGGGAATATGTACGGCATGTTCAGTGGGCTCCGGAGCTCCAAAGCTTTGCACCCCGTGTCCTCTTCCACTGTTTCATGCTCCTTCATGTTCTCCAGCCTTTCAGGGTCCATCTCCATGCTCTCTAGTCAGGAAGGACCCATCTCTGTGTTCTCCGGCCACGCAGAATACATTTCCGGGCAGGATCCAGATCAAAGCCACCGTTGTTGCGTGAGAACCTAATGCTTGCCTCGTGATTTTCGTTCCTAGACGTGATTGGGCAAGGACAGCGCCAAGTAGATAGGGCAGGGAGGGCAAGGGATGGTGGGAGGATGATAGTATAGGGGAGGACGAGAGTGGTGCACGACGGGACAGAGTGGTGGCGGCAGGACCGGAGCAGTGGATTGGAGTGGAGCTACGAGTGATAGAATTTGGAAAATTGCACAATAATGGGGGCCACTAATCCTCGAAAATAGGATGCACGCCGTCGATGGTCGCGGTGGCGGGGCCCGCTAGTCAGTAAAATGCCACGTCCTCTTCCCCCATTTCTGATGGTGTTTCTACAATTCGACGATCGTAGTGGCACAGGCATAATTTTGGATAGAACTAAGGACACTGTCATAGATATACTTAAAATGGAACCCTGGCCTGGTACATTGACTTATCCGGTGGCTAGCCACGACCAGTATTTTTAATATCTTAGCACTCTTATGCTGAGAAGGGAAATAAAGATTCAATAGTTAGTCAAACTAGTTTCGAATAACTACACTCTTAGTAAGCTTCGCTATGGCCCCTCCTAATCAGAATCCACCGCTGAATCTTGGCTATTTGGCCCCTCTGAGGAAGGCCATGCATCTCTACTACAAGGACGGTCTCCCATTGTCGTCCGAGATGGTTGATTTCCCAGAAAGTTCTGCATCTGCGGTGTCAGCGAGCAGGGCCAAGCAAGCATCATGGAGAAAGCGTGAGGCGGCATTTTCATGTTCTCTACGCAGGAGAAAGAAGGTGCTTTTCAAAGTGTTCCTGCGAGCAGCATGCCACTGAGGAAACAAACCCTCGAATAGGGCGGCCCCAATGTCAACCAACTCTCACCTCCATGCCGCAGCACGGGCGACCTTACCGCAGTGGGGCAATCTAGACGCACGCCTTCAGTGGCAAAGACGATCCATCCTACGCACCATCAGCGGCCACACCGTAGCGGCGAGCATCCATCTACACTCTGCTTGTTGGAGTATCTGATAGCTAGAGCCGATGATGGGCGACAACTCGGCACTAGAATTCAGGTTCAGATTCACAGGGACCTATGATCCCTGCCACGAGACACCGGACTTCATGTTTGAAGAAATCATTGCGATGGCACGGCTGTTCATACTGAAAAGAGACTGGTTCAAGCGCAGCCGACGTGCATGAACATTGCTGATCTCTTGAAGTTTGGCAGGAAGGAAAAAAGATCAGTTGTGGTTGAATGATCACTGAACTTACGTCCTCTCTAGGAAATTGGCAAGCCAACTTTGATGGTGGAGATCTACATTTTCTTCAATGTAGAATAGTTAAGTTCAGACTAACTCTATTGAATGCCTTTTGTAGAGGCAATAGCCCCCTTTTGTGCAGCTATCCCATACTGTAATATGGAATTAGTTCTAAAGTATCCAAATACTATGAAGATGTATCTATTAATTCAATTACTACAGGCGGTTGAATTTAGTTTACTGTCATACTTATCCGAGGCAGACAAGATTCAGTCAACATTTTATGAACTGGTCTTTAGGGGGTTATTCATGCACGTTCCATACAGAATCACGCACCAGATCGAACAAATCTCAGGAAATATTGTTCAAGGCACACAAACCAGTAGCATTTTTTGTCTTTCGGATCGCTCACCAGCAGCATTTTCCCGGCAACGGTGGCATTGCTCATTGCCAGCCGGTTATTCACACAAATTCATTGGCCACACTAACCCTCTTTTTAGGAGGATCACCTTGGTTATTCACACAAATTCATTAGCCACACATACCACAAATTCATTAGCCACACTAACTACAAATCATTAGCCACACATACTACGAATTCATTAGCCACACATACTACAGCAGTTCAGACTATTACATAAGCTAGCTCTAGGCATACTACATGCTCCACTCTCAACTCAATGATCTTTTAGATTCACTAAACCTCTATCTTCACTTGAGGGAAATCAGAACCACCAGCTTGTCCATGCTCGGTACCCCCACCGAAACTATGCGCTCCATCACGGAATGGTGGTGGTCCTGTGCCATTGATCCTTCCAAGACAACACTGCATGCAATGAGGGCGCTTTCTGGCCACCTCGTTGGGGTCCTAAATGCCAGGTATCGATTCCAGAACCTCCCACGGGTGGATGATCACTAGGTGCTTCCAGCAAAGCTATCGTCCTGCCCTGCTTGGAAGCTCCACCTCGTACATCTTAGGAACAGTGTTTGGATCTTTCAGCCAGGCCTTTACCTCGATGATCCATCTGTCGCTCGGTGGCACAATCTCCACCAGCTCGCTGCTAATGCTATTGACGACCTGCTTGAGGGCCTTTGATTCCCAAGCATCCAAAGGGAGGCCATCAAAGCTGAGTTTAGAGAAGAAACGAAGCTGGCCCAAGCGATCGTCCCACCCACATGCGTGATGTCAATGCATGAAGCTCATTTTCACCCTACAGCACTCGAAAGAATGGGAAGAGTGCAGAACATCGCTCGATGTCTGGGTTGTGCGCAAACCAGACAAAGAAATGAATGGCAGTGCGTATACCTCAATATTGACCACTTTTTGTTTGATCCCAAAGCGAGACCTGAAAGCCGACAACAAGTCTGCCAGCGACACGGCGGGATGCGTGCCCAGCACAGTGGCCATGAGAGTGTTGTCGTCGAACTCCTCTGCTAGGACTACCATGCCTGGGGTGTGCGACAGCACATAGCCGCCCGAGGCCGGTCGACGGTCCGGATTGCCTAGAGAGATGCGCTCCACCATGCGACAAGGTCTAGGCAGAGGCGAGAGGCTAGGCTAGGGACGTGAAGCTCCGACACGGTGACTAGGAAAAACAAGGCAAGGGCAAAGGCGGTGAGCTTCAATTAAGGGTGTGGGAGGTTGACTGGCCATGGCAGGGACACAAGGAGAGCAACAGAGAGCTTAGATCTAGATACCAGCAGCCAGATCTAAGCAAGGTAATGTAGAGGGGAATAATAGGGGAGAAGAGTAGAGCAGAGCGGAGAAGAAGTTCTAGTCCTTGCAGGGGTAAACCAGTCCACGACCGCAAAGGATAACAGGGAGTACTAACAGGGCGGGGCAAGAAGAGTTGACCTGACACTGGGATTTGAGTTCAATCGTATTTCGAGTGGTTCAAACGATTGTTTGGTTGTTAGATTTGTATTCACACCCATTTGGCCCCTCTCAACAATTGGTGAAGATAATATAGCCCATCCACGAGATTACAAGCAACTCGTACCCCGCGATGCCTTGGTGTCTGAAATTTCAGGCCGCAAATTAAAGACCTCCGGCTTGGGGCGATGGCAATCTACGGCGTGGCTCGGGGATAGATCAGCTAGGGTTTCTTGGTCTCGGGCTTGTCCTACGGGAACCCGACCGTCTCCTCCTCGATCGGCTGCACGTACACGGTCCTAGGCAGTGTCTAGTTCTCCATGACAACTCCTGGTGCTCCTCCCTCCTACCCTCCTCGTTAGGATAGAAGGGTGGCAGAGGATGGCAAGGTGGAGGCGGTGGCTAGCAGGGTGATAGGGAGGGTATGGGTGGTGACTACACAAAGCCCCTGGTGATCTGGATCGAGCCAGATGGGGATGGGGTGGTAGACAAGGACCAGGGCAGAGGGGATCTCGGGTTTGTTGGAGTATGCCCAAGAGGCAATAATAAAGTGGTTATTATTATATCTTTATGATTATGATAAATTTTTACATCACATGCTATAATTGTATTAAGAGGAAACATTAATACTTGTGTGTTTTGTAAACATAAAGGAGTCCCTAGTAAGCCTCTTGTTGAAACTAGCTTGTTGATTAATAGATGATCATGGTTTCCTGATCATAGACATTGGATGTTATTAATAACAAGGTCATATCATTAGGAGAATGATGTGATGGACATACACCCATAGTAAGCATATCATAAGATCAAGTCATTAAGTTTGTTTTGCTATAAGCTTTCAGATACATAGTAACCTAATCTTTCGACCATGAGATCATGTTAATCACCGTCACCGGATGAATACTTTGATGACATCAAATGCCACTTCCGTAACTGGGTGGTTATAAAGGTGGCATTTGGTATTCTAAAAGTATGTGTTTAAGCGCATGGATCAAGAGTGGGATTTGTCCATCCATATGACGGATAGATACACTCTGGGCCCTCTCAGTGGAATGTCATCCAATTGTCTTGGAGGCATGTGACTAGGTCACAAGGGATGCCATATCACGGAACGAGTAAAGAGTACTTACGGTAACAAGGTTGAACTATGTATGGAGATACCGATGACCGAACCTCGGATAAGTAAAGTATCACGCGACAAAGGGAATCGGTATCATATGTGAATGGTTCATTCGATCATGAATTCATTGTGGATCTCCAGATCCTTCTATTGGTTATTGACTAGAGAGGTGTCTCGATCATGTCTGCATAGTTCACGAACCGTAGGGTGACACACTTAAGGTTTGATGTTGTTTAAGTAGATATGGAATATGACTTGGAGACCGAATGTTGTTCGGAGTCTTGGATTGGATCCCGGACATCACGAGGAGATCCAGAATGGTCTAAAGAATAAGATTCATATAAGGAAACTCATTTTCTAGGGTTTGGAAATGTTTTCGATGTTTTTACTAGAAGATTCTAGAATGTTCTAGAGGGACCACCAGTCGGTGCTCACCACCCTGGGAGGAGCCACTTGGGCTGAGGCATGCCACGGGGGACCCTAGGTCCAGCCGCACCAAAGCCTGAGGGGAAAATCCGGCCACCAAATGAAAAAGGGGTCAAACCCTAGTTTGGAAAGGGGTAGACTTGGAGGGCAAGTTCCCACCTCTTCCCCCTTGTGGCCGAGTTGGGGAAGGACTAAGCCAAGGGATGGGAACCCTTGGCCGCATCTCCCCTCTATATAAATAGGGGTGGGGGCTCACCCCCTGCTCCCTTGTCCCTTGCGCCTACTAACCCTAGGAGCCCACCCCTCTCTCTCCTCTATTGACCGCTCCATCTTAGGATAAGCCCTACAGAATTCTCTCCTCCTCCACCACCACCACCACACCATCGTGTTGTTCAGATTCCGAGGGGATCTACTACCTCCGCTGCCCACTGGAACAGGGAGAGGAAGGTCTTCATCGACTCCGTATGTGTGACCGAGTGCGTAAGCATTGCCGGAACACGGCGCCGGAAGGATCGCCATCCCGATCTTGAGATCGGCAAGTAATCTACTACACCAACCATGAGATCCGATCTCGTTAAACGCTTTGGATCTTCGAGGGTTAGTTCTCTCCAATCTCATTGGACCTATCTCATGGATTAGATCTTCGATGTGCCATAGATTGGATCTTGGTTTTATGTGTTCTTGCAATAGATTTTTTTGTTTTCCATGCAACGAACCCTATAGTGGTATCAGAGCCATATCTATGCATAGATGTATTGCACGAGTAGAACACAATGGTTCTGTGGGTGTTGATGCTCTTGTTGTTGCTTTATTTTCGTGTACTTTGCATCTTGTGGGATGGTGGGATGAAGAGGCCTGGGCTAATCTTACATGTCGTCGCACATGAGACTTGCTCCACGCTCAACATGCAACTTGCATTGCACAAGTGGCTTTGCGGGTGTCTGTCTCTCCCACCATAGTTAAGATTCAACTTACAATGGGCACTTAACAACACGTGTATCAGCGTTGTGGTTCATGTTTGTAGGTAAGAACGGTTATTGTTCGAAAGCCCCAAGCCATGTAAAACATGCAAATAAAATTAGAGGCTTCTAACTTGTTTTTGCAGGGGCATGTGATGTGATATGGCCATGATGTGATTGTGATTATAGTTGATGTATGCAATGATCCTTATTGTAATATGGCCACCGGCAGGAGCCTCATGGTTGTCATTAAATTCGTTAAAACATGTGTGTCTATTCATCATGTAATAGCTTTATTCCAAGTAGTTGTAATAGTTGATGTTGGTGATGGACAACCATGAAGCAGCGCCACTGACCTTGACGCCATGCTGGTGCTGATGGAGATCATGCCCGTTCTTTAGAGATGGAGATCAAAGGCACAAGGACAAAGGCCATATCATATCACATATTATGAATTGCATGTGATGTTAAACCTTTTTATGCATATTGTATTGCTTAGATCGTGATGGTAGCATTATAAGATGATCCCTCTCACTAAAAATCAAGTAATAAAGTGTTCGTACCTAGTAGGCACCATTGCTAAGACTCGTCATTTCGAAGCATCACGTGATGATAGGGTGTTATAGATTCTACGTGTGCATACAATGGGTGCAAGCCAGATTTGCACATGCAGATACTAAGATTAGCCTTGACGAGCCTATCATGTATAGACATGGTCTTGGAACACGGAATACCGAAATGTAAAGCATGAGTCATATGGATGATATGAAGAAAATGTTGATTGTTCGCCTTTGAAGCTACATCTTCTCTCGTGATGATCGGACTTGATGTAGTGGATTTGGTTCATGTAATCACTAAGGCAACATGATGGATGTTGTTTTGAGTGGGATTTCAAATAGTAATAAGACTAAAGTTGAACACAATTTATCATAAATTAAATAAAAGTGAATTTGCATAATTGTTGTAGTCATTGGCATCCGTTCACCACTTATGCTTAGTTATAATTGAGATAATAGAACTATAGAATTCTGGATAGTTACTTTATGAACTGGTATCGTATTGTTTTGAGTGTCAATCTAAAGTTTAAAATTCCTATTCCAAAATTTCGGCAAAATCTGTTTACTCCGTGAAGTTTAATAATCGGTATTGAATCAAGAGTAATAGTTCCAGTGTTAGTATATAAAGTATCATGTTTTCCTCTATGATTCTTGATATTCAAAAGATTGTTTTAATATCAAGGTTATCTAGGAGCTGAAAGGATTGTTTTCATAAACCATCATGTGTGGAAGATATTGCGATATCTAAAACAATGTTTTGGTTGCAACATGACAGAGTATAATTTGGCAAAATATATGTTCTCATACTTGATGAGAATTTGTGAAGGATAGAGATGCTAGACGTCCTAATCCTCCAAAAGGTTTTGGAAAGCAACATTATACTCGTGATTCTCCTTTATAAGCTATGGTAGCTTGATCATGAAAGTTGTCATGATAAGGATGAATACAAGATGTAGGTAAAATGTTTACTACACTAAAATATAACTAAAGAGTGGATTTTGAAAGAACGCCAAACATTTGATGATGGTGATCTACTTCAAAGTGCATGTCCAAAGGTATTATTATTTGACTATACATGCTTTGGACTATGTGTCATGTGTATGGCGCCACTATTGATGTGCATAGATTCTTTTAAAAGGGAAAGGAAATGCTGAAAGAGGATTTTAGAAATATTTAGCAGAAAAATAAATGATTGGAAATGTCCAGCTTACATATATAGATTATATACATGTTATGGTTATATTATTTGCTTGTTAAACAATGTGGTTCTTGGGTATTGGATACCGAATTGGTTGGTGTGAAATGTCATGCAGGATAACAAAATTCATGAACTGCAATGGCCTAAGTAACCAGCAAGAGAATATGTGATGATTTTCATCAAAAACAAACAAAATGTTGTTGTGTTTCTAGTTGACATCAAAGCTTGCCTTCTAGATTTTTGTCAATAATTGTTATTTTGATCAGGTATTATGAGAACAAAAGGTTGTTCAAATAATTATCATATTCCATGTAAGATGGATGATTTACAAGTCTGGTTGGAGAAATAACATCCATAAAACTAATGCTAAAAATGTCGAAAGACAAATGATTGAAAGATCACTTACGAGCTGACGTCGCCGTTTAAATTATATTGGAAAGAAAACATGTGGAAACTCCATGTTGATGGAATTTTGGAGTCTTTTGATTTTGATCAAATGACGCTTGTGAGACTTTCCAGCAGATAATTGAAACTTCATTCAAAAGCCAAAGAAAAACGAACGACTAATTTATTGGAATTTGTACATATTGATGTATGTAGTCCATTATGTGTAGTCGTGAGCGATCGATTTCAACTTCATGTGCTTTCTCCGGAAACTTGAGTGAATATATGTATATATTTACTTAATAAGGAAGAAGTGTGAAATATTTGAAAATGTTCAAAGACTTTCAAGATGAAGTGGAAAATCATTGTAACAAGAAAATAAAGAATTTACGATTGGATAGTAAAGGAAGGTATTTGAGTTACAAGTTTAGCATAGAACCTAAGATTTGAGAATGGTTCCATGGATTTGCATTTCCCGAAACACCATAGGAGCATGGAGTGTTCGAGATATGTAATGAAACCTTGTTTGACATGGTGAGATCAAAGGTGTAGGTTATAAAACTTCCATTGTATTTTAAAGATTAAAGCTTTAGTGACTACCACTTTTACACTGAAAAGAGCACCATCGTGATCCATTGAAATGACACTATATAAGTTATGGTTTGGAATAAAACCCAAGTCGTCTTTTCTTAAATTTTGGTATGCTAGACATAAGTAAAATGTTTACAACCAAAATCGGATGAGCATGTCTTTATATGTTATTTCGAATAACCGCTAGGTATTCCTCCATAACACCGAAGAAAGAAGTGTTTGTCGCTTAGAACATCAAGTTTCTTAAAGAAGGAATTTTCGCGAAAATTTAAGTGAGAGGACAATAGAACTTTGATAAGATTATTGAACCTTAGCTATACGTGTTGAGTTACGCAGCGCCGGAAAGTGTCCCGGAGCCAGCAACAATGCCCATGGCTCACGTGCCTTAAAGGTTGTGGTCATGGAGGTCTAAGTTCTTATTGAACCGAGTAGGTCGGGAAAACAATCAAATACTAAGATTTGAGAGTAAATCATTATTTTTTGACAATGATGAACCGACTATATGCAAAGAAGCAATGTTGGGTCCCTACTCCGCAAAATGGCTTGAAGCCATAAAATCCGTGATACTTCCATACACGAGAAATCAAGTTTTTGAACTTGGATGACCCTCTGGAAAGGTGTAAAACCTTTCAGTCGTATTTGGATCTATAAAGAAATAGACATGGATGTTTCACATCTATGAAATAGTCGACATGTCGAGAAAGAGTTTGCAACAATGTTCAAACAAGTTGACTATGACAAGATTTGATCTTTCATAGAGATATTTAGTCTGGACGGATTAATTAGCAACCACTACATATAATTTTGGTATATGGTAGTTGAACAAACAAAACAAAGTTCTTCTAATAGAATGGTTACCTAGGACATGTACATGACGTGATCCAAAGGGTTTTGTTTATTCAAAGGATGCTAAAAGCATATGCAAACTTCAATGGTTGAAGTAAGCATCGTAGAGTTGGAATCTTCACCGTGATGAAAATGTTAAAAGAGTTTAATTTCATCGGAGACGATGAAGATGCTTGCAGTTGCAAGAAATTAAGTAGAAGCTCTAAGACATATGTCTAATACATTATGTGAAAGACATATTGTTGGTCGGAAATGATGTATCTTTTATTGACACGGGTTAAGAATTTCATTTCAATAAAAGACTTAGGCAAAACCCTAGTATTAGGCATCAATGTATATATGGAGAGAATGAGACACTAATATGGTTGTGCTGGAAGTACATAGATGAGATATTGAAAGAGTTCAATATAGAAACAAGAAAGGCTCCTGTCGCACATGAAGGATTGAATCAAGATTCAAGTATTTTGACACTTGGTAAGTGAAACAAGATTCAAGTATTTTGACACTTGGTGAGTAAAATCACAAGAATATTTTTACCAATCATACTGTGATATGTACACATCTAGATATGTCCTGTTCTCTAAATATTATGAGCATATACTACAATGATTCATAAGATGATCATTGGACGATAGTAAGGATATTTTATGATATTTTGAAGAACTAGGAATATGTTATTTATGTAGAAGTGACAAATGGATTAGATAGTTCATTATAAAGTGTTACATTGATATAGTTTTGTCACAGGATATAAATTAAGTTTATCTCAATTTAAACTATGGGTGGCACAATGTAACGGAAAGGAAGTTTCATAACGGATTTGGATGAATTCCAAAGTTAAGACATTGTGACGGATACTATAACAAAAGGCTAAGTACATGATTGCTATTGTAGCAGCAATAGAGGGCATTTGTGTCAGATAGTTTGTTATAAAATTAGGTGTGGTTCACAGTGGGCTAGTACTATGAAGATATACCGTACGACAATTGTATTGACATGGTTTAACCTCAAGGAAGTAAAGGTCTCACCAAAGGACCAAATTTATACAATGATATCTCATTGGAGAATGAGTGATGCGTAGAGACACAAAGACATGAAAATACACATGAACCTGGAAGTGTCAGATACGAATATTATGTTTACCACTATCAACCGTGTATATACAACACCATAAAGCCATAGGTGTTGAATGCACAAAGTTTTTTTAAAACTAGATTAGTGACTCTAGTGCAAGTGGGATATTGTTGGAGATATGCCCAAGAGGCAATAGTAAAGTGGTTATTATTATATATTTATGTTTATGATAAATGTTTACATCCCATGATATAATTTTATTAAAAGGAAATATTAATACTTGTGTGTTTTGTAAACATAAAGGAGTCCCTAGTAAGCCTCTTGTTAAAACTAGCTTTTTGATTAATAGATGATCATGGTTTCCTGATCATAGACATTGAATGTTACTAATAACAAGGTAATACCATTAGGAGAATGATGTGATGGACATACACCCATAGTAAGCATAGCATAATATCAAGTCATTAAATTTGTTTTGCTATAAGCTTTAAGGTACATATTAACCTAATGCTTCGACTATGAGATCATGTTAATCACCGTCACCGGATGAGTACTCTGATGACATCAAACGCCACTTCCATAACTAGGTGGTTATAAAGGTGGCATTGGGTGTTCTGAAAGTATGTATTGAAGCGCATGGATCAAGAGTGTGATTTGTCCATCCATATGACGGATAGATATACTCTGGACCCTATAATACTACAACATGAAAAGACTGTAGCTCTATGCAACATGCCAATCCCTGGATCGGTTCATTGGCTTACACAGAACTTAAAGATTAATAACAAAGCAAATATCTGTGCATCATTAATAACGAAATGATCCAGAGTATTCAATTATTACAATAATGCTTAGCACACAGGCTAGCTCAAATAGTTCAATAGCAAACATAAGCATAATAAAATAATAGGCTCCATCTTCAATTGCCCACAAGTGAACAAATGTTGAGTGGAGTACCGCGACCTAGTCGATCACTCAGAATCAGAATATCCTGCAACATAAAACGTAGCAGCCCTGAAGGGTTAATACTTTGAATGTATGGCAAGTAGATCTAAGTAGGGAGATAATACACCTAGCAACTACATGCTTATTGGGCTAGGTGGAAGCTAGGCTATTTTGCGAGCATAAACACTTTTTATCCTACTTCCTTAAACAATTTGGATTTTCTTTGAAAAGATCACAATTAAGTTAACCCATCAACATTAAGATGATTAGAAAATTAGAATGAACGAGAAACATGTCATGAACCTCAATATCAAGCAACTCAAATTGTCCATAACCGGGGACACGGCTAATCGATTACTTTATACACCCTATAGGGGTTAGTACACTTTACCCATGTGACTTGGCCATCACAGTTTGTACCACCATACTCATATTGTGTGATGATAGGGAGAAGTCCAAGAAGAGGTCGTTCAGGAAGTAGCTCCCTAAACCTGACACGCACCGTACCAACCTACCAAAATTCTATATCTCTGGCTACGTGGATTCGCGTTACCATAACCTACTAAGTACAACCAACCGCCCATTCCATTATTGGCACATGGTTGTACACGTAAGCTATAAAATAAAGAAGCCAATCATTTTCTCTTGATACTGGGTGCCTTTCCGCAATGATATCACCAAAAAATATCAATCCCATCACACCCAGAAGATTCATTGATTAAGTTTTTTTAGTTTTCTCAAAACAACAACAGCAACAGCTATCATATGATGTAACCCAATCCTCGTTAATCACAGCATGGCTAAGAACATCTAGACATACGATGGTTCAACTACAAGGAACTCCTGCCAAGGTATATAGGACATAGCATAGAGGTAGTACTTTCCTACACATGCATCTACAAAATACACTACACATGTATAGAAAATAGTAGGACAATAGTATGAACAAAGTAGCATCTACTTTCCTTGGTTGTAGTTGAAGTCGTTCAAACACTCGTTGTAATCACACACGTTGCACACCTCGCAATCTACCGATCAAACAATTGCATAAACATAAAAAACCATACGATCATAAACAAATGCACAAATGCATGCATGAAAATTTAATAAATCACAATGGTTGTTATTTTAGTTCTCTAAACAATACTGAAGTATATGATGCATGCAAGAGACCAATTAATGCAATGGTGTATTTATTAATAATCATCAATTGCAAGTATAGGGGTTTTAATAGTTCTATTGGAACGCTTGTTCTTATTGTCGAAATAAATTTGGATCTGAAGTTTACTAGATACAGGGCATTAATGTGAACCAGTATGCGTTGGATTCACCTTAATCGGAGTTATAAATATTTTCTTATGATTTAAAGAGTGTTTAGTGGATTTTAAATCATTTAATTAGTTTCTGTTATCTAAAAATCAAACTAAAATTATATATGTAATCTTCACGGGATTGTAATTCCAAGGACATATTATTTGCAATTTTTAAACATTATATATTTTCTTATGAATTTATTACTACGGAAGGATTATTAACTTGTTTAAATAATTACAGCAAAACCTTACAGTATTTGCCTTAACAAACTACATCTTGATGATCTACTTGAAATTAACTATCGATCGGTATATTATTTATATTTCTGTGATCTATAAATAATCTACTATAGATTTAATCATCTTAAAAGCCATTAATGCTAGTTAAATTGCTGCGGGGTAACTACTCTGTAAAAGCTATATCTAACCAAATATTATTAATCAACATTAGAGTAGCTTTCTTTCGACATATTAGTCATATATTTATGACCCGTAAAGAATTTATTGTGGATGTAATACCCTAAAAAGCCATTAAAACTATTTGATTTATTTCTAGAAAACTATAGCATGAAAGTTACATCTAATCTGATATTAATAAACTACATGCAATTATCTTCAATTTGATATATTATACCAATTTTTGGACATGTATTTGATTTAATATGAATTTTATAAGTTCAATGCATTTTCTGTGATTTTAAATTCCTTTTTTCTATTTTGCAGAGAGGGTGAACGTTGACTGGCTGGGTCAGTGCTGACGCGGACAAGTGCTGACCTGGCAGATGACATGGCGAGATGTGGTTGACTTATACCCCTTCATCGAGACGATCTAATCTTGGCCGTCGGGATGAGATCTAGTGGCTAGGAAAGAAGTTGGCTCCAAATCAGCTCGATTTTGCCTTAGAAAATATTACAAACAGATATGTATTAGAGAGACAAATTCATAGATCAAATCGAAAAACTTTGAACATTAAAGTTGTAGAGAATCATTAGAGTTGCCTTTTTACCAAAGGAATTTGGATTTGAAGAAATGAGTGCGAGTACATCTTAGATTTACATCGTCATATATGAAATATTGCGGTGCGAAATTATCAGGCTGTGGTGGATGAAAAGAGGTGAGGTTTTCTGGGAGTGAAAGATTTTGACGAGATCTACAACTTTCGTATTTTGGACAAAGGCAAACGATGAAGTCTAGATGGGTGAATAAACGAAATAAGATTTAGGCATGTGTAGATTCGGGATTTCGAGAAAGGACACTGATATAACTGTGGCTCCGGGGGATTATATAGGGCTTTAGGATGGTGGAGAGATAGATCTTGAAGTAGGGAACAAGTAGAAACAAACGGAAGTCAATTCGAAGCTGTAGATAAAAAGATATAGGAGTTTGAATAAAGATAGTTTTTGAAAACGAGTTTTCGTACAATTTTTAAAATGAAGGTGGGATCGATGCCCTTACCGTGTGTGGATGCTCCATTCGGTAGCTGAGTGGGCCGGCCGGTTGGCCCATTAGTCTTTTTTTCTATTTTTGTATTTCCTTTATATCTTTGCATACGAACTCCAAATGACAGAATCCTTGTTTCTAAATTTTTCAAAAATTCAATAGATTATTATAGGATTATATTTGGCAATAATTGTTGTTTTAGCAATAGTGGATTTATAAAGCCAATTTAATTCCCTTTAGGAACATAGTGGCATATACTATTTAGGGTTTTAGATTTTTATTTTGATTTGAGAAATTATAAGATGCCAAAATGCAATGCAATGATCATGAATGGCATGCAATGCAAAAAAAAATCTTAGTCCAAATTTCTAAAATCTTGGAATGTGACATAACCTTATCAAAGTTCTATTGTCCTCCCACTCAACTTTTCACGAAAAATTCCTTCTAAAGAAACTTGACGTTCTAAGCGACAAACACTTTTGTATTCGGTGTTATGGAGGAATACCCAACGGTTATTCAAAATAACCTACAAATACATGCTCATCCGACTTTGGTTATAAACATTTTACTTATGCCTAGCATACCAATGTTTAAGAAAGGACAATTAAGTTGTTTTAGTTTTCTCAAAACAACACTAACAGCAACAGCTATCAAATGATGTATCATAGCCCTCGTCTATCACAGCATGGCTAAGCACATCTAGACATACGGTGGTTCAACTACAAGGAATTCCTACCAAGGTATATAGGACATAGCATAGAGATAGTACTTTCCTATACATGCATCTACAAAATACACTACACATGCCTATAAAATAGTAGGACAATATCATGAACAAAATAGCATATACTTGCCTTGGTTGCAGGTGAAGTCGTTTAAGCACTCATTATAATCACACGCATTGCCCTCCTCGCAATTTACTGATCAAACAATTGCATACAACATAAATGTAGAGGTCCCAACCTTTAATAAGGTAGAGATCCCTGTGTTTACAATGCTAGTCCCTGGATCAATAGCTAGCATCCATAGTTAAGATGTAATATCAAGAAACAAAGGTCATAATACAACTTTATAACCAGGAATAAAATAATTCATTACATCTTACATAGCTCATTTGGCTATCATATTACAATGCAGCAGAATATCTATATAGCATGGAGTCATTCATCTTCAAAGTGCCACAGGCAATCATGTTGGTTGTAGACTTGTAATCCTATTCAACACACTTCACTAACATCAAACAAACCTGCAACATAATAAGTTGCAGCCACAAGGGTCAATATATTTGAATTGTATTGGCAAGTTTCACTATTATGTAGAAATAAGTGGATCCTATCATTACATGCATATTTGGCTAAGTAGGGTTTAGGCTCATTTGCAGAAAGCAATATAGTTTTATCCTATCTTTTCAAAAATAGTTTTGATGTTTTGAAAATCTTTCGGAACTCCTTGGAAAACTCCAAGTGCTTCTAATCCCTTGTTGTCACCATCGAGTTTTACTTTGAGAAATTGGAATGTCGAGATCTTCCATAGCTCCAGGCCTTAGTTGATCAGAGTTGTCCATAACCGGGGACACGACTAAGTACTTATAATTTGATCTTCTGCAGAAGTTGTACACTTTACCCACATGACAGAATCTCGTCTTGACGCCACCAGTGGCCGCTGGATAAGTACTCACCAAATGGAGTACCGGCAGATCAAGAATGTGACAAAGTCTTTCCATAGAAGTCCTCCCAATACACAATGCTATCTTGTCTACCAGGCACCAATGTATGGATATATTTCCAATACACAATGCTAGTTAACCTGAAGATGCCAATGCATGGGTCTTCCACTATGTAGTTCACTAAGCCAGAGCCCATTTAGCATGTGGTTGTACACGGAAGCCACTGTACGAGAAACATGTTCAATCTCTAAGTCCCTGGGTGGTTTTCTTATAGTGCACATACAAAAATATAGCCATATAAACATGGTTCCCTTTGTTGCCACCTTGTCCAAAACTTGAGTATCCTCTTTCCACCCAGGTGGTTCATAGAGTACTTGTTTTATTATATAAAACATATATTTTTCCAACACTTTATATAATCATATCATGTATCCCATCCCAAATATATAGCAGGGCTAAGCATACTACAACTACATTGTTTTCACTAAGGAAGATATAAGGATATCCTAATAGGATATAGCATAGCATAGAAATATAGTAGTCCTATCATGCATGTTACAAAAATCCACTAAGTGTAATGAAAATAGTAGGACATGGATGATAGTGTCACTTGCCTTTTTAGTAGAGAATATTGGTTCACTCCTTGATCTTGCAAATATCACTCTTCTAACTTCACTACAATTCAATCAAGCAAACACATGTTCAACTAGCATTCAAACAATTCACCATATAAAATAACAAAAACAAGGCAATGCATGCAAGCATGCAAAAGATGGTTTTATTTGGAAGAGTGGTTTCTATTAGTCTTTAAACATTTTAAAGCTCATATTGGTCATTTATAAAAGTGGTAAAACCATTTAAATTCAAGTTGGTGAAAATGGCCACTTTAAGTCATTTCTGATTTGCTAGGAATGATTTAAATCAAAAAGATAATCCCTAGTGTTTGTAAAATATTTTTAAACACAACATGTTAGTGTTTTTAAGGTCAAGTGCTTAATATTAAAACCATTTGCAAAAGGTTTCACCCCATAAACCCATTTTATACCAAAGTGATATTTCATGTGGTTGGAAATTCCTTTTTGAAAAGTAATAATTTTATAGGGTTCATCAAATATATTTTAAATCTCAAAACTTGGTGTTTAGGGTCAGAGAGTTCAATGCAAATCATTTTCCAAAGATTTTACTCAAAAAGTATTTTTAACACATAAACAATATTTTTATTTGACTAGAAATGCTCTTATTCAAAGACTTATTCTTTAACTTCACAAAATACATTTTTAAATCCATAAGTTGGTTTCTATGGTCAGTAGGTTCAAAACAAACCACTTAGCACAGATTTCACCATAAAAATATTTCTAGAATATTTTTTATATTCAAATTATGCCTACACAAGTTTCTGCAAAAACAACTAAGTTTCTAGAAGCAAATCATTAAACAAAGTGTATGGTTGGAAAGTACTTATTTTGCTGATTCCATTTATATAAAATTTATAAAATTTGGACGTATAGATTAAAAGTTATGAATTTTGCAAGTTTGAATATCTAATAGACACATTTCTGTTTTTAAAACAAAGAACTGACCACATGGCGCTTTCTTATTGGCTGAAAACGGTTCGTGCGGATCGCTCTATATGGGTCGTTGGATTTAACTTAGATCGTGGGGCACTGATCAACTCTTACCCCTTCGTCTAAATCTAATCCTAGCCAGACGATATGCATCCTACGGTTACAACGCACTTGCCAGGAACTGGCGGCGCTGCCGGCGGCGCGGCTCTGGCGATGGCGTTGGCGATGAACCAGGAAGCGCGGGAGGGAGTGACGATGCTCACCAGACTCGCCGTGAAGCACTGATTCTCGTCGTTGCCTCGGTTGGCAAAGGGGAGCACGGACGCGTTGACGATTGCTCGCCGGAGACGGCATCGGTGTCGGGCACGCTCAGTCGTTGACGAAGGTGAAGATTGCGGGCGCGCTAAGGAAAATAGAGAGTGACGTTAGATGCACGCGAGAGAGGCGTGTGCGAGAGCATCAACGAGAGGGTCCGGGGCGGTCTGTACTCATCGGGGGGACTCGGCGGAGTCGAGGCAGGAGGTGGCGACGCTCTGATGATGTCCTTGCTGAAGTTGTGGTGCACACGCGGCCAAGCGAGCGGCACTAGGAGATGCAGGGGGCGATGGGGAGCACGCACGTGTGAACGGGGAGGCAAGGGGTGGTTGGTGCTGCCTGAATTTGGTCGGAGAGCTCGTCGGAGCCAAAGGTGTTCAAGCGGGATTTTGGTGCAGCCTGGAGGCGATCTGGTGCGAGCGAGAGAGGGGAAATGGAGAGGAGTGGCAGGCGATTTAGAGGGCGTGGTTACATGGGAGAATTACTCGCGGTGTTACGTCAATTTAATTGCATTCATCACTGGCAGAAACAGCAGGGGAGAGGGCGAGGTCAGCGCGTGGGGAGGATGACGATGAGGTGACAATGGGTCCCACTGACAGCGAGAATGAGGGAGTGGGTGTGGGGTCCTGCTATCTGCGACGGGGCGGGTTCGCTTTTGAGTGAAAAACTATTCACCATAGGGGGAGAAGATGGGCTGCGTGTTGGGCTGGACTGGGCCTATTAGTGGGTTGGGTTTGTTTCATTTTTTGTACAGAAAGTTTTTCTTTTTCTATTTTGAATTTCTGTTTTGATTTTCATTCAAACAATTCAAACACTATTTGAATTCAAACCTCCACCAAACTTTGTGTAGATTTTAATATTGTTATTTAACATATTCTAAAGTCAAATTCAGAATTATTAATTTTAGGGTTTATTAATTATTAAAAAAATAGACATTAGACTTTATTACAAAATAGGATTTAAATATGTTTTAAAACACTATTTGAATTCTAAATTTTACCAAAACCTTTTCAGTAGGTTTTATTTGAAAAATAAAACACTTTGAATTTTTATTTAAAATACTTTATTAAGTTTTAATGTTCATTCAAAATAGGAAATTGTCTTTACTTAAATAAAATTGGATATTAATAAACCCTTATGATTTTATTTAAATAATCCTTTACTCTCTTTATTAAACAAAAATATTTTTATTTCAATTGTTTGGCCAAGATTTAATTTGGCTTTTTAAAATAGTCCTTATTTATTTATTTATTTCTTCCTTTGCTTATAAAAACCATATATTTTTATTTAAAGATCCAAAAATGGTGATTCCAACTATTATAACTTTATTTATTATTTGTTTATCTTTTTAAATCCCTTTAGGATTTTATTTGATCAAAATAGGTTTTGATGTTTCCAATTCGAATCAAAAAGTTTCTTTTCACCCTAAATTTTCAACAATTATTTATTTTGTTTATTTATTTTCCACATTTCAAAATTTGGAAAATTTTGGGATGTGACAATAATCAACCATACAATCATAAACAAATGTATCAATGCATGCATGACAATTTAATAAGTCATAATGGTTGTATTTAGTTCTCTAAACAACACTAAAATATATGATGCATGCAAGAGGCCAATTAACGCAATGGAGTATTTGTTATTAATAATTGCTTGCCATTATTTATGTTTTAACAGATCTGCTGTAACTCATGTCCTCATTGTTGAATTAAAATTGGATATGGAGTGTAATGGATAGAGGGCATTAATATGAACCAGTAGGAGCTGGATTCACCCTAATCGGAGTTGTGGATCTTTTCTTATAATTTAAATAGTGTATAATTGAGTTTAAATCATTTAAATAATTCACGCTATCAAAATTTAAAACTAAAAATAGATCTGTAACCTACACAAGATTTTGAATCTAGGGACATATTATTCATATTTTTTAGAGTTAGAGATAATTTACTATGGATTTAATACTCTAAAAGGCCATTAATACTAATTAATTAATTAACAGTAAACCGTTCGGAAAAAGCTTGATCGAAGATATTATTAAGCTACATTAAAATAGATTCAGTTTGATATATTATACTTAATTTTTGGGCTAAGTATGGATTTCCTATGAAGTTTAGAAGATAGATCTATATTATGCAAATTTTAAATATAAATCTATTATCTTTATTGCGTCAGCGCTGACCGGCCGTGGGGTCAACACAGTGCTGACTGGGCTGGCCACATGGCAGCACGGTATTGGCTGATATCGGTTTGGATTGTTGATCTAATCTGGCGCGTCGAATCCAAATCGAACAGCTGGGAACCGTAGCTCGTGAGCTCACCTGGCGGCGACGGCGGACGGCGGTGGCGGTGTGGTTGGCGGCGCTCTGGTGCTCAATAGCGGCGGCAGTATTGATGATAGGGTTCGGCTCCTCCTCACGATCATGATCGTGTCCTTGGTGGCGGCCTTCTCTTCCTCAAGCTTTAGCGAACGGTGGCTACACTCCCGCGGCTTCTGCGAGCTCCGGCGAGGAATTAGCAGCGATCAGCTGCAAGCAGGAGGGGAAAAGAGTACGGAGTGAGTCGACGGGTCGAGGCAAAGGCAATGGAGGGAATAAAAAGGCGAGTTGCAGCCAGGGTCGTGAGGTACCGAGGCGGCGTCAATGGCGAGCGGTGGCAGCAGAAAAATCGAGCTCGATTCCGAGCTCGAGCTAGGGTTTCGCGGGTTAGGGAGGAGCAGAAAAAGCGGAGGGGCGTGGCTTTTATGAGGGATGTGCCATGGGAAAGGGGTCGGCTCAGATAGACTCCGCGGCGGTTACGATCCGCGGCAGCGTGAGGTCTTCCAGTCGGCCACGACGGGGATGACAGGTGGGCCCTTCCTGTCAGTGGGCGGCAACGCGTGCACGGGCTGGAGGTGTTAGATGGGCTAGCCCAGGTGCTGCTGCGGTTGCACGCTGCGCGGGGAGGCAGGTGAGCGACGGGTAGCGGGCGGCTAGGCGGGCTGGGCCGTGGGGCTGGGGCAGGGTATGTTTTGTTTATTTTTTGTTCTTTTTCCATTTTCTATTTATTTGTTTCCCTCATATCTTCCTCACATGAATTCCAAATGAACTCAAACTAGTTTCCAAAATTTTCTAAAATCAAGTGGATCATTCTAGGATGATATTTAGTAATAATTGATGCCTTAGCTGTCACGACCCGGGATCAGGGCTATACAAATCCCAGACCTTCGTTTGAACATAAGCCTAAACTAATCTCAAAAGCGTACAGAGAAAGAATTAATAACACAACAGTGACCCTACGACACAAAATTTATTACAGCAAGCTCATAACTGAGCGAAGAACCAAAATATTACAAGCAGAGGTCACTGACCATAAAACATCAAACAACGGAAGGCAAATTATGCTATTAAGTATAGCAAACTTAACAAATGGCCTAAGAGGCCTAAAGCATAACGATGACGTCCAATCCACGGATCCTAGACTGCCGACTGGGAATTCCAAACTACTCGTCGATGTCGATGCCGTGAAGAACTAATCTTCTTACGGTAACCCTTACTCTACTGCAAAAGTATCAACGAAGCAAGGGTGAGTACAGGGTGTACTCCGCAAGACTTATGGCTGGTGGATTTGTTTTGCATAAGGCCATCTTTGTTTTGTAAAACAAGAGGGAGAAGAATCTCGACTAAACAGAATATTTTAAAAGGGGATAAGAGAGCGATATCTCTAACTTTGATCATCTCTTGATATCCACCGAATCATCATCAGCTGAACCTAACTAGGATCACCCCCTCAATCCCTAAGGAAGCATCCTTCAGCACACATTACTTAACTTGCCAAGTTTTACGATTAGGTTCAAGTTCTCTATGATCTTTGAATCTGGTCTCCAAGTTCGTCCATAACCGTGGACACAGCTTTTCGAAAATATTTAACCCTGCAGGGGTGTACAACTTTACCACACACGCCAACCGATTCTTAATGCCAGTACATTAGCCCTCTTCCTTAGAAGGCCGGCAGAGAGTGGTTGACCACGACCTTTACCTTGATTTCGCCGAGACCATGAGTCACGCACTAGGGAGATGCCGCTGTAACGGGTCGATTCCCGAAGCCGGTCCCTAATGATGTGTACAGGGTTCAAGATTACGGATGTCGGGCATCTCTTGTTCCCGGCCACGCTTACCTACCTGTATGAATGCACCTCCATTCAAGAACATCCAAGATGCGTATGTCGAATGGAAAGCCCAAACTATGTGACTCATGGAATCTACTAGACAAGTTAGTTGGTCGAGGGGGTTTCTAGGCCCCCGTGTGGCTGTACGCTCGTCTTGGACCATAGGCAAGAACATCGGGTCCTAAGGGTGTCAAGTACGGGACTGCAAAAACCACAACCCACCATGGCCTCCCATACAAGCCTTAACATGTTTATTATCCATCTCTGATCATACCACATTATCCTGTCATACTAGGTTCAATCGCAGCTCTGATTCATCAACCAGATGGATCAGTGATAACAGCTAAGCATGGCTAAGCACAACAGATGTAATAGCTCTAGCAACGCTTCACAAGCCAAACCCTAGTTATGCTAGGAGCAGTGGATCAAGGAATATAGGCTTCAAAGGAAACATGCATCAGATAGGATTACTCTATCTATCGATAAAATACTTTAGAATCGTATGCACATGGCAAGAATGTAAATGCTTTGAAAGCTTAGGATTCATATGTATGTGTGGGGCTTCGCTTGCCTTTGCCAGTTGATATCCGGAAAGCAGAGCTTCGTACATCTGGTACTTGACTTGGTTACAGTTGATCAAGTATTTGTCTTCGAGCTTTGACGGTGTTGATCTTGACCTTCGATGGTGTTGACCTTGATCTTCGATCTTGATCTGTTATCCTATTCTACCGGAGAAGAACCAAATACCGGAAATAAAGGGGAAACAATCAACACATGGCACCGATGCAATGCTCAATCAAAGATGATGATATGACAAGTTGAATTGCATTGAAATAAACCCCTAAGGAATGCTTGAAAACTTAATCGGGGTCCTGAGGGTACAAAACCCTAATTCAGGAAAACCCCGGATTCATATGAGAGGGGTTGGTTTGTTATTCTAATTAAACTTGTCATGTAAGTTGCTTAACAATGCATGAATAGATAGAGCTCATTTTTCTGAACATTTTGATATATTATTTGTATTTTTATGATTTAAAATGAATTAGTTATGAATTTATCAAATTTTAATTCATTTTTAGAATATTATAAAATAATTTACATTTTAGAATTACTTAAACATTTGTATTAATCAGAAACATTTCTGAATATGTTTATTACACTTATAGGGTGGACCCACCTATCAGGGATTTAATAATTACAGAAAATATTTACTAAAAACATTTAAATAAAAGAAATAGAGATTTATTGCACCATGCTGACGTCATCCATGGAGCTCATCCCAGATCGGAGGTGGTTCTGGCGATTGGGGCTACGGGAGAGAGCGGGGCTGGGGGCATTGGTTAGAGGGCGTCGAGGGGAGTTGAATGGTGGTGGCTCCGCCCTCGAATGGTCGTCGGAGTTTGGCCGGCGACGACGAACAGCGGTGGTGCTCGCAGGTGATTGTGGCGGCACTGATACAGAGAGGAGGAGATGAAATGGAGAGGTCTGTGAGGACCGTGGGCTCAACACGAACACGACGGTGATGTTGGAGAGGCACGAGGTGGTCGGAGGAGCGGGAATCAACGGCGGCAATGGCGACGGCCAGCGGGACGGCGAGCTTGATTCCGGCGCATAGGGGGCTTCCCGACTTGCTTGCTTTGGCATGGAGCGAGAGGGTGGCGAGGCGAGTCTCCTGGGACAGACGGCAAAGCTCGGGGCGGTTCGGAACGCTGGCAGAAAGTGGCTACCGATGAACTAGGGTTAGGCAAGAAAGGGGATTCTACGAGAGAGGACGAGAGAAGATGAATTGGGTATGGGGAGATAGAGGAGGGGATGGCCGTTCTCGTGGCGTTCTTATCTGGGCGAGGCGAGCACAGCGGCGGCGAGGCGACGGACGGCATCGGCGCCTCCACGCAGCAGCTTGCGCGCGTGAGGAAGACGACACGGACTGGTACGTGGGCTTGGTCCGCGCATGGGCTTCGACTGGGCTTCCGCTGCACGCACTGAGCGGCAGAGAAAGGAAGGAGAGGGGAGAGGGCGAGCTAGGCCGGCCTGATAGCTGGTTATGCTCTATTTTTTCTGTAAAAGGATTTTTCCATTTTCTGTTTTAAGATTTCTATTATATTTCGAATTCAACTCTGTTTTGAATAATTTCAAAATACCAGGGTTTTGTAAAATTTATCAAAAACACTCAGGGGCCCTTGATACTGATTGGTCTCCATACATTTTGTACTTTCAAAACATTTAAAACCATTTTGAAGGTGTTTCAAATAGAGAGGGGAAGCTAGGGTTTAGGATTTTAGGAAATTTTTCTTTAACAATGATAATGATGCTCATGAATGCACAAACATTTCCTAATTACTATTTAGTAAAACTAGGGTTGTTACATTAGCAATATTGGATTTTTACAAAGCCAAAATAATTCCATTTAGGAACATAGTGGCATATATTATTTAGGGTTTTATTTTTTTATTTTGATTTAAGAAATTTCAAGATGCCAAAATGCAATGCAATGCAAAATTCTTTTATAATCCCAATTTTCTACAATCTTTGGATGTGATAGGCCCTCTCGGTGGAATGTCATTCAATTGGCTTGCAAACATGTGACTAGGTCATAAGGGATGTCATATCACGGAACGAGTAAAGAGTACTTATCGGTAACGAGGTTGAACTAGGTATGGAGATACCGACGATCGAACCTTGGATAAGTAAAGTATCGCGCAAGAAAGGGAATCGGTATCGTATGTGAATGGTTCATTCGATCACGAAGTCATTGTTGAATATGTGGGAGCCATTATGGATCTCCAGATCCCGCTATTGGTTATTACCTGAGAAGTGTCTCGATCATGTCTGCATAGTTCACGAACCATAGGGTGACACACTTAAGGTTCGATGTTTTTTAATTGGATATGGAATATGAATTGGAGACCGGATGTTGTTCGGAGTCTCAGAATGGATCCAACACATCACGAGGAGATCCAGAATAGTCCGGATAATAAGATTCATATAAGGAAAGTCCTTTTCCAGGGTTCGGAAATGTTTTCGGTGTTTTGACCGGAAGCTTCAATAAAGTTCTAGAGGGAGCACCAGTGGGTCTGTCAACACCCGAATTTTTAATCCTAGATGCATGTTATGCCATACATCGCAATCCCATGATTACCATTTTTGCGAGACATAATAGATTGGTACCATAGCTCATCATCCATTACAAACAATAATGAAGGTCTTACAAATAAAGGATCTCATGATCCAGTCTTAATACAATCAACACAGCGGAATAATATAATAACAGTAGCGTGGGCCAAGCTCCATCTTCAGGGTCACAGGCAATGCTGGAGATGGGAGATGATCCTAGTTGTCATAAACTTCCTGCTGTCCATCATCCTGGTAGTCCTCCTCATATTCTGGACATAGGAATAGCCAGGGACAAAGCCATGAGTACTCTTTAACTACTCGCAAACTATCACTAACAAGTAAAGTGGTTCAAGTAGGAATCCTAAGCTCTAGGTTTATTTGCAAAAAGCCAGATTTATCTCTAACTTAGTTTAGAAGTAAAGAAAACTAACTTAAAGTTTTACAACACCTAAGTGGGAACTTATCTTTCATGTTCACAACCCTGTTGTGGTCAAGTCAAGTCATGATTCATTTCACAAGTCATTTTAAAAACATATGACGATGGAACAGTATGGCCACTCCAACTATCCATAACCGCGGATGCAACTATTCTAATAGTTTGACACTCCTTAGAGGTGGTACACTTTCACCACAACATTCGATACATCCGTCATGAACAATCCTGAATCACCATACTCAGTATGCGGATAATCAATCCTAACCTTTCAATTACACACCCTAGTATAGGAGCCTCCCAACCATGACCATCTGTCATCTTGGGAACTGCATAGGTGGACATTCATCATGAGGTAGCCTCAGCTCAAACCTCTTCCGCAAGGGAACCCATACTACAGTCAAGCCCTACCCAAATTTGGGTATTGTAGTTGTACGGTAACATTGGATGGTATCGCATCCGAACCCAACCATCAGTTTTATAAAGGGCTAAGGCTCATGCCTACTTATTTTCATCATCAAATCATTTTGTGTTCACTAACACATGTCAAAACATTTCATTGGAATGACTAATCATTCTAAGGTTTTCATAATCATTTTCACCAAGTATTCCCATCCAAAGTGATCAAGTTTTATGCTTAGCACTAGCCACTAAAGTTGAGGGTAATCACTAATGAGGGATGCTAATCAAGTGTGACATATCTAAATCTAGATCTCATGCCTCAGTATGACATCTAGTTCTAACTAACTTAGGCCAAGTTTTATGCTCTTTATGCTACCTATAAACATCTTTACCAAAATTAACAAGCACTAAGTAAAAGAAATAAAGAATTTTGATAAAGAAATAAAATAATAAAGCTTGCAAGTAAAACTGGGATTTGGTATAATAAAGTGGTATTACCAAATATGCCTAAGGCATTGCATAGGTTAATTGGTATTGTGGGGATTACAAGTATTAGCTTGCATTAGAGAGCATGCTAGGATGGATTTCCTTGAGTAGTGCAGTGATTGAAGTTCTCCTCTCCTTCTTCCTCGCAGTAGTCTCCTTCCTCTTCGTATCCTTGGTCGGTACTGGCGTCTATAAATAAATATGAGGTACATAATCACCAAACAATACTTAATTACTTCTATTTAGCACACAAAGGTTCACATTAGATGATCTAGCATCATCACAATCATCACATCAAATAAAGACTTAGTCTTATTTATTTTATTTTGGAAAAGTAATTTCTACTCATTGAAAAACTACTTAAGATTTAATATTCTCCAATTGAAATATGGGATCATATTGACCATGTCATCATCACATATTTTAATACTTAGGAATGTGATTTAAAGTGGTGTCACAATTTAATAAGGTTTAACATTATTATTTTAATTAATTCAAGTGACTAGAAATGCCTATGAGGCATTCTTTTAATACTTGTGCATTATTACTGCAAGTAAACCTAGATCTTTTTGCATATTCAGAAAGATCTTGTCAAATGTGATTTTTGAGAGTTGGAATCAACTCAAAAGCATTTATGGTCGATTTTTGAAAAATGTGTAAATGCAAAAAAGTCTCTCTTGTTATTTTTACTATAGGTGATCTATAATTTCAAATGGTTTGAATCCAACGGGCTTGGATTAATAATTTCAATACCTTTCTAGCAAAATTGGTTTAATGCAATTTGGTTCAGTAAAACTCTCTGAGTTGATTTTTGAATCTCCTGACAGAACTAGGTTTGAACTAAAATGGAAAAATCTATATTTGAACTACTGGGTTGCGCGGGAGAGCTAAATGGGCCGGCCTAGCTGCACATCGTGCATGCAGCGAGCGGCTACCAGAGAGTTCCCACGTGTCAGTGGATCTAGCTACACGAAGCGGTAGGTTTCAACCTGGGCCGTGCGATTAGATTAGATCCTACGGCTAGGGTGTGTCGTCTCTGTCGGGCAGCACCGGCGAGACTGAACCCTAACGCGGTGGTGGGGGTCATGTGAGGCTTACCAGGGCTCCATCTAGGTTCTGCGTTGGGGGCGAACGACGTTGTCGACGACGGCGGTTCGAACGTTGGTCACCGCGGCTCCTCGGCAGCTCCAATCAACGGCTCCCTTCTCCTTCTGCAGCGGTGGGCTCTGGTGAAATTCCGGTGATGCGGAGCTCGCCTTGCTCCGGTGAGAGGTGTGGGAGGTTCTGTGATAAGTGGGGAGTGAGATGGTATGGCGAATTGGGGCTAGGGTGTCCTCCTTTTATAGCCGAGCGAGAGAGGTAGTGCGGCATGGGCAGAGCTCATCGGGGTCGATGGTACAGCAAGCTAACGGCATGGCGGAGGGTGTAGGCCGGTGCACGTTCTCCTGGCGATGCTCAAGGACTTAATGGCGCGGTAAGGGGCGGTCGAGGTTGGTCGGAACGGACTGGTGCTCTGAGTGGCACCGACGGCAATTTCGATGACGCACAGTGGCTACGGGTCGCGCAGCATGGTGCAAAGGGGTAGAGTGCTAGCTTGTGTCAATGCAGTGTGGTCACTGAGGAGACTAGGGGAGAGATTTGAGTGCAAAGAGGGAACAAAGCATTGATCAAAAACAGTGATAGTTAGGCAGGGTTTACTGTGCTCACCAAGTGTTTGACAAAATAGCCGAAAGAAATTTATTTTGGAATTTTTGGATGATTTTTGGTGAGTGTACTGGTCACATGCTTGGTAGTATATGGTTGCTTGGGTTTGTCAAGGTGCACTGGTTTGGTTGGGTTTTGAGAAATGGTGATCTTAGTACCTACACTTGATTCAATTTTTAATTGTCATTTGAATAGATTTGAAATCTGTTTATGTTGGTTTGCAAAGTGGGATTGGGTTCACTTGTACTTGTTCTAGCAAGGGGTGAAAAGAATTGGATTGGTTTCTGTTAGAAATCTTGGACTAGAAACACTCGAAGTGGTCTAGTGGTTAACTTTGGTCAAAATGACCATTTATTATATTGTTTATATTTGAATTCTTCTTGATTTTATTCTCCTTGTAAATGATTTAGATGATGTTGTTTTCATATTTAAACCAATCCTTGCCATTCATAGCAATCAATCATGGCAATACAAGCATTCATGCATTCATCACACACACATGCATTCATATTGATTTTAATGCGAAAATTTTTTGTTAGCCCTAAACTTGGGTGATTAGAACTTGATAATCTTGATTAATATTTTTGGGATGTTACAGGGTCCACCACCCTGGGAGGGGCCACATGGTATGAGGCATGCCGCAGGATAACCCTAGGTCTAGCCGCACCAAAGCCCAAGGGGCAAATCCGGCCACCAAAGGAAATAGTGGCCAAACCCTAGTTTGGAAAGGGGAGACTTGGGGGGCAAGTTCCCACCTCTTCCCCCTTGTGGCCGAGTTGGGGAAGGACTCAGCCAAGGGCTGGGAACCCTTGGCCATAGCCCCCTTATATAAAGAGGGGTGGGGGCACACACCCCTCTCTCCTCCATTAACTGCTCTGGCTTAGGCGAAGCCCTACATAATTATCTCCTCCACCACCACCACCACATCGTCGTGCTATTGGGATTTCGAGGGGATCTACTACCTCCACTACCCACTGGAATGGGGAGAGGAAGGTCTTCATCGACTCTGTATGTGTGACCGAGTGCGGAAGCGCTGCCAGAACATGGCACCGGAAGGATCATCATCGCGATCTTGAGATCGGCAAGTGATCGACTATACCAACCACGAGATTCGATCTCGTTAAACGCTTTGGATCTTCGTGGGTTATTTCTCTCCAATCTCATTGCACCTATCTCATGGATTAGATCTTGTCTTTGCCATCGATTGGTTCTTGGTTTTATATGTTCTTACAATAGAATTTTTTTGTTTTCCATCCAACAAACCCTACAGGGTTAGATTTAGCAAAAGCAACTAGGGTTGCTTTTTGCTCTCTTCTCTCCTCTCTCTCGGGGTGGGGCAGCAGGTGTGACCAGCAAGAGAGGGAGGGGTAGGTTAGAGAGGGGTGTGGTGCACATGGTCACATGACCATGGTCATCCATGCCCATGGGTTCGGGTTGGGGTGAACACTAGGTTTAGGCAAGGTTAGTTAGGGTTAGAGGGTGATGGTGGTTTGGTTTAACCAAACCATGGGTAGGTCTAGTAGATGGATAGGTTAATTACATAGGTTTTTCTCTTTATTTCTTTATTTCAAATCATTTGTTTCATTTAATTTTTACACACAAGCTTACATGTATGAGTTATGCAAATATGAACCAAATGAACAGATGAAACCAAAACAGCAAGTGGAATAAGAAGGTGAGCTTGGTAGAATTTGAAGTGAACCCATTTGTACCAATTCAACCCATCAAACACCTTCCCATAAATCAAATAAATTCAAATGAAAAGGAAGTAGGAGGAAGCTTGCATGGGCCATGCACAAGTATTAAATGCCACATCTCTAGTTGTGAAAACAACTACATTTACATATGGGCATCTAAACCATACATGCATTCAAATTTGAATAAGTCCAAAAAAACAAACAAGCTTGCTTCACATATGGAGTGGAAGAAAAAAAGCATAATTGAATATAAATGGGCAATGCTAATGTGTGTGTCCCACTAGATGATCATAGCCTCATATATATTCAAACATGCTCACATATTCAAAACAAACCATATAGAAGATAATCTACTCACATAGCATGCAAAGGTGGCCATGTGAATCCACATATTAATATTGTGAAAACAACATATATAACATATGGAAGCATGTAGAATAGAAGTGGATCCATCCCAACACATATGAGCTAGACTGAAATACCAATATAAAGCAAGGGATCATATGGAATTAAGATGATGGAATTTAGATAAAGCCAAAGAAATGTGGTGGAGTTCAAAGAGATATGCCCACAACTCAACTTGGGCATCAAGCAATATATCAAGATCCAACTACAATATATCAAGATACAACTACAATATGTCAACGCCCGGATTTTTAATCCCAGATGCCTGTTATGCCATAGATCGCAATCCCAGGATTACCATTTTTGCAAGACTTAACAGATTGGTACCATAGTTCATCATCCATTAAAAACCATAATAAAGGTCTTACAAATAAAGGATCTCATGATCCAGTATTAATACAATCAACACAGTGGAATAATATAATAACAGTAGCATGGGAGAAGCTCCATCTTCAGGGTCACAGGCAATGCTGACGATGGGAGATGATCCTAGTTGTCATGGACTTCCTGATGTCCATCATCCTAGTAGTCCTCCTCATAGTCTGGCCATAGGAATAGCCAGGGATAAAGCCATGAGTACTCTTTAAGTACTCGCAAACTATCACTAACAAGTAAAGTGGTTCAAGTAGGAATCCTAACCTCTAGGTTTATTTGCAAAAAAGGCAGATTTATCTCTAACTGAGTTTAGAAGTAAAGAAAACTAACTTAAAGTTTTACAACACCTAAGTTGGAACTTAGCTTTCATGTTCACAACCCTGTTATGGTCAAGTCAAGTCATGATTCATTTCACAAGTCATTTTGAAAACATCTGATGATAGAAAAGTATGGCCACTCCAACTATCCATAATCATGGACGTAGTTATTCGAATAGTTTGACACTCTGAAGAGGTGGTACACTTTCACCACAACATTCGATACATCCGTCAGGAACAATCCTGAATCACCATACTCAGTATGCGGATAATCAATCCTAACCTTTCAATTACACACCCTAGTATAGGTACCTCCCCTATTAGTTTGGCCTCCCAACCATGACCATCTATCATCTTGGGAACTGCACAGGTGAACATTCATCATGAGGTAGCCTCAGCTCAAACCTCTTCTGCAAGGGAACCCATACTAATATGTATAAACTTCTAGTCAAGCCCTACCCAAATTCGGGTATTATGGTTGTACGGTAACATTGGAATGGTATCGCATCCGAACCCAACCATCAGTTTTATAAATGGCTAAGGCTCATGCCTCAACATTTTCATCATCAAATCATTTTTTGTTCACTAACACATGTAAAAACATTTCATTAGAATGACTCATCATTCTAAGATTTTCATAATCATTTTCACCAAGTATTCCCATCTAAAGTGATCAAGTTTTATGCTTAGCACTAGCCACTAAAGTTGGGGGAAATCACTAATGAGGGGTGCTAATCAGGTGTGACTTATCCAAATCTAATCTCATGCCTCAGTATGACATCTAGTTCTAACTAACTTAGGCCAAGTTTTATGCTCTTTATGCTACCTATAATATCTTTCCAAAAACTCACAAAACTCTAATTATAAGCCATAAAGAATTTTGATAAAGAAATAAAAGAATAAACTTGCAAGTAAAACTGGGATCTGGTATAATCAAGTGGTATAAACAAATATGCCTAAGGCATCTAGTTTGCCTAGTTATCATGCAAGTGTTAGCTTGCATAGTGTAACTTTCTAAGATGGCTTGCCTTGAGTAGTGAAGTGGTTGAAGTTCTCCTCTGCTTCTTATTCATAGTAGTCTCGTTCCTCTTTGTATCCTTGGTTGACGTCTATAAATAAATATGAGGTACACAATCACCAAACAATACTAAACTACTTCTATTTAGCAAACAAAGGTTCACACTAGATGATCTAGCATCATCACAATCATCACATGAAATAAAGACTTAGTCTTATTTATTTTATTTTAGAAAAGTAATTTCTACTCATTGGAAAACTACTTAAGATTTAATATTCTCCAATTAAAATATAGGATCACATTGACCATGTCATCACCAAATATTTTAATACTTAGGAATGTGATTTAAAGTGGTGTCACAATTTAATAAGGTTTAGCATTATTATTTAATTAAAGTGACTAGAAATGCCTATGGGGCATTCTTTTAATACTTGCCCATTATTACTGCAAGTAAAGTTAGATCTTTTTACATATTCAGAAAGATCTGATCAAATGTGATTTTTGAGAGTTGGAATCAACTCAAAAGCATTTATGGTTGATTTTTGAAAAATGTTTGAATGCAGAAAAGTCTCTACCTTGTTATTTTTACTATAGGTGATCTATAATTTCAAATGGTTTGAATCCAACGGGCTTGGATTAGTAATTTCAATACCATTCTAACAAAATTGGTTTCATGCAATTTGGTTCAGTAAAACTCTCTGAATTGATTTTTGAATCTACTGACAGAACTAGGTTTGAACTAAAATGGAAAAATCTATATTTGAACTACCGGGTTGCATGGGAGATCTAAATGGGCCGGCCCAGCTGCACAGCGCGCGCGAAGTGGGAGGCTACCAGAGAGGTCCCATGCATCAGCGACTCTAGCTACGCGAAGCGGTAAGTTTCAACCTGGGCCATGCGATTAGATTAGATCCTACGGCTGGGGTGTGTCGTTTTCGTCGGGCAGCGCCGGCGAGACTGAACCCTAACACGGCGGTAGGGGTCGTGTGAGGCTCACCAGGGCTCCAGCTAGGGTCGGTGTTGGGAGCGAACAATGTTGTCGACGATGGCGGTTCAAACGATTATCACGACGGCTCCTGGGGCGGCTCCAATCAACGAATCCCTTCTCCTTCTGTAGCGACAAGCTCCGGTGAAATTCTGGCGATGCGGAGCTCGCCTTGCTCCGGTGAGAGGTGCGGGAGGTTCTGTGAGAGGTGGGTAGTGCGATGGTGTGGCGAATTGGGGCTAGGGTGGCCTTCTTTTATAGCAGAGTGAGAGAGGCAGTGCAACATGGGCAGAGCTCGTTGTGGTCGACGGTACAGTGAGCTAATGGCATGGCAGAGGGTGTAGGCTGGTGCGTGGTCTCCTGGCGATGCTCAAGGACTTAATGGCGCGTCAAGGGGCGGTCGAGGTTGGTCAGAACGTGTTGGTGCTCTAAGCGGCACCGATGGCAATTTCGACGATGCACAGTGGCTATGGATCACGCGGTGGCGAACGGGGATGTCTGGGGGGTTGCTGGTGTCGCGGTGATTGCAGGCACGGGCGGCGAAGTCGAGGCACGGCGTGTATGTGCGTGCCAGGCGCGATGCTTTGGCATGCTCTCGGCATGGCGCAAAGACAGTGGGAGTGGCGTGTTCTCTGTGGTCCAGGGCGTGGCTGCGTGCGAGGGCTGGATAGGGGGTGGTGGTGGACGGTGTGCTGCCTCCTGGACATGGTGAACGGGCTCGGCGTTGCCTCCTGCTATCTAGCCATGGTCGCCTGACAAGGGAGGGCTCGGGTGGCTCGGCATGGTGCAAAGGGGTAGAGTGTTATCTTGTTTCAATGCAGTGTGGTCACTGGGGAGACAAAGGGAGTGAGTTGAGGAAGATTTTTTGATCAAAAACTGCTCCAAACAGTATAAGTTAGGCAGTTTGATTTGTGTCTGCCAAGTGTTTGACAAAATGGCCGAAAGTAATTTAGTTTGGAAATTTTGAATGAAATTTGTTGGGTGCTCTGGTCACATACTTGGTAGTATCTGGTTGCTTGGGTTTGGTAAGGTGAACTGGTTTGAGTGGTTTTTGAGAAATGGTGATCTTAGTACCTATTAAGGATTCAATTTTGAATTGTCATTTGAATATATTTGAAATTTGTTTCTGTTGGTTTGCAAAGTGGGCTTAGGTTCACTTTTACTTGGTCTAGAAAGGGGTGAAAAGAATTAGACTTGTTTCTGTTAGAAAACTTGGACTAGAAACACTCAAAGTGGTCTAGTGGTTAACTTTGGTCAAAATGACCATTTGCTTATATTGTTTATATTTGAATTCTTCTTGATTTGATTCTGCTTGGAAATGATTTAGATGATGTTGTTTTCAAATTTAAACCAGTCCTTGCCATTCATAGCAATCAATCATGGCAATACAAGCATTAATGCATTCATCACACACACACATGCATTCATATTGATTTTAATAACAAAAGTTTTTGTTAGCCCTAAACTTGGGTGATTATAACTTGATAATCTTGATTAATATTTTTGGGATGTTACAAACCTTCCCTCCTTAAACAAAATCTCGTCCCGAGATTTAAGGGAAAGAAAACTAGGATTTAAAGAGATTTGGAAACTCAGTCCAGATGTAATCTTCTCGCTCCCAGGTAGCTTCTTCTTCAGTATGGTTACTCCACTGGATCTTGAGAAACTTGATACTCCGGGTTCTGGTGGTTCTGAACGATTCCTCCAAAATACGAATGGGTACTTCAAGATATGTTAGGTCCTCGTTGATCCCTATGGTTATGTGGTCAATATTCTTGAAAACTTCGGTCTTCTCAGGGACTTCTAGGCATTTGCAAAGTAACGAGGTATGAAATACATTATGCACGGCTGACATCTCCTCTGGCAGTTCTAGTTGATATGACACTTCTCCTCGGCGACTAAAAATCTTGAAGGGTCCGATATATCTAGGGGCTAACTTTCCTTTGAGTTGAAAATGTTGCATTCCTTTCAAGGGTGATACTTTGAGATACACAAAATCTCCGATATTTAAGGCTAGGTCTCGACGTCTCTTGTTGGCATAACTCTTCTTTCTGGATTGGGTGGTCTTGAGGTGCTCACGAATCTTGTGAACTTTCTCTTTGGCTTCTCGTAGGATGTCGGGTCCGAAAATCTGACTCTCTCCTACTTTCGACCAATTCAAAGGGGTACGGCACTTTCTTCCATACATAAATTCAAATGGGGCCATTTGCAAATTAGCTTGGTAACTATTGTTGTACGAGAATTCTGCAAAAGGCAGACGGTCTTCCCATTTAGATCCATATTCCAACACATAAACTCTCTACATATCTTCGAGTATCTGGTTTACTTGCTCTGTTTGTCCATCAGTCCGAGGGTGATAAGCTATGCTGAAATCTAGTCTTGTTCCTAATCCTTCATGGCCTTTCTTCCAAAATATCGAGGTAAACTGAGTTCCTCGATCCGACACAATGTTCTTGGGGACTCCATGCAAACTGACTATTCTCGCAATGTACAACTCTGCTAGCTTTGAACTCTGATAAGTGGTCTTTACTGGTAAGAAATGAGCGACTTTGGACAGTCTATCCACTATAACCCAGATAGAGTCATTTCCCCTACTATATGTAGGCAAATTGGTAATAAAATCCATTCCTATAGAATCCCATTTCCATTCCAGAATATGCAATGGTTGCGAAAGTTATGCGGGTCTCTGATGTCCTGCTTTGACTCTCTGACAGATATCACATTTGGCTATGTAGCTTCCGATTTCTCTCTTCATCTTATGCCACCAAAATTGCTCCTACAAATCCTGATACATCTTGGTTCCTCCAGGGTGGATAGAATAAAGAGTATCATGGGCTTCTTTCAAAATAGCTTGCTTCAATTCCGAATCTGTTGGCACACAGATACGTCCTTTGTACCACAAAACTCCTTCTTCATCTTTGGTGAATCCGAGTACCTTCCCTGTATCGATACGACGTTTGATTTCGTCGATACTGGCATTTCCTTTCTGCGCCTCCTTGATCTGACTGATCAAAGTGGGTGAAGTTCTATGCTAGCCAAAAATCCTTCACATACTAGCTCCATTCTGAAATCTTCCAACTCCTTGTGCAAACTTGGTTGCTCTTTCAAAATCATGGTGTTCAATTGACACGATAATCTGCTAAGAGCATCTACTACCACATTGGCTTTACCGGGGTGATAGTGAATGTCCAGATCATAGTCCTTGATTAGCTCTATCAATCTCCTTTGCCTCATATTCAGATCCTTCTGGGTGAAAATATACTTCAGACTCTTGTGATCCGAATAAATCTCACAGTGGTTACCCATGAGGTAATGCCGCCATGTTTTCAAAACTAAAACTACGGCTGCTAGTTCGAGGTCATGGGTAGGATAATTCTGCTCATGTTGCTTCTGTTGTCGGGATAGATAGGATATTACTTTGCCTTCTTGCATCAGCACACATCTGAGACCAATCTTGGATGCGTCACAATACACATCAAAAGGCTTCGTGATATCCTGCATTATCAAGATTGGGGCTGAAATCAATCTCTTCTTAAGCTCTTGAAAACTTGCTTCACATTTGTCCGTCCATTCAAACTTCTTATCTTTATTTAAAAATTCGGCCATGGGTCTTGCGATGCTCGAGAATCCTTCTACGAACTTGCGGTAATATCTCGCTAATCCGAGAAATGCACGAACTTGGGTTTGAGTGGTCGGGGCTTGCCATTCTTCCACATCCTTAACCCTGGCAGGGTCGACAGCAATTCCTCCTACCGACATGATATGTCCGAGGAATCCTACTTCCTTTAACCAGAACTCAAATTTGCTAAACTTGGCATACAACTGATGCTCCCTAAGGGTTTCAAGGATGGTCCTTAGGTGTAGCTCATGTTCTTCTTCTGATTTGGAATAGATCAGAATGTCGTCGATGAAAACAACGACAAACTTATCCAGGAAGTTCATAAAAATCTTATTCATGAGGTTCATGAAATAAGCGGGGGCATTGGTTAATCTAAAATACATGACAGTGTACTCATACAGTCCATATCTGGTGGTGAAGGCAGTCTTTGGAATATCCTCTGCGCGAATCATGAGTTGATGATAACCAGTTCTAAGATCAATCTTAGAAAACACTTTGGCACTGGTCAACTGATCAAACAGATCTTCTATCTTCGGCAGTGGGTACTTTTTCTTAATGGTGACATCATTCAGCTTCCGATAATCCGTGCACAAATGGTTACCTCCATCTTTCTTATCCACAAACAAAACAGGTGATCTCCATGGCGAAGCACTTGGTTGAATCAATCCTATCTCTAGCATAGCATCCAGTTGCTTCTTTAGCTCCACTAATTCAGACGGGTTCATACTATAAGGTCTTTGAGCTATGGGTCCAATTCTAGGGATTAGTTCAATGATAAACTCGACATCCCGATCTGGGGGCATACCAGGAAATACATCTGGGAATACGGGTATTCACAGACTACTCTGACTTGGTCAATGGTTGGTTGGGCTAGACTCTTGTTGCACTTTAATATACGGGGCAAGGTCTCAGATACATGCTCTACTAACACTCCAGTGGTACTAGTCATGGTTATGGCTTTCTTGGCACAGTCGATTAATCCTTTATGTTTCGACTTCCAATCCATTCCTAGTACTATTTTCAAACCTTTGGTTCCAAGTACTATTATATTGGCATAAAAATCTATGCCATGGATTCTGATAGGTACGGCCTTGCAAATTTGTCTAGCTTTGGTGCTTGAACCAGGTATTTGAACTATCATAAAATGCTTCAATTTTGTTGGTTGAATCTTACTAGTGCATGCAAATTCTTCCGTAACAAACGAGTGCGATGCTCCAGAATCAAACAACACTCTTGCAAGTACTGAGTTAACAGAAAACATACCCAGCATGACATCTGGTGCTTCCTGTGCTTCTTCAACATTTATGTGAAACAGGCAGCCGTTGCGGTTGAGCGAGTTCCCTGGGGCAAATCTCCTTCCAGGCTGAACACGGCGTTGCTGCTGAGCTGGGGCATTCACATTGGTGGTTGCTGCAAGCTTCTTGGGGCACTCGTTGGAGTAGTGACCCTTGGTTCCGCATTCATAACAAGTAACCTCAGACTTGTCTTTTCCTGCAACAAGCACAACATTGCTTCCAGTCCTTGGGGCAGTATTGCTGTTGTTGGTGTTGTTATTGTTGTTGAACTTGGGCGGTGCACGGTTGAAATTGTTGGAGTTACCCGGGTTGTTGTTGTGGTTTCCTTCGGGCCTTGGGTTTCCTCCTCCGCGGTTGGGATAGTTCAGACGGGTCATCGGGGGTCTATTGTTTCTCGGGGCATATCCTTCAGACGGGTTGGGGCGATACTTTGGGGTATAGTGGGTTCCTGGTTGATGCATCATTCTATGCTTGCGATTCTCATTGGCTTGGATGATCTTGCCTTCCATCTGGATTGCATAATCCACTAAGGCTTCAATGTTAGCGAAAGGAATGTTGACTAATACCGACTGCATCTCATCATGCAGACCATTCAAGAATCTCTCCTTCTTCTTGGCTTCAGTGTCAATCTCATCTGGTGCATACCTAGCTAATGGCAGAAATTTGTCATGGTACTCAACTACTGTCATCCTCCCTTGCTTCAATTCTCTGAATTCATCTCTCATCCTCTTGATTAAACCCGGTGGCACATGGGTCCGGCTAAACTTGAGTTTGAATTCATCCCAAGTCATCATTTGTCCTCCATTCATGGTGTGAATGCTATTCCACCAAGATCTTGCATCTCCTGCTAGATAATGGGTGGTAAACAGTACCTTCTCATTGGCCTCCACTCCTGCGACTTCTAAGTTGTTCTCCATGGTCTGTAGCCAGTCATCCGCATCTAATGGCTCTTCAGACTTACTAAAAATGGGTAGATTGGTGTTCTGAAAGTTCTTGAGCTTGGATCCATGGTTGTCCTGGTTTCCATGACCTTGAATGTTATTGGCCATCTGAACTATGTGTAGAAGGGTGGCTAAGTTGGCTTGACGTTCGGCTCTTTCAGCTTCACGGTCAGAAACCAACATTTGCAAGATTTGCAGCATTGGGTCAGGGGATGAGCTGCTTCCTCCACGAGGCATCTAAAGATTGAGATAGATCATGAGACAAGAGAGAAATTTCTAAGGTTTAGGGATTTGTTTTTGAAAAGTTTTTAAACTTTGAGTTTGACACAGGTTTTGCCAACTAGCAACTTGCTTTTCATTCATTCATAGCACACAATACAAACACACACCACACTTAGGTAGCAGATGGTTTTAAGAACCATTCTGTGAAACTATGATACAATGGGACCGGATGCAACTCACACCTACGATAGTGCTCAAGTGCTACTACTCATCAGAATCGGTGGTTTCATCATCATCATCAATGAAGGCGGAATCATCATCATCGGTGTGGAAGTCCATGGCTTGGTCCTCCAGGTAGTCATCATCATCGCTGAGGTAGGAGTAAGGGTCTCCATGGATATCTTCCCCTGCATTCTCCCTCTCCTCAAGCTGCATGTCCCGCTCATGGATGGTCTCCTCCAAGTCTGTCACTTTGTGAAGAAGGCGAGCAATGATGCGATCTTTTTTGTCACGAAGACGGTGAAATGTCTTGCGCTCCTTCGCAAGGATGGTGATGGTTTGTTCCTTCTTGACTGCAATGGCATAGTTGTGGTTGGAGTATGTGCGGGCATTGTCAAACTCCTTCTGCCTGTCATATAGCATGAAGCTGAGATGATCCACGTGATGCTTCAGCTCAGGATGTTGCGACACTTCCAATGATTGTCCCATAGCATCACGCCTTGCGTAGTACTCAAAGCGTGTACCCTTGATCTGATTGATGCTTTGCGCACATAGATGGGCAAGAGCTTTCTACATAGCCCTGGCGAGTCCGTCTAGCCAGTTGTTCTCTCTTAAGGTGAATTGGATTCCCTCTGAGGTGAGTGCCTCCATCTTACCTCTGAGGTTGGCAACAATCAGCCAATGTAATTCTCCTCCTTGCTGATCGTTGAGCTATGCTCCGAAGAACTCGGGGTGCGGGTGCTCAAGAAGTTCTGAGAGTTGGTCCAAATCACGCTCAAAGATGAGCTATCCTCCATTGCCCAAATGGTAGAACTTGATATACTTAACCTCCATCTATAATAATATAGGATGAGTAAGTTAGTAGAGTGATCAAGTGTGTTAAATTTTTATGTAAGTTTGCAAGAATTTTTGAAGGACATGAATTTTCATGAAAGAATCTAAGTGATAAGAATGAGAATAATTTTTCTTAAATACTCACTTATTTTGTTTTGAAACTAACTTTTTGATTCTAGCGTCCATTCTAACTAGGGTCTCCTATGGTCAGGATGGCTCTGATACCAACTTGTCAACACTCAGATTTTTAATCCCAGATGCATGTTGTGCCATACATGGCAATCCCAGGATTACCATTTTTGCGAGACATAACATATTGGTACCATAGTTCATCATCCATTACAAACCATAATAAAGGTCTTACAAATAAAGGATCTCATGATCCAGTCTTAATACAATCAACGCAGTAGAATAATATAATAATGGTAGCGAGGGCGAAGCTCCATCTTCAGGGTCACAGGCAATGCTGAAACAAGTAAAGTGGTTCAAGTAGGAATCCTAAGCTCTAGGTTTATTTGCAAAATGCCAGATTTATCTCTAACTGAGTTTAGATAAAGAAAACTAATTTAAAGTTTTACAACACCTTAGTGGGAACTTAGCTTTCATGTTCACAACCTTGTTGTGGTCAAGTCAAGTTATGATTCATTTCGCAAGTAATTTTCAAAACATTTGACGACGGAACAGTATGGCCACTCCAACTATCCATAACCACGAACGCGGCTATTCGAATAGTTTGACACTCCTTAGAGGTTGTACACTTTCACCACAACATTCGATACATCCGCCAACAAATCTGAATCACCATACTCAGTATGCGGATAATCAATCCTAACCTTTCAATTACACACCCTAGTATAGGCACCTCCCCTATGAGTTTGGCCTCCCAACCATGACCATCTGTCATCTTGGGAACTACATAGGTGGACATTCATCATGAGGTAGCCTCAGCTCAAACCTCTTCCGCAAGGGAACCCATACTAAGATGTATAAACTTCTAGTCAAGCCCTACCCAAATTCGGGTATTGTGGCTGTACGGGAACATTGGTATGGTATCGCATTCGAACCCAACCATCAGTTTTATAAAGGGCTAAGGCTCATGCCTCAACATTTTCATCATCAAATCATTTTGTGTTCACTACCACATGTCAAAACATTTCATTAGAATGACTCATCATTCTAAGGTTTTCATAATCATTTTCACCAAGTATTCCCATGTAAAGTGAGCAAGTTTTATGCTTAGCACTAGCCACTAAAGTTGAGGGTAATCACTAATGAGGGGTGCTAATCAAGTGTGACTTATCCAAATCTAATCTCATGCCTCAGTATGACATCTAGTTCCAACTAACTTAGGCCAAGTTTTATGTTCTTTATGCTACCTATAATATCTCTCCAAAAACTCACAAAACTCTAACTATAAGTCATAAAGAATTTTGGTAAAGAAATAAAAGAATAAAGCTTTCAAGTAAAACTGGGATTTGGTATAATCAAGTGGTATAACCAAATATGCCTAAGGCCTCTAGTTTTCCTAATTATCATGCAAGTGTTATCTTGCATAGTGTAACTTTCTAAGATGGCTTGCCTTGAGTAGTGTAGTGGTTGAAGTTCTCCTCTTCTTCTTCCTCGCAGTAGTCTCCTTCCTCTTCATATCCTTGGTCGATACTAGCGTCTATAAATAAATACAAGGTACACAATCACCAAACAATACTTAACTACTTCTATATAGAACACAAAGGTTCACACTAGATGATCTAGCGTCATCACAATCATCACATGAAATAAAGACTAGTCTTATTTATTTTATTTTGGAAAAGTAATTTCTACACATTGAAAAAGTACTTAAGATTTAATATTCTCCAATTAAAATATGGTATCATATTGACCATGTCATCACCACATATTTTAATACTTGGGAATGTGATTTAAAGTGGTGTCACAACTTAATAAGGTTTAACATTATTATTTTAATAATTAAAGTGACTAGAAATGCCTATGGGGCATTCTTTTAATACTTGTCCATTATTACTGCAAGTAAACCTAGATATTTTTATATATTCAAAAAGATCTGATCAAATGTGATTTTCGAGTGTTGGAATCAACTCAAAAGCATTTATGGTTGATTTTTGAAAAATGTTTGAATGTAGAAAAGTCTCTGCCTTGTTATTTTTACTATAGGTGATCTATAATTTCAAATGGTTTTAATCCAATGGGTTTGGATTAATAATTTCAATATATTTTTAACAAAATTGGTTTCATGCAATTTGGTTCAGTAAAACTCTCTGAATTGATTTTTTAATCTACTAACAGAACTAGTTTTGAACTAAATTCGAAAAATCTATATTTGAACTACTGGGTTGCGCAAGAGAGCTAAATGGGCCGGCCCAGTTGCAAAGTGCCTGCGCAGCGGGCGGCTACCAGAGCGGTCCCACGCTTCAACGGCTCTAGCTACGCGAAGCGGTAAGTTTCAACCTGGACAGTGCCATTAGATTAGATCCTACGGCTGGGGTGTGTCGTCTTCATCGGGCAGCGCCGGCGAGACTGAACCCTAACGCGGCAGTGGGGGTCATGTGAGGCTCACTAGGGCTCCATCTAGGGTCGGCGTTGGGGGCGAACGACATTGTCGAGGATGGCGGTTCGAACGGTGGTCACGGCGGCTCCTGGGGAGGCTCCAATCAACGGCTCCCTTCTCCTTCTACAGTGGTCGACTCCGGTGAAATTCCGGTGATGCGGAGCTCGCCTTGCTCCGGTGAGAGGTGTGGGAGGTTCTATGAGAGGTGGGGAGTGAGGTAGTGTGGCGAATTGGGGCTGGGTGGCCTCCTTATATAGTCGAGCGAGAGAGGCAGTACGGCATGGGCAGAGCTCGTCAGGGTCGATGGTACAGCGAGCTAACGCCATGACGGAGGGTGTAGGCTGGTGCGCGGTCTCCTGGCGATGCTCAAGGACTTAATGGCGCAGCAAGGGGCGGTCGTGGTTGGTCAGAACGGGCTGGTGCTCTGAGCGGCACCGACGGCATTTTCGACAACGCACAGTGGCTACGGGTCGCGCAACGGCGAACAGGGATGTCTAGGGGTTGCTGGTGTCGCGGTGATTGCAGGCATGGGCGGCGAAGGCAAAGCACGGCGTGTACGTGCATGTCGGGCGTGGCGCTCTGGCATGCTCTCGGCATGGCGCAGAGAGAGTGGGCGCAGCGTGTTCTCTGTGGTCCAGGGCCTGGTTGCGTGCAAGGGCCGGACAGGGGGTGGCGGTTGACGGTGTGCTGCCTCCTGGACATGGTGAACGGGCGCGGAACTACCTCCTGCTAGCTAGCCATGGTCGGCTGGCAAGGGGGGCTTGGGTGGCTCGGCCTGGTGCAAAGGTGTAACACCCTCCGGATCGACCCCTATGCAAGTTGTAGCGATTCCCGCCAAACCCGCATAGAAACGATTCCGAGGTGCCCACCAGGCACTTGCGTGTGGGTGTAAAGACGAAGTAATATCATTACACAATAGTCCACGATGGAACCCACAGAACGGATATATACAACAACGACTCCATGAGTCAAGAATATAGATATACAATACAAAGATCCAAATCACCTTGAAAACGATACAACGTTCGACTACGGACAAGATGCAAATTGGTCTAAGAGCCCTGAAGAATAACCAATGGCGTCCATAACCCTGCCCAGGCCAAGCCGGAAGGGTAACCCTGCTAACGACGTTGATCTTAAAACCTGCTTAAACAAAAGGGGTGCCAACAAAGGGCAGAGGAAAAAGAGAGCGGTCAGTACTGATGCCAGTACACGGCGAGACTAGAATTCGGCGGTCCTCGCCTACATAGGTATGGTGGACTGAAGCGGCAGCGAAGCATGCGCTAAACAACCTATAGACACTCGATACAACTATCGACTATCAGAGAGATAATAAAGACCTATTCGAAACCATCCTGATACTACCACCAAACATACCCATCCTGGTATTTCCCCCTCGAGACCAAACGAGGAAGTCAACCGAGGAACTCACACAGTTGGCAATTTTATTCATTCATTCCATTATATTTGCAACAATTACTAGTCAGATATAGGTAGCATAATATAATAAGCAGTGGGCAGTTTTAGTTAACCTTTCCGTTGTAGTTGCGACACTTACTAGTCAGATACAAATAGCATGAGATATCCCAAACCCAGCAGTTGTTTGGTACTTTTATTTAGCCATTCCGTTGTAGTGAAGCTAATTACTAGTCATTATAAAGTCAAATTTATAGCACTAATTTAGTTATAGTTGTCTATGATCGAGATACTGTGCTCCAAGTCGTCCATAACCGTGGACACGGCTTTCAGAAAGTTTTACCCTGCAGGGGGCACAAATAGCAACAAACACACGATCAACCTTGGGAAAAACCGAATGAAAACCCAATGAGGCATCACGACAGAACATTCGCAAGATTCATATTTTATTTCAGGGGGCCACCCCACTAAGCAACCCGCGACGAAGTTGGCCGGCTCCGAGACGGACCCAGAGGTTTGTGTCAATGGCTGTAAACGACTGGGAACCCGAAAGTGTGACTGGTCTTGTCGATACCGCGAAAACATTCCACTTACCTAAACAGTACAGGCGCTCCAAGTGTAATCGTAAATAAAGCAGTAAAGCATGGCATAAGTACAAGATAGTAATAAATCCCCAAACTACTTTGTGGCCCCAAGGAATTAAATATGACTCATGCTAGGGTTAGGGGCTTCATGGTCCCACATGTGGATAGTGTGAATATTCAAAGAACAGGTATCATGTACTCAGGGTCCTACGGGACACAAGTGGACGGTTAAAAACCAAATAACATCTATTGCCCACCTGTGCCTCTATATTATTTACCTACTTCAAATTTAGTTATTAAACGGTAATTAAAGCCATGATCATCTCCAACATTAAACATGTGGCATTACTCCAACAACTGTGGAAGATCGACGACGCGACACATCACCTGCGCAAGCAACTACGACTCGCAAGGCCGACTATCTACCAAACAACAGGTAATAGGATGTGTCCATGGCAATATATGGGCTGCAGGAAAGTATAAAGGGTTACGAAATCTATAGCATCGCAACACAGATAGCAATAGATTAACAAGAGGAAGTAAAGACTAGAAATGTAAAATAGGTAGAAAGGGGAAGAATGCTCGCCTGAAAACATTGCCGAAGATTTATCCGAAGATCGGGTCGACACTAGCATCAACTCATCGGCCTAATCCGTGAAGAAGCAAAGCACTAGAACAAACACCGGATGCACTATTTAATACTACGGCAGAAGATCGGGCATGATGCATGTATGATGTATGACATGTTAAAGGTGCGATGCAATTAGGCCATATTAAGCAGAACCGGGGTCCTGACAATTATTTAATAGGTTCAAGTTGTTTAGATACCTCGCAATTTAAATGTTGTCTTATCAAGGCATAATATATCAATAATTCGCTACACAAATTTAAATGGAGCCGATATTAGACTAGAAAAGCCCTCATATGGTCTCCATATTTAATTATGAGGTGAATCGGCATAATGCCCCCAAACCAAAATATGTATGCAAGCATGAACAATTTATATGCAACAAGATATATGGTCATTTATAAAAATAGGGCTTCGAGGAAAAGGGGTCACAAATTTATGGTCGAAGGTCTTGGGCTCCAGGGGTTCGGGGATCGACCTCAGGATCGGTCTTTGGATCGGGCGTCGGGGCTTTGGTACTTGGATCCTTGACGATGATCTTGGAGACTCATAACGAAGATCTTGGGGAATCAGCTTCGATGGTCGGTGATGATCTTGAATTGACACATTTGGTTTTTGAGCGGCATCCTTAACTTATCCTCTAAGGGGGGATCACACCAACTCCGCGCAGTCAAACATGGCGAGGCAAGGCTTCATGCCAAGCAGCAATTCTGCGTGGCCTCATCAGGTGGCGTCAACATATGCGCGGGCCGCAGAACGCAAAGGAACGCTACAAGGGCCTTGTCCCATATAGACATTGGCTCAAACAACTTACAAACAGGAAACAACAGGAGGGTTGCGCGTGTGGCCGGGCGAGCTCGAAGCAGCGGCAGGACCAGAGGACTGGCAGGGGTGCAGGAAGCTCGCAGCAGGTGCGGTGACGACCGCGGCCGCGACAGGTGCTCGGGAAGGCGGTGTTGGGCGATGGTGGCTGCTGGCGCGGGATGCCTGAGGCCGGCAGCGGGGTGCAGAGGAGAGGCCAGCGAAGAGGAGGCGCGGGACCAGACGGAGGGACGCGAGGACGACGACATCGTCGGGGTGGCGGTCAGACACAGGAGGAGACGTGCACAATGGAGATGGGGGAGCCGCAGGAGAGGAGAGCAGCGGCTCGGGCGGAGGCGGGGCTCCGTCAGGATGCAGCTGCGCGCAGGCGGATGCTGGTGGGGTGACAGCGGAGAGGAGAGGAGGTCGCTCGAGGCGCAGGCCGGCAGGGAGTCACGCGCGGCGGCGGCTCGTTGGGCCTGGGCGAGGGCGACGAAGCAGCGAGGTTGTTGGCGGCGCCACGAGGGAAGGAGACGCGGGCCAAGGCTGAGCGGCGCGTGCGGGAGGGGCCGGAAGAGGGAGGTACTGGTGGCTCTCGATCGCATTGTGGCGACAGCATCGGGATGCAGAGAGAGAGGAAACGAGGCGAGAGGAAGGGGAACACGAGCGAGGGTGGGGACGCGTGCAGGAGATGCGCATGAGGAAGGTGGGGCCGGGTAGAGTGTGGGAGGTAGGGGTCGTGCGGTTCCTGGGGATCGGGTCGGACGAGGATGGCGTGTTGCGTGTGGTGACAGGGCAGGGCCGAGGCAGGTGCGTGCGCGTGTGGCTTAGGGTAGTGGCGGTGGCAGGGGGTGAGTGGAGGGAGGGTCTGAGGTAGGTGGGGATTAGGGTTTGGGGTAGTAGGCTGCTGGCTTGCTGGGCTTTTGGGCTGGCAGGCTGGCGGCCTACCCCGATAAAAATATTTACATTTTTATTATAAAAATATTATAGGTTTATTTTAAAGGCTTTTATAAATAGGTTTTAGACAACAAAATATTCGGAAAAGACCGAGATTTCAATTTGAAATAGAGAAGGGGATAATTACAAAACAATATAGGCTTTTGGGGAATAGGTTTAGTCAAACACATGCATGTTGATGTCATGATGATGCGCATCATATAACAACAACGAATTTCTAGTAGTGGTTTTCTCGGGGTGTTACAAAAGGGGTTGAGTGCTAGCTTGTGCCAATGCAGTGTGGTCACTGGGAGACAAAGGGAGTGAGTTGAGGAAGATTGTTTGATCAAACACTGCTCCAAACAGTATAAGTTAGGCAGTTTGATTTATGTCTGACAAGTGTTTGACAAAATGGCTGAAAGAAATTTAGTTTGGTAATTTTGAATGAAATTTGGTGGGTGATCTGGTCACATACTTGATAGTATCTGGTTGCTTGGGTTTGTCAAGGTGAACTGGTTTGAGTGGTTTTTGAGAAATGGTGATCTTAGTACCTATTAAGGATTCAATTTTGAATTGTCATTTGAATAGATTTGAAATTTGTTTCTGTTGGTTTGTAAAGTGGTCGTGGGTTCACTTTTACTTGGTCTAGCAAGGGGTGAAAAGAATTGGATTTTTTCTGTTAGAAAACTTAGACTAGAAACACTCAAAGTGGTCTAGTGGTTAACTTTGGTCAAAATGACCATTTGCTTATATTGTTTATATTTGAATTCTTCTTGATTTGATTCTTCTTGGAAAGGATTTAGATGATGTTGTTTTCATCTTTAAACCAATCCTTGCCATTCATAGCAATCAATCATGGCAATACAAGCATTCATGCATTCATCACACACACACATGCATTCATATTGATTTTAATAACAAAAGTTTTTGTTAGCCCTAAACTTGGGTGATTAGAACTTGATAATCTTGATTAATATTTTTGGTATGTTACACAATATATCAAGAGGCAAATACAAGTAATAAAATACAAATGCATATGTAAGAAGAACCAAATAAATGGGTTTTATATGATGCTCAAATGCAAGGTGGCATGGTGACATGAGCATGATATAATGATGATGCAATAATGACATGTAGGGAGTAGCATTATATTATTAAACCATGTAGTATTACAATTGTTAGACAAATGGGATGCTACAGACTAGCCAGAGACAAGGAAGTTTGAACAGGAATTTGCATTCCCATGCATTCCCTATTGTGTAACAAAGCTAAAGGTATTTGTGGAAAAAGTAGCACACCTTAGAAGAGTATATAAAATCTAACATGTTCCTGGAAGAAACCATGATCATAGCATGGGAAGGAACTCCATAAAATTCTAATAATCCATGAAGACATACGAAACATAGTTTTCTAAAACAAAACTTACCTATTTAAGATTTATTTTGGAAACTTACATAAATCTAGGATTCTTATCCATGGATTTGGATATATGCATCAAACACCAATCTAGTAGAACTTGTTGAGTATGTTCGTACTCAATTTATCTCCTAAAAAATCCTTTCTTAGGTCATGAATATAATGGCGGGATTGCACTTGCTGCCAGGGTAGATAGACAAGACAGAATCATGAGCTTCTTTAAGAACCTCTATCTCATACCTAGAAGTTCTGGAACATCCATCCTGTGATCATAGAAAAGAGTGCCTTGCTCATCGAGGTGTTATGACTCATACTTTGGATTCTAAGAATTTATTGCATAATCTTTGCAGAAGGAATCCTCAAGCTAAGCAAATATTTTCTTCAAAAGAAGGAGTAGCTACCAAGTTTGCAAGGTAGCCTCGGGGTACAATCTCGAGGTTGAGTTGACGGAATTCCTCGCAAAAGAGAGGTTCAAGATTCTTCACCTTGAGATTATTTACATAAGCTTTGCGACTCAAGGCATCGACCATCACATTTGCTTTGCCCATTGTGTAGTTGATCGAGAGATCAAAGTCATTGATGGTTTCAATCCATCTCTTGTGGCGGAGGTTGAGATCCGGTTGTGTGATTATATATTTGAGACTCTTATGGTCAGAAAAAATCTCACAATGGTTTCCAAGCAAGTAGTGTCTCCATACTTTCAAAGCAAAGACAACTGCTGCAAGTTCTAGATCATGAGTTGGATAGTTGATCTCATGGGTTTTCGATTGGTGAGAAGCATATGCAACGAATTTCTTGCCTTGCATAAGGACATCACCAAGCCCTTGGAGTGATGCATCACAAAAGATCTGAAAGGGCTTTGATGTATCTAGAGGAACCAAGACAGGTGTGGAGGTGAGCTTTTCCCTAAGAGTTTCAAAGCTTGTTTGGCATGTTGGTGCCCAAAGGTATTTCTTCCCTTTCTTGAGGAGATCGGTAAGAGCTTTGGCTATCTTGGAGAAGTTTTGAACAAATTGGCGACAATAGCTCGCCAATCCGAGGAAGTTGTGGACTTCTTTGACATTCTTTGGTGGAAGCCAATATAGAATTGTCTAAATGGTCTCTGGGTTGACGGAAATGCCTTGTGCTGAAATGACATGGCCTAGATAAGTGACTTTTGGCAGCTAGAATTCGCACTTGGAGAACTTTGCATAAAGGCAGTTCTCGTGAAGCTTGGTGGGGATACAACAGAGATGTTCTGAATGTTCCTCTTTTGACTTGGAATACACCAGAATATCATCGAGATAGACCACCATGAACTTGTCAAGATACTCCATGAAAACTGAGTTCACGGGCCTTGAGAATGTAGCAGGTGCATTGGTGAGACCAAAGGACATGACCGTGTACTCATACATGCCATAGCGAGTTGTGAACGGCATTTGGGGAATGTATTCTTTGCGAATATTGATTTGATGTTAACCACTTCTCAAGACGAGCTTAGAGAATACCACTGCTGTAGCATCCCGGGTAAAACCACTACTAGAAAATCGCATGCAGTTACATCTGTGCATCATCATGATATATGCATGCATGTTTTAATCTAAAACTAGTTTACTAAAATTCTATTTTTTGTTTTCTAAAATATCCCCTCTCTATTTCAAACGTAAAACCCTCGGTCCGTCCGGATCTTTTGTTTGCCTAATGTATTTTACCAAAAGGATATTCTAAAACTAAATAAATAATAAAACTATTTTAACCGGAGAGGCAGTCTAGCCGGTCAGGTCAGAGGCCCAACCAGCCAAACCACCTACTATCCGGACCATCTAAAATAAAACCCTAACCCTAAAAACCACCCTAAAACTACCCCAAACCAAACCCTAGAATTTCCTATCCCCACCCCTACCGCCGCCGCCGGCTAGGGTACTACCCGCGCGCACTCGATCCTCTGTCCCGCTCCCGCTTCACCCAATCCCACCGACGCGGTCAACCGTGCACCTCGCGTCCTCGCTTCCGCCGATCCCACCCACAACTGCCCATGCTCCTCACGTTTTTCCCTGGCCCCACCACTTCCCACGTGCCCCCGTCCTCTCCTACCACGCGACCCGCTCCTCTCGTTCTCGCATCCCCATCCCGAAACCTCACTGCCGCCACGATGCTCTGGTCCCAGGACGCGGTCGTCCGCGTGCCTCCCGAGACCGCCGCCACCCCGACGCCTGGCCTCCCTCGCCGGAAGGAGCCGCGGCGCCCTCGCCCCGTCTCTATTCCCGCTCGCCTCTCGTTCTTCTCTGCACCCCTCCGTTGTGCGCCTCGGCAGCCGCCGCTTGACACCGGCCCACCAACGGCCGCTTCTCCACCCTGCGTCACTCGGCAGCCCGCCTCTGCAGGGCGCCTCCTCGAAGCTCCACCTCGCCTCCTTCCGCCCTCTGCTCCGCCTGCGAGCACCATCGCCGCCTCTGCGCCCCCCGCCGCTGCTCGCTGCCCGCTCTCCCTCGTCCGCATCCAGGGCGCCGTCGTCGTCGCCTGGCGAGCCGGCCCCAGCGTCGTCGCTCCCGCCGCCCTCCACCTCGCGGCCTCCTTTGTTGCTGCCAAGGTCTGCCCTGCCGTCGGGCCAACCTCCGCTTCTACGCCCTCCGGCCACAAGCTGCCAGGCGCCCCGTGTCCTCTCCTCCCTAGCGCCGGTCCCCGCTGCAGAGGCTCCCCGCGAGCGTCGCCACCGCCTCGTCCTGCGGTGCTCGGACTTCCCCGCCTCGCCGGTCCCGTCTCCTGGCCGTCACCGCCGCCCGAGCACCCCGGCGACCCTCCTGTTCGTCCTCTGCAGTTGCGCGGCCCGAGCCTCCTCTGCGTCACTGCCAAGAACGACCTCGACCACCTCCGGTCATCTGTGACTCATCGTCCTCCAACCTTCCCTATGCCCCTTGATGTGGATGCCTCCCGCATGTCTTCTCGTCGCCCAGCGCTCTGCCGTCTCTGTTGAGCCCGCCCGCGACCTTGTGTGCTTGCGTTGTTCCGTCGTAGTCGACATCCTCTGACATGTGTCACTGTGTTCTCTGTTGAGGCTGCGTGTGTCTTGGTGTGTACCGATGGTGATGGATGTGCTCGTGCAAGACCAATCTTTTTTTTTGTGTCAATGTCGGGTACAAGTTCCACCCAGAACATGTTGGTGCCAAGATGAGCATTGGCCGATCCGGCCTCTGAAGCATCTTCCGTGGAAAACCCCATCATGATATCGCCAAGATCTCCTTCCTAGACCCGACGGCCCCGACGCCTCGATCCGAAGACCGATCCCGTCGAGACCGAACCCGAACCGTCGGTGAACCCCAAGATCTTCGATCCGAGAAGTGTGACCCCTATCCGAGACCTCTATTTTTTATAAATGTAATCTATATAAATTGTTGCATATTAAATTGTTCATACTTGCATGCATTATGTGGTTTGGGGGCATTATGCCGATTCACCTCATAACTAAATATAGAGACCATATGCGGGCGAATCTAGTCCAATATTGGTCCCATTTAAATTTGTGCATCAAACCGGTGATATATTTTGCCATGTTAAGATAACATTTAAATTGCGGGATACCTAAACAACATGAACCTATTAATTAATTGTCGGGGCCCCGGTTCTGCTTAATATTGCCTAATTGCATCGCATCTTTTCCATGCCATACATCATACATGCATCATGCTCGATCTTTTTCCGTAGTATTGAATAGTGCATCCGGTGTTTCTTCTAGTGCTTTGCTTCTTCACGGATTAGGCCGATGAGTTGATGCGACTGTCGACACGATCTTCGGATGAATCTCCGACAATGTTTTTCAGGCGAGCATTCTCCCCCTTTCTACCTATTTTACCTTTCTAGTCTTTATTTCTTCATGTTGATCTATTGCTATCTGTGTTGCGATGCTCTAGTTTTTGTACCCGTGATATGCCTTGCAGCCTTATATTGCCTTGGACACATCCTATTACCTGTTGCTTGGTAGATAGTTGGACTTGCGTGTCGTAGTCGCTTGCTCAAGTGTTGTTGCATGTCGTCAAGTACCACCGTTGTTGGAGTAATGCCTTATGTTTAATGTTGGAGATGATTATAACTTTAATTACCGTTTAATAACTAAAATTGAAGTAGGTAAATAATGCAGAGGCATAGGTGGGCAATAGATGTTATTTGGTTTTTAACCGTCCACTTGTGTCCTGTAGGACCCCGAGTACTTGATATCTGTTCTTTGAATATTCGCACTATCCGCATGTGGGACTATGAATCCCCCTAACCCTAGCTTGAGTCATATTTAATTCCTGCGGGCCACAAACTAGTTTGGGGCTTTATTACTATCCTGTACTTATGCCATGCTTTACTGCTTTATTTACGATTGCGCGTGGAGCGCCTGTACTGTTTAGGAATTGTGATACGTTTATGCGGTATCGACAAGACCAGTCACACTTTCGGGTTCCTAGTCATTTACAGCCGTCGACACAAACCACTGGGTCCGCCTCGGAGCCGGCCAACTTCGTTGCGGGTTGCTTAGTGGGGTGGCCCCCTGAAATCAGATATGAATCTTGCGAATGTTCTGTCGTGATGCCTCGTTGGGTTTTATTTGGTTTTTCCCGAGGTTGGTCGTGCGTGTGTTGCTATTTGTACCCCCTGCAGGGTAAAACTTTCTAAAAACCGTGCCCGCGGTTATGGACGACTTGGAGCACAGTATCTCGATCATAGACAACTATAACTAAAGTAGTGCTATAAATTTGACTTTATAATGACTAGTAATCATCTTCACTATAATGGAATGGCTAAATAAAAGTGCCAACAACTGCTGGTTTGGGTTGTCGCCTGTTCCATTGTACCTGACTAGTAAGTATTGCAACTACAACAGAATGGCTAAATAAAAGTACCAACAACTGCTGGGTTTTGGGATGCCTCATGCTATATGTATCTGACTAGTAAGTACTACAACTACAACAGAATGGTTAACTAAAACTGCCCACTGTTTATAATATCAGGATGACTCATGCTATCTATATCTGACTAGTAATTGCCGCAACTATAACGGAATGAATAAAACTGCCAACTGTGTGAGTTCCTCGGTGGACTTCCTCGTTTGGTCTCGAGGGGGAAATACCAGGATGGGTATGCTTGGTGATAGTTTTAGGTTGGATTCGAATAGGTCTCTCTTATCCCTATGTGATAGCCGCCAGTTGTATCGAGTCTCTATAGGTTGTTTAGTGCATGCTGCGTTGTCGCTTCAGTCCACCATACCTATGTAGGCGAGGACCGCCAAATTCTAGTCTCGCCGTGTACTGGCCTCAGTACTGACCGCTCTCTTTTTCCTTTGCCCTTTGTCGGCACCCCTTTTGTTAAGAAGGTTTTGAGATCGACGTCGTTAGTAGGGTTACCCTTCCGGCTTGGCCTGGGCAGGGTTATGGACGCCATTGGTTATTATTCAGGGCTCTTAGCCCCATTTGCATCTTGTTCGTAGTCGGACGTTGTATCGTTTTCGAGGTGATTTGGATCTTTGTATGGAATATATGTATTCTTGACTCTTTGAGTCATTGTTGTATATATCTGTTTTGTGGGTTCCATCGTGGACTATTGTGTAATGATATTACTTCCTTTTCCACCCGCACGAAAGTGCCTGGTGGGCACCTTTGAATTGTTTCTATGCGGGTTTGGCGGGAATCGCTAAAACTTGCATAGGGTCGATTCTGAGGGTGTTACAACTGCTCCAGCAAGCTGATCAAAAAGATCATTGATGCGAGGAAGAGGGTACTTGTTCTTGATTTATTTTTGCATTGAGAGCTCGGTAGTCAACACAAAGTCGATTAGTCTGGTCTCACTTTTTTACAAAGATTGTCGGGCTACCCCTGGAGGAAGTGCTATGCTGAATAAAACCCAACTTATATTGTTCATCAAGCTCCCGTTTGAGCTCGGATAGCTCATTAGGTCCCATTTTATAAGGCCTTTTAGAGATAGGAGCGGTTCTAGGTTCTAGTTCAATCACAAACTCGACCTCTTGGTCAGGAGGCATACCTGGTAACTCTTCAAGAAAGACATTCGAGAAATCACATACCATCGGAACACTTTGGAGAGCATCCATAACATCACGTTATGAAGACCCAAAAGAGTAGAGCTCAATAGAGGGAGTTTGCCTTGGAGAAAACACAATGTGGCCTTCAGGAATCTTCAAGGAAACCGAGTAATTAACATAATCAATCACGACTCCATTTGAATTCAACCAATCCATACCCAAGATAATATCAATATCCGAGTTGCCCAGAACAATCAAAGAGTCCAGAAAGCAGGAACCACCAATTTGAATGTGGTTACCATGACTGATCTTGGAAGAATCCATTGTTGCCCCAGGAGAAAGAACCATTATACTCTTGGCTATAGGATCGATGGACAGTTCATTCTCATTTGCAAACTTGTGAGAAACAAACAGTGATGCTATAGTATCAAATAATACTCGTGTAAAGACTGAGTTTATAGGAAGCGTACCCAATATGGCTCCAGGAGCATGTTTAGCTTGAACCATGTTGACGTTGTTGAATCGGGCAGTAGATGTCCTGGGATTGTTGTTTATGTTAATGTTGAGAGCCTGTGGTGCAGGTGCCTGAACCATAGCAGTCATCAAAGTAGGTCTTGGAGGGGTGGAGGAAGAGCCATGTTGTTCATTGGACAGTTCCATTAATGGTGTACAGGGTCACCACAAGTGTAACAAGCACCACTCGGACGAGGAGCAGAGTATCCAAAAGGTGCTCCACCATATGGTGCTCTAGGGTAGTTGTTGTTGTAGCCCCTTGGAGCGACGTTGAAGGAGTTCGGTGGCCTTGGCGCTAATCCTAAAGGTCTTGGCGTGCTTGGAAGAGCAGGGAGCAGCGGTGCGGTATGAGGAACCCACACATGACGCTTATAAGGAGTGGCCACAACCAAGGATCAAGTACTATCACGGCTATGCTTATTTGATTCATCATAAGCTTGTTTACTTGCCTCCTCTTGAAGAGTTGCCTGCTCGAGCTTGAGCAACGATCTTGGATTTGCATGAGTCAAAGCATACTTGATGGAAGCTTTGAGCCCTTGGCGGAATCTCTTTTGTTTCTTCTTATCACTAGAGACCTCGTCACCTCCATAGCGGGATAAGTTTGTGAAGTTCTTGATGTAAGTGTTCACATTGTCATTGCCTTGTTTGATATTCAGGAACACCTCCTTCATTCTCTCCATTACAATTTCTGGCAGGTATTGCTTCTTGAAAGCCTCAGTGAATTGTCCCCAAGTTGGCTAAAAACCATGTAGGCTTGACTCAATGTAGTTTTCCCACCATAGTGCAGCCTCTCCAAGCAACAGGTGAGTCGCAAACTTGACTTGGTCTTGTTTAGCAACATCTGCGGTGTTGAGTAGCCTTGTCATATAGCGGAGCCAATCATTAGCAACCAATGGCTCATCCGTCACCTCAAACTGCCGAGGGTTGAAGTGTAAGAAATACTTCAGTGTGCCACGCTGAGAAGGTGGCACAAACTCGTTTCTGGTGACACTCTCCTTAAACCTCAGTTGGTTTTGCTGTAAAGTCCCTAGAGTACGTGCAATGCTAACTAGTGCAACACCCAACTATGGCAAGCCTGGAGCCTCTTATTTGGTGTTACGATGCGGAGGAGGCACCATCTTATTATAGATGGAAAAACTTGCGTTAGTACCATAATGGAGAATTATTAATAATCCAGAATAGCACTAGAATGGAATTAACCATGATTAAAGGATACAATTTACTATGATATTAAATATCAAGCAAAGTTCAAAGCATGTAAAGAGAGTTAGCATATCTCACACGACTAAAAGGAGTGTGGAACACAAATCTACCAAAGAGATTTTTTCCGCATTTTTCGGCATTATAATACCAACTAAGCGTGCAAAACCACTTAACGGATAGAGATTAGAAACTCCACATCATATGAAAGCGTACCAGAGAACAAACACGCCTAACAAGATTGCGTCGGTTTACACATAAGCCTGTCAGTATGAAATGTATCAACAATTGATAACCAAAGGCAGATTGCGAAGCAAAGTTGGATGCAACAGATCGACAAAGAATTAACACATCCTATGGTACTATGGAAACCCCAAACACGTGAATCTTAATTTGAATTTTTATAAGATGATAGACAAATGTTACACTTCCTTACCAGAATAGGATGGGTGGGTGGGTAAGAAGAAAAATAAAAGCAGTCCTACTCTCACGTTTAGTTTTTCCCTAATATATATAACTATCAAAAATATTTCTAGACTGACAACGACCATATTGGTTAAGACCCTGAAGGACGGAATAGCTCTGATACCAATTATAATACCTTGGACACTATGCTCTAAGAATCAAGAAGGTATAATCCAAAAATGGACAGGACATACTATTGTGGGGCCGCGTAGCCACACATAGAAGGCCAGGGTATTGGCAGGGAACGGTACCGGCCAACAATCCCACCCACTTTTATGATCATAGCTTCAGGTACGAGTGGCGTAGTCGATAAGCATGCGAACAAAATATACACAAATGAGTATGTATGCCAGTGATATACAATAGTACATCAGAGCCACACCAACTAAAAGAAATAGAAATATTACAACACCATACGACAAGATCCAAATATCCTAGATAGATATAATAGTTTAGAATACATCCTCATACATCAATCAACATAGTATCAAGCGAAAGCGGAAGACAAGATCCGAATACGGATAAGAAGAAAACTAGTATAAGATGCCCAGAAATAAGCACATCCCGTCCATAAATCTCAAGGATCTCCATCCCCAGAATCTCTACGCTAGATGGTCGTTTCCACCATCATCAGTCTCCTCGACCGAGTAACCTTCCTGTGGATATACCTGTCCATACGAAAAATATTTATAGTGTGAAAGCCTAAGGGGCTCAACAAGTATTTATGCATCTAAAGGGAACAACCCGAGGGTGATGCAATTGCGGCGAAAATAAAGCCTAGCAGTTCTATAGAGACACGCTAAAATATCCGCCTAACCAAAGATAGACGGACGTTCTTTTAATAAACAACAATTAATTACCCAATAGATATAACAACTTAAATAAACATCGCTCACCCTCCTTCCCGTTTACCGAATGATAAGGCGGAATAACATCCCACCCATTGGTAGTTTTATTAATCATTCCATGAATATTGCACTATTTACTAGTCAGGTTTAGTCAGGTTAAAGACGATACTCTAGTTATAATTGTCTATGATCGATAAACTGTGCTCCAATTAGTACATAACCGCGGACACGACTTTCAGAAAGATTTACCCTGCAGAGGTGCGAAAATAGTAACACAAGCACGATCAACCTCGGAAAAACCAAATAAAAAGCAACGAGGCATCATCACAAAGCATTCATAAGATTCAAAAATAATTTCAGGGAGCCACCCCACTAAGCTACCCGCAACAAAGTCGGTCGGGCTCTGAGACGGACCCAGGGTTTGCGTCAATGGTTGTAAACGACTAGGAACCTGACACTGTTACCGATCTTGTCGATACCGTGAAAACACTCTGCATTCCAAAATAATATAGTAGTATAAGCTCCTCGAGAAACAGTAGTAAATAAAGTAGTAACATGGCATAAGTACAAGATAGTAATAAAGCCCCAAACTAATTGTGGCCCCAAGAAATAAGATGTGAATCAAGCTCGGACTAAGGGATTCATGGTCCCAAATGCAGATAGTGCGATAGTCAAGGAACAAGAATCAAGTACTCGGGTCCTACGGGACACAAGTGAGCGGGTAAAAACAAATAACAGTTATTGCCCACTGGTGCCTCTTTCTTTAGTTATCCCATTATTACTCAATTCAGTTGTTTAGGTACCTCGTTATTCAAAGACTCTCACAAACCCTACACATGCAGTTCTACGACTCGCATAGCTCAAACAAATACTTTAGTAATGGCTGATAGGATTGAGGGTACAAGCTTCGGTGGGGTTTAAAAGTAAAAGCTATACAATATTTAGGATTGCAATTTTAGTTTAGAACGTGACTTATGATGCAAGAATAAGATAGATGCAATATGTACTACATATAGTGCAAGCATTGGTAATTGCTTGCCTGGTAGCTCCGTTGAAGAATAAATGGGATCCGGGTAATACTCCTGAGTCTCCTGATAATTCCCTTGGTCGGCGTCTATTCATATAAAACTAAACACACAAGGGCCATAATAAATAAAGTGCACAATCATATAAAATATATGCAATAAGCAAAACAAGTTATGCCATGATGGAAGGATGCATAATTACATGGTATGACATAGCATGTCAAGGGTGAGGTGGAAGAACAAGAATAAATCATTTTTATTAATTATTTAGTCATGTTTTTCTCCCATAAAACTTGCTTCCTATTTAATATTTATATGATCCATGCTTCAATTTATATCATTAAATGCATAGTTAGAACGGGCTCATCGCACTAATCGTTTTAGACATATCATTTGTCGAATTCGGAGTTACGAAACTAAAGTTGTGATTTAAGCAAAATAAAGGCTTTTTAATGGCATTTAATAATTCGAAAATTTTAAATTCCCAGAATATATTTTAAATAGCATATTCATATTCTTGGCATTTTTCTGATTAAAAACATATATTATTTGTATTATTTGAAAATGTGCATTTGAAACAATATTAAATCATATTTAATCAATTTAGGGTCAAAGTCAAAGGTTTGACTAGTTTGAACCAATTCTGAAAATATTTGGCTAAAGATTTGAATTAACATTAAGAAACAAAACATATTTCATATTAAGTTTGAATTCAAATTCCAAATCATTTAAAAGTTATGAATTAATTTGATATATAGTCATTTCTGGTTTTATTTTTGAATTTAGATAAACACAGAACCCTTTATTTCTCAGTGACATGGTTATACCCCGCGGGTGCATGATCTCAGCATACCTGGTCCAGCCCAAGGAAGGCCCACGGCAAATATACGCCGGCCCATGAAGACTTTCGGGTGGCCCAAGCCCACGATGCTTTCGGATCCTTGGAGAGCAAGACTAGAGTAGATAGGAAACTCGAAGGGGTAAAACCCTAGAACCTGTAACCGACTAGGTCTATGCCCGGGACCTGCCTAAGTCTATATAAAGGCCAGGAGGGCACGACCTAGATCTCTCGACTCATACTTTCGCATACACACCACCACGCCAGATTGCATCTGCGCACCCCTGTAACCTTCGGTTCCGCCGTAATCAAGAGCAGACAAGCAGGAGTAGGGTTTTCCCTCCGGGGGCCTGAACCTGGGTAAACCTTGTGTCCCCGTGTTGCTTGTTTGCTAACCGTTCCACGATCTCCAGCATCCTCATCTTCTCCAAAATCCAAGTCCATAACAATGGGCATTGATGAGATCAAACCTCGTCAATTGGCGCCGTCTGTGGGAACTAGGGACGCTGATTATGCGGTCGTGATGGTCCCAACCCGATCGATCTACAACTCTGCGGCAACGGAGAGTCACCTCCTCTTCGGCGCTTTCGACTTCACCGCCCACTCACCGGCCACCATGAAGGACTTCGAGCCCGTAGGCGACGGACTCGAAATCCTGTTCGGGAGCTTCTGCTTCCAGGTGGGGCAAACCGACACCCTCCGCCTCCCTGAACAGGTGCCCCTGCCATCAATCAGGCCCGCTTCATGGACCCCACACCCCGTGCTATGCACAACATCATCAACAGATGATTCCTATGACATCAGCAGCTGCAACTCCGATCTGTGCGATCCGCCATCGGACGCAGGGACCTACGGTTCCGGATCTGAAAGCTGCGGCAACAGCCGACCAATCTACGAGCGCTACCAATGCGCCATAGTCATCCAGAGCGACGCGGACCAGCAAACACCCAACCCGCCGCCCAACCCGCCAGAACGAAACGGCGGGAACAGAAGAAGCCAGTCACCCCCCACCCGAAGGGGAAAACAACGGCGGCCACGTCATCCGCCTTAGCAAAGAAGGATGGGCCCAGGTCCGTAACGCCATGGCAGGCAACATAGTACTGCTTGCAGACGCCTCCCGGGATATGCTGATGGCCTACCACCTGCTCCTGATCGAGGAGCACAAAAAGCAGGTCAAGATGCAGGAGGTGCTCGACAAGCGCAAGCAGGCAGCCTCAGAGTCCAGCGCGCGACGAGCTGCGCTCTCCGCCATGGGCATAGGCTCCAGCTCGAACGCCAACCAAGGAAATAAGCACCTCTCTAGGATGGAAAACATGGACCCCAAGGAGCGCCGTGAGGTGACCCGAACCCTCCACACATCCTTCATGGAGATGGACGCCGACGGCAACGTCATCCCAAAAACGCCGCAAGCTGCGATCATGGCAGCCACTGCGTACCTCGCGGCCACCCACCGCCGGAGGGGGACCCGAAGAGGGCCATGCACAAGTCCGCACTCACCAGACTCGGACTCGTTGGAGCTGCGCTCCACCAGGAAGCTCCCACGGAGCCGAAGAAGAAAGCTCCGGTCAGGTTCGACCGCAGCCCCACCCCTTCGTCCGAAGAAGAGGAACATGACCTTCCTCGAAGGAAGAAGAGTTCGCGCCGCCGCGACCGTGACTACGACGCCAGAGATGCGCTCACACAGCGCAAAATCGACAAAGAGCGAGCCAAGCGCGCATGCTCGTTTGAATCCGAGATGGACGAAGACGAAGGAGAACTCTGTGGCGCCCGATGCTTCAGCAGATCCGTCCGGCGGACATGGATGCCGCGCAACTTCAAGCTTCCTTCGGATACTCCGAAGTTTGACGGCACTCAGGACCCAAAAGCTTGGCTCAGCGACCACTTGTCATCCGTCAAACTACACGGTGGAAACAAGGAGACTGCCATGCAGTGCCTTCAGCTGCAGTTGACAGGCGCAACCCGGATCTGGCTCAGCAGCCTATCTTCAGGGTCCATCCGAAGCTGGGATGAGCTAGCTTACAGCTTCATCCGAAACTTCAAAGGCACCAGCAAGAGGCCCGCCTCAATCGAAGAGTTGCGAGCCTGCACTCAACGAACGGGCAAATCCATTTGCTCGTACATACTACGCTGGTCCAACACAAAGAACTCCGCAGCGCACATCTCCTAAGAGAGGGCCATCGACGCCTTCAGGGACGGCGTCAAGCGCCAAGACTTCAAGGAAGAACTTGGGCGCGTCAAGCCCAAAACACTCGACCACCTCATGGACATCGCCAACAGGTGGGCTGATGGAGAAGATTCCATTCACCAAGCATAATCGGAAGAAGAAGACGACTACGGTCGACGGCGAGAGCGCCGTAGCAAGAGAAGATCGCGCGTCTACGACGATCGCGACGGACCCGACATGGTCGCGGCCGGCTACGCCGATCGCCGCAACTACGCCAACCGCAACAACGGAGGATATCACGGAGGAAACTTCTGCGACGGGGGACGCCCAGCGCAGTCGTGGCAACGCCGCGACCGCGATAACGGACCCTCAGCATACGACAAGCTTTCGGGTCCATGCACCATCCACTTCTACATCGACAAGCAGGATGGCAAAAATAAGGCCAGCCACATGCTCAAGGACTGCCGCGAGTTCCAGAAACTCAGCGAAAGCATGGTGCAAATGAGGCAGCAAGCCCCAATCCCCGCGTTCGGAAACGCACCCGCGCCAGGTGAAATAGCGCATGGAGCTCCTCCACCGCCACCTGTTGGAGGCCCGAACCAACCAGTCGCACCAGCACAGAACAACTCTGGGAACGGGTACCCCCAACCGAAAGGAGCACTGATGATCCAGAAGGGGCACCCCACGAATAGGGTGCAGAAGAAAATCACCCGACAGATCAACCTGGCCGTGGCAACTCCACCCGCCATCCCTGAGTACCTCAGCGGATCGGAGTCCTGTATCACGTTCAGTCGTTCGGATCACCCTTGCCAGATCCCTCGCCCAGGTCATGCTGCCCTGGTGCTGGAGGCGCAGATCGGATGTTTCGAGATGAGTCGCGTCTTCATGGACGGCGGCAGCGGCATCAACCTGATGTTCGCAAGCACTCTAGCAGCAATGCGGATCCCGCAGTGCAGCCTGGAACAGTCAGACACAACGTTCCACGGCATCGTTCCAGGGAAGGGCATATTCCCCCTGAGCAAAATATGGCTCGACGTCATCTTCGGCAAGCCGGACAACTTTCGGCTGGAACGGCTCAAATTCGAAGTGGTGGATTGGCCATCACAGTACCACGCCATCCTCGGGCGTGTAGCATTCGCAAGGTTCTTGGTTGTCCCACACTATGCATACCTGCTACTCAAAATGCCAGGACCAAAGGGCGTCATCACAGTCCACGGGAGCTTCACCCGATTAGACCAATGCGACAGAGATTTCAACAGAATCTCCCAATCATTCGGCATGCAGGAGGAGCTCCTAAGGCTCCGTGAGGTGACGGACAATGGGGCACCCCCAGTCGCACGACAAAACGCACCTGACATGTCTTTCGACTCCACCGTCAACACAAAGAAGGTGCAAGTCCATCCGACGGATGCCTCCAAGACGGCGCTGATTGCCAACGACCTCAGCCCCGCATAGGAAGGCGCGCTCGTCGAATTCCTCCGTGAGCGCTGGGAAATCTTCGCCTGGTGTCCTGCGGACATGCCAGGAGTTCCCAGGGAATTCGCCGAGCACGCACTCAACGTCTTTCCAGACACCAAGCCCGTCAAGCAGTCCATCCGGAGACTGTCCGAGCCACGAGACGAAGCTATCGGCAAAGAAATCAACAGACTACTCGCTGCAGACTTCATCAGGGAAACCAAAGAAAGCGAGTGGCTTGCAAATACAGTGATGGTCCCAAAAAAGGACACGGACATCCTGCGGATGTGCGTGGATTTCACGTCACTAAACAAGCACTGCCCAAAGGACCACTTCCCTCTTCCTCGGATCGATCAGATCATCGATTCGACTGCAGGTTGCGAGAAGCTCTCCTTCCTTGACGCCTACTCAGGCTACAATCAGATTCGACTCAAGGTCGAAGATCAGGAGAAAACAGCGTTTATCACACCGTTTGGAGTGTTCTGCTACAACACAATGCCCTTCGGGCTAAAGAACGCAGGTGCCACGTACCAGCGATGCATGCAGGCATGCCTCAAGGACCAGATCAGTTGCAACGTTCAAGTCTATGTCGACGACATAGTCATAAAAACCAGGGAGGCGAGGACACTTATCGACGATCTTCGCGAGACGTTTGACAACCTCGATCGCTACAGGATCAAACTCAACCCCGAAAAGTGCGCCTTCGGCGTCCCATCGGGTCAGATGCTTGGGTACTTCATCTCTCAGCGAGGGCTCGAGGCGAACCCGAAGAAAATCAGAGCCATCATGGCAATGGAGAAGCCGAAAAACCTCAAGGGTGTCCAGCAGCTTGCAGGACGAATAGCGGCGTTGAGCAGATTCATTAGCCGCATGGGTGAGAAGGCCCTGCCATTCTACCAGCTGCTACGCAAGGCAGATAAATTCGAATGGACGCCCGAAGCCGACGGCGCGTTTGAAAGCCTCAAACGGCTACTCTCCACCTCGCCCGTCCTGGTCACGCCAAAGGAGCACGAGCGTCTGCTGCTGTACATAGCAGCCACACACCAGGTGGTCAGCACCGTACTAGTGGTCGAACGACCCGAAGAAGGCAAAACCCACGGGGTCCAACGCCCAATCTACTACCTCAGCGAGGTACTGACGCCAACAAAACAGAGGTACCCTCACTACTAGAAACTCGCCTACGGCGTGTTCATGATGGCTCGACGGTTGAGCCATTACTTCCAGGAGCACCAGGTGATGGCCGTCAACGAGGCACCACTGAACAGCATCCTGAATAAACCTGAGGCCACAGGACGCGTGGCCCTGTGGGGCATTGAGCTGTCACCTCTGGACATCATCTACGAGAAGCGACTCGCAATCAAATCTCAAGTCCTCCCGGACTTCCTCGTACATTGGATGGAGCTGCAGTTGCCAGACACCCCAGACATGTCGCAGTCATGGACAATGCACTTCGACGGCTCGAAGCGTGAAGCTGGAGCAGGAGCCAGGGTCATACTGACCTTCCCGCAGGGCGACCAGATGAAGTACGTCCTCCAGATGAAATTTCGAGCCTCCAACAACGAGGCCGAATACGAAGCCCTCATCCATGGCATGAGGATGGCAAAGATCTGCGGCGCAACGCGCCTGGTCATCTATGGTGACTCCAACCTTGTCGTCCAGCAAACGATGAATGAGTGCGATGCACACGCCGAAAACATGATCGCGTACCGCGCACTCTACAACACACTCGAAGGAGAATTCGACGGCTGCGAGCTTCGACACGTTGGAAGAGAAAGCAACAAGGAAGCCGACAGACTCGCCAACATCGGCTCCACCTGCGCAAAGGTGCCACCGGGTGTGTTCCTCGAACAGATCTGCGTGCCATCCATCAAGCGGAAATTCCCCAAGGGATCACCCGAAGAAGCAAAACACTCGCGGGCTACGCTACCCGAAGGATAGGAAGGACCTGAGAAGCTGGACACAGAGGTCGCTATGGTCAACCTGATGCAGGTCATGGCAGTCGAAGAAACTTGGACGCGACCGTACCTCCAGTTCTTGATAAACGGGGAACTGCCTGACAGCCCGATAGATGCCCGGCGCATATCTCGTCGGTCAAAAGCCTTCACCATCATCAATGGCGAGTTGTACAAGCGCAGTATTATGGGTGTACTACAAAGGTGCGTCACCATCGGTGACGGGAAAGCCATCCTCCAAGACATCCACGAGGGCATCTACGGCCATCACGCAGGCAGCCGCTCCCTTGTCGCCAAAGCTCTACGAGCTGGATTCTACTGGCCAACGGCCATGAGAGACGCAAAGGACATCGTCCAAAGATGCAACGGGTGCCAAAGGTTCGCTGACAAACCACACGCACCTGGATTAGAGCTCAGGCCAATACCTATAGCCTGGCCCTTTGCCCAATGGGGCCTCGACATGATCGTCAAACTGCCAAAGTCCTCGAAAGGGGGGCATGTTTACCTCTTGGTCGCAGTCGATAAATTCACCAAGTGGGTCGAGGCTATGTCGGTTACCAACCAAAAGGGCAAAACCGCCGTCAAGTTCTTCGAGTCCATTGTCTACAGGTTCGGCGTGCCGCATAGCATCATCACCGACAATGGATCAAACTTCATCTCCAAGGAATTCCAGGACTTCTGCGAAGGCCTCGGGATCAACATCACGTACGCCTCAGTGGCGCACCCGCAAACAAATGGGTAGGTGGAAAAGGCCAACGGTCTAATCGGCGCTGGCATCAAAAAGCGCCTCATGAGCCCATTCGAACGAAAGGCCAGAGCCTGGACGAAAGAGCTGCCATCCGTCCTATGGAGTTTGCGTACTACGCCAAACAGCTCCACCGGCTACACACCGTTCTTCATGGTGCACGGAGCCGAAGCTGTGCTACCAGCCGAAGTACGCCACCAGGCCCCCCGGGTCGTCGCTTACAGCGAAGCCGAATCCACGGCTGCACTCGAAGACGCCGTGGACACACTCGACGAAGCAAGAGACGTAGCAGCAGCTCGATCAGCGGTGTACCAGCAGAGTCTCCGCAACTACCACAGCTGACGGCTACGCCCAAGGTCCTTCGTCGAAGGATACCTCGTCTTGCAACTCAAGCAAGAGCGACCGAACAAATTCGAGTCTCCATGGGAAGGACCCTATGCTATCACCGAAGTCATCCCAGGTGGCGCCTATCGCCTCAAGCACGTGGAATCCGGAGTCGCATACTCCAACCCATGGAACATCGCACACTTGCGGCGATTCTACCCATAGCTACCTACCCCTTTTACTTTCAATAAGGCTTTTCAGCCAAGGCTATTCAGCCGAACAATGTACTTCCTCCATTACGATATAAATAAAGCTAAGTGTTCCGCCCCAAAATCTTGTTCGCTACTTGCAACTTTACTTTATGCTACAAACGCACTCGGGGGCTCCCCCCACCTCACGATTTCATCGACGAGGATCACACGTGTACACCTGAGTAGCTGACAACGTCAGGCAAACGAAAAGGACAGGTACTCAAACAAAGCACTACGTGCTCACAATAAACAAAACCTTTATAACAAAGGGCACAACACGCCCAGTCGAAATATACAAATTTTACATCTATCTCTTTTACAGGTACTACCTATTCTGAAGAATAACTTGAACACGCTGCTCAAACAAATCTACTACCTGTTCGGCATACTGCCTTACAGCCGCATAATGCGGACGCATATCCCACTCGCCACCATCCGGCCCAAGAGGTGGCCCAGCTGCTACAACAGACAAATCTACATCTGGCCGGTGCAGCCTCACAAGGGACAAAGCAGCCTTCACTCCCGCGACGAGCTGTTGCCGCACCAACTCCTTGACATTGCTCACGCTCCGAAACTTCGACAGAAGACCCGCAAGGCTTGTTGGCACGACATACAATGGAAACATGACATGCAACACCGAGGCAAGCGACGTCTGCACCTGACGAAGCACCCGAGAAACCTGGTGCACACGATCCTGCACCGTCGCCAGAGTCGTGGCACGGTCACGATCCATCCAGAAGAAGCCGCCAGCCTCCATGTCCTGTTGAGTCAAGTGCTTGACCCGAACAGCAACACACTCCTTCTCTTCCCTCGGATCAAGGTTAGCACCTGCGACAATTACACAAAATAAGAGGCAAGGCCAGCAGGCTCATCCGAAGAACTGAGTTGCAGCTCGAAACAAAGAACAACTTACATTGAAGCTGCTCAGACAACCGAAGCAGTTCCGCCATCAAGTACTCCTCTCTGGCTGCACCGCGATCCGCCTTGGATTTCCAAACATCGGCGTGACCACGCACCCCAAGCAACTCCCTCTCAAGACTACGAACACGGTCTCGAAGAAAAGCGAGTTGTGAAGAATCATCCAAAGATGGCCGCAGTTGCGCTGCAGGCGAGGTGTCAACAGGGTTAACACCCAAAGGAACCTAGAACAGCAGAAAAGCAAAGGACATAAACATTCAGACATAGAAGAGCACAACTCAGCAAAATTCATTAAGCATATAAAAGCCACTACGTGGCACAATGATTTCGTTCCTCAACATAATTACAGCAAAAGGAGACTACAAACTATCCTACAGCTACAACGCCTAAGATGCGGCACCCTGAGTAGCCTCAGAGCCGGACTGCCTCGCCTTGGCCTCCCCCTGTTGCCGCAGTGCATACTCGGACAGCAGATCAATGAGCTTCGGCCCATATCGCTTGCAGCGAGCAGAGTAGGTAGCAAAAGCTACCTCGGATCCATCCACGGTCGTCGGCATCCGGGAGGTGATCTGGGGAAGGTCCAGCTCCGCTCCAGCCGCCAAGGCCATCGCTAGCCCGACGGACGCGTTGATACCCTTCTGCTTGCGCTTGTACGCCGCAGGCGCTTCGGCTGACAAGGCCTCCGCCAGGGCGTCAATATCATCAAGGGTCGCGCCCTTAGGAACAAGCTCCTTGTAGAAGCGGCCAAGGACTTCCTTCGCCTTGGCAAGGGAGCCGACGACGGTACTGCAGCGATCTTCGACCGCTGCAGTAGCATCATCTAGAGCACTCCCGTGCTCCAAAGCATTGCGGTCAAACTCGATGCCTGCGGCATCTGAGGCAAAACAAAAGAGAAGACTGAGGATAGTAACACAGAAGAAAGGCAAGAAACGAAAATACAGAAGCAAAAATAGGGTACTCACCCGAAACAGCCTTGGAAGCAGCCATGAGCTTGCCCGCCACCTCTCTTTCACGCGTAGTCGCAGCCATGGCAAGCTGCTCCTCGCGGTCCATAGCCTCCTGCTGCAGACGCTCCTTAGCTTCGGCTGCCTTGGCCAGCTCCAGCTCAAGGCGCTCCTTCGCACCAGAGGCATCCTCAGCCTTCTTCTCCGCTTGACCAAGGCTCTTCTTGAGAGCGTCGATCTCACGGAGAGAGGTATTATGCTCCTCTGCATTCAAAAAAAGCAAACGTCAGAAAGTAGGACAAGAATAAAGAAAAGAAGCACCAAAATCATACGGGTACCTTGAAGCTGTTGGAGGTTGGCCTCCAGCACCAGACGCTCCTGCACCAGTCGCTTGGCTTCCTGCACAAAAGGCTGCAGGAAGAAGAACCACCATTCAGAAAAAGGACTCGGGGGCTACGCCCAACAGAAGAAAGCAGAAGAACAAGACTCACACAAAAACACTTGGGGCTCCCCTCGAGACTCAAAGAACAAAATAAGAGAACTCTTTTACACACGCTCGGGGGCTCCCCCCGTGACAGACGACTTACATGATCCAACGGTGATGCCGAAGGCCCGCTGGCGAAATTCTGAGGCACAACCACCTGCACCTCCTGCAGAGGAGGGTTCGGAGCAGCGCCCCCTAAAGTTGCCACCGTCTGAGGAGGAGGAGACGCGACCTTTGACTCTCCCATCATCTCCCGAGCGCCATCGCTGGAGGAGTCGTGGGAGGAATGCCTGCACACGAAAAAATTAGCACAAAAGTCAACAGGAAAAAGGACAGCAGTATAACAGAAGCTTACGAGTCCAGCGAGCTCAGGTCGAAGACAGAAGGAGTCCTTCGGGCTCTCTTCTCCCCCTTCTTCTCCTCCTTTTTCTCTTCCTTCTTTTCTTCCTTCTTCCGCTTCGCTGGCGGGTGCGGTGCTACAGCCCGCACAGGAATGGTAGGAAGAGGGGAGGAAGAGCCTCCATGCATGTCACTGTGACGCTCAAGGCGCAGAGGGTTCCTAGGAGTCGGAGGAGTCGAGGCATCCGAAGACTCGCTGGAGCTCCGTGATCGTTTGCGCGTGTGGTCCTCGCTCGACTCGTCGGCATCTTCCGCCGGAGATCGCGCCGGTGGCATCTCGGACACGGAATCCACCACGTCATTATCCGGAGCATTCGGATATTTTTCAGGCAATGGCGGCACCATGCCCGGCACCTTGAAACTCTGCAAAAAAGAAGGGACTTTGTTACCAAACAAAGGAAAATAAATACGCAGTCGACGAAAAGTGCTACACGCACGAATCTACACCTGTGGAACAGCCAACGCCGAAGAAAACGGCGGAGTCAGCGACTTCCCCGGGATTTTCTCTCCGGCCTTGAACTTCAGCAGCGAGCGAAGGGCCCTGTCAAGATCCCCCTCGGAGATTTTCTCAGCCAACACCCTCGTCGGATCACGCCGGCCAGCATAAAGGAACAGTGGGTGCACCCTAGCCTGGAGTGGCTGCACCCGACGCTCGAGGAAGGTGCGGATGATATCCACACCATTAACTTCCTTCTCCGGAATTAACTGGAGATCCTCCACCCGAAGATATAGCGCCTCTATCTCCGCCTCCTCGCCCTCCAAGATCTTGTTTTTCCAAGACCTTTTTGGCTCAATCTTTTGGGAGGGGTTAAAAGGAACAAGACCAAAATCTTGCCCAGGCACTACGGAGTCGCGGATATAAAACCATCGCCTCCGCCAGTACTGGACAGATTCGGACATGGAAAAGGAAAAGAAAAGCAGATTGGGCCTGAGGGAGATGATGCAACCCCCAATGGGATAAACACCATCCGAACCAGACTGCCTCTTCATGGAATAAAGTTTCCGGAAGAGGCCAAAGTGCGGCTCAATGCCGAGCCAGCACTCGCAGAAAGTGATGAAACAAGCAATGTGAAGAAGAGAATTGGGCGAAATATGATGCAGCTGGACGCCATAGAGAAAGATCAGCCCACGAAGGAAGTTGTGGACTGGAAAGGAAAACCCACGCATAACGAAGGCGAGAAACATAACCCGATACCCAGCGGGGGGACGGGGGACTGGGGATTACCTCGTTGCCGGGGAGTCTGACGGCCTCCCTATCCTGCGGGATCAAGCCCTGCTCGCGAAGTTTGCGGAGGTCACTCTCTCGCGTCTCTGATCGCCGCCAACCACCATCGATGACACGGGTAGCGGTGGCGCCTTTCTTCCCTCCGGCGGCGCTGGTACCAACCGCAGAGGATGATTTCTTCGGTTTCCCCATCGCGCTACGGTGGCGCCGGCGGTGAGAGCGCAGAAGGGAAGACGGAAATGTGGAAGGATATTCCAGCGCGCAGCAAGAACTGCTAGAGCACAAGGAGGCAGTGAGAACAAGAGTAGATGCGGTGAAAACAAACTGCAGCTTTCCCCAATGATTATAACGGCGAAGACGATGCACGGCAACCGTCCATCAAGAAGACCTAACGCCAACGGCAGATCTGGCCATACACGTGTCAGCATCACATCGAACCGTCGTTACCACGCCGTCCACTACGCGCGGAAATCGAGGAGACGCCGTAATTATCTCCACGCCGCGCGTGACCGGTCAATTCAAGGTCAGCAAGTGGGACCCACGTTCGTCCAGTCAAGTCATCTCTGGCGCAGCAGACGCTTGAGGTCATTGATCGTCAGCACTGATGTCATCAAAAGCTATACTAGCAACAACTACAATTTCTTCGGCTTCAGAGCTAAGAGTACTCACTCGAATCTACGATTCGACTAAATACTCGGGGGCTACTCCTATTAGGAGCGCTGGCCGCGCACCCGAAAGATGAATAAAAGCGAACTGCTTCTTCGAGTCCTACGTTGAGTCTACAACTCCACTACGGACTCGGGGGCTACTCCCATAGGGAGGATGGATTTAAGCATCCGAATTTTTTTGTGTCCTACGGACTTAACAACTGAACAATGTTTGAGCTAAAGTCTCCGCTCGAGTCTACGACTCGAACAGACACTCGAGGGCTACTCCCATAGGGAGCGTTGGTCGCGCACCCTATGAACTCTTCGACTGCGGTCTTTCGGATCAGCATGCAAAAACTTTTCGACAACTCTGCCCCAAGAAAACGCTGAGTGAGCAACGATCTCCTTTGCCACCCGAAACACCTCCGTGGTGATAAGCATTCGGATGCTGTGTCTGCGACACAAAGATAAGACCTACAGATATCATCTGATGGCCTGGCAACGCACATGACTGCGCTCTGCTAGTATAAACCCGTGCCAGCAGGCGCGATGAAAAATCCCGACGGACGCGTTGGGTACATCAGTTAAAATCATTGGAATTCCACTCCTGTAAGTCCTCCGCGGCCTGAGTCGAATTACGCCAGCATATGTTCCGGGTTCGAGTTGAGGGAATCGAACCTTAGGAAGATCGTGTTGTTTCGTCCTAAGACAGTTAACTGACCCTGATTCGTCGGGTGAGTCAGGCACACGCATCAATAATCCCTACACATGAACTATTGAAATACATAGTTGCACCCGAAAGATTGAAGAGTCCTCAGCCGAATCTACGATTCGACTGATCACTCGGGGGCTACTGACATGGTTATACCCCGCAGGTGCATGATCTCAGCATACCTGGTCCAGCGCAAGGAAGGCCCACAGCAAATATACGCCGGCCCATGAAGACTTTCGGGTGGCCCAAGCCCACGATGCTTTCGGATCCTTGGAGAGCAAGACTAGAGTAGATAGGAAATTCAAAGGGGTAAAACCCTAGAACCTGTAACTGACTAGGTCTATGCCCGGGACCTGCCTAAGTCTATATAAAGGCCAGGAGGGCACGACCTAGATCTCTCGACTCATACTTTCGCATACACACCACCACGCCAGATTGCATCTGCGCACCCCTGTAACCTTCGGTTCCGCCGTAATCAAGAGCAAACAAGCAGGAGTAGGGTTTTCCCTCCAGGGGCCTGAACCTGGGTAAACCTTGTATCCCCGTGTTGCTTGTTTGCTAACCGTTCCACGATCTCCAGCATCCCCATATACTCCAAAACCCAAGTCCATAACAATGGGCATTGATGAGATCAAACCTCGTCACTCAGGGTTTGTCTAACCATAGAGACAGACATGTGGGGGCGGGGCGCTTGCGGGTGCACATCGTGCGCGCCCAGCAGGGAGGTGACACATGTGCGAGCCGAGTACTGCGGGTTAGTTTCAGCAAAGGTGAGGTCCCTTTTCATAAAAGTACCAGCCGGTCTCTGTGATATGTGGTTGACAGGTGGGCCTCATGGCAGACTGCAGGTTAACAAACAAAAATGGCAGGGGGTTATCGGCAAACGGCCATGCGCTACTATGGATCTTCCTCGACGGAAACCTGACAAAACTAAAGATCACGTCGACAGAGGAAACACAACGCACGCGGGGCTCGAACCGGCGAACTAGGGCACAAGCGAGTGAATGAAACCACTACGGTATGGCAGGGTTTGATGCCGGTAGGGTTAGTGGGGCAGGGTATGCTGCTGCGTCTCGGCTGAGACACGCATAGACACTCGGCCACACAGGCGGCATGTCGCGGTCGACGGTGGCGTGGCCAGGAGTGCTGCAGGCCACGTGGATGGGACTAGGTGATGCAGAGCGGCGAGGTGGTCACGACAACACACGTAACATGGCACGGGGTGCGCTACAGAGGAAGCAAGCAAGCAGAAAGGCAGTGAGCGGTGGCGCGCACACGCTGCTCGATGAATCGACCAGCTAATCTAGGAAGCGACTAGGCAAACGGACATGTCCTGGAGGGTCGCGAGTTCACCACAGGGAGGTTGGTGGCGGTGGAACGGCTTGGGGCGACTACGATCTGCGGCGAGTCTCGGGGACAGATCGACTAGGGTTTCTCGGCATCGGGCCTGTCCTACAGGAACCTGACCTTCTCCCCCTCGACCGGATGCATGGACACGGTCCTGGGCGACGTCTGGTTCTCCTCGACAACTCTTGGTGCTCCTCCCTCCTCTCCTCCTTGTTAGGACAAAAGGGTGGCAGAGAATGGCAAGGTGGAGACGGCGGCTAGAAGGATGACAGGGAGGGTCTGGATGGTGGCTGAGCAAAGCCCTTAGTGATCTGGATCGAGCTAGATGGGGTTGGGGTGGTAGATAAGGACCAGGGCAGAGGGGAGCTCGGGTTAGATTTATCAAACACAACTAGGGTTGCTTTTTTGCTCTCTTCTCCCCTCTCTCCCGGGGTGGGGCAGTAGGGGCGACCAGGATTAGGTTAGTTGGTGGCTGGGGAGATCTTCTTGACCAGCAAGAGAGGGAGGTGTAGGTTAGAGAGGGGTGTCGTGCACATGGGCACATGTTCATTCATTCCCATGGGATCAGGTTGGGGTGAACACTAGGTTTAGGCAAGGTTAGTTAGGGTTTGAGGGTGGTGGTTTGGTTTAACCAAACCATAGGTAGGTCTAGTAGATGGATAGGTTAATTAGATAGGTTTTTCTCTTTCTTTCTTTATTTCAAATCATTTATTTCCTTTAATTTTTACACACAAGCTTACATGTATGAGTTATGCAAATATGAACCACATGATCAAATGAAACCAAAATAGGAAGTGGAACAAGAAGGTGAGCTTGGTAGAATTTGAAGTGAACCCATTTGTATCAATTCAAACCATCAAGCACCTTCCCATATATCAAATAAATTCAAATGAAAAAAGGAAGTAGGAGGAAGCTTGCATGGGCCATGCACAAGTATTAAATGCCACATCTCTAGTTGTGAAAACAACTACATTTACATATGGGCATCTAAACCATACATGCATTCAAATTTGAATAAGGCCAAAACAAACATAAAAGCTTGCTTCACATATGGAGTGGAAGAAAAATAAGCATAATTGAATATAAATGGGCAATGCTAATGTGTGTGTCCCACTAGATGATCATAGCCTCATATATATATATATATTCAAACATGCTCACATATTCAAAACAAACCATATAGAAGATAATCTACTCACATAGCATGCAAAGGTGGCCATGTGGCTGCACATATCAATATTGTGAAAACCACATATATCACATATGGAAGCATATAGAATAGAAGTGGATCCATCCCAACACATATGATCTAGATTGCAATACCAATATAAAAGCATGGGCTCATATGGAATTAAGATGATGGAATTTAGATAAAGCCAAAGAAAGGTGGTGGAGTTGAAAGAGATATGCCCACAACTCAACTTGGACATCAAGCAATATATCAAGATCCAACTACAATATATCAAGAGACAAATACAAGTAATACAATACAAATGCATATGTAAGAAGAACTAAATAAAAGAGTTTTATATGGTGCTCAAATGCAAGGTGGCATGATGACGTAAGCATGATATAATGATGATGCAATAATGATATGTAGGAAGTAGCATTATATGATTAAACCATGTAGCATTACAGTTGTTAGAGAAATGAGATGCTATAGACTGGGCCTGAGACAAGGAAGTTTGAACAGGAATTTGCATGCCCATGCATGCCCTATTGTGTAACAAAGCTAAAGGTATTTGTGGAAAAAGTAGCACACCTCAGCAGAGTATATAAAACATGGCATGTTACTTCATGTTCCTGAAATAAACCATGATCATAGCATGGGGAGGAACTTCATAAAATTCTAATAATCCATGAAGGCCGATGAACATAGTTTTCTAAAATAAAACTTACCTATTTAAGATTTTTTTTTGAAAACTTACATAAATCTAGGATTCTTATCCATGAATTTGGATATTTGCATCAAACATCGATCTAGTAAAACTTGCTGAGTATGTTCGTACTCAATTTATCTCCTAAAAACCCTTCCTTAGGTCATGAATACAATGGCGGGATTGCACTTGTGGAACTAGAAGACGTAGGACCTCTATAGCTCTACGAGAAAATAAAGCGAGTCTAATGAAGATGAAGGAGTTACATACTACAACTAGTGAAAGTGAAGATTCAATAAAGTGTAGATAGAAACCAATTTGAATAATAGAAACCACATCACTAGAATATTGCCGATGAAGAAATAGTCAACAATTATTTATAGAGATAGATCTAGAGGTAGACCTAGTGTTAGATTAGTTTACACATTGCTCTTTCCGGATTTTGGTTTGACTAGGAGCTCACTTGACAAGCTCATTATGTCAAGAAAGTTCTGAAGATCTTTTGTGAAGATTCGTGATATAAATAATATAGCCAGACCTTGAACTCTAATGTTTCTATTTTATTACTTGGTTGGGTGTAATATTTGTGAAATGGTGTCTCATGAGTATTACGACAACGACTTGCGCACTACAACATGCTGTTATGTGCTAGGTCACCGCAAATACTTAAATCTTCAACATCACACCCACTTTGTTCTTTCAGACCTTCAGGTTAGAACGATCAAATATGACAGAATTGCTTATCTGGCCCTATTTAAATTTTCATTGCTTTCCCTGAATTTTTTCATGACACTCTGGCCCTTTTTTCGCCTTATACGATTCTCTAGTTTGTTTTAAACACTAATGGTGTTAATTAGCAAGATAAAAATACACTTTTGCCTCTAGTATATTTGTTACCAAAAATTATACAAGACAAAACCAATGGTTATGTGATATATTTAGGCTCCCAATGATGTTATATCTAAAATTCTTACAGGTGAAAGGCTCCCAATACTTGCAAAAAAACTCCCAATAACTTGTTTTTTTCCATTCTTATAATTGTAATACTCCTACTTCAATTTACATCATGAGGCCCACTTCATTCCTTCAGTTCTTTAGGATAGAACAAAAGAAGGATGATCAAAATATAGGATCGCTGACGCTTGAGCATACTGATAAATTTGGCAGACATGGGCATGGTGTCATACGCTTCGGACTGTTCACGGCTGCCTGCCATGTGACTCTGTGAGCCGGTACAAAAGGAGTAGCAGCTAGGGTTGCAAAGGTGGGTCCCATTTTAACCCGCAAAACACTATCGATACTCTCTCTAATCTATATTAATTGTCATTGATTGAATGTATCTAACACTAAAACATGTCTAAATACAACTACTTCTACGACAATTAGTATAAATTGCGCTACATCTCTTCGCCCATCTATATCTAACTTTGTAATAATTGAAGTACGAACTCGCCCCGCATCCCCTGCCGCTTGCAACCCTAGTAGGAGCAACCGGAAACAACAAAAAAAAAACCACCCATGAGAAGGGGAAAAAACAAACATAAAAGACACAATAACAGAGCATAGGTACCATCGGGCAGGTGATCGATCTTCGCATTTGTTTAGCTCGCTCCTAGGCCGTCTGGATTATTGTCTCCCAGATGTTCTAGTTTCCATCTCAAAAAAAGAAGGATGTTCTAGTTTCTTAAATGTACATAAGGGTTGTTTTCAGCATTTCATTTCACTATAATAATAACTAAAAAGAAACGAAACTCTCCGAGCCGTTATCTTGGGTGCTGTCCTCTCCGCCCCACCTTGCTGTCCCCGCCTCTAAATCTACACAAACCAAAACTCCACCGGGAAAAGGGTAAACGGGGAAGCCATGGCGATCTCCAGCTGGAGCACGCGCCTCCTCCTCAGCCCCTCCCGCCCCATCCTGAACCCTAGCCGCAGCCGCAGCCGCCTGCCCTCCCTCTCCACCACGCCCCACGCGCCCGCTTACGGCCGACGCCAGTGCCTCCGCCTGAGCCGCCCGCCCCATGCATACATCTCGGCGCCCGCGCCCGGCCCCGACGCCTACCAGTCCCCCTCCCTTGACGCCGCAGAGGCGGCGGCCGATGTGGCCGCGGCGATCTCCACTACCGACGCCGTCACCTGGGCTGGCGTCTGGGCCCTCCTGTCGCAGCACAAGGCCCGCTTAGCGATCTCCCTCGCTGCGCTCCTCGCCTGTACCACCTGCACCCTCTCCATGCCGCTCTTCTCAGGTATACATGTATTGTACGCTCCAGCATTCAGCTCCCTGGTGTAGGTGGATGCTGGCATGTTTTCTGAAGTGTGGTGGTTGGATGTTCTGTGGCAGGGAGGTTCTTCGAAACCCTGATAGGGAGGGGGTCCGAGCCTCTACTAAGGCTCTTGTCCAAAATCGCGGTGTTATATACGCTGGAGCCGATATTTACCATCATCTTTGTGATCAACATGACGGTGATCTGGGAGAAAGTGATGGGGAGACTGCGGAGCCAGATATTTCGGAGGATTCTCATCCAAAAGGTAAATATTGGAACATAATGCTGTTGTTTCAAGTTTGCATGTGGAAGCTATTTGCAGGAAAGTTTTGGTTGCTTGTGTTATTTTGTTCTTGAACTTAGTCAGGCATGCTATGTGTGCTTTTCCAGCTATCGCTGAAGATTTATGTTTGCTGTTTTTATTAGGCTGCTCTTGTCATCGCTTTCTGTGGTTAGCTGATTTAATTTGTACTTGTGCTGAATTGGAAGCATTAAGTGCCAATATCTCACACCCATGTAGACTGCGCTGCCATCCACGTGGGATAAAATTATCCCTCACCGCCCTCTCCAACCGTGTAGAGACCTCCGTAAACAGGTCGCTGTACCCCATATGCTGTAGAGACGACAACAAACGGAGAAAATAGATAAACTGGTAAATGACATGCAAAGGAGAAGAATTCTTACCATTAAAAACCAATCATTTTCTACATAGCCAAAGCAATTATAATATGGCAATCACGCCGACCCTAACTAGATTTCTATACTTGTGATCTCTTCCACACAACCAGTTACCAATTATGTTTGCAACACTACATGGAGGGTACAAGTTAGAAGTCACTTGGATGACTGACCATATAGAAAAGGGCAAACTTACATTGAAAGAACAAGTGCTTGATTGTCTTATCATGATGACAAAAACAATGCTGTAAGCTTCCATGCCAGTTGGTTTGCAAGATTATCCTTGGTAAGGATTACATATTTGCAAAGATACCACATGAAAATTTTAGTCTTGAAAGGCACCTTCATTTTTTATACATTATTATTATTATTATTATTATTATTGATGACTGAGACTTCTGAATGACATTAATGTCTCAATGATGATTTTTTTACATCTGCAAAGGAGGTAGATTTCTGCATCGTTCAATCTTTTATCAGATGTACCTGAAGGGACAGAGATTTCAGTTCATATGCAAATATGTAGACTGTCCACTAGGGCTGCTGACAATTGATCAAACATTTGCTACTTTAAACGTACATTAGTCCATAACCTGCTGAAATCCTTTTGCTATGCCAATTTCATGGCCCCTTGTCTTGTGCCACTTTGGCATACTAACCAAATTTATGTTAGTTATCTTATACATATTGGGTTATTTTAAATGCTAATGATGTCTTTCTGTTTTGGTTTTCCTGCAGATGGTATTTTTTGATCGTCACAAGGTATATTGATTTCCATACAATGCTCATAATTATTACTTAGAGAAAAATACGCCCATCATAAATGTTTCCGATGCATTTCAAAATATTTGTACTGTTAATTAATGCAATGCATGAAATTTGTTAAACATAACTTCAGGCAAGATGTTAAATTAATGCTTAACTATTATTGTACTATGTAAGTAATGATTGAAGAATAGTACATGATGTATCGAAGATTAAATAAGAACCACATCTCAGTATAAGGTTACTGAGCAAAGGTTGCATGCGGTTTGTTACTTTATTTGTTACACATCCTGTGGATACAGCTTAGAAAAGTAAAAAAAATGTCCTGGTTCTTTGTGTTCACAAATCATAGTACAATGACATTGGCTTAATTTTATCTGTGATAGAATTGCATTGCATACTCTTTCGTAGAAAGGTATACAGTTTACTTCTCTTAGAATTATGTAAATAAAAAATGTCTTGGTGGATACACCTGTGTTCTGAGTTCTCACGAACTAGTTAATACTCCCTCTGCCCCGTAATATAAAATGTTATTACAATCTACTAACTTGTATATTGGTTGTATAACATCTTATATTTTGGGACGGAGGGAGTAGAAACTTAGATACCAAGAAGCTATTCCGTTTTTTCATCTCTATCAAGTTAGACCATGATGTTTTTTGGGATTTGTGTTACTTAACTTTAGGTTCCATCATAGACCTTAGTTCTAGTATTTTCCATGGGAGCATAGGAGTGGTGATACGTTATTGTTATTGCCTCAACCAATAGGCAATAATTGGTCTGCTTCATATCCTGCTGCAAATATCTTACTATCATTTGATGGCAGGTTGGCGAGTTAACTAGTCTGTTGACATCTGATTTGGGTTCTTTGAAGGGTGTAGTAAGTGACAACATATCAAGAGACCGTGGGCTAAGGGCACTCACTGAGGCAAGAAACTTTACATTATGAGAATGTAAGATTGATGCTGCTAAGTGCTAAAAAGTTTGATCAGTATAATTACATAATCTCTCAAGGCTGTTTGTAATACTCCTTAAATACTGACTTCAATCCTAACCATTGTTGACCTGTAACCTCCTTACCTGCTATTCCATTCATATTATATACTTGATTATAGTTTAGTAATTGATTACATGCACCCTATTTCATGCTTGACTGTCTTATAAAGCATTTTTTGCATTATATTTTCAGATCACTGGAACACTGTATACTTTTTACATTATCCACTGAGCTAGCTCCTGTTCTAGGACTCCTCATAGTCTCTGTCTCCGTTATAGTTGGTAATTTTCTAAAAGCTATCCGTGCCAATGGGATATGTCCTTTGTTGCTCTTACTATACATGATTCAGGGCTAGAGTGACTTCCATCTTTCTGAAATGTTATAATCTGTTTTGAAAGTAAGCTGCTATATGTGGTAAATAACCAAATTAGGTTTCCTAGGACCTAATTTTGGAGGTTTATTCTACAAGTCCTGCTCCTTTCTGAATTTAGTTTTGAACCTTTGAAGAGCCTGGATATAAACTTGGAATTAGATTTCATGTTCAAAAAATTAAATCTTGATCAGTTTTTTTTATTTTGAATTGTGTTTTTTGGTAAAGGGCGCATATGCACCTGGGAGCCAAAGTGAATTTCTGATTTGGATTTTTTTTCAACAAAACACAAAGGACCTCTGCGCTTCATTTAATTGAACAGATAGAAAGTTTGTTACAAGCCTCCTAAAATTGATTTGGGTATATTTGAAAGTAGATGAATTAGTTTGTCCTTTATAAGGTTTGGTAAGTAAACATATTACACCCTTTGAAAGGAAAGCTTTCTGGAAGTGGTATTTTGTGTTCACATATATTTAGAAATGTTTACTTATCCTTTGACACGGCAGTTTCTTTAACCAGCTATTTTCAAGAGGTCAACTGTCCCTACCTTTAAATCATATGGAATTGTCCAAGCAAATATATCAGACTGTGTATCAGAAACATTTTCAGCCATCCATACTGTGAGTACCATTCTTTTGTAATATTGCTCATATGAACTTCATGTCAGTACACCAGTGAAAATAATCTTCTCTTTTTCTGCTAGTCACATGTTCAACTGTTTGAATTGTCCTTTTTTTAACTCAAAAGTACATATGCAGGTTAGGTCATTTGGTGGTGAAAAACGACAAATTTCTATGTTCGACAACTTGGTAGGTCTCTTCGTCTGTGCACTTATCTTTTCTGGGAAAAATGGGGGAGGGCTCTAGTGAGGATGATATATACTACAATAGATAAAAAGATTCAGATCACAAAGAATCCAAACAGAAAGTACAACCAGTGGACTAATGATCAATGTGACGTTCTATGTAATCAATAAAAAATACAGATTACAGAGAAATGATTCAAACAAAAACTATAACAATTAGAATAATAAATTTCTCAATGTTTATTTCGCAGATGTGTAGCAAAATTTCTATTGTTTTACTAGTCCATATTAGCCTAATGATAAAATAGGGAAAAGCTGGTTGGGCAATCAGGATTATCAGAATTCACACAATGCCAAATGCAACCTGAATTTATTTCAAAGCGAATGTGTGATCCAAAATTTTATAAGGGAAGCTGTGATTTTGCTATCCACAGTCACGTTTTGTAAAACAGACACTTGTAGAAAAATTACGAACTACTTCACACAATCTTAGGATCACAGTAACTCACTGTGCTCGTAGGAGTAAAATAGCTTATATTCATTTGATTGTTATGCCAATATTCCTGCAATTGTGTTAAAGTTACTCCTTAGTTCTTGATTGCTGACTAAGAAATATGTGAGTAACCGAGTAAGGAACTTCCCTTCTTTGCTTGCCTCCCAAGGAGTGCAGGATTCCTTTGAGTACCCAAGCCTGCAACTAATAGATAAAACTAAGCTGATCTACCTAAAATCGGACTTAACTTCTGTTAAACAAGTCCTGGCCAAACTCAGAAGCAAATCAAACAGACTTCTCGATGAAACTGCAGGGTGCTTCTTTTCCTGAGTTTGGCGATATTTGAATATTCCATTTGATCGTTATTTTCTTTTCTTGACATTACACTGGTCGCACAGACTTCCTTACTTTCTTACGCATATTTTTTTGTTTGATAGGAACTTGCTTTTCAAAGTAGCGGCACAAAACTAGGAGTACTGAAAGCTGCCAATGAGTCATTGACTCGAGTGGTAGTTTATGTTTGCCTAATGGCACTTTACATTCTTGGTGGAAGCAAAGTCAGTGCGGTAAGCCTCTGAGTAGATTGTGTTCTGTCATACAGTAAGTCTCATACCATCCTTTGAAGCTCTCTGAGATGGCTCTAATGAATTGCTTAGTTTATCCTAAAATGAGTTCCATGCCATTTTTGTTTTTGCTTATATAACATGCAAATACTTAGCTTTGGTAGAGGGGTTCCATACTTGGAAAATTTTGTAGATATGGACAGTTTCTTGTAGCTCTACAAAATGTAATATGATGCACCTATGGTCAACCTTGAGGATGTCTGACTAGTGTGGATTTATGCATGTCTCTTAGTGGTTCCAGCCACTTGCCACGAATCTTAGGATGTCTCTAACTTCTCCCTATATACAGCACTAAATCATCTACAGCATTGAAACCAGTACATAGCTCAAGCTGTTTTCTTTTTAGTTTTGGTATTGAATGGGTTATTAGTAGTATGTTAACAAAAAGAAAGAAGAAGAGTGGGTTAGTGGTAGTTTGTTGTTGAGTCGGTTACTAGTAGTTTGGATCTTTGGATAACTGTTTTCACACCACTAACGGCAAGCATAGTGCAGCGCTTGATTTTAGGACCAATGTTTACAAGCTTCTCTTTGGCTTCCACCTTCACTTAAAAAATAAATAGAAACAAGTTTCTCACCCCTTTTGATGTTTAGCATGGGTTATATAGTAACTAGCCTCAGTTTTATACTGTTAAAATATATAATTTCACCAATGCACATTACTTGCTTCATCCAAATAGTATCATATGATTTGATTGAGTGCCTTTGCTTGATGATATCCCTTGCATTCATCGTGGCCGATGTATATTTTGGATCGTATGGTTGTACTTTGCCCAAGCTATACATGGGTTGCTATGATCGTGACAATGCTATATTTGGGTTGCTATGGTGCAAAACATGCAAAACCCTGTTTCAAAACTATGAAAAGCTGATGATGCGCGCCGGCTATTTTCGAACGGTAAACAGGGTTTACCGCGGCCTGTATCCGCCCTTTACAGTTCGCGAGTTTACAGTTATCGTTAGAGATGCTCTAAGCTTCTGCTGCAGAAACTGAATCTGTATACGATAATTCATTTGTCATCCTTTGAGAACACATTTAATGTGTATCAATGTACATGCATGCAACAGGTCTGTTTTACACTTTTACTCATCAACATGCATGCAATACTTCATTCGTGATATGCATTTCATTTATACTGTATGTTCTTTTTATTTTATTTTAGAACCTTGTACTGAATTGGAACAGTACGATTAATTTACTATTGCAGGGCAAGTTGTCTATTGGAACCATGGCATCTTTTATTGGCTACACATTTACGCTGACCTTTGCTGTAAGTAGCAAATTTTGCTTAAGTAGTTTGTTGTAGCTTCATCTGTTGTTATTTGCATATATGATACTTGATAAGACATGCATTTTAGGTTCAAAGAGCAGTTAATACCCTAGGTGATCTGCGTGGGTCATTTGCTTCTATAGAGAGAATAAATTCTATTCTGTCAACAAAGGACATTGATGATTCACTTGCATATGGTTTAGCCAAAGAACTAGACAACAAATATTCCAACGATGCAGTGCACAAAAAGGGGACTGTTAACAAACATTACATGTCAACACTGAAATCATCCAGCAGCTGTAGTAATCTGGCCTGGTCTGGCGACATTCACCTGGAAGGTAAGTTTGCCGTTATAAATATTAATTCAGTAAATGCAGCAGTTTACTCCATAGTGCGCAGATTCATATTCTGTATATATTATGTTACCATCTTCTATATTCCATTATTATATTTTCCATATTGTGAATATGTACCTTATTTTTTTAAGATTTAGTTTCAGTTTTGAATATATTAGTAATTTAGTACCTGTTCTGCAATAAGCTCGTTATGGTATCCTCAAGTTCCACTTTTTTTGTTTTGATTTTTTTCTGGTAATTACATGAGTATTGAAGTGCATATTTATGAACTGTGAAACAAAATTTGGGTTTGACTTAATGAGAACAGCTCAATGATTCTTCCTTTTGAGTTTGTTTCTTCAAATGTCCAAAAGTTGTCTTATTGCTAGCACAAAATCCACTCCACTATTGCTAGCGGAGTACTACATTCTTTGACCACTGGCATACAACTCATACTCATACTTCTGTCAGATGTTCATTTCTCTTACCCACTGAGATCTGATGTGGATGTCTTAAATGGGCTTGATCTTATAATCGAGTGTGGAAAAGTTACCGCACTTGTGGGCTCTAGTGGTGCTGGTAAAAGCACGGTGGTGCAACTTCTAGCGCGGTACTATGAGGTGCTGTTTTATATCCATAGTAACATTACTGTTATGTACTTGTGTTTTATAAATGTAGCAACATTTTACATTTCTTCTAATCTTGCAGCCTACTCGAGGTCGCATCACGGTGGCAGGAGAAGACATTCGTGTATTTGATAAAAGAGAATGGTCTCGAGTTGTATCTCTAGTGAATCAGGTATACAGTGACCAATACAAAGCACCTATCTTTTCACATCATTAATCCCCAGTTCATAATAGCACACAACTATCAGTTTGTCCCACTGATTCATTTGAGCTGCTACTGTAGATTTTGTCAGCAATCATTCATTCATAATTAAGGAAGGGATAAAGAATGTAGTACAATCTCACAGTTATTAATTCTATAAGTCTTTTTTGTATGAAAAATCAGGACCCTGTCCTATTCTCGGCATCTGTCGGAGAAAACATTGCTTATGGTCTTCCAGATGATGTTGTCTCCAAGGATGAGATAATAAAAGCTGCTAAAGCTGCCAATGCTCATGAATTTATCATCTCCCTTCCACAGGTTGGACAGCCTATCGTTGTTGATTGACGCTAGTCTTTGATATCCCATGATGTGCCCATAATCCATTTCTTCATTTGTTTGCAATTTAGGGCTATGACACTCTTGTTGGTGAACGGGGCAGCCTCCTAAGTGGGGGACAGAGACAGGTAATTTGCTACCTTAATATGTACATTGATGAATGGATGAATGGCATTGTTTGCATTGTTATTACTTTGATAGAGGAATTACATCAGTTGTGCTTTATCCTAACTGATGTACACCATTGCGGTGCTTTATCATAACTGCTGTACACTTCTGCCGTTCTGCAGAGAATTGCAATCGCACGAGCTCTTCTGAAAAATGCTCCTATTCTAATACTAGATGAGGTACCTCCTTACAGAATAATGAAGTTTTTTGTACTTCGCAGGCAGCAAGTTACTATTAGAATCCTTTTCCATAAGCTTGTGTTAGGATTACTAGCCTTGTATTCACTGAAGGAAGCTATCTACAGGCTACAAGTGCACTGGACACCACTAGTGAACGGCTTGTGCAGGAAGCTCTTGATCTCTTGATGAAGGGTAGGACTTCTTTGGTGATCGCCCACAGATTTGAGTACCGTGCAAAATGCACATCGAATAGCTGTCTGCTCAGATGGCAAGATCCTAGAACTTGGAACGCACGCTGAACTGGTCGCGGAGGGAGGTAGTTATGCATCACTTGTAGGCACGCAGAGGCTTGCGTTCGAGTAATACCTTGCTAACATTTTTTTGCTCCACACGTGACATTCAAGTTTGTAAATCACCAGAGATTATAGGCTGTAACCAATTTACAAAATACATGTAACAAAGGTTAAAGGTCGCAACTGATTACTATTGCAACTGATTTACTAAATACATGTAATAAAGGTTTGAAGGTTGTAGTACTAGTGTCGTGGTGGTGTCACGGTAGATGTCATGGCTAGGCTTCAAGTTGAGGGCCAAATGGACGCTAGGCTTAAAGTTGAGGGCCAAATGGACGCTTGAGGTAACCGGGGAGGGAGTACACGGTCCAGCCGCGCATGATGAACATAAACATGTAACATCCCAAAAATATTAATCAAGGTTATCAAATTTCAATCGCTCAAATTTAGGGTTAACAAAAACTTTTGTAAATTAAAATCTATATAAATGCATGTGTGTATGTGATGAATGCATGAATGTTTGTATGGACTTGTTTGATTGTTATGAATAGCAAGATTGGTTTAAAGATGAAAAACATCATCTAAATTATTTCCAAACAGAATCAATTGAAGAGAAATTCTAAAATAAGATATATAAGTAAATGGTCATTTTTGTCAATCTTGTTCATTAGACCACTTTGAGTGTTTCTAGTCCAAGATTTCTAACAGAAACAAATTCAATTCTTTTTACCCCTTGTTAGACCAAATAAAAGTGAACCCAAGTCCACTTTGCAAACCCACAGAAACATTTGACAACCTATTTAAATGACATTTAAAAATCGAATCTAGTTCATATGGTTAGATCACCATTTCTCAAAACCCCACCAAACCAGTTCACCTTGACAAATCCAATCAACGAGATACTTCTAGTATGTGACCATTGCAACTACCAAGTTTCATCCAAAAATTCAAATATGAATTTCTTACCGTCATTTCATCAAACACCTGGAGACACAAACCAAATTCTACCAAATTTCACTGTTTTGAGCAGTAATCTTTCCAAACCTTGCTCCTCATTGATCACCCTTGTCTCCCCCAGTGACAACCAGTGCATTAAACCAGCCTAGACCCCTACCTTTGCACCATGCCGTGCATGCCCGAGCAAACCCTTGTCAGCTGACCATGGCAAGCTAGCCAGAGCCATCGCCGCGCCTAGCCACCATGTCCAGGAGGCACGCCACCGTCCACCGCCACCCCCTGTCCAGCCCTCGAGCCTTGACAAGCAGTGGACCACCGAGAACACACGAGCCCAGTTTGTCTCTGCCATGTCTAGAGCGCGCCAGCTCGCCGCGCTTGCCTTCGCCGCTCGTGCCTACGATCACCACCGTCCCAGGAGACCACTAGACATGTCGTTCGCCGCTGCGCGACCAGGAGTGCTTGTGCGTCGTCAAAAACGTCGTCGGTGCCGCTCAGAGCACCAGCGCGTTCCGACCAAACCGCACCGCCTCTTGCCGCGCCATCAAGCCGTTGAGCACCGCCAGGAGACCGCGCACCGTCCCCTAGCCTCAGCCATGCCCGTAGCTCGCTGTAACACCGACCCTGACGAGCACTGCCCATGCCGCTCGACCTCTCTCGCTCGCCTATAAAAGGAGGCCTCCCCAGCTCGTTTTCTTCACATCAGTTCCTCTCACTGATCCTTCCCACCTCTTCATGGAGCAAGGCGAGATCTCCCTCGCCGGAATTTCGCCGGAGCCTGCCGCTGCCGGAGGAGAAGGGCGCCGTCGATTGGAGCCACCACAGGAGGAGCCGCCAGTACTAGGAGAACCGCCGTCGTCGACTTTGTCATTCGCCCCCATCGCCGACCATCGCCTGAGCCCCGGTGAGCCGCCCCAGACCCCCACTGGTCGCGCTAGGGTTAGCCACCGTCGTGTTCTGTTCGACGAGGACGACGGCCGTGAGCCGTTGATCCTTAGTCTAATCCTACGGTCGTAATCGCCCCATACCCCTTCGCACCCCCTGTCTCACTGACGAGTGGGGACACCACTTAACCAGCCCGCGCGCGCTGTGCACAGTGGGCCGACCCAGTTAGATCTCCCGCGCGACACAGTAGTTTGAATTTAGATTTATCTATTTAGTTCCAAACCTAGTTCTGGCAGTAGATTCAAAATTCAATTCCGAGAGTTTTACTAAACCAAATTGCATACACCAATTTTGTTAGAAAGGTATGGAAATTCTTAATTCAAGCCCGTTGGATTCAAACCATTTAAAATTATAGATCACCTATAGTAAAAATAACAAGGCAGAGACATTTCTGCATTCAAACATTTTTGAAAATTCAACCATAAATGCTTTTGAGTTGATTTCAACTCTCAAAAATCACATTTGGTAAGACATTTCTGAATATATAAAAATGTCTAGGTTTACTTGCAGAAATAATGGACAAGTAATAAAAGATGCCCATAGGCATTTCTAGTCACTTTAATTAATTAAAAAAAAGGTTAAACCTTATTAAATTGTGACACCACTTTAAATCACATTTCCAAGTATTAAAATATGTGTTGATGACATGCGTCAACATGATCCCATGTTTTAATTGGAGAATATTAAATCTTAAGTAGTTTTTCAATGAGTAGAAATTACTTTTCTAAAATAAAATAAATAAGACTATTGCCTTAATTCTTATGATGATGCTAGATCATCTAGTGTGAACCTTTGTGTGCTAAATAGAAGTATTTAAGTATTGTTTGGTGATTGTGTACTTCGTATTTATTTATAGACGCTAGTACCGACCAAGGATACGAAGAGGAAGGAGACTACTACGAAGAAGAAGCAGAGGAGAACTTCAACCACTACACTACTCAAGGCAAGCCATCCTAGCAAGCTATCAACTAAGCAAGCTATCTAATGCAAGCTACTATCTTAGCAAGCTAGAACTTTTCAAGCTAACACTTGCATGATAACTATGCAAACTAGATGCCTTAGGCATATGTGATTACAACCCTTTGATTACACCAAATCCCAATTTTACTTGCAAGCTTGATTCTTTTATTTCTTTATCAAAGCTTTTTATTTATGTTTACTTAGTGACTTGTAAATTTTGGAAAGATATTAGAGGTAGCATAAAGAGCATAAAACTTGGCCTAAGTTAGGTAGAACTAGATGTCATCCTGAGGCATGAGATTACACCTAGATAAGTCACACTTGATTATCACCTCTCATCAGTATTTACCCCCAACTTTAGTGGCTAGTGCTAAGCATAAAACTTGATCACTTTAGATGAGAATACTTGGTGAAAATGATTATGAAAACCTTAGAATGACGAGTCATTCTAATGAAATGTTTTGACATGTGTTATTGAACACCAGATGATTTTGATGATGAAAATGTTGAGGCATGAGCCTTAGCCCTTTTATAAAACTGATGGTTATGTTTGGATGCGATACCATTCCAAATTTTACCGTACAACCACAATACCCGAATTTGGGTAGGGCTTGACTGTAAGTTTATATACTTTAGTATGGGTTCCCTTGCGGCCGAGGTTTGAGCTGAGGCTACCTCGTGATGATTGACCACCTGTGTAGTTCCCAAGATGACAGATGGTCATGGTTGGGAGGCCAAACTCATAGGAGAGGTGCCTATACTAGGGTGTGTAATTGAAAGGTTAGGAATGATTATCCGCATACTGAGTATGGTGAATTCAGGATTGTTCCTGACAGATGTATTGAATATTGTGGTAAAAGTGTACCACCTCTACAGAGTGTCATACTATTCGAATAGCCACATCCGCGGTTATGGACAGTTGGAGTGGCCATATTGTTCCGTCGTTAGATGTTTTCAAAATGACTTCTGAAATGGATCATGACTTTGACTTGCCACAACAGGGTTGTGAAAGTGAAACTTGAGTTCCCACTTAGGTGTTATAAAACCTTAAACTAGCTTTATTTACTTTTGAACTCAGCTAGAGATAAACCTAGCTTTTTGCAAAACAACCTAGAGCTCAGGATTCCTACTTGAACCACTTTACTTGTTAGTGATAGTTTGCGAATACTTAAAGAGTACTCACGGCTTTGTCCCTGGCTATTCCCATGGCCAGACTATGAGGAGGACTATCAGGATGATGGACAACAGGAAGTCTACAACAACTAGGATCATCTCCCATCGTCAGTATTGCCTGTGACCATGAAGATGGAGCTTCGCCCACGCTATCGTTATTATATTATTCCGCTGTGTTGATTGTATTAAGACTGGATCATGAGATTCTTTATTTGTAAGACCTTTATTATGGTTTGTAATGGATGATGAACTATGGTACAAATCTGTTATGTCTCACAAAAATGGTAATCCTGGGATTGTGATGTATGGCATAACAAACATCTGAGATTAAAAATCCAGGTGTTGACAGAACATGATAAACTATTTAGACTTGTGGTTTTTATTTCTTTTTGGTGTTTACAAGTGCTCCTTGAGTTGTTTTAGCATAGTCCTGGGGCACTAGCCCTTTAGTGATCGATCCCCCTAAACCCTAGCTATGCCCCTCTTTATATAGGCAACAGAAATAGCTAGGTTATACTTTTGGGTCCTAGGGTTTACTATTTGGATCTTTGTCCTTACTATACGGGCTGTGTCATGGGCCAGCCCTAGGCCCCTGACCCAGTCAACAAAGCTGCATAGCCAACGGTCCTTCTGTACATAGACGCCAGCTCCACAATGTCATACGGTGCTTTATATGTCACTATTTGCTTTTGGCGTCACCTGGCTCCTTTGTTGTCACCCGGTGACGCCCTTCTCTTTTGACCATGCTTTACCATGGTTTCTCCTGAATATTACTCAGAAAGGTGCCACACGTCCTTCTTGACTCGGCCCGTCCTCGTGAGATCCGGCTTGTCGTTTCCTGCAAGATAAACGTGTTTGTCCTATGCAGGCCAACATATGTTCTATGTCGGCCTTACACATGCTTTATATCCCATCCATTAAGACGGCTGGTGGTTTCACTAACTCGGCCTAAGCCAAGCTCGGCAATGTTTTACCCCTTATGACCCTATCGGGGGTTATCCCCCGACATTAGTCCCCAAAGCTGGTGAGGCCTAGCAGGTTTTTGTTGTTAGGCGTCTCCAGGTTCCTTTAATGCCTTTGAAAATCTCTTTTTCTGCTATATTTTATATGCAAAATGGCCCATTTGGCTTAACCTCTATCTTTGCCAAGTCTATCAAGGTATTTCCGAGTCTCATCTTTGACTTAGCGAGGTCTTTTTGACCTTCGCCGAGTCACATCTGGCTTTGCCGGGCCATCTTCGGCCTTTTATACTGACTTTAGTCACTGACAGATTGTAATCATGATGATTTGCCTCAAATTTTGTCTCAAATCCTGACAGCACAGTGACGGCGGCGCAATTACTCTCGTCACTGTGAAAGTCCCATCGCTCAGCGCCTCGTGTCTTGCGCATCGTGATGTGGTGTGGCCTGACTCGTGTATCGCACACATGTGGCACTCGCTGATGCGTTTTTCGGCCGTGTACACGGCCACACCTTGTCCACACGGTGCACACGTATCCCACGCTTGGGGTTTTTACTCCCCCTTAAGTAGAGGTGTGGGGGGACTTAACCGCCTCGCCGCTTCAGTTTCCCCCCAGCCTTCTTCTTCGTCGCGCCGTTCTAATCTGCAACTGCCCCTTGCTCTTCTTCTTCCTTGCTCCACTGGCCGTGCGCTTTCCTCTTCCTTCCTTCGATTCCTCAACGGGTCCTTGGCAATCTAGGCCGCTTCCATCCGAGGAAGCACTAGAGGCCCTGGAGTTCATGGACGCTCGCGAGGGAGGCAAGGAGGTGGAGGAACATGAGACCGCCGGCGAGCGCGACGCCTGGGAGGGCTCGAAAGTTTCTCTCCGGGAAATCAAGTGGCTGCGTGCCACCAGGCGCATTGCCCTTGGCGTTGGGTGCCGCCTTCCCCTCGGTGAGATTTCTCCCAAGCCTGAGCCCGACGAACGAGTGGTTTTTCTGTCCCACTTCGAACGCAGTTTTGCTCTCCCTCTCAGTGATTTTTTCAAGTCATTTCTATCAACTTTTCATTTGCAAACGCATCATCTTCTCGCCAATGCTATTGCGAGGGCTATCTTGGTCTCTGGCCCATAGTTCTTCTTTGGGCCAAGTATTTCAATTTTCGGATCCAAGTTGTTCTAGATCCTGGCGTTCCCTCCTCTGAGAAGAGGCCTACCCGGTGTGGTGCTGCTAGCATCACGCCTAGGAGGGACTCCATTTTCCCCGCGTCACGGGTTTAGATTCTTGCAAGAAATGACATATAACTTTTTTCTATGTCAAGAACACTGGAAACAACGATTTCATCTGTCTTCCCCCTTCAAAGATGAACTCCCTAGCAAGGACCTCTAGAAGCTTGACCAGCAGGACAAGTATCCAGCGGTGATCGAGGCTCACGGTGTCATTGAGAGGTTGCTTGACCTGAAGGAGAATTTTAATTTGACCGAGGAGGATTTGATGTGCACTTTCATCAGCCGCCGAGTCAGCCCCATCCAAGACAGGTGTCACAAGATCTGCTTCATGAGCGGTCCGCGTGATCCCACTCGCCATTCTACTCTTGAGCTTACCAACGACTCTGTTGCTCGCCGAGTCATCTCTATCTTTAAGCTGACATTGGCGGAGAATTGGGCTTGGAGCTGTCCCCCCTTCAGCCGGGATAGACTTGTTCCATGGGTAAGTCTCCCTGAATGCTGCCAACATATTTTACTCGGCATTTACTTGTCATATGTTTCTTGTATTGATTTCGTTCTCTTTGCCTTTCGCAGAATCTCGTGCACCATGTTGAGGATAGTATCATTCCTCCCAGTGGTTATTTCAGCGATCGATCTGATGAGGACGAGGATGAGTTCGACTTGGAGTTCTTCATGCCTATTCCCCATGCTGCTGCTGCTGCTGCTCCGACTCCGGGTAAGAATCTTACCCGAAATGCTTTGCGGGACTAGTTAGATGATGATGATGATGATGACTATGAGATTCTGGAGGTACTTGACTTTTGCCTTAACCTTTTGGCTTATCCCATTGAATCTTGCATTTGCTGATGTAGCCGGTCAGGTACACGAGGATGCTCCGCTCGCTATCGGCGGTCGTGGCAAAATCCCTGTTGCCAAGTCGGGTAAGCGGCGTGGGGCCTCCTCTAGTGCTCAACCCTCCAAGAAGCGTCGGGCCGATGCTGCCGCGGCCCCCGAAGCTGGGACTTCGCAGCCCCGCAAGGCTGCACGCCGCGTTGGTCGACGTGTGCCGCGCGATCCTGTCATGTCCGGGTAACTTTCGCTGCCTATTACCTCACATTCTTTTTTTTGCGGTTCTTTCCTTATAGGTTTGCGCTTTTGTTCTTAGCACTGCCATGTCCGCGAGTAAGTCTGCCATTTGCATGTCATCCTCCATCTCCAAGCCAGTATCCCCTGCCCGTGCCACTCCAGAGCCATAGAGCCCTGTTCGGGTCTCTGCTCCTACGGTTGAGGCTTCCGAGCCTTAGCCTGAAGCTAACCCGGTAGCGCACTCTACGGGGGAGACTCGGCCTACATCGCTAGCAGCCTCTGAAACTGTGAACTTGGGACCCGACGCCAGTAACATCGGCGCTGAGTCCGCCCAGAATGTTTCTGATACAGCTCCTCTTGTTAGTGCACCACCAGAAAGTCAGCTTCCTCTTCCCAGCTAGTTGTCCAGCCTGCTCACTCGGCTCCTTTGCCTCAGCAACAAAGTAGAATACCTACTCCTCCACCTCCAGCGGCAAGGATCCAGACCCGGCCTGCTCCGCCCAGCTAGACTCGGACTGCGCCCTTCAAAACGACAGGCTCCAAGCAGCAGACTCTGGTTTTTGCCCCAGGTTCAGCTTCGCAGATTAAGCCAACCACATCAAAAAAGACACCTGCTTCGGCGGGTCGGTTGGGTAAATCTGTGGCCGTTCCTGGATCCGGCAGCACTCCTAGAGACGGCGCTTTGCACGCTAGCCCCGCTGCTACCCGTGCCGGTGTAGGAGCTACCTTGAAGAAAGGTCAAGTTCTTACTCGGACGCTCAGCGGGCATAGCCTCGGCTCTGCTGAACCTTTTTCCCTAGAGTGGAATGCTGCGGGCGATCACGAGGTTAAATCTGGCGCTCCTTCGGGTTTGGGTCAGCAACAAGTGCAGCTAGGCCCCAAGACCGTGTCGGAGATGACCCACTAAGCCATTGCACTCATGACGCAAGTCGACCGAGTGAACAAGGTATGCAACTATCTTTACTCTTTCATGTTCTGAGTATTTTTATATCCACATATTCGCTAGTCCCTGAGGTTACTGCCGAGTAAGGGACTTACTAAGCTATAAGCTTCTAGTTAAAACATGTCTTTTTCTTCTTCTTGCCAAGACCCCGTGTTAGAAATCTGATCCCTAGCCCCCGAGGTTACTATCGAGTAAGGAACTTACTCGGCTGTAAGCTTAGAAGTAAGGCATGATTTTATCTGTTTTCGCCAAGATGTTGTGTTGAAAATCTGATCCCTAGCCCCCGAGGTTACTGTCGAGTAGAGTAGTTACTCGGCTGTAAGCTTAGAACCAAAATGCATCTCTTTTTATTTTCTGTCGGGATTGAATATTTTGATCCACTGAGTATTTTCTGTTTATCTCTTTTTTTGCAGCTTATGCATAATGAGCGCACCAAGATACAACAAACCCTGATATGGAAGTATCAAAAACTTGCCGCTGCTCATCGCAACCTGAAGGCTGAGAAACAAGGCCGAGGTATATTATTTTACTCAACCTCCTTCTTACTGGCCATTTTTGTCCTTGTATGCTAACCTCCTCTTGTTACTCTTCCTTCCACATCTACTGCTCAATCCACCATAGATGCGCTACACAATAAAATCTCTGATGCTGAAGGTAGTGCCCTTTTCCTAAAAAACTTTGTAGCTACCTAGCCTTAGTGTTTTCTTGTCCATCTGTTTTACCTCAGAGTAGCCGAGACACTTTTGTTCGTGAAACAACTCCGGGATGTTGTTTTCATGCCAGAATTGATGTAACACTCTCTCTAATAAGCAGGGCAGCACCAGATCGATCTCCAGAAGGAGCGATGCGAGGTGACTCGGCTCAAACAGCAAATGGCGGAAATGGAGCAGAAGCATAAGTCTGAGGTTGAGGGTCTGCGCCAGGAGCTCGCCGAGCAAGAGGGGCAATTCTCTGGAAAAACTGAAAAGATGAATGATTTTCTCAAGGATGCCGAGTCGGCTCTAGACTCGGCTCACCAATACCTGGATGCCCTTCAAGCTAAAGCGAAAATTTGGCAGTCCAAACTCGGCTGCATTCATCGGTAGTGAGTCCTTACTCTTTTTGCTGTGTTCTTTTTCTTATTTCCATCTCTTTTGTTGTACTTTGATGATTCTCCCTTTCCTTTGTAGAAAACTTCCCCGAGGCCAATATGTTTGCTCTTAGGGCCATGAAGAAGGTGCGGTCCGAGTCTGGTGACCCGACGGATGGCGAGATTACGATTGATGAGCATTTGGCGGCCCTCTCAGAGCGCGTAACCACTGTGAATTCATGTGGGGTTGACTTACTTAAGTCGGCAATCCATGTCTTTAGGACGCTCTGGCCAGATGAAGACCCCCCTGAACTAATTGAGCCTCTCGCCGCCAGCCTACTGCTCTTCGAGGAACGGCTGGATGAATGGCGTGAGTCGGCTGGCCGCTACCGCAGACAAGGCCTTGTCCTTCGTGCTATCCTGGTATGAAGACATCAATCTTGATGTTCTTCAAAACATGAGGGACGAAGGCAAGTGGACTCCTGATCCAGAGCTCATCAAGAGGCGCCATGAGTGAACCTATGCAATGGTGGAATACGCCTTGAACCATGCTTGGTGTGACGGGCCAAGTTTTGTAGATGCTGCTGAACCTGCCGCCGAAGTGGCTGAAGAAGGTGCTACCGACAGCGAAGCCACCGAGTCAGATGTGGCTGCCTCAGCCAACATCCATGACTCGGCTGAACCAGACGACGCGCCAAGCTCCGAGCCTGTTGATGCCCCTCCGAGTCCAGCTGCCTCTTAGGCTGGATAAAAAACATTTAAATTTCATGAGATCCCCGGTAATGCCGGGTGCAGATGTAACAAATATTGCAGTTCTTTTGGTTGTGCGCCTTCGTGAAGGAAAAAACTTATATTTTGGCTTAAAAACGAATCACTCAGGGGCAAGTACCCGAGTTTCATTTGCCGTTTTTCCTATCCCTTGACTTTATATCTTGTCTACCTTTTTTGGCGTTCGACATTAGAATCTCAAAATCATAAGGCTTAAGTTAACAGGTATGAAACTGGGCAACTTGACTTAGAGTCATTCGACATATAGGCCAATATATCCTGCAATTGGTTAGTTATAAATATACATAGGGTCGACTCGCGTTTTTTCCTTTGCTTATCCGTTGTTCATGTTTACCCGTCCTTGGCCTTTTTCTCTTGCTTGCCATGAAGCCGTGTTTTCGAACAATAGCATAGTCGAAGAGGTGACCTTAGGAGAGTATACATTACTATTCTGAGATAAGTTTAGGCGATCACGCCAGCCGACATAAGAATATAAACCAATAAGCATGAGGGGGAGTCCTCGAGTCAATTTTTCGAGTCATACCATTTTTATTATTACCACATAGCCGGCATAAGCGTTCGACATATGAGAGTTTGAAATATACATACATTGCTTTCCCTAGGTATAGAAAGGACGAAGAAATTCCAGATTCCACGACCTTTTGGTTTCATCACCTGACCTGTCTGCCTTGTTCTTTTGTGCCTCACGGGCGTCTATCAGATAGTACAAATCATTGTGCAATGCTTTACTTACAATGAATGGACCTTCCCATGGGGGTGATAACTTGTGCATCCCAGCTGTGCGTTGCACTAGTCCGAGGACCAAGTCCCCTTCTTGGAATACACGAGGTTGAACTTTCCGGCTATGATAGCGTCGAAGATTTTGTTGGTATATGGTGGATCTAGAAAATGCCTGTTCTCGAGCTTCTTCGAGTAAGTCAACTCCATCTTCTCGAGCTTCTTTTACCTCGGCTTCTGTATATTGTCGTACTCTTGGCGAGTCATGTTCTATGTCGGCAGGCAGAACTGCTTCTGCCCCATAAACAAGGAAGAATGTCATATAACCATTTGATCAATTCAGAGTTGTTCTTAAGCTCCACAATACCGAGGGTAATTCCTCTATCCAGCAACCAGGTGATCTCTGGAGTGGTTCCATTATCTAAGGTTTTATCCCGGATAGAACTAGCCCATTAGCTTGTTCAACTTGCCCATTTGATTCTGGGTGAGCGACTGACGCTACGTCGAGTCTTATTCGGTTATCCCTGTAGAATCGATAAAAAGCTTCTTTGGCAACGTTTGTGCCATTGTCTGTGCTTACGCTATGCGGGTAGCCATATCTTAGGATTATATCCCTCAGGAATGTGAAAGCTGTTTTTCCATCAAGATTTTTTATGGGCTTCACTTCTATCCATTTCGTGAACTTGTCAACCATCACAAGTATGTGAGTCATACCGCCACGCGCGGGTTTGAATGGTCCTACCATATCCAAGCACCATACCGCAAATGGCCAAGTGATTGGTATAGTCTTTAGCTCTGATGCTGGAAAATGTGTTTTTGCCGCGTATCTTTGACACCCATTGTATTTTCTTACTAAGTCCTGTGCCTCCACAAGTGCACTTGGCCAATAGAATCCATGTCGAAATTCCTTGGCTAGCAATGCTCTTGACGAGGCTGATGCCCACACTCTCCTTGGTGAATATCCAACATTATCTCTTGGCCTTGCTCTGAGCTAACGCAATGTTGTAACACATTTGTCACACTCCTCTTGTACAACTCCTTGTTAATTATGGTATATGCTTTTTTCCTTCTTTCTGTTTGTCTTGATAATATCTCATCGTCCGACAAAGTTCCATCTTTCAAATAATGAAATATTGATTTCACCCAAACTGGTATCACTGGTGCTGGATCTTTCTTTTCATCAACTTCCATAGAATCAGCCAACATAGTTTCTGCCGACATAACCTGAGGAGTCCCCATGTCTGATTCGGTAGTCCTCGGGTTACTCGAACCTGCCCCTGTGTCAATGTCCATTGGCACAACATCTGACTCCTGGCTAGCTGGGATGGCGATTGACTCGGATTCGGGTGACGGTTTGATTGATGGCTTTTTGAGATGTTCTAGTGCTACTCCTGGCGGGATTGCTTGCCTAGATGACCCTAGCTCTTATAGCACATCAACTGCCTCATTTTCTGCTCTGGGTATGTGGTGAAACTCACATCCATCAAAGTATCCCAAAATTTGCTGCACATGGAAACGATATAGTGCCATATTCACGTCTAGCGCATCCCAGTGCCTAGATACCTGCTGAATAACCAAGTCCGGGTCGCCAAAGCACATGATCCTTTTGATGCCAATCTCTTTAGCCACTTTGATCCCATGAACAAGTGCTTCATACTCGGCAACATTGTTGGATGCATCGAAGTGGATCTGCAACACATACTTGAGATGATCCTTCTTTGCTGTCGTGAGAACTATCCCGACACCCAGACCCATTTTCGTCTTGGACCCATCAAAGTGCATCTTCTAGTAGTTCGGGTCTGGCAAGGGTGGCTCATATTGCATTTCCATCTAGTTTACGAAAAAATCTGCCACAACTTGAGATTTAATGGCATCTCGCCTGTCATATTGCGGAGTATATAGTGCTAGCTCTATGGCCCATTTTGCCACTCTGCCACTAGCGACTTTACTGCCCAGTATGTACGAGATAGGTGCCTCACATATTACTCGGATTGGGTGTTCCTAAAAATAATGCTTCAACTTTTTTGCTGCCATATACACCCCGTATGTCATTTTTGATAGTGGGGGTAATTCTGTTTGGACATAGAGAGCACTTTGCTCAAGTATTAAACTGGTCTTTGGACTGATTTGCCCTCCTCTTCGCGCTCTACCACTATTACCGCACCGACAACTCGATTGGTTGCTGCGACGTAGAGAAGCATTGGCTCTTTGGATAGTGGTGAGGCTAATATTGGTGATGTTTCCAACATATTTTTCAGTTCATGGAAAGCGCTATCAGCTTGCTGTGTCCATGTGAATTTATCTGATATTTTCATCAGATATTGTGGAAAGATATGGGAGAACACACATCACCAATAGGGCCGGCTGCTCATATATATTGACAGTGTTATAGGTACAACCCTACAAATACACGGGGACCTATAACTAATACAACACATATCTCAACACCCCCCCGTAGTCGAAGGGTCGGTACCGACACATAGACTGGAGCGAAACTCAAGAAAATTCGTCAACGGTAATCCCTTCGTCATGATGTCTGCAAATTGTTGATAGGTCGGCATGTGAAGAACTCGAACGTGACCGAGGGCAACTTGCTCACGGACAAAGTGAATATCCAGCTTAATGTGCTTGGTGCGCCGACGATGAACGGGGTTGGCGGAGAGGTAGACAGCCGAGACGTTATCACAAAATACCACCGTGGCCTTGTCGATAGGACAAGAGAGCTCGGAGAGAAGCTGGCGAAGCCACGTGCACTCAGCCACGGCGTTAGCCGCGGCGCGGTACTCGGCCTCGGCACTGGAGAGAGACACGGTGGGCTGCCTCTTGGAGGACCAAGAGACGAGCGACGAGCCGAGGTAGACACAGTAGCCCGAGGTGGAGCTCTGCGTGTCGGGGCAGCCAGCCCAGTCCGCATCCGAGTAGGCGATGATGTCGGTCGAGGGCGAGGCGTGCAGCAAGAGGCCGAAGTCCATGGTGTCGCGGATATAGCGGAGTATCCGCTTCACCGCGGACCAGTGAGCATCCCGGGAAGTATGCATGTGCAGGCACTGGTGACTCCTTGATGGCGTCAGAGAACTTGATGGTGGTGGAGCACTTCGTTGGAAACCCCAAGAACAAGGTGTGATGAGCACAACAACAAGTCTTACCTCAGTAGAGACCGAGGTTATCGAACCAGAAGGATGAAGGAAACGTCACACAGGTGTTGCAAGAAACACGGAGACCCGCACAACACAAACTCAAGTCTTTGCCCCAACGAATCAGTGAGGTTGTCAAGCTCACCGGTTTGTTGTAACAAAGAATTAAACATATGGTGTGGAAGGTAATGGTTTGCAACAAGTAAACAAGTAAACAAGTAACAATGGTAAAGATTGGACCAGGGTCCATAGTTCACTAGAGGTGCTCTCTTAAATAAACAACATGGCATGAAGGGTAAACAAATTACAGCAGCGCAATTGAGAGGAACTGAGCAAGGCATAACAATGCAATTACTAGTCAGAAAGATCCTATAAGGTTGATTGGGAAATACAACAATATACATATACCGCCATCCAACTGCATCTATGACTAGAAGTCCACCTTCAGGTTATCATCCGAACCCCCTCTAGTATTAAGTTGCAAGCAACAGACAACTGCTTTAAGCAAAGTGTGTAAGGTAAAGAGTCCACATGTTCCATGAACAAGAGACCGTTGTTTTATCCCTAGTAGCAATAGCACATCTACAACCGAAGAGATTTCTGTCACTTCCCTTGGAAACTAGAGGCATGAACCCACTATCGAGCATAAATATCCCCTCTTGGAGTCACTAGCAACTACTTGGACAAGATAGCTACTAACAACGGAGAGCATGCAAGATCACAAACAACACAGACATGATAGAATCATGAAGACAAAACCATTAATCAAACCAACATAATAATCTCAATATCCATCGGATCCCCGCAAACACAACATGCATGATTACAAATATATTAGATCTTGATCATGAACGGAGCTCACAAGATCTATACATGAAAGCACAAAGGAGGAGATACAACGATCTAGCTACTACATGGACCCATAGTCCAAGGTGGAACTACTCACGCATCATACCGGAGAGAAGGCCTCCAGGATGATATCCCCTCTGGTAGGGTGCCGGGAAGAACTTCAGACCCCCCCGATCTAGGGACGATGGTGGCGGTGGCTACAGACGGTTTCATGGATTTATTATCGGGTACTAAGGGTTTCTGCATCGGGGTCTTATTATAGGCGAAGAGGGAGACCGAGGAGGCGGCCAGGGCGACCAAACCCTAGCCAGGCATGGGGTGGGACCCACCCGTGCCTGGGGTGGGTCTGGCCCCCCTAGATGGCCTCTCGGGCTCTCCTCTAGACTTCTTGTTCCCCACAGAAAGTAATTGACTTTGTCCTTTGTCCCGTCCAATTCCAAGAATATTTCTTTACTAACTATTCTAAAACAAAAAAAACAAGAAAATAGGCATCTGGCACTGTTGCAACTTGTTAATAGGTTAGTACCAGAAAACATGTAAAAAGCACCTCAAAGTGTGGACAAGTAAAGAAAAGTAGATACTAAACAAGCATGGAGGATCAAAAACTATAGATACGTTTCCAACGTATCAGGCACACCTGTTGCACGGCATACTGCAACTCCGGATGTGTTAGCGTCAAATACTGCAGGGCACCATTGATGGAGCGGTAGAACGGCACGTCAGAGGCCAGTGACCCATCGTTGGCCGAGAGCTTGGCCTTCGTGTCGACAGGTGTGGGCGCGAGGTGTCAGTCAAGCATCCCTGCGCGCTCGAGAAGCTCATGGACGTACTTCCGCTGATGAAGAAAGAACCCATCCACGCGCCGGACAACCTCGATGCCGAGGAAGTAGTGGAGTGGGCCGAGGTCCTTCAGGGCGAACTCAGCACAAAGGCGGTCGGTGAGCTGTCAAAGGAGACCATTAGTGCATGCCGTCAAGATGATGTCGTCGACATATAGCAACAGGTAGGTAGTGTCGGTGCCTTGTTGATAGACAAACAGCAACGCATCAGAACGCGTGGAGCGGAAGCCGAGTTGATGCAGGAATGCGGCGATGCACTGGTACCAGGCACCGGGCGCCTGCTTCAGTCCGTACAAGGACCGAGAGAGCAAGCACACATGATCCTGATGGTCGGCGTAGATGAAGCCGATAGGCTGCTGGCAGTACACCTGCTCGAAGAGATGACCGTGGAGAAAGGCGTTGGAGACGTCCATCTAGTGCACCGGCAACACGCGAGAGGAAGCGAGGTGCAGAACTGTCACATCCCAAAATTCTCCTAATTTTGGAATGTGAAATAAATAAAATAAGATTGATTGATTGTCTGACTTTGTTGAAAATTCTCAAAGAACATAAATTTTTTTGTATTGAAAATCATCTCAACCTTGAATGCAAAATCTTATATTCTTTTGTTATGACCTAAGTAGCCATATAGGCAAAAGGGCATGGATTTATTCTAGATTGTAGAATTGGTGTGCTAGATTTAAAAATTCAAAATCATGTTGCATGCATTAGCACCATTGCACTTAAACCCTAAGAAAGAATTCTATCATCCAAAAAGGATTATCCAATACCCTAAATGAGATTTCCTAATTCCTAAGTACAATATGTCCTATAGGCCAAAATAAATATCTATTAGATGATCTCATAGTATGGACAATAAATATGAGATTTAATATCCTGGAATGTTCAAGGTGAATTTACAAAATTTTAGAAGCAAATTTGAGTGAATTTGGAGCTATAAAACAAAAGCTAGAAAAGAAATAGTAAACATAGATATTCATAAAAGGAAAATAAAATAAAAAACCTAATCCTACCTAGCAAGCCGGCCAGCTGAAGCAGCCCAGGCGCTCAGCCCACCTAACCCTCCCTAAGCTACGCTTGCTCACCCACTCGCGCAACAACTAGCTAGCGAATGCAGCCCACCAGCGGCCCATCCTGTGCAGCCGTCGCAGCCCATCTCCCCTTCTCCCTCACTGACAGGTAGACCCCGCCCGTCATCTTCCTCCTCCTATCGTGGACGGGAAGAACTTCCAACCGAGGCAAATCCCGAACGCGATCCTGCAAAATCCGATGGATTTGTTCGAATCCCTATCCATCCACCACGGAACTAGCCCCATATAACCCCCTCCCTTGCCTCGTACTATTTTTTTTATGCAAAGAATCAAACCCTAGCCTCCACCGTCGAGCTCGTCGGAGGAGCTCAAGATCGATCTTGAACTGCAAGGTTCTCGTCACCCCACGCCTTCCCTTTTCTGTCCATCATCTTCGCCTTGCACTCCCACGTCGCCTCACCCTATTTACCCTCTCACAGGTTCACTGCAGCACGCGCACGTCGCCACCGGAAAACATAGCATAGTGGCAATCAGCTTGTCCCTCATAGAGTAGCAATATAGATGCACAAGACACCTGCAAAGTTCACAAGGGTGACTAGAAATAAGTAGCACAATAGCAAGTAATAACATAATATGCATCAATTAATAAGCCTTGAAACACTGCACACAGAATGACAACTATGCTCTCTTAATGGTGCCTAAAGGTAGAAGGTAGAGACTCAATAGTGGTGGAATAAAGGCCTTTTTGTAAAGGAAGAAGTGATTACAAGTTTCAAAAAGATCTTCCAAAAATTATGGTACTTGTTAGCTTTCAGCCCTCATTCCCCCCTATCATAAGCATCTTGAAGTGGTTAAGGTTAAAGTGGCAAAGCTGGAGTATATGCTTGACGAAGTATAAGTTGGAAATCTCATGCCCCTTGAATACGAGGTCCACACCTCATGCATACTCAATTTTGGGTCCAGGTAAGTTCTTGTCACTGTAAGTATTTGCATATCATTGAGAATCGCCAATGGGGTACCCCTTGCACATGGTACAGGAGCTTTCCCATAACCAAAATGACAAGACAAGCAGTCAATGAGCATCTCAGCAATCTTCTTATTTACCATGGGAATATGGTGCTTTTTTCTCTCTTTCCTCTTTTCTCAATGAGTCTCTTTTTTATAAGAAGAATGCTCCATAGATGTCACTATGGTGATGCTGCAAGTTTCCACCATGATTAGGCATGGCTTAGGCTAGCGGCCCAGACGTTTCTCTAACACAGGATACAAACTCCATGGACTTACAAGTTCCCTCTTTATTTCACACCGGTGACATCCATAGACAAAAGAACATGATATCAACTGAGTACAACAAGGTACAAGTGCAATGTTGAAAACGTTCCCCGTGACAGCACGGTTCTGCTAATTCCAACTTATAAGTACAAGCATATACAACAAAGTTGTCACGATGGTTCAAGTTTATTAGGGGCAAATAATAAAGTGTGCCATCAAGTTCGTGAGGTCTTTAATCACTAAGTTTTAACATAACAATATAGTTTTTAATTGGAAGATAGTTGAAAACAAGAATATACTTGGAATGGTGTAACACACCATATATAGGAATTTATAGTGGACACTTTGGAATAACTTGGTTTCTTGCGAGTTGGAGGCATGAGTAGAACTTACTCATACAAGTGGAGGCTAGCAAAAGACTGGGAGCAACCAACTAAGAGAGCAATAATGGCCAAAATCATGTAATGCAACAAAGCATACTAATCAAAGCAAAGAGTGGTATTACAAGTCAAGGACTAAATGATCATAGAGGCTAATGGTGACTTGTCATAGTCATAACATGGTGTGAGCATGTCCCAAGTCAACCCAAGCAAAGCATCAAAGGAGAATACCACAATACCATGCTTTTGCATGCTAAAACAACGCATAATTTATTCAAGGCACACTAAGCAATCCCAATTGTTTGGAACAAGACATGCTACAGCAATAATCACTAAGCATAATGCTAAAACAACACCTAGCATATCATGCTACAGTCTAAGTCACAGTCAATGCAAGCTCCTGTTACACTTCAAGCAAGATCTTACTACTCCTTTCCAACACCAAGCAAACTTATTTGCAAAGCGAGAACAGGGTTCCAAACTACTTTATTCAAACAAAATAAACAACCTAAGCAAAGCAAATGAAAACTAAGACGCTCCAAGAACAACACAACTGTGCATGAAACAATAAAAACGAAGTGTCTAGACAAACCTAAGCTTTTTATTGATGAAGAAGGGGATGCCTTGGGCATCCCCAAGCTTTGACGCTTGTACCTCTTGGATATTTCTTGGGGTGACACCATGGTGGCATCCCCAAGCTTGAGATTTTTTCCATTCTTCATCTCATTGCATCATTCTCTCTCTACACCTGGAATTTTTTCCTTCATACAAAACTTCACACAATCTTCATTAGCAACATTAGTGTATTCAAAAGATATTAGACAACTGGCAAAGCTTTGGAACAACAAGGCTTTTCACTAAAAACACAAGCTACTGTAGTAACTCCTTCAAAAATCTCAATTTACCTAAAGAGAACTCAAAAAGGAATCAATAAGAAGCAAATGCAAATAATGGCAGAAATCTGTCAAAACAGACCAGCAGATAGAAACCGATTTTTTAGAAAATCTTATGTTGCTCAAATAAAAAAGTGTTGAACTAACGAAAGTTATCTAACATACTGGGGGATTTATTTGTAAATTTTCAGCTCAATCCGAGTTACAGAGCCTCCTCACAATTTTTTTGGTGGAGGACAAAAATCTGTTTCGGGACAGCAACTCCCCAAATCTTACTTCCCTCTCATTAGAGGTCATTCTTGGCACAAAAAGCAAACAAAAAGGATAAGGAGAGGTCATTATAGAAGTAATAACTTCCAAGACTCAAGTAAACTCTTGGGTTATCTCCCAACAAGTATTTTTATTTAACACCTTTAAGTTAGGCACAAGAAGCAAGAAGAATCAAGTATTTTCAAATGAAGAAGCATTAACATCCAATCTTGCTTTCAAAGGAGGAGCAAAAAGCAACTTCTATCTCCTCATAGGGAAGTGTTCAATATCTTTCTTGAATGGAAAATGATATTTAATGGTGTCTTCTTTCATATCAATGATAGCACCAATTGTTCTAAGAAAAGGTCTTCCCAAAGTAATAGGACAAGAAGCATTGTATTCAACATATAAAACATAGAAATCCATAGGGAGATAAGCATTATTAACCATGATGAAAACTGTAAGGTCCCCAACCTTTAATAAGATTGAGTCCCCTGTGTTTACAATGCTAGTCCCTGGATCAATAGCTAGCATCCACAGTTTAGATGTAATATCAAGAAACAAAGGTCATAATACAACTTTATAACCAGGAATAAAATAGTTTTATTACATCAAACTTAGCTCATTGGCTAATTACATTACATTGCAGCGGAATAACTATAGTCATGGGTCCTTCATCTTCAAAGTGCCACAGGCAGATGTTGGTTGTAGACTTTGTAATCCTAATCAATCAATCTTCACTAAAACAATCAAACCTGCAACATAATAAGTTACAGCCACAAGGGTCAATACATTTGAATTGTATTGGCAAGTTTCACTTTTATGAATAATATGGGTGGATCCTATCAATACATGCAAATTTGGCTAAGTGGAGTTTCAGGCTCATTTGCATAAAGCAATATTTTATCCTATCTTTTCAAAAATGGTTTTTGGTCCTTTGTCCAATCTCCTTTCAAAAATCTCTTGAACTCCTTGGTAAAAACCCAAGTGTTCAAGTCCTTGTCAAAAATCTCTTGAGCACCTTAGTAACTCCAAGTACATCAAGTTTTGTCAAAATCTCTTGAGCTTCTGGGTAACTCCAAGTGCATCAAGTTTTGTCAAAATCTCTTGAGTTCCTTGGTAACTCCAAGTACATCAAGTTTTGTCAAAATCTCTTGAGCTTCTTGGTAACTCCAAGTGCATCAAGTTTTGTCAAAATCTCTTGAGTTCCTTGGTAACTCCATGTGCATCAAGTTTTAAAAGTTTTCTTTTAGAAATTAGAATGTCGAGATCTTCCATAGCTTCAGGCCTTTAGTTGCTCAGTATTGTCCATAACCGGGGACACGGCTAAGTACTTAGATTTTATTATCTTCTGCAGAAGTTGTACACTTTACCCACATGACACAATCTCGTCTTGACGCCACCAGTGGCTGCTGGATAAGTACTCACCAAAATGGAGTACCGGCAGATCGAGAATGTGACGAAGTCTTTCCAAAAGGTCCTCCCATACACCATTGCTAGCTTGTCTTTAGCCCCCATGAAGCATTCTAGATCCCCATGTCTGGTAACTAAAGACAATGTATGGGTCTTCCTAATGTAATTGACTAAGCCAGAGCCATAATAGCATGTGGTTGCACACGGAAGCCACAATTGGAGAAGCATGTTCAATCTCTAAGTTTCCTAGGTGGGTTTTCTTTTGGAGCACAACACAAAGAGATTGCCATAGAATGGTTCCTTTTGTTGCCACCTTCTCCAAAACTTAAAGTATCCTCCACCTAGGTGGTTCATTGAGTCCTTGTTTTATTATATAAAACAAATCCTTTTCTCAACTTTGTAAAATCTCAACATGTATCTCTTTTCAAAATATAGCATGGCTAAGCATGTACAACTACAAGGTTTTCACTAAGTAATGTAAGGGAATCCTATTAGGATTTAGCATAGCATAAGTATAAAATTGTTTTCATGCAGGTTTTCAAAATCCACTAAGTATAATGAAAATAGTAGGACTTTTGTATGATAGTGTAACTTGCCTTTTTGGGTAGGGAATGATGGTTCACTCCTTGATCTTGCTAGTCTCACACTTCTCGAACTTCACTACAAGTCAATCAAGCAAACACAAAATCAACTAACATTCCAAACAAAGTCAAACAAACAATTTCACACTCACAAAGCAATGGAATCTAAGTCATGCATAAGCATGCAAAGGTTGGTTCTATTGTAAGGATGGTCTCCACTAGGCTTCTAAACTTTGTAAGTTCCAAATTGGTCATTTACCAAAATGGCAAAGTCATTGGTTAGAGGGTTTTGCTCAAAAACTATTTTTAAATCCATCCATCATTTTATGTGGTGGAAAATAATTCTATCAAGGCAAAACTTTATGTTTTTCACCAAATGAGTTGCTATTGCAAATTTTGGTGTTTTGAGTCAGTAGGTTTGGTCCAAAGCATTTTTCCAAGGTTTTCTTTATAAAAGCATTTTCATAAACAAAACAATGGTTCTTAATTAGCTAGAAATGGACTAAACTAATTAATCCATTCTAAACTTTTCCAAAATCATTTTTAACTCCATGGGTTGGTTCCTAGGGTCAGCAAGGTCACAACAAACCATTTTGCAAAGGTTTTAACCTAAAAATCATTTTTAAATGATTTTTCTAATCTAAACAAGCAATCAAAAGTTTCTGCAAAGTTAAACAAGCTAACAGTTACTATATGCTAAACTAAGGGCAGGGTTGGTTAGAGCTTGTCTTGCTGATTCCAACGACATCAAATTTGTAAAATTTGGACGTGTGGATCAAAAGATACATGGGTTTGAAGTTTGCAAGAAATTCTGTTTTCAAATTCTGTTTTAAACCTATCAGGTGACATGCAGCGTAATTCTATTCGTCGGTACCGCTTCGCCAGGATCGAGCTACGTGGGCCGCTGGATCTAAAGGGGTAGGTGTGGCTCAGATCAACGCGTACCGGTTCGTTTAGTCAATCTATCGCGTTCGTCAGATCGAAATCCTACGGTCGCCAGCATGCTTGCCAAGGATCGGCGGCGCTGCGTGGCGGCAGACGGCGGCGGCGCTCTGGCGGTGGAGTTCCGGCTAACACAGGAAGCAAGAGAGAGGGAGGAGTGGCTCACAGTGATCGCCGAGGAACGCTGGTGCTCAATGTGGTCGTTTCTGTCGGAGGGGCGCTCTGGGTGGACGGCAATCGCTCGCCGGAGACGAGACAGACGGTGGTTTGCTCTGGTTGAGGTCGAGGACAACGCTGCAGATCACCCGGAGGCGAACAGAGGGCAAGGTTAGTTACGCAAGGTCAGTGCGGTGACGCGTGCGTGAAAGAGAAGGCGCGGGGCAGTCGGAATCTACCTGTGGGGCTCGCCGGAGTTGAAGACAGACGGTGGTGCTCACTGTCGACGACGGAGGCGAGGTTCTGGTGCACCCGCGGGCGAGCTGAGGCTGCTGAGCGGTGCGACAGAGAGTGGTGAAGCTGCCAGCGTACTCAGGGAGGCTCGGGGCGGTGAGGTTTCGTCGGAATCGTCACCGGACCACGTCGGAGCAGAGGGTGCTCGGGGAGAAATTGGAGGCGGTCTGGGGCGTGCGAGCGCGAGGTGTCAGAGGGGAACGAGAGAGGAATCACTGGCGTTTAAAGGGGCAGGGTTATTGCGAGGAATCAACGCGGCGTTATGGCGAATTAAGCCGGAGAATCAACGGCAGAACAAGGAAGAACGGGTCACTGCGGTGAGGACGAAGAACAGTAGAGGGTAGGGTCCGCTTGGCAGTGGAGGAAAGGGAGTGGGGGTTGGGTCCACCAGTCATACTCTGTGCGGGTAAGAGTCTGGGTGCGAAACGTTTTTGCTGAGGGAAAGAAAGGTGGGCTGGAGTTGGGCCTATTGGGCTGAGTCTGTTGCACTATTTTTTTTTCTGTCTGCTCTCTTTTTCTTTTTCTAATCTATTTTCTGTTTTAAATTTTCAACAATTAATCAAACAATTCAATCAAGGTTCAAACATTCAAACATGCACTCAACTTTTCATTTGAATTTGGTTCTGTTTAGAAACATAATCTAAATCCAAAATGAAATAATATTTTTATTTAGTTTAGGATCCATTTAATAATTAAATAAAATGGATCTTTAGTTGTTTAATAGTGTTTGATTTATTTAATAAAATTTCCATTTGAAATCCAATTATTTTCAAAACCAAACCAGATGGTTTTATTTGAAAAATAAAAGAATACTTGGAAACTTATTTAAATAAATAAATAAGTTTTGGTGTTTAATTAAAATGGGAAAGCCTTTACTTAAATAAAATTGGATAATTAAATCCTTTATTTTATTTAAATAATCCTTTACTCATTTTAATCAAAGCAAAACCTTTTAATAAAAGATTTCAAAGTAGTAATAAAATACTTGGTGTTCATTTAAAATGGGAAAAGCCTTTACTTAAATAAAATTGGATATTTAAATCCTTTATTTTATTTAAATAAACCTTTACTCATTTTATCAAAACAAAATATTTTATTTCAAAAGTTTGGCCAAAATTAATTTGGCTTATCTTTTCATTTGAAACCAAAGTCTTTTATTAAAAGATCTAAATCAGTGTTTCCAAAACAATTTATTTTCCTTTGATAAATGTTTATCTTTATAAATCCCTTTAGGATTATTTGCTCACCAAAGGGTATGGGTTTTTGGTAAGGGCTTTAAAGGCTTTGGAAATTCAATTTCCTTATCTTATTATACTCCTAAGAGTTTGTTGATGGTTCCAAACTAAGTGAAACCAATCTCTAAGGTCTTTCTTGATCCTTTGTGAAAATTTGTTGATCAATTTTGGTATGGATCAAATCCATAGATTTGGAGATACTTTGGAAAATGATTTCCTTCCATTAGGGTTAGGGATTTGGATTTATTTTCCAAGTGTTCAAATTTCCAGATACATTCATTGAGGAATGCATTTCCCTTGATTTGGATTTTTGTTGAATTCAAACTTTAGCCAAAGTTTGTTCAAGATGGGATTTTAAGTTTCCTTTTAGAAACAAAAGTTTCTTTTCACCCTGATTTTCAACAAAAGTTTATTTTGTTTATTTATTTTTCACATTACAAGATTTGGAAAATCTTGGGATGTGACAAAAACATCATTAATACTTCCCATGAGTTTCTTCTTAGCATTATCATTGAGTGGGACATCTAAATAACAATCTTCCAAATGTGGTAAATCAAGCATTTCATAAATCTTCCTAGGCATAATAGAGACACTAGAACCAAGATCACATGAAGCTTTGAGATCAAAGTCATTCACTTGCATATTAATAATGGGTTCCCAACTATCTTCTACTTTCCTAGGAATAGAAGCTTTGTGTTTTAGCTTCTCTTCCTTAATTTTCACAAGAGCATCTGTAATGTGTTTGGTAAAGGCAAGATGCATATCACTAGCATCAGGACTTCTAGCAAGCTTTTGCAAGAACATAATCACTACAGAAATATTGCAACCATCAATATCAAAGTCAAACTTAGCATCACTAGTGGTAGGCATAGTAGGAGTAATAATAGGGACTACTTGTGGTTTAGTGGTGATAGTGCACACACTATTGTTTCTATTAATTTCAGCTTCCCTTTCCCACTTAGCATGAAGTTGAGCTAACATCCTAACACTTTCATCAATAGTAACTTGTATGGCATGAGCAGTAGCAAAGGTGTTTTCCATAGTTTTAGGTTTAGCAGCCATTTTATTAACCAAGGAAGTTTGAGCTTCAGACAAAGAGGATATATTTTTCCCAGCACTCAAATTTTTTGACTGTAAACTAGGAATTTCTCTATTCAGATTCTCAAGATGAAGACTAATGTTTTTCAAGATAATAGATTGTTCCTACATAGTTTTAGTGAAAATCTTGTTTTTCTCATATTGCATTTGCATAAATTTTTTAGTGGATATCTCAACTTCTAGAATCCTCTCTTCACTAGGCATTCCAGATCTATCCTGATAAGCATTTCCACTAGGAGGATAAGACCTACAATTGTTGTTGCTACCAAAATTATTCCTATAGGCATTGTTGTTGAAATTGTTGTTTCTAATGAAGTTCACATCAACTTGCTCTTCTTGAGCAACCAAACAGGCTAAGGGCACACTATTAGGATCTAGAGGAGTTTTCCCATTAACAAGCATAGCCATAATAACATCAATCTTTTCACTCAAAGAGGAGGTTTCCTCAACAGAATTTACCTTCTTACCATGTGGAGCTCTCTCAACATGCCATTCAGAGTAGTTAACCATCATATTATGAAGGAGCCTTGTTTCAGCACCCAATGTGAGGCCCATAAAAGTACCTCCAGCAGCAGAATCCAACAGGTTTCTTGAGGAGAAGTTCAAACCTGCATAAAAAATCTGGATAATCATCCAAGCAGTGAGTCCATGAGTAGGGAAATTTTTAACCAAAGATTTCATTCTTTCCCAAGCAGGAGCAACATATTCACTATCAAGCTGTTTCAATTTCATAATGTCACTTCTCATAGATATAATCTTAGCAGGAGGATAGTACTTTCCAATAAAAGCATCTTTGCACTTAGTCCAAGAATCAATACTATTTTTAGGCAAAGAAAGCAACCATTCTTTAGCTTTTCCCCTCAAGGAGAAAGGAAAAAGCTTGAGCTTAATAATATCTGCATCTACATCCTTATACTTTTGCATCTCACAAAGTTCAACAAAGCTATTAAGATGGGCAGCAGGATCATCAGAACCAGCACCAGAAAGTTGCTCTCTCATCATAAGATTCAACAAATCAGGCTTAATTTCATAAAAGGTAGCATCAGGAGCAGGTGGATCAATAGGAGTGCTTAGGAAATCATTATTATTGGTGCTAGTGAAGTCACACAACTTGGTGTTCTCAGCAGAGTTCATTTTGGCAAAGGTGGGCAAGCCAAAAATAGCAGCAGCAGCTAGAGCAGGAACTAATTTTTTGTGTTTTTGAATAAACCAAGCAAACCAAACTAGACTATTTTTTTTGGGTTTTTTGAAAAGAGGCAAGCAAAACCAAAAAAAAGAAACAAAAGAAAGAAAGCAAACTAAAAACAAAGTAAATAGAAAGGAAGTGAAGGACTCCTCTAGTGAAGACGTCCTTGGCCTCCCCGGCAACAGCGCCAGAAAACTTGTTGGTGACTCCTTGATGGTGCCAGAGAACTTGACGGTGGTGGAGCACTTCGTTGGAAACCCCAAGAGCAAGGTGTGATGAGCACAACAACAAGTCTTCCCTCAGTAGAGACCGAGGTTATCGAACCAGAAGGAGGAAGGAAACATCACACAGGTGTTGCAAGCAACGCAGAGACCTGCACAACACAAACTCAAGACTTTGCCCCAACGAATCAGTGAGGTTGTCAAGCTCACCGGTTTGCTGTAACAAAGGATTAAACGTATGGTGTGGAAGGTAATGGTTTGCAGCAAGTAAACAAGTAACAATGGAATATGTATCAATGGTAAAGATTGGACCGGGGTCCATAGTTCACTAGAGTGCTCTCCTTAAATAAACAACATGGCATGAAGGGTAAACAAATTACAGTAGGGAAATTGACAGGAACTGAGCAAGGCATAACAATGCAATTACTAGTCAGAAAGATCCTATGAGGTTGATTGGACAATACAATAATATACATAGACCGCCATACAACTGCATCTATGACTAGAAGTCTACCTTTAGGTTATCATCCGAACCCCCTTCAGTATTAAGTTGCAAGCAACAGACAACTGCTTTAAGCAAATTGTGTAAGGTAAAGAGTCCACATGTTCCATGAACAAGAGACCATTGTTTTCTACCTAGTAGCAACAATACATCTACAACCGAAGAGATTTCTGTCACTTCCCTTGGAAACTAGAGGCATGAACCCACTATCGAGCATAAATACCCCCTCTTGGAGTCACTAGCAACTACTTGGCCAAGATAGCTACTAACAACGGAGAGCATGCAAGATCACAAACAACACAGACATGATAGAATCATGAAGACAAAACCATTAATCAAACCAACATAATAATCTCAATATCCATCGGATCCCCGCAAACACAACATGCATGATTACAAATAGATTAGATCTTGATCATGAACGGAGCTCACAACATCTATACATGAAAGCACAAAGGAGGAGATACAACGATCTAGCTACTACATGGACCCATAGTCCAAGGTGGAACTACTCACGCATCATACCGGAGAGAAGGCCTCCGGGATGATCTCCCCTCCGGCAGGGTGCCGGGAAGAACTTCAGATCCCCCGATCTAGGGACGATGGTGGCGGCGGCTACAGATGGTTTCGTGGATTTATTATCGGGTACTCAGGGTTTCTGCATCGGGGGCTTCTTATAGGCGAAGGGGGAGACCGAGGAGGCGGCCAGGGCCACCAAACCCTAGCCAGGCACGGGGTGGGGCCCACCCGCGCCTGGGGTGGGTCTGTCCCCCCTGGCTGGCCTCCCGGGCTCTCCTCTGGACTTCTTCTTCCCCACAGAAAGTATTTGACTTTTTCCTTTTTCCCGTCCAATTCCGAGAATATTTCTTTACTAACTTTTCTGAAACAAAAAACAGCAGAAAATAGGCATCTGGCACTGTTGCAACTTGTTAATAGGTTAGTACCAGAAAACATGTAAAAAACACCTCAAAGTGTGGACAAGTAAAGCAAAGTAGATACTAAACAAGCATGGAGCATCAAAAATTATAGATACATTTCCAACGTATCAGGCACACCTGTTGCACGGCATACTGCAACTTCGGATGTGTCAGCGTCAAATACTGCAGGGCACCCATGATGGAGCGGTAGAACGGCGCGTCGGAGGCCAGTGACCCATCGCTGGCCTTGAGCTTGGCCTTCGTGTCGATAGGTGTGGGCGCGGGGTGGTAGTCAAGCACCCCTGCGCGCTCAAGAATCTCATGGGCGTACTTCCGCTGATGAAGAAAGAACCCATCCGCGCGCCGGACAACCTCAATGCCGAGGAAGTAGTGGAGCGGGCCGAGGTCCTTCATGGTGAACTCAGCGCAAAGGCGGTCGATGAGCTATCGAAGGAGACCATCACTGCATGCCGTCAGGATGATGTCGTCGACATATAGCAACAGGTAGGTAGTGTCCGTTCCTTGTCGATAGACAAACATCAACGCATCAGAACGCGTGGAGCGGAAGCCGAGCTGATGCAGGAATGCGGCGATGCGCTGGTACCAGGCACGGGGCGCCTGCTTCAGTCAGTACAAGGACTGAGAGAGCAAGCACACATGATCCTGATGGTCGGTGTAGACGAAGCCGATAGGCTGCTGGCAGTACACCTGCTCAAAGAGATGACCATGGAGAAAGGCGTTCGAGACGTCCATCTAGTGCACCGGCCACGCGCGAGAGGCAGCGAGGTGCAAAACTGTCACATCCCAAAATTCTACTAATTTTGGAATGTGAAATAAATAAAATAAGCTTGATTGATTGTTTGACTTTGTTGAAAATTCTCAAAGAACAAATTTTTTTTGAATTAAAAATCATCTCAACCTTGAATTCAAAACCTTATATTTTTTGTTATGACCTAAGTAGCCATATAGGCAAAAGGGCATGGATTGATTCTTGATTGTAGAATTGGTGTGCTAGATTTCAAAATTCAAAATCATGTTGCATGCATAAGCACCATTGCACTTAAACCCTATGAAAGAATTCTATCATCCAAAAAGGATTATCAGTTACCCTAAATGAGATTTCCTAATTCCTAAGTACAACATGTCCTATAGGACAAAATAAATATCTATTAGATGATCTCATAGTATGGATAATAAATATGACATTTACCTGCAATGTTCAAGATGAATTTACAAAATTTTAGAAACAAATTTGAGTGAATTTGGAGCTATAAAACAAAATCTAGAAAAGAAATACTAAAAATAAATATTCATAAAAGGAAAAGAAAATGAAAAAAAACTAATCCTACCTAGCAAGCCGTCCAGCCGAAGCGGCCTAGGCGCTCAGCCCACCTAACCCTCCCTAAGCTACGCTTGATCACCCACGCGCGCAGCAGCTAGCTAGCGAATGCAGCCAGCCAGCGGCCCATCCTGTGGAGCTGTCGCAGACCATCTCCCCCTCTCCCTCACTGACAGGTAGACCCCGCCCATCATCTTCCTCCTCCTGTCATGGACAGGAAGAACTTCCAACCGAGGCAAATCCCGATCGCGATCCCGCAAAATCCGAGGGATTTGTTCGAATCCCTATCCATCCGCCACAGAACTAGCCCCATATAACCCCCTCCCTCGCCTCATACTAATTTTTTTCTCCAAAGAATCAAACCCTAGCCGCCACCGTCGAGCTCGTCGGAAGAGCTCAAGATCAATCTTGAACTGCAAGGTTCTCGTCACCCCGCGCCTTCCCTTTTCTATCCATCATCTTCGCCTTGCACTCCCACGTCGCCTCACCCTATTTCCCCTTTCACAGGTTCACTGCAGCATGCGCGCGTCGCCGCCGGAGCTCCACAGCCACCCTCCGTCTCCAGCCTCACCCCGTCGTCATTCCAGGAAAGGAACGGAGAGTCCAAGGCCACCAGGGTGTTCCCCAAGTTGCGCAAACCCCAGTCCACATCTCCACTGCCGCCGGCGAGCACTAGAACACCGTACACCACTACTATCTGAGCCCACGCCCGCCGTATACTTCATCATCACCGGTGAGCACCTCAGGGCTTCCGCCCCGTCCGCTCGATCTAATCTGGATGGCCCAGATTAGCTCCAGACTGTGAAACGGTACCAGCCAGACATGCACTGCCATGTCTATGTCCACGTCGTCACCTGGTCAGCCTGCCCGTCAAAGCTGACTCAACCGGCGCCACCAACCAGGTCATGCCACGTCGCCGTGCTTGTCTTCTATTTTCAGAAAATTGTTTAAATAGGCAGGAAACATGTAAACTTGCAAAATACATATAAAAATATTTGTAAGTCCAAAATTTACAAATAATATATTGTTGGATTCAGAAAAATATGGAGAATGTTACTGTGCTGATACATCCAACTTTTACCGAATATATTTACTGCAGTAATTTAAATGATTTAATGTCCAAATTGGAGTAAATAAATCATAGTAAATTACTTATAGATCATAAAAATACAAATAATATGTCTATGGAATCCCTATTTCATGTAGAAGACATATTTGGAATTAAATATAATTTTTTCGAAGGAAATAATTTAAATGAATTAAACCCTTCTAACTAGTGTTTAAATCTCATAAAATTATCTAAAACTCCAAAATTAGTGAAACCAATTGCTAATGGTTTGTTTATAAACTATCCATCCATATAAATTGCATGCCAAATTTTTTGGTACTGTTAAAGTAGAAAAACATGCAGAAATTTATAAACCCATTGTAATAGTGTTTTAATCATAAGAAAAGATCTATAACTCCTTTTTAAGTGATTCAAATTGCTACTGTCTCTAAATTGCACTATAACTCCTCTTTAAGTGATTCAAATTGCTACTGTCTCTAAATTGCATTACCTATGCAGTAGCATTTAACTCACAATTTAATACAACAAAAACATTAGTAGTTGAATTAAAGTGACATAAACCATATTAAATCGATATAACTTTAGTAATAAAAGCTTTAGTGCATTAAATAACTTTCCACATACATCATGTATTCTAATAATGTTCAGAATATTAAATGCAACTATTGGGACTCATTAAATCGTCATGCATGTATTTGTTCAGCATTGTTTTATTGTATTGTTGCATTGTTGCAATGTTTTGAATGGTGTGCTTGTTGTGCCTTTGTTTTTGAACGATAGATTACGAGGAGTGCAACTACTATGATTGCAAGTATTGTGAATGAGGCCATTATAATTGTGAGGATTATCTAAACAACTATATCTACATCAAAGGCAAGTGGTGCTATCTTGGTCATAAATGTCCTACTGTTTTCCTATGCATTATAGATGTTTTCGTCGCTACATGTGTAGGAATTACTATGCTATGCTATATCCTATATATTGTGGTAGGGAAATCCTTTGTAGTTGAGCTTCCGTATGGTAGATGTGCTTAGAATTGCTGTAGATACAAGGAAGGGATCATGTTTTGGTAAAGTAAAGGTTTTGTTCTACTAAAACAACATAATGTTAATGAACTACCTGGGCGGAGTGGCTGGATTAGTCACCAGAGTGTGAATACTGGTGGGGAATGCCCCTAGGGCTTTGAGAAGGATTAGTTGTCTTTATTCCTGTAGCTTACGTGTGCAACCATGTGCTAGTAAGAAATGGGTGGCTGGTTGGACTCAGTAGGTCGTGGTGACCCGAACCAAGCGTAGCCAGAGATGTAGTGAATGGAAGTGCGCAGTGGGATTTGGGGATCTACTTCCCGAACGGTCTCTTCTCGAACTTCTCCCTATCGTCACACAATATGCATGTGGTGGTATGAGCCGGGTTGTCCAAGTCACATGGGTAAAGTGTACTAACCCCTGCAGGGTGCATGATCTAAGTGCTTAGCCGTGTCCCCGGTTACGGACAAATGAGTTGCTTGATATTGATACTATGACATATTCTCGCTCATCCTTATTTCTTGATTTCTAAAACTTGATGGGTGAACTTAATGGGTTGTTGTGAATCAAATTGGTTTAATAAAGTAGGAGAAAGTGTTTTGAAAATGCAAGCTAGCCACAGATCCACCAGCCAAATAAGCATGTAGTTGATAGAGATGTTGTTAACCACTTTAGCCTACTTTCTATACATTCAATGTATTGACCATTCGTGGCTGCAACGTTTCATGTTGCAGGTTATATCGTATCTGAGTGATCGTTCATAGGTCACGAGACTCCACTAAACAATTGTTCGCCTGTGGCACATTTGAAGGATGGAGATCTACCTTGTATTCGTTTTCCGCGGTGTACTTGAATAAATAATGTAAATTCTGGATCATATTCGTTGTATTTATGATGCACAATTATATTTGGTATCATTTTGTACTGTGTGTGCCAATGAACCGATCCAGGGATTGGCACTATACACATAAACTCAGCCTTATCAGGCGAGGATGTTACAAGATGATATCAGAGCTGTGTGTTAACTGTAGAATCGTGACCTTAGAAATGGATTAGCAATAGAAGACCTCTATTAGGAGAACTATCATATTTTCTACTTATTAGAGTTCTTATATTCCTTGTCTATCTTTTCTATAATCTCTTCTTGTTCAAAATTTGTAGCTGTCCATTATTTTGATACCTATATGAGAGTTAGCTAAGTAAAAGAACAAATAATATGACATGAATAAAAACTTCGCTAAGTTTGAGAAGACCTAGATCACCATATTTTACCTATTTAGGAGATCATCACTATCGTGTTAGCATATTAATCTTACCAACTGATGAGGTATGACAATATAGATCGCTTGCTTGTTTGTATTGAACCATATTGTGCGATGTCTTGTTTAGGATATGTTATTTGGAAACTCTAAAGTTGCTGGGGTTTTCGTGTGGTTTTAAAATCATTTTAATAGTGTAATTTGATTGAAATTCGTGAGATTACTGCTGTAGTTTTCTGCCTGACCTGTTGTACCGCACGATTTTTCATATTTTATTGGTAACTCAGAAAAATCTGAAAAATAGGATCTGGAGCGTAATTACCTGTAGTACATGCACAAAAATTGGCTAAAATTCCTGACGAGTTTAAGTCGGTCAGAAAAATTCGTGAAGTCTGCTGTACCATTTTGACATATTTTTTTATTGCTTATATGTTGCTATGTTTTACTCTAATATTGTTCCCAATGCTTTCAAACTATTTTGTGGTTATATACTACTAAGTTTAAACCCCTGTATTATTGTTATGCAACTGTTTGCATATATGTTCATTTCTTATGATTGTTTGCTTGTTGCAATATTGATTCCTTCATATAGTTATGGGTAGGATTACTTCCTTAGTAGTTTCTTTTCTCTACAATCTATTCTTTCCTATCGTAAACCTTGGAGATAGAATGTTGTGTTGAATACATGGAGAAGGATTAAGTGGACAGTTTTACCTCATAATGCATCGACAAAGGAGAATAGTTCATGTAATGTAACAGAAGGATGTGGAAGTACGAAGTGTTGCAATGATGTTATGTAGTAGATTACGCAACCTAAAAGTTGAAGTATCGATAGTTTAGTTTTAGTAGTATCTTTGTTGATTGAATACATGGGAGTCTACATCGAGCATTAGTTCGTGCCCATAGAAACCTTCTTCAAGGCAAGTGAGGATGCCCGAGTGATAGAAAAACGTGATTCACCTATCCTCATACAGGGTCATAATTTGGGTGCAGGATGGATTGATCACCATTCCTACTACTCTTGTTATTCGCTCTTGTACTGTTGTCTTTGCGAATCTTTAGTGCCTTTCAACCATAGCAGAGAGCCGACATTGAGCCTAAACCTTAGAATGGTATTAATTTTCACCTTTGTAGAAGCATTCAATGCTAAGCGTACGAATGTATGGTAAGGATGAATCTCAACCATTATTAATGGGCATCGTGAAGCAAACGTTCCCTATTTTTCCCACCATGAGAGTTTCGCTAGTCCAAGTAGTGCTTTCTGAGAAACTATCAATCATGGAGTTCAGAATATAGAAGATACATTGTGCCAATAAATTTCTAGAGGAGAATCATTCTGAGCCAAGTGAACCCTTGAGAAGTAATCTAGTCACTTTTCTTTTAAGGGTGGTAGCGCCCTAATGGATCCCAAACCTTTCTTTCTTTCTATCCTCCCCAAATCTTGGGACGAGATTTCTTTTAAGGGTGATAGTCTGTCATATCCCAAAATTCTCCTAATTTTAGAATATAAAATAAATAAAATAAGCTTGATTGATTGTCTGACTTTGTTAAAAATTCTCAAAGAACATAAATTTTTTGAATTGAAAATCATCTCAACCTTGAATTCAAAACCTTATATTCTTTTGTTATGACCTAAGTAGCCATATAGGTAAAAGGGCATGGATTGATTCTAGATTGTAGAATTGATGTGCTAGATTTCAAAATTCAAAATCATGTTGCATGCATAAGCACCATTGCACTTAAACCCTAAGAAAGAATTCTATCATCCAAAAAGGATTATCCAATACCCTAAATGATATTTCCTAATTCCTAAGTAAAACATGTCCTATAGGCCAAAATAAATATTTATTAGATGATCTCATAGTATGGACAATAAATATGACATTTAATATCCTGCAATGTTCAAGGTGAATTTACAAAATTTTAGAAACAAATTTGAGTGAATTTGGTGCTATAAAACAAAAGGTAGAAAAGAAGTACTAAACATAAATATTCATAAAAGGAAAATAAAATGAAAAAAAAACCTAATCCTACCTAGCAAGCCGGCTAGCCGAAGCGGCCCAGGCGCTCAGCCCACCTAACCCTCCCTAAGCTACGCTTGCTCACCCGCGCGCGCAGCATCTAGCTAGAGAATGCATCCCGCCAGCGGCCCATCCTGTGCAGCCGCCGCAGCCCATCTCCCCCTCTCCCTCACTGACAGGTAAACCCCGCCCGTCATCTTCCTCCCCCTGTCGTGGACGGGAAGAACTTCCAACCGAGGCAAATCCCGATCGCGATCCTGCAAAATCCGATGGATTTGTTCGAATCCCTATCCATCCGCCACGGAACTAGCCCCATATAACCCCTCCCTCGCCTCGTACTAATTTTTTTCTGCAAAGAATCAAACCCTAGCCGCCACCATCGAGCTCGTCGGAGTAGCTCAAGATCGATCTTGAACTGCAAGGTTCTTGTCACCCCGTGCCTTCCCTTTTTTGTCCATCATCTTCGCCTTGCACTCCCACGTCGCCTCACCCTATTTCCCCTCTCACAGGTTCACTGCAGCACGCGCGCATCGCCGCCGAAGCTCCACAGCCACCCTCCGTCTCCAGCCTCGCCCCGTTGTCATTCTAGGAAAGGAACGGAGAGTCCAAGGCCACCAGGGTGTTCCCCAAGTTGCGCAGACCCCAGTCCACATCTTCACCGCCGCCGGCAAGCACCGGAACACCGTACACCACTACCATCTGAGCCCACGCCGCCGTATACTTCATCATCACCGGTGAGCACCTCAGGGCTTCCGCCCCGTCCGCTCGATTTGATCTGGATGGCCCTGATTAGCTCCAGACTGTGAAACGGTACCAGCCAGACGTGCACTGTCACGTCTATGTTCACGTCGTCACCTGGTCAGCCTGCCAGTCAACGCTGACTCAGCCGGCGCCACCAACCAGGTCATGCCACGTCGCCGTGTTTGTCTACTATTTTCAGAATATTGTTTAAATAGGCAGAAAAACATGTAAACTTGCAAAATGCATATAAAAATATTTGTAAGTCCAAAGTTTACAAATAATATATCGTTGGATTCAGAAAAATATGCAGAATGTTACTATGCTGATACATCCAAATTTTACAGAATATATTTACTGCAGTAATTTAAATGATTTAATGTCCAAATTGGAGTAAATAAATCATAGTAAATTATTTATAGATCATAAAAATACAAATAATATGTCTATGGAATCCCTATTTCATGTAGAACACATATCCGGAATTAAATATATTTTTTGTCAAGGAAATAATTTAAATGAATTAAACCCTTCTAACTAGTGTTTAAATCACATAAAATTATCTAAAACACCAAAATTAGTGAAACCAATTGCTAATGGTTTGTTTATAAAATATCCATACATATAAATTGCTTGCCAAATTATTTGGTACTGTTAAAGTATAAATACATGCAGAAATCTATAAACCCATTGTAATAGTGTTTTAATCATAAGAAAAGATCTATAACTCCTTTTTAAGTGATTCAAATTGCTACTGTCTCTAAATTGCATTACCTAACCAATAGCATTTAACTCACAATTTAATATGACAGAAACATCAGTAGTTGAATTAAAGTGACATAAACCATATGAAATCGATATAACTTTAGTAATAAATGCTTTAGTGCATTAAATAACTTTCCACATACATCATGTAATCTAATAATGTCCAGAATACTAAATGCAACCATTGTGACTGATTAAATCATCATGCATGCATTTGTTCATCATTGTTTTATTGTATTGTTGCATTGTTGCAATGTTTTGAATGGTGTACTTGTTGTGCCTTTGCTTTTGAACGATAAATTGCGAGGAGTGCAACTACTATGACTGCAAGTATTGTGGTTATTGTGAATGAGTCCATTATAATTGTGAGGATTATCTAAACGACTATATCTACATCAAAGGCAAGTGGTGCTATCTTGGTCATAAATGTCCTACTGTTTTCCTATGCATTATAGATGTTTTCTTCGCTACATGTGTAGGAATTACTGTGCTATGCTATATCCTATATATTGTGGTAGGGAAATCTTTTGTAGTTGAGCTCCTGTATGGTAGATGTGCTTAGCATTGCTATAGATATGAGGAAGGGATCATGTTTTGGTAAAGTAAAGGTTTTGTTCTACTAAAACAACATAATGTTAATGAACTACCTGGGCGAAGTGGCTGGATTAGTCACCAGAGTGTGAATACTGGTGGGGAATGCCGTCCAGGGCTTTGAGAAGGATTAGTTGTCTTTATTCCTGTAGCTTACGTGTGCAACCATATGCCAGTAAGAAATTGGTGGCTGGTTGGACTTAGTAGGTCGTGGTGACCCGAACCCAGCGTAGCCAGAGATGTAGTGAATGGTAGGTTGGGACCGGTGCGCAGTGGGGTTTGGGGATCTACTTCCCGAAAGGTCTCTTCTCGGACTTCTCCCTATCGTCACACAATATGCGTGTGGTGGTATGAGCCGGGTTGTCCAAGACACATGGGTAAAGTGTACTAACCCCTGTAGGGTGTATGATCTAAGTGCTTAGCCATGTCCCCGGTTACAGACAAATGAGCTGCTTGATATTGATACTATGACATATTCTCGCTCATCCTTATTTCTTGATTTCTAAAACTTGATGGGTGAACTTAATGGGTTGTTGTGAATCAAATTGGTTTAATAAAGTAGGACAAAGTGTTTTGAAAAATGCAAGCTAGCCACAGCTCCACCAGCCAAATAAGCATGTAGTTGATAGAGATGTTGTTAACCACTTTAGCCTACTTGCCATACATTCAATGTATTGACCATTTATGGATGCAATGTTTCATGTTGCAGGTTATATCGTATCTGAGTGATCATTCATAGGTCACGAGACTCCACTCAACAATTGTTCGCCTGTGGCACATTTGAAGGATGGAGATCTACCTTGTATTCGTTTTCTGCTGTGTACTTGAATAAATAATGTAAATTCTGGATCATATTCGTTGTATTTATGATGCACAGTTATATTTGGTATCATTTTGTACTATGTGTGCCAATGAACCGATCCAAGGATTGGCACTATACACATGAACTCAGCCTTATCAGGCGAGGGTGTTACAAGAACGGTGCAGATCGTGCCCAACTTGACAACCGGGGCAAACGTATCCATGAAGTCGACACCGGTGCGTTGGTGAAATCCGCAGACCACCCAACGTGCTTTATAGCGTTCCATCTTTCCATCCGAGCCAAGCTTGTGCTTGAAGACCTACTTGCCGGTGATGACGTTGGCGTGAGGAGGACGGGGGACCAGCTCCCAGGTCCGATTGTGCTGTAGCGCGTCGTACTCCTCCTGCATGGCGGCGTGCCACTGCGGGTCGCGCAAGGCGGCCCTGGCAGAGGTGGTCACCGGCGAGAGCTCAGATGTAGACGCCATGCAGACGTACTGATCGACAGGGTAGTGGGTGGACGGCCGACGCACGCCCGCACGCGCGCGGGTGAGCACACCCGCAGGGGCAACATCGTCCGCCGCTGGGGCAGCAACGGGAGAGGGTGACGATACGGATAACGAGGTGAGCACCGACGGAGCCGACGAGGAGGAGGCCATGCTGGTCTTGGGCGACGCAGACGGCGGGGTCGCGGGCGTCGGTGGATTCACGGCCGCAGGCGGCGTCGCGGGCTCGGGCGAAGGCGGAGCCGCGACAGCCAGCGAGCCAGAAGGCGACACGGGCGCCGAGGAACCAGGCGGGGCAGGCACGGAAGGGGCCGCCACGGTCACTCATCGGCGCGGAGGGCCGGCCGCAGGAGGGCCAGCGGGCACCGGGGTTGTCGTTGATGGAGTCGCCAAAGGTTCCTGCTGAAACGGAAACACCAACTCGTCAAAGTAAACGTGCGGGAGGTGAAGACGCGATGCCAGACCGGGTCGTAGCAGCGGTAGCCCTTGGTGTTGGCTGGGTAGCCAAGAAACACACGAGGGAGAGAGCGCGACATGAGCTTATGCACGGCGGTGGCGGCGGTGCTAGGATAGTAGCGGCAACAGAAGATGCAAAGATCATCGTAGGCGGGTGGCACACCAAAGATAATATGGTGCGGCGTGTATTGCCAACGCACGCGGCAGGTGCAGATGTTGACGAGAAGGGCCACTGGCGAGGGCATCCGGCCAAAACCATGGGGGCATGTAAGCATGGAACAAAAGGGTGCGCACACAGTCGTTGAGAGTACAAAGGATGCATTCAGCACAACCGTTTTGTTGGGAAGTGTAAGGACACGTGAGACAAAAGATGGCGCCATGGGAGGCGAGAAGTGTGCGGATGGTGATGTTGTCGAACTCTTTGCCGTTATCGGTTTGCAAGGCATGGATGGGGCAGCCAAATTGGGTGGAGACGTATGCGAAAAGGCGCTGAGAGTGGCAGGGACTTCGGATTTACGGCATAGAGGAAAAGTCCACACAAAATGCAAGTAATCGTCCAAAATCACAAGATAATAGGTATAACCATAATTACTCGGAACCGGCGAGGCCCAAACATCACTATGAATAAGTTCAAAGGGAAAAGATGCGACTGTGGAGGAAGAATTAAACGGAAGACGAACATGTTTTCCTAGACGACATGCTTCACAAGAATGATCATCCGTTTTATTACAAGTAAAATCAAATCCTTGTAGTATTTGACGAAGAGCGGTGGAGCTAGGATGGCTGAGGCGGGCGTGCCATAGGTAGACACCAGCAGAGAGGGCGAGTGGGCTACTGGCGGTGGTGGAGGACGACCAAACATGGTACAAATCGCCGGGGCTATCACTACGGTGGAGAAGCATTCGAGTGTGACCATCCTTAACAGAAAAACCAGAAGCATCAAATTCCACAGTCACAAAGTTATCACAAGCAAGAGAACAAACAGAAATGAGGTTTTGGATTTAATGAGGGGAAACAATGACATTATTGAGAGAAAGAGGGGTGGAGGTGGAGGGAAAAGAGGCGGAGCCAGTGTGAGTGATAGTAAGAGCATGATCGTTGCCGACGATTGAGCGGGAGGAAGTGGAGGCGGGAGTAGAATTAGAGAGATTATTGGGTGAGTGGCCATGTGCGTGGAGGCGCTGGTGTCCATGAACCAATCGCCGCCACCATCGTACGTGCCTGCCGTGGAGCGGTCTTTAGAGCGGTCAGCAGGGCGGGGTCCCACTAGGCCGTGCTCGGGGGCGTGGCGTAGTAGGCGGGAGGAGCCGGGGGCACGTAGCCGGGCGCGAAGGCATGCTAGGGTACCGCAAAGAGGGCCTGGTGCAAGGCCGGACGCAGCCCCATGGTGCCTGGGTATGGGGCATGTGGCACGGGCATGGTGTAGACGTGGACGACCCCGGTCCAGGGGTTATGGCCGGGATCCATGGCAGCGTGGGGGAGATCTGCTACGGTGGATGGGGATAGGGCCGGTGTCGGTGTCACCGACATTACCACCGCCGTTAACACCACCGTTGAGACGACGACAACGGCGCCCTCCATTGCCACCACCATTGTCGTCGCCGTTGGCGGGAGGTAGGGGCGCGAGTGGCGGGGGTGAGTAGAAGCCCAGAGGCGGGCCCTGGGCGTGAGGTGCAGGGGCCGAGGTGCGAGGCACGGCGGCAGGGCCGCCCTAGGAGAAGCCGACGATGAAGGCGGTGTTGGCCGCCCGAGCCCGGAGGTGCTTGATCCGGCGCTCCTCGAGACGGAGATAGGCCACGACCTGCTCAAAAGTCGGCGTGGTGAGGAGCGTGAGGTTGGAGGCGGTGTTTCTAAGATCCTCGCTGAGGCTGGCCGACAGCGTGGAGAGCATGATCTTGCCATCGATCGGGAACTCCAAGTCGTGAAGCTCGTCGGAGAGGCTCTTGAGACGAAGGCAGTAGTCGTCGAGGGAGAGGTCATTTTGGTGGGTGCCGAAGAACTCCTGTTGGAGGAATGTGACGCGCTGGATGTTGTTGTCGGTGAAGAGGCCGGTGATCTTGGTCCAGACGGTGTGCACGGAGTCACCATCACGGACGACGGTGCGGAAGGTCTCGTTGGAGACGGTCTGGAAAAACCAGCAGATGATGGTCGCGTCGATGCCCAACCAATCGGGGTCGTGCGGCATGGCGAGGAGGTCAATGGTGTCATCGACATGATCAAGGAGATCATACTCGCAGAAGAGAAGGCCGAAGTACATCTTCCATGGGAAGAAATTGGCAGCGATGTGAGAGAGCTTCACCGGCACACGCTCGAGGATGGGAACGTCATGGATGACGGTGACGGAGGGGCCGACGAAGGGGTTGCTGCTCCTGGAGACGGAGGAGTTGAAGGGGTTCTTGGAGGAGGGGGAGTTGAAATCGGCCATGGCGAAGGTAGGTGTAGGGCGGAAGTGGTGGAGTTTGGGAAGGAGGAGGGCCGACGGCGCCTTGGAGGAGAGGGAGGCGGCGTCTAGGGTTTGGAGGGAGGTGGCCGGCGGCGCCCAGGGAGAGGAGGGGCGGCGGCTAGGTTAGGGAGATCGTAGTTAGGCTGGTACCATGAGGAAAGGTATGGGAGAACACACAGCACCAATAGGGCCAGCTGCTCATATATATATTGACAATGTTACAGGTACAACCCTAGAAATACACGAGGACCAATAACTAATACAACACATACCTCAACAGATATAATGGTAAGGATTTTCGCCTAGCCGACTTACAAACCTACTCAATGAGGCCAGGCACCCTGTGAACTTGTAGACATCATTGAGGGTTTACAGCAATTCCATTCTTTTGATGGCCCTGATCTTTGTCGGGTTGGCCTCAATTTCTCGGCTGGATACAAGGAATCCGAGTAATTTTCCAGCTGGGACACCAAAGGTGCATTTTTCTGGGTTAAGTTTTATCCGAAATCTTCTTAAGTTTGCCAATGTTTGACGCAGGTCCTCGATTAGAGTATGACTTTGTTGGGTTTTTATTACCACGTCATTGACATATACTTGAACGTTTTTGTCAATCTGATCTTGCAAGCATTTTTTTGCATGCATGTTTGATATGTTGCACCTGCGTTTCTCAACCCAAACGGCATAGTACAATAGCAATAAGCCCCATATGGGGTGATAAAAGCTGTCTTTATTTGATCACTCGGATTCAGTGGTATCTGGTGGAAACCAGAATACGCATCTACGAACGACAACAACTCACACCCGGCAGTAGAGTCAATGACTTGATCAATACGTGGCAATGGTATGAGCTATGCGGGTTAGTAAGTGCTGGCATAGACATCTGTGCTGCTTAAGCCAGTGCTGCAACCTCCATCATTTGCTGCTTTTCCTGTGCTATTACCTGATACTCGGCTAGCGAAGAGCCGGCTGAGGCACATGCGATAGATTGCTTGTAGTCACCTTCAACTATAATAACTCCACATGGACCTAGAAGCTTCATCTTTAGGTAAGCAATGTGAGGGGTGGCCATAAAATTTGCCATAGCTGGTCTGCCGAGTAACGTATGATATGAGATGACAAGGTCTACCACTTCAAACTCTATGGCCTCAGTATGACAATTCTCCTTGTTGCCGAATAAGACGTCAACCCAAATCTTTCCAATTGGTTTGCATGACAATCCCAATGCCATGGAATGTTGTCTTAGTCGGCTCCAGCATGTTCATGGTGATGCCTAGCTTGAGCATCATATCCTTGTACATGATATTAATGCTACTGCCATTATCTATCAGTACCTTGGAAAATTTCACATTGATATCAGGGCCCATGAAAGTTGGATCCAGCACTAGAGCGTACCCTCCTGGAGTCGGCATGATCTTGGGGTGATCCTTTATGCTCCACGTTATTTCCTGCTTAGACCAATGTATTTACTTTGGTATAGCTGACATTGTGGAATTTACTTCCATCATCCGTCTCTGCTGACTTTTCTTGTCATTCGGCTCTATGACAAACACGACATAACTCTAGTGCTGCTCTTTGTACTCGTTTCTGGTTCCATGTCCGATATGAGATCCATCGTTCCTTGGATCATGCACTTGGTGCACTGCTTCTCTCCTTTTTTGATTACGGTACCTTGGCTGTTGGTTCTCATACCTCTGCTCAGTACCAATAACCTGAGCATTTCCACGATAAGTGGTGGTGGGGGAGTTGGTGGTAGCTGCTGAGTTGGCGAGTCAACTCTGTCACTCTTCTGGAACCAAGTACATTGTCGAGTTGTGTGGTTTGTAGGCTTACTTGGACTTGGCGTATGAAACTTGCAGTGTTGATCCAACATCATCTCGTAAGTGTACTTTTGCCTTTCTTGGTATGACTTCTTCTGTTCATATGGCTTTTTGCCATCGTTCTTTGGTATCCACTGCTATTGTGCACTTGTTCTTTGGCGCTGACTACTTCCAGCATCAGGATGATCTTGACTTACAGCTAAAACTTGAGTCGAACCGTACCTATAATCCGGCCTCTCATCTCGTCTCTTGCTTATGTATTCACTTTGCTCTTGGCGCCTTTGTGACCCGGCTGTGTCGTAGATCTGAGTCTCAGTAATCCCATCTGCCGACATGAGCAGAGGCTGAGTCGAATCCCCTAGCGCATACGAGTCGGCGATTTTTATCTTCTCAACTAAGCTTGCGAGCATATCCCTTTGCAATCTTTTCCATAGCACACTTCCGTGCCTGCACCCTTGTGCAAACCACGCGATGGCCTGAGATTCGATTACTCCTTCACAAGAATTACGCATAGTACACCATCTAGTAAGGAACTTTCTGTCTGTTTTATTCATCCTTTGTTTGCACATAGCCAATTGTTGCGGGTGATTCGGCCTCTTATAGGTGCTTGTGAAATTACTCACAAAAGCCTCCTGAAAATCAACCCAGCTATTGATGCTTTCAGGTGGCAAGTTATTTAGCCAAACCCTCGCTGGTCCTTCCAGCATCTGCGGTACGTACCACACTGCCCATATCAAGTTGCCCTGCGCAATATTCACCGCAGTCTCATTATCGATAAGACAATCTTCGCGTTTGGTGCTACCATCATACGTCTTTGTTCCTCTTGCCAGCTGAAAGTTTGGCACAAGCGGCTCTCACATGATCCTTGGGCCAAAGCATGGTGGACCCGGCGGACCTTGAGATTCAACAAGTTCTGCCATTTTGATTTGGTCAAGTTTTAGTCTTGCATCGTCTGGTTGGAGGTTTCTGCCCCCTAGCCGAGATTCCATTGCATTGTACACGTGATCCGACATTTCATACCCGACATTCATCATGGCCGAGTAATTATCGTTATACCTGTTAGCATTTGGATCCGTGGCTTGGTGCACCGCTCGTCCTGCACTTTGCTGCCTTCTCTCGGGTTGGACCGATGGTGGATACGGAGGTGGGTTTCCTCCTCCTGCCGAGTGAGTCCCACGCCTAGGCTATGGCGTGAAGTTTTGGCCTCCATTATCATTTCTTTGCCCAACTTGACTTTCTTGGCCAATATTCTCATGGTTTTCATTTGCCTGGCCAGCATTTCTCCTTGTGCCTTAGGCACGACCTGGGTCCACACTTTTATCTTTTCTATATCTCGGTGCATCCCCTGGTGAGGAGGCTGTATGCCCTGCTGATCTTGCCGGGATTGGTGTTGCCGAGTGAACAAGCTGTGACCTGCCTGCTATACCCAGATTCGCCCTGTAGTACGCCTCATTCAGCTTTCCTACTGCTCTCACCAGCTCATTCACTTGTTCCTGCTGCTTTCTCTTTGCCTCACCCCTCAAGTGAGGTAACTTAGCCATTGCTGCTTCTGCAGCTCTCAGGTTTGTTGCTGCCGTATTGTATGTCGGCCGTATGGCTGTTTCATTATTGCACTCTGGGGTTACTTTGGATGTAGCATCCGCCAGCTCCTCATTGAGGTTCCTTCCTCTTATACTTGTCGCCTCGAGCCGAGTCTTTGCGCCCTTGACTCAGTGCGCCGAGTTATATTCCCGGATTGTGATATCCATATCCTGCTGTAGCTTGGCTAGCTCTTTTTCTTTTTCCAACACCTTTTTCCTAGTCTCCTCTAACTCGGCTTGCGTGCGCGCTGGGTCAGCTGCTAGTGCCATTGGTTCTGCCAGTTTTTCTATTGCTTCCTGCAACCCCTTGGCTCTTTTACTCTTTTCTATGTTCTCTGGCTTCTCCAGCGGTACCTTCGCAGTTCTTGCTGCCCTTGGTGTGGCGTCCGGGTCTTCTTCCTCGGCATTCTCATTCACCACTGAAACTACTGGAGGCGCTGGGAGACGCGGTGGATCAGGTGCAGTCATCATTACCTCGGCAGAAGCGAGCTAGTGAAGCTTTCCCGCAGCATGGACCCTGGGTGGATCTGGCGCCAAGATGACGCGCTCCACGCGTGCTGCGACGTAAACTTGGTGCTCGACGAACTTGATGAAGCGACCGCCCCTAGGGAATGGCTTGGTCCCGAAGCATCCTGCGTTGTCGCTGATGAAGGTTAGCGCTCCAAACCTCTGGATGAGGCCGGAGTAGACGCGCTCGTCCATTGTGGCGATGATGTTGCCCGTCCGGATGAAGACTCCAGCAAGCACCGCTGATTGCCCCATAGTGGGCGCCAACTGTCGTGGTGGTGTCACAATAGATGCCATGGGTAGGCTAAAGTTGGGGGCCGAATGGACGCTTCAGGTAACTGGGGAGGGAGTGCACGGTCAGCCGCGCACGATGAACATGATGAACTTTCCAGACTTGTGGTTTTTATTTCTCCTTGGTGTTTACAAGTGATCCTTGAGCTGTTTTAGCATAGCCCTGGGGCACTAGTTCTGTACTGATCGATCCCCCTAAACCCTAGCTATGCCCCTCCTTATGTAGGCAACGGGAATAACTAGGTTACACTTTTGGGTCCTAGGGTTTACTGTTTGGATCTTTGTCTTTACTATGTGGGCTGGGTCATGGGCCAGCCCTAGGCTCCTGACCCGGTCAACAAAGCTGCACAGCCAACGGCCCTTCTGTACGTAGACGCCAGCTCCACAGCGTCATACGGTGCTTTATACGTCACTCCTTGCTTTTGGCGTCACCTGAATCCTTTGTTGTCACCTGGCGACGCCTTTCTCTTTTTACCATGCTTTACCATGGTCCCTCCTGGATCTAACTCGGAAAGGTGCCACACGTCCTTCTTAACTCGGCCCGTCCTCGTGAGATTCGTCTTTTCGTTTCCTGCAAGATAAACGTCTTTGTCATATGCGGGCCGACATACGTTCTATGTCGGCCTTACACAAGCTTTATATCCCAGCCATTAAGACCCGGCTGGTGGTTTCACTGACTCGGTCTAAGCCAAGCTGGGCAATGTTTTACCCCTTACGATCCTATCACGGGTTATCCCTTAACAACTAGTTTTGTGAAATTATACATGAATTGGTGCGGTGCATGTAACAAAGATGATACTCAGATAAAAGGGTGAATAGAGTACAGTACGTTACTTACTTTATATTTTTCTGTGTTTATTGTTTACTTTTTGTGGTAGTTCCTATCCTTATTGAGTGCGATGTTTACAGTGAAGAAAAACAGAACGTTTGTTTCCGAGTCGGTGTGACTATCACTTGTAATCTTGGACTAGTTTGATGTGTGTTGCTAATAGACTAAGACATAACGTTTGTTTCCGAGTTGGTGTGACTGTCACTTGTAATCTTGAACTAGTTTAATGTGTGTTGCTAATAGACTAAGATATTATCTTTGAAAATGATTGATGCTCTATGCTTAGCGTAACAAGCCATAACTAAGATAGGAAGGTATATGAAGCACGCTCTACCGAGTTTTATTTATGTAGTTTATTTAAATGGAACTGACAAGACTAAATTTTGTACCTGAACTGACAAGAAATTAGAGGGATCCAATTCATGGTAAATGCATACACACGTTTTAACCCAAGGTGCCGACTGTGTTTGCTGATTTTCTGGTCATGCATGTAGAATATGTGACGAAGTTGTTCGTTGCCAACTATAAGATGATCTAGTTAGTATTTATGGATAATCAGAGGAAACTAAGCCTGAGGAGTTAATAGCATAAAACCACCACTTTAATAGCAAAATTTACTGATCGGTATCACTTTGTGACAAGGATACAAAAATCTACCACAAAATTCGTTAGTTGTCTTAGAAAACACCAATTCGACCCTAAACTTGAATTGACACCGCTTCTGACTGGTCGGGCCCACCTGCAGAGGTGACGTGGCTCCCTTTAGACGGCTCCCGACACGGCCATTACTGCCGTTAATGGCGTGCGTGCCCCACCACCGTCCTCCATTTGTCGGAAGAAAAGGGGGGGGGGGACCAGTTAGGTTTCAGCAGTCCCCCGGGCGCGCCACCCCCTCCCTCCTGTACCTACGATGGCGATGGAGACCCCCGGCAATGGCGGCGGATGTAGCGGAGGCGCAGATAGCTCAGAACCCATTCCACCTTGTGGTCCGTCCGTGGGGTGTGGTGGCAAGATGTGCAAGGCGGCTTTCACGACAGATCATTCGCCGCGGTCGAAACAAGCGGCGGCGGCATTGTCGCTAGATGCTAGGTCGGCTTCTGCTCTGGTGCGGGTGGTGATCTCTTTTCCCTCGAAAAGCAGTCACTGTTGGGCCCACTCCTTCGACGGTGTAGAGTAAGTTTTGCATCCAGAAATTCTGATTAAGATCCATTCGGAATATCTTCCTTGTGTGCTTATATTTAGGAAGATAGGTTATTGCTGAGACTATGATCAATAGATGAAATTTAGGATAGTATGTTCATCAATTTTAGGAGAAATTATTAGTAGCTAAAATTATTGCTATCACACTAGTCTGTATCCACATTGTAGATGAAATTTCCATATAGTTGATAGGTAGTTTTAGTAGCTATTAACTAAAACAGTAACTGTGCAATTTAACAGCTAGATAAGATTGATGTGGTGTTTAGGAAGTAGTTAAATAACCATTGTCTATTTTAATTATGACAGTTTAGATGATGATTTTTGGGAGATTAGATTCAACTTTCCTGGTGAGCACATCCTGGAAAGAACCTTATGCAGATCAGATATAACCAGGCTTAATTTGTTAGCCTTGATAGAAGCTCATGGTTATGACATAAGAGACAACATGTACTATGTCAAAGAGAAGGGAAAAGGCAAGAATGGAATGAAGCTCATTTCTAGCATGACCCAAGTAAATGCCATGCTTGACATGTATGAGGAGGAGGAGGTGTTGAATATCACTGTGCTAAAAGAGGATGCTGTCTGGCTAGCATATATTAACAGTGACGATGTAGAGGCAGAAATAATTACTGATCCTGTGATGTTTGCAGTTGATAGTGAAGGATTCAACTACATTTCAGGTAATGAGGATGACTTTGTTCCTGTAGCTATAGACCTATCAGATGTGTTTCTTGGGCACACAACAGAGCTCCAACTTTTAGAAGGCAAAAGGAGCTACCCCTGTTGATTTGGTGTCAGATGATGAGGATTTCTTCTATCCTTGTCAGTTTGACCCTCAGGACCACAACCACCCAGTCAGAGAGGAATTATAGAGACAATAATTAAAGAGAAAAAAGGAGAAAGCACCAGACCCTGAGTCTAGAGACATCCTCAACAAGATGGATCATCCGAGGAAGCAAAGAGATGATCCCCTTCTGCACTTTGAAGGGGATACTGATGTGGAGGAAATGTTTGAGCCAGAAGAGGTTGACAGTGACAGTTATTGTGAGGACAAGGAAGAACCATATTATTTCCTCCCCAAAAAATGAAGCCATCCAAGCCAGGTCCAACAACTAGATCTTACCATGAGTTAGAGGAACCAGAAATGGCATATTTTGTACCATCTAGTGATGAGGACAACAACCCAGCAGATGTTGGAGATAGTGATGATGATGGCAGTGTACCTAAATTCAAACTACAGTTTGGAGGGAAGAGGAAGTTAAAGAAGGTGAAGAAAAGAATTTGGTATGATCCAAATAGGGCTAACCCTCATGAGCAATTCTACATTAAGTTGTGCTTCAATGATGTGTAGCAATTTAGAACAACACTTAGGAGTTACCACATATCCCATCTTAGAAACTTCCATTACCACAGGAATTGTAGTGATAGAATAATTGCTTGGTGCATTGAAGAAGGCAAGAAAAAAGGATGTAAATTCTTTATCACTGCTTCCACGGTTGCCCATGAGAAGACATTTTGCATAAGGAAGTTCATGCCCCAACACACATGCATACCTCATGGTGAGAACACAAAAGTGACTATTGGCTGGCTTGCTACGCAATCTGAGCAAGCAATTAGAACTGACAAAAAGTATAAGCAAGAAGATGGGAGATCTCTCCATTCTACTATGAGAAATTAGAGGAGTCCAAAAGATGGTCAAGAGAATGCAAAACCAAACTATGTGAAGTTGTCCTGTGGCAAGTGACCAACAATAGTGGCAGAGTGCTCGCAGTGAACTTGATCAAGAGGACATGTACTTGAATGAAGTGGGATCTCACTGTCATTCCTTGCAATCATGCTATGACAACAATCATGAAATTACAGCATCATCCAGAAGACTATAACATCCCAGCATTAGAGCTTAGAAATAAGGTAAACTCAGATGTGTGCATTGCATCCATGCATAGAAAATCCGAATAATTTTCGTTCTTTTGAACAAAACTTTTCAAAGTGATTGAAGCTTCTCTCAACTTGATGGAATTGAAGTAGATCATCAAGTTGACTGCGATAAGTTTCAACATGACCTTTGCTAAAATCTTATTTTGGGTAAAGATGATTTGATCTAAGGGTATATCAAATGTAATAAAACTAAACCACCAATATATTACTTAATGTTTGATACCTGATCTTTAAGAGATCATATCATAGTATTAGTTACAACAACTCGTAAAACCAAGTTAAGTATATAACTCAAGTAACAAGAATTTAATAACTAAATCTTGATCTATCTTATTTTTATATATTTCTACCATGAGCATCATCGTAATACTTAACCCTAACTCTTTAGTTATATTGAGTAGGAAAGAAATCAAGTCAAGACCATTCACTATATATCTTTCTTTCCATACCAATCCTTATCATTTCTATTGAACTTTATTCTAATATCTGCTGTTCATCAATGTGTGTTCCTTCGATGCCATTCACTGGCGTTAGCAGGCTTCGACCGCCGCAATGCACACCGCCATCACCAACAGGGGATAAGAACGCCACCACGACGCTCATACTCATCCTTATCCCCATTTCCTTCCTCTTCCTCTCGAGTTTCTCCTCTGCCTCGAACCCTAGCTTCAGAGGCTGATGGATTGTCGCCGTTCTGCATCACCCTAGGCACCACCGAGCACCCTAGCGTCTCCACCTCCTCTCCCTGATCCTTCCTGCCGAACCACACCACCTAAAATGGTCGTTGTACCTCGAATCGAGACCTCTTGCCCGAAGTCTGGCCACCGTCGACTGCTTTGATTCCGGCCACGATTCGCTCACCGAACCTTCCACGAGATTCCGAGTGAGCTACTGAGCATGCTGATGCCTTTCTTTGCTTTGTTTGCTTCCTACATTTAGACACCTCCATGCGTCGCCATGCACCTCCACCGTCCTCCATCGCAACCACTACTCCCATGACCATTTCCGAGCGGTGTCGCCACTATAGGGTTTAGCACATCATGCTTGTTTGAACTAGGCTAGCCATGTTTGCTGGAATGCCGTGGTTCGCCGCCGGCAACCATGATCTGGCGGTGGCGACCGCGCTGACGTCATCATGATGTCATGCCCGCGTCACTCCCGCCACATCAGCACACTTGACTTGGTCCACTTCCCATATGGCATAAAAAGTGTCCACTGGCCCACGGGCCAGTGACCTAGGGTAGCTTTAGTCTGTGTGTAAAAAGTAATTCGTTATTTAGAATTTAATTAGAAAATGATTTAATCTTATAAATTTAATAACTTTTGCTTTATAATTCAGAAAAATATGTGTAGTATATGAAAATTTACAAAAAAATCTATAATCTAACTTTATTATCAAACATTATTATGTTAACCATTATATAAGTAATGAAACTTTGAAAATTCATATTTTAATAATGGTAAATGAGAAAATTATAAATAATATACTAAATGCTTAGAAAAAAAATTACAATGTAAAACTATGAACATAAAATATTATATCACTTAACAAAATATTTCTTATTTATTAAGTGTTTACAAAGTAATAAATCTTATAAAAATCATATCTTATTATTTAAAATTCATAAAATACATATAATATACCATAATTATCACAAAAAATAATAAAATTAGAATCTTTCACTTTAAGGAAGTAAAAATCTAATACTCTAATAACTTGAATTTAAACCTATTTCCTTAATTGATAATTCATATAAGGATAAATAAAAAATTGCTAATATTTCTAAAATTATCCCTTTGGCATCTAAAAATAGTATTAGTCTTAAGTATTGATACTATGAAGTCAAAATAGTTCAACACATTTTAAATACAATTTGTTTGAATTATCATTCATCTATAAGTGTATATTATTTCCTAAAGAGATTCTTATGAAATTATAAAATCTTCAAAAATAATATTTTTGACTTAATAAAATCTTTTACCATTACTTCAACCACAAGTTTATAAACATACTAAAAATCCAAAGGTAATTCATAAGTAGTTAAGTAATGTTGTTTCCATGCTATGAATTATAACCACCCACTATTATGAAGATAAATAATTCTACTCAATTATAATGTTAAGAAAACATGACTCAAATAGAAGTGTTACCAATCTTAGTTAACCTCTAGGAAACATTATGAAGTGAACAAATTGTAATACCACCCAAGGTAGATGAGTCTTATCTACTAATAATGGCATTATTCAAATGAAGTAAATCTTTCTTCCTTGATAACTATAGTTAGATAGAAACCCTAATAATATTCAATAAAGGTTTAAATACTTTTGTTTAGTTAAGTAAAATTTTCTTAAAAAGTTATTCTTTTAAGATACATTATAAAGCAAGACATAAGCATTCCTATGAAAGCTCGAAATGATAAAACACCTTAAATACACAGTCTTTGGATACATTCCACCCTTGAGTATTCTATTTTTGTATGTACGTTATTATACTTACATGTTGTTTCACACACACTCACAAACCTTAATAAGAAGCACAAGTGTGAAACTTATCTAAAAGAGCAACACATTCTAAAGAAACCATTTCCAGTTTCCAAACCCTAGAACAACGCTTGTTCTAGGGATTTGAGTTTATCAAGTTGCATTACATTACTTATGCATAATAGCATCTTGCTTCTTTAAACATTAGTCCTTACTGTACCAATGATGCTGATTTCAAATATTGGATCTTTTATTGTCTTGAAGACCGTGAGTGCATAATCTTGCAATCACAATAGGAAAGTTCACACTTGCTCATGTCCTTTGGTTACTTTCTACCAAATATTTTGCAAATCCAGTGTTATTATCACCTGCATTTCAAAAAGGTCAGAAAACACTATTTTCATAATATTATGATTATAGGTTATTTACCAAGAGATAATGACATACTATGAAAGTTCCGGTGGTAAAGTAATATATTATCTAGGACTTAACAACCAATATCGCCAGTGATTCTTGCGCCGTATATTACACGTTGACCATGACATTTGGAATGGGACGGAGAAGTCAGCTGTATCTTTTCCTTCTCGCATTTAGCCGGATGTACGGGTTTTTGCTGTTATCCTTGTAGCGTGCATTAATTGGTAATTCATAGAGTATATGCAGCATATGGATGGGAACCCTCAATGTCCCATGATAGTTCTGGCATATGAACGGTCTGTACTAACCATTGCTATAATTCAATATGTGGGCATGGCGTACACCAAGGAGACATGCGGGGTCACAGAGAAGGCATAGATTGGCTTGGATCTTAGGTTGGGTCTCAAACCATGGAAGTTTGAATGGGGACATACTCCCGGCCGTGCAACAAAGCTTAAGATCTCTCATGGGAAAGTAACGCACCTCTGTAGAGTGTAAGAACTATAACTTGTTACTCGCTGTTCGGGGACGGAGCTACGAACACGGTAGGAAAGGAACTCGATGAAAGTTCTGGTAAACCCGTGAAGGCTGACGGAGATAGCTTTTCAGAATAAAAGCAACCTTTGAAGAAATGTTTTTGAAAACCTGCATAGCCTACGACCTATAGTCTATGGCTGTAGCTAGTGCATCAAACAATCCTTTTTAGTGAACTTGCTAAGTACGCTCGTACTCAATGTATCTTCTTCACCCTTGCTAGATTCTGAAGCCAATACAAACGATGTATACAACAACTTATGCTCCAGGAGTCATCATCAAAAGCTCAAGATCCTCAATAGAGTCAAGAAAGTTAACATATACATCCACAAAAGTGACGACGAAGTTGCTGATTAGATAGGATTATAATCTCTAGCCATAAAACCTACTTCTGTAGAGTATTGCAATAGCAACAATGCAAGCCCAATAGGTTAAATACTAGTCTATTAGTATGATAGTTATGAGTTGATTATTTCTGGCTCTTCTTTGTAAGAAGTTTGTTTCTCTCTCTTCAACCTAAAGTGTTCTCTAGATATTTTGTAAAGAGTCGAGTTGTAGCCTATACTCATGTCTTGGACCGGCTTTGTTTCTGTTGTACCACTCTGAGGGATGTAATACTAGTGAAACGGTATTTCATTGGTGTTATGTCAACGACTATAGTATACTACATCATGCAGTGGTATGTTGGGTCACCGCAAAGACTATGTTGATGACTTATTCAATAAATCTGTATACAAAAAGCCTACAGCTACACCATATACCCAGTACCTGGACCTATTGACTAGAATAAGACAGCTACACCTGATATTGACCCACCTATATGTAGAGAAAAACCTGGGAGAAAACAAACTTCAAGGAGGAAAGGGAAATTTGAGGTGCTAGCACCTAGAGATACATCTAGGATGTCCTCTATCACTTGCAGTAACTGCAAGCTAGTAGGGCACATGTATACTAGTTGCAATGTGCCATTGAGGCCTGAGATACTAGTAAGAAAAGATAGTCACCAGGTAATGCATATTTATTTTACCTCACTTTGTAATGTGTCATCTAGGATGATGCCATATAATGTTTATGTTCTATAACAGCCCAACATGCACAGTCATGGTGAGGAGAGCTCTGGTGCTACAAGTACATCAGCTAAACATGCATCTCCAACACCAACTGCTGCTGCAAGTGCTACAGCTACACCTACTGCTGCAAGGGCTCCCACTCCAACACCAACTATTGCTGCAAGTGCTCCCACTCCAACACCAACACCTACTGTTTCAACTGCTCCCACTCTAACTCCAAATGCATCTACTAGACCTACAACAAGTGCATCAAAAAGAAGTGGTACTCTAACTAGGCCATTCAATTCACCTAGGTATGCAGCATATGCAAATAGTAAAAGGCAACCAAATATAACATCTAGGATGAAGGGCAATGTCAGTGCTGGTAAGCACAGCAGCTACAAGAAGGTTAAGAAGAGTGACTACTCCAAGCTAGTAGAATGAGCTTTGTGATTTATCAGGCAGTTTCTATGTTTGCAAAACTGTGTGGCTATCTGCTAAACTACTTTAATATTCTGTGTTTGGAAGATTATATTCAGGCATCTCTGGCTATGTGATGAATTAATTCCAAACTATGTGGTGGACAATATTTGTGTAACTGTGTTTGTAAGACACTATGTGGTATATGTGTAAGACTAAGTTCAAAATGTGTGCATCATTGTTTGTGTTGGCTAATTTAAATGTTGATCCTTAAATATTGCTCTCAACAAACCCTAAAGTGGGGTTCTCGAAAAACCCTAAAGTTCATTTAATATTGATGTAGATAGGTTGTCGAGACCCCTCAGGGGTTCTCGAGAAACCCTAAAGTTCATTTAATATTGATGTAGATATGTTGTCGAGACCCCTCAGGGGTTCTCGGCAAACCCTAAAGTTCATTTAATATTGACATGGACTAACCATTTCAAACTTTGTTCTGGCTTACCATTTCAACCTTTATTTTGACTAACATTTTTTAAAATTTATTGTGAATAACAATTTCCAACTTAATTTTTACTAACCATTTTGATAGAAAATAGAAGGATCAACATACAGGTTCAGCATAGAGGTTCAACATACATGACCACCCACATAAAGGGTTCAATTACACAAATACATAAACATGAACAACATGCCAACTACAACATGATAACTAGATCACTCCTCACAAACTTCTTTGATTTTCTTCAACTTCTCCTTCAGACCATCACAATGTTGGAACATATCAAAGACAATGTACTCCACTTCTTCTTTTCTTTCTTATGCCCATCTCTATCCTGCACCAGCTTCTTTTTTTCTTCCATGAGGCTATCTCTTTCCAGCACCAGCTTCTTGTTTTCTTCCATGAGGCTATCTCTTTCCAGCTGCCACTTGTTCTGCTTAACCTTAAACACATCTGACTGGGATCTAAGAACATTCTTCATTTCTTCCTTAGCATTCTTGAGAACATCAACTTTATGATTCAAAGCTTCTATATGCTTCTCCATCTGGGCAACACTCTGACTCTCATTGTCCTCACTATTAATCCTGCGCAAGTTTTCTGCTACGACTTTCCTCTCAATATCATCTACCCACTTGTGAAATCCAGCTAGTAGATTTGCATGTTTCTTCTCTATTTTTTCCTTCTCCTCAGTCAGATCCTTCACCATATTGGAACTATGATACCTCTCATCAATCATAGCAGATTTGCACTCATTGTACATTGTCTATAGCTTCTCTACGGAATTCTTTAGACTGTCAGGCCACTCTTCATCTACCCAAGACTGGAAGCTACAATTCATCATTGTCTGCAGATAAGGAATAAAAAGTACATAAACTGTCAGGCCACTCTCCATTGTCTGCAGATAATCCATAGTTCATCACTGTCTGCACACTCTATATCTAACTAATTACACATGTTACACTAAATATTTACACATGTACATTATCTGAATCATCTCGATGACAAATACATTATCTGCATCATAGTTGCTATATCTGAATCATAGTACATTATTTGAATCATAGTTGCTATATCTGAATCATAGTACTAATCTACACACTCTGTATTCACAAGTACAATATCTGAATCATAGTTGCTATAATCATCTATGCATATCTAACAACATTCTAATCTAAACATTTCCATTTCCAAAGTAACTAAAAGAACATGGTAGACTTACATTCTCAATTTGATATAGATAGAATTTCATGCCCGTGTCTGTTCCTTGAAAAGCTACACACTTGCGCGACGCGAGTTTGTGTGAGCGGCAGAGCTCGTCGCGACCCACCGCTATGCCGCAGAAATCAGGATCATCCATGGTTTCCGGAGCAAAGTCTAGGGGGAACATGTCCTTAACGGTGAATGAATTGAGTCAAATAAAGCTAAATCGACCATTTGGTAAAACAAAATCCCCAAATCATCGATGAACCCTAACCCTAAATCCATATGGGCAGGTTACTTACCAATAACCCGGAGGTGCTCGACAAAGAGCCATCATGCCAGCTGGGCATGGTGGAGACAGGGCGAACGGACGGTGCAGGCGATGCGGATGGAGGGTGGCGGCGGCGCGAATGGACGGCGGCGAGCGAACGACACCGACCACACACAATGGGAGGAAGCAAGGGGACGAGATAGACTTAGCCTACCGTAACCCTTATCCACGGTGGACGGTGGTAGGGCCCGCGCGCTGTTAACGGTGGTAACAGCCACGTCGGGAGCCATCTAAAGGGAGCCACACCAACTCTGTAAGTGGGCCCGACCGGTCAGAAGTGGTGTCAATTCGAGTTTACGGTCGAATTGTTGTTTTTTGAGACAACTAACGAATTTGGTGGTAGATTTTTGTATCCTTATAACAAAGTGGTACCAATCAGTAAATTTTGCTGTAAAAGTGGTGGTTTTATGCTATTAACTCAAGCCTGAGTATTGATCTAGTTGAACTACTCGAATTCAGTTTATTTGAATTGTTGTATGCATTATTTTATTTCTATATTTTATGGAACTAAATTTATGTCTATAAAACTATGCAACATGGTTGCATTTTAGATAGAAATGATTGTATTTCCCGGAAAATTGGGACAACAGTCTATATGGAAGGCAGGCAGCCAACCCTAGTGATTAACATTGGCAAGAGGACCCTAACATGTGGTATGAGCTGGAGCTGCTAGCGGTGGAAACCAGGTAGGAACTGTTAACTTCCAAATGACGGCGATACCAACAACTGAATCAAGGGAGGGCTGCACGTGGTTGCTGGGTAGGCGCGGTTGAACTAGAGGCATCAAAACAAGGTGGCGGCGGCTATTCTGAGTGGCTGGGAGAGGTGAGGGTGGAGGGGGATTGTCCGAGTCGCTACAATGTGGTACCCACCTCTCATAATCTTGTGTGGCGCCATATGCCAACGCTGTTTGGCGCCGATCGAGGGTTTGTTTGGAAGTGCATGATAATTTATTGGGTTGCGCTAGACAATGACGCACTAGTCTTGTGTGGTGCCATATGCCAACGCTGTTTGGCACCGATCGAGGGTTGGTTTGGAAGTGCAGGATATTTTTTTGGGTCGCGCCGGACAACTCCGCGCTATTGGGGTCGTGACTGGGTGCTGTTTTTGTGTCGACTCCACAATAGCCCTATGAGAAGCGTTATTATTGAGAGGTTGGTTGGAGATGCTCTTAGCATATTTAATTGGCGCACACTACGCGTCCCTTGGATGACGGGAACTTCCCATCGTACTCCTCTAGAGCCATACGATCGAATCAATCAAGGCTGTCGGACTGACACCCGGCACCCCATCCTCCCGCATTTGCTTCTGAAGCAAAAAAGGTAACTTGGTAGAAAAACAAGACCAGAGCAATCTCGCACGTGTAACTTGGCAAGGACGTACGACGGCGCCGTGGTGACAGCTGCAGCAAATCTTGGTGCCATCCATGGCTCACCTCCGATCTTCCATCCGTTACCCAACCCCTGCCCATCCTCAGCACATGAATCCACCGCCAACCGGTGCCTCGAGCTCTGCTTTGAACCCTGCTGCACATTGGTGCCATGGATCCGATTCGGCTAGTGGCTTCGCCAGAGCTCCATTGCAGCAGCAGATGTGTGGCCGGTACAATAATCCTGGTGTGTTCTTCGATCAAGACCACGAGCAGGACCAGCCATCTCCATCGGTAAGAATTTTGCTGCTAGTGTTTTCATCTGTTAGGGTTTGCTGCTAGCTTTTTCATATGTTCAGTAGTTTGCTTCAGATGTTAGCAATTTCTTTAGCAATTGATTTTGGTAGCATTTGATTCTGGTAGCAATTAATTCAGAAGCATGCTTCTCATATGGGGGAAGGCAGCATTATTGAATCTGATTGTAGTCTTCAGTTGATATGCTGCAACTTGATCTGATTGTAGTCTTTAGTCTTCACTTGTATGTAGCAACTTGTTTTGATTGTTAACAAAAAGCAGTTTATATTCTGTGTTAATTTGGTAGCAAAAAAATATGTTGATTTTGTAGCATTTTGTTTCTTGTGATTTCAATTTCTGAACCTTATGTTGAACTATAGGGATTTATAGCTGATAGCATACTTGGTGGTTTTGACCTGAACCAGCCTTCGAAAGGATATGCTGCTAACATTGGAGAAGGCAATGATGAAGGACAACAAAATGGTTTGGCTGAAAGAACAGAATTTCAACCTAGGCCTCAAAGTGAAATAAGTGACAATGCTTCCATTACCGTTGAGGACCCCGGGAAAGAGATTTGCTCACAACCAGTTGTTTGTTTTGTTGGTATGACCTTTGATGACCTCGACGTGGCGTTGCAAGTGTATAGTAACTATGCTTTCAAGCTTGGCTTTAGGACACACATTAGAAATGCAAAATATAGCATGGCAAGGGGAGTAGCAAAGGACACTATTCTGAGCAGGGTGTTTAAGTGTGTGCACATCGGGAAGCCTGTTGATGAAGCAAAACTACAATGCAAGACAACTGGTCTTTCTACTAATGGATAAGCTGCTACAATCGACATGAGCAACACTTTTGCATAGAAACCTCGCAGCAAGAAAGCATGTTTGAAGAAGTATGTCACTAAAGTGAGGCAAAGAAATAGGTTGCTTTGGCTTGGTTGTAAAGCAAAGATGCTTGTTGGGAAGCAAGACGGGAAGTGGATTTTCATAGTTTTCAGCGAGGAGCATACCCATACAATGGTGCAACAAATTGGGAAGCATAGATATTATCGTTCTCACAGGAAAGTTTCTGAAGAGGATTTCTAGCTCAGCCACACCTTGCATGAGCAGAACATAACTACAGCTCAGATGATGGGATGCCTCGGCAGTGTTCATGTGACTGATCCTAGATGCCTTGGATATGTGAAGCATGATGTCTCCAACAATAGAACAATGCCGCAAGAAGAAATTTCAGAGCGTGATCTGAGCATGCCAATTAAATACTTCGAGATGAGAAAGGCTGAATGCCCTCAGTTCTTCTTTGAGAAGCAGCTAGATAATCAGAACGTTGTGCGATCTCTCTTTTCGGTTGATGGAAGGACAAGGGCACTATACCCCAAGTACAAAGATTGTGTGTTCTTCGACATGACCTTTTGCACCAACAAGTACAACCTTCCTTTTGCTATGCTTGTGGGTATCAACAACCACACATACACGATAGTCTTGGGATGTGCTCTCCTTCCTGATGAAACAATTGAAACTTTTGAATGGGTGTTCCAACAAGTGAGGAAAGCTGCAAATGGGTTGTGCCCTGACCATATCATGACTGATAAGGACCAAGCAATGGCCAGGGAATTTCACATGTGTTTCCTGATGTAGTTCACAAATGCTTCCTATTCCATGTGCTGCGTCTTGCACGAACGAAGCTCAGACCTCACTCCAGAGAGGGCCATCCATTCATAGAAGCATTCTATGCATGTATTTATGGCACTGACATGGTTGCTGAGTTCGAGGTCTGCTGGCAGATAATGCTGCAAACCTTTGAGATGGCTGAGAACACTCACCTGCAAAAAGAAGTGATCCTAGCTCACTTGGTTAGGGAAGTGGATGTACAACCCAGCCACCCAGGTTCAAGTCCTCACGGATGCATATTTGGGTTCTTATTATTAAAAAAAACTCGCTGTAGGGGCTTCCCCTACTGCATTCCTTAAAAAAACACTCGCCTGCAAAACATGTGGAAAACAAGGAACACATGGGCACCGGTATATTTCAGGAAAAGTTTCTTCCCATTCACTAGCACAGCTGGCAGATCCGAAGGCCTAAACAACTACTTCAAAACACTAGTTCGGACAAGTGACATGATATGGAACTTTCTGCAGCAATATGAGTTATGCCAGAACCTAATGCTAGATCATGAAGACAATGCAGGCTTTACAATGGATACAACAACAATGGCACTTTGGGGCATGTGAGTTCTATAATGTTTTTGCTTCAGAAATGTTTTTTCTTCTATAACTTGTCTTTGCTTCAGTAATGTTTTGTACCGTTCTTTCCTTCAGTAAAGTGTTTTTGCTGCATAATGTGTTTTTGCTTCAGTAACTATGATAGCATTGTCTAACAATGTGTGAAACTTATTTTTCTTGCAGTTGGAGCATTGAAATGCAGGGCCTTGAATTCTACACAAGGGAGGTTTTTGGTAGGTTCCAGAAGATACTTGAAGCATCAACAAGGTTTTATACCCTCCAGGCAGAGGAAAAAATGCTTTGTTTTGATCTTATACCAAACCCTGGATTCGATCTCAAAACATATTGGGTTGAAGTAAACATTGAAGAGGGGATATACTTGTGTGGCTGCAACACATTTGAGATGTGTGGAATGATATGACCGCACATCGTCAGGGTGATGGTGCAACTGAATGTGCAGTGAATACCAGACCGATACATGCTCCAACGTTGGTCTGCTACAACAATAACACCTGCCCCTGATCCTGGTTCAAATACAGCTAGATTTGGTGTGTCGGGCACAAATAGTCTCAAGTACAACTCATTATGCAGAAAGTTTAATGACTTGGCATCTGATGCATGCTTCAATGACAAAACATATCGGGTTGTGTCTACCATGATAGATGAAGCAATAAAAATTGTTGCTGCCGTGAGGAGTGCTCTAGATGTTGCGCAACAAAATGAAGGACAAAATGGTGTGGTTCCTGAACAACACTTGCCTCCGCGGCAGGGTGAACAACAACCTACATGCACACATCAGCAACGGCAATAATCTCAAGATGATGTTCCCAGTAGCATGCTAAAGAACCCAACACGAGTTAAGCCAAAGGGGCGTCCAAAGTAGAAGTTAGTTAGAAGAAAGCCATTGGTTGAGATCCAGGATGAAAAGAATGCAAAGAGAAGAAAGAAAGCACATGAACGAGAACAACATCCCAAGGAGAATAATACAAATAAGGAAACAACCAAGTGGAAGCCATGGGCGCAGAAGTGCCAGTACTGCCATCAAGAGGGTCGCACATTGCAACAATGTGTCCTATTCCAAGCTTTGATGTCGGGAAATGCTGTGAAGATAGATTTGAATCTCTAGGTCTGAGTAGCTATTTTTTGCTTCCATACGTATAGTCACCATTCACATGTAATAGTGCTATATATGAAAGATATTACCACTACCATAATATGCTACATAGCAAAGATATTGAGTGTGTGTGTAGCAACATGTGTGAACAGTTGTAGCAACTATTTTGATTCTTAGTAGCATGAAAAGGTTCTCCATATTGTCTATACATATTCCTGTATGAATCTATTTTCATCCTGGTACAGAGCAGCACAATTTTTGATTATTCTCATCATGGAACATTATCTGGCAGCAATATTTTATTACATTGTCAGCAACAAAGTTCAACCATACTAGCATTTCTACTCTTATAATGTAGCAAAATTCCAATTATGTCTAGAATTCATATTTTTGGGATGAATACCTCAAGTAGAATTTCACTTGTTTATATGAACTCCATTTTTAGCATGTCTGGTGTTCATAGGTAGCAAAAATAAAAAAAATCTGGAACGAAATTACATCATGTGCTGTCATCAAATTCAAAGCAAAATTCTAGTGTACATAGGTAGCATTTTCTATGTACTTTTGCAGCTGTTTATACAATGATTTGTAGCATTTATATATCACCCATGTAGCAAACATGCTATTTTATTGCAAATATAAAGGATCCCAGTAATTGTACAGCAAAAACATATACGGTTATTGGAGCATGCACATGACCAGAAAAATGAGGAAATAAGCATCAACACCAAATTTTCAGTACCATTTGTCTTAACAACACAAAAACTAGTTATGCGAGTACACCGAACCATCATTCACGGTTACATCAAAAGGCAACAGCAAAAGACAAAGAAAGTGTTTGAGCTAACAACTTGCTTCCATCACACTACTGGTTCTACATAAGCTAAGATACTTTGTGTTCAACTCCTCTTCCATGAGCTTCTCCACCAAATCTTTGTTTTCCCTTACTTCTATGAGTCTGCTGCAAGAGTTCTGTGAAGATCCAGGTAGTAGCTTTGTCAAATTCTGCCATGACCTTGCCATTGAAATTCTCCATGAAGAGGATGCCAAAGAATCTATAGTCAAATCAGAAAAATGGAGAAAATAAGCAAATAAGAAACTCAGTGTGAGCAATAAACTAATGATGGAAGCATTTGAAAAAAGGAGATGCTAAAAGATACAAACTTACAATATTACTTACTGTGGATGATGAGGAGTCTTGAGACGGTATAGCTCCATGTCTTTAGCAAGTTTAGGTGCTTTCTTTGATGCATATACAAGAGTGGTGAAGTTCAAAGCTGCACCATTGAAGCAAAAAAGGATGGTTAAAATAAATAAAATAAGAAAGGAAGCAAGCTACTGAAAATAGCATGCATATGTCCTGCTACACTACTAACCAGATTCCGTGCAAGATCATCTAAGACACCAGCCCCCTTGTCCATCTTCATCGAATCAAATATATGGTATTGCTTCATCATTAAGTTGACAGTAGGTACAACCCAGTGCTCATTTCTCATAGTAGGAAAGTAAAGCTATATCGCAACATGTAAACAAATCCAGATTAAGCGGCATGTAGCAGTACATTCAGCAGATCTTGCTACTATGAAAGCAGCAAAAAATGAATATAAAAGTAGAAAAATAAAAAGGAAAATTAACTCACAATATCACATTTCAGAATCTTGTACTTTGCACACTATTCATTGAACTCATCCATACAACATGCTATGTTGAATGTCTTGGGATCACCAACCAGTTTTTCCTGTTATACAGGGTAACAAAAACAGAGTTATATGACAAAGCAAAACAAAATGAACCAAAAAGTACTATGCAGGGTCTTACTCACCACAATGTGATGCGTGAATGCATATCTCCTTTTCTAGTGTGCACTGTTTTTGCAGACAATCAGAGCCTCGTGGTTGAACTTCTCAATCCACACGTCCATGAACTTGGTACTAAGATATGCTCGCGGCTTTAGAGATTCTTTAAAACCCTTGTATGTGCAAAAGTAGTGTCCGATTTGCATGAAACATCTCCTGCAACAAGCAATAAAAAGTCATCATTTGAAGCATAACAATAATCTGCCCCTAGTAAAGATGCTGCACAATTTGAAGGAAGAACACAAAACATGACAGTCATGTAAAAAGTAATATGTACTAAACAAGTTATCGAGTAACGCAAATGTAGCAAAAAATACACTAAAGCATATTTAAAACATGAAAAAATGAACCGAAGCATATTGATGTAGCAACTACTTTAGAGTAGATAAGTTACCATATAACACAATTGTAGAAGAAATAAAGAACTAATGAAGCATCTACAAAAAAAGAAGAAAGAACACAATACATCTAATCAGTGTAGCAAATAATATACAGTTAGTGAGCTAAAAGTTAAAACAATTGTAGCAGAATTCAATAACCTGAAGCAAAAAAAATAGATGATAGAAAACTCACTGCCCCTGACCCTCCTCCTTCCTCTTCATTCTGTTCAATGTCCTTCCATTTGAGACAAACTTGGAATATATTTCATCCTGATCTTTAGACACCTTGATCTTCTTAATATTTGGAGGTGTAACACTACAAGAAATGTTTCCTTCCGCAACGGCTGGGCCCGTCGGTCATCATAGAAGGCGCATATTCCCCGACGAAAATCTCGGCTCGACCGTGGCCGATGCAAAACTTTTTTTTCCGGTTTTGTGCCCCTCTACTATGACAAAACCGCTAAAAACATGGAGGAAGCTCGACGGTCGCGTGGCAGAAGTAAGATTTCCGCTTCCTAGCGAGATGTTGACTCGCCAAAGTATTTTTTTTGCATGTGGGTCCTGGACATCAGTGACTCGAGCGGACAAATTTTTTGGTCGCGCCTCCCTGATTTGAACTCGATAACGTTGTTCGATGCCTCTTCCGTTTAGTCAGGCTGCTGGGTCCTGCATGTCTGCCTCACATGAGAGGAATCATGTGTATGATGGAATTTTTTCCTTCCCTGTTCCGAACTTGATAGAGTCGCTTGATGCATGTGCCGTTTAATCAGGCTGTTGGGTCCCACGTGTCATCCTCACACTAGAAGAAATGTGTGCATGATGGATTTTTTCTTGGCTCGTGCCTCCCTGATATAAACTTGATAACGTTGCTCGATCTATGTGCCGTTAATCACGATGCTGGGTCCCACATGCCAGCCTCTCATTACAAGAATCGTGTGTATAATAGAATTTTTCCTTCGCTCCCGCTACCCTGTTCCGAACTTGATAGAGCTACTAGATGCATCTACAGTTTAATCACGCAGCTGGGCCCCACATGTCATCTTTATATTAGAAGAAACATGTGCATGATGATTTTTTCCTTGGCTCGTGTCTCCATGATTTGAACTCGATAACGTTACTCGATCTATCTGCCATTAATCACGCAGCTGGGTCCCACATGCCAGCCTCTCATTTGAAGAATCGTGTGTATGATGGAATTTTTTCCTTCGCTCCCGCTACCTAGTTTCGAACTTGATTGCACTGCTAGATGCATCTACCATTTAATCACACAACTGGGCCCACATGTCATCCTCTCATTAGAAGAAACGTGTGTATGATGGATTTTTTGCCCTCAGTCGCGCCTCCGTGTTTACTTGACAGCGTTTGCTTGCTGCATCAGCCGTTTATTCAGGCTGGTGGGTCCCATATGTCAACATATCGTTAGAAGAATCATGTGTATATGATTGAATTTTTCTTTTCTAGCGCTACCCTGTTTCTAACTAGATAGCGTTGCTCGACGAATATGCTGTTTGGTCACACTGCAGGGTCCCACATGTCAACATGTCATTATAAGAACATGCGCATGTTGGAATTTTTTTCTCTCTCGCGCCTCTGTGTTCCAAACTTGGCAACATTGCTTGATGCATCAGCCGTTTATACATCCTGCTGGGTCCCACATGTCAGTATCTCATTAGAAAGAAACGTGTGCATGCTGGAGTTTTTTCTCGCTCCCGCCTCCGTGTTCCGAACTTGGCAACGTTGCTCGATACATTGACCGTTTATACAGGCTGGTGGGTCCCCCCATGTCAGCCTCTCAGTACAAGAAATGTGTGCATGCTGGACTTTTTACTTGCTCGCGCCTCCCTGTTTGGAACCTGTCAATGTTGCTCGATGCCTCCTCTATATTAGGTCTTTCTGGTGGGTCCCACATGTCAGCCTCCTCTACAGAGGACACATGTGTATGTTGGACATTTTTTCGGTCGCGCCCCGTTTTGATCTTGGTAACGTTGCTGGATCCCATATGTCAGCCTTCTCTGTGCAAAAAACATGTATGCTGGAAATTATATATATTGATAAACCTAGGATTTCAATCGAACTCAAGACTTCAACAAATGGCAACTGCGTGCGCTTCCACTATTCCAGAACCAACTATGCTACTCCTAAAATATTAGGTTTAGAAATGTTGAAATCAATTGAAATGAAAAGGCAGTGATTCTGATGATTGCCATAAAAAATGCTACATGGTATGTATAAATAAGACTTGGGTAGGCAAATCTTGTACTATACTTTATCAGAATGGAAAGGGAAATGCTAAATGAAGAAGATTTTGGACGATAAAAAAAATTGGGGTCCAATCTTGTGAATAAATGGGCTTATTATCATGGGCTTCTTTAGTGTGCTTCATGCTTAAAAAAGTAACAATGTGTTGAGGGTTGTCGGCCCACAGCCGACCTGACCCCAGAATGGATAAATTAGAGAGATTTTTGTCCAGATTTGGATCAAAAGTACTATTTTCTAATAAGCTCCTCACTTAATTTGCAATGTTTTGGGCCGGACGGGGTCGAATGGGTAATCTTTTCATTAGCTCTTTAGTGAAAATTCAATGTAGTTGGTAAAATGTATTGGGGTTTGGCAGCTCTACTCACCACCAAAGGCTAATTAAGGGAAGATTTTTTTTGATACAAGATTATGGGAAGTTTTTTGTCCGAAGTGGGTTCAAAAATTCACTTCCATAGGCCGAGTAGTAAAAATTCAGTACTGAAGGTCGATGGTCCACCTGACCTGTCTGTACCAACGCGGCATCCAAAATAATGAAGTTGGAATGGGAGAAAATTGAACGATATTGTAAGACTTGATATGACCTAGCTAGCAAAAAACTTTGGCAGCGCATGATTCGAACATGGAAAGTACTGGAGGGAGTTTGACCGATTGACATAAAATCGTGTCATTATCAAGTCTTACAGCATAGGATCATCTTTTCAGGAAAGGTTATATTTCGAGATGGTTTGACTGGCTTTGTATCTACCCAATCAATTTGATGTACTCAAAGCCATATAATCATGCCATTTAAACCGTAGGTGATAGAGACACAGTGGCCTTGACTTGCCCAGCTTCGGACATCTCAGGTAAGCACCAGCTTATACTGATCACTCGAAGTTGGATATTTCAGTACGATCAAATTAATACATGCCGCAATTAGCGCCAACATGTGACACTGTCATCATGCAAAAAGGCAAAGAATTCACACATTTTCAAAGTTTCAAACACAATAATACAACCAGTTTGTACACTATCATATCACATTACAATGTCAGCACATCAGAGCTTTTCTTGTTCATTTCACATACACTGTCAGAGTTTGCATAAACAATTTATTTTTAAAAAACTGCATATTTTTTTTTGCCTGCTTTGGCGTACCAAGACTAGATCAATTATGGCCTAGTTAAAGCTTATTTCCTGGCCATGGTGACCTACTTTTTATGTCTAGAGAGAATATTCCTCTAAAAACACAAAGCTGCACAGTAAGAGTACTGATAAATATAGTACAGAAATGACACTGCGAGATAAGCACCGCTACATAGATTATAATGAGAAAGGCAATACAAATTACCAAATCATGTTAGAGCTCATATAAACTGATTCAAACTAGCCAATAAAACTAGTGTACTAACATTCAACTATTGAACCACGATGCAAAAAAGATGACACAATGATTCACAAAAAAGATGCACAACTCAGTCTAGAAACGGAAAAACGAGCCTACCACACCTAAACTAGGCCTAAATCAAATTGCCTCCTGTCGCACACTATTCCAACCATCTTTGGAAAGGCTGATAACTGCCACAGGCTCACCTTCAATTGGCTACAGGTTGCAGCATTTAATCTGAGGGAATTGTATTCCACGAAACCTCCTGTATGTTGTGTACACACAGTTTTTCCTCATGAATTGGAACAATGTGCCATAAAGAGCATGGCATCCGTATTTCTTCATCATCTTATCAATTATTGGATAATTGAGACCGAGAAACAGAGAGTTGTCACCCAAACTGTTAACCTGCCTCCAAACAATGACCCCTGGAGGCCCAGTATAACTAGGATCATGTTTAAAAACGTAGACACAAGCAGATGGATATAGGCATAAGTTAGTCCCATTTTGAGCATGGAGAATGACTTCAGCCTCTTCGCCATGGGCAACCCCCATGCCATATGTCGTAATTTTGATCATTAAGCATTCGCCGTCAGCCCATCGAGCGAGGAACCACATGCATGGCCGATTATTCAGAATAGGTGCTGGGATTGCAAACGACAACTCCTTGTTTTCTGCAACATCCGAATTGGATACAAAGCATGTGCTACTGGCATACATATTCTAACACCAACATTCTTCAATGTTCATGGTAACAGCGTGAATAGGAAAATCCTAATTAGTAATTGTTTTTTCTTATTCTGCTTCTTCCATATCTTACTTTCCTAGTTGTTGTATGTTTTAAATGAGGGACCAATCATTCAGTTATATAAAAAATGAGGGACTCTTCAGATCACATGAACACATGAATGATAAAAAATGCTGGCAGCGCCACTTTTTATTGATATAGAGGCATGTCCACTTGAATCCTATAGGATTAGATACCTACAGGGTTTTGGATCAAGTGTAGTGTTTGAGTGCACAGGAAATCTGAAGGAATTGTACAAAGAGGTTGGAGTGGATGGAAATTTTCCTCCAAAATAGAATGCAAATCCTTTGAAGAAATTCATTAGGATTATACTCTTTTGAATCAAACAACTTTTATAGAATAAAATCTAAGGATCCAAATCCTACAAAAATCCTATGATGATCCAAAGGAAAAGATTAGTGTCCTACAAAAATCCTATGTGGTTCCTACAATCTGAGGAGGGCTTGAAAGTACAAATAAATCAAGAAACACGGCTTTAGTGTGTTGCCCTCACATTTGAGATCCTGGTTAATACTTTTCATATTCTAACAATGAACGAACTTACCAGTGCAGGGACGCTGTCATACACTATATTTTTGAAAGACTTATTACTAGTACTAATTCATTAGTAGCAATTGTTCATCCATATTTTTTAGGACATAAAAGGTGTTCTCATTTAGTCATATGAAAGGTAAAACATAAGCAAGATAGTTAAGGAACAACTTGAGTAAATCACTCACAATGTATCATGGAACTAGAATTACCTTCCAGTGTGGGATCCCGGCAGTAGGTGCAGCCTTCACCTGCAACTGGAAAAATGAGGCCACTGTGTTCAATGGCATCATGGTACTATCGCCTTCCATGACCTGAATAGTTCAGACATCTCCAAACTTCGCTATCGCCTTCCAGGTAGGCGATTTCACTGTTGAACAATGCGAGGAGCTTGTAGTCTATGTAACCCCCAGCCTCTGTGGGCACTCTGAAGATTACGATCTTTAGCAGGTCAAGACATTCATCCCACGACTTTTCGTACTTTTCTCCATAGCTGTGGATTCGCCAAAAAAATAAAATTTTGAAATATGCATGAGTATAGAAAAGAGTACAGGTAACTATGGGAACCCTGACTAGCTAGTAACATTACCTGTTATATATTGGTAATGACTTGCACTCAATGACACAAGTATCTGTTGATGGAAGGTTGATTACACGATAGGTGTAGATGTACGCTAGGAACCAGACCCCACTCGGGTCCACGATGGCGAGCTAGCTGTCGTTCATGCCCACCCATAAATTTTCATGCATGAAGGGCGGATGGCGGTGTGACGAGGATGGTCGAGGCGCATCACGTTGTACACCGTGAGATGATTTACCATCGTCTCATCATAGTGCTCATCAAACCAATGAGAAGTCCAAGGCATCAGTAGGCAGGGTTCATTCCAATGGTGCAAACTCCATTTCGTACCATCGTCGCTGCCGATATGATCGTATAGCATCTTGCAGCATGCGACTAGCCTAACGGTGCTGGAAATGTCCAGACACTGAATGATGAGATCGAAAACATCCACGCTGAGTTGATCCCACTTGCATCGCCACTGAGCTTTGAATTGGCCATCACGACCGGATGGATTTAGGCGGAGTAGGTGGGTGCAAGTGCGATTGGAGTTTTCTGGAGGAGGAGGGGGAGCGTTATGCAAGAAACGGGTAAGAAGAGATAGCGTGGGGGAGATCGTGGGCGGTGTGGGGAGTGGAGACTGGGGACCGGGGACTGGGAAAGAAGATGGAGAGGCAAAAAAAGCGAGAGGAGGGAGATTTTACTTGCTTGCTCTATCAACAACAACATCGAGGACGTCACCATCGCCTAAAATTCACTGTATGTTAGACTAGCATGGCACAGAGCTACTCCTACATATCGGAGGTGCAATATAGTCTAGTCACATCAGTTTGACCAGAGGGTTTTATTTTTACAGCTTTCATTTTAACATAGTATTTTTAACGGAAAATAGGAGGAAAAACTACTGCTAGTAGTAGTAGTCGCGACATGGATACATGTACTTTCACCATGTTTCCCTACATCCAGAAGTCGTAGTACAAGGACCGAAAATATATACACTGTATACAATGCATATACGAGTGTGTCCGTGGTAATTTTTGCATGTTGCATGTGTTCATATATACATGGAATTAGACGTGTCCACCATGCAACCGCGCAGCAAAATGAGAGACATGTGCTACGTGCACAGACAGAAGATTTAATGTGCATGACTTTAAATCACATACATGCGGGCTCTATTTAGATCGGCTCCACTTGCCAGTGAGAAACTGCATGCATCATACGCTCGGAGCCACTAGAGACGTCCACGACCGAAATTACAATTTTCCACTAGTTGTTGCATATCGCACTTCCAAGTTGTTCATACAATATGAAATAAATCATGAACATATCATATATAGTTTATCTGTAAATTTTTAGCCCAAAATATTACATGATCTGGCCACCACAAAATTAACAAATGAAGACAAGATATCGTTCGATTGGGTTTTTTCTTTTTTACATAGGTCACGTAAGATCATATTACGGGAACAGGTACTGTAGATGCACTAGAAACAACATAGCTAATGTTCCTGATTTGTTTTACATTTTTTGAGAACTCGAAAGTGCAACAAATAATAAAGGGGTGCGGGTGCAGCGAGTTGCAGAATAATCGACATGCACTGACGAAAGCTATGGCTTGCATACAAGAGAAGCTTGATCAAATTGCACACCTTACACTTACATTGCGGCGAAATGAGCGGTTTTAGTACAGCAAGTTAATGGCTTAGGGCCAAGCGATACAAATGAGGCAAAGAAAATAATTCAAGATACGCAAATCCCTATTCCATATGATCACTATGTTTAGCCCATCTTCCTTGAACTGTTAATTATGCTGGTTCGAATCCTTTGTGTTGGCGAAGCTTGGGACGAACCATAGAGGAGTCGGCCGCCAATTCCAACCAATGTTTGTTGAGAAACCAACAACGGCGTCTTGAGCATTCATACTAAAGCGGCATATTTCAGGACGAGAATTAAATCCATCGAGGCTAACTGCATGCGACGAGGTATATATATATTTGCTCCTCGTTAGATCTCCAGGGCCAAGTCCTACAACGCCAACTGGAATTAGTAATCGGATGGTTCAATCCAAGGAAGATAGAAAATGCTCCAAGGTTAAAAACCCTCCGCCATTGCCTCGGTTGAAGTAACCTACTAGTGTCAATCGAGAAAACATGGAAGCAAAACCCAGTAGAATAGGTGTGAATAGTGTGGCCATGATGATAAGCTACATTATCAGCGACGGGATAAACACCATGAGTACTGTCATACTGCCTATCACTAACGCCCTCAGTATTGATCATGATAAGGCTACCACCATCAGGAGATCTTGCTAACCACCACAAATCAGGACCGTACTCACGATTATCATAAAAATCGGGTGGCCCCGAAAGACGCACAGGACCTTGCAACAAAAGAACATTCAGAGCTTAGTTCGGCAAAATTAGAATGGTGAAGCTAAAAAAATTAAGGATGGATATTTTACACCATGCCCAAGGATCCTATGCATAAACATTGCCAATCTGAGTTACGACATAGATAACTTCCTTATGGATAATTGCATTGCGGTAGCTGAACATGCTGAACTGGTTCTCAAGAACCATCCATATACCATGATGACCATCAAGGAAGGCAATTACAGTGTCGAAGATGGCCAACACAAAGAAATCCTTATAGTTCCCAATAGCCATGGGAACTAGGCAAATGGCTATCTTCAGTAGATTACTTGGATGACTAGCGGCTACAAACTTAAGTACCTTGGAGGTGGCCTCAAAGTCAAAGATTACTGGTAGACGAATCCGGTAAAGAGTGAACACATTCACAAGGTCCCAGTTCCAGGTGAGGCCAACAGTGACGATCCAATCTCCATTCACGCCTGCCCACTTCTTACCCTCACAGTCTGGCATCACAACATCGGAGGAGGACCTGTCCAGCGTCATCATCTCGCACAAGGTCCAGCTGAACTTCTGCCGTGGCTTCTGCTTGCCCCTGCCGCAATAGTAGCTGCCCCTGTAGAACTGCTTCTTGCGATTATCGTGGTAGAAGACATTGTACTCATGCGGTAGCTCAGTTGGGTGAGAGTGAAGAACACAGGGGCGACCAAACAGATGAGATTTTTCCAGGGATGCACTATGTGTTGCTCAGTAAAGATAACATTTGCAGCAGGCGACGAGGCTCGCGGCGGTGATGATGTCACATCTGGCTGAGATTTCTTCAAGGGGGCCATCAAAAAACACTCTATAAGTGTCACTATCATAAATTGATTGGGACATCACGAGGAATAGCTCGAGCAGTTGGGGGTTTTGATTGGGGTTTTGGAGGAGAGAGCGAATGATAGCTGGCAGGGCGACACAGAAAAGAGTCTATCAAACTGGTCTCCGGAGCTGATCCTAAAGCGGCATGTCCACTTGAATCCTATAGGATTAGATACCTACAGGGTTTTGGATCAAGTGTAGTGTTTGAGTGCACATGAAGTCCGAAGGAATTGTGAGCCATGACCCGTCGACCGAGTATAGGCTTCTATGCGGACTTTTGGGGCCATTCCTGTTTGTCAAGTCGATCGACATGTTCTAGAGAGAGTTGTCATACGGCATTTTGGATGGAAACAAAGAGAGATCAAGTTCTAAGCAACAACAGGTTCGGTATTTTGGGTGAAAGGAGGGGTGTGTACTGTTCCAATTTATAATGTCTATTTACATCGTGCTTGTATTAATTCCCTAAAAAGTATCCCAAAATATCATAAATATATTGTACCAGACTTGTCCCGCAAAAAAGGATTATACCAGACTTGTCGATTCTTGATTTTTGTCGGCCCAGGGAATTCAGGAGGCACCCGTTTTATCCAAAAATAAAGAGAATCATGCAGATCATGCTGAATTACTTCGTGTCTTGTACCTCCTCTGATCAAAATTAAGTGTCTATACATGCTTATCTACAGTGCATTAATATACTCTACACAAAATTGCGTCATCGAACTTGATGGATGGTGACATGGTATGGGCCCCATCTTTTTGTGCACCACTGCATCTCAGACTAGAAGTTTAACATTGCACGAAAAATTACATGGAAAGGAATTGAAGGAGAAATTGAGGATGGATGGTGAGAGGGGCCGAAGGAGAGAGAAAATCGAGAGGTAGAGTAGGTGTACTAGTATCACGTGACATCACCCTGCCTTCAACTCCTCTCGCGCTGCCTATACGTGCTCAAAGTCTCTTCTTGCTCTTCGATATTCCCCTCCATTTCGAGCCATATTATTCGTTGTACTTGTACTACTTGATTTACAGGAAAATATTTCTCTCACTAGGAAAATTGAGCTTGTCTCTTTTCCTAATACTTTTTGAAAACTCCCCTTGTCAACATTGTTTACCATGCCAAGATGCACCAATCTACTAAATATGGGAAAAATATCATAAACATCATGTTGGATATGGCCATGACCTTGGTCTTTCCTCTTTTGGCTTGAAACTTGTACACATACATGCTAGGCCAATTTTGCGAGGTATTTTTCTCAAAGTTATCAAAACTCATGTTTACCATTTTTATGGCAGGTAATACACACAAAATAATGCCATGTGTAAGTCTTTGTTTTTAGGACTTTTCTTTATTTTGTTCAATTGATTTCAAAATAGGGTCAACATTATCGGCACGCAAATTATTAGAAAGAATATAAATCTTTCGAAACTCTTGGAAGTTATCGTATATTGATTTCCTAGTGGGTACAATACCTTCAAAGTCCCTATGTAAAATCTTAAGAGCAATCTACCATTTACTTATACTTCAAATTAATTTGACCTAGTTTCTATAAATCCACATAAAGACATTTAAGTGCCGAAGTTAGATAGGAAGCATGATCCACTATGTCTAAAACCATTGGCTTGTGGCATTTTGAATCATATTATTCGTACTTTTTGCAAAACAAAAACATCATCGTCGATAGGAAAATTGAATGTATTTTTTCCTAATCGTTGTAAACTCCTACAAGCAATAGTGCTTATTGTGCCAAGATGCACCCATCGAACAAACTAATGTGAGTACTCTATCAAATCATAAACTATAATTTCGATATGGACTGGACGACATTGGTCGTTCGGGTTGAAACCCTATAATATCCATACACATGGTAGGCCAATATTATGAAACCATTTTTCCAAAACTTATGTAATCCCGTGGTTACCGTTTTCATGGCACATAGTGCTCGTGACAGGATAGGTCATCATGCATAAATCTTTCGTTTTTCCTTTATTTCATGTCATCGTTTTCAAAACGGATTCAAATTTGTAAAGATGAAATCATAGTAATAAGTTGGACCTGTCTTAAAAACTCTCGATGGTTTCTGATATAAAAATTGAGCGTCACATGGGTACCTACAAAAGCTTTTTTTATTAAACTTTCAACTCAACCTACAATTTACTTGTAGTTCAAATTTGACCTAATTTCGATGCATCGACATAAGTCATTCAAGTCGGCAGAGTTAGCTTCGACGAAATTTGAAAACTTATAAAACATGGGTATAATAAGTATAACATGTTGGTCACTATATAGGTCTAAACACTTGTATTGTGGCATTTAGATCCAATATTGTTTGGACTTTCTTTATGAAATAAAAACAATCTCGTCATCACTCGAAAATTTGACATAGTTATTTCTTGATAGTTGGAAACTCACACCAATGACATTGTTTACTAAAATAAGATGTACCACACATCTACCTATGAAATGATATTTAGTTCGAGAGCAATCTATTACGCTTACTAGTAGCTCAAGTTTGACCTAATTTCCTTAAATTGTCAAGACACAAAATCTTAGCAAGAAGTTGAACCTGTTTTCAAAACTCTCGGTGGTGGTTCGTGATATATTAAATGCCCCTCCCCCGATGGTTACCTCAAAAAAATTGCAAAACTTTCAAACCAAACCTACAATTTTCTTGTAGTTCAAATTTGATCTAATTTTGATAAGTTGGCTTAAATTCATCAAGTGGGCAGAGTTAGCTAGGACGAAGTCTGAAAACTCATAAAACTAAACATAGGAATCATAAGTTAACATGTTGGACCACTTAATATGTCTGGAAGCTTGGCTTCTGGCATTCAGATCCATATTCTCCGGACTTTCTTTACATAAGAAGATGCACCCATCTACCTCTGAAATTACATTTAATTCAAGAGAAATTAATCTACCATGCTTACTTGTATCTCAAGTTTGACCTAATTTCGCTGAATCAACAAAGAAGTAAGTGAAGTGTGCGAATTTAGCTAGGAATCTTGAAAAATGGAATTATATAAGAAACCGTGGTCCACTTTGTGTGATGATTGGGAGGGTTGCATTTAGCACAAGATCCCTGGAACTAAGCAAGGAAGTGTGTTTTTAGGTTTTCGCATACTAGCGTTCATTGTGCTAAAGTCTATCAGTAGAATCTTCTAGGTGCTAGGAATGGAAAACAAGGTTCAATAGTTAGCAATGTTTGGATTTGCCAGTCTTGATCCAACGGTCTGTGTTCAAAGTTATCCATACACTATATAGTAGTATGGTATTGTAAGAGATAAGACAAGATAAAGATAAGATAAGAAGTAATCCCTCTATCCCAAATTAGGACGCATATAGTTTTTAGTCAAAGTAAAAAAATCAATGTTTGCCAGACTATATTAAAAATAATATACACATCTACGATACCAAATGAATGTAATGTAAAAATATATTTCATGAAGGTTCTAACAATAATGTTTTGATATTATAAACATTGACACTTTTTTCTACATAGTTGGTCAAATTTGGAAAAGTTTGACTTTGACCAAAAACTATATGCGTCCTAATTTGGAATAGAGGGAGTACTACTGCGAATTGCCGATATTTTGAATAACCTTCCCTCCCAATGTTTTGGAAGCCAGTGAAAATTTCGAAACCGGAAAAGGTTGAATTTTCTTGCCGCCAAGGACCAAAGTGGTTTACTTCCTGGAGTATGTACTACTCCTCCAACTCCACACCAACACGGTTGCCGAACACGCTAGAGAAGCATATCTGGCCTATCAAAAAGAAAGAAAGAAAGAAATAGAGCCACCGTACTAGGCACACATGCACAACGCCGCGCTATGGACGATAAAGAGAACAGCCGAGCCGGTGCGCGAGAGGAGAGGAGTGGAGAGATGAGAGGCAGCAAGGAGAGATAAAACACACTTTTTGCGTGCATAGGTCCCGAAATTTACTACTAGTAGAGTGTACACTGTAACTGTAAGGTTGCAGGAGTAACTCGTGTCAGGAACCCATCATAACTTTGCTCTTCACTGCTTCCCTCTTCCGTTCCCACAAGCTAACACATAGCAATCGAAAACAAATTTTAATCACAAGACTGCGAGAGGGTAGGGCTTACATGTGGGTCCTATTGTATGGACAAGTCTGAGTAGATACATTGTGGTGCAATCAACTAGCTTGGTATTAGCAAGTGGGTCCCATCTTAAACATAGGTTTGGCCATATACATAGGTGATGCCCTAAGCTCTACCATTTAAATAGTGTCTATACGAGATGATTCGTGGGACCTACTGAACTGAAGATTCTAACTTTTGCATAGTAGTTTTATATATTGGTCATACACTGCCAAGTGGGGCCCAGTATTTGCTTTTCCCTTTAGACACATGTGCCATGTACTCCCCTCGCCACCGTGCTAGACTCGATTTTTTTGCAAAATTCCACCGATCTATTAATAATGATCAACAACCATATAAAGTAAGTTGCTCTTACACACCGTATTTCCTCAACAATTTACATGCATAATATATTCTCGTTCTTTGACATTCCCCTCTATTTTGAGCTATATTATTTACATAGAAGAACATTTTGACCTAATTTCATTAAATCTATAAAAAGTCATTTAAGTGTACCAAGTTAGCGAGAGTAATCTTGAAAAATCCGTCTAAAAACTTGGGGATTGTAAGCAAGCAAGGTGCACTTTGTATGAAAATTTGGTCAGTGACATTTTCTTTTAACTGACACGGCTCCTGTGGGAGCAGTGAGCTTCAGTTAACACGACGGTGGAACTACATGTTGCATCAAGGACCTTATAGAACATGAAAATGACATCCAATTCTATTACTTGGAAAACATAGAATGTTCTTTCCTGATAGTTGGAAGCTCACACTGACGGCATTGTTTACTAAACGAAGATGTACCCATCTATCTCTGAACTACTATTTAATTTGAGAGCAATCTGTCATGCTTATTGGTAGCTCAAGTTTGACCTAATTTCGTTAAATTGTTAAGATGCAAAATCTTAGCAAGAAGATGAACATGTTTTCAAAACTCTCAATGGTGGTTTGTGATACATTAAATAAGCCCCCGATGGTTACCTCCAACAAAAACCACAAAACTTTCAAAGCAACCTACAGTTTTCCTGTACTTCAAATTTGACCTAATTTCGATAAATCGGCATAAAGTGATTCAAGTGGACAGAGTTAGCAAGGACGAAGTTTGAAAACTCATAAAACATGAGAATCATAAGTAGTACAACATGTCGGTCCAATACATATGTATGAAATCTTGAATTGTGGCATACTAAGATACAATATTCTTCGTACTTCCTTTACATAAAGGAACAATCTTGTCATCACTCGGAAAACTGAGAATGTTCATTCTTGAAAGTTAGAAACTCACACCGACGACATTGTTTACTAAAATAAGATGCACCCATCTACCTCCGAAAAGAAAATTAATTCAAGAGCAATCCATCGCGCTTACTCGTACCTCAAGTTATTTGACCTAATTTCTTTAGGTTGTCAAGATGAAAAATCTTAGCAAGAAGTTCAACCTGTTTTCAAAACTCTCGGTGGTGGATCATGATATATTAAATGATCCCCCGATGGTTACATCAAAAAATCGCGCAACTTTCAAAGCAACCTACAAGTTTCCTATAGTTCAAGATTGACCTAATTTCGATAAATTAGCATAAAGTCATTCAAGTGGGTAGAGTTATCTAGGAAAAAGTTTGAAAAACATAAAACATGGGAATCGTAATTAGAAAATGTCGGTCCACTATAAATATTTGAAATGTCTACACTTATGGCATTCAGATCCATATTATTCAGACTTTCTTCACGGAAAGGAAAGATCTCGTCATCACTCATAAAATCGAGAATGTTCTTTCCTGATAGTTGGAAACTCACACCGATGACATTGTTTAATAAAATAAGATGCACTCCATCTACCTTCAAAAAGACAATTAATTTAAGAGCAATCTATCGCGCTTACTCGTACCTCAAGTTTGACCTAATTTTGTTAAGTTGTCGAGATGAAAAATCTTAGCAAGAAGTTGAACCTTTTTTGAAAACTCTCGATGGAGGTTCGTGATATATTAAATGACCCCCCAATGGTTACCTCAAAAAAATCGCAGAACTTTTAAAGCAAACTACAATTTTCCTGTAGTTCAAGATTGGCCTAATTTAGATTAATAGGCATAAAGTACAACATGTCGATCCACTATAAATATTTGAAAGGTCTGCTTGTGCCATTTAGGTTCATATTCTTCATACTTTCTTTACGGAAAGGAACAATATCATCATCGTTACTCCGAAAATTAAGAATGTTCTTTCCTCATACTTGGATACTCACACGATGTCGTTGTTTACTAGAAAATATATGCACCCATCTACCTTCGAAAAGACAACTAGTAATTCAAGAGCAATCTATCGCGCTTACTGGTAGCTCGAGTTTGACCTACTAATTTCGTTATATTGTCAGCATGTAGAATTTTAGCAAGAAGAGGAACCTATTATCAAAAATCTTGGTGGTGGTTTAAGATAAATTAAACGCCCCTCCCCCGATGGTTACCTCAAAAAAATATCAAAACTTACAAACCAAACCTAGAATTTTCTTGTAGTTCAAATTTGACCTAATTTCGGTAAGTCGACATCAAGTCATTCAAGTGGGCAGAGTTAGCTAGTACAAAGTTTGAAAACTCATAAAATTAAACATAGGAATTGTAAGTGAAACATGTTGGTCCTATTAATATGTTCGGAAGCTTGGCTTATGGCATTCAGATTCATATTCTTTGGACTTTAAAATAACAATCTCGTCATTACTCGGGAAATTGAGAATGTTCTTTCCTGATAGTTGGAAACTCACACCGACGACATTGTTTATTATGAGAACATGCACCCATATACCTCTAAAATTAAATTTAATTCAAGAGAAATTAATCTACAACGCTTACTTGTAGCTCAAGTTTGACCTAATTTCGCTGAATCAACAAAGAAGTAAGTGAAGTGTGTGAATTTAGCTAGCAAGCTTGAAAAACAGAATTATATAAGAAACCGTGGTCCATTTTGTGTGATTATTCGGAGGGTTACATTTTCTTTTAACTTTGGTAGCCCCCCTCGGAGCGAGGTGCTTCCGTTTAACATGGTCGGTGGAAGTACAAGTTACATCAAGGACCTCGTAAAAAATGTAAATTACATCCAAGTCCATGTATTTAGCACAAGGTCCCTAGAACTAAGCAATGAAGTGTGTTTTGAGGTTTGGGCACACTAGCGTTCATTATGATAAAGAATATCAATAGAATCTTTTAGATCCTAAGAATGGAAAATAAGATCCAATGGTTTGCAATGTTTGGATTTGCCAGTCTAGATCCAACGGTCCATGTTCAAAGTTATCCGTACACTATATAGTTTTTTTGATGAAAAAAATAAGATAAGAAGTACTACCGTGAATGGCCGGTCTTTTGAATAACCCTTCCCTCCCAATGTTTGGGAAGCAAGTGAAAATTTTGAAACTGAAAAAGTTTGAATATTTTTGCCGTTGAGGACCAAAGTGGTTTCCTTCCTATGTACTTCTCCTCCTATTCCATACCAATGTAGCTGCCGAACACGCCAGAGAAACATAGCCGCCCTCTAAAAAATAAAAATAAAAAGAAACAGAGCCACCGTACCAAGGCACACGTGCGCAACGCCACACTATGGACGAGGGAGAGATCAGCTAGGCCGGTGCGCGAGGGGAGAGGGGTGGAGAGATTAGAGGCAGCGAAGGAGAGAGAAAACACACTTTTTTGCATGCATAGATCCTAAAATTTACTACTAGTAGAGTGTACACTGTAACTATAAGGAGACAGGAGTACCTCGTGTCAGGAACCCATCATAACTTTTCTTTTAGTTGCTTCCCTCTTCCCCTGCCTACGTTTTATTCTCTCTGCACTTACAGCTTGTGGACAAAGGTGAGCATATGTCTACTACGAGTGGGGCATCCAATATGTTTTCCATATGGGAGGAAAAAGGTAGTCCTGATGGACTTCCATATACATAGTGGAAGCTATCCACGAGCTCAAAACCTTAAGGTTCACCCTTAAGCTCATCATGGGTAGTCCATAAGCATTAAAATATTGATATCTATTATACATAGCAATCAAAAACAAATTTTAATAAAAAGACTGCGAGAGGGTAGCTCTTACATGTGGGTCCTATCTTATGGACAACTCTGATGAGATACATTATGGTGCAATCAACTACTAGCTTGGTATTAGCAAGTGGGTCCCATCTCAAACATAGGTTGGCCAAATACATAGGTGATTCCATAAGCTCTACTGTTTAGAAGTGTCTATATGAGACGATTCGTGGGACCTACTAAACTGAAGATGCTAACTTTTGCATAGTAGTTTTACATCTTGGTCATACACCGCCAAGTGGGGCCTAGTATTTGCATTAACCTTTAGACACCTATGCCTTGTACTCCCCTCTCCACCATGCTAGACTTGATTTTTTTTGCGAAATTCCACCTATCTATTAATAATGATCAACAACCGTGTAAAGAGACGCGAAAGTAAGTTGCTCTTACACATCGTATTTCCTCAACAATTTGCATGCATAATCTATTCTCATTCTTCGACTTTCCCCTCTATTTTGAGCTATATCTTTACATAGAAGAACATTTTGACCTAATTTCATTAAATCTATATAAAGTCATTTAAGTGTACCAGGTTAGCAAGTAATCTTGAAAAATCCTTCTAAAAACTTGGGAATTGTAAGAAAGCAAGGTCCACTTTGTATAAAATTTGGGCGGTGGCATTTTCTTTTCACTGACGCGGGTCCCGTCGGAGCAGTGAGCTTCAATTAACACGGCCGGTGGAAGTACATGTTGCATCAAGGACCTAATCAAAAATGAAAATGGCATCCAAGTCCATCACTTGGAAAATGGAGAATGTCCTTTCCTGATAGTTGGAAGCTCACACCGATGGCATTGTGTACTAAACAAAGATGTACCCATCTACCTTTGAAATGTTATTTAATTCGAGAGCAATCTATCACGCTTACTGGTAGCTCAAGTTTGACCTAATTTCATTAAATTTTCAAGATGCAAAATCTTAGCAAGAATTTGAAACTGTTTTTAAAACTCTCAGTGGTGGTTTGTGATATATTAAATGAGCCCCCAATGGTTACCTCCAAAAAATTTATAAAACTTTCAAAGCAACCTACAGTTTTCCTATAGTTCAAATTTGACCTAATTTCGATAAATCGGCATAAAGTTATTCAAGTGGGCAGAGTTAGCAAGGATGAAGTTTGAAAACTCATGAAACATGGAAATCATAAGTAGTACAACATGTCGTTCCAATACATATGTATGAAATCTTGGCTTGTGGCATATTCAGATCCAATATTCTTTGGACTTACTTTACAGAAAGGAACAATCTTGTCATCTGTGGGTCCCCGGATTTACGGTCCGAGAATCCCTGTTATGGTTGCAATTCATGTTCCCATGATCAGTGAGCCGTGAGCATAACCGACGGGAATCATTACAACATCCATAAAGTAACGATTACAAAACTTACAATGTTTCCATTATGGCAATTACAATATCAAATAGCGAAGGCTTAAAGCACAAAGCCCATGTCATGCCTTAACCTATAGGGAACTGACTGAGAGGCGGCCTAGTTCGCATAGACGTCAGCTTCTTCATCGTTCCTCGATCTTCTGGAAATCTAGCCAAGTAAATAGCCAGGGACAAAGCCGATGAGTACTTAGAATGTACTCGCAAACCACCTTAAGATAACAACAATAAAAGGATATGCAATATGGCTATGGTAGTAGGAGGGCTCCATGAAAGGTTCTTTTCTAAACTAGTTTATCTTGTAGATATAGCATCTACAAGGTTTTGTTGAAAACTTCTGTAGAACATTTTAGAAACCTTTTTGAAAAGTTTTACAAAACACTAGGATTGGGTCTCCCTATATTATCTCCACGGTCCTCAACTGATCGGGCTATTCTCTTTCTTCTCTGGTGTCCCTCGGACCACCAGGTTTTAGAAAACACTTTGTTTATCGAAATCAGTTTTGAAAACAAAACCGGCACCACTCTACAACAACCTTCCCAACCGTCCATGACCGAGGACTCGGCTATTCTAATAGATTTACACTCTGCAGAGGTTGTACACTTTACCCACACCAAACAGGCACCCTGCTCTTATCTCCGGATGCTACTCTAGCATGGGCCCTACCCTATGAGTTGTTCCTCTCAACACCGGGGCATTGGGATCCACAGACCAACCTGAGTGCTCACAACTCCTCCAGAGCTGGCACTTTCAATGAGAGGCTCATAGTATCGCTCGTCCACTCACATGGGCGGTACTGCTTCCTCTAGGTGACTGCCTAGAAGTTGAACCTTTCTGTAAAGGAAACCCGGGATTCGATGGAGCTGATCCCTTATAAGTAATTGTGAGAATTCCCACACCGGAGTAACAAACATTAAGTCTAGCCCTGTCCAACTCCAGGGTAATGTGGTTGCACGGGTTAATTGTTCTAGCAAATATGCAAAGAACCGGGACCGTTTTTGTAAACCTTTTTCCTCCATCCTTTGTCACAACTTTTTGTAAAACAAAACCTTTCTCATTTTTCAAACCTCTCTTGGTAGGTTGAACCTCACCAAGGTTTTCTCATAAAACATTTTATAAACCTTTTTCCCGGGGTCTTTCCATCCTATACTTTTACTTCGGCTAAAATGGGGTCTCCAAGGGATTATGGTGTTAAACACCATCTACCATACTAGGGACAAATAGGTGTCATCAAAGGTATTGTACTTAGTAGTACAAATGGGTAATGGTTTGGAGGAGCCAAACCCATACCAGATATAAAACATACTAGTAAAACCATGCAATTTGCATAAATGAATAGGTAAAACATGCATAATTAAAATAGTAGGCCAAAAGCTTATAAGCAAGAAGGTGGCTTGCCTGTGACCGATGAGATGTCCTTGTACTTCTCTAGAATACCAGAATACCCAACTATATAATAATAATCCGATGCTTCCTTCCTCTCGGCGTGACATAATCGCAACTATCGCCGTTATAGATCATACATGCAAACAAGCAATAGGCACAATCAATCATCAATCATGAAACCTAGTACAATACAGAAAACATGTGCACAAGATAATATTTACTTCAGTAGGTATTGGGAATTTAGTTATGGAAGTAAATAAAAGGCTTTGGTTATATTAGTGAAGTTTCTAACAAGATTTATGTTGCCTAAATCACTTGATTAAGGATTTTATGGTCAAGGATTGGTTTTGTATGATACCGTTGTATAAAATGAAACCAAAAAAAGTGGTTTCACTATTTTATCAATTACCATTGATTTATAATGGATTTTCTAGTGAATGACAATCTAGTTTAAGGGAACAATTAACCAGAATAGTTATGCAGTTCTAAAAATTATTTCCTTGGATGAGTAGGTAGTGCTTGAGGGACGGATTCACTGAGAGGTGAAATCTCTACTACTTATAAATAAGCAAACAAGAACTTCTCTATAGACACCCAGTCAAACCTACACGAACATATTGCAGCCGCACGATCAGGACTGCGGAACACAATATGATGGCTTCCATAGGCCTAATCATTATCTTCGGTGCACTTCGCGAATAAACTTGATGGACTGAAACTCTTCCCGCACTCCGCACCCCACATTCCACCCGAGTATGCACAAAAAAAACCGCTAGCACGATCTACATCACGATCGTCCTCTTTTTCCACACGAGACTCCTACCCCGCCGCCTCCACACTCGACGGCGCCTGACCCGCATCCATCGCCGTCATGCTTCGCCTCGTCGCTGCCTCACCATACAACGCTGCCTGACTCCCCTAAAGAGCCCTCTCGTGCGAATCCTCTGCCGCCACTGAGAGCCCTCTCCACCGGCGGCCACCCACCAGACAACGGCCCTGACGCCGACATGGACATCTGGTCCTGCCCTGCCCCAGTCTTCTCCGAGGAGGAGGTGGGAAGCCTTTCCTTCCCTGCCCCGACCTTCTCTGGGGAGGAGGTGCGGAATCCTTGCATCCCCTATCGACGCCTGCGGAGGAGCTGGGTGGCCCGTGGCTGGTCGTTGTGGCCATGGTGGGCAACTCAAAACTGGGCTTCCGCATGCTGTTCATGACACTGAAATATGTTGTGTAAAATTCATTGACATGTTCGCAACTTATGATTCCTTTGGTCCTGGATTTCTTCGCAATTTGGTGTGCTGATTTGTGCCCAATCTGGTCCTCTCAACTTATGGATCCCAATGCAGGGTGAAGCTCGATGTCAAATCATCCATAGTGCGATTCGAGACACTGGTCGACAAAGCTAGGAGGTGTTCAAAACATTCTGGACTCTCCATATATTTCTAAACGGCATTACTTAAATTGGCGATTTTTCTGTTGAGGTGATCGTTATGCATCTGTCGCTCTTGCACCTCACCTGTTCCAGTAAAATAATTGACATCCGCAAGATTCCTGCTATACTGTCTAACCATTTGAGTACAAACACATAATCCCTAATAATTTGTTGGGAACTATATAATTTTACTCATAATTTATCTTTATCTCTCCAAATGTTGATGTTTACCAGAGTAAGTATATTTGTCAATACTAATCATTAATTAGTTTTTCTATCAAATTTATGTCTCCCCGTAGGGCTGGGTGAAGCAAATCAGACACAGACCCTCCAAGGTTAGTTCCCTTCTAATTCCTAGTCGCATGAGCAACTAAGTTTTGCCGTTCTTTGATGTAGCTAGGGCATAAAGTGTATCTGATATCCTAACATTCTTTTTTCAGATGATCAATGCAGCTAAACTTGTTAAAAACCTTGGAAATAGTCATGTACTTACTTAACTTCTTGCCTCTCAGTTGCCTATCTCTTTTTGTAAGGAAGAGTGTTTGATGTAATGCTTCTGGTCGATACAGTCATGCAGGAAGACAGTCCGAGAGAGAAATTGAAGCCGGGCATCAAGCGTTTTCAATATTTCCACTGACAACATCCAAGAGATACCCGGCTGGGCCTGGGCATGTGCAGGTTCCGTCGCATAGCTCACATAGAACCTAAGTTATTTCTATTTTGATTTCTTCAGAACACAACCGTTGATTAATACTCTGTTTATAGATTCGGTTCATAGAATTTCCAGCTTTTTTCATGGTCTAGAAGACATTCTGCTTACCGTTCTCCTTGCTGAAGGAGTTTCATGGTCTAGAAGAAATTTCTGTATTTATACAATCGGTGCTACTCCTGGAAGTTCACTTATATTTTCAACCTTAGCTAATGCATATGAAGAGAAAGCAGGGGAACGTACCATTTAATGGATAAAGCAACAAAGCTACAACCTCACCCCACACCTGCCTCATCATTGTCTTCTTCCTCGCGCGCTGACCACACCTTCCTCCTTCGCCGTTTCTGCCCATTGAATGATTCGATTAATTCTGTTGAATGCGTGAGTAATCTCCGTCCATGACCTCGCCCATTTAATCACCTCCCTCTCTCCTCTCTTTCCACTCAGACACCGCTGCCAGAGAGCCACCAGGCTGCCTTAATTTCACCTAGCACCACCGCTGCCTCCGACGAGGTCCAGCACAAATTCCGGCAATGTCGACCCTCCCCACTGCCCCTGGTTCTCACGAGAGCATTCTCCATCACCTCGCGCACCTACCAGCATCATCATCTCGCTCGCGCATGCCCCACAGCCTCGGCTTCGTTGTCGATTGAGCGCCACCGCCTACTGCTCCAATTCGGGCGACGTCTCCCCATAAGCCCCATCCTCCCATCTCTCTCTGGATGATACTCCTACGCTCTCTGTTTCTTCACGCGTCTAACGCACCTCTCCTCTTGCCTTCCTGAGCCGTGTAGCCTCGCCTTCGACCACAGCAGAATGCGCCCGACGGAGGAAGGAACTCCGGCGAGCGATTGTCGTCAACACCGTGCGCCCCTATTCCTCTCACGGCCACCTTGAGAACCACGACGACCCCACGAGCACGGTAAGCCTCTTCCCCCTCTTCTCTTGCTTCCTAGGTTGGCCGGAGATCCGTTAGTAGAGCCGCGCCGCTGCTCACCGTTGCCCAGCGCCGCCAGATAGTGGTTAGTGTGCTCAGGACCGTTAGATCTAGATCCAATGAATAGGATAGATTAACTTAAACAAATCGGGTACGCTCGATCTGAGATGTGCGATACCCTTTAGATCCAACGCTTTGTATAGCGCGATCCTCATGAACCGTTACCGGCCAATGAAAACATGACACGTAGCCCAGTCTTTGTTTTAAAAACAGAAACATTTCCATTTGATGTTAAATTTTGTAAAATTCATAACTATTGTTCTGCTTGGCCAAATTTTACAATTTTATATCATTGGATTCACAAAAATGCAAAATTTCAACCATGCCCTTAGTTTAGTATTTTCCTTCTGGAAAATTGAATGTTTTCGCAGAAACATTATTAGGTCTATTTTGTCTATAAAATTTATTCAAGAAATAATTTTTGAGTAAAACCTTTTGCAAATGGTTTGATTTAAAATATCTGACCCTAAACACTAAGTTTTGGATTTAAAAATGCATTTTATTAACCCTAGAAAATTATCACTTTGATTAAAGGCATTTCTAGTAAAACAAAATGTTGCTTTGATTTAAAAATGATTTTGGGTGAAACCTTTTGTAAATGGATTTGTTTTAAAACACTTTGACAATAAACATTAATATTTGTGTTTAAAAACATTTTGGCCTGGATCATATATGGTGTGAGCATGTGCCAAGTCAACCCAAACAAAACACCAAAGGAGAATACCACAATACTATGCTTTTGTATGCTAAAACAGCACATGATTTTTTCAAGGCACATTAAGCAATTCTAATTGTTTGGAACAAGTCATGCTACAGCAATAATCACTAAGCATAAGGTCAAAACAACACCTAGCGTGATAAGATAAAGTCTAAGCCACAGTCAAAGCAAGTTCTACTCTTTTCCAACACCAATCAACTTATTTGAGATAACTCACAAAGATAATAATCAACAAAGATCAATGAGCTTGTCTAAAAAATCCACAAATAAGAACTAAAAAGATCTAAGCTGAAATCATAAGTAAACTAAGGCTAGACATAGTGCTAGCAAAAGTGAACACTCACAGAACAATAAGAATGACAACTAGAGTGTTCTAGGCAATGAAAACAGAGTGTGTCTCTCTCCAAAAGAAGTGTGGTGTAACCAACCAACTTACTCAAGCAAACTAAGCAAACGAAAACCGAAACCAAAACCTAAGACGCTCCAAGAACAACAATAATGCATGAAACAATAAAAACGAAGTGTCTAGAAAGACCTGAGATTTTTATTGATGAAGAAGGGGATGCCTTGGGCATCCCCAAGCTTTGACACTTGTAACTCTTGAATATTTATTGGGGTGACACGGTGTGGCATCCCCAAGCTTGATCTTTTGTCCATTCTTCATCTCATTACATCATTCTTTCTCTACACCTAAAAATTTTCCTTCATACAAAACTTCACACAATCTTCATTAGCAACATTAGTGTATTCAAAAGATAATAGACCCTTAGGTAAAGCTTTGGAACAGCAATACTTTTCACTAAAAACACATGCTACTGTATCAACTCCTTCAAAAAACTCAATTCCCCTAAGGAGAACTCAAAAAGGAATCAATAAGAAGCAAATGCAAATAATGACAGAAATCTGTCAAAACAGACCCGCAGGTAGAAACTAATTTTTTCGAAGACCTTCTGTATCTCAAATGAAAATGAGTTGAACTTAAGAAAGTTCTCTAACATACTGGGGGATTTATTTGTAAAATTTCAGCTCAATCCGACTTACAGAGACTCCTCACGATTTTTTACTGTGGAGGACAGAAATCTGTTTCGGGACAACAACTCCCCAAATCTTACATCCCTCTCATTAGAGGTCATTCTTGGCACCAAAAAACAAACAAAAAGGATAAAGAGAGGTCATTACAGAAGTAATAACTTCCAAGACTCAAGAAAACTCTTGGGTTATCTCCCAACAAGTACTTTTCTTTAATGCCTTTAAGTTAGGCTTGATAGTTTGAGAAGATGCTCACATAAGAAATATGAATTGATGTAAAAGAGAGCATCAAGAACCAAATTCAAAACACATTTAAGTCTAACCCACTTCCTATGCATATGAGTCTTTTAAATAAACAAGTCATGAAAGCACAAAGCAACAAGCATAGGGAAGCAAGACAAATGCAACTTCAAAATTTTCAACAAAAAGAGGGGAAACTTAATATTTTTGAGATGCATATAACCATGTTTCCCTCTCTCATAATAACTTTCAGTAGCATCATGACTAAAATTAACAATATAAATATCATATAAAACATTTTTATCATGATCCACATGCATATAATGATTACTATTCTCTGAAGGAAATATGCCCTAGAGGAAATCATAGAGATGATTATATTTCTTATGTATCCATGAGTTATTGTAATATTCCTTGAATATCCATATCAGGAAACTTGTATTGATTGGAAATTACGTCAATTGTTTGTGAAACTCTTTACTTGTATGGTTATTTAATAGTTGTCCCTAGTCGGAGTTCATGTGAGGACACACATGAATATTAGACTAGCACATCGATTGGTTGATGACTATGTTTCACAAGTCATAGACATGGAGATGTCAAACCAATGATGTGGACACATCTTATGAACATGGGGTTGGACTGACCCAACTTGAGACTGGCAATTAGTTTCATCTCTCTCTCTACACATCCTGTATGTTTTGTCCTTATACCTGAGATTGTCGCATGTACTTGAGATGTGGATCGACATACTTTGGGGCTATCATATGCTACTCCGTAACTGGGTAGTTATAAAGGTAGCTTTCAGGTTTGTTCTGAAGCATGTTGCAAGGCATGGTTAATCAAGATGGGATTTGCCCCTCTCTACTTGAGAGAGATATCCCTGGGCCCCTCGAGTTATCGGATCCAGAAATGCATGGCCATGCTACATATGGTTAAGAGTTAACCTAGTAAAGGGTTCCGAATCACAGTATCGAGAAAGGGAGGTCAGCTTAGAGCTAGACCAAATATCATGAGGCAAAGGGAAAGACATGTACTAAACCTTGTGATGGTTCATCCGATATGATCTTTTGTATGCGTTTAGGAGTTGGCACGTCTTGCTAGAGGCCGCTACCAACTATTGACAGAATAAGTGTATTCGTGCCATGTCTATACGTATATGAACCTATAGGGTCACACACTTAAGGGGCTGGAAGCCTAATGAGGATTGGATCCGAATTAGACCAGGCTTAGGCTACTAATGGGCTGCTAATGTAGAAGCCCACTAGGGACGTATATATAAGAGAGGGTGGGGAGAGCTGACCTGGGTTATACCATTCCACCCAGCCGGTACTCCTCACACCTGTGTTGCACGCGCAGACCTAGCAGTCCGGCATCTGACGCTTCCACCCTGTACGTGTGGATACCTCGGAGGCGCTGCATCTGTGGCGCTTGGACGAGCCACGCAAGGGGAGCTACTCGTGGGACGAGAAGGAGGAGGATCCGTAGATTATCTACACTGCATCGACGCTCTTCATCAAGTTCCACAACTGTGCATCTAGTGGTAATCCCGCGATCTATGACAACAGTATTCCTGGTTTACTCAGTAGAAAATTTTGATTTGCGCTAGTGTAGCCAACCCGTATCCCTTCAGTGGTATCAGAGCCAATGCTGTTTAGTTATAGATTTGGGATGTTTGCATATGGTGATATGAAGATTGATATGAATGATGTGATTGTTTATATTGCGGTGGTTCTGGATTGATCTATGATCTTGCTTTTCGTGATCGTGATTCTAAGGTAGTCGAACGACTTACCCCTACCGGTCGGTTTCCGCCATCGGGGTAGACAGTGACACATAAATACTGTTGAATGACGTGAAGATCAATATGCTTGATCGAATCGGAACCTAGATCTAAAATCGATGTACCGTGATCAAAGGAGTTTGATCAGATCGGAACAACAGACAGTTTATGGTAAATTTGATTTGCCGATCAAAATCCTTAAAGATCTAAAATCAATGTACCGTGATCAAAGGAGTTTGATTAGATACCGCGAGGGGCGCTTCCCCTTCGAACCCCACAGGGGAGACACCCTAGACCCCCTAGTCGTAGCCCCTTTTGTATCTCGTTAAGGTAACTAGGTGCTGCGAGGTCACATGATCCGGTAGAATGCAATTCTATGCATAACTTGTTTTTGCAGGATGTATGTGATCAGTATGGCCCATATATGTATGTGATGCATGTATGAAATTTATCATGACCCGCGTGTCGTGAGTAGGGCAACACGGCTGGAGCCATGTGTGTTGTCAATTATTTTAATGGCCTGCGTGCCAACTTGTGATGATCCCAATTCTATGTAATTTTGATTACAAGCTGTTAGGGGTAATAGCTTGTATTAGTTTTTGGAGGACTCATCACTTGGAGGATGGCTCGCATGGAACATGAAGATGGAGATCATCATGGTGGACAGGTTCTATGGCGATAGAGATCACCATGAGAAAATGGGCCATACTGTGTCACATCTATGTGAATGCTATTCTTATGCATTTTAATCTATGCATGCTTAGATGATAGAAGTAGAACAATCCCTCACAAAGTTTAAGTTAAACCATGCCCTCCCAACCAAACCTTGCACCATCCTATGCCTTGTACAATCATTGGTGGGCCTATGAAATTAGGGTGCCACGGTTTTCCTTGGCTGGATGGGTTTGTATCGGATACCTACACGCATAAGGGTTGGTGAGCTTGACAAGGTCATCTTAACAGTTAAGGACCTTGGGGCATAAAGGTTGGGCACCTAGTTAAGACATAGAGATGTCACCCAACAACAAGAGTCATATGTGATATGATTAGCAAGTGTTGCTTACCAATTTACCTTATCTTCTTGCAGTGATGCCAAAGCTCACTAGTCGAATTGTTAATTGTGGATCATGAATCACTTAGTATCAATAGAGGGATATTGATTTAAGTGGAAGTATATGTTATTAAATTATTTAATATGTTTTACTCTTTCATGGTTACATGGCTTAGTATTTTGCATTTTTTCTGTTGTAGATCAATGGCACCGAACACTGCATCACCTTTTTCTTTGCGTTCGATTCTTGACAAAGATAAACTAAATGGAACAAACTATATGGACTGGGTCCATAACCTAAGAATTGTTCTCAGGTCTGATAAAAAGGAAATGGTTCTGGATACCCCAATCCCTGATGAACCTGCTGATAATGCATCTGCTGCCCTAAAGAATGCCTACAAGAGAGCATGTGATGATTCTCTTGAGGTTAGTTGTCTTATGCTTGCATGCATGGAACCTGAACTCCAAAAGAATTTTGAGGAGCAGGATGCGTACGATATGATCGTTGCGCTTAAGGACATGTTCCAAGATCAGGCAAGGACTGAGAGGTACAATGTTGCCAAGTCCTTTGTCGAATGCAAGCTAGCAGAGGGAGCAGCTGTAGGCCCCATGTGATCAAAATGGTTGGTTACAGTTAGACTTTGGAAAAGCTTGGTTTTCCACTAGGACAAAAGTTGGCCACTGACTTCATTTTGGCGTCTCTTCAATCCAGCTATGGGCAGTTCATTTCGAACTACCATATGCATGGGGTGGAGAAGGGCCTTAATGAGTTATGCGGGATGCTAAAAATAGCAAAAAGTGACATGAAGAAGTGTGCAGGGCATAGCCATGTGATGGCTGTGCAGAGCAAGCCTAGCTTCAAGAAAAAGGGTACTTCTTGGAAGAAGAAGGTCAAGGCTAAGGATACGATCCCTAAGCCTGCACCCAAGAAAAAGGCTAGACATGTAGAAGACACTGAGTGCTTCTTTTGTCATGAACATGGCCACTTGAAGAGAAACTGCAGCAAGTACCAGGCTTCTTTGAAGAAGAGTGGAAGTAAGAGTACTTCCCACTCAGGTACGCTTGTTGTAAATGTTGTGGACATTCTTCTCGCTGATTCCCATGTTAACTCTTGGGTATTTGATACCGGATCGGTTGCTCATATTTGCAATTCGATGCAGGGGCTAATAAGGACTATAGAAGTGTAGAAAGGCGAAGTGGATTTTCGCGTCGGAAATAAAGCAAGGGTTGCTGCATTGTTCATCGGCGTCATGCAACTTCACCTTCCGTCAAGATTTATTATGAAGTTGAATAATTGTTATTACATTCCTAGTATGGGTCGAAACATTTTATCACCTTCATGTTTGACGAGGGATGGTTATTCATTCACGAGTGCAAACAATGGTTGTGTAATCTCTAAGAATGATATGTTTATGGCTGATCATCCCATTGTGAATGGGTTATTTATTTTAAATCTTGATGATGCATCTGTTTACAATGTTAGTGCTAAAAGGCTTCGGCCTAATGATTTGAGTCCTACCTATTTATGGCATTATCGTTTGGGGCATATAAGTGAAAATCACATGAAGAAGCTCCATGGAGATGGTCTTCTAACTTCGTTTGATTTTGAATCATACGAGACCTGTCAGGCTTGTTTACTTGGAAAGATGACCAAATTGCCTTTTTCGGGTTTACCCGAGAGAGCGACAGACTTGTTGGAACTCATACATACTGATGTGTGTGGACCAATGAGCACGACAACCAGAGGAGGATATCACTACTTCATTACTTTCACTGATGATTTCAGTAGATATGGTTATGTCTACTTGATGAAGCATAAGTCTGAAACTTTTAAAAAGTTCAACGAGTTTCAGAGTGAGGTAGAGAATCAACGTGGCAAGAAAATAAAGGCCCTGCGATCTGATCGTGGAGGAGAATATTTGAGTCACGCATTTAGCAATCATCTTAAGAGTTGCGGAATTGTTCCACAGCTCACGCCGCCTGGAACGCCTCAAAGAAACGGGGTCTCCGAAAGGTGCAATCGAAATTTGTTGGACATGGTTCGATCGATGATGAGCCAGTCGGGTTTACCATTATCATTTTGGAGTTATGCTCTAGACACAGCAGCTTTCACACTTAACAGGGTACCATCTAAAACCGTAGTTAAGACACCATATGAGATGTGGACTGGAAAGAATCCCAGTTTGTCTTTTCTAAAGATTTTGGGTTGTGATGCATTTGTCAAGCGACTTCAGTCGGACAAGCTAACACCCAAATCGGATAAGTGCATTTTCATGGGATATCTGAGGGAAACCTTAGGGTATTACTTCTACAACCGAGAAGAGGGCAAAGTGTTTGTCGCTCGCAATAGTGTTTTCCTAGAGAAAGAGTTTCTCACAAAGGTAACGAGTGGAAAGTCGGTGCGACTTGAAGAAGTTCAAGATGAACCAGTTGGGGATGCTTCTACAAGTGATGCTATTGTAGCAGAACAACTTGAGGAACCTGTGGCAATAGAAGCAGCACAACCACGAAGGTCAACGAGGCTCCGCAAAACGCGGGAATTATTATTATTAGACAATGATGAGCCTGCGACCTATGCAGAAGCGATGGTAGACCCAGACTCCGAGAAATGGCTGATCGCCATGAGATCCGAGATAGATTCCATGGGTGACAATCAAGTTTGGAACTTGGTTGACCAGCCTGATGGTTTTTAATCCATTAAGTGCAAATGGATATATAAGAAGAAGATTGATATGGATGGAAATGTTCACATCCATAAAGCTCGACTTGTTGCAAAAGGTTTTCGACAAGTTCAAGGAGTTGACTACGACAAGACTTTCTCGCCCGTAGCGATGCTTAAATCTATACGGATCATTCTAGCCATTGCTGCACATTTTGACTATGAAATATGGCAGATGGATGTCAAGACGGCTTTTATAAATGGAATCCTTACTGAGGACGTGTATATGATGCAGCCTGAAGGTTTTGTCAATCCAAACAATGCTGGAAAGGTATGCAAACTTCTGAAGTCCATTTATGTGCTGAAGCAATCATCTCGGAGTTGGAACATTCGATTTGATGAAGTTGTAAAGCAGTTTGGCTTCATCAAAAACAAACAAGAACCTTGTGTTTACAAGAAAGAAAGTGGTAGAGCGCTGGTATTTCTAATCTTATATGTAGATGACATATTGCTGATTGGAAATGACATTCCTATGCTCGAGTCTGTTAAGACCTCGTTGAAAAATAGTTTTTCAATGAAGGACTTAGGAGAAGCGGCATATATTCTGGGCATCAAGATCTATAGAGATAGATCAAGGAGGCTAATTGGATTAAGCCAGAGTACATGCATTGGCAAAGTGTTGAAATGGTTCAGCATGGAAGAGGCTAAGAAGGGGTTCTTGCCCATGTCTCACGGCATAAAACTCAGCAAGACTCAGTGTTCTTCGACTACTGATGAGCGTGAGCGCATGAGCAGGATTCCATATGCTTCGGCTATTGGATCCATCATGTATGCAATGATATGTACTCGCCCAGATGTTTCCTATGCTCTAAGTGTTACGAGCATATACCAGGCTGATCAAGGTGAAGGTCACTGGACAGCAGTAAAGAATATCCTTAAGTACTTGAGAAGGACTAAGGATGTGTTCCTAGTATATGGAGGTGAGGATGAACTCAGTGTAAGGGGTTACACAGATGCGAGTTACCTTAATGACTCAGATGATTCCAGATCGCAATCTGGTTATGTGTTTGTCATGAATGGTGGTGTTGTGAGTTGGAAAAGTTCCAAGCAAGATACGGTGGCCTCCTCTTCAACAGAAGCTAAATATATTGCTGCCTCGGAGGCTGCAAAGGAAGCTGTTTGGATTAGGATTTTTTTGATCGCTCTTGGTGTCGTTCAGGGCGCTTCCCATCCCATGGACGTTTATTGTGACAACAATGGTGCTATTTCACAAACCAAGGAACCTACATAGCACCAGAAGAACAAACATATTCGCATGCGTTACCATCAGATTCATGAGTTCGTTGAGGATGGTAGTGTCATGATATGCAAAATACATACGGACTCAAATGTTGCTGATCCTTTTACAAAGCCACTCCCGCAGCCTGCGCATGAGGCGCACACAAGAGCAATAGGTATTAGATACAATCTATATTGACTCTAGTGCAAGTGGGAGACTGAAGGAAATATGCCCTGGAGGCAATCATAGAGATGATTATATTTCTTATGTATCCATGAGTTATTATAATGTTCCTTGAATATCCATATCAGGCAACTTGTATTGATTGGCAATTATGTGAATTGTTTGTGAAACTCTTTACTTCTATGGTTATTTAATAGTTGTCCCTAGTTGGAGTTCATGTGAGGACACACATGAATATTAGACTAGCACATCGATTGGTTGATGACTATGTTTCACAAGTCATAGACATGGAGATGTCAAACCAATGATGTGGACACATGTTATGAACATGGGGTTGGACTGACCCAACTTGAGACTGGCAATTAGTTGCAGCTCTCTCTCTCTACACATCGTGTGCGTTTTGTCCTTAGACCTGAGATTGCCGCATGTACTTGATATGTGGATCAACATACTTTGGGGCTATCAAATGCTACTCCGTAACTGGGTAGTTATAAATGTAGCTTTTGGGTTTGTCCTGAAGCATGTTGCAAGGCATGGTCAATCAAGATGGGATTTGCCCCTCTCTACTTGAGAGAGATATCTCTGGGCCCCTCGAGTGATCGGATCCAGAAATGCATGGCCGTGCTACATATGGTTAAGAGTTAACCTAGTAAAGGGATTCCGAATCACAGTATCGAGAAAGGGAGGTCAGCTTGGAGCTAGACCAAATATCATGAGGCAAAGGGAAAGACATGTAATAAACCTTGTGATGGTTCGTTCTATATGATCTTTGTATGCGTTTAGGAGTTGGCATGTCTTGCTAGAGGCCGCTACCAACTATTGACAGAATAAGTGTATTCGTGTCATGTCTATACGTATATGAACCTATATGGTCACACACTTAAGGGGCTGGAAGTCTAATGAGGATTGGATCCGAATTAGACCAGGCTTAGGCTACTAATGGGCTGCTAATGTAGAAGCCCACTAGGGACGTATATATAAGAGAGGGTGGGATGAGCTGACCAGGGTTATACCATTCCACCCAGCCACCACTCCTCATGCCTGTGTTGCACGCGCATACCTAGAAGTCCGACGTCTGATGCTTCCACCCTATATGTGTGGATACCTCGGAGGCGCTACCTCTGTGGCGCTTGGACGAGCCGCGCAAGGGGAGGTGCTCGTGGGACGATAAGGAGGAGGAGACGTAGATCATATACACTGCATCGACGCGCTTCATCAAGTTCTTTAACTGCGCATCTAGTGGTAATCCCGTAATCTATGACAACAGTATTCCTGGTTTACGCGGTAGAATTTTTTTATTTGCGCTAGTTTAGCCTACCCGTATCCCTTCATTCTTTTTAATTGTTGTGGGAGAAAATTCAACAAAATAGCTATCATTATTATTGTGATCACCATAATCATCAAATATAGGAGGCATATTGTAATCACAATCAATTTTCTCCTCAATAGTAGGTGGACTGAAAATATCATATTAATCATTGTAATCATCATATATTGGAGGTTTGGTATCATCATAAGCAATACAATAGCTATCTTCCAAAGCTGGGGGACTAAAAAGATCATTTTCATCAAAACTAGCTTCCCCAAACTTAGACGTTTCCATAGCATTAGCAATAATGGTCCAAAGAGTTCATACTAATAACATTGCTATTAGCATGCAAATAATGTTCCATAGGTTTTTTAATTTTCTCTTCAAACACTTCATGTCCTAACTCAATATAAACAATATAAAGCTCCGTAATTTTGTTGTTGTTTTCCATTAAGCCTAACTAGTGAAAACAAGAAACAAAAAGACAAAACTGCAGGTTCTAAAGGAAATAACTTTGATTCTTGTAGACAGTTGTTGGGCCTCCAAGTGCAGAGGTTTGTAGAGCAGCAGCAAGTTTCCCTTAAGTGGATTACCCAAGGTTTATTGAACTGAGGGAGGAAGTGGTCAAAGGTATTTCCTCTCAAGCAATCCTGCAATCAAGATACAAGAAGTCTCTTGTGTCCCCAACACACCCAATACACTTGTCAGGTGTATAGGTGCACTAGTTCGGCGAAGAGATAGTGAAATACAAGTGGTAACGGTGCCAGAAAATAGCTTCTGACTTGTTGTTGACATGGGGTAACGTGTGTGAAACTAAAAAGAGCTTGACGGTGAGGTAAAGACTAAAGCAAGAAAACATGCAACAGATCTAGATGCAAACGGTGTTTCAATGTTTAGAAACAAGGCCTAGGGATCATACTTTCACTAGTGAACACTCCAATCATCGGTAGGGCTATAACATCACTCCTCAAAGTCCGCCTTCCCCAATCTAGGTAACCCCACACTGTCACCTTGAGCGCTAGATGGTTCCAAGAAACACCACAATTTCATAGAGACATCCAACTCCAAATATAACTCATAAAAAATATTCAATCTAGCCAAAGTGCCACACACGGTATGCACGCTGTCACTTTCACACACGTGGGGAAAGGCATATATCTATTAAAGCACAAAGAGTATTTATGTAGACTCAAACCTAAGTGCCACCATGGCGTGCACGCTGTCACTTTCACACACATGGGGAGAGCTAGATATCTATTGAAGCACTAGAGTAGCACGGTAGATCTACTTGATTACAAATCTCATGATCACAATATGACCATGCATAGAGAGACAGATGAACACATAGCTACCGGTAGATCCCTTAGCCTCGAGGAAGAACTACTCACTCCTCATCATGGGAATCAGCAACGGTGATGAAGATGGTGGTGGAGATCGATGGAGATGGCTCCGGGGGCACTTCCCTGTCCCGGCAGGGTGCCGCAACAGAGACTTTCTGTCCCCCAAATCTCCCCTTCGGTGGCAGCGGCATAGCGGAACTTTTTCTAGAAGTATGATGGATTATTTAGGGTTTTCTCCCCAGGGGCTTCTTATAGGCGCATGAGGCAAGGTCGTTGGAGGTCCAGGGGTCCCACACCCTGCCCAGGCGCGGGCCCACCCTAGGCCGCGCCTGGGGGGTGTAGCCACCCTGTGGCGCCCCTCTGACTCTGCTTCGTGGTTTCGTGTTACATCAGGAAAATAATGACTTTGGCTTTTGTCCCGTACAATTCTGAGAATATTGATTTTCTGCCTTTCTGGAACCAAAAACAGAAGAAAATAGGCAACTGGCACTATGGCATCTTGTTAATAGGTTAGTTCCAGAAAAGATATAAAACACCTCAAAGTGTAGACAAAGCAAAGCAAAGTAGATACAAAACAAGCATGGAGAATCAAAAATTATGGATACGTTTCCGACGTATCACTCATGTTGCTTCAGTTGTCGGGATAGATATGATATGACCTTGCCTTCTTGCATCAACACACATCTGAGACCAATCTTGGAAGCGTCATATGATGGGGATATGCCGACTGGGGTATACCCAGCACGACATTTCCTGCTGGCCCAAGATGCCAGCGAGTGGGCCTGCAGGACAGCGACTGGATCGAGACTTGGCAAGGATCCAAGCGACTGGAAGCTGGAGGCCCAGAAGCATAGCTAGGCCCAGTCGGATTAGGTCAAGAACTCTCTGAATCCTTAACTAATTCGATTGTAGATCTGTAAACCCTAGCAAGGTGAGCCTATATAAACCTCCCTAGGGTACTTATAGAGGACACGTTCCATCATACACCCTAGCGACTCGCCGCCTACTCGTCGAGCTCGCCCTTGTACTCTCTCCATAATACAATCTAGCAGGAGTAGGTCTTTACCCTCCGGGGGGCGAACCTGGGTAAATCCTTGTTTCTCCGCCCTCATCTCGCGCCGTAGATGGCTGGCTGCCCTTGCCCTTTGTTCTACCATTCGCTGCCGATTACAACATCTTCTGTGGCCATTCCCACAACAGTGGCGCCCACCGTGGGGCCTGGCCGGTCAGGCCGGTGTTCTGTGGCGAGATCGAATATGCCCATCAACGAGACGATCGCCACCGGCCGCATGATTGCGATCGGCGAGATCCTCCAGATCTTGCTGAGCAGCTACGTCCTGGCGGCGCGCCCCGTCAGGCACAACGTGATCATGGCCGATCGACATGATCAGCCCCTTCGTCGGCTTCACCGACGTCATCGTCTCGGAGGACTCGGCTCGCATCCGTGAGTCACCACCACGCGACCGACTCTCTGAGAGTCCGGTCTGAACCATCCATAGCCTCGCCTCCGAGTACGACTCGGCCAACAGCAACATGGACGAAACCACCATGGTCACGGACGACGCGGCCCTCAACGATGATGCCGACTCGGAGACCCCGGCATCGGCCGCCGGATCCATCGTGACCGCGTCGCCCGCGGGCTCCATCGCCCAGGTCTCCAACATGGGATACTTCGAGGATCCCTCCATTCTTGGGATCTTCAACTTCGACTCTGGGTCGGAGAACTCCGGCGACCTCCATGTCGGACCCTCGTGGCCTACATGGCGAATGGCACGGACGCCCCGCCAGACCCCTTCTCCACGCCGATCCCGCCGACCGCGACGGCAACAGAGGTCGAGGAACTCCACCTACGGTTGGAGGAGGCGGTCCGCAAGGAACAAGCCGAACGCGAAAAATTTCGCCTCAAGCAGGTGACGGCGCAGGAGCTTTCGCGCTACCACCAACTCGGCATCAGGTCGCGCCTGAACCCCACTGTTCAGGGCCACGCCCTTCGACGATGAAAACGACCCGGCCCGCATAGCCGAGCAAGTGATCTGCGAGAACGCGCAGCTAGGAGGGAGCTCCCGGCCACCACTAGGCGCGACGGATAACGGCGCCCCACCACCACCACCCGGCAGCACGCCACCCCGGGATCAGCCAAGAATCCTGGTCTCCTCGCGGGAGCGAGACGCGAATGGCCTCCCGCTGTTCTCCACCCCGATGGACAACGTCATCACGAGCCAAGCCGCGGTCAACAATATCACTGTGACCGGGGAAGGCGCCCTGCAGATCCAGTACGCCAAGGCTCTACTCGCCAAGGCCTTCGAGCAACAAAATGCGGGAGCCGACTCATAGGGTCTTATGTACTCGTTTTCGTCAGGCAACAGGGCGGCCTCGAGCGGCCGCCCAATGGTGGCAACCACCCTCAACTGCCCACCAGCCGAGCCCCTGCAGCTCCAACACTGACCCGCACACACGATACTCTCCACCAATGACCCGCGATCGGCGAACAACTTCGTCCTTGCCAACGGGCAGCCAGTCGACGCGCGCATCCACATCATCAACAACTAGAGCTGGCGCGCACGCCAGCCCGACGACTTGAGGCATACCCTCACCAACTGCCGCGATGGCGAACCAAGGGGATCGCTAAGCCGAGTCGGACCCCAGTGCTTTGGACCAATGATCCGAGGCGAAAGATACCGGCGAACTTCAAGTCGCCGAAGGAGATCGAGAAGTATGACCCCTCGTACGACCCGTCCGTGTGGCTGGACACGTACCTCATGGCGATGGGAATCGCCGGCCACACCGACCTGCTCGTCGTTCGCTACCTCCCCCTGATGATGGAGGGAGCGTGCCGGCAATGGATCAACACCCTCCCCATGGACAACGTCAACTCCTGGGAGGAAATGCGCGACGCCTTCGTCAGGCACTTTGAGGTCTCCTACACCCGCGCCACCAACATCAAGGACCTGGAGCGATGTGTCCCGGGACCCTGCGAGTCGACCCGCAGCTGGGTCCAATGGTGGCAAGACCTGTGGTACAACGCGGCCGGAATCCACCCGGACACCGCGATCCACTGCTTCAAGACCTCGTGCCGCTATGAGCCCTTGGTCGCCAAACTCAAGCGAGTGTACAAAACACTCAACAACATACCAGACCTCCTCGAGATCGCCAAGTGGTACGTGGAGGAGGACCCAAACCAAGAAACGGACGACGAGTCGAGAGGGAATCGCCACACGACAATGGGAGACGACCCGGGCTACGCTACAGCAACACTCGCCTCACCGGCAAGCATCGCGCTGACGGGCGAGTCGACTTCGTCGCCAATGCCGGCTACGCCCCACGCGAGCCCAACAGCTTTCACCGCAACAGAGGCCAACGCCGCGATGGCGTCAACTACAAGGAGAAGCCGAGGTTAGACCCCGCGGCTCTCCTCAACCATCCCTGTGTGTTCCATAGCAGGGAGGGGAAACCCGCCACGCACACGACCACCGACTACCACTCCATGAGGGAGATCGAGAAGGAACGACGCGCAAGGGAAGACCCCGACAACCACCCGCCAAACGGCAGAAAATTCGGCAATGACGCCGGCTCGCTTCACACCTTCACCAGCTTCAACACGAAGCACGAGAAGAAGGTCATCGCCCGCGATGTCGCTGTCAACGCAGTGTCCCAGGTCGACATCCCACAGTTCCTCAACTGGTACGAGCAACAAATAACCTGGAGCCGCGAGTACCTGATGGGGATATGCCTACCGGGGTATACCCAGCAGGACGTTTCCGACTGGCCCACGACCTGGCGAGTGGGCCTGCAAGACGGCGACTGGATCAAGACCTGGCGTGGATCCAAGCGACTGGAAGCTGAAGGCCCAGGAGAGTAGATAGGCCCAGTCGGATTAGGTTAAACGAGTACCGAAACCTTAACAAATTCGGTTGAGATTTGTAAACCCTAGGGAGGGTGAGTCTATATAAACCTCCCTACAGGGCGTGTAGACGTACGTTCCATCATACACCCAAGCGACTCGCCGCCTAGCCGTCGAGCTCGCCCCATTGTACCTCCACCATAATACAATCTAGAAGGAGCAGGTCTTTACCCTCCGGGGGGGCGAACCTGGGTAAAACCCTGTGTCTCCGCCCTCATCTCGCACCGCAGATGGCTGGCCGCCCTTGCCCTTCGTTCTACTACTCGCTGCCGATTGCAGCATCTGCCATGACCTTTCCCACGACAGTACCACTCACCACGGATCGAATATCCGGGCCGAGTCGCCCTAGTGGTCAAGCCCAAGGTGGGAGACTATTGGCTCCCCAAGACACTGATGGAAGGCGGCAGCTCCGTCAACATTCTGTACCTGGACACGTTCAGGCGACTGCGGCTCCCGCAGTCGATGATCGAGATGACCTACACCACATTCCATGGCATTGTCCCTGATCGGAAGGCGTACCCGATCGGCAAGGTGACGCTGCCAGTCACCTTCCACACACCAGCGAACTTCCGCACCGAGCGGATCGTCTTCGAGCTGGTGCCATTCAACATCCCCTACCACTGCGTCCTGGGGCGTCAGGCGTTCGCCAAATTCATGGCAGCGCCCCACTACGCGTACAACGCGAAGAAGCTCCCCGGGCCGTGCGGCATCATCACTGTCCACGGCGACCCCGACATGGCCGCAGAGTGCGAGGCCAAAGGCGCCGAGCTCGCCGACGCCGTCATAGCGGCAGAAGCCAACCACGCAGAGGAGCTCGCCAAGTACGCGAGCGGGTCAACAATGACGAACCCACCATACTCAAGAAGCCCAATTCGGAGGGTGGTGGCTCCACCACCTTTGACGCAACGACACACACTCGCACCATCGAGCTGGTTCCAGGCGACTCCAGCCAGACGGTGACGATCAGGACGGGCATGAGCCCGACATAGGAAAGCGCACTCATCGAGTTCCTACGTGAGAATCGCGACATATTCGCATGGAAGCCATCTAACATGCCTGGTGTCCCGAGGGAACTCACTGAGCACAAACTCAACACCGACCCCAAAGCGCGACCCGTCAAGCAGTCGTTGTGGCCCTTCAGTGAAGAGAGTCGCCGAGCAATCGCCGAGGAGGTGCAGCATCTACTCGCTGCAGGCTTCATCCGGCCAATCAAATACTCCAAGTGGCTGGCAAACCCAGTCCTGGTCGAGAAGAGAAACGGGACCTGGAGAATGTGTATCGATTACACAAACCTCAACAGCGCCTGCACGAAGGAGAAGTTCGTCCTCCCGCGGATTGACCAAATCATCGACTCAACCGCGTGCTTGGAGTCGCTATGCTTCCTCGACGCCTACTCTGGGTACAACCAGATCAAAATGGCAGTTGAGGACGAGGAGAAGACGGCATTCATCACGCCATTCGGAGCCTTTTGCTACACCGCCATGACCTTCAGCCTCAAGAACGCCGGGGCGAGTTACCATAGGTGCATGCAGGAGTGCCTTGCGAGCCAAATCGGCCGCAACATCCACGTCTACATCGACGACGTGGTGGTAAAGTCCACCCGTCAGGGCGATCTACTCGCCGACCTGGCGGAAACCTTCGCCAACCTGCGGAGGTACAAGATAAATCTAAACCCAGGAAAGTGCACCTTCGGTGTACTCACTGGACATCTGCTGGGGTACATCGTCTCCAAGCGCGGGATCGAGGCGAACCCCGCCAAGATCAACATTATCGCCTGGCTCGGCAGACCCGAGTGCATGCGCGACGTCCAGAAGTTGGCTGGGCGAGTCACGACTCTCAGTCGCTTCATCCCCCGGCTAGGCGAGAAGGCGATGCCCCTCTACCGCCTAATGCGTAAGAACCCCACTTTCCAGTGGGACAAGGAAGCAGATCACACGCTCCACGCTCTCAAGGAGGTGCTACTCGCGGCACCTCTACTCGCCGTCCCTGTCGACAAGGAGCCCATGCTCGTCTACATCGCGTCCTCCGAGCGAGTCGTCAGTGCCGTCATGGTCGTCGAACAACCAGAGGAAGGCAAGGAGCGCCCGGTGCAGCGACATGTATACTACATCAGCGAAGTCCTCACCGAGTCGCGCCAACGCTACCCGTAGTACCAAAAATTGGTATATGTGGTCTTCAGAGCCCAGCGGCGATTGCCGCTCTAATTCTAGGAGCACCCAATAACGGTCGTCTCCTCAGCACCGTTGCAGGACATCATCCGGAACCGTGAGGCAATCGGGCGAGTCTCCAAGTGGGCTGTCGAGATCGGAGTCCACAACATTAGGTACGAGCCGCGCAAGGAGATCAAGTTACAGGCTCCCGCAGATTTTCTCGCCGACTAGGAGGAAGCCCAGCAGCCAAAGAAACTGCCATACCTCCATTACTGGAGCCTACACTTCGACGGCTCCAAGAATGCAGATGGTGCAGGAGCAGCGATCGTGCTCACATCTCCAAAGGGCGACAAGTTACGCTACGTCCTGTATCTTGACTTCACCCCCTGCACCAACAACATGGCCGAGTACGAGGCGCTACTCCACGGCATGCGAGCAGCCAAGGAGATGAACATCAATCGTTTGCGCTGCTACGGCGACTCCGACCTCGTCGTCGGGCAAGTCGCCGGCACCTGCGATGCAATCTCCCCACCATGGAGGCATACCGCCAAGAAGTGGACTAGCTGGGAGGCCACTTCGCGGGCTACTCCGTCGAGTGGATTGACAGGCGGAAGAATGAGGAGGCCGATGCACTCTCCCGCATCGGCTCGGCTCGACTCGCACCACCCGCCGGCGTCTTCCTCGACACCATAACCAAACCTTCCGTTTCTCCCCTGAGGGAGATCGACATCGGAATTCCGCTGCAACCAGACGCATCCCTGGTCACAATGATCACCGAGCCAAGCGACTGGACCGCGCCATACGTCGCCTACCTGGAGGGAGGCACTCTACCCGCTGAAAAAACGGAGGCCCGGATGATAGCATGCCACTACAAATCCTTCATCATCATCAACAGCGAGCTCCACAAGCGCAGCGTGACCGGCGTGTTCCAACTCTGGGTCCAACCCGCAGAAGGACGCAAGATCCTCTAGGACATCCACGCTGGCGACTGCGGCTACCATGCTGGCGCTCGCTCCCTAGTTGCCAAGGACATGCGACATGGCTTCTACTGGCTCACCGGACACGCCGATGCGGTCGACATCGTCCAACACTGCGTCGGGTGCCAGAAGTACGCCAGCCAGACTCATGTACCGAGATCGGCGCTCAAGACCATCCCCATCACCTGGCCATTCGCCGTATGGGGCATGGACATGGTAGGCCCCTTCAAGAAGGCCCCCTCTGGCTTCACCCACCTCCTAGTCGCGGTCGAAAAATTCACAAAGTGGGCGGAGGCCAAGCCAGTCCGCAAGTGCGACGGGAACACCGCAACAAAGTTCCTACGCGAGCTCATCTATCGATTGGGGTTCCCAAACAGCATCATCACGGACAATAGGACCAACTTCGCTAAAGGATCCATGGCCGAATTTTGCGAGGAGAACAACATACGACTCGACCTCGCCTAAGTCGCCCACCCGGAGTCCAATGGCCAGGCGGAACGTGCCAACCAGAGCATCCTCCACAGCCTGAAGCCACGACTTCAAGTCCCACTCGAGCGAACTCCTGGGTGCTGGGTCAAAGAGCTCCCCTCTGCCATCTGGGGCATCCGCACCTCCGTCAATAGGTCGATAGGATTCATCCCCTTCTTCATGATGTACGGTGCCGAGGCCGTCATGCCAACCGACCTCGAGCACGACTCGCCTCGGGTGGTCAACTACGCGGAGGCCGACAACAAGCTCGCACGCCAAGACGGAGTCGACCAGCTCGACGAAGCACGCGACCTAGATCGCTCCCGCACCGCCATCTACCAGCAAGGGCTCCGCAGCCACCACAGTCGGCAAGTACGGACCCGCACCTTCTAGGAAGGCGACCTAGTAATGTGTCTGATCTAGGATAAGAAGGGCATGCACAAACTCTCCCCCCCTTAGGAAGGACCATTCGCCATCGGGCGAGTCCTGGGCAACGACGCCTACTACCTCGTCGACATCCAAGGCGATGGAAAACTCGACATCAAGCGGCCGTGGAATGTAAACCTCCTACGGAAGTTCTATTCCTAGAACTCCAGACATGTACCTCCTACCCGCTATGAAATAAAGCAGATCGATTCGCACAACGTGTGTCCACTCTCCGTATCTTGTGCCACTCGCACTCGTAATAACAGTGTTATGCTACCCGCAGAAGTCAACCCTTGGTGACGCAACCGGCACGCAAGTAGTGTGATACGAGGGCACTGGAAAAATTCAGGCCTCGTACCGTCCACGGAAAAAGCCAACCCGGAGCCCCATCGGAGTAGCCTCGCTCGACTGGCTTTCCGTGCCAAAACAACTGCATTCACTTCCCACAGCGACCCAGTCCTCCACATCTTCGGCGCAACGACTCGAATGGAAAAGTACCACGCTCGGGGACTGATGCCAGCCCAAACATGGGCGGCTAGGGAAAAATGCCAAGTATGAGAGCGCGTCCTGGACTCGCCACGCGACTAATATCATGGATCAGGCGGGGTGAAGCGTCTAGCACAATGCGCCCCGTCCTCACCTACCTCGGGCACGCGACTGGAACCGCCAAGTACCACGCTCGGGGACTCGGCCACCCGACCATGTTCGCGCGTGGGAAAACGGCTAAGTACGGAGCACCCCTTGGAGTCGCCATGCGACTGGCTTTCCGAGCCATGGCGAGTCGACCTTAACTTACGAACAGTTCAAACAACACACAAAAACAAGGTCAACCCCATAAAAGGGCGGACGTGCTCGGGGACTCGCACAACCAACAATCAAAACACAAAACATTGTCAAAAGCACACTTACTTTCCTTCAAACGACAACATTTGTTCGCTTACAAGGGTAGTTACATAATTATCCTAACTAACACCGATCGGCAAACCATTCTACTCCGCAGGCTTCAACAATGAGGCGCCACCGCCTTTGCGACTACGGATGAAAGGAATCCACGGGTTCGACGGGTATGTCGTGAGCTCACCCGACATGGACGCACAGAACGACTGCTCCACCTTGAAGTCGCGGTGCGCCGGCTCGGGGTCGTTCGGGGCGACGACCGTTTCCTGGTAAGGAATGAGGTCGCCCATTGCCCACACCCGGTCGGCGTACACCGCAGCCCGCTCAGTCAACTTCAGCACCTCGGCGATTTCGACTGTTCCCATCGATGAAGGGTACCCGCTCGTGACGTCGTCAAGGTCAAAGTCGTTAGGAAAGTGCGCGAGCCCAAGGCTCAGCGCAGTCGCCGCACCACGACGGAAGGCCGACCGCGTCATGAATTCCACAACCGTCGGGGCCTTCTCCAGATAGCACCAAACCTCGACGAGTTCGCTGGGAATCACCTCAGTGGGCAAAATCTCCTGCAGATACGCTCGGATGCAGGTTGCTGACAGCACGGCAGAATCAACCAGAGTGGTGACGCATTGCCGCGTGTCGTACGACTACGCTTCTTCGATATTATCAGTAATCAGGCCTGCAACACACAAAGCAAATAATAAGGGAGGCTCCAGCAAAATAACGCGACCCACACGCTCGGGGATTCACCAAAGTAAAACTTACCAATCAACGAGCGACAGCGCTCCGTGATGAAATCCTGAAGACCGGAGAGGTCATCTTGCAGCCCGGCGTCTGACATCTTCCATTCCTCAACAGAAGAAGCAAACGGCTGCCTTGGCCCGCCCATCCACCGAGGTCGCCTCCGCATTTGCCTCCTTGAGCTCACGCTCCAGGTCGGCGATTCGCTTCTCCGCGGCTCTCAAGGACGACCGTGCAGCCGTCAATTCACTCGCCGGAACGAGGCCCTGACGAGCTTTCTCCACCGTGGCTGCGCTATCCTCTGCATCAACAGCACCATGTTTAAAAGTTTATGACCAGCATCGAGCATGACAAACACTCACCCGCAGTCGCTCGAAGCTGCTCGTTCGTGTCCTGAACTATGAGGAGCTCCCTCTCCACACGCTCCCTGGCGGCAAGCCGCTCCACCGACTCGCGCTGCAGGCCCTGTGCACCCATGGAAGCGTCAGCAACAAATATCCTAAGTGCCTAGCCACTGAAATTCAGTGAATAGCCACTCGGGGACTACACAGAAAAAATTCCTAAGTGCCTAGCCGCTGAAATTCAGCGACTAGCCACTCGGGAACTGGACAACAAAAATTCCTAAGTGCCTAGCCGTTGAAATTCATCGACTAGCCACTCGGGTACTGGGCAGTGAAAGTTCTAAGTGCCTAGCCGCTGAAATTCAGTGACCAACCACTCGGGGACTGGAATCGAAAACAATAAGAATCCAACCACTAAAATTCAGTGGCCCGATCCTCGGGGACTGTACATACCTGGATGGCGGTGCCTAGCATGCCGTGAAGCTCCATTGTATCCACCGATGGGAGCACGAATGGAGTATGCCCGCGACGCTGCTCGACCTCTGTGCCGGTGGCCTCGGGCAGTTGGCTCGAAGGCACCGATGCACTTGCCGCGGAGGCCCTCGCTACAAAGTGAGGGAACGTCGCCACCACGGCTCCTACACCACTCGAAGGGGGGCCTGTTGCCCCAACCGAGGCCACGGGCTTCGCCCGCTGTGACTCCGTGTCCACCATAACCCTCGGGGCTGCGTCCGCTGCAATTGGAGCCTCGCTCGGGGCGACCGCCGGTTCGTCCGAAATTGTGACGACCTCGTCACCCTTTGCTTTCTTTGCGCCTTCAGCAGACACCTCGACCTCATCGCCCTTCCTATTCTTCGAAGGGTCGACTGGTGCCTTCACGGCACCCGATGGAACCTTGGCCACCGAAGGGTGACCTATCTTCTTCACTCCAGTCCTGCGGAACGACTCCGTTAGTGAACTCGCCAGTTGGACATAAATCAAGGAGACAAATGAAAAGAGTGAGAAACACTCACTTGGCGACTGGGATGAAACGCAGGCCAGTACGAATGCTGGCCGGCTTCTCCAAATCCGGCCCAGTTTCCGACCGAGGCCCGTCTTGAACACACTTTGCGCCCAAGACGCCAACGACTTCTTCGAGGATGAGGCCGCTGTAGGAGCTTCAGTGGAGATCGCTGTGGGAACTCCCCTTGGTGGCGAGGTCCCCGCGGCTGGACCGGCCACGAGCCCGGTGACTGGGACGAAGGGCGGCGGCAGCGATGCCAACGACATCTCGCATTCCACAATGGCCGCATCGGTCGCCGTGGTCGCATGCACCGGTGCGTCGGCTTTAGCTTCCTCGGCTGTGCTGGTAGCATCGCAGCTACTCGCGGACCGAGGCGGTGATACCGGCTTAGCCGGCTTCTTCTTCTTCTTCTTTGGTGGCGGTGGTTTCTTCTTCGATGGCGTATCTTCGCACCATGAGGTGTGTTCGGGGAGTTCGCTATCGTCTTCGTCATTAGCCTCGAGGCTCTTGCTGGCCTCGAGCTCGCGTTGGTGCTGCCGACGATTTTTTCGAACTGTGGGTGCAGCGACCTCCACAGCCTCGTCGCCACCGTCGTCATCCTCATCGTCGTTGTTGTGCCCGTCATTTCTGATGCCGCCCTGGTCGGGTAAAGACTCGCTGCCATCTTCGGCGGATGAGGTCGAGTTCTCGTAGTCTACGGGCGGGAGCCAACCTTCCACCACCTGGAACAACTACAACGACAAGACAAATCAGCATAACCGCGAATGCAAATCTGTGACTGCGAATATACAAGAAAGGAAGTATTAACCATTGTGGCCTCGTGCTTTGCGGTGTACGGAGCGACCCCGGCCTTTGCGTCAAGATACACCACCAAGGTGATCTTCTTCAGGGCCAGGGTGTAATCGTTGAGTCTCCACTCGTCATGGCAGGACTTCGTCGGGTCGTCCTTGCCCGTGTATTCGTACATATAGTGGGTGCGGCTGGCCAGGGGCACGAGACGTCGCCCGGGCAAGCAATTGTAAAGATTGATGGTTTGGAGGCCCTTCTTCTTTAGGTTGCGGATGGTTTGCAGCATCTCGTCGACGACCATCCGCTGGTCCAGCAGAAGTTTGGTGACTTGGAGCCGACGCGGCTCGGGCCGGTCGGCAGAATATGTCGGAAGCGCCACCTCATCGCCCGGCGGCAACTCAGTCACGTAAAACCAGCTCTTCTTCCACTCGTTCGTTGCTTTAGCGGGCAGCATCAGATCAAAAAATGACTCCTTCAACTTCAGCTGAAAGGTCAGGCCGCACGCGGCCAGCATCAGGCCGCCTGCCTCTTCGCGGCTGATCCTCTCATGGAACAGATCTTGCCATAAGGGGAAATATGGTTGGCAACCCAGGTAGCATTTGCAGAACGCCACGAAAATGGCGAGCTGCTCGATGCTATGCGGCCCTAAATCTGACGGTTGGATGTCATAGTAGGCGCAGAAGCGGCGGAAGAAGAGGCAAGTGGGGAATCCGAGCCCCCACTCCAGATGGCTGGTGAAGCTGATGAATTCTCCCTCGCACGGATTTGGGGTCACCTCTCCGGCCGCAGGGATGCGCCATCTCCCAGCGCGGAGGATCCCTGCCTCCTCAAATGACTTCAACAGCGCCTTTGTGCACTTGGATCTGCCCCATGGTTCCGCTGGAGGGGACATCGATTGAGGGATATAGGGCTATGAGTCGCTCTGGTCGCTGCACAGAATGAAGAATTGGGAATGCACGAGATCGGAGGAAGTGAGGGAAGTGTTTTCCCCTCACCAGTCACTCTCCTTATATAGCGGTTGTTACCCGCCATCTTTCTGGAGCCGTTAACGCGCGGTAATTACATCGATATTACCGTTGGATTACCCAACGGCTACTTTGACCAGCGCTAACGGTCCAACTTCATCCATTCGATTCGCTATCTTCGGCGACTTGGCGATTCGCCGACCTAATCACTATAACAGTGACTTAATTACTCGCCGACCTATTCGCCAAGCTGCGATCTGACTAGTCGTCGTTATTGCGACTAAAATGACTAGTTCCTTCTTTTATTCAGGGAGTCCACCGCCGATTCAACTGGGCATCCGAATTGGACCCGCATACTCCGACTGCCAACGAACACCTGCGAAGAATCAACGACGGCCTCGGGGACTACTGATGGGGATATGTCGACCGGGGTATACCCAGCAGGACGTTTCCTACTGGCCCAAGCTGCCAGCGAGTGGGCCTGCAGTCAGATTAGGTCAAGAACTCTCCGAATCCTTAACTAATTATGTTGTAGATCTGTAAACCCTAGCGAGGTGAGCCTATATAAACCTCCCTAGGGTACGCATAGAGGACACGTTCCATCATACACCCTAGCGACTTGCCGCCTAGTCATCGAGCTCGCCCTTGTACTCTCTCCATAATACAATCTAGCAGGAGTAGGTCTTTACCCTCCGGGGGGCCGAACCTGGGTAAATCCTTGTGTCTCCGCCCTCATCTCGCACCGCAGATGGCTAGCCGCCCTTGCCCTTTGTTCTACCATTCGCTGCCGATTGCAGCATCTGCCGTGGCCATTCCCACAACATCACAATACACATCAAAAGGCTTCGTGATATCCGACATGATCAAGATTGGGGCTGAGATCAATCTCTTCTTAAGTTCTTGAAAACTTGCTTCACATTTGTCTGTCCATTCAAACTTCGTATCCTTCTTCAACAATTGGGTCATGGGTCTTGTGATGCTCAAGAATCATTCTACAAACTTGCGATAGTATCCTGCTAATCTGAGAAATGCACGAATTTGGGTTTGAGTGGTTGGGACTTGCCATTCTTCAACATCCTTAACCTTTGCAGGGTCAACGGCAATTCCTCCGGCCGACACAATATGTCCGAGGAATCCTACTTCTTGTAACCAGAATTCACATTTGCTAAACTTGGCATACAACTGATGCTCCCTAAGGGTTCCAAGGATGGTCGTCAGGTGTAGCTCATGCTCTTCTTCTGACCTATGTTTAAGATGGGATCCACTTGCTAATGCCAAGCTAGTTGATTGCACCACAATGTATCTAGTCAGACTTGTCCATAAGATAGGACCCACATGTAAGCCCTACCCTCTCGCAGTGTTGTGATTAAAGTTTGTTTTCGATTGCTTCGTGTACTATATATCAATATTTTAATGCTTCTGGACTTCCCATGATGAGCTTAAGGGTGAACCTTAAGGTTTTTAGCTCGTGGTAGCTTCCACTACGTATATGGAAGTCCATCGAGACTACCTTTTTCCGTTAGGGAAAACATATTGGATGCCCCACTCGTAGTAGACATATGCTCACCTTTGTCCATGTGATGTAAGTGCAGAGAGAATAAAACGTAGGCAGGGGAAGAGGGAAGCAACGAAGAGCAAAGTTATGATGGATTCCTGACACGAGGTATTACTTCCTCCTTACAGTTATAGTGTACACTCTACTAGTAGTAAATTTTAGGACATATGCACACAAAAAAGTGTGTTTTATTTATCCGTTTATGCCTCTCATCTCTCCACCCTCTCCCCTCGTGCACCGGCCCGGCTGATCTCTCCGTCGTCCACAGCGTGGCGCTACGCATGTGTGCCTCGGTACGTCGGCTCTGTTTCTTTTTATTTTTATTTTTGAGAGGGCGGCTATTTTTCTCTAGCGTGTTTGGCAGCCGTGTTGGTGTGGAGTAGGAGGAGGAGTACATATGAAACCACTTTGGTCCTTGGCGGCAAAAAAATTCAAACTTTTTCGGTTTCGAAATTTTCACTTGCTTCCCAAACATCGGGAGGGAAAGGTTATTCAAAAGACCGGCCATTCAAAGTAGTACTTCTTATCTTATCTTTATCTTGTCTTATCTCTTACAATACCATACCACTATAGTATAGTGTATGGATAACTTTGAACATTGACCATAGGATCAAGAGTGGCAAATCCAAACATTGCTAACCGTTCGATCTTCTTTTCCATTCTTAGCATCTAAAAGATTCTATTGATATACTTTAGCACAATGAATGAACTCTAGTATGCCCAAACCTGGAAACACACTTCATTGCTTAGTTCCTGGGACCTTGTGCTAAATGCATGGACTTGGATGTAATTTTCATTTTTGTGAGGTCCTCGATGTAACTTGTACTTCCACCGACTGTGTTAACAGAAGCACCTCGCTCCTATGGGTCCTACCACAGTTAGAAGAAAATTAAACCCTCCCAATTATCACACGAAGTGGACCAGGGTTTCTTATATAATTCCATTTTTCATGATTCCTAGCTAACTTCACACACTTCACCAACTTATTGATGATTTAACGAAATTAGGTCAAACTTGAGCTACAAGTAAGCGAGGTAGATTGCTCTTGAATTAAACGTCTTTTTGGAGGTAGGTGGGTGCATCTTATTGTAGTAAACAATGTCGTCGGTGTGAGTTTCCAATTATCAGGAAAGAAAATTATCTCAATTTCTCGAGTAATGACGAGATTGTTCTTTTTCGTAAAGAAAGTCCGAAGAATATGGATCTAAATGCCACAACCCAAGCTTCTAGACATATTAAGTGGATCAACACATGTTTCACTTACGATTCCTATGTTTAATTTTATGAGTTTTCAAACTTCATCCTATCTAACTCTGCCCACTTGAATGTCTTTATGCCGACTTATCAAAATTAGGTCAAATTTGAACTACAATAAAATTGTAGGGTTGGTTTGAAAGTTTTGCAATTTTTTTGAGGTAACCATCGAGAGGGGGGCATTTAATACACCACAAACCACCACCGAGAGTTTTGACACCAGGTTCAAATTCTTGCTAAATTTTTTGCATCTTGACAATTTAACGATATTAGGTCAAACTTGAGCTACCAATAAGCGCGATAGGTTGCTCCTGAATTGCTAATTGTCTTTTCGAAGGTAGATGGGTGCATCTTATTTTTATTAAACAATGTCATTGGTATGAGTATCCAACCATAAAGAAAGAACATTCTTAATTTTTCGAGTGATGATGAGATTGTTCCTTTCCGTAAAGAAAGTCTCAATAATATTGATCTGAATGCCGCAAGCAGACCTTTCAAATATTTATAGTGGACCGACATGTTGTACTTACGATTCCCATGTTTTATGATTTTTCAAACTTCGGCCTAGCTAACCCTGCCCACTTAAATCATATGCCGATTTACCGAAATTAGGTCAATCTTGAACTATAGGAAAATTATAGGTTGCTTTAAAAGTTGTGTGATTTTTTTAGGTAACCATCGGGGGGGTCATTTAATATATCACGAACCACCACCGAGAGTTTTGAAAATAGGTTGAACTTCTTTCTAAGATTTTTCATCTTGACAACTTAACGAAATTAGGTCAAGTAACTTGAGGTACGAGTAAGCGTGATGGATTGTTGTTGAATTAATTGTCTTTTCATAGGTAGATGGTTGTATCTTCTTTTAGTAAATAATGGCGTTGGTGTGAGTTCCAACTTTTAGGAAAGAACATTCTCAGTTTTTCGAGTGATGATGTAACATCCCAATTTCAGCAACCCTGATTTGTTGTCAAAAAGGCAAAATCAGGGGGAACAAAAACTTTTTATTTTAAGTATTGCAATGTTTGCTTACTTGTTTGCTTGTGCTTATGCAACTACTTGTGTATTAGATGCTATACTCCTTACCTCAACACTAGTTGACCAAAAACTATTTTACAAAGAGATGTCTTAGCTCATCTTTCATATTCTCAAATGCTCTGACATTTCAAACTTGAGCCAAGATGACTTTGATACCACAACATATATTATTAATTCTATTGAAAAAAACTATGGAGACCTACATATAATCTCCTTATGTTCTCAATACAGAACTTCAACTACTCTCATCCCTAGGTTTTCCAAAACCCTTTCTAAAACCTTTTCATTCTAATCTTGGTAGAAGTACAAAGAGGTTCTTATATTACTTCAAAGTACAATCTCTTCAAAGCACCCATGCTTACCACAAGGTGGACTTGATGGTAACATTAGTAGTAGTTGATAAGTTTGAATAGATGAATTGCCATGATCTGCTGACTACTGACTTGCCTTGATCTGCTGATTGTCTTATGTGCTTAGGAACTAGAGTGAGCTAATATAGTAGCTCATACCTTAGGACCTAACCTATGTTTGTGATTATCAATCTTTAACCAAGCATCCCAAACTGGATGTATCCTAAGTCACTCAAGTGATCCTAATCTATATCACTAGATCATTTCTGAGCTAATCCTTTGTATTAGCATCGAACTCATCAAGGACCTAATACAATCATGAATCCACTCTCACAATCTATACCTCAATATCATCCACTTGATGGTAAGAATGAACCCATGTATCCTTCCCTCTTTCATGCTAGTCCCAATACACCAATCTGCCAAAATTGGCTGAGTCTGGAATCCTTATCTGGATTCAATCTTTGGAACTCCACCTACTCCAATCAGTGTGCATTATTGAGAATGTATCTGAACCATCTTGTAGTACATTATCAGTAGTACCAAATCCCACTTTTTACCTTCGCTAAACTATTCTTATACCCACTCATCCATGATGGTTCTATAGTCAAGATAATAATCTTTTCTGGAAATCTTACCATCTTTCCTACTTTGGAAGAATCTCACATCCATATGCTATATCCTTTGGACCAAAAATTTGCATGGTTATGATCTACTAACCATGGTTTATCAACCCACCCTTCACTTGTTTCCGTTGGATCTTTGTGCTTCTTAAACACACATAGTTTCTAAGGCATCATGACATATCTGCTATGTCAGCCTTATTTTCAACAAAGTTTGCCATCACTCCAAGATCACCTCAAATACATACAAGACAAAATATTTGCACCATGGTCATCTATAAAACTTGGTCTAACAATCCATCTATCCCTTGTACCAAGGTGGTCTCTAAGATCACTAATCCCACCATGTTTAGGTGGCATAGAAATATCAAACCCCTAGATCCTCCAAATCTAGTTTCCTTTCATTTTCAAGGTAGAATTTAAAAACCCAAGGTTGGTTATGATGAATACTTCATGTTGAGATCATCCCCCTTGGATAAAAACATTTGCCAAATAATTTCCCTAATTATTTGGAACCTAAAACTATTTAAATTCTCTCCTTTGCAAATTTCTAAAACCCTTTTCTATAAGGGCAAGTTTGTTTTTCTCCAAACAACTTTAACAACTCAATTCACAATTGATGCCTATATCTCACCTCCTATATTCTCATCTCAAAAATAAATATTTTTGAGATGCTCTATTATTTCTTTTTGCCCTTTTTCTTAAATGGTAGAAAGAGGAAATAATTCCTTATAAATACTTTTCTATCCAAATAAATTCCAAGAATATTCCCAAAGTGTGGTATGGTATTTAGGACCATCCCACATCAGAAACGAACCTTGTCCAATGTAAAAACATCAAAATAGCTTCTAGAAACCATTTCTGCACTTTTTGTATATAAATGATTTTAAGTGAACTAAAAATCATCTGAAAATTCCGAAATAATTAAAGGAGGTATATCTTGGCTATACCCTTCTACCAGAACCATTTCCACATCTTTCCAATATCATTTTTGAAACTTCTCTCATTAATCATCATTATGGCTACATGTGCTATTTGTATAAAACATACATCAAACCACCTCCACCTCCATTAAAAACTTCCCAAGAACTCCTCCATAGCACGAGCACTCCCCCTGGTCGTGTGATATAGTATATCCACTGTCGCAAAACCCTAGCCCTCACCTTTGTCCTCACATGCTTGGAAAGAGAGAGACATGCCCATTTAACAAAGCCAAAAATTAAAGGGACAGCATCACCCCCACCCCCCTCTTTGCCCTAACCATACCAGAAACCACCCCTCTCACCTCTCCCCACGCCCACAGCAAGGCCAGCCCCTAGTTTGCCCTCTCCCATTGCCTCTCCATGTACCTAGTCCATCTCAAGCCCTCCTCTTTGGTTTATAAAGCCAGGAGCCACCCTAGTACCCCCCCTTCGATTCATTCGCCTTATTTGCTCCCTAGTACCCCCACCAACCACCCCTAGGATCTCCTCTCCTTCCCCTGCTTCGCCCTGCTAGAAGAATGGAGCAAAAGATCCCCTCTCGGTTGTGATCTTGCAAGCAATATCTCCACCACCCCTGACCTCCACTGCTCCATATCTTTGCTTACTCCTACTCCCCACACACCTAGCCACGGATCCCACGAATCCAGAAGCTCCCCTCGACCCACACCGCCATAAGAAGAAAAATCTATTCATCTCGGTTTTCAGCATGCATGCAAGTTTATGTCCAATCTCGACCTCCCTAGATCCCTCCTCTCTCTTAGATCTACTCTCCTCTACCTAAGACATCTTCCCATGTTTCTTTTCTCTGCAGGAGCGACGGGAAAAACCCTGCATACATCGACCTCCGGCAACCTCTTCTTAGTCCCCATCGGGCGAGGCACCTACGAGCATCCAAGCCAACATTTACGCCCCTGGTTTGGTACCTCAGCTCGCATGGTATCACCCTGTCCTCTCGCCATCGGCATGTAGGCATCCTGCAGTACTCTCTGATGAGCTCCCAAGGCCTCCTTCTGGTCGTCATCGTGCGGGCTTGTCTCCGATGAAGAAACCCCCCTTTGTCTCCCATCCCCGGACTTGTCGTCGACCACCATGACGCCCTAGCCCATCCCCGACGCTTCTTAGAGCCCTTGTAAGCCTCGCCGTCATCCTCTGCTCCGCCCAAGGGTTTACATCCCGCCGGCGGTTTCTCAAGGAGGAAGATGACCGCAGCCTCTCATCCTAACATGATCCAATGGCTCTCCTCCTCCCGTACCCCTTCGTCCTCATGTATCATTGACCGGCGGGCCCACCCTGGCAGCTTCAAGCGAGGCCCCGCGCACTGCAGTGCCGCATGTTGGGCTGGCCCAGCACTGTGTCGCGTTGATTGGTCAACCACCGGCCCAGTCCCTCTGTTTTCCTTTTTTAATTTATTTCCATATCCAAATAAGCAGCTAGGATTAAATCAAAAAAGGGAAAACCACTTAAATTGGCCATATCTAAATTTTCTTACATGCATACACAAATTATCTATCATGCAGTACCCTTGGATGGCCCAAGTATTGTATAGGGAATTTATAATAAATCCCATACTTATATGTGTCATTTTTACTAATAAAATACTTCTGGGAAATCTACAACTCCATTTGATTTTAAACCTTCTTGTACTGCAAGGTATTGGTTATACCTTGCATGTAACTCTGGCCCCACTTTAAAACACTTCCTATTTTGCCCTTGGTAAAAATAACAAAACCAGGACACTTCTATATTTAGAAAATTCTCTAGGTCAATACAAAATTGGTATTGACATAATTCCAACTTCCAGTAGACATGCACACCAATATGTATCAAACCCTAGGAGCCCATATTTTTCTAAGCACCTGGTGATTTATAGTGAATTAATCTTTTCTATGCATTAGATTATTCACCTTTAAAATCACTACAGTAACTCCGTAAATCCAAAAGGAGTGTTTACAATTTCTACAGAAAGGTATTCTAAATACCTATCATGTGTCCTTGGAATCATATCATAAGCCATTGTAGATTAAATCTGGTTAAAAATACAAAATCCATCCAGAACTACCTTTGGGAATTTCCTGAGGGCATCCTGGTAAATATTTTGGGATAATTCCAACTCCCATGAATCAGCCCCTCATACACTACCTACCCATACAATAAAATAATTTTTGGAACTCCATAACTATTCTGGTGAATTATTCCCTGAAACTAGAGTTTTATTCACTACAAAATCTATTATAAATCAATGGTAATTGATAAAATAGTGAATCCACTTTTGTTGGTTTCATTTTATCAATTTCTACCTGGTGGTGTAATTTTTATACAATGGTATCATACATAACCAGGACTTGACTATAAACTCCTTAATCAAGTGATTTAGGCCACATAAATCTTGTTAGAAAATTCACTAATACAACCAAAGCTTTTGCTTTACATCCATAACCAAATTCCAATACCTACTGAAGTAAATATTATCTTGTGTACTTGTTTGTTGTATTGTACTAGGTTGCATGATTGATGATTGATTGTGCCTATTGTTTGTTTGCATGTATGATCTATAACGGCGATAGCTGCAGTTGTGTGATGCCAAGAGGAAGGAAGCATCGGATTATTATTATATAGTTGGGTATTCTGGTATTCTAGAGAAGTCCGGGTACATCTCATCGGTCTCAAGCAAGCCACCTTCTTTCTCATAAGCCTTTGACCTACTATTTTATTTATGCATGTTTTATCTATTCATTTATGAAAATTGCATGGTTTTACTAATATGTATTATATCTAGTATGGGTTTGACTCCTCCAAACCATTACCCATTTGTACTACTAAGTATAACACCTTTGATGACACCTATTTGTCCCTAGTATGGTATATGGTGTTTAACACCATAATCCCTTGGAGAGCCCGCTTTAGCCGAAGTAAAAGTATAGGATGGGAAGACCCTGGGAAAAAGGTTTAGAAAATGTTTCATGAGAAAACTTTGGTGAGGTTCGATATACCAAGAGAGGTTCGAAAAATGAGAAAGGTTTTGTTTTTACAAAAAGGTGGGATAAATGACGGAGGAAAAAGGTTTACAAAAAGGCACCCGGTTATTTGCAGTTTTGCTAGAACAGTTAACCCGTGCAACCACATTACCCTGGAGTGGGACATGGATGGACTTAATGTTTGTTACTCTGGTGTGGGAATTCTCACAACTACTTATAAGGGATCATCTCCCTCTAATCCCAAGTTTCCTTTACAAAAAGGGTCAACTGTTAGGCAGTCACCTGGAGGAAGCAGTACCACCCATGTGAGTGGTCTGGCGATACTATGAGCCTCTCATTGAAAGTGCCGACTCTAGAGGAGTTGGGAGCACTCAGGTTGGTCTCTGGATCCCGACGTCCCGGTGTTGAGAGGAACAACTCATAGGGTAGGGCCCATGCTAGAGTAGCATCCAGGGAGTCTTGATCGGTTACTCGACCCACGATTAGTAAGGATTAGGGCAGGGTACCCGTTTGGTGTGGGTAAAGTGTACAACCTCTGCAGAGTGTAAATCTATTCGAATAGCCGAGTCCTCGGTCATGGACGGTTGGGAAGGTTGCTGTAGAGCGGTGTCGTTTTGTTTTCAAAACTGATTTCGATAAAGAAAGTGTTTTCTAAAACCTGGTGGTCCGAGAGACACCAGAGAAGGAAGAGGATAGCCCGGACAGTTGAGGACCAGGGAGATAATATAGGGTGACCCAGTCCTAGTGTTTTCTAAAAAAAATCAAAAAGGTTTCCAAAATGTTTTACAGAAGATTTAAACAAAACCTTGTAGATGCTATATCTACAAGAGAAACTAGTTTAGAAAAGAACCTTTCGCGGAGCCCTCTTCTACCACAGCCATATTGCATATCCTTTTATTGTTGTTATCTTAAGGTGGTTTGCGAGTACATTCAAAGTAATCGCTGTCTTTGTCCCTGGCTATTTACTTGGCCAGATTTCCAGAAGATCGAGGAACAATGAAGAAGATGACGTCTATGCGAAATAGGCCACCTCCCAGTCAGTTGCATGTAGGTTAAGGCATGACACGGGCTCTGCGCTTGAAGACTTACGCTATTTTATGTTGTAATCGCCGTAATCGCAACATTTTAATTTTTGTAATCGCTACTTTCTAGATGTTGTAATGATACCCGTCGGTTATGCTCACGGCTCACTCATCATGGGAACGTGAATTGTGGGCATAACGGGGATTCTCGGACCGTAAATCCGGGGTCCCACAGACTTGGTATGAGAGCCATCCAGACTGTAGGATACCTTAATCAGCATGGACATTAGACATGACAACCCCTATTTTTGAAAACACTGACTTTCAAAAACTACTTTCTCAAAAGCTTTTCAAAATATTTCCTACCTTATCCTCTCTAATTTAAAACTTTTTGAAAATGACTTATTCCATATCTCATCTTGCTTCAAATGTTTTGTTTCCAAAAACAAGTCAGACTTCGACACCATGATGACGGAGATCCCGAGATGACAAGAAACAGAGACAAGCAAACCAAAGAAGCTACCAACGATTGGCACTACCATATCGCCCTACCAATGGACTCCTTCCATCGCCCCAAATGTATCAAGTATTGCACCAACGATATCCGATGGCAAGAGAAAAGTCACGACCCCCATAACGTCAGTACCTAGGATAAGTATACTCAATATATAGGACTTCCCTTGTGGCACATAGTCACCTCTTGGTACCCATGGTATGCCTGTTTGCTTGTCACATGCGTGTATGATGCTTGTAATGTGTTTCTTGTCGATACTACTTCTTAGAAACCCTCGTTTGAGTATCGCGACACTAACGCCCCTAAACCCGTAAACTGAGACCTCTCCTCAGCAGGATGGCCACCTATTGAAACATTAAACACCCTACCTACTACTAAGCTTACATCCTAACGAATCGGTACCACTATTTCTAAACTACACCATAAACCCTCCTTTGTGCAGATGGATCCCATTGACGAAGCCTGGTTACACAAATGATTTCCCTCACTTCTTTGGGACTCATTGCAACTCTGGGGATACACCCAACCTCCAACCTACACTCTCCAAAAAGGACTGGAAACCGTGCAATATCTAGGATTATCACCATACCTCCAAAGCATGAAGAATCCGGAGAACCCATCTATGCCACAGGACTTCGAATACCGACTCCCATGCTGGCTATCTAGATGGCCGCAAGAGAGGCCCTCTTTCTCATCCGAGACGTTCTCCCGGAAATGAGGCAGCCCGCAACCTTCTACCTACCCCTCAAAGGAAGTGTGGACTCATCCAGACAATCCCAAGACCCTCGCAGGACCTTCCCTGCCATATAGCTCCAAGACAGGTATAGCTATGCCGGAAATCATTTGCTCACTGCTATTGCTGATGAATACCGTCATTCTCAGATGGAGCTTCATCATGCCCAAACCATATTAACTCGCAAGGAAACTTTGGAAGTTCAACAAAGGAATCAAGCCATGCTCAAGAAACCTGAAGAAGCATAAGGAAGCAGCCTCTCCAGGGGAAGAAAGAAGGGCATCACCGCTCGCCAATACCTCAGGAGATTCAAACCCCCACAGGAATCCCAAGAATCCTCCACCCGTCTCCCTAGAGACAAAGAGGATCCATCCAAGTAGACCACATGCAACTCAAAATAAATCTCCCTACCTGTCTAGGGAAGAGCTATGTATTGCCCCAGAACTTGTTTTGTAAAACTCTAAGTGCTCCGGCGCCCGGCAACATCACCCTGGTTTGTAGTGCCTTATGTACCCTCGCAGCTGGCTAACACATACCTACTAAGTTATGTATGAACCTTTCTATATGTTATACCGGTCTGAGTTTCCTTTTCTTATGTTTTACCCATGGCGTTGCATCCGAACCAACCCGGAACGTCCCCATCCTACAGAACCGCGTCCCTAGACCGACAACCACAAACTGACATCCTCCCCAACTTGCTTAAACCCCGAATCAGCTCAGAAGCCTCTTAAGAAGCAACCCATACAAGGTCGATGGAAGGTACCCATTTCCGGATGAAAGGTGCAGCGCTCCTCCACCATCAAAGCACGATCCGGAATAAAGAAGGTCTGCGACTACACCAACCACCCCTTAGTGTCAGCCTAAGGGGGAAGACTGGGTCTTTCCGGCAGAACCCTAACACCCCCGAGAATCTACCACTAGTCGTCGTTAGGAGATGACCCTCCCTTAAACCAAGATCATGGAACTCCCGTGAGGACAATAATTGGAGCTTCCCTAGAATCAGAAGATACCCTGGGAAAGTACTCCATCGCAAGATCGACCGTCCAGCCAACACTTTCGGCATTTCAAGACCAAGAAGGTAGAAGGGCGGACTCTAGAAGTAAAGGATCAAAGAAGGCTCAAATCGTCGCCTCCTCAAGAACAAAGACCATGTCGACGCTAAACCTACCTAGGATCATCCTAAGGGGAAAAGACTGCGTCTTTTCAACTAGCTTAATCTAAACCGCCTAATCTGAAGCCACTCAACTCTGACCCATAATGGATCCAACCTATTTATACTACTTATAAAGGCACGAACATTTTCTTCCCTAAACCTACCCCTTAAGTGCACACAAATCAAAAGGTATCATTAGATCATCCCGCTGAACGAAATCTGACCGTCAAGATTAGTCTAATCCTATATCACGCGTGGGTTTAGCAATTACCATGGAGCACCCCTCCCGATCGGTGCTCTGCCAATACGTGTTTCGACGAAAGCGTCTTTTGCTAATTTTTGCGACGCAGGCTCCGCTTCTTCCGGTCAAACAGCCTTCAGTCCCAACTCCCAACGCGCCCCTCTAATTCCCCATGGCCAGGTCACCGCCGCCGGCTGCCGGAACGAGGGACGCTCCAGCTCTCCTCTGCAGCCCCTCTTGATGCAAGACACACCGCTGAACTCCGCAACCACGACTCTCCTGCGACGCACCACGACACGGTTGCCACGCTGCCGCCGACTTGCACCCGTGGTTGTGAGATCGACCGTGCTCCAAACTCCACGGCTATAGGTCCTTTACTTCACCCACGTGCTGCGCTGGACCAACCCAGATGTCGTTTGTCATTGTCCCCATCGTGTCTTCCTATCTACTCCATCCACCGTGCCTTGTCTTATGCCACAACTGGCTGCTGACCCCTTGTGCCGCAGAAGGAACCAAGGATGAAACAAGGTCGTCCTCTAATATTCTTTTCCGTGGCTATCTTGGTACTGTTAATTGTTTACTAATTTTCAGATCTTCACAAATGCTTTTGTTGGTGTTTTTTAACAGGAAAATGACTCTTGGAGACATCTCATTTTGTTATGTCGAGTGCAGAATGGTTTCAGGTTGTGTCCTCTTCTGTTTGAAAGATCGGGTTGTATCCTCTTGTAATGAAAGATTATCTATTTTACCACCTCTTACATTTATTGCTAGAGAATTAGTTAGAGCAGGTCTAAATTAGTCCACCTTGTGCTACGTGTTGTGGCTCCACCTCTAGTGAAGACCTTTTTGTGATACCTCCAGTGTTAATCTTTGGTCCAGATTTAGTTGTCCTTGGCACAGCCCGAGTTATGTTGTATTTCAGTTCGGACTAGGAATGCATAACTGTTTGTCCATGAATATTGAAAATGGATAAGATTTCATCCTAACAGAATAGCACAATTACAAGATCTGAAGAAACATGATATGCCCCCTTTCAATGCAAGTTGTCCCATAGTTTTAGTAGCAATTCTTATTTATGTTCTTTTCATGTGGTGCATTTGGAAATCTAGAAATGGCTAACTCTTTAACAGGAAAAACGGTGAGCCGTACCAAAACAATATTAATGCTAGAGCAATCCAAAATAATCTAGAACTTTTTGATGCCTCTGGTTCCCTTGCATATGCAGCCGAAGACTAAGATTCCACCGAGGTTGATGGGTGGCCCTGTTCAAGGAGAGACTCTTAACTCTGATCTGATTTTTATAGGTGCAATACAGTTTGCCGATACCTCATGAAAATGCATGAGCGACTCTGATCTGATTATTCAAGGAGAGACTCTTAACTCTGAACTCTGATCGGATTGTTCAAGGAGAGACTCTTAACCCTTGCAGATGCAGCCAAAGGTACCACTTCTACGGGCATGTTTGTTTTTCTGCATTACAGGGACAATGGATGCACCTAAAATATCATGGTCCAAGCTTATGCTACATAGTCTTCATCTGTGCTCCAAGCTGAAGCCAAAGCGCTGCCTTTTGCTATTAAACTTTCGGAGCTGCTGCCAACATTTCCGACTCAGACCCTTGCAAGAGCGACGACAAGTAGAAGAATTGACAACCACTTCACTCAATGGGACACCAGGCACTTGTTAGCAAATATTCTCTCCTCCATGACTATATCGACTGCCCAGGTGTTACACATTAAAAGATACTGAAACGGATTTGCTCATGACTGTGCAAACCAGTCACTTAGGCAAAGCCTGGACCTACATACAGCTGCATTTGTTCAGCTCATGCTATTCCCTACTGCCCTGCTATTTCTATCTTGCACCATTCAGTTTGGAGGGAGTTTCTAATCCATGTTGTACTTTGTACTTGAGTGAAATATAAGTTAGGCTCATATGGCGACATTCCTTGTTTAAAAAGAAATGATCTTTTGCTCTTTCTTTTTGGATGATTTATCTTTTGATTAATGGCTTCATATGCAGGATTAAAAGAATGTAAGGGGACCATGGTTAGGCCGGCCTGCTTAACTTTGCAGTTTGGACCGGTGTTTATACTTCTCCTATAGACCTTCATGGAATAAATGAGTTCTTTATCCTTCTACCATCAATCATATATTTCATCTAGGAATACTGCGACATGATTTTCCAGTGAGTTTGTAATTTCCTTTGTCGATTACCAAAAACAAACCATTTATGGATATTGTAAGTAAGTATGTGCAGATCCAGTATAGCATCTTTTTCGCTCCACAAGGGAATAAATATGAGTAATTATTTTCCCCCTTTTATCATTATTTCATCTACATCTACTCTGTTGAAAATACGTTGTTTCTCCTCCTCAGTGAATACTAAGAGATTTTGCTTGTGTACTACTGCTCTACAGGATTACCCAGGGTTGCAGTGTCATATAATAGGATGTCCACAAACTGCTTCGTGAAAATTCCCCTGTGAAAGCTAAGTTTCTTATCTTTTTTATGGCAACAGTGATCTGATCAGCTTGTAACTCTGAAAATTTGTTGACGTGTATGTTTTAACCACCACTTCAACCAGAAGAGCTCTTAACATTTCGATGTGTGTTGGTAAAAAGGATACTCAGAAGAACTGGGAGAATTAAGTTAATACTCTGCTTGCAGAATGTGATTTCTGTTAGTTGCTGCGGATATATTAGCTGGGCTATACGTCTGTACACACTTGGAAACATTTGAACTACCTAGCCAACAAGGACTAACCTTTTTATAGGAGGTAAATATCCGTCTTCGAGTTGGGTATATTTTATTCATAGTACTTGATAGTAGTATAATGTTAGAATTCCCCAAATAAATAAGTGTAGTTTTGCATCCAGGTTGTATTTCTCCCATCCTTGCGTTCGGTAAAAATACACGAGGGGACCGATCAAATAAACCAGAGCACATAAATTATTACGGATGGTCGGAGAACTGATATACAGGACAATGTTATGTGTTAGGCGAGTTGGCTTGGACGCACGGATTTTGTGGAACTGATTAACCAGATTAATGAATTATGTTCTTGGAGACATTAGGTTACTGGACTTGGTTAGAATACAGATCGTGTGTGAAGGAGATGCTGCTGGTTTAATTTTTATTTTCGAACATAAGCATCCATAGACCATATGGTTAGTTCCTCCCTGGTGTTTTCCATTCCAACATACTAGGATATATGATCAACAGACCTAAAACATGCTACTTCCATTTCTAAATATAAGACTTTTGTGAATTCATGAAATTTCTAAACGTGTTATATTTAGGAATGAGAGAGTATTACTTTCTGATTCTTTTCTTTTCACTTCAGTTAATATATACATGTAGACATATCACACATACACTGATTTTTTAGAAAAAATGTTTGATCATGGAGACGTGCATGGCACGTGCAAGCTTACTAGTTTGTAGTAAATCTCTTAACATCTAAATAACTCCACTGCTGAAACTTGTTAAGCCGGTGTTCGTACCTAATCCTAATCCTCCCAAATCTCGGGACGAGATTATTTTAAGGGGGAAAGGTTTATAACATTCCAATTTTAACAACCCTAATTTGTTGTCAAAAGGCAAAATCAGGGGGAACAAAAACTTTTTCTTTTAAGTGTTGCAATGTTTTCTTACTTGTTTGCTTGTGCTTATGCAACGGCTTGTGTATTAGATGCTATACTCCTTACCTCAACACTAGTTGACCAAAAACTATTTTACAAAAGAGATGTCTTGGCTCATCTTTCATATTCTCAAATGCTCTGACATTTCAAACTTGAGCCCAGATGACTTTGATACCATAAAATATGTTATTAGTTTCTATTTAACAAAACTATGGAGACCTACATATAATCTCCTTATGTTCTCAATACAGAACTTCAACTACTCTCATCCCTAGGTTTTCCAAAACCCTTTCTAAAACCTCTTCATTCTAATCTTGATAGAAGTACCAAGAGGTTCTTATCTTACTTCAAATTACAACCTCTTCAATACACCCATTCTTACCACAAGCTGGACTTGATGGTAACCTTAGTAGTAGTTGATAAGTTTGAATAGATGAATTGCCTTGATCTGCTAACTAATGACTTGCCTTGATCTGCTGATTGTCTTATGTGCTTAGGAACTAGAGTGAGATAATGTAGTATCTCATACCTTAGGACCCAACCCATGCTTGTGATCATCAATCTCAAACCAAGCATCCCAAACTGGATCTATCCTAAGTCACTCAAGTGATCCTAATCTATATCACCAGATCATTTCTGAGCTAATCCTTTGTATTATCATCCAACTCATCAAGGACATAATATAATCATGAATACACTCTACACAATCTACACCTCAATATCATCCACTTGATGGTAAGAATGAACCCCTATATCCTTCCCTCTTTCATGCTAGTCCAAATACACCAATCTGCCAAAATTAACTAAGTCTGGAATCCTTATCTGGATTAAATCTTTGGAACTCCAGCTACTCAAATTAGTGTGCATTCTTGAGAATGTACCTGAACCATCTTGTAGTACAAAATCAGTAGTACCAATTCCCATTCTTTATCTTGGCTAAACTATACTTATACCCACTCATTCATGATGGTTCTTTAGTCAAGATAATAATCTTTTCTGCAAATCTTACCATCTTCCCTACTTTGGCAGAAACTCACATACATATGCTATCTCCTTTGGACCAAAAAAATTCATGGTTATGATCTACTAACCATGGTCTATCAACCCACCCTTAACTTGTTTCCATTTGATCTTTGTGCTTCTTAAACACACATGGTTTCTGAGGCATCATGACATATCTACTATGTCAGCCTTATTTTCAACAAAGTTTGCCATCACTCCTAGATCACCTCAAGTATATACAAGCCAAAATATTTGAACCATGGTAATCTATATAAATTGGTCTAACAATACATATATCCCTTGTACCAAGGTGGGCTCTAAGATCACTAATCCCACCATGTTTAGGTGGCATAGAAATATCAAACCCCTAGATCCTCCAAATCTAGTTTCCTTTCATTTTCAGGGTAGAATTTAAAAACCCAAGGTTGGTGATGATGAATACTTCATGTTGACATCATCCACCTTGGATACAAACATTTGCCAAATAATTTCCCTAATTATTTGGAACCTAAAACTATTTAAATTCTCTCCTTTGCAAATTTCTAAAAACCTTTTCTATAAGGTCAAGTTTATTTTTATCCAAACAACTTTGCCAACTCAATGCACAATTGATTCCTATATCTCACCTCCTATCTCCTCATCTCAAAAAATATTTTTGAGATGCTCTATTATTTATTTTTGCCCTTTTTTTAAATGGCAGAAACAAGAAATAATTCCTTATAAATACTTCTATCCAAATAAATTTCAAGAAAATTCCTCAAAGTGTGTTATGGGATTTAGGACCATCCCACATCAGAAACCAAACTTTTCCAATGTAAAAACATCAAAATAGATTCTAGAAACCATTTCTGCACTTCTTGAATAAATGATTTTAAGTGAACTATAAATCATCTAAAAAATCCCAAATAATTAAAGGAGGTATATCTTGGCTATACCCTTCTACCAGAACCATTTCCTCATCTTTCCAATATCATGTTTTGAAGATTCTCTCATTAATCATCATTATGGCTACATGTGTTATTTGGATAAAACATACATCAAACCACCTCCACCTCCCTTCCAAACTTCCCAAGCACTCCTCCACAGGACCAGCACTCCCCTTGGTCGTGTTCTATAGTATATCCACTATAGAAAAACCCTAGCCCTCACCTTTTTCCTCACATGCTTGGAAAGAGAGAGACATGCCCATTTAACAAAGCCAAGAATTAAAGGGGCAGCAGCACCCCCCACCCCCACCCCTCTCTGCCCTAACCATACTAGAAACGAGCCCTCTCACCTCTCCCCACGCCCATAGCAAGGCCATGCCCTGGTTTTCCCTCTCCCATTGCCTCTCCATGGACCTAGTCCATCTCAAGCCCTCCTCTTCGGTTTATAAGGCCAGGATACACCCCAGTGCCCCCCTTCGGTTCATCACCTCATTTGCTCCCTATTACCCCCACCAACCACCCCCAGGCTCCCCTCTCCTTCCCCTGCTTCGCCCTCCTTGAAGAATGGAGAAAAGAGCCCCTCCCAGTTGTGATCTTGCAAGCAAGATCTCCGCCACCCCTGACCTCCACTGCTCGATATCTTTGCTTACTCATACTCCCCACACACCTAGCCACGGATCCCATGAAGCTAGAAGCTTCCCTCTACCAACACCGCCATAAGAAGCAAAATCTACTCATCTTGGTTTTCAGCATGCATGAAAGTTTATTACTAATCTCGACCTCCCTAGATCCATCCTCTGTCAGATCTACTCTCCTCTACCTAAGACATCTTCCCATGTTTATTTTCTCTGAAGGAGCCGCGGGAAAAAACCCTGCATACAGTGACCTTCGGCGACCTCTGCTCTGTCCCTGTCGGGCGAGGCACCTGCGAGCGTCCAAGCCAACATCTACGCCCCTGGTTCGGTACCTCAGCTCGCATGGTATCACCCTGGCCCCTCGCCATCGACATGCAGGCATCCTGGGGTACTCTCCGACGAGCTCCTAAGGCCTCCTTCCGGTCGTCATCGCGCGGGCTTGTCTCCGGTGAAGAAACCCCCATTTGCCGCCCATCCCCGGACTTTTCGTCGACCATCGCGACGCCCTGGTCCATCCCGACGCTCCTCGGAGCTCTGGTAAGCCTCCCTGTCGTCCTCTAGTCCGCTCTAGAATTTCCACCCCACCCCTTCGTCCTCATGTATCAGTAACCGGTGGTCCCGCCCTGTCAGCTTCAAGCAAGGTCCCACGTGTTGTGGTGCCGTGTGTTGGGCCGACCCAGCACTGTGTCGCGTGGATTGGTCAACCACTGGCCCATTCCTCTGTTTTCCTTTTTCGATTTATTTCCAGATCCAAAATAAGCAGCTAGGATTAAATTAAAATAAAAAGGGAAACCCACTTAAATTGGCCATATCTAAATTTTCCTAGATGCATAAACAAATTACCTATCATGCAGTTCCCTTGGATGACCCAAGTATTGTACAAAGAATTTATAATAAATCTCATACTTATATGTGTCATTTTTACTAATAAAATACTTCTAGGCAATCTACAACTCCATTTTATTTTAAACCTTTTGGTACTGCAAGGTAGTGGTCATACCTTGAATGTAACTCTGGTCCCACTTTAAAACTCTTCCTATTTTGCCCTTGGTAAAAATAACAAAACCAGGACACGTCTGTATTTAGAACATTCTCTAGGTCAAAAAAAATTGGTATTGACCTAATTCCAACTCCTAGTAGACATGCACACCAATATGTATCAAACCACAAGAGCCGATATTTTTCTAATCCCATACTAATTTATTGTGAATTAATTTGTTCTGTGCATTAGATTATTCACCTATAAAATCATTACAGTAACTCTATAAATCCAAAAAGTGATTCCAATTTCTAACAAAATGTATTCTAAATACCTACCGTGTTCCCTTGGAATCAGATCATAAGCCTCTGTAGATTAAATCTGGTAAAAAAGACAAAAACCATCCAGAACTACCTTTGGCTGGATGACTAGTTAGTGTGCACGTGCAACGCACGTCTCTAAATTATAACAATTTCTCGGTTTAGTGAGCTACTTCTATGTAATTTCTATTCATCCATATCTTCTTTAATTCAAAATGCTAAAATGTGTGGATAACATAATTTATGTAGTACGGATGATTGCATTGTTCATTCATGGAATCTATGCTCCAAATACTATGTTGTGCAAAATCAAAATTTTGTAATGCGACTGAATGTAAATTATTCCTAAACATTACCTTTCATGGGCAGCAAAACGCTGGAAGAATCTTGGCATGAACTTTTACCTAAAAAACAAATTGAGCATCATTTTGGTTGCAACATAACTAGAGCAACATAGTAGGTGTCAAGTATTTAACATTCAGGGTTTTAGTTCAAACATCAAGCTTCAGCTGCCATGCATGAATGCATGCATGCATGCATGATGTTTGACACTTTTCTCAAAAGATGGTATTAAATACACATGACACAAGTTCACACATATAGAAGTTCTATAAAGGTATAAGATTTCATTCCTACGACACAAAGGAAGCATCTTCTCGTGCTACTGATCTTTCTTTTCCTTCCCTGATTCGTTTACAGTTTTGAACATGTAACTGAATTATCTCCACTCGCCTATTCAGGACGCCGATCCGGTCGCCGAATTTTGGTCCGGACGCCGAAAATTAGCCCAGTTGCGTACCCAGGAACCTGTTTTTGGCCGGATTTGCGCCAATTTTAATCCGGACTACCCAGGCCAAACTCAGGTTTCCGGGTACGCCCTGAGAACACCGGACGCAGCGAACTCGGCGAAAAAAACCGAAACAACATGTGGACCCGCCGAATCAGCGATAAAAGCCGAGTCGTCATCATTTTCGGAACCACGCGGCGACCGCCGGACATTCACTGCCCATCGCGTCGGCCACGCGTCACCGAATTGCCGGGCCACCGTCGCCACCTCGACTCCCGCGACGGTTGAGAACCTCCGCTTGCAAGGCCTGGTCACACTAATAGTAACTGAAAAGTTGGCCAGCAACATTTTCTGGCTAGTTCCATCTTACACACAAAACCGAAACATGCACAAGTACAAATATTGAATTGATGACAAATCCGAATTTGCATTTTCTGAGAATCGCCTATGTTTTCTGATGAATGCGAATTCTTACATAGGAATTGCAAAAAAAAACTCTCCGCTTCCAAGAAAAAAAAACTTCCATGGATTCTTAGTGCAGTTGGCCAATTTGAGTCTATTAATTGATAAATGAAGATCTCTTCAACCAATTGAAGGAAAGGAAACGAAACATTTTATATACTTATAATTGATTCTTTCACTTTTATATATGAACCGCTGAATTTTCAATTGAAAGAGACAAGATTATATAATTAACATGGTCCACTCGATACAAGGTATGGAATACTTATTGTTTTTGAGTGAAAGTAATACCACTCAGATTGAAAAGATGAGCAGCAAATTGCTGCTAGGAAGCATACTAAAAGTACACTGAATCATTAGTGTATTGTCATCGTCAACAAGCCAAGGTGCTCCGTTTTTGCTGCTTGACCAGTCCATATGGTGCACAAGAAATGCCTCAAGAACGGGTATATCTTATGACGAAATAAATCCATCCATAGTTTGCAAACAATTTACAAAAAAATTATATACATAGTCATTCTATAGTTATCGAGTATATTTACATGCTGCTAAATAATCAACTTGATCATGGGAAAAACTAAGAAAATCAAATGCCATGCATCTTCATTGAACCATGTATATATGGTTATTTTCACATAGCCATATTGAATCAGGTCTATTATTTTCCTTCCCAGAAAGCAACATATCCTTAGATATTTAATAATGACCTACCAGTTCAGAAAAAAAATTACTTAATAACTTAGAGACTGTTTCGGCAACTTCTCTCTAAACCTTAATTTGATTTCTCTCTAAGTACCAGTACGATAGCAGGGTCGTATACCATAGCGCTCAGAGTATTACTCATGGATAAAATCATCATAAGTACACCAAACAACATCTCCCTCAACTTGAGTTTTCCAAAAAAAACTCAATCTGTAGTCAGCATCAGACACAACCAAACGATTTCCAGCAAATATAGTTAGCAATTTTGTATCTCAGCGACGTCCTTAGTTCTTTGATATCATTAAGATAAACCAGAACCAGTGAAGATTTGCATTACCAGAATCTAAAGCCTGGGGCGTTGTGGCAGCGTCGAGCTGCTAGCCTGGTCACATCCTTCTAGGATGCGGCTTCGCGAATGGGTCGTCGTTGCAATGACAACATTGTTCAGATCGGTACGTTCTCTTTATCAGCGAGGTGGGGGTACATGCGCGTGTAATAAAACGTTTTGCGAGGGAGGGAGCTGGGTTGTCGGGTGGGCTTCTGCTGGGCTCGTTGGGCGAGATGGGCCAGGTGGGTTAGGTAGGTTAGCTGGGCTGGTTTGTTTTTCATTTTTTCTGTTTCTTTTTCTTTTTCTATTTCTGATTTCTGTTTTCAAATTCAAACACTCATTTAAATTCAGATTTATTTTTCAAACCTTTTTCCAAACTTTCAGTATGTTTTAATATTGTTTATTAATGTGTTTAAAAGTCCATTTTTAAAATTTTCCATATATTCCCTTATGGTTTATTATTTAATTAAACATTTGTCTTTATTTAAACAGGATTTAAATATGTTTCCAATCCATATTATTTATTCAAATATTTCAAACTTTTATTTGAATTCCAATTTTTTTTGCCAAACCTTTTCTAGTAGTTTTTATTTATTCATTAGTGTGTTAAATAATTCACTTTGAATTATTTAAAATGATTTATATTCATTTAAATTGGGCATTTGTCTTTATTCAAATAAAATCAAATATGGTTTTAAACCCATATAAATTTTATTAAAATAATTCTTTTATTCTTTTTAAGTTAATTAGATAACTTTTATTCCACTTTGGAAATTTTAATTATTATTTTCTCATGATTTAATTAATCATTTTTATTAGGAATTTTGTCTTCATTCAAATAGAATTGAATTTGGTTAAAGCCCATATAATTTTATTTGAATAATATTTATCCCTTTATTTTATTTGGATTATCTTTATTCGATTTGCTTATGGATTTAATTCAAGTTTTAAATTGTCTTCTAAATAATTTTCTTGGGATTTATTATTTAGTTTAGGCAATTTGTCTTTATTTAAATAAAATTGAATATGGTTAAAAGCCGAGATAGTTTTATTTAAATAATATTTTCTTTCTTTTTATTATTCAATAACTTCCATTTGTTTATGGATTTGGCTAAGATTTAATTTGGCTTTTTAAATATTCCTTATTTCTTTCTTTCTTTCTTTACCTTGTAAAATCCACATCTTTTTATTTATAGATCCAAAATTGGTGATTCCAATTTGTATAATTTTATTTAATATTTGTTTATCCTTTTAAATCCTTTTAGGATTATTTTTCTCAAGATTTGGTATAGATTTTTAGTTAGGAGCTTTATTAGCCTTGGAAATTATTTCCTTATATCTTATTAAATTCATATGTTTTTATCCATGGCTCCAAATTAAATGAAACCAATTTATATGGTTTTATAATATTTTTATTTATAATTCTTGATCATTTATAAATGTCTGTTGCTGAAATTTTTATATGGATCAAATCCATAGTCTTAGAGAGATCTTGGAAATGTCTTCTTTCATTGGAGTTTTAGGGTTTTGGTTTAACTTTTCCAAGTGTTTAAATTTCAAGATACATTCATTGATGAATGAATTTCACATTGATTGAAATTTTGTTTGATTCCCTTTTCATTCAAATTTTGTTCAAGAAGGGTTTTGATGTTTCCATTTAGAAGAAAAAAGTTTCTTTTCACCCTAAATTTCAACAACTATTTCTTTTGTTTATTTATTTTTTTCACATTTCGAAATTTGGAAAATTTTGGGATGTGACAGGCTACCACCCTTAAAAAAAATCTCATCCCGAGATTTGGGAAGGCTAGAGGTTACAAGTTGGATTCAAAGCAACTAGGGTACTACCACCCTTAAAAAGGTTTTCAACTAGATTACATCTTGGCTTACTTGAGGTCTTGATGTAACTTCTCTGGACAGTTGTTGGCATAATGTCCTTTTTCACCACACTTGAAACATGTGACAAGGCTGATGTCTTGAGGCATCTTTTTCTTCTTTTCTGGACATTCATTGGCATAGTGTCCTTTGTCACCACAATTAAAGCATGTGACAAGGTTGATGTCTCTCATATGTTTGATTGTCTTGTGTTTCTCCTTTTCAGGACAATGTGATGCATAATGGCCTAGATCTTTGCATTTGTGGCACATCACTTGGCTAATACCCTTCTTCTTCTTGGGTTTCTCCAAAGCTAGGAGTTCTTCTAGTTCATGTTCTTCATACCTCACCTCAAATGTGGGAAATCTTCCTCGGTTCCTTGAACGTTTCCTAGGATAACGTCCATATTTCCTCTTTTGTCCACCATGGTGAGTTACAATGTATGGAGGTGCATACTGAGATTTGTCTTTGTCTTCATCCTTCTTGGTAGAAGTTGTTCCCTTATAGAGGTTTCCAAACATTTGATGCATTCCATCTTGTTTCATTTGTTGAACTATAGAACAGATGGGGCATTGGATAGGGACATGGTCATTTCCTTCACATAGGAAACAAGTAAATTGAGATGTGGGGCATTGTTTAGTTGGATGTTTCTTTTCACAATTAGGGCATTGGTCCTCATGTTATTTATAAGTGTGTTCCATGTCTCCACAAATATTGCAAGCTTGAGTTCCCTCTATAATACCATCCTTGATATCATTGTTGTCACAATCACTTTGGGGAAGATTGTTTCTTATGTTGATCATCTGGTTGGTCATCCTTTGCAACAATTGGGATTGGGTTTCCAAAAACTTTTGCATGGTTGGGTCTAACTCATTATTGTTGGCTAAGAACTGAGTTGTCCCTTGATTCAACTTGGCTTGGGTTGCTAGTATTTGTTCTCTCATGTGCATCTCTTGGTTGTTGTTGTCACCATCCTTGATGTTGGAGTCTCCTGGAGAAGTCATCTATTTGGGTTGGATTGGGATTAGATTAGGCAAAAGATTTCCATAGAAGAAGTCCACTCACACACAACAATTCACACAAGAAATGTGCAAGCAATCACAATCAAACATTCCACTCAAACAACAAGATTCAAGCATATTTTTAGGCAACAAAATATTTTTGCTACACCACATAAGTTGGTGTGATCAATATATGATCTAAACTAAACACTAGTATGGTGGTCCAACTATATGGTTCACTTGAGATCATTTCATTCTTCTTAGTTGTTTCTTCTTGAACAAGCTCATGGTATCCTTGGAAAAATTTCTTGTATCTTGGTCACAAAACTTCAAAGGTGATGATGGTTCCTTCTAAGTTGTATTTATTAGTCTCCAAGTCTTGAGTAATAATATTGTCTCACTTGTAGTCCTTAGTGATGTCCATGTTGAAGTCCTTGGTGAAACTAAAGTTGAAATCATTGATGATGTTGAAGTCTTTTCTCAAGTTGAAGTTTTTGTCCATCAAGTTGAAAAGAGGGGTGATGTAGAATCAAAACTAAAGAGGTTGAGGAAAGAGTTTACAAGATTGTTTGTAAATAAGTTTTGGAACAAATACAACTCCTCTTTTTCTAAGGGGTTTTGTCCAATCCTAGGGTTACAATCCTACAGGAAACACAATGCTATGATACCATCTGTAGAGGTCCCAACCTGATAAGGTAGAGATCCCTGTGTTTACAATGCTAGTCCCTGGATCAATAGCTAGCATCCACAGTTTAAGATGTAATATCAAGAAACAAAGTTCATAATACAACTTTATAACCAGGAATAAAATAATTCATTACATCTTACATAGCTCATTTGGCTATCTCATTACAATGCAGCAGAAATAACTATATAGCATGGAGTCCTTCATCTTCAAAGTGCCACAGGCAATCATTTTGGTTGTAGACTTGTAATCCTATCCAACACACTTCACTAACATCAAATAAACCTGCAACATAATATGTTACAACCACAAGGGTAAATACATTTGAATTGTATTGGCAAGTGATACTATGGTAGAATAGTGGTATCTATCATCTATATGCATTTGGCTAAGTGGAGCTTAGGCTTGCTTTGCTCAAAATAGATTTTCCTTATCATTTGGAAACACTAAGTTTTTTGTTTGTCAAAATCACCCAAGGCATCTACCAATAGAAATTGGTGATCCTTTACCCTTATTCAACCATAAGTTTTTAACTTAGAAATTGGGATGAGGAGATCCTTGATAGCTTCCATGTTTTGATGCTCAAATTGTCCATTGTTGGGGACACGAATAAGTACTTAGATTTTACTCTCTCGAGAGGTGGTGCACTTTCCCCACAAGACTCAAAGTGCATCAAGACAAGATCTTTCAGAAGCCTTCCCTTAGACCAAATGGACGCGCTCCATCCTATCACCCCCTACCACCTTTTGTCCATCTGGATAAGTTATTGCAACCTATATGATCCAGGCAGAGGCCATAATGCCATGTGTCTACACTTGAAGGTTCTCAACATTTGACACCTCAAATCTCTTTGTTCCTGGGTGGCTTTCCACAAGTGAGATACACTAGGGTATGCCATAAATATGGGGCCCTGTGTAACCACTCAACACAATCAATTCTTTCCATTCCACCCAGGTGATTCATTCACATAGTTGTTTTATTAAACAAAACACAAGTCATAGACTTAGAAATATTTCATAGCATGAATATAGTCCACCCTTGTTTTCTACTAGCTAAGCTAAGCATAATAGTAGCAAGAATATTAACTTAGGGAAAATCTACTAAGGCATCATCTACTAGGATTTCCGAAGGCATAGCATACTTAGTAAAAATTTCATGCAAGTCCTACTCAAAATATCACTAATGCATAGTGAAAATAATAGGACAAAATGTATGAAGAACCACTTGCCTTTTTGGTAGAGTAACTAAGTTCACTCCTTTATCTTGCAATAGCCACACACTTCAAATTTCACTACAATTCAATCAAGGCACAAATTCAATCTAGCATTCAAACAATTCACCACATAAAATAAAGAAAAGAAAACAATGCATGCAAGCATGCAAAAGAATGTTTTATTGAAAAATGGTTTCTACTAAGCCTAAAAACATTTTAAAACACCTATTGGTCATTTATAAAAGTGGAAAAACCATTTAAAAACAAGCTAGTGAAAATGGACCATTTAAATCATTTTTGTTTTGATAGAAATGATTTTAATCAAAGGAATAATTCCTAGTGTTAGCCAAAATGTCTTTAAACACAAATATTAATGTTTATGGTCAAAGTGTTTTAAAACAAATCCATTTACAAAAGGTTTCACCCAAAATCATTTTTAAATCAAAGCAAATTTTGTTTTACTAGAAATGCCTTTAATCAAAGTAATAATTTTCTAGGGTTAATCAAATACATTTTTAAATCCAAAACTTAGTGTGTAGGGTCAGAGATTTTAAATCAAACCATTTGCAAAAGGTTTTACTAAAAAATTATTTCTTGAATAAATTTTATTCACAAAATAGACCTAATAATGTTTCTGCAAAAACATTCAATTTTCCAGAAGAAAATACTAAACTAAGGGCATGGTTGCAATGTTTGCATTTTTGTGAATCCATTGATATAAAATTTGTAAAATTTGGCCAAGCAGAACAATAGTTATGAATTTTACAAAATTTAACATCAAATGGAAATGTTTTTGTTTTTAAAACAAAGACTGGGCTACGTGTCATGTTTTCATTGGCCGGTAACGGTTCGTGCGGATCAAGCTATACAGAGCGTTGGATATAAAGGGTATCGCACAGCTCAGATCGAGCGTACCGATTCGTTTAAGTTAATCTATCCGATTCATTGGATCTAGATCTAACGGTCCTGAGCACACTAACCACTATCTGGCGGTGCTGGGCAGCGGTGAGCGGCGAAGCGGCTCTGCAAACGGTTCTTCGGCCAACCTAGGAAGCGAGAGAGAGGGGGAAGAGGCTTACCGTGCTCGTGGGGTCGTCGTGGTTTTCAAGGTGGCTGTGAGAGGAACAGGGGAGCACGGTGTTGACGATAATCGCTCGCCGGAGTTCCTGCCTCCGTCGGGCGCATTCTGCTGTGGTCGAAGGCGAGGCTACACGGCTCGGGAAGGCAAGAGGATAGGTTCGTTAGACGCGCGAAGAAACAAAGAGCGTAGGAGTATCATCCAGAGAGAGAGATGGGAGGACGGGGCTTACGGGGAGACGTCGCCGGAATTGGAGCAGTAGGCGGTGGCGCTCAATTGACAACGAAGCCGAGGCTGTGGGGCATGCGCGGACAAGCTGATGATGCTGGTAGGTGCACAAGGCGATGGGGAGTGATCTCGTGAGAACCAGGGGCAGTGGGTAGGGTCGATGTTGCCGGAATTTGTGCTGGACCTCGTCGGAGGCAGCGGTGGTGCGAGGTGGAATCAAGGCAGCCTGGTGGCTCTCTGGTAGTGGTGTCTAAGGGGAAAGAGAGGAGAGAGGGAGGTGATTAAATGGGAGAGGTCATGGACGGAGATTACTCACGCATTCAACAGAATTAATCGAATCATTCAATGGGCAGAAACGGTGAAGGAGGAGGGCGTGGTCAGCGCGCGAAGAAGAGGACGATGACGAGGCAGGTGTGGGGTCAGGTCATCAGCAAGGTGGGGGTACAGGCGCGGGTAAGAAAACGTTTCACGAGGGGGGGGGAGCTGGGTTGCCGGGTGGACTTCTGCTAGGCTCGTTGGGCTAGCTGGGCCAGGTGGGTTGGGTAGGTTAGCTGGGCTGGTTTGTTTTTCATTTTTTTCTTTCTGTTTCTTTTTTTTCTATTTCTGTTTTCTGTTTTCAAATTCAAACACTCATTTAAATTTAGATTTATTTTTCAAACCTTTTTCCAAACTTTTAGTATGTTTTAATACTGTTTATTAATGTGTTTAAAAGTCCATTTTTAAAATTTTCCATATATTCCCTTATGGTTTATTATTTAATTAAACATTTGTCTTTATTTAAATAGGATTTAAATATGTTTATAATCCATATTATTTTATTCAAATGTTTCAAACTTTTATTTGAATTCCAATTTTTTTTGCCAAACCTTTTCTAGTAGTTTTTATTTATTCATTAGTGTGTTAAATAATTCACTTTGAATTATTTAAAATGATTTAATATTCATTTAAATTGGGCATTTATCTTTATTCAAATAAAATCAATATAGTTTTAAACCCATATAAATTTTATTCAAATAATTCTTTTATTCTCTTTAAGTTATTTAGATAACTTTTAATCCACTTTATTTTATTTGGATTATCTTTATTCCATTTTCTTATGGATTTAATTCAAGTTTTAAATTGTCTTCTAAATAATTTTCTTGGGATTTATTATTTAGTTTAGGCAATTTGTCTTTATTTAAATAAAATTGAATATGGTTAAAAGCCCATATAGTTTTATTTAAATAATATTTTATTTATTTTTATTATTCAATAACTTCCATTTGTTTATGGGTCTGGCTAAGATTTAATTTGGCTTTTAAATATTCCTTATTTATTTATTTCTTTACCTTATAAAATCCATATCTTTTTATTTATAGATCCAAAATTGGTGTTTCCAATTTGTATAATTTTATTTAATATTTGTTTATCCTTTTAAATCCTTTTAGGATTATTTTGCTCAAGATTTGGTATGGATTTTTAGTTAGGAGTTTATTAGCCTTGGAAATTATTTCCATATATCTTATTAAATTCATAAGTTTTTATCCATGGCTCCAAATTAAATGAAACCAATTTTTATGGTTTTATAATATTTTTATATCATTCTTGATCATTTATAAATTGCTGTTGTTGAAATTTTTATATGGATCAAATCCATAGTCTTAGAGAGATCTACGAAATGTCTTCTTTCATTGGAGTTTTAGGGTTTGGTTTAACTTTTCCAAGTGTTTAAGTTTCAAGATACATTCATTGATGAATGCATTTCACATTGGTTGAAATTTTGTTGGATTCCCTTTTCATTCAAATTTTGTTCAAGAAGGGTTTTGATGTTTCCATTTAGAAGAAAAAAGTTTCTTTTCACCCTTCAACAACTATTTCTTTTGTTTATTTATTTTTTTCACATTTCAAAATTTGGAAAATTTTGGAATGTGACACCTGCCTTTTGCTGATTTTTGTGCAGCAATTAGTGTACCTCATTGGGGACCTTGTGAGAAGATCAAGGAGAGGCCCAAGTCACTTATTGATTTATATGCTGAAATTTGCCAATGTTTCGACTTCTCAAAGGAAAGTGGTAAAATTCGGAACATTCAGTTCCCATCCATTAGATATTTCGCCTATTTCATTACCAAGTGTGTTCTTGCTAGAAATATTGCTAGAAAGTTATCTTCTTTGGATCTAGCTTTTATCGTAGCTGCTTTGAATAGGGATAGATCTTATAACCTGGGTGCTTCGATAGCTTACTGTCTTACCACTAACCGTGAGAAGGGTGGAATTTGTGGAGGTCTCATCGCCTCTAGGTTGCTAGCTTTCCATGGTTTAGAGCCTCACCATTCAGATTACCGGTTCCCCATAGAGAGGCTTGATCTTGATTCCATGGTTCAGCATAATTTTTTCCTAAGGGGCTACTGTGAGAAGTTTACTGTATGAGTTATCTTTTGTCAAGCGTGGTTGGAGAGGGGGTAGGACTAAGAAAATAGTTTATTTGCCTGCACCTGTTTTGTTTAATTTTGATAATAGGCAAGGATGGTCGCTCACGGAGGAGGAGTTTGACACATACGTGGCAGAGCTCTCCCAGCAAGAGGAGAATGTTTGAGAGAATGCCGAAGATGATTCGGTTCACCCCTCCAACTTGGGAGAGTCTCCATACCAGCAGCCCTCCTATGATTGGGGCATGTCTTCTTCTTCATCGCAAGCGCCTGACTATGATCATTCCTATGATGATCCACCAGATTGGGGCATGTTTCGTCGGTTCTTTGTATATCCATTGTTCGCTTTCTTTTTGGTTTTTGTTTCTGCTTTCTCAAAACACAAAAAGACCAAAAATATTTTTGTTGTTTATCTTGTTTTGTTTATTTGCTTTTTTTAGCTTTGGTTTGCCTTAAAGAAAAATTCAAAAAGCTTTTGCTTTGTTTGTTTTTGCTTTGTTTGGCTTGCTTTAAAAAATCGAAAACACCAAAAATATTTGTTGTTCTTCTTTGGTTTGTGAGTTCTTTGCAGGGTTCAGCCGTCCTTAGTGGATTTTGGTTTCAAGTATATTATTCAAGTCACACAAGTGAAGGGAAATAATGAAGATTAAGACAACTTGAGGTGTGGTAAGAGTCTGGTAACAAAATCTATTTGTTTTCATTTTTGTACATATACTCATCATTGTGAGCATGCTTAGTCTGTTCATGTAAGGTGTATGTTATTTATGGATGCTTAGTAGTTCTCGCTTTCTTGGTATTATCTCCATCTTGCTAATAGTTTGTAGCATGTCATATGAATGTTTGCTTGCATTGTTTTATTCATAACTTGGTATGATATTGTGGTATCCTCCTCTAAACATTTCATGTGAATCGAGTTGGCACATGCTCATGCATGCATATGACTAAACAATAGTCAGTAAGCATCATTGATTTATTTTGCCTCAGAGTTCTTGTATCACTTTCTTGCCATAGTTAGTCCTGTTTTGTTGCAAGCATGATTTTGACAATTATTGCTCTCTCGTTTGTCGCTCTCTCTCTATTGCTAGCCTTCACTTGCATTGAGTATGAGCTCTACTTGTGCATCCAACTCCCCAAAACCAATATTGCCAAAAGTGTCCACCATACCTACCTATTAGCATCATTTTCTAATTCCGTGCATATTCATCATGCCTGATTTTCTTCCAAATAAAATGTTTGACTTTTTGAGAAAGTTAGTTAGTAAAGCTCTCACAAACTTGATGGAACACTTTATTCTTTGCACTTAATAAACATGAACCATTGTGATTGTCCATGAAAGTTTTATGCTTGCAAATTATAGGCTGGGAGTTAGCAGAACCGTGCTGTCATGGGGAACGCTTTCAACACTTATGGATAGATATCCAGTTGATACCATGCACTTTTTTTTGCAGATTTCGTCGGTGTGAAATAAAAGGGGAGCTTGTAAGTTCATGGAGTTATATATATGTGTTAGAGAAACGCCTGGGCCGCTAGCCTAAGGCATGCCTAATCATGGTGGATACTTGCAGCACTACTATAATGAGCATCTGTGAAGCATCCTCAATAAAAACCTATGCATATAGCAAATAAACAGATCGCTGAGATGCTCATTGTCTACTTGCCTTGTCATTTTGAATATGGGTTAGCTCCTGTATCATGTGCAAGGGGTACCCTGTTGGCGGTTCTCTATGATATGCATGTATTTACAATCACAAGAACTTATAGGTAACTAAAGTTGAGTAGCATGAGGAGCAGCCCTCATACTCAAGGGACATGGGATTTCTAGTTTATGGTATGTCAAGCATATAACTCATATTGGACCCCACTTTCACCTTAACCATCTAAAGATGCCTATGATATGGGCAATGAGAGCTTAAAGCTAATGAGTACCTTAATTTCAGCATTTCGAAGCCTTTCAAACCTTTCAAAACTTTTTCACTTCCTTATTGAGTCACCACTTATTCTATGTGCACCTTCTTGAGAGCATAGTTTTCATTCTTGTGTTTGTCTCAAAACTTGGTTAATTATGTCATGACTTTGATGCTTGTATCTTTGATATCCTTACTTCTAGTCTTCATGTGAACTTCAGAGGTGCCTTGGCATTTATATTGTGCTCTACAATCAAAGGCAAGTGAGATACCACTCTATCATACCTTCTTATGAGCATTACAATGCTGCTTATGTTTATGTTTCATGCTACTTATTATTATTGAGTTGGTTTCTCTTCATAGCTTGCAATGATTATTGAGTAAACTTAGTTGCATACTTATTATTATGTATGGTTTAAGCATCTACTCCTGTGCTGAGAATATTTACATCATATGAAGCAAATGTGTTCGTGAAAGTTCTTTTATCGCACTCAGTTTTCAATTGAATTGCTTGAGGACAAGCAATAAGCTAAGCTCGGGGGGAGTTGATACGTCCAAAACGTATCTACTTTATGGAACACTTTTGCTATTTTTTCTCCTCTAAACTTGTGTGATTTGGATACAACTAACACAGACTGACGCTATTTTCAGTAGAATTACCTTGGTGTCTAGTTTTTGTGCAGAAAATCAAGTATCAGGAAAAATCCTGGAAAATATGCCAAAAATCCTATTTCACCAGAAGATCCACGGAGCCAGAGTACGAGACGGAGGGGAGCCCTGGGTGGCCAACACCCCCTGCCGCACGGGTGGGCCCACCCCGCGCCTGGAAGGGGTGTGGCCATCCCAGGAACCCCCTCGGCCTCCCTCTTCTCCTATAAGAAGCCTTCTGACCTAAAAACCGAGGGGGGATCATCATTTTTCCAGAAAGAGTTCCGCTGCGCCGCCACCACCAGAAGCCGCGATTCGGAACCAGAAACTCCGTTCTGGCACCCTGCCGGGACGGGGAATTTGGGGAGGATCATCACCATCGTCATCACCAATGCCTCTCCATCAACCATCAATGTTTCCCTCATCCATGAGTGAGTAATCCCCCACTGTAGGCTATGGGGATGGTAGGGATTGGATGAGTTCTTTCATGTAATCGAATAATATTATTAGGGAATGGTGCCTAGTATATCTATTAGTGCTATTTGACTTTGTTGCAACTTGTTGTGCTTAATGCTTGTCACTAGGGCCCGAGTTCCATGATCTCAGATCTGAACTAATTATTGAATTATTATGATAGTATTGTTTGTGATCTTATCTGCAAGTTGTGTACACATATCATTGTCCAGATCCAAAGGCCCCGAAGTGACAGAAATTGGGACAACCGGAGGGGATGGCTGTGATGTGAGGATCACATGTGTTCACAGAGTGTTAATGATTTGCTCTGGTGCTCTATTAAAAGGAGCACCTTAATTGCCAGTAATTCCCTTGAGGCCCCACTTCAATGGGCTGGCAGGACAAAAGACGTTGTGCAAGTTCTCATTGCGAGCACACATGACTATATATGGAGCACATGCCTATGATTGTTTAGTACTTGGATGCTTATTCTTATTTATCTGCAATTGCCCTAAATCTTGAAGTTACATGTTTAGACTCGTCCATGCAACGCCCGTCCATCCATCCCTATGACTACCGCGCTCATATCATATTGTTTGCTACTACTGTTACTATTGCTCCTGTTTTACTGCTGCTGTTGTTACTACAAAACTGTTGCTACTGATAAACTTCTGTGAGCAAGAACTATTTCAGGTGCAGCTGAATTGATAACTCAGTTGTTAAGGCTTGCAAGTATTCTTTGGGTCCCCTTGTGTCGAATCAATAAATTGGGTAATACTATCCTCGAAGACTGTTTCGATCCCCTATACTTGTGGGTCATCACTGCCCCTGGTCTAGGGGCTGCTGGACCCTGCAACGGTGGTAGGAGAACTGACAACCACACTGTAGGCCACTTGGGGGCTGGAGCCCCAAGACCTGCGGAGCAAGATCACGTTTCTATGGATTCCTCCACCGACCCCGCGTTTAGGTGCACCGAAGGATGCCGAGGTGATTCTGCCTCGGCCAACGAGGCACTGGTTCGAGATTACCTATTGCAGCTGCATCAACAGGCTACGAGGGTGGCCGTCCCAAACCCGCGAGGCGCAGCTGTTCGGGATATGCTAAATGGGTATGACCATTGCATGTCTCTAATCCGGATAACCCGGGTGGCCCACAGTCGGTAGTAAGGCCTATGGCCTGCTGGGTGGCCCAATTAGATGGATCCATAAAGGAGGCCCATGCTGAATGAAGGAAGGCTATGGAGGAGTCATCACCGTACCCGGAGCCTTGGAGTGCAATACACATTAGACTAGTTGTGTACCGTGTAGGACTATGTAACCTGTCCGTCTAGGACATTCCCTGTAAACCTGGGATCTAGCGACTATATAAGCCGGACCTAGAGGAGCCTTTAGGGCATAACTCAACTCATACCTCGTACAGTGAACCGACCCCTGTAACTCGGCATATTGCCATTATAGTGATTTATAGCAGGAGTAGGATTCCACCACCATCATTGGATCTGAACTTGGGTAAGTTGTGTTACCTCGTACCCTCCAACCTTCTGCCTTACCCCACGTATCTAAACACGCTCTGTGAGGACCCCTCCATGGCGTACTCGTCAGCAATGCAACGATAGTTGGTGCCCACTGTTGGGCAAGAGGCGCTTCAGGCTCTACAACAGGCGAGGTCCAAGCTCTTCGCAGGAATTGGTGAAACCGTAGCCATCGGCCATGTTCTCTTCTCTGGCAACGTTCTGATCGTCCCTCCCGACAAGTTCTGGATCCCGGCAAAGACGAACCCCACCCGCTGCTCGATCGTCCCAATTGGGAACATCCACCTCTTCATCGGTGAAACCGACTCGGGCACTAGCTCCCTGGAAGTCGAAGGATCGTCAAGACCCGCACGGACCGCCAACGGGCAGGATATGTTCATGGAATGATCGAAGTCGGATCTCTCTTTGGAGTTTGTCGGCTTAGATCGGAAAAATTCAAGGCCCACCCAAACTGCCCCTGTGCAAGATATAATGGTGGAAGATCGCTGCAAATCCACCGGCTTTGCCCGTGCGTCTGGAAATCAGAGATCACAGTTCGTCGGCATGGTGACTATCTTCGATCTATCGTGTTGTGTTCAGAGAGAGCGTGAAAACCCCCATGACTACCTTGCCAGGTGGCTCTGTATACGGGCCGATCTGGATCCTTACCCAGTGATGGTGCTATTTATCACTTTGTGGAAGGACTGTATCGCAGCACACTTCTCCGGCATACGCTAAGGCGGCAACAGGCCGCGGGCCTCCTCACGTTTGAGAGAATGATCAGAACCGTCAACAACTACGCGGATGCTGAAGGGGCTGCTCAGGCCGAGATCGCTGCCATACCCGGGCCACCGCCGCCACAGCCTTCGCCGCCACCACCCCCAGTCAACGTCCCTGCAGCCTCAATATCTTCTTTCAATAACAAGGAAGCCCCTCCACCCTCCGACTCCGTTTTGGATGCGCTCTACGCCGACATCAGCGTGGACTCGGAGGAGATGGATATCAACCCGGACGAACTTGACTCTACTATGTAAGAGATGGAGGAGGACATCAAGCGCGAGGAGCGGGCCGACAAGGCCATCACATCCTGAGAGGTTTTCATCGCCATTGGGAGCATGATGGAAGAAGAACAACCCGAACAAGCTCTGCCTAAAGCGCTGGACAAGGGGAAGGGACCAGCTGATGCTACCGACAATGGTCACGCAAAGGCCATGCCCCCTCTGCCTAACCTAGCGCAGCAGCCGCAGGAACTCAACACCGGTCCGAGTAACCCCAACACCGCAAATCTGCCGCCTCTAGCATCCACGTATGTGGCCGCCCAAATCACTCTAGCTGATAGAAAGATGTACAAAAATTTGCTCATCGAGCCCATGACGGTGGACCATATACGGAATGTAATCCATCTTGATGAGAAGCGGCAGCAACTACTGGAGGAGGCGCATGCCATCGCGAAGCAGGGCGCAAAGCTAGACCGAGATCTGGCTAAGGCGCAAAAATCAATCGAGATAGCTAGTGCCATGGAGGCCGAGTACAAGACTTCGCTCAAGCAGCAGAAGGCTAAAAAATCTCCGGCTCGCGTTATCAACGATCCTGGTGTACGGCGCAACCTAGGATGGGCTCCCCCGAAGCTGCCACAAGCCAAGACATACATTGACAATGAGGGCAGGCAGGTCATGCCCACTCCTATCCTCAACTTAGCCATTGCCAAGACCCTACTAGAGAAGGATAGATCACCTGCAGTTGTGGAACAGGTCTATGACATTGTAGCAAAGGCGGTCAAATAGCAGGAAAAATCCACCTCTCAGAGGCTTGAGTCTGACCCAGCATATTGCCAGTCTAGCAATCCTAAGCCGCCAAGAGAGAGATCTCCTCACGATGTCCGGTCCTAGACGGGTTCATCAGAGCAAAGACGGAGGGACGGGTTCATCAGAGCAAAGACGGGTTCATCATCGTCCTTCCTGTTGCGCACGTAAGGCCCATCCTCGTCGCCCATCTCCACCGCCCCGATCTCCCCGACATCATGAAGACCCAAAGGCTCGCCACCATATGAGCATGCCTCCGCCAAGACACCCGTAGGGTGGCATCGTCATTCGAAACAACACGGAGCAACCCCTTCATGGTGGGGAGCACAATGGCAACCAAGGACACAAGAGCAGGTCACGCCATGACCCTCCACGTCCGACAAGCAACCATGACAGACACGAGGCGTCGCAGGAGGGTAACAGCAAGAAGGCTAACCCACCGCCACCTACACCTCCGTTGCCAGCTAGCAGCCACCATGGCGGAGGGGGCCCGCGTCGTTCACGCATCCTGTCACTTGGTGGGAAGAAGAAAAGAGCAAGCCTGGAGTCATACGATGCACGCTCACGCATGGAAAAGATTCACGAGTCCTCGGAAGGACAGTACCTAGGACCAGGTTGCTTTGGACCTGTAATACAGACTGCAACTTACCCCAAGGGTTTCCAGATAGACAAGACGATCAATACCTATGATGTCACTGCAAAACTAGCTATGTGGTTGCAGGATTATGGAAACACGGTGGAGAACTCGAGGGAAACCCCAACGATGATGTCAAGTACCTCCCACTGATGTTGACGGGCACGGCCCGCCAATGGATTGAAGACTTGCCGGAAAAGTCCATATGAAACTGGTTGGACATGCAAGAAGCGTTCACCAAAAACTTCGAGGTTACGTATAAGCGTCCCTGCACTGTTGGCGATCTACAGCAGTGCGTGCAAGAGAAAGACGAGACATCTCGAGCCTACCTCTCCCGCTGGCTGGATATGAAAAATTCCTGCGCAGGAGTGCACGATTAGACCACTATGGCCACCTACATTGACGGCTTGGAAAAGGGTACATTGCTCCGACATAAGTTGAAGCGCCTGCAGGACAATCACAGACTATATCTCAATCAGATGATCTCGCTCGCCAGTGAGTTCGCGGCATTGTGGTCCCAACCCAATCCAAGAGGAATAACAGCACCAATCGAAAGTGTCCACCAGAAGAAAAGCCAACCTCCGACATGGTCGCGATGACGTTTGCAGGACGAGGTGATGGTGGACAACATGGCCGAGGACGGGGGCTGGACGTGGGCAGCAACCAGGTAGTGAAACTACCCTGGCAGCACCCCGTGTTCCCCAAACATACGAGGATTACTGTGATATGCCATGCCTTGTACACCTCGACGCTAACGGCAAAGCCACTCACACCAATCGCCATTACATGTTCGTCAATGACCAAAAGGAAGACCCGTAGTCCGGCTACAAACGAAGCTGGAAAAACAGACCGTGAGGCAAGGGCAAAAGGAAGAAGAAGGAAGAGGAGTCCAAGGATTCAAGTGACATGGACGAGGACGTTGACCCCATGCACACCGACAAGGGCGATGGCAAAGGCAAGAACCCCTTCGAGAAGAAGGCCCCCGTCTACCACACTTTCCTTGGCACCCCAACTGTCCGGGCACAGAAAACCTCGCTGAGGATACTGATGGCCACCCTACCCCCAGTTCCCCAATACCTGCACTGGTCGGAAGTTTCAATCACTTGGGAAAGGAAGGATCACCCAGATCTCATCCCAACGGAGAACCAATATGCCATGGTCATCAACCCCTTGATTGACGGCAATGAGTTCACCAAATGCATGGTGGACAGTGGAAGTAGCATCAACATCATGTACCTGGATACACTGCACAAGATGAACTTGACGGAGACCAACCTAAGTCAGACCAGCACCATGTTCCATGGCGTAGTCCCTGGCCGGGAGGCTCGGTCCCTTGGGTGCATCACGCTTCCGGTCGCTTTTAGTGATGTTAACAATTACCGCCAAGAACGCATGACCTTTGAAGTGGTCCCCTTCAAGAGTGTGTATCACGTCATATTCGGACGCGACATCTTCCATACCTTCATGGCCAAGCCATTCTTCATATACAACAAGCTCAAGATACCCGGACCAAACGGTGTCATCATCGTATCTGGAAGCTTTTCAAAAGAAAGGGACTGCGAGATTGGAGAAGCAGCCTTTGCAGAAGTTGTCCTCTACATCAAAGAATTCAAGGAGATCCAAAGCAAGGTCGATTCCTCAGAGATGCCGGCATCGAAGAAGCAGATTTCTAACTCCAATCCCGCCTTCAAGGACACCATCGAAACCAAGTCGGTGGAACTTGTGGTAGGCGATTCCTCCAAGACCACCGCCATTGGGACGAACCTGGACCCTAAATAGGAAAGCGCGTTCATCGAGTTCCTCCGTGATAATAGGGACATCTTTGCCTGGCAAACTGCCGACATGAAAGGTGTAACTAGGGAAATTTCCGAGCACAGCTTGAATATTTATCCAAAATGCAAACCGGTGAAACAACCTCTACGATGCTTCAGAGACGAGAAGAGATGCGCCATAGGAAAAGAGATGGCTAGGTTACTTAAGGCTAGTATTATCCGAGAAGTCCTTCACACCCGATGGGTGGCCAATCATGTACTTGTCCCAGAAAGGGAACTAAAGAATTAAGAATGTGCGTTGATTACACAGGCTTGAAGAAGGCATGTATGAAGGATCCGTTTTCTTTGACTCGCATTGACCAAGTCATTGACTCAACGGATGGCTCGGAACTTCTATGTTTTCTAGATGCATACTCAGGATACCACCAGATAAAAATGAGGAAGTCAGACCAATTGGCCACTTTGTTCACTACACCTTACGACACGTTTTGCTATGTCACGATGCCCTTTGGGATAAAAAATGCAGGTTCTACGTACTAGGGGACTATGCAACGTTACCTACACGACCAACTTGGTCGGAACGTTCACACTTATGTGGACGATATAGCGGTGATGTCTAAAAAGTCAAACGACTTAATCTCCGACTTAAAATAAACCTTTGATAATCTCTGGAAATACAACATGATGCTTAACCCAAAGAATTGCGTCTTGGGGGTTTCAGCCGGCAAATTATTGAGCTTCATCGTTTCCCAACGTGGAATCGAGGTCAACCCGGAGAAGATCAAAGCAATCCTAAACATAAATTGTCCAACATGCCTGAAGGACATCCAACGGCTCATAGGCTGCGTTGCAGCGGTAAGCCGGTTCATCAGCCGACTTGGAGAGAAGGCTCTACCATTGTACAAGTTGCTGAAGAAGGCAGAAAAATTTACATGGACGGACGAAGCAGATGATGCGCTTAAAAATCTAAAGGAGATACTTTCCTCGACACCTATACTCGTAGAGTCTGAGCCCATGGAACCTATGTTGATTTACATGGCGGCCACCAACTGGGTAATCAACATCGTCCTCGTGGTGGAGTAGAAAGAACCAACGCATGAGTACGGAGTGCAACGACCAGTTTACTATGTAAGTGAGGTCTTGATGGAGTCCAAGCAGCATTAACCACACTACCAGAAGCTAGATTATGGAGTGTTCCTTACTTCACAGAAGCTAAGGCACTATTTCCAGGAGCACACTATCACAGTTGTGAGCAAAGCTCCACTGTCTGACATTATCAATAATAGCGACACCACAGGAAGGGTCACGAAGTGGGGCATTGAACTTGCCGCCTTCGAGATCACCTACAAGAGACACAACACTATCAAATCATAGGTCTTGATGGATTTCATTGCAGATTGGATGGAGATGCCAGACGTTACCCCTGTACCAGAGCTAGAATACTGGGTGATGCACTTTGACGGATCAAAGCTACTCAATGGCTCGGGGGCTGGTGTATTGTTACAGTCACCAATAGGGGAAAATCTACACTATGTTTTGCAGATCCACTTTGAGGCCATAAGTAATATGGCGGAATATGAAGCACTCATTCACGGACTTCGCGTAGCGAAGGATATTGGCATCAAGCGCATAGTTTGATATGGAGATTCCGACTTGGTTGCACAGCAGGTGGCTGGCACCTGGAATGTGCGGAACCCTATGATGGCAGCATATCAAGATGAAGTAGATGAGATAGCCAAGTGCTTCGAGGGCTACGAAGTCAAGAATGTCAAGAGGGAGGAAAATGAGGCGGTTGATCTACTATCAAAGCTTGGATCAGGGCGCAAACCAATTTTTCCTGGCATTTTTCTAGAACATCTACGAACACCATCCGTGAAGGGAGAGGACCCAGAGAACCCAGATAGAGTTGACTCTTTTGTTCATACAGTAGCAAAGGTCCCTCCAGCTTGGTCAAAACCATTCATTGAATATCTCGTACACGGAACTTTGCCCATCGACGAGGTCAAAAGTTGGAAAATAGTACGTCGAGAAAAGGGTGTAGGGGTTCATAGCATGGAAAACAAATTTTTTTACCGCATGCAAACAAACAAGCCAAGATATATCTACTAGATTGTAGCAACGAGTTGATAGAGGAACTCACCCTCGAAGATTCCAAAGCGGTTAACGAGAGCAGATTCTCGTGGGTGATGTAGTCGTACTCTTGCCGATCTTAAGATTGCGTAGACGATCCTTCCGGCGCTGCGTTCCGGCAGCTCTTCCGCAGTCGGTCACACGTTCGGTACTCGATGAAGACGTTCCTCTCCCTTGTTCCAGCAGGCAGCGGAGGTTGTAGCACTCTCCTCGCGATTCCGGCAGCACGACGGCGTGGTACCAGAAGTATAGGGGAGATCTCCCAGGGCTTCGCCTTAAGCCGGAGCGAGTATGGTGGACGATGAGAGAGGCCTTGGTGATCTAGGGTTTAGAGGGAACCAAGAGGAGACCTCGGCCGACGGCTAGGGCTTGGGGAAGCCCCAACTCGGCGAGTTGGAGGAACCCTAGGAGGCGGCGGCGACTTGGAGGAGGCCGGCGGCTAGGGCTAGGTTTTTGGGTGAGTTGGGTGTAGGGAAGAGGGGCAGCCCTGCCCCTCCTTATATAGGTGGGTGGGCGCGGCTTGGGGAGGAGGGAGTCCTCCCCCAAGTTGGACTCCTTGGCCGGCGGGTGGAGGGAGAGGAACTCCTCCCCAAGTAGGTTTCCTACTCTCCCTCCACCAAGCAAACTTGCCGTTTGACTTTTTCAAACTGGCGTTTGACTTTCAAAACTAGGATTTGATTTCTCCCTTTATTTCTCCCAGCCAAGTGACCTAGTACATGATGCAACCATTCCACATTGTCATGACACATTCATGTACCCTTCCCCTCCGGAGTGCCGGACCTTCCGGACCCTTCTAGAACATTCCCGATGAAAACACCGGAATCATCCCCCAACTCCGAAACAAGATTTTCCTTATATGAATCTTATTCTCTAGACCACTCCGGATCTCCTCGTGATATCCCGGATCCCATCCGAGACTCCGAACAGCATTCTCTCTCTTACTCATCATTCCATAACTACTCAACAACATCGAATCCTTAAGTGTGTCTCCCTACGGTTTGTGAATTATGCGGACATGATCGAGACACTTCTCCGATCAATAACCAATAGAGGAATCTGGAAATTCATATGGCTCCCACATATTTCTACGATTACTTTGCGATCGAATGAACCACTTACATACGAAACCAATTTCCCTTTTGTCTCAGGATAGTTTACTTATCCGAGGTTTTGATCGTCGGTATCTCTGCATACCTAGTTCAACCTCGTTACCGATAAGTACTCTTTTCTCGTTACCATGATATGTGATCCCTTGTGAGCCAGTCACATGCTTTCAAGCTAACAGGATGACATTCCACTGAGAGGGCCCAGAGTATATCTATCCGTCATATGGATGGACAAATCCCACTCTTGACCCATGTGTCTCAACCCATACTTTCCGAACACTCAATGCCACCTTTATAGCCACCCAGTTACGGTGTGGTTTTTGATGTCATCAAAGCATCCTTCCGGTGATGGTGATAAGCATGATCTCATGGTCGAAGGAATTAGGTTACTATGTATCAGAAAGCTTATAGCAATTGAACTATTAAAATGACTTCATCTTTATGCTACGCTTATCTATAGGAGTATGTCCATCATATCATTCTCCTAATGATATGACCTTGTTATTAACAACATCTCAAATGTTCATGATCAAGAAACCATGATCATCTATTAATCAACAAGCTAGTATTATAAAGAGGCTTTACTAGGGACTCTAATTTAGTTTACAAATCACACAAGTATTAATGTTTCTGGTTAATACTGTTATAGCATGAATGTAAACATTTATCATAAACACAAAGATATAATAATAACTACATTTATTATTGCCTCTAGGGCATATCTCCAATAGTCTCCCACTTGCACTAGAGTCAACTAATCTAGATTACATGGTAATATACCGAACACCCATGGCAGTTTGATGTTGGTCATGTTTTGCCCTCGGGAGAGGTTTAGTCAACGGATCCGCCACATTCAGATCTGTGTGTACTTTGCAAATCTTTATGTCACCATCTTGGACATGTTCTCGAATAGCGTGAAAACGTAGCTTGATGTGCTTCAACTTCTTGTGTGACCTTGGTTCTTGCGCATTGGCTATGGCGCCCATGTTATCACAGTAGATAGACATTGGGTCCAGCTCACTTGGAACCACACCGAGCTCTGTAGTGAACTCCTTCATCCATATCGCTTCTTGTGAAGCCTCCGAAGCAGCTATGTATTCCGACTCAGTTGAAGATCTCGCCACAACGCTTTGCTTTGCACTCCTCCAACTAACTGCTGCACCATTCAAAGTAAATACGTATCCAGATTGAGATTTAGAATCATCCAGATCGGTGTTCCAACTAGCATCGGTGTAACCATTAACAACGAGCTGTTCATCACCTCCATAAGAAAGAACCATATCCTTAGTTCTTCTCAAGTACTTAAGGATGTTTTTGACCGCTGTCTAATGATCCACTCCTGGATCACTTTGATATCTGCTAGTCAAACTAACAGCATTTGCAATGTCGGGTCTAGTACATAGCATGGCATACATTAGAGATCCTATGGCTGAGGCATAGGGAGTCTTACTCATCCTTTCTATATCTTCTACCATTGCAGGACTTTGAGTTTTACTCAAGGTCGTATTGTGCAACATGGGCAAGAACCCTTTCTTGCTATCTTCCATTCCAAACCTCTTCAGAACTTTGTCCAAATATGTACTTTGTGATAATGCTATTAGGCGTCTTGATCTATCTCTATAAATCTTTATGCCTAATATGTAAGCTGCTTCGCCAAGATCTTTCATTGAAAAACTATTATTCAAATATTCCTTGACACTATTAAGAAGGTCTACATCATTCCCAATCAACAATATGTCATCTACATATAGTATTAAGAATGCTACAGAGCTCCCACTCACTTTCTTGTAAATACAAGCTTCTCCATAACTTTGTATAAAACCAAAACTTTTGATTACTTTATCAAAACGTTGATTCCAACTTCGGGATGCTTGCTTCAATCCATATATGGACAGTTGAAGTTTGCATACCTTGTTAGCATCTTTAGGATCGACAAAACCTTTGGGTTGCATCATATACAACTCTTCATCAATGTATCCATTGAGGAATGCTGTTTTGACATCCATCTGCCATATCTCATAATCGCAATATGCGGCGATTGCTAACATAATCCTCACAGACTTTAGCTTCGCTACTGGTGAGAAAGTCTCATCGTAGTCAACTTCTTGAGTTTGTCGAAACCCCTTTGCGACAAGTCGAGCTTTATAGACAGTTACATTTCCATCAGCATCTGTTTTCTTCTTGAAAATCCATTTGTTCTCAACAGCCTTCCGGCCATCCGGTAAGTCCACCAAAGTCCATACTTGGTTTTTGTACATGGATCCAATCTTGGATTTCATGGCTTCTTGCCATTTATTGGAATCTGGGCTCATCATCGCTTCCTCATACGTCGCAGGGTCATCGGTGTTGTCCACCAACATGACACTCATAACGGGGTCATACCAATCAGGAGTGGTACAAGTTCTTGTTGACCTACGAGGTTCTGTAGCAGCTTCAACCAAAGTTTCATGATCATCATCATTAGCTTCCTCTCTTATTGGTGTAGGCGCCACTGGAACTACTTCCGGTGATGCACTACTCGCAAGTTCGAGAGAAGGTTCGACAACCTCGTTGAGTTCTACTTTCCTTCCAGTCACTTCTTTTGAGAGAAATTCTTTCTCTAGAAAGGATCCATTCGTAGCAACAAAGATTTTGCCCTCGGATCTATGATAGAAGGTATACCCAATAGTTTCCTTCGGGTATCCTATGAAGACGCATTTTTCCGTTTTGGGTTCAAGCTTGTCCGGCTGTAACTTCTTTACATAGGCTTCGCAACCCCAAACTTTAAGGAACGACAATCTAGGTTTCTTCCCAAACCATAATTCATACGGTGTCGTTTCAACGGATTTAGATGGTGCCCTATTTAAAGTGAATGCGTGTTTCTAATGCATAATCGCAAAACGATAGCGGTAAATCCATAAGTGACATCATAGAACGAACCATATCTAAGAGAGTTTGATTACGACGTTCGGACACACCATTACGGTGTGGTGTTCCCGGCGGTGTCAATTGTGAAAGTATTTCGTATTTCTTCAAATGCTCGCCAAACTCGTAACTTAGATATTCACCTCCACGATCAGATCATAGAAATTTAATCTTCTTGTTACGTTGATTCTCTACCTCACTTTGAAATTCCTTAAACTTCTCGAAAGTTTCGGACTTATGTTTCATGAAATAGATATAACCATATCTACTCAAGTCATCCGTGAAGGTAAGAACATAACGATAACCACCGCACAATGCTACACTCATTGGACCACACACATCGGTATGTATGATTTCCAACAAGTCTGTAGCTCGCTCCATCATACCATAAAATGGAGTCTTAGTCATTTTACCCATCAGACATGCTTTGCATCTTTCAAGTGATTCGAAATCAAGTGATTCAAGAAGTCCATCGGAATGGAGTTTCTTCATACGCTTCACTCCAATGTGACTAAGACGACAGTGCCACATATAGGTCGAGTTATCGCTCAATTTCAAACATTTAGCCTCAATGTTATTAATATGTGTATTTCCACTATCGAGATTCAATAAGAATAGACCATCTATCAAAGGTGCATGTGCATAAAACATATTACTCATATAAATCGAACAACCATTATTCTCGGACTTAAACAAGTAACCGTCTTGCAATAAACATGATCCCGATATAATGTTCATGCTCAACGCAGGCACCAAATAACAATTATTTAAGTATAAAACTAATCCCGATGGTAGATGAAGAGGTAGCGTGCCGACCGCGATCACATCAACCTTTGATCCATTTCTAACGCGCATCGTCACCTCGTTCTTCGCTAGCTTCCGTTTATTCTGCAGCACCTATTTCGAGTTACAAATATGAGCAACCGAACTAGTATCAAATACCCAGGCACTACTGTGAGTACTAGTGAGACACACATCAATAACATGTATATCGGATATACCTTTCTTCTTGGTGTTGCCGTTCTTCAAATCCTCCAAGTACTTTGGGCAATTCCGCTTCCAGTGACCCTCTCCCTTGCAGTAAAAGCACTCAGTATAAGGCTTAGGTCCAGCCTTGGTCTTCTTCGCCGGTGCGGCAACTTTCTTACCACCCTTCTTGAAGATTCCCTTTTGCTTAGACTTGCATTTCTTGAATTTGGTGGTCTTATTGACCAACAACACTTGATGCTCTTTCTTGATCTCCACTTCTGTAGATTTCAACATGGAGAAGAGTTCTGGCAACATCTTGTTCATGTTTTGCATATTGTAGTTCATCACAAAGTTCTTGTAACTTGGTGGCAGTGATTGGAGGACACGGTAAATCCCCAAAGCATTAGGAATCACTATACCCAAGATTTGGAGTTTGTTTGCGTGCCCAGACATCTTAAGCACGTGCTCACTGACGGAGCTGCCCTCTTCCATCTTGCAGTTAAAGAACTTTTCAGAAGCCTCGTAACTCTCAACTACCGCGTGAGCCTCAAATATCATTTTGAGTTCACGGACAATATCATGTGGGTCATGGTTCTCAGACCTTTTCTGAAGCTCCGATTCCAAACCATACAAGATAGCACACTGAACTGTGGAGTACTGATTCTTCCGAGTGAGGTAAACATTCTTTACTTCATCAGTAGCATCAGCTGCAGGCGGGTCACCCAGAGGTGCATCCAGCACATAGGTCAAATTACCAGCATTAAGGACAATCCTCAAATTGCGGAACCAATCCGCGAAGTTGCTTCCATTGTTTTTTTTAATTTTTCTTTCTCTAGGAACGCATTAAAATTGATGGTAGGGGCCGCCATTGATCTACAACATATTTGCAATAGTTTAGACTAAGTTTATGACAAACTGAGTTCTAATTAATAGTTAAATTAATCTAGGTGAACTCCCACTCAAAACAATATCCCTCACATTGTTTTAGTGATCACACGAACCAAATCCACCACATCAAAACCGATCATCACGAGAGTTGATGTAGCTTCAATGGCGAACAATCAACATGTTCATCATATCTACTATATGACTCATGCTTTACCTTTCGGTGATCCGTGTTCCGAGACCATGTATGTACATGCTAGGCTCGTCAAGATCAAATGTTAGCATCCGCATGAGAAAATCTGGCTTGCTCACGTTGTATACACTCGCAGAATCTAACACACCCGATCATCACGTGGTGCTTCGAAACAACGAGCTTTAGCAACGGTGCTTACTAAGGATGAACACTTTAAAACTTGAAATTTATGTGCTTGAGGGATCATCTTATAAAGCTACCATTGTTAACTAAGCAATACAAGATGCATAAAGGATTAACATCACATGCAATTCATAATATGTGATATGATATGGCCTTTCTTCTTGTGCTTCCGATCTTCATCTTCAAGCACGAACATGATCTCCATCATCACCGGTATAGCGTCAAGGTCAATGGCGCTGTTTCATGGTTGTCATCCACCAGCTCCAACTATTACAACTACTTTGAATAGACACGCGGGTCTTAACAGAATTTAAAGACAACCATATGGCTCCTGCCGGTTGCCAACTTACAATAAGGAACATTGCATACATCAAATATAATCACAATCATGGCCATATCACATCACAACACACCCCTGCAAAACAAAGTTAGAAGCCTCTAATTTCTTTGCATATTTTACGTGGTTTGGGGCTTTCAATAAGTGTCGCTCTAACTTACGAACAAGAACCACAACGTTGATGCTTGAACTATCAAGTGCCCGTTGTAAATTGGATCTATACTATGATGGGAGAGACAGGCACCCGCAAAGACACTTATGCAATACAAGTTGAATGTTGAGCGTGGAGCAAGTCTCATGAACGATGTCATGTAAGGTTAGCCCGGGCCGCTTCATCCCATCATACCGCAAGATGCAAAGTACACAAGAAGCAATTGATAATAAAAGCACCACCGCCCACAATGACCATTGTGTTCTACTCGTGCAACAGATCTACATATAGACACGGCTCTGATACCACTGTAGGGGTTCGTAGCATGGAAAACAAAAAAATTCTACCGCATGCAAACAAACAAGCCAAGATCTATCTACTAGATTGTATCAACGAGTCGATAGAGGAACTCACCCTCGAAGATTCCAAAGCGGTTAACGAGAGCAGATTCTCGTGGGTGATGTAGTCGTACTCTTGCCGATCTCAAGATCGCGTAGACGATCCTTCTAGCGCTGCGTTCCGGCAGCGCTTTCGCAGTCGGTCACACGTTCGTTACTCGATGAAGACCTTCCTCTCCCTTGTTCCAGCAGGCAGCGGAGGTTGCAGCACTCTCCTCGCGATTCCGGCAGCACGATGGCGTGGTACCAGAAGTAGAGGGGAGATCTCGCAGGGCTTCGCCTTAAGCCGGAGCGAGTATGGTGGACTATGAGAGAGGCCTTGGTGATCTAGGGTTTAGAGGGAACCAAGGGGAGAGCTTGGCCGACGGCTAGGTCTTGGGGAAGCCCCAACTCGGCGAGTTGGAGTAACCCTAGGAGGCGGCAGCGACTTGGAGGAGGCCGGTGGCTAGGGCTAGGGTTTTGGGTGAGTTGGGTGTAGGGAAGAGGGGCAGCCCTTCCCCTCCTTATATAGGTGGGAGGACACGGCTTGGGGAGGAGGGAGTCCTCCCCCAAGTCGGCCTCCTTGGCCGGCGGGTGGAGGGAGAGGAACTCCTCCCCAAGTAGGTTTCCTACTCTCCCTCCACCAAGCAAACTTGCCGTTTGACTTTTTCAAACTGGCGTTTGACTTTCAAACTAGGATTTGATTTCTCCCTTTATTTTGCCCAGCCAAGTGACCTAGTACATGATGCAACCATTCCACATTGTCATGACACATTCATGTACCCTTCCTCTCCGGAGTGCCGGACCTTCCCGACCCTTCTAGAACATTCCCGATGAAAACACCAGAATCATTCCCCAACTCCGAAACAGGACTTTCCTTATATGAATCTTATTCTCCGGAACATTCCGGATCTCCTCGTGATATCCCGGATCCCATCCGAGACTCCGAACAACATTCGGTCTCTTACTCATCATTCCATAACTACTCAACAACATTGAATCCTTAAGTGTGTCTCCCTACGGTTTGTGAATTATGCGGACATGATCGAGACACTTCTCCGATCAATAACCAATAGAGGAATCTAGAAATTCATATGCCTCCCACATATTTCTACGATTACTTTGCGATCGAATGAACCACTTACATACTAAACCAATTTCCCTTTGTCTCACGATAGTTTACTTATCCGAGGTTTTGATCGTTGGTATCTCTGCATACCTAGTTCAACCTCGTTACCGATAAGTACTCTTTTCTTGTTCCCATGATATGTGATCCCTTGTGAGCCAGTCACATGCTTGCAAGCTAATTGGATGACATTCCACCCAGAGGGCCCAGAGTATATCTATTCGTCATATGGATGGACAAATCCCACTCTTGATCCATGTGTCTCAACCCATACTTTCCGAACACTCAATGCCACCTTTATAGCCACCCAGTTACGGTGTGGTGTTTGATGTCATCAAAGCATCTTTTCGGTGATGGTGATAAGCATGATTTCATGGTCGAAGGAATTAGGTTACTATGTATCAGAAAGATTATAGCAATTGAACTATTAAAATGACATGATCTTTATGCTACGCTTATCTATAGGAGTATGTCCATCATATCATTCTCCTAATGATATGACCTTGTTATTAACAACATCTCAAATGTTCATGATCAAGAAACCATGATCATCTATTAATCAACAAGCTAGTATTATAAAGAGGCTTCACTGGGGACTCTAATTTAGTTTACAAATCACACAAGTATTAATGTTTCTGGTTAATACTATTATAGCATGAATGTAAACATTTATCATAAACACAAAGATATAATAATAACTACATTTATTATTACCTCTAGGGCATATCTCCAACAAAGGGCAACCATAATTAATGGACAACTCTATAAAAGAAGCACCACTGGTGTGTATACTAAAGTGTGTTTCCCAACAAGAAGGTATTGAAATCCTTCGTGAGATCCATCTCAGAGATTGTGGGCATCATGCCGCTCCTCGATCGTTGGTCTCCAAAGCCTTCTGGCAAGGATTCTACTGGCCGACCGTGAAGGCGGACGTCGACAAACTGGTTGAGACATGCATGGGATGCCAATACTATGCCAGACAACCACATGTACCAGCTCAAGAATTGCGAACAATACCAATAACTTGGACGTTTGTAGTCTGGGGGCTAGACATGGTTGGTCCATTACAGACGGCACCTTATGGGTTTACACATCTGCTAGTAGTAGTTGATAAATTCACCAAATGGATAGAAGCTAAACCCATTAGAAAGCTTGATGGGGCAACTACCCTGAGGTTTGTCCAGGATGTTGTGGTGATATTTGGTCTCCCATATAGCATTATCACCGACAATGACAACAACTTGTCACTCGGAGAAGTGGAAGCCTATTGTTGGGAGAAGGGCATCCGACTTGCCTTGGCATCTGTGGCACATCCACAGTCCAATGGGCAAGTTGAGCGAGCCAATGGGTTAATTCTGCAGGGAATCAAGCCACGTCTAGAGGCACCGCTACATAGAGCAGCTAGAGCCTGGGCAGACGAATTACCATCTGTTATGTGGAGTTTAGGAACTACACCGTACAGATCCACCGGCTACACCCCTTATTTCATGGTATATGGAGCAGAAGCCATCCTGCCTTCCGACATCCTTCACGATTTACCAAGAGTTGCCGCCTATGACGAAGATGATGCTGAAGAATCCAGACGCCTAGATGTGGACCTTCTCGAGGAAGAGCGCGTATTGGCATGCCAAAGATCTGCCATCTACCAGCAGAAGCTACACAACTACCATAGTCACCATGTTTGGCATCGCTCGTTTAAAGAGGGGGATTTGGTGCTCCGACTTAAGTATAAGAAGTCACAAATTATCCCCGCCATGGGAAGGACCGTTCATCATAAGCAAGGCGCTACTCAATGGGTCTTACTACCTCGTTGACAATTGTGAACTACAGGATAGACCAAACGAGGATCATAAGCGTAAGCGACATGACCCGAATGATGACTACCCAGAGCATGATCGTCCATGGAACATAGCACAGCTACGTCCTTTTTACACTTAGCATATTTTTATATACTATGTACCTCTTATATGATAAATGAAATAAAGCTCTTTGGTTCAATCATATGCTTGAGTCTTTTACCTCCTTTAGTGTTCATTTTTAGATCGTATAAAACCTTTATGCGCAAGCTTTGCATTTTCACTTGTGAAAATTCCGCCTACGAGCGTTATCTTAAGTTTTCTAGTCTACACATTCTTTGTTGTTTTTATGTGGATTCTGGGGTAGTGACTTTTGGCACTCAAAGTCAGCGATTTTGTGCTTAGGTTTTTTACGGTGCCATTGGGCATCATCGCCTGAGCGCATAGTTCTGACTACGGGTCTTCAGACTCACGAAAAGTCAAGCATAAAAACCAGAGTAATGGATAAGAGAACACATGCTTAAAAATATATACATGCTGGAATTAGTACTTAAGTAGCAGGAAACATATAGCTATTGTTTTCCGCCCTAAGATTAACACATAGTTTTCCGCATACATACAAAACACCCAGAGGAAGCAAATATTACATAGTGTTTTTCATTCCTCTAGTGCAAGAGACTTCCATCAGGCCCATAAGTGAAGTCGGAAGTCTTGAGGGACTCGGAGGAGCTGGACTGGTCGGTGTCAATAACCTCAAGAGGCACAAACGTGTTTGCATCCACCAACTTGGCGACCCTGGTGTCATAGCCGACGAGCTATGACCAGATAGCTCCGTGATCGATCTTCTGGCCATCATCGTCTATGTCGGGCAAGCCAGAGGTCACCGTGTCGATGTCAGCATTATCATAGTGAGCCATGACCATTGCCAGCGACATCCATGCACCATCCCGATGTAAGAACCCTATTTTACCAAATACTAATTAGGGTTTTGATTGTGCATTCATGATCATCATATTAAAATGCATGCAAGAAAATAATCACCTAAACCTTAACTCCCCTCTCTATTTGAAACATTCAAATGGTTTTGAAAATATTTGGAGAACACAAAATTTATGGAGCCCATATTGATTAAAGTGTCCTTGAGTGTTTTCTTGTAATTTTGAAACCCTCTAGTATTTCCAAACAGATTCACATTATAAAACAATTTGGAAATAGAAAGAAAAAAGAGGGAAAATTAAATAAAAAAAGGTTTTTTTGAAATAAAAACCTGCTGCTAAAACTAACCGGGATGTATCCCATCTATACCTCCCCCTATGTGCCGCCCATGCGTAGCAGCAGCAGCCGCCCCTGCTTCCATTGTCGGGGCCTGCTCGCAGCACAACCTTGACCCGTATGCAGCCCAAGCCGGCCTGGTACCCCTTCGGCCTTTCTTTCCCTGTCGTCTTCCTCGCGAGCGGCAAGCAGCTGACTGTCCGCCCGCCGGCCATCGATCTCCGCCACGCTACGATCCTCGCCCCGTCGCCCTGGAGACGTGGACAAGACCCCCTGCAATGCCCTACCTCTTTATTATCCTCTCCCTATCCCTCTCTCTCTCTCTCATTCCCCACCTCGAACTGAAACCCTAGCTTCGGAGTTCACCGGTATACTGCCGTTGCCGTGCTCCTCTCGACCCTCCGAGGCCACTATCAGAACCGCCTTAGTGTGTTCCTCCTTGTCGCCAACGCTCGCAAGCTGGGAAGCCCCCAGAAGCCCCAATCGCCATGACCTACCCGAAGTCCGGCCTCCGCCTCCATTGTCGATTCCGGCCACACTCGACCTCACCTCGCCGACCGTCTCTTCATGCTGTTGGTGAGCATGCGGTGCTCAAGCACCACTCCGCTCCTCCCCTCCCTCTTTGGTTCATCCTCATGTCACAGTCTGCCGCCGTGCGCCGTCAGCCACCGCCGCAGTAGCCTCTCCAGCGACCTAGAACCAGTGGCGCTACCATAGTTATGTTCCCTGCATCACGCTCATTCGATATAGCTATCTCGTGTGTCCTGGATCGCCGTCTAGCACCGTCCCCGCCGCCGATCCGAGAGATCCCCGCCGGGATGATGTCATCATGATGTCACCGCGACATCAGGCACGGGTCAAGCGCTGGTCAACCCAGCTGGGCCCTGCCCTTGCTCGCGTGGCATGTAAGGTGGCCCTGGGCCCCTCTGTCAGCCACTGCGGCTAGGTGTGCCTGTGGTATAAAAAGTTTAACCAATTGTTTTAATAATTTTAGAAAATGAATAAATCTTGTAAAATCAATATCTAATTATTTATAATTTAGAAAAATACAAATAATATATCAAAATATTCAGAAAAATGAGATCTATCTATTTAAGCTATCATCGTGCATTGTTAAACAAGTTACATGATAAGTTTAATTAGAGAACAAAAGGAACCCTCTCATAAGCTTCCAGATTTTCCCCGAGTTAGGGTATGCACCCCTCGGAACCCCGATTAAACTACCAAGCATGTTTAGGGTTTCAATTTCAATACAATTCAACTTTTCATACCATCATCCTTGCTTGAGCATTGCATCGATGCCATGTGTTAATTGTTTCCCTTTCTTTCTGGTGTTTGGTTCTTCTCCTGTAGAATACGATATCGGAATCAAAATCAAGGTCAAAGCCCAAGATCAAAGCCGTCGAAGCTTGAAGACCAATACTTGATCAACTATAATAAAGTGAAGTACCAGATGTCTGAAGCTCTGCTTTCTGGATATCAACTGGAAAAGGCAAGCGAAGCCCCACACATACATATGAATCCTATGTTTTCAAAGTATTTACATTCTTGCCATGTGTATGCGATTCTAAAGTCTTTTATTGATAGATAGAGTTATCCCATGTTATGCATGTTACATCTGAAGACTATATTCCCTGATCCATTGCTCCTAGCATAACTAGGGTTTGGCTCGTGAAGCATTGCTAGAGCTTTTATATCGGTCGTTCTTAGCCATGCTTAGCTGTTACCACTGGTACATTCGGTTGATGAATCAGAGCTACGAATGAACCTAGTTTGACAAGATGACGTGGTATGATCAGAGATGAAAATTAAACATGCTAAGGCTTGTATGGGAGGCCACGGTGGTTTGTGGTTTTTGTAGTTCCATAATTGCCACTACTAGGAACTGAGTTCTTGCCTATGGACCAAAATGAGCATGCAGTCACACGGGAGCCTAGAAACCCCCTTGACCAACTAACTTGCCGAGTAGATTCCATGAGTCACATAGTTCGGGTGTTCCATTCGACATATGCATTCTGGTTCTTCTCGAAGGAGGTGCATTCATAACAGGTAGGTAAGCGTGGACGGGAACAAGAGATGCACGGAATCCGTAACCTTGAACCCTGCACACATCATTAGGGACCTACTTCGGGACTCGACCTGTTATGGCGGAATCTCCCTTGTGTGTGACTCATGGTCTTAGTGAAAGCAAGGTAAAGGTCGTGGTCAACCACTCTCTGTCGGCCTTCCAAGGAAGAGGGCTAATGATCTGGCATTAAGAATCGGTTGGTACGTGTGGGTAAAGTTGTACACCCCTGCAAGGTTAAATCTTTTCGAAAAGCCGTGTCCATGTTTATGGACAAACTTGGTGACCAGATTCTAAGATCATAGAGAACTTTAACCTAACCTTAAAACTTGGTAGATCAATGTGTGTTTAAGGATACTTCCTCATGGGTACGAGGGGTGATCCTAGTTGGTAGGTTCAGCTGATAATGATTCGGTGGATATCAAAAGATGATCAAAGTTGGAGATACCGCTCTCTTATCCCCTTTTAAAATATTCTGATTAGTCGTGATTCTTATCCCTCTTGTTTCACAAACAAAGATGGCTTTATGAAAAATAACTCCACCAGCCATAAGTCTTGCGGAGTACACCCTGTACTCACCCTTGCTTCGTTGATACTTTTGCAGCAGAGTAAGTGTTACCATAGAAGATGAGTTCCTTACTGCATCGACATCGACAAGTAGTTTGGAGTTCCCAGCCGACAGTCTGGGATCTATGGATTGGACGTCATTGTTATGCTTTAGGCCTCTTAGGCCATTTGTTAAGTTTGCTATACTTAATAGCATAATTTGCCTTCCATTGTTCGATGTTTGTGGTTAGTGACCTCTGCTTGTAATATTTTGGTTCTTCGCTCAGTTATGATCTTGATGTAATAAATTTTATTGTCGTAGGGTCACTGTTGTGTTACAGATTCTCTCTCTGTACGCTTTCGAGATTAGGTTAGGCTTATGTTCAGACGAAGGTCTGGGATTTGTCTTGCCTTAATCCCAGGGGTGTCACACCCGGGTACATGAAGCTTTCTAGCTTACGATACTACGGTGACCCAGCATACCACTGCATGATGTGTCGTTGACATAACACCAATGAAACACCGTTCACTAGTATTACATCCCTCAGAGTGCTACAACAGAAACACAGCAGGTCAAAGACATGACTATAGGTTACAACTCAACTATTTACACAAGATCCAGAGAACACTCTAGGTTAAAGAGAGAGAAAGAAACTTCTTACAAAGAAGAATCAGGAATAAACAACTCAAAAACTATCATACTAATAAGTCTATGGTCTGAACTATTGGTCTGGCATTGCTGCTATTGCAATACACTAAAGAAATAGGTTCTATGGCTAGATATTATATTCCTATCTAATTAGTAACTTCGTCTTCACTTGAGTTGATGTATATGTTGACTTTCTTGAATTCATTGAAGAACTTTAGATTCTGGTGATGATTCATGGAGCATAACTTGATGTAGACATCGTCTTAATGACTTTAGAATCTAGCAAGGGTTAAGAAGATACATTGAGTACAAGCATACTCAGCAAGTTCACTAGAAAAGGAGTGTTTGATGCACTATAACTACAGCCACAGACCATAGGTCGTAGGCAATGCAGGTTTTCGTAAACATTTCTTCAAAGGTTTCTCTTATTCTGAAAAACTATGTCCGCCAGCCTTCACGGGTTTACCAGAACTTTCATGGAGTTCCTTTCCCGCCGCGTTCGTAGCTCCTTCCCGGAACAGGGAGTAACAAGTTACAGTTCTTACACTCTACAGAGGTGTGTTACTTTACCCATGAGATACCTTATCCTTGTTGCACAACCAAGTCATGACCTTGTCCATACTTCCTTGGTATGGGGCCCAGTCTAAGATCCTCTATGAATTACCAATTAATATGCACGCTATGAGTGATAACAACCACGACCTGCACATTCGGCTACAAGCGAGAGGAAGAAGATACAGCTGACTTCTCTGTCCCATTCCAAATATCATGGTTAACGCGTGATATATGGCACAAGAATCACTGGTGACATTGGTTGTTAAGTCCTAGATAATATGTTCCTTTACCACTGGAACTTTCATAGTAGGTTATTACCTCATGGTAAATAACCTATAAGGACATTATTAAGAAAATAGTGTTTTCAGACCTTTTTCAAATGCAAGTGATAACCACACTGGATTTACAAAATACTTTACAGAAAATAATCAAAGGACATGAGCAAGTGTGAACTTGCCTTTTGTGATTGCAAGATTATGCACTCACGGTCTTCGAGAAAATATAAGATCCAATATCTGAAATCAACATCATTGGTCCTGTAAGGACTAATGTTTAAAGAAGCAAGATGCTATTATGCATAAGTAATGTAATGCAATTTCGTAAACTCGAATCCCAGGGATAACATTGTTCTAGGGTTTGGATACTGGAAATGGTTACTTTAGAATGTGTTGTCCTTTTAGATAAGTTTCACACTTGTGATTTTTATTAAGGCTTGTGAGTGTGTGTGAAATAACATGTAATTATAATACCTTAAAACAATGAGTTACACAAATGTGGAATGCTACACAAGATTACATATACAATAATTGTTTATTTTCAAATTTTACTTTACAAGTAATGTTACTTATAAAGAACTTAAGTGTTATCAATCCTAAGTATACAAGTAAAGTATAAAGTAATGTGATTATTATTAATTGTCATATGTTGTTTGAAGTGGCAAAAAGAACAACATTTGAAGAAAATATTTCTTTACTAAGGTTTACACAATCCTGATAGCTTTTTGAATATAATTGATAGAATGTGGTTGATGTTGTTTATGCTTGCTTGAATATTATGGACTTGAGATGCTTTACGACTTAATTATAACAGACCAAAGTTAACTATAAAACACATAACAAGGTTTTAGCATTATATTTAAAGTCTTGTGGACTAAAGTTAACTTTAAGAACATGGATGGATTTAAGGTGTAATGCTTATGATATTGTACTTTCTCATCTTATAATATTTCCTTAAAGTTGTTTAAGAATGGCATTACTTTTATTTGGGTAGTGGTTTCTTTACATTATAAATGTATAAAAGGATTTATCTCCTTATAAGGGTGTGGTTATGGTTTGTGTATAAGTAAACAATATTATTTACTACTTATGAATTATCTTTGGATTTAGTCCATTATAAAATTGTGAGTGAAACAATGATAAAATATTTTATTTAGTTGAAACTATCATTCTTGAAGATTTTATATTTGGTAAGGATCTTTTTAGAAAATAATCTACACTTATGGCTGGATGATAATTCAATAAGATTATATTTAAAATGTGTTGAACCAAATTGACTTCATATTATCAATATTTAAGACTAATACTATTTATTATACTTTAATTGGTTAATTTTAGAATATTAGCAATTTTTATTTACCCTTTTATGAATTATCAATTAAGGAAATTAGATTTAAATTCCAGTTATTAGGGTATTAAGTATTTATTTACTTCAAAGGTGGAATGTTATAGTTTTAACATGTAGATATTATTTTTGTGATCATTTTGGTATATTATACGTATTTTTATGATTTTTAAATAATAATATATGATTTTTATAAGGTTTATTACTTTATAAATACTTAATAAATAATAACTATTTAATTAAGTGAAGTAATAATGCATGATTATAATTTTAAATTATTGTTCTTATTTTTCTAAAAAAATTGGTATTTTATTTATATTTTTATCATTTACCTTTATTAAAATATGAATTTTCAAGGTATTAAAACTTATAAAATCTTTATTAAATAATAATTATTTAAATTGTTGGCATAGTAATGTTTGATAATAGTTTTATGTTATAGATTTTATTTTTTGAAAATTTTCATTTATTAAACATATTTTTTCTGAATTATAAATCGAAAGTTATTAAAATTTTAAGATTGAATCATTTCCTAATTAAATTCTAAATAATATTACAAACAGGGAATTACTTTTCTTACCCAGACTTAACCTACCCTAGTCACTGACTAGTGGGCCACATGCCACATGGCACACACAACTTAGCTAATATTTTTGGTTACTGGGCTTGTTCCTACTCACAGAGAATGACAAATGGGCCCAAGGCCACGTTAGATGCCACATGGGCAAGGAATGAGTCAAAACTTGGACCAGGTCAATGATGACGTCACCTCGTCGGAACACGATGGCGACGCCAAAATATGGCACAAGGATTCAATCTAAAGTGTGTGTCCGACGCAACTTGATGCGGCGAGTCGAATAGGGTACAACACAGACACGCTGGACCTAGGTGGAAGCTCCGACGAGCTTACTACGGCGGTGCTCGTCGGCCTCACGACGAACTCGATCTAGAGGTGGAATTAGGAAGCGATAACACGACCAGATATGCGTATGCTCACCCTGATCAATTCTGCGTGGTCCAAGACGAGGATGGTGACCGGAGATGAGCCCACCGTCACGGATTCCGGCGAGAAGTGTAGAAGGGAATCAAGAAATTCCCCCTCCTCTGACCACCACTTGATATTCCTTTGCACCCGCATAATCACATAGATGAAGGCCATCTCCTAGACTACTTCACTGACCCTGTTGTGCTCCCTAACCTCGTCGAGCCAGAGACCTCCGATGACGGAGCTTCGGTGTTGTGAAGAGATAGAGAGGGATAAGGAAACAGAGAAAGGATGTGTATGAAAGAGGGAAGAGAGGCGATTCTTCACAGTGGTTTTGTAGTTCAAGGCGAGGTTGGATACGACGGCACGTCGTCGGTTACGGCCAGGATGCAGCGGCAGTGTTGTGCTCGATTCGGGAACGAATCTTGAATTGACAAGTGGAGGCGGACTCCAAGCAGGTAGGGCGAAGCTAAGAAGCAGTTCTCGCGTCCGGGACGGTCCACAATGACGGCGGCGACGTGGCTCGCTAGAGGCGTGTCAACCATGCGAGGAAGACGAAGATGATGGCTCTCTCCTCGCGTGGATCCCGCTTGCCAATGAGAGAGCGAAGGGGTATCTCGGCTGGGCCGCTATTAGGTTAGTGGTGGGCTACAACTTGTTGCACCTGGCAGTAGATAAGAGAGGAGAACTCCTGGGCCGGCCTGTTGCTTGGGCCTAGTTCCTTTTTTCTTTCTATTTTCCTTTTCTAATTTCTGTCTCATTTTTATATTTGTATTTTTCATGTGATTTGGAATCCTTCTTTACAGAATTTATTTGCTAAATAATTGTAGCAATATTGGAATATGTTTAGTATCATTTAGTGAACTTTTATTATATATTGTTATGTTTCTTTATTTTCTTTATATGAACCCCTTTTTGATATTTTGGAAAGGCCTTTGTTATTAATTTTCTTTCTATAATAAACCATGGATTTATTATATGATATTTCCTTATTTATTTATAAAACTTAGTTCTAGTTAATTTAGAGTTTAGAGGGAATTTTTATATTATGATCCTATGTCATTATTTGATGCATGATAGACTAAAGAATTAATATGGTTAATATTATTCCCATGAATCTAGGAAATAGCAATGTATATATTTTATTATAACTAACAAAGTAATTAGGGTTTGAAATTATAAATGCTTACCCTAGGGTTTAGGATACTTAATACACTTATATTCTTTTGTTGATGTGAATAAAGATTAATGGATAAACATATTGTCTTTATGTTTGTGATATTTAATGATATCACCCTTTAAAATAGAAAGTTATTATCTGGAATGTCTGATGGAAAATAATTGATAAAGATAACTCCTAAGCACATATGGTTATGATAATTGGAAATGACAGAGATGTGCTTAAGTGATTTGCTATAGGAAAATATTCCTATAAAGTAATGTGGAAATGTAATGATTTATCCAATAGCTGAGATGGATGTTAAGCTTGATTATAGATTTAGGGTTTAGTGTTTACCAAGAATTGCTATCTTCCATAATTCACAATCCTGGACTTCTAATTAAGGAATTACTTTCCTAGATATACTACTTCTTCATATCCATCATCATGTGTTAACATGATGAGCTTTGCTTCACAAGAATATTCTTATCCACCTTTTATTCTTCTAAATCCATTTATAAATCCAATGAGCTCGACACAAAAGCCTTTCATAATCTTCTCATATCTATACTTGGTTATATCAACTACTCTACTTCTGATAACCTCCAATCCAACAAGTAGTTACTTCCAACTCCATTCATACCCTTCCATAACCATCCACCACTAATATTACTCTAGCAGATGTATATATCAAACTAATTTCCTCAAAAGCTTACTATTCTTTAAGAGGAATAACACTACTTCAATAACTCCATGCTACTCTAGCTTCAGCTTAATTATACTGTCTTATATCTACTTAACTCCAGTATCTTATATATAGACCTTACATCATATCATGGTGACTTGTCATGGCTAACCTAGGATAACATATCTATACTAGGGTTCAATCATGTTCTATTCACCAATGTCACTTATACATGATATAAGCATTCAATCTTGGTGACTAAATCATGATCATTATAATCCTTTGATCCTTTATGGTTTAGGTTTCCAGTTGGCTAATCAACTGTATTGAAATTATCTTCTTAGTATCTCTATTGGATTAAGGGATGTTATTCATGGACTATGCCTACTTAATCCAATAGGATTACTCCTTGGTATCTATCTTCAATGTTCATCCTTATAATCCTATTTGTTACCATATAATTATGTCTTCCATATAACTCTTCTATCCATTCAGGAGTGAGTTAACTCCTTCAATTACCATATTGATTTGATTCCCTTTAATCACTCCCACCTTATAGATGATATCCAAAACTAGAATTACTACTTACCTCTTCTTACTTCCTTCTCAAAAGGATTTAAGTGAATGCTAAGATAAGAACAAGAGTTGATAGATCAAGAATTGATAGGTCAATAGTTGATTACTCAATATTGATGAACAATGGATATTATAATAAGGTTCAATAGAGATGAGAAGGATTAATATGGAAAGAAAGATATATGGTGAATGGTCTTTGAATTGGTTTCCTTCTTACTCCATATAACTAAAGAGTTAGGGTTAAGTATTACCATGACACTCATGGTAGGAATAGATAAGAATAACATAGGTTAGGATTAGTTATTACATTCTTGTTACTTGAATTATATTCATAGCTTGGTATTCATGAGTTATTGTAATGAATACTATGTGATAATCAATTAAGGATCAAATATTAATCATTAAGCAATGTATTAGGGTTTAATTATATTACATTTGAACTACCCTCAGATCAAAAATCCTTTACCCAAAGATAAGGTTTTAGAAAAGGTCATATTGAAACTTATCGCAGTCAAATTAATGATCTACTTCAATTCCATCAAGTTGAGAGAAGATTCAATCACTTTGACAAGTTTTGTTCAAAAGCACGAAAATTATTCGGATTTTCCATGCATGAATGCAATGCACACATCTGGGTTCAACTTATTTCTAGGCTCTAATGCTGGGATGTTACAGATATGCTCGGGGGCTTGGCGCAGGATCTCCAAGTACTTCATGACGGAGTCAACTGCTTTGATGTTAATCACTAAGGGCTTGGAAATTTCTTTTTCTTGGGTGATGGGGTGCTAATGAAGTTGCCAGAAAGAATCATGCATTCCTTTGGCAGAGGAGGATTATTGGTCAAACCAATAGGAGCTGCATTTCTGACCAATCAATGGAGTACATGAGTTCAACACAACAAAAGTTCAGAATACCTGGCTTACATAAGTACAAGACAGAGATTGCTTACCAAAGATGCTATCCTCAGCTTGCTGGAGAGTCTCCGCCATGGAGTCCCGTTCTTGTTGGAGGACCTTATAAGCGTCAAGGTTGTGAGTATTCTGCTCGGCGGCAGCTTTGTTCTGTTCCTTGAGGATTGCAATTTCCTTCTTCAGACGGTTGATCTCCGTGTCAGCGGATTCCTGCACGACCTTCAGAGCATCCTCATGCATCTTCAAAGATTCAACTCTCTCCTGCTTAAGGATTTTGTTCTCGCTATCCAGCAGCTGTATGTGCTTGGATTGCTCGACAATGTCCTTCGCCTTGGCAATAGCTTCTGCATGTCGGAGAAATGACAAGGCACAATGAGTAGTCAGAATTTAATTGCGCAAGACCAAGATTGAGTGCGAAATTGAAAAGAAAAACAGACTCTTGCTCTTGGTGAGTTGATCCTTCAAGAAGGCAGTTTTACCCTTTTCAGCTTCAAGATCAGCACGCATCTTGTGAAACTTATCGTTGGTGACGTTCCTCCGAGCATTCTCATTCTACAAAAAGATTAATGTTACTTAGTCTACTTGATAATTACAAACACTGCGTATGCTACTCCAAAAGTATCTAGTCAGAATAATTCATTCAAACTATAGACTTGGGGGCTACAGTGCAAAGTTTCTAGCTTAGTCACTCTTAGAGCATTCAGACCCAAAAACCTATGGTTTTTCGTCTAAATCCTCGGGGGATACGGAGGGATACTACATATGAAATGCAAAAGGCATATAAAACTGACAAGTTCAATGATCTTGAGATTGCTGGTGCTCTCGGCGAATATCTTGCTAAAAGCAAGACTATTTACACGCATGATCTCCGCCTTCTTGAGCATCTCCTCAAGACCGCACGTAGGAGAAGTCGGCGTTGCACCAGGATCCAGAGCTGAGATACTCGGTGTAAGTACCGGCTAAACAATCTTTGGGAGATCTGCTGGCGTCTTGGGTGAAACGGCTCCGCCGACGACCGAAGTTCCGCCTTCCACCATTGCCTTACTGCTATCAGTGGCATCCTTAGCCGGAGCTTCAGCCACTTTGGATGATTTGCTCTCCTGTGTCGCCTGCTCGCCGACAACGAGGGAATCCACCGCAACGTCTGGGACCTCCTGAGAAGTAGTTGGGTCCACTTCCATGGTGGAAGGTTCAGACGTTACCTTTTCTGGAGACTTGTCAGTGCGGTAGCAGGCTGGACGCTTGGAGTTGGAGGGCGATGGTGGGAGATGCTTGGTGAAACATTTCCTGGATGTTTTTAGAAGCCCCCGATGTTTTGGAGGTCTTCTTCAAACTCATACTAGCCTTCTTCCTAAAACATGCAGAAAGTATAAGTACAGGAATAAGACGAGCAAGAGACAATGTCAGATGTTAAGAAGCTTACACAAAGGTTGATGCCTTGGTCAACGGGATACCAGTAATTCTTATTTTCTCCGCCTCCAGGGAGGCAGTGGATTACTTGGACGCTCCACCCTCCGTCTTCTTTTTCTTGCCTCCGTCGTTAGCGTTAGAGGTGGAGCTCTTCCGCCTTCATGCCAACGTGACATCATCGTCAGACACGACGGTGACTTCCATCATCTTGGGATCATAGACTTGGGCAGCCATGCTACCTTCGTCTAAATCCATCAGCTGTTAAGTGAATCCCAAAAGTGTTAGACGCAAAGGATAAGGCAAGGCGGAAGAACTGGAGTATATGTCATACACGGAAAAATAAATAAGTACGTCTGGGCACTTTCCGCCCTCGAACATGTCATAGGTGATGGTGAAGCCACGCTTCCTGTCCTTCACCTTGACTATGTATTTGAGGCGAAGCTTGACGGAGTCACTCGAAAAGTTGTCCTCGGAGATGCGGAGGCTATCCTTCCTGTCCTTGGAATATTTGTGCATAAGATTCACGCGATGCTGTAGAGGCTGAATCCGTCTGATGAACCATCACATGGCTAGGTCCAACACGGTCAGACCTGTCTCTACGAAACACTCAATTCGCCTTATGGTGCGAGAGGCTTTGTTGTCGGAGGGGAGGAGGGCTTGGGATCTCCATGTCGGGGCTTCAGCAGCGGCTCCATCGACAAAGTCCGGGTACGTTTTTTCTCGGCCAGCCAGAGGAATGTCTGGGCCATAGAAATATGTCCTTTGACAGTTCTTGCAATACTCGTGGCCAACGATGTCGGGGAACAGCCGGCCAGGCACAATCTTGAAGCTAATGGTTCCGCAATTCCTAAGCTCCTCCTTACTCACCCCAGCTTCCCTCTTGACGGTGAAGAAGTAGATAAACAAATCTAACTTAGGCCTAATTCCTAGGTAACCCTCACAAAGCGCCACGTAGTTGCTAAGGACGAGGATGCTATTAGGAGATAGGTTCTGAGGTTGAAACTGGAAGTGGCTAAGGACTTCTATGAAGAAGTCAGAGATGGGGAGGGAGACGCCGCATACCAGTTGGGCTTTGAGGTATACCTTTTCTCTGGCTAGGGGAGAAGGACGACCTTTCCGGCCAACGCCGCCCGCAAGACCAGACCCTCCATCGCAGGGAGGTACCCCTCGGTGAGCATCTCCTTGATATTGTTCTCGGTGATGTTCGAGCCGCGCCATTCCCTCTTGTGGGAATCAACCTCTTCTTCTAGCAGTTCCAGCCCCGCTGGAACATGGTCGCCACCGGTGGATTCCACCACCATGGAGCGCGACACCACCATGCCCTCCGGTGGAATATGGACGGAGCTTGTCGTCTTAGCCGTGGCCTCGCCTGACGCCGCCATGGAAGGAGTAGTGATGCTGCTAGCCATTGGTGCAGGGGAAGAGTGGTTGTAAGATTGGAAGGAAAAGCTAGGGTTTTTCCTCTGTGTGCGCATAGAGCTCGAGGAGACGTTGGCTGGAGGAAGAAGACGATGCAAGGAAGAATGGGGTGAAAAAGATAAAAATCACCACCGTTACAATATATAGTACTCGACATCAAGATTGATGCAAGATGATCGAACGGTTGCTTCGTGGACAGCGCATGCGCGGAAATTTCGCCACGTTCCCACCGCCACCGCCAACGTTTTGTATCCTTCGTATGGGGAAATCGGCTATGATTACGTTCTTTGCATGTGTGAGTTACGAGGTGTCGCGGAGCTATGGTCTATGTTACTATACTGGCATAGGCAGGTGAACCATCACATCTGAAGATTCCGACATGGACGGATTCAGTCTGGCTACGAGAAGAGTACGATGGAAGATTCAGCAATTCTCCTACTTACATGTTGAAGATGGAGAACATCGCAGGGTTCTTGGGAGGACTACAAGATATTTCTTGACAATTTTCCGACATCCATATAGACGGAGCATTCAATCTGAAGAGGCAAGACGACGCGAGATCTCGGAGTTCTCCGGGGGCTACTATTGGGGATATGCTAAATGGGTATCACCATTGCATGTCTCTAATCCGGATAACCCGGGTGGCCCACAGTCGGTAGCAAGGCCTATGGCCTTCTAGGCGGCCCAGTTAGATGGATCCAGAAGGGAGGCCCATGCCAGATGAAGGAAGGCTACAGAGGAGTCACCAGCGTACCCGGAGCCTTGGAGTTCAAGACACGTTAGACTGTGTAACCTATCCGGCTAGGACTTTCCCTGCAACCCTAGGATCTGGTGACTATATAAGCCGGATCTAGAGGAGCCTTTAGGGCATAACTCAACTCAAACCTCGCATAGCGAACCGATCCCTATAACTCGACGAATTAACATTATAGTGATTTATAGCAGGAGTATGATTCCGCCACCATCATGGGATATGAACATGGGTAAGTTGTGTTACCTCGTACCCACCAACCTCCCGCCTTACCCCACGTCTCTAAACATGCTCTGTGAGGACCCCTCCATGACATACTCGTCGGCAATACCACGACAGCAGCTGAGGCAGGGAGCATGGCTTTGGGATACGAAAGCGGCTTCCACGCCTTTCTCCCCTACATTGCAGCAGGTGGCATATCTTCCAAAATTCCGTCCCATAGTACCCATCGAGTTTGAAGGAAACACCAAGCTGAAGGAGTTTCCAATGGACCTTAAGGACAAGACATTATGCTGGATCATGCATCTACCCAAGGATTCAATCTACTCCTAGGCCGAACTATGTATCCGCTTTGAGAGTGCTTTCTAGGGAGCCTTCAAGCACCCGGGAATACTCCTTCAGCTCCATATAGTTATCTAGGTGACTGGCGAGCGAATACGTGACTTCATGATGCGAATCTCACAAATCACACACACTATCTCGAAAGCGGAGGACACTGCCATCATCGGCGCGTTCAAGATGAATGTGCGCGTTAGAAAGATGCGCGAAGAGCTTAACATGCATCCCGTCAAGAGTAATCATGAGCTGTGGGCATTGGGTGACCTCTGCTCCCTGGCGTAGGAAGGACGCCTAGCGCCCGAAGACGCTGCGCGGGAAGCCACTGCAGCAGCAAACCTAGGAAGCACTGCTGCCAAGAAGAGTGTCCCACAAGCAGGGCCTTTGACAGGCTTTGGCTGTGTAGCCTAGTGCTCTTGCCGGGGCCGAAAAGAAGACCAAACAGGAGGAAGAAGTGGCGGCTGACAAGCTCGCCATCAGGAAGTGGTGCCCTGCGCACGAATCCGACGAGCATGACGCTCGTAACTGCCGCTCCATCCTTGGTTATGTGAGGGAAGGAAGAGGCGCATCGCTGATCAAGGGGCTAATAATAACTTCGGGAACTGTTACCGCTACAACAAGTCTGGCCATCATGCCAAGGATTGCATAGCCTAGCCTAGCCTAGGTACTCCCACCGGAGGTCGTGGGGGCAACATGGGCGCTATACGAAGAGGAGATGGAGATGGTGGAGAAACATAAGGGCACAGAGGGAGCCACTGCAACATAGACCCTCAACCGCCCGGTGGAAATCCTGCCAGCAACCAAGATGGCGATGACGACGGGTGCGGGCAGTACCCACAAGTGCAGGACTGTGAGTGCGCATACGGAGCAGCCTATGCTATGACTTCCCATGGGGAGTTTAAGTGTTTCTCTCATGAAGTGTGCACCGTACAACCCATTCCAGAGGCACAAGAGCCACTTTTGTGGTCTCATGTACTGATTACTTTTGATGCGGGAGATCACCCGGACTGCATCACCGGGTTCGGCACGCTACCCCTAGTGGTCTCCCCCATCATAAAGAACATCAAGGTCACCAAGATGCTGGTCGATGGAGGAGCTGGACTCAACATCCTCTCAGCAAGGCTGCTGGATAAGCTCAAGATCATGGAAGATCAATTAGCCCCTATGGGGTCTTTTTTAGGCATAAGCCCTGGAGCTACCCAGCCTTGGGGTAAGATCAAGTTACCAGTCACATTCGGAACTCAAGACAACTACTGCACTAAGAATATCATCTTCGATATTGCCGATATTTCCCTGCCATATAACGACATCATAGGGCGGCTGATGGCTGTGAAATATAGCCATCCACATCCACATTTAAACTAGATATTATTCATACTTTTGATGAAATATGTCTCTAAACCCTGCCACTAATGCCTAATGATTAAAGGGTTATGCAATCTTGTCTTTCCATTTTTCCCTACGTAGGAAATGACGTTTGATGATGGGATTCACAACATTAAAGTCAAAGATATGAGATTTCCAACAACCCAACGAAACCAGGGTCGTGAAGAGAAAACAGTGGCTTTAACGACCAACTATACGGCGGGAATATTTTTCTAGCCATATAGTTCTGGCCGTATAGTTTCCACCAACACCGCTAGGTGAAAGAGAACAACTTTCGTGAAGGGACCCCAATATAAAGAGACCTCTTGCGACGAGAAACAGTGTAGGAGAGGAGGAGGAGAACACGAAAACACAACACCAAAGAGCCTCTGGAGGAATATATCTAGATCCAATCTCACAAACCCTTCTCGACCACCATAGCCATAGTCCACCACTTGTAATAGTAGATCTCATCTCCAATTGGCGTCATTGTAAGACTATTAATATCAATCTCAAGATTTCCAATACAATGTATATGATTGTTGATCTCATCTCTATGTGTGAGTAATTCTACTTGGTCTGAGGGCTTCGCCCTACCCATGTAGTATGTGCGTGTTATTTATCATAGATGGGATCGTGTATTAGTTTGGATGACATGATGATTATTGTATCCTCTCTTGCCTCAATCTAAAGACTTGTCAGGTACCCAAGACCCCGAGGAGTGATCCAGGTATAGGGAGTATGAGTAATGAATAATCTGCAGGATGGGAACCCCAATGGTACAAAGGGTATTACGGCTGTATGTGAGGGATTTACTTGGGATTAACGATGATGTCACTGTGCATATCATTAGATCTCTTTCTTATATGGATGAGACTAATAAGATATTTCTATAAGAGGTTGCGTAGTCAGTAGCAGTTATGGATGCACTACCCACATATAATTATCTTGCTCTAACGATTACATGCGTACTTTATTATTATCTTTTATTCCCATCAGATGTTTTGCACAGCTACAGGTGAAACCGAACGCCCCAGGCCAACTCTCTCCATCATTGCAACAACAAAAGATCACAAACCCTTGGTCCAATAAAACTCTAAAAGAATTCTAAAACTCCCAAAGGTCCACTAAAGTAACTTCACCATGCTTTCTGCATCCCGAGGATTCGATAACCTAGGTCTACTATGGAAAAATAGCTATACTACATCCGTAATCTGGATCGAAGGTATCAACCCTTTTTTCTGGCGCCATTGCTAGGGAAGCAATAGCTACCCTGGTAAGTTTATTAGGAACCTTGCTAGTTTTAATTTTTGTTTTTAATTTTGTTAGTTTGCTTTCAATCTTTATTTGAAAAACCAAAAAAAATAGTTAGTCTTTAAATTCTTGTTTTTACTATCATAAATTTTTGTTTGAGAAAACCCAAAAACATAGGTACTATGGTTGAAAACAAACTTGGGGAGTTTGCAACTCCCAACAATGATTATTTGCGTACTCCTATTACCCAGCTAGCAATTACTCCCGAGGACTATGAAATTAAGCCCCACTATTTAAGTTTGGTTCAACATAATCAATTTGGAGGCTCTTCTGCTCAGGACGCACGTATGCACTTGAACACTTTCACTAAAATATGTGATATGATGCGCATTAAAGATGTTGACCCCGATGTAGTCAAGCTACGCTTATTTCCTTTCTCTCTTAGAGGAAGAGCAAAAGAATGGTTGCTATCCTTGCCTATAAATACTATTGCATCATGGGTGGAATGTACTTCTTTATTCATGACTAAATTTTTCCCACGTGCAAAAACTATGCAACTAAGATCTAATATTACTGGTTTTATACAGGAAGAGCCTGAGCCACTAGCGCTTGCATGGGAGATAATTAAAGAATGCATGATAAACTGTCCCAGCCATGGGATGAAAGATTGGTTAATTCTCCTTTTATTTTATAATTATCTTAACCCGTGTCTAAGTCTATGCTTGATACTGCACCTGGACGAACATTTATGCGCAAAAAGTTGCCAAAGCAAAGCAGCTGCTAGACAATATACAAGACAACCATGCCGAATGGCATGTGGAAAGATCAAACACAAAGAAGGTGAACTCCGTCACACCGCAGGAAAATGAAGAACTCACTGCTAAGCTGGATGATCTCATATAGCCGTCAAGGGTAAGGAAACCCAGGTAAGAGCTGTCCCAAAATCAAATATTGAAGCAATAGAGTTCATAGCTCGTAATGATTATAACCCTGCTTGGAAGAAGAACTATAATCGAAATTTCCAAAAAAATTATTCTAGTCCTGCAAGTAACTCTAATAATAATATTGGATCAAGTAATGGTAGTCTCCAAGAAACACTTAAGTCCTTTATGGACTCGCAAACTGAGCAACACAATATCCTTGTTAAGATAATGGATAACCATGATAATATGCTTGGAAAATTGTCTAACCAATCTGTGAGTTTGAGGAATGATTTGCAGGCCCTCCAAGAAAGAACAAGGATTGTTAAGGCACAACTAGGTAAGATAAGTGAGGGTCAAACTCTCATTCTAGATAAATTTGTAGGTAAAACTAAGCTCAATCCGGTTGAAGACCTGAAGATGATATGAATCCAAAGGGAGGACCTTAAGAACTTGACTATAGCAATGCTCCTTCACCAAATTACACAGTTGAAGAATTTGTGAAAAGGATCAATATCAATATTCCCGTAAGTCAAGGAAATGATGAGTCTATTTATCAGTATTTCATTAATCAGGTAGCAATAAAGGTACGTGAGCTTGAGGATGAATATAAGAAAATTGCTAAAAAACTACCTGTTAAGCTTGATGATATATTTGAGCCGACTATTAAAATTAAAATTGGGACTAATGAGATAGTTGCACTTTGTGATTTAGGTGCAAGTGTTTCAACAATTGCAAAAAGTCTTTTTGATAAGTTAAATCTTGGCTCTTTTGAGATTACTAAGTTAAAATTACATTTAGAAGATTCTACCTACAAACAAGCTGTAGGAATTAAAGAGAATACTTTAGTGAACATTAAAGGTTGTCCTGCGCTTATTGATTTTGTTATTCTTGACATGCTTGAAGATGCCACTACTCCTATCATATTAGGCCGTCCATTCTTAAGAACTATTAAGGCTTTGATTAATCTACATGAAGGGAACGTGAAGCTTCAATTTCCTTTGCGAGATCCTTTTGTTGTTCATTTTCCTAGGAACAAGAAAGCCAAACATGATGAGAAGGAGGCCATCACTTTGAAGTCCAACTATTTTGGAGTGGGTGTTCCACTCACTTGGCCTAAGTGAGCAACATAAAAGAGTGCTTCATGGGAGGCAACCCATGTGAAATAAAGGTTCGAGTAAATTTTTAAGTTTTACTTAATTTTTACTTTAAGTTTCATGATGAATAAAGAGTGCTAGAAAACTCCAGTTGAGGAGAAGTTCGGTGGTACTGAAATACCTATCTTATACATGTTGTTGTTGGTTGAAATTTAAGCTATCATTTTTCTGTCAAAACATTGTGTTTCACTAAGTTTCAGGTTAATAAAGAATTATCGAAGAAACAGGTAAATTTTGGCGACTCCAGAAAGTTTAACGACCAACTATATGGCGGGAATAAAATTCTAGCCATATAGTTCTGGCGTATAGTTGTTTCGACAACACACCTTTAGTTTTCAAAAGGTACCATAGGTTTAACAACCAACTATATAGCGGGAATAAAAATTCCGGCCATATAGTTTCGGCCGTGTAGATATCAATGCCTTCATCAAATTTCTTTTCCAGGATACAGTAAACTTAATGACCAAATATACAGCGCGAATAAAAATCCCAGCCATATAGTTCCGGCCATATAGTTTGTGCCTCCAGGAAGAAACCCTAAAATATTTCCATTAGACCAACTATATGGCGGGAATAAATATTACGACCATATAGTTTTGACCGCATAGTTCGTGTGACCACAAAAACTCCACGGGAAGGTACCCCTAAGACCAAAATTTCAATCATTTTTCTCTCTTCTACATCCAAACTCTCTAAACACCTCAAGAGATCTTTATCTCTACTCAATTTCGTTCGATTTGTTCACACAAAAGTGATCTACGATATGTTTCTCCTCTGATCCTCTAATGACTTTTTGCAAATTCATCTTCGATCTGTTGTCATTATGTCGTGGTGTGGAACACGGCAGTGCCATCGGGGATGGCGAAGAAGGGACACACAGATGCATTCGGTGGCTCACGCAACGGGTTGGGCATGGTGCACTGCAAACACAGGGACGTACCCTGGTTCGGGGCCCTCTTGGCGAGGTAACACCCCTACTCCTGCAAGATGAACTATGTATGGGAGCTAATGCTCGATATAGATGCTCGTTGAATTGTTTCCTTAGCTACTATCGAAAGCTAGAGGAAGATGGGAACTTTATGCTAACACTTCTATCCTTCTATTCTTGCCTACCTAGAACCCTAGCTCTGCCCTCCCTTATATACTGGTCTGGGGGGAAGATTACAGATCGGGTCCTAGGGTTTACTGTTTGTATATGGGTTTACAGGAAAGGGTCGGCTCCAGGGCCCAGCTGGTGGGCCAGGACCCAGTCCACCCTTCTTTTAGCGTCACCCTTCTCTTTAGTGGTCACCCGGGCTTCCTTTGGGGCGTCATCCTTGCATTAACGGTCACCTAGACTTCTTTCGCCAGTCCAGCCGACCATCTTGCTTTATCTTCATCAGGTACCGCTGGTCATGATGGCATGCCAGCTTCCTTGATGATGAGGGAGATCCAGAAGCATACCCCGCATGGAGCGTCATCCCTTCCGTGCTCTCCATCGAATCCGAGGTGAGCCGGGTGGAAACGGCCACCCGGCCGGCTCTTCTGGCCACCGGCTAGATGGGCCATCCGGGAAGGTTATAAGCCCAGTCGGGTGTGTTCGCCAATCAGCTAGAGTTGTCTTTCATGGAGGCCAGGCGGCCTGCATCTTCTGGAGCCCGCCTACTTGTGCCTGGCTTTCCCCACCCGGGGGTTATCGCCCCGACACTAGTCCCCGAGCACATATGGGCTTGGCCGGTGGGCAAGATCTTCCGTGCTCCTTCTTGTCCTGAGAGAGTTGTTTTATTGCCTCCAGCTGCTGCTTTTGCTTTTGCTTTCCGGATGGAATTAACTGGCTACGGAATCAATGGCCGTCCACTGGGTGTAAACAGCGGAGGCAGGTACTGGCTGGCGCAGCTGAAGATGAAACATTTAGCTTGATGATGTCGTCACCCACGACTGCAGCTCTGGATCATGCCGTGTCAGTTTAACTTCCGCGTCGTTGCGTCAGTTTTTGGCGACTGCGCACGCAACTTGTCGCAGCGGTTTCTCGAGGTGAGCGCGCACGCCTCATCTCCTGGTAATGCCCACGGATCTTCTGTGGTGATTACGACGGTGCAGAGGATCTAGAGCCGAAGCGTCGTGTGGCTGTGGTTCCGCAATGCCACGCGTCGCGCAGAAGCCGAAGAGGCGATGGTGCCATCAGCGAGGATAAATAGAGCTCTGAGGGGGATCAGTTCCCACACTTGTCCATCCTCTGGCTCATCTTCTCCTTGGACTCCAACTCCCTTTCCCTTGTGCGCCCTCTCCTTACCGTCGCTGGCCACTTCTTACCCATCCACCACGGCCACCTCCTCTATCGAGATGCTGCCGAAGCAACACGGCGGCTGGTGTAGGTCCTTTGTGATCGACGAGCTCGTCAACAAGTATCGGCGGGGGAGGTTTCTTCCCTCGTCGATGCTTGGGAAGCACCGGCCCGCGCTGGAGGGGGAGCGAGTGCCGAACACTCGGTCGAGGGAACGCGTCGTCTTCCTCGCGCATTTTCCCGCGGCTTCGGCATTCTAGTCAGCCCTTTCCTCCTTCAGCTCTTTCTATTCTTCAACCTCCAGCTTCATCACTTGGGCACCAACGCCATTGCGCAGCTATCGCATCATGCGGCCTGCTGTGAATCCTATCTTGGGGTGTGGCCCGACGTGGCGAACTCTCTCAAGTTCTTCCACTTCAAGGCCCAGAACACCTCCAAGGGTGGTTCGCTGACGCAGACGGGTTGCTGCGCCATCTACCCACGGTCCTCCTCGCCGATGCCGCGGTTCGATCTTACCGACACCGTCAAGCTGTGGCAGCGCTCATATTTTTATGTGAGCAATGCCACAAAAATTGACTGGATCTGCCTTCCGCCCTTCGCCGACGTGCCCTCGAAGTAGAAAGGTTGGGCGACGAAGGGCATGGGCGTGACGGCGGACCTCGGCCGGATGGCCACCCGGCTGGAGACGATCGTGGAGACGGAGAGGCTCACCGCCCGGGACATCACCTTGTCGTGGATGGTGTGTCGTGTGCTTCCGCTGTAGAAGCGGCCGCACAAGATATGCCACATATTGACCGCCAAAGATCGGACAAGGACGTCGCGGAAGGATGTGCCCCAGCAGGACCTGCGGAACTGGGTCTCCATGATTTCCAAGTTCCGCATGGAGGCTACCTGGGCGTACTCCTGCCCTCCGTACCATCGCGGCCGCCTGCCGCCTCGGGTATGTTTTTTCTCTGGTTATCTTGCGTCTCACTTCTTGTCATCGCTAGCTTTCCTTGGGTGCCTTATGCTCCCCTTTTTGATTAGTTGTTCATGGCGCAGCTAGCTGAGGACGGCATGAGTGACTTCCCGCTTCCGTCCTTCTTGGAGGACAGGAAGCCGAAGAAGTACCCCCAGACGGAGCCCGAAGGGTTACCCGTCCGGGCGGATGACGGCCCCTGGGATCCTCATGGTAAGTTGCTGACCGTAGCTCCTTTCTTCACCTTTGGTCTTGAGGTTGTGGTTTTGATTCCTTGCTTGTGTCGCAGTCGATGTCACCAACGAGGAGGGTGGCCGAGAGAAACCCGCGGCAAGAGCCCGGGGAAAGAGGGCGGCTCCTGTTGTCGCTCCCGTCCAGTTGAAGCGAAAAAGATGCACCGAGGGCATCAGGTCGTTGCTCCATCGTCCGTCGCTGGGTTAGCATCTCCCTTGCCCTTGCTTGCCGCTCTGTGGTTCTGCTGGTTCCTCCTTTGACTCTTCACTTTGCGCAGTGAGTGCATGCTGGTCGGCGATGGTGGTGCCGCCGTCGCTGCTCCTCCACGTCCTCCGCCGGTTAGAGAGGTGGCAAGGTCACCGGCTCTGCCCGCGCTGGCTGTGGCCGGCCCAGCTGCGCCGGCCGTGCCGTCTCCGCCCAGGGCCCCTGAGGGCTCCCCGACCACGGGGCTGCTGCACCAGGCGCCTGCGTCTTCGCGGTTGGGGCAGCTGCTTGCGGCTGCGCAGGACCCGGAGATCCCCCTCTTTCGTCCCGGGGCTGGCGTGAACCCGGCCTGGCGCGATGCTCCAAGCAGCTCCACCAGGCCCGTGATTACGGAGGTGACGGAGGAGGCTGGGGCTGCGTAGGCGGCTGCGGCGGATGGCAGCCATCCGGATGGTTGTCAGCCGGGTGGGAGTGAGTTGGTGGTGGCTGTGCCTTCGGGTGCGGCTGCCGATGATGACGAGGTTATCATCACCGGCTCAAGGCCAGCTCCGGCTGTGCAGACGTCGGGTGCGATCCTTGCCCAACTCTCGGTCTCGGCACCCGTCGCACTCAGCCAGGTTCGCCACCTTGTTAAGGGAATGGAAAAGGGCCTTGGCGAGGCCAAAAATTTGTCTGTTTTGATGGAGGTAAGTCGTTGCCCTTCACATGTTTTCCATTCTTCCATCCGGTTTGCTTCTCTGTTGCTCATTTGCTTTCTTGCTGCAGAGAGCTTTTGCGGAGTCTGTGAAGAACACCCGGGATATTGGCCGTAAGATTTCTTCTTCAGATCTGTCTTGGCGATTGGCACCCTTTTCCCGTTTTTTGTTAACCATCAGGTATCCTCCTACAACCATGATCCATGACAATGAGAGGGAGGTGGAGCGCCTCAAAGCTGAAGTCGCCCGGCTAGAAGAATTGAACACGGCGCGACAGACGCAGTTCGATCAACTTGCCTCGGCCAAGCATCAAGTTGAGGTTAGAGTGGAGCGGGGGAAGAAGACAGCTGACATCCGGGCAGAGGCGAATTTTGAGACGATCTCCGCCCAACAGGAGGAGACAATCAAGATTCTTCGCATCAGGGAGGGGGAGCTTACTCAGCACCTCCAGAACATCTCAGAAATGGTTATCAGTAAGTTCTTCAGTTTCCTTCTCCCGTTGTGTTGTTACTTGCTCGATCTTGTCCGTTTATTCTGCTTTGTGCTTGGCTGCAACTCATTATCCTGAAGCGACCGAGATGGCCATGGAGAAGCTTCCCGTGGAAGAGGTTGGACGCAACCTGACTGCCCTCGACTTGATCAAGGTGGTGGCGGAGGAGAGCAATGTCCTGTGCGTCGTTGGCAACGATCTCTTCCACTACATCTGGCCGGACGCGGGCGATGTGCACCCGTGGTCCAAAGGCATCGACGTGCTGGACATGCACAAAGAGTGGGCTGCTCGAGGCGGAGTGGAGATTGCGCTTGCTCTGGTGAAGTCGTGGTACCTGGGTGCCGACCTGAGCGTGCTCACCCGCGGCTTCCGTCTTGGGACGAGCCACGAGGGCCTTCGCGCTAGCACTCCTGCGCTCCAGGCCTGTGGGGTGAAGATTGGAGCCTACCTGGACTTGGAGCGTGACTTCAGTGCCCCGGAGAGCCACGGCCGTTCCACTGGGTCCCGACGCCTTAGAATCCCCTCGACGTTGCTTCCAGCAGCCAGCCTCCTTCCATTGACGCCGATGCCGCCCCTGCTGATCCAGCTCCTGCTCCTCCTCCTTCCACTTCTTCAGTCCCAGACTCATGATCCCCGGAATGCCGGGTGTATTTGTGAAACTTGTTACTTTTTGGTCCTACATTTTCGCTAACTTTTGTCGCCGAACTCTGAATCTGCGCGGAGCCTTCGTGCTCCGCTTTATTGCTTGGTGCCTTTTGCTTGTCTTTGGTGCTTCTTTGTTTATACCTCTGCCACTTGAGGTCTTTTATGATTGGGCCGGCTACGATAGCCAGCCGGGTTCGAGCTCTTTTGTCGTCCTGACTTGAGTTTGTGAGTGCACGAGAGTGCGTTCGCTGTGTGTAGTCCTTGAGGTTCGGGCCGGCTGGGGTAGCCAGCCGGGTCGGAGCTCTTTTGGCTACCTTAACTTGAGTTTGTGGGTGCGCGGGAGCGCGTCCACTGGGTGTAGTCCCCGAGGTTCGGGCCGGTTGGTGTAGCCAGCCGGGGCGAAGCTCTTTTGGATACCTTGACTTGAGTTTGTGGGTGCACGGGAGCGCGTCCACTAGGTGTAGTCCCCGAGGTTAGGGCCGGCTGGGGTAGCCAGCCGGGGCGAAGCTCTTTTGGCTACCTTGACTTGAGTTTGTGGGTGCGCGGGAGCGCGTCCACTGGGTGCAGTCCCCGAGGTTCGGGCCGGATGGGGTATCCAGCCGAGCCGAAGCTCTTTTGGCTACCTTGACTTGAGTTTGTGGGTGCACGGGAGCATGTCCACTGGGTGTAGTCCCCGAGGTTCGGGCCGGCTGGGGTAGCCAGCCGAGGCGAAGCTCTTTTGGCTACCTTGACTTGAGTATGTGGGTGCGCGGGAGCGCGTACACTGGGTGTAGTCCCCTTTACCGCTTCTTCGTCCCTGGGTGCGATGCGGCAGTCCCCGGGTGTGCAATGGCACCGGCTGTTCCTAGGTCCACGCCGAGCACGATGGAGTCGGACTCTGGTGAGGGGGTGATGGAGGGCTTGTGCAAGTGCTCGAGGGAGACCCCATGCGGTATGGCTTGTCTTGTTGACCCGACCCTGGCCAAGGCGTCAGCAGCTTCGTTGTTGGCTCTAGGCACATGGTGAAACTCACATCCTTCAAAACAGGCACACAACTACTGGATGAAGAAGCGGTAAAGGGCCATGTTTGCGTCCCTGGCATCCCACTCGCCGGATACTTTTTGCACCACCAAGTCCGAATCTCCGAAGCATAGCACCCTCTGGATGCCTATCTACTTGGCCATCTTGAGCCCATGGATGAGTGCTTCGTACTCGGCGATGTTGTTGGAACCTTTGAAGTGGATCTGGAGAACATACTCCAGCCAGTCGCCTTTGGGCGAGGTTATCACGATCCCGGCTCCGAGTCCTCCCCTCATTTTCGATCCATCGAAGTGTAGCTTCTAGTAATTTCAGTCCGGCGCTGGAGGCATGTATTGTGTCTCCACCCAATCGACGATGAAGTCAGCCAATGCTTGCGACTTGATTGCGGTTCGCGGCTTGTACTGGATGTTGTGCACGACGAGTTCGATGGCCCATTTTGCCACGCGGCTAGTTGCGTCTTTGTTGCCAATGATTTCCACGAGTGGGGCCAATGCTACCACCCGGATGGAGTGCTCCTGGAAGTAGTGCTTGAGTTTCTTGGCGGCCATGTACACGCCGTACACCAGCTTCTGGTAGTGGGGGTAGTTATGCTTGGATAGCGAGAGCACCTCACTTAGGTAGTATACGGGGCACTGGACCATCTGAGCCTTTCCTTCCTCTGGCCGTTCTACTACCAATACCACGCTAACCACTCTGTTTGTGTCAGCGATATACATCAGCATGGGCTCCTTCGCTGCTGGCGCCGCTAGGACGGGTGGCGAGGTTAGCATGCGCTTGAGATATCGGAAAGCTTCGTCCGCCTGGGCTGTCTAGACGAATTTGTCCGTTTTCTTCATCAGCTGGTACAGGGGGAGGGCCTTCTCTCCTAGCCGGCTGACGAACCGGCTGAGGGAAGCGAGGCATCCGGTGAACTTCTACACGTCGCGCAGGTTCTGCGGTAGCTCCATGCGTTTGATGGCTCCGATCTTCTCCAGATTCGCCTCAATTCCTCGCTCAGACACGAGAAAGCCCAGGAGCTTGCCCGCTGGGACGCCGAACACGTACTTCTCCGGGTTCAGCTTGATCTGGAAACGGCGGAGGTTGTCGAATGTTTCCTTCAGATCCTCAAGGAGTGTGTGCTGTTCCTTGGTCTTGATGACGATGTCGTCGATGTAGGCGTGCACGTTCTTTCCAATCTACGTCTACAGGCATTTCTTCATGCATCGCTGATAGGTTGCGCCTGCGTTCTTCAACCCGAAGGGCATGGTGGTGTATCAGTATGCTCCATACGGGGTTATGAATGATGTCTTTATTTGATCGGTTACATTGATCTTGATCTGATGGTAGCTCGAGTAAGCGTCCAAAAAAGACAACAAATCGCACTCGACGGTGGAGTCGATGACTTGATCAATCCGCGGTAGAGCGAAAGGATCTTTGGGGCAAGCTTTGTTGAGACTGGTATAGTCGACACACATGCGCCATGTCTTGTTCTTATTCAGCACCAGCACCGGATTGGCGAGCCATTCCGGGTGGAAAACTTCCATCATGAAGCCGGCTGCGAGCAGCCGTGTGATCTCCTCACCAATGGTTCTTCTTTTTCTTCTATGAAGCGGCGTAAAGATTGTTTGACCGGCTTCGCATCTGGTTGAACATGGAGTGCTCGGTGAGTTCCCTCGGGACACCTGGCATGTCTTTGGGGAACCATGCAAAAATGTCCCGATTATCCCGGAGGAAATCGACGAGCGCGCTTTCATATTTGTTGTCCAGGCCATCTCCTACCAGGACGAACTTGCTTGGATCTTCCTCGTTCAGCAAGATCTTGCTTGTCCCCTGCGAGGGATTGAACTGTGATTCTCTAGCCGGCATATCCTTCTGTAGAGCCGCTATGTTCTGCGTTATGACGCGCTTCTCTTCAGCGATGATCATCGCTTCGGCTAGCTTGGAGTCGTCTGAAGCGCTCTCGATCGAATGCTTGTAGCATCCATCAACAGTGATCACTCCCTTTGGGCCTGGCAGCTTCATTTTGAGGTATGCATAGTGTGGTACTCCCATGAACTTGGTCAGAGCTGGGCGCCCTAGTATGGCATGGTAGGCACTGGAGAGATTCATGACCTCAAACCAAATTGGCTCGCAGCAGAAATTGTTCTCGCTGCCGAAGATGACGTCCAACCGGATCTTGCCGATTGGGGAGTGCGATGGTCCTGGTACTGCTCCATGGAACGAAGTGCTCGAGGGTTGCAGCTGGGACTCGCTGATGCCTAGCCTCTCGAGGCTGCTCCGGTAAAGGAGGTTGATGCTGCTTCCTCCATCGATCAGTACTCGAGAGAAGCGGCATGAGTGTTTCTTGGAGATGATGATGGGGTCCAGGACCAACGCGTAGCTGCCAGGGCTTGGCAACACGGCCGGCTGATCCTCCTTGATCCAGGTGATCGCCTGGTCGGACCTGTGCAGGTACTGGGGGACGGGTGGGACGATTGCGTTCACCTCCACCTCGCGTCTCCGCTTGGCGTGCTTCATTTCCGGCTTCGCCAGGAATATGTGGTAATTACCCACCTTCCACGGGTAACCATCCTCGTCATCCTCGCGGAGGTTGCGTCGTTCCCTCTTATCCGGTGGGCCTCCGGCTGGTGGTGGAGGTGGTGGTGGGAGTCCACCAGCTTCAGCCATTTTCTTTGTCCAGCTGCATTGTCTCGTCGTGTGATTTGCGGGCTTGTTGCCGTAGCTGTGAAACTTGCATGGTCCGTCGAGCATGCACTCGATGGTGTACTTAGGCCGAGGCGGCCTATTGTCCAGCCTCTGCCTCCGGCTGCCTCCCGCAGCTGGATCTTCATGCATCGTGACTACTTGTTTGGTGACATAAAAGCTATCCGGCTGGTCGTCTTTCCTCTTGCCATGACGGTTGTCATGACCGTGCCGCCTGGGATGATGGTCACCCGGCTGGCGTTGCGCCGCCTGCTCGTCCGTGACAATTTGGCCTTGGTCGTCCACCATGATGGGCTTCTTCATTGCTGCGTTCGCGGTGGCGTACTTGTCCGCGATGGCCATGACCTGGGCCATGGTTTGCGGGTCTGCCCGCCTGAGCTTGTGCTTTAGGATGGTGCCGTCTCGGCAGCCGTTGGTGAAGAAGTCTATCGCTTGGTGCTCACGCAACCCTTCACACGAATTGTGCATGTTGGTCCACCGGGTGAGGTAGGCGCGATCCGACTCGTCCTTGCCTTGTACGCAGAGAGCAAGCTCGCGAGGCCGACCCGATCTCTTGTATGTTCCGGTGAAGTTGCGGATGAACGCTTCTTCGAAGTCCATCCATGCGTTGATGCTATTGTTGGGGAGGCTATTAAGCCATGTCCTTGCCGAGTCGACGAGCATGAGGGGGACGTAGCGGACAGCCAGGCGGAGGTTGCTGCTGGCGATTCCCACTGCGATGGTGTAATCGACCAACCAATCCTCAGGCTTGACGGTTCCGTTGTACTTTGGCGTGTCCCTTGTGAGCGAAAATCCCTTTGGAAACGGCTCGTTCCGGATGCGCGGGCCAAAACACTTCGGGCCAGCCGGACTTTCCTCCTTCAAGGTGCGTGACTGCACCAGGAGGTTGATGCGCTCCCGCGCGTCAGCCGGTTCTCAGGGACCGAGCCGGCCCTTCAAGCGCGACGCAGGCGGGTCCTTGTTCGCATCTGCTTCCTCATCTGGTGCTCGCGTCTTTTTTCCCTGGGAAGCTCCTCCTGCGCGGCTTACGCTGGAGGCGGCGGCGTCTTGGTTGTGGCGACCGCAGTTGCCAGATTCGCCATGCGGGCGGCTGTTTTTCCCAACCCCTCCTGGAGAAGAGGCTTGTTGATGCTTGCTTCCTTCCTGCACCGTCTGGTCCGTGCCTTTGCGAAAGACGATGTCGCGGGAGTTGCCCACCTGGCTGGGGACGCCCTCGGCTTGCTGCTTGTTTGCATTGGCCATGAGGAGCTGCACGCGCTCCTGCTGGCGACGAACTTCCTCGCCCTCAAGGTGTTTTAGCTCCGCTGCTGCTGCCTCGGCTGCCCTCATGTTCTTGGCGGGAGTGTTGTAGACGGGCCACGCCACACCTGCATGCGAGTCGGCGGCGCGGTCCAGTTACGACGCCAGGTCGCGCCCCCGGTGCTGGATCTTCCTGGTGAAGCCGTGAGCCGCGTTGTACTCGTGCACTGTGGCGTTCAGCTGATGCTGGTTAGCCGCGACCTTGCTGGCTTCCTCCAGGAGTTTTTGGGGCTTAGCTTCGAGCACTGTCGCTGCAGTCACTGGATCCTTTTCGACAACGACCGCAGCGTGCAAGTGCTGGATGGAGGCGTTGAGCGGGTCTTGCTCTTGCTCGAGCGTGGAGTTTTCTCCTCCTGCCCGACGTTCTTGAGGCGGTCGATGGTTTTCGCGAGTGTTCACCAGCATGACTTTGACGCGACCGCTCCCTACGGCTGGGACGCGGGTGAGGGGCACGTCGAGGACGGGGGTGACCACGCTGGGGAAACCCTCAGCGACAGTGGCGATGTAGACGCGGACGTCTCCAAAATGCATGATGCAGCCATCGGCGGGGAAGGTGTTCCTGGCGAAGCACGCTGCGTTGTCGATGACGTAGTCGAAGGCACCCAGCATGAGAACGAGGCTAGAGGCCACGCGTTCGTCGGTGACGAGCGGAAGTCTGGTGCGGAAGATGATCCCAGCCGAAGCGCTGTGCCCCACGGTAGGCGCCAACTGTCGTGGTGTGGAACACGGCAGTGCCATCGGGGATGGCAAAGAAGGGACACACGGATGCATTCGGTGGCTCACGCAACAGGTTGGGCATGGTGCACTCCAAACACATGGACGTACCTAGGTTCGGGGCCCTCTTGGTGAGGTAACACCCCTACTCCTGCAAGATGAACTATGTATGGGAGCTGATGCTCGGTACAGATGCTCCTTGAGATGTTTCCTTAGCTACTATCGAAAGCTAGAGGAAGATGGGAACTTGATGCTAACACTTCTATCCTTCTATTCTTGCCTACCTAGAACCCTAGCTCTGCCCTCCCTTATATACTGGTCTGGTGGCAGATTACAGATCGGGTCCTAGGGTTTACTGATTGGATATGGGTTTACAGGACAGGGCCGGCTGCAGGGCTCAGCCGGTGGGCCAGGACCCAGTCCGCCCTTCTTTTAGTGTCACCCTTCTCTTTAGTGGTCACCCGGGCTTCCTATGGGGCGTCATCCTTGCTTTAACGGTCACCCGGACTGCTTTTTCCAGTCCAGCCGACCATCTTGCTTTATCTTCATCGGGTAGCGCTGGTCATGACGGCATGCCAGCTTCCTTGATGACGAGGGAGAGCCAGAAGCGTACCCCGCACGGAGCGTCAGCCCTTCCGTGCTCTCCATCGAATCTAAGGTGAGCCGGGTGGAAACGGCCACCCGGCCGGCTCTTCTGGCCACCGGATAGACGGGCCAGCCGGGAAGGTTATTAGCCCAGCCGGGTGTGTTCACCAATCGGCTAGAGTGTTCTTTCCTGGAGGCCAGGCGGACTGCCTCTTCTGGAGCCGGCCTACTTGTGCCTGGCTTTCCCCACCCGGGGGTTATCCCCCCGACACATTATCAATCAAGGGTGAGACCTATTTTGAACTAATTACCATGTTTCTCTTGCCTAGATTATTATTTTGAGGAGATTCTTTAGTGTGATATGATGAGGAATATGTTATGTTTATTACTATTGGATCAAAAAGTTTTATTTATGTCTTTCTTATTATTTTAGATAATGAGCACAAGGAGCCAATCGTGTGCGCGTTCTACCGTAAGTTCTTCTCGGGCTGTTGCTGCATCTTAGGACCACATGGGAATACAGTTTAGGGATGAGATCCAACGTGACCGCTTCAACAAGATCAAGAACCGAGAAGTGACGAAAACCAAGAGTCTTGAATTATTGTTGTGGGAGAATTGAGATACTTTAGTGTATATGCTTTTCATAAAAAACTCTCACACTCTCAATTTTACATGATTATACTTTATTGTTCAAAGGCAAGCTTATGAGTTGATTACATGACATGGAATAGAGTTCACTCATTTGAATCATCCATGCTAACAATAATCTTGCTGCTCTATAAGGATTCATTAAATCCCGTATGATATCCTTGTCATTACTCTCTCTATGCTGAGTTTTTTAGATTAATAAAGTGGAGGAAACATGAGACTACCTATCATGAGTAAGATCATCATCTCGTTATTTTAGTTTAAATGCTGAGTTCCTTTTTTATTTTGGTTTTGTTTCTCGAGGATGATCAAGTTTAAGCTTGGTGAGGTTGATGGCTATGAAATATAGCCGTCCACATCCACAATTAAACTATATATTATTCATACTTTTTATGAAATATCTCTCTAAACCCTTCCACCAATGCCTAATGATAAAAGGGTTATGCAATCCTGTCTTTCCATTTTTCCCTACGTAGGAAATGACGTTTAATGATGGGAATCACAACATTTAAGTCAAAGATACGAAATTTCCTACAACCCAAAGAAACCAGGGGTCGTGAAGAGAAAACAGTGGCTTTAACGACCAACTATACGGTGGGAATATTTTCCGGCCCTATAGTTTCCACCAACACCGCTAGGTCAAACATAACAACTTTTGTGAAGGTACCCCTACATAAAGAGACCTCTCGCGACGAGAAACGAGGGAGTAGAGGAGGAGGAGAACACGAAAACACAACACCGAAGAGCTTCAGAGGAATAGATCTAGATCCAATCTCACAACCCTTCTCCACCACCATAGCCATAGTCCACCACTTGTAATAGTAGATCTCATCTCCAAATGGCGACATTGTAAGACTATTACTATCGATCTCATGATTTCCAATACAATGTTTATGATTGTTGATATCATCTCTATGTGTGAGTAATTCTCCTTGGGCTAAGGGCTTCGGCCTAGCCATGTAGTTTTTGCATGTTATTTATCATAGATGAGATCATGTATTAGTTTGTATGACATGATGATTACTGTATGCTCTCTTGCCTCAATCTAAGGACTTGTCAGGTACCCAAGACCCCGAGGATTGATCCAGGTATAGGGAGTACGTGTAATGAATAATCTGCAGGATGGGAACCCTAGTGATAGAAAGGGTAGTATGGCTGTATGTGAGGGATTTACTTGGGATTAACGGTGATGTCACTGTGCATATCATTAGATATCTTTCATCTATGGATGAGACTAATAGGCTATTTGTATAAGCAGTTGGGGAGGCAAGAGCAGTTATGGATGAACTGCCCACATATAATTATCTTGCTCTAACGATTACATGCATACTTTATTATTATATTTTAATCCCATCAGATGTTTTGCACAGCATAGGTGAAACCAAACGCCCTAGGCCCTCTCCCTCTCCATCATCGACAACAACAAAAGATCGCAAAATCTTGGTCCGGTAAAACACTAAAAGAATTCTAAAACTCCAAAAGGTCTGTTAAAGTAACTTCACCATGCTTTTTGCTTCCTGAGGATTCGATAACCTAGGTCTACTAGGAAAAACAAGATATACTACATCCGTAATCCGGATCGAAGGTATCGTCGGCCTGCTTTGGCGAAGTTCATGGTGGTTTCCCATCGTGCCTACAACTCGCTCAAGCTTCCTTCCTCGTGGAGGACCTTGACCATCAAAGGTGATATCAGGGACGCTATATTCTTCTTTGAACAACTATTAAAACTGGGAGCCACCGCTTTCCCTATGAGTCACCCTGATCCTTTGTCTGATTTAGACCAACCTTTCACCCCGATTCACGGCTCGCCTGGGAAGTGGGTAAGACTATTCTGGTACTGGGGGATCTCCGAGTAATATTAAAACTTCTCGCATCCACCCTACCATCTAAAAATCCCAGGAGCGTGTGTGGTGATCCCCGAAAACTTAAAAGCCCGAATGTCAGTGGTGGTTCCCCTAACAAACCTAAAGCCCGGTAGCGTGCGTGGTGCTCTCGGCAAACCTAAAATCCTGGGAGTGAGTGTAGTAATCCTAGAAAACCCAAAGCCAGGGAGCATGCGTGGTGCTCCCGGCAAACCCAAAGCCCGAGAGTGAGTGTAGGACTACCAGAAAATGTGATGAATAATAGTGTATCTGACCTGACCCGCCTATGTGTAAACCGCTTGTAATCGGGGGTTGCCCCCATTTCGGAATAAGAAATCCCGGTTCTCTCGTTCTTCCGCCTGTTTTCATTTGTCGAGCATTTTTGGGATTTTGCATCCCTTTGGATCTTTCTCGAGGACCGGACATGGGTAACGAGACTGTTAAACAAGGAAACATTGTACTCTCATGGGTCTCTCTAAGCTATGAGAGTGGTGCTCTAGGTATTGCGGACAAGCACTAAATCGCGAAGACACACCTGCCACGTCAGGCCCTCGAGTTGGCAACGCTGTGCGCCCTGATCAAGCGCACGACACCCTGTTTTTTAAACGTAAGGCATGAGTAAGATGCCGTAATGTGCGTTCATCATGTTTTAGGATAAGCAAAGGATGGATGAGCAAGGAGAGGCCAAGTCAAGGTCTTAGCAAGGATGCAAGGCTCGCCACCGATTCGGAGTGACTACATTCCCGTGACTTCCAGGGGCTGCTAGCCCCGCAAGAAAGGCACGGACTGACTATAAGGTTGGAACTCAGAAGAAGGAATAAGGCATTGGACAACGCCTCGACGGGTCCCACGGTGGCATGAGAACGACAAATGACAAGGCACATCAAGGGAATCCATGAGCATAGTGCAGCGGAAAAATGGAAAAATAACACAAAGGCAAAGGTAAGTGCATTAATAATAGCTAATATGAGAAGTGTACAATGCAGCAATCAGCACATGGAAGATGCTTGGCAAAGGGGTGCAGGCAAGGGCTGCGCACGGGGGGAAAAGGGGCAGATGCCTCTCCCTATCACTTCCAGCGGCACTGCACTGCCCAGCCAACCCCTTGGCATCGACCGCATCAGGAGGAGAGCCCCTCGCCTCCCTGTTGTTAGGGAGGTAGGGGTAGTAGCTACGGCAGAACATGGTGTCGTCAAAGACCTTCACCGTGAACTACCTGTTCTCACAGAAGCGGAGTTTTACGAGGTGACCAACACGAAGCTGATACCACTTTGCAAATGAAGGCCACCCTTTGTGCGGGAACATGTGGCCCTCTTCACCCACCTCCATTTGGATGTCCCATATGGGCTGACCTCCGCTTGACTCCCGCAGCTCCACGTCACGTAATAGGATGCCGCTCAGTTCATAGACAAGCAGGCAAGGAAGAACCAACCGCTTCTTTACTCGGCGCCCAGGACAACCAAGAACTTGAAGTCCACTAGGTCCACCATGTACTCCTCCTGGGATTGGGGGGATGATGGATTGATCCGATGAGCGACAAAATGGCCACCCTGCTGATCGCGAAGCAGGCTATGTGAGCACCTTGGAGAAGAAGAACGGCGACCAGGAGAACCTCCCCTTACGCTGCTGCCTCCCCGGCGACCACAGTGGGGCGGCGCCTCCATGTGTGGTTGCGGGAGATTTGTGCCCGCAGAAGAGGAGCTACGGTGGCCCCGGTGCCTGGGCCTACACCATGGCCCCTCTAACAAAACTGGAGCAATCCCTCCCACCAGAGAGGGAGGATTTTCATCACGACAGTGGGTACTGGAGCTGCCCGACGCCATCATCACCGAGCTAGGATTTGGAAGGGAAAAGGGCTGTGAGGGAAGTGGGGAGTGAGCCACAGCACCGCACCTTCCCTCCCTTTTATAACAAATGAGGAAGGGGAGCGAGTACTGTCCACCTCGCCGGTTCGTGGGGAGGGCAAGAATCGTGCCCCACAAGACTTACTTCACCGGAACCGAAGCGGACGCAGTCAATGCACGCTATCGCGGAAGCCATACCGACTGGTCTTATCGTGCTTCTCGCAATGCAGACTGGGCCCACATGCTATTGAAGGGCGAAGCCCGGCAACAGCCACTACAAGAAATATTTCCTTCCGCAACGACTGGGCCTATCGGTTACCGTAGAAGGCACCTCTTTTGCGACGAAAATCTTGTCTCGACCGTGGCTGATGCAAAACTATTTTTCAGGTTTCATGCCCCTCTACTATGATGAAACCGCTAAAAACATGGAGGAAGCTCATCGGGCGCGTGTCAGAAGTAAGATTTCCGCTTCCTTGCAAGATGTTGACTCGGCGAAGTATTTTTTGTGTGTGGGTCCCGGACGTCAGTGACTCTATCGGACCAAACTTTTCGGCTGCGCCTTCCTGATTTGAACTTGATAACGTTGTTTGATGCCTCTTACGTTTAGTCAGGCTGCTGGGTCCCACATGCCTACCTCACATTAGAGGAATCGTCTATATGATGGAATTGTTTTCCTTCCCTGTTCCGCACTTGATAGCGTCGCTCGATGCATCTGTCGTTTAATGAGGCTACTGGGTCCCACGTGTCATCCTCACACTCGAAGATACGTGTGCATGATGGATTTTTTCCTTGGCTCTTGGTCCCTAATATGAACTCGATAACGTTGCTCAATCTATCTGCCATTAATCACGAAACTGGGTCCCACATGCCAGCCTCTCATTACAAGAAACATGTGTATGATGGAATTTTTTCCTTCGCTCCCGGTACCATGTTCCGAACTTGATAGCGGTGCTAGATGAATCTACAGTTTAATCATGCAGCTGGGCCCGACATGTCATCCTCTCATCAGAAGAAACATTTGCATGATGATTTTTTCCTTGGCTCGTGCCTCCCTGATTTTAACTTGATAGCGTTGCTCGATCTATCGGTCGTTAATTGCGATGCTGGGTCCCACATGTCAGTCTCTCATTAGAAGAATCGTGTGTATGATGGAATTTTTTCCTTCGCTCCCGCTACCCTGTTCCGAACTTGATTGCGCTGCTATATGCATCTACCGTTTATTCATGTAGTTGGGCCCACATGTTATACTCTCATTAGAAGAAACATGTGTATGATGGAATTTTTTCCCTCGGTCGCGCCTTAGTGTTAACTTGATAGCGTTGCTCGCTGTATCAGCCGTTTATTCAGGCTTGTGGGTCCCATATTCCATCCTCACATTAGAAGAATCGTTTGTATTTGATTGAATTTTTTTCTTCTCTAGCTCTACTCTGTTCCTCGATCGCGCCTCCGTGTTAACTTGATAGCATTGCTTGGCCAATATGCCGTTTGGTCACGCATCTTGGTCCCACATGTCAGCATCTCATTAAAAAATGTCTGCATGTTGGAATATTTTCTCGCTCGTGCCTCCCTTATTCGAACTGGCAAAGTTGCTAGATGCAGACCTATAATAAGGTCTATCTGGTGGATGCAGCAGAAGTTTATCTGGGTCCCACATGTCAGCCACTATTTGAATTAAATGTGTTCATTCTAGGTCCCACATATCAACCTCTATTTAAATTAAACATGTGTATATATGTTGGACTGTTTTTTGGGTGGAGTCCGCCTTCCTGACCATGGCAACATTGCTAGATGCTGTAGCAGTTTATCTGGCTCCTAGATGTCAGTCTAAGAGTACATAAAGTAACTCTATATTAACACAAATTGCCTAGGATTCGAACTCGAGACGTCATCATCGGTTGACTGGGTGCCTTGCCACTATGACAGAAACAAATAATTGAGTAGAATCATTAAGCTTTGTTATTATAAATTATTGACTTGTCTCTTTAAAATACTTTTTTTTAAACATTTTTATTGCCCATCAAATAATAAGGCGGCACTCCTGGCAGCTAAACTAAAAATTGCAGGCACTGTAAAAAAAATCTGCATGCGGAGTTTTTTTTTAAATATTGAGAGGTGGGGGACAATGCCCAAAAGGCCGAATTAAAAAGAGTTTGGACATGGGCTATACTTCATAGGATGTAGGCCCCCACATGTCATCATCTCATTAGAAGAACGTGTCCATGTTGGACTTTTTTCTCGCTCGCGCCTCCATGTTTCGAACTTGGCAACATTGCTCGATGCAGCAACTGTATAAGGTCTCGCTGGTGGGTCCCATATGTCAGCCTCTCTGTAATGAAACGTGCTATGATGGACTTTTTTTTGGCCGTCTCCGTTGTTCTGACCTTGGTCTATTGCTGGGTCCCAGATGTCAGCCTGCTTTGCGTAGGACATGTCTCTAGGCTGGGTCCCAGATGTCAGCCTCCATTTGAAAGAAATGTGTGTATGTTATCTTGAAAACATTGCTAGATGCAACATCAGTTTATGTGGGTCCCAGGTATCATCCTTTCTTAAAAAATGTTACTCAATAACCGTTATTGGGTCCCACATGTCAGTGTTAGTCTATAATAATTGAAATTTCCACGACCAGTATTTTGACCTTGGTACGTTGCTGGGTCCCACATGCCAGCCTTCTCTGTGTATGAAGCATGTCTATGTTGGGTCCCACATGTCAGCCTTCTCTATTTAGGAAGTGTGTATATGTTGGGTCCTACATGTAAGACTCTATTTGAAAGTATAGTTGGACTAATTTAACCGATCGAGTCCATGCTAGATGCATTAGCAGTTTATCTGGGTCTATATGTCAGCCTTAGAGTACATACAACTTGACTCTATAATAACACAAATTACCTAGGATTTGAACTCGGAGGATGTTGAAAAACTAGACGTTGCTCGACGAATCTGCCGTTTGGTCACGTTGTTGGGTCTGACAGCCTCTCATTAGAAGAAACATGTGCATGTTGGAATTTTTCCTCGCTCGCGCATCCCTGTTTCGAACTTAGCAGCATTGCTTGATGGATCAGCTTTATAAGGTCTCGCTCGTGGGTCCCACGTGTCAGTTTCTCCGTAAATGAAATATGTGTACGATGGACCTTTTTTTGGCCGCCTCCGTTGTTTTGACCTTGGCAACATTGCTCGATGCGGCAACCGTGTATGGTATTGCTGCTGGGCCCCATTGCTATCCTCTCTGTAGAGGTATTTACCTTTTTTTAAACCTGCCCATTAAATTCGATGGACTCTGTAGTTGGTGGGTCCGTGATGTCAACCTCTCTCTAATGCGAATTGCTAGAAGTAAAAAATGTAAACGAAATATATATATGTACGTATACACCAGGGATTCGAACTAAAGACATGCATCGAATTAAATTGACATAAACCGAGTGCGTTACCACTACACTAAAGATAATTGTAGAAAATGTGGCACCCCGGATTTACGGTCCGAGAATACCCGTTATGCATATAATTCACGTTCCCATGATCAGTGAGCCGTGAGCATAACCGACAAGTATCATTACATCATCCATATATTATCGGGTACAAAACTTACAAGGAGGCCTTTATGGTGAGTACAACACAAGTAGCGGAAGTCTTCAGTGCAGAGCCCGTGCCTTAACCTATAGGCAACTGACTGGGAAGACAACCTAGCTAGCATAGACGTCAGCACCTTCGTCGCTTCTTAACATCTGCAATCTGGCCAAGTAAATAGCCAGGGACAATGCTAGTGAGTACTTTGAATGTACTCGCAAACCACCATGACAAGGGTAAGAAGAAACATGCATATCTGGCTGTGGTGAGATAGCTCTACACTATAGTTGTTTTTGAAAGACCTAACAATGGCATCTCTATATCTTTGTTGAAAAAGAGTTTTTGGAAAATATGTCTCCTTTTTGAAAATCTTGACATCTCCACATCCTTGTTAAAAAGGTTTGAACATAGTTTTGTTGTAAAACCCTTTTTAAAACCTTATCGACCATCTCTGGTCAAAACCAACTTATTCTTTATCTTTTCTCGTGACCAAGTCACATCCTTTATTTTATCACAACTTAACCAAAGGGTACTCCTAGCACTTGCCATTCCAACCGTCCTTGTCCATGGACACGGCTATTCGAATAGATCACACTCTGCAGAGGTTGTACAGTTTACCCACAAGAATCAATACATCCGCCGGGATAAAACCACGGCCTGCTTCACAAAGTAGACAGGGGTTCGGATAATCAAACTTGAACCGTTCATTTGTCGATCCCCAGCAACGGCGGCTTTTCCTTTTGGGTTTATCTCTCCGGTACGTGTATGGGGTACCTCGACCCTGGTCCTTCCTTCCGTACTGACCCCTATCTCCAGACCGAAGTCTGGCAGATAGCAATAGTGACAATCTTCCATCTGTACTACCTAAAAGCATACCTTCCGCGAGAGACCCAATTGTTGCACCGGTACCTGCCCATGGCAGCCCAGATTTCAGGGGATTTCTCCCCTTTAGCGAGTAAGAGCAGCCCCGGCTAAAGAACACAAACTACAAGCTAAGCCCCAGTGACTGGGTAATGTGGTTGCACGGATAAAATTGTTCCAGACATTGTCTTAGAACATCCCTTCCTTTCTCTTGCTCGAATTTCTCTTCACCCACCGCGTCTTTTGTTTAGTAAAACTTCCCCTCGGAAATGATGCCTATTTCCAAGGGTTTTATTTTGAAAACTTTGTAGTAGGGTAAAACCCAAAATAGTTTTATCACTGAAAATCCGTGGTTTCCAAGAGGGAGGATGCTAATCATCTTAACCTCATTCTAAGGGGTAAAGATAGTTATAAATAGGGTAGGTGTCCAATGGGGACTCATTCATAACTTGGAGGAGCCAAGTTACTCACGTCGGTTTATTTGAATCAAACCATGTCTTTGATCATGCAATTCATAAAGGAGATATAAAACAGTTGCTAAACACAAATGGGTAAATATAGGAGTTTAGAAATGGTGGCTTGCCTGTGACCAGCGAGAAGTCCCTTGACAGTGTTAGATAACAACAATACCAATACAATAATAATAGAGATAACCCCGATGCGTCCTTCTTCTCGGCGTCACACAATCGCAACTATCGCCGTTATTGGGAATACATGCAAGCAAACAATACATCATTCAATACAAACATCCAAGCATCAAAACATACAGCAAGCAAAGGTGAAATACATGATAAACATCAGTAGGATGTTGGAGGATTGGTGTGATTAGACTGGAAGAAGATTTGTAGGCATTTAGGGAAAGAATTCCCTTTGGATTTGAAATGTAAGAACTACCTAAGGGAGGGTTTTTGATCAAGGACTTGATCTGTATGATACCATTGTACAAAAATGATACCATTAGATGGTATTGATAAAATGAATCCCACAAAAGTGGTTGCACTATTTTATCAATTTCCCTTGATTTATAATGGATTTAATAGTGGATAAAACCCTAGTTTTAGGAAATAATTCACCAGAACTTCTCTGGAATTCCAAAAATTATTTCCTTGGATGAAAAGGTATTATTTGATGAACTAACCGAAGAGGAGTTGGAATATCCTCAAAAAAGTTACCAGAATGCCCTTGAGAAATTCCCAAAGGCAATACCGGCTGGGATTTGTCTTTTTCATAAGATTTATTTTACAGAAGCTTTTTAGTTTATTCCAAGGAAACATGCTAGGTACTGGGAGTACCTTTCTGCAGAAATTGGAATCAACCTTTTTAAGTTATATAGTTACTGTGGTGTTTTTTCTAGTGAATAACCCATGCACAGAAAGATTTAATTCACTAAAATTCATCAGTGTCTCCTAAAATTATGTGCTTCTAGATTTAGTAGGATATGGTTATGTGTGTGTAATGAGAGTTGGAATTAGGTTCAAACCCCATTTGGTTTAACCTAGAGAAAATCTTAAAGTCCAAAATGGCTCTGTTTGTTATTTTTGCTATTGTTAAAATTGGAATCAAAACATGGTGGGGTCAGTGGGGTATGAAAGGTAGGGGCGCTACCTTTCGTCACCAACTGGATTCACTCCATTTGGACTTGCAAAACTTTATGGAGAAATAAATTAGTGATCTAGACAGATCTTGGGGAAAGATTTATCATATTTATTTTACTTACTATTTTGGTGCAGCACAAGGTTTGCATGTTAGCAAAGAGCCTTGAGCACCTGGGAAAAATGCTATCTCATTTTATTTGAGTTCTTCCCATTTTTTATAATTAAACCATATGGCCTCATGCAGATTTGGAATAAAATAGAAAAGGAGAAAGGGGAAATGGGCTGGGGTTGCTGGCTACTGGGCCGCGCATGCGAGATTCAGCCCAGGAGGGCAGCGGCCATGCACGGGGTGGCGGTTTGAAGTGCTGACAGGCGAGGCCGACCTATCAGAGGCGGCGGGGCAAAGAGGTATGGCGAGCTACTGGCCATTGCATCTAGTGGGGATCGATGGCGTCAGCTTGTCTTCCACCTCTGGCTGGGGAGAACAGAGGGGAAACCCTGGGGGCTCGAGCGCAGGCGGGTCTCACCTTAGGGACACGGAGAGGCAAAGGGGAGAGGTGTAGGAGGTGCGGCTCACCGTGGGGAGTCCGTCGATGGGCGACGGGGCCGGTTTTGGTGCCCGAGGGTAGATCTGCGCGTGACGGCGACGGAGGACGCCTCGGTAGCTCACCGGAGCCGCTGCGGGAGCGTCTGCATGTCCAAGGTGAGGGGTTAGATGGGGTCCTAGGGTCCCAGGTAGGTCGGGAGAGGGATGTTTACCGCTGGAGAAGCTCGAGGACCCGGGTCTTGTCGGAGAAGCTTTTCTCAGGCTTTCTTGACGGTGGCGAGCTCCAGGAGTCCTGCACAGGGAGGGAGGAGCAGGGAGAGATGTCTTAGTTGTAGAGGAGAAGATCTGAGAGAGAAGAGGAGACCTGGGTGTCACCTTTCCTTGGCAAGTTTGTAAAACAAGCACCAACCTGAGAGGGTGCTTTCTCTCCTTCTTTGAGCAAGATAAGGTAGGGGCAGGAGAGGGAGAGCTCATGGGGAAGGTGAGGGGAGTGCTCTGGGGCAAATGAGGGGCAGGAGAGGTGTGCTCTGGCCTTTAGCCCTTTTTATTACCAAGTCTAATGGGCATGGGTGAAATATCAAAAATGGTCATGGTGGCTAGGGGTGGTGCCGTTGGGTGTTGTGGTCAAAAGGGGTCGTGCCTGGAGCAGAGAGGGGGTGGGGTACTGTGGGAGAGTAAAGAAGTGGTTTGGACAAGAAATGGCCTTTGTCTCTCCCATGAACAAACACAAAGGACAAGGTGTCAAGAGATGCTACAATGCAAGTGCTACAGTGTGACTCGACCAGAGAGTGTAGTGGGTTCTGTGTTGTAGTACTTGACAAGGTTGGGGCTTGTTTAGGTTTGATTTGAATTAAGTTTGCTTGGTTTGCAAAATGTTGATCAATTTGAGGCTTGTGAAGGAAGTTGCAAAAATTGCATTGGGCAAAGTGTGGAAATGGTACTGGTAGATATATGGGTTCAAATAATCACTTCATGATTTAAATGGGATTTTTATGATGATTATAATCCCATTAAAATGCACTTCTCCAAAAAGTGATGAAGTAGATTATGGAAGCAAAGATGAAAATTTTACATTGGGAAAGCTTGGTCTTTGATGTGATATGGTCCTAAATACCATAACACACTTTGGGGAATTTTATTGGGATTTATTGAGGTGAGAAAGTATTTTTAAGGAATTATTTCTTGTTTCTGCCATTTAATAAAAAGGGCAAAAATAAATAATAAAGAATACCAAAATATTTATTCTTGAATTGGGAAGATGGGACTTGGTGAGTAGGCCTCAAGTGTGCCTTAGGTTGGCAAGGTGATTTGGATATAAACAAACTTGCCTTCATAGACAAGGATTTTGAGGAATTTGCAAAAGAAGGAAATAAAATAGTTTAATAATCCAAATAATTGTGGAAATTATTTGGGGATGCTTATATACAGGGTATATGATGTAAACTTTATGTAGGCATCAAGATCAACCTTTGTTTTTAAGAGAAGTGGTGAAAAGGGTGGAAACTAGATACTTGGAGGATCTAGGGTTTTATTATTCTGATGCCCTCTAAACAGGGCTGGATTAGGGAGCTCAGAGCTCACCATGGTGCAAGGGGTATATGGTTGGATAGAAAAAGTTATATATATGATCATGGAAGCAAGATTTGGGCTTGGTTGCGTTTGAGCTGGTTTTGGAGTGCTGGCAAACTTTGCTAAAAATAAGGCTGCCATAACAGATGCATCAGTTAGCCTCCTAAACCATGTGGATTTAGGAAGCACAAAGCTCCAACGGAAGCAAGTGAAGTGGGAATTAATAGTCCATGGTTAGTAGATCATAACCATGCAAAGAGTTGGTCAAGGGGAGGTGGCATATAGATGTAAGCTTCTGCCAAAATAGGCAAGATGATAAGATTTGCAAAAAAGTTTATTATCTTGACTACAAAACCATCAAGGATTTGGTGGGAATTAGAATATCTTAGCCAAGGGCAAGAGTGGCCTTTGGTAGTACTAAAGATGTACTACAATATGGTTCAAGTACCTTCTCAAGAATGCACATGGGCTGGAAAAGGTAGATCTCCAAAGATGTTATCCAGATAAGGAATCCAGACTTAGCTATTCTGGCTGATTAAGGGTTTTAGACCAGAGTGCAAGTGTAGAGGCTTTTGAGGGAATGCTTGGTTCCAAATTCATGATCCTAGGGAGGATGTTGATGGGATGTATAAGTAGATATTATCCAAGATTAGATTGGGTCTTCATTAAGTTGGAAACCATCAGGAGGGATTATCCTTGAATTGAGATAAGCAGGAGATGAGATGATCACTAGAGTGACTTAGGATAGATCCATACCTTGGATGTGTAACATCCCAAAAATACTAAACTTGGATCATCAAACTGTAATCATCAAAATTAGGGTTAACAAAAACTTTTCTAAATAAAAATATGAAAGCATGCATGTGTGTATGCATCCCATTTTGAATTCTTTTGAATTGCCTTGTTTATGTGTTTCTTTGCTTGTAAAAGGATTCTTAGGTGAAATAAACATCATCTAAACCATTCCCAAACTTTTCCCAAAGACAAATAAATCAAAAACAAACAAAATGAGTGAATGGTCATTTTGACCAATTTAACTCCCATTCCTACTTTGGCTGTCCCAAACTTTCAGAAGTTAACAGAAACTTGTTTGGATCTTTACACCCCTTGATTGTACTCATAACAAAGTATCAAGGCCCACTCTGTGATCATCCAGAAACTTTAAAATGCATAGTTTAAAGGACAGTTCAAAATTGAATCTTTATCATATCGGAAGATCCCACTTTTTCAAAAACCACTCAAACAAGCTCAACTTTCAAAACCCAAGCATGTGCAGACTCACTAGCACCAACCTAGCACACCCACCAAAAATATTTTCAAAATTCAAAACTTGAATTCTTGCGGCCATTTCATCAAACACCTTGCAGATTCAAATCTTCTAAAATCCAAACACTATTGTGAGCAGTGATTGGAGCCTAACTTGTTCCCTCTCTGGTTGCAACTAGGCTTTAGTAGATCATCTAGCTCAAGTGCAAACCTCTAGAATCACTGTAAGGTTGGCAATGCCATAAATGGTGAGCAGGCCGACTGCACCCTTGTCACCCCCATGTCGACAGCAAGCTAGGAGAAGAACCAAGCCTAGCCAACATGTCTGGGAGCAAGCCAACACCCCACCGCCACTCCCTGTCTAGCGCTCGAACCATGCCAACCCCTAGACCACACGCATGGACCATGCCAAGCTCGCCAGCAACCATGCCGAGAGCGCGCCCCGTGCGCCACGCTCGACCGACGCCCATAGACCGCGCGCCTCCCTCGCCGCGTGCATACGTGATCACCACCGTCCCAACAACCCCGCAGACACGCTCGTTCGCCGCCGCGCGGACCACGCACGCTGTGCGCATTAAAAACCTCCGTCGGGCACGCGTAGAGCACCGCCGCGTTCTGACCAAACCGCACTGCCCCACGCCTCGCCACCGCGTCATTGAGCATCGCCAGGGCGCACCGCACCGCCCCCTACCGTCGCCCATGCCGCTAGCCTTCTATGTCGTCGACCATGACAAGATCAGCTTGCGCCCGTCGGTTCCCTCTCGCCACTATAAATAGAGGCCACCCCAGCCGAATTGAGCACACCACCTCACTCCCCTATCACCCAGAACCACCTCGCCTCAGTCCCAAAGCAAGGCGAGCAGCGCTTCGCCGGAATTGCACCGGAGCCCGCCGCTACTGGAGAAGAAGGGGGCCAGCGATTGGAGCCGCCCTAGGAGAAGCTGCCGGTACCAGGAGGTTCGCCATCATCGACTTCGTCATTAGCCCGCCTCGCTGACCCTCGTCTGAGCCCCGGTGAGCACCCAACGACCCTCACCTGCCACGTTAGGTTTCAGTCTTGCCGGAGTTGCCTGACGTGGACGACGACCCTCAGCCGTTAGATTAGAACAATATCCCACGGCTCACATCGCCCCATACCGCTTCACACCCCCTCGTCTCACTGACGCGTGGGGACATCGACTTAACCAGACCGCGCAAGCGCTGTGCTTAGCAGGCCGGCCCAGTATCGCTTCCCGCGCAGCCCAGTCGTTTTAATTTAACCTTTTCCATTTTATTTCAAACACACTTCTGCACCTAGATTCACAAATCAACCCAGATCGATTCAGTGAACCAAATTGAATGAAACCAATTTTGTTAGAAAGGTCTTGAAATGCTGAATCCAATCCCGTTGGATTCAAGTCATTTGGATTTGTAGATCATCCTTGGTAAAAAGAACAAGGCAGAAGCTTTTCTGCATTCAAACATTTTTCAAATTAAAACCATAATAGCTTTTGAGTTTATTCCAACTCTCAAAAATCACATTTAACCATACCTTTCAGAATATATAAAAATATATAGGTTACTTACAGAAATAATGTTCAAGTAATAAAAGAATGCCTCATAGGCATTTCTAGTCACTTATTTAGTTAAAATAAAAGGGTAAAACCTTATTAAATTGTGACACCACTTTAAATCACATTCCCATGGACTAAAATATGTGGTGATGACATGTGTCAACATGATCCCATGTTTGGTTTGGAGAATATTAAATCTTAAGTAGTTTTTCAATGAGTAGAAATTACTTTTCTATAAATAAAAGGAATTAAACCAAGCTTTAATCTTGTAATGTTAGAGATGATGCTAGATCATCTATAGGACCCCTTTTGTGTGATGATTGCAAGTAGTTAAGTATTGTTTGGTGATTGTGTACCTCGTATTTATTTATAGATGCTAGTACCGAAAGGATACGAGGAAGAAGGAGGATACTACGAAGAAGAAGCCGAGGAGAACTTCAACCACTGCTCTGCACAAGGCAAGCTATTAACCTTGCAAGCTAACACTTGCAATTTAGCAAGCTTATAATCACAATGATGCAAGCCTAATACTACTAGTTGATTGTGCAAGTTAACACTTGCAAGATACTATACCTATGCAAGCAAATACTTGCTTGTTACCATGCCAACTATATGCCTTAAGCATATATGATCATACCCACTTGATAAACCAATCCTAGTTTTACTTGCAAGCTTTATATTTTATTTCTTTATCAAAGCTCTTATTGAGATCTTACTTAAGTGAATTGTAGATACTAGAAAGATTACTGAAGGTTGCATAAAGAGCATAAAACTTGGCCTAAGATAGATAATCCTTATGTCATCCTAAGGCATGAGATTGAACTTAGTTAAACCCACTAGTTTACCACCCCTCATTAGTACTAACCCCCACTTATAGATGCTAGTGCTAAGCATAAAACTTGATCAACTTTAGAAGGGAATACTTGGTGAAAAAATGGTTATGAAAACCTTGGAATGATGGATCATTCTATTGAGATGTTTTGACATGTGTTTCCAAACACCAGATGATTTTGGTGATGAAAATGTTGAGGCATGAGCCTTAGCCCTTTATAAAACTGATGGTTGTCTGGATGCGATACCATTCCAATGTTACCGTACAACCACAATACCCGAAGATTGGGTAGGGCTTGACTGGAAACTTATATACCTTAGTATTAGTTCCCTCACGGCCAAGGTCTGAGATGAGGCTACCTTGTGAAGATTGTCCACCTGTGTAGTACCCAAGATGACAGTTGGTCATGGTTGGGAGGCCAAACTCACAGGAGAGGTGCTTATACTAGGGCGTGTAATTGAAAGGTTAGGATTGATTATCCGCATACTCAGTATGGTGAATTCAGGATCTGTTCCCGATGGATGTATCGAATGTTGTGGTGAAAGTGTACAATCTCTGCAGAGTGTCAAACTATTCGAATAGCCGCGTCCGCGGTTATGGACAGTTGGAGTGGCCATACTGTTTCCCTCATCAGATGTTTTCAAAATGACTTGTGAAATGGATTGAGACTTTGACTTGACCACAACAGAGTTGTGGCATGAAATACAAGTTCCCACTTAGGCGTTATAAAACTTCAACTAGCTTTTCTTCATTTCTAAACTTGGTAGATGTAAATCTGGCTTTTGCAAAACAACCCTAGAGCTTAGTGTCCTTTTACAAAAACCCCCATTACTTGTTAGTCTTAGTTTGTGAGTACTTAAAGAGTACTCATGGATTTGTCCCAGGCTATTCCCATGGCCAGACTATGAAGAGGAGTACCTCGAGGATGGACCCCAGGAAGGTTACGACAACTAGGATCATGTCCCATCGTCAGCATTGCTTATGACCCCGAAGATGGAGCTTCGCCTACGCTACCGTTGTTATTACGTATTCCGCTGCTTGAAATTGTAGTAAGAACTGGATCATGAGATCCTTATTTGTGTAAGACCTTATGTATGGTTTGTAATGGATGATGTACTGTGGTATCCAATTATGTTATGTCTCGCAAAAATGGTAATCCTGGGATTGCGATGTATGGCATAACAGGCATCTGGGATTAAAAATCCGGGTGTTGACAAGTTGGTATCAGAGCCATCCTGACCATAGGAGACCCTAGTTAGACTGGACGTTTGAATCAAAAACTTAGTTTCAAAACCAAAGGAAGCAAATATTTACAAAAACTTATTCTCATTCTTACCTCTTGGACTCCTTCATAAAAATTCACGCTTGCAAATATTTACAAAAAACTTATTCTCATTCTTACCTCCTAGACTCTTTCATAAAAATTCACGCTACTCCAAAATTATTTCAAAGCTTACATCAAATTTTGCACCCTAGATCACTTTTAGTAAAAGTCACAACTACGCTAGTGCACAAACATAGTGAGTAGTATTCGGTCACACTGTATCGTAGTTTCCAGAATGGTTCTTAAAACCATATGTTTTTCTTGTGTTGTGGTGTGTGTTTGTATCGTGTGAATGAATGAATGAAAAGAAAGTTGCTAGAAAATCTGAGTCAAACTTTAAAAACTTTTCAAAGTCCCTAAACCTTAGAAAATTCTCTCTTTTCTCATGATCCATCTCAATCTTCAGATGCCACACGGAGGAAGTGGTTCATCCCCGGACCCGATGTTGCCGATCCTGCAAATGTTGGTTTCGGACCGCGAAGCTGAAAGAGCCGAACGTCAAGCCAACCTAGCCACCCTTCAGCAAATAGCTCAGCTAGCCCACAACAACCAAGGCCACGGAAATCAGGACAACCATGGATCTAAGCTCAAGAATTTCCAGAATACCAACCCACCTGTTTTCACGAAGTCGGAAGAGCCCCTAGATGCTGACGATTGGCTGCAAACCATGTAAAATAACCTAGAAGTCACCGGAGTGGAAGCTACCGAGAAAGTTATGTTCGCCACCCACTATCTAGCCGGAGATGCCAGGGCATGGTGGAACAGTGTTCGTGTAATGACCGGAGGCCAGATGATGACCTGGGAGGAATTCAAGGTCAAGTTTAGCAGAACCCATGTGCCACCGGGTTTAATCAAGAGGATGAGAGACGAGTTCAGAGAACTGAAGTAAGGAAGGATGACCGTAGTGGAATACCGTGACAAATTTTTGTCATTAGCTAGGTATGCCCCGGATGAGATTGACACCGAAGCCAAGAAGAAAGAGAGCTTCCTGAATGGTCTGCATGATGAGATGCAGACTGTGTTGGTCAATGTTCCCTTTACGGATATTGAAGCCCTTGTCAACTCTGCTATCCAGATGGAAGGAAAGATCAACCAAGCCACTGAGAACCGCAAGCGTCGCATGATGCACCAGCCAGGAACCCATCAGACCCCAAAGTATCGCCCTAACCCATCTCCAGGATTTGCCCCAAGAACAAACAGACCCCCGATGAACCGTCCGACCTATCCCAACCGTGGAAACCCTAGACCCAGAGGAAATCACAATAACCCCAGAAACTCTAGCAATTTCAACCATGCCCCACCCAAATTCAACAAAAACAATGCTGCCACCAACACCAACACTACCCCGAGGACTGGAAGCAATGTTGTGCCTGTTGCAGCAAAGGACAAGTCGCAAGTGACTTCTTATGACTGTGGAAATAAGGGTCACTACTCCAACGAGTGACCCAACAAGAAGAATGCAGCAGCACCCAATGCAAATGCCCCAGCTCAGCAGCAGCGTCGTGTTCAGCTAGGAAGGAGGTTTGCCCCAGGGAATTCTCTCAACCGCAATGGCCGTCTTTTTCTCATGCATGCTGAAGAAGCTCAGGAAGCGTCAGACGTCGTGCTAGGTATGTGTCGTGGGAATGGTCACGACAGATGCTGCAATCGACAGCGAGTAGTAGAACGTGGGGCAAGGGCGGCCAACCATCTGCGGTGCGAGATGAGGGCGGAGACACAAGGTTTTACCCAGGTTCGGCCCCCGGAGGGTAAAGACCTACTCCTGCTAGATTGTATTATGGTGGAGGTACAACAGGCGAGCTCGGCGGCTAGGCGGCCAGTCGCTTGGGTGTATGATGGAACGTCTCTCTACACGCCCTGTAGGGAGGTTTATATAGACTCACCTCCCCTAGGGTTTACATATCTCAACTGAATCAGTTAAGGCTTTGGTAATCGTTTAACCTAACTCGACTGGGCCTATCTACTCGCCTGGGCCTTCAGCTTCCAGTCGCTTGGATCCACACCAGGCCTTGATCCAGTCGCCGTCTTGCAGGCCCACTCGCCAGTTCCTGGGCCAGTCGGAAACGTCCCTGGTAGTCATATCCCCATCAGTAGTCCCCGAGGCCGCCGTTGATTGGGCGCAGGTGGTTGCTGGCAGTCGGAGTATACGACTTTAAAGCAGACATCCAGTCGAATTGTCGGCGGGCTCCTGAAAGGAAAAACCTAGTCATTCTGACCGCAGCTTTGGCGAGTCGAGTCGGCGAAATACTTAGTCACTGTCGTAGTGATCGGGTCGGCGAGCCGAGTGGCTAAAGTTGGACCGTTAAACATGGTCAAACTAGCCGTTGGGGTAATCCAACGGTAACTTTTGGCGCAATCACCGCGTAGTAACGGCTCCCTGATTTGGCGGGTAACAACCGCTATATACGGGGAATGGTAGGCGATCGGAGAACCACCTCCATTTCCTCTGATTGCGCGCACTTTCGCCTTCCTCCGCATCGCGATCCAGCCGACCCGAAATCTCCTGACCCCCCACGAATCCTTCCGCCAATGGCCCCCTCCACCGAGCCTTGGGGCAGATCTAAGTGTACGAGGGCGCAACTGACGTCCTTCGAGGAGGCCGGGATCCTACGCGCCGGCAGGTGGCGCATCCCTGCGGCCGGAGAGGTGACCCCGAACCCGCGCGAGGGAGAGTTCATCTGCTTCACTAGCCACCTAGAGCGGGGGCTGGGATTCCCAACATCTCTCTTCTTCCGGCGCTTCTGCGCCTTCTACGGGATCCAACCGTCGGACCTGGGCCCGCACAGCATCGAGCAGCTCGCCATTTTCGTGGCGTTCTGCGAGTGCTATCTGGGATGCAGGCCCTACTTCCCCCTGTGGCAAGATCTATTCCACGGGCGGATCAGTCGCGAGGAAGCGGGTGGCCCAATGCTCGCTGCGAGCGGCCTGACGTTCCAGCTGAAATCGAAGGCTTCTTTCTTCGATCTGATGCTACCTGCCAAGGCAGCAAGCCAATGGAAGAACTCCTGGTTCTACGTCACCGAGGCGACCCCAGAGGGCGAGGTGGTGATCCCAAGGTACTCCGCCGACCGGCCCGAACCACGCCGACTTCAAGTCGGCAAACTTCCAACAAACCAGCGAATGGTCGTGGACGAAATGCTTCAGACCATTCGCGGCCTGAAGAAGCGGGGCCTCCTGCCCATCAATCTGTACAACTGCTGGATCGGGCGGCGACTCGTCCCCTTGTCCCGCCGCGACCACTATATGTACGAGTACGCGGGCCGGGACGACTCGACAAAGTCCTGCCTCGACGAGTGGCACCTCGAGGATTACCTCCTGGTGTTGAAGAAGATCACCCAGGCGACGTACCTCGACGCGAAGGCCGGGGTCGCCCCTTACACCGCGAAGCATCCAGCTACGACGGTAAGTCATCCTTTCGTCATTCGCAGTCGCAGTTAAATGCAATCGCGGTCATACTGATGTTTTTTATGCCTATTGCAGCTATTTCAAGTAGTTGAAGGGTGGCTTCCGCCCGCGGACAACGAGAACTCGAGTTCGTCTGTCCGGGAGGTGGGCGAATCGCCTCCAGCGATGGGAGGCGTTGAGAGCGACGAGAGCAACGACGACGACAAATCTGAGGAGGAGGGGGTCGCCCCGCTGGTTCGCAAGACCCGCGGGCAGCGTCAGCGTGAGCTTGAGGAGAGTAAAAGCCTCGAGCGTCATGATGATGATGATGACGAACTTCCGGAGACCACCTCGTGCCACCAGGCTACTCCGTCGAAGAAGAAGAAGAAGAAGGAGGAGGTGAAGGCCCCTCCGAAGAAGAAGACGAAGCCTGTGAGACCGGCCTCTCTGCCGCACTCGGCGAGCAGCTCCGACGCCACCAGCCTAGCCAAGGACGAGGCGCCACCGGCGGTAACCGCGCTGGACACGGCCACTGTCCTAAGCAAGGTGCCGCTGGCCTCGATGCCTCCGCCATTCGCCCCAGTCTCTGGGCTAGGGGCCGCTCCGGTCGCGGCGGCTTCGCCTCGCAGGGAAGCTCCCGCTGAAGATGTCTCAGAGGCTCCCGTCGCAGCCTCGAGGACGAAGAAACCATCCGTGTCCTGGGCACACGATGTCTTGGAAATGGTCCTCAGTCGCTGACTGGGCCCCGAACTGGAGAAGCCGGCCGGCATCCGCACGGGGCTACGCTTCATTCTAGTCGCCAAGTGAGTTTGCTCACCTTCTTTTGTCTTTCATTGTACTTGGATTATCTTGCTCACGCGATCAATTTGTAGGACCGGAGCGAAGAAGATAGGCCATCCAACCGTGGCTAAGGTGCCACCCGTCGTCAGCGAGGAGGATCCCTCCCGGAAGAGGAAGGCGGACGAGGTCGTCGTCCCCGCGGATAGCGCCAAGAAGGCCAAGGGCGACGAAGTCGTCACAGTATCCGACGACACAGCGATCGCGCCGAATGAGCCCGTAGCAGAGGCGGCCTTACCCGCCAAGGAGGGTGCTCCCTCGCCTGGGGCAGCCGAGCCGGCCTCCTTTGGTGCCGGTGCCTCCATCGCAATGTTCCCGCGCTTCATGGACAAAGCGGCTACAGCGAGTGGTACCTCGCCCTCGAGCCATGCACCTAGGGTCACCGACACGGAGGTCGAGCAGCGTCGCGGGCACACTCCAGCCCTCCTCGCGTCCGTGGATGCGATACAACTTCATGGCATGCTTGGAGCAACCATCCAGGTATGTCTAGTCCCCGAGGATCAGGCCAGTGTGTTGCAGCGGTCTGATTCTTTTATTGTCTTGTTGTTATTTTTCGCGTCCAGTCCTCGAGTGCGCACTCGCTGAATTTCAGCGGGTGGGCACTTAGGATTTTATGATTGCCAGTCCCCGAGTGCGCACTCGCTGAATTTCAGCGGGTGGGCACTTAGGATTTTTATGATTGCTAGTCCCCGAGTGTGCACGCGCTGAATTTCAGCGGGTGGGCACTCAGGATTTTTGATTGCCAGCCCCCGAGTGCGCACTCACTGAATTTCAGCGGGAGGGCACTTTGGATTCCGCTTTGGTTAATTGTTTGAAATGTGTGCAGGGTCTGCAACGTGAGTCAGCTGACCGGCTTGCTGCGACACGCCGCGCGGAGAAGGAACTGGCCACCGTCCAAGAGGCGAATAAGGGTCTTCAGGCAATTGTCGCGAAGGCAGAGGAGGCCCGCCAGGGACTTGTCCCAGCGAGTGAGTTGGCAGTGGCTCAATCGGCGTTGAGCTCGGCTGAGAAGCGGATCGCCGACCTCGAGCGCGAGCGGAAGGAGGAGAAAGAGGAAGCGAGTTCGGCGGATGGTCGAGCCAAGGCCGCCGTTACGGCCGCCGCGGAAGAACGTAAAGTTTCTGATGCCCTTGTTGCTGGGCTTCAGGATGATTACACTTCTCTTCAGAGCTTCATCACGGATCTCTCCCATCCCTTGATTGGTGAGTGTGTCTGCCCCTCCCTATTGCATGTGCCTTTTTGTAGTATCCGATGTACTCACTGTTATCTTCCATCCGCAGGTCGCATCCTTGATAACGCGGAAGAGGCGAGCTCGTTCGACACGCGGCAATGTGTGGCCACGCTCGTCGACTCGGCGACGTTGTCGGCGACGTGCATCCGGGCCTACCTCCAGGAGATGTCGCCCACGGAAGTAATTCCCAGTGACCTCGTCGAGGTGTGGCAGGACTTGGAGAAGGCACCGTCGGTCATTGAGTTTATGACGCGATCGGCGTTCCGGCGCGGAGCGGCGACGGCGCTTAGCCTTGGGCTTGCTCACTTCCCGGAGGACTTCGATCTGGACGACGTGACGAGTGGCTACCCGTCGTCGACTGGCGCGGTGGAGATCTCCGAGGTGCTCAAGTTGACGGACCGCGCCGCGGTGTACTCCGAGCGCGTCTTTGCGATGGGCGACCTCCTTCCTTACCAGGAGACGTTCGTCGCACCCAACGACCCTGAGCCGCGGCACCGGGACTTCAAGGTCGAGCAGCCCTTTCGTGCGGCGATGGCGGGTGAGCTGACGACGTATCCGTCGAACCCGTACACTCCCTTCATCCGCAATCGCAAGGGTGCTGGCGAGTCATCGTCGAAGCCTGCGGAGTGAACTAGTTTGCCCTGGGGCGTTAGTAGTAGTTCTACCGTTGGGCATACTATGTATTTTGAGACAATGTGCGACATGCTATTAATGAGATATCGTGTTTTGTGTAATTTGTCGTGTGTTTTTATTTTGATTGAGGGTTGAGCGAGTCCCCGAGCGCGTCCGCCCTTTTTATGGGGTTTACCTCGTTTGTTATGTGTTTGCGGTTTTTTGAATGTTTTGTTATTGTGGTCGACTCGCCCGGACTCGGAGAACCAGTCGCAAGGCGACTCCCTTGAGCCTTCTGTACTCCACTGTTTTCCCTTGCGCGAACGAGGTCGGGTGGCCGAGTCCCCGAGCGTGGTACTTGGTTGTTCTAGGCGCGACTCGAGGGTGGGTGAGGACTTTGCACGTTAGTTTGAGCGCATCGCTCTTGCCTGGCCCGTTGGGTCAGTCGCATGGCGAGTCCTGGGCATGCTCTCATACTTGGCGTTTTCCCTAGCCGCTCGCGCTGGACTGGTCGTCAGTCCCCGAGCGTGGTACTTGGCCGTTCGAGTCGCTATGTCGAGGATGCGGAGGATCGTGGTCGCTGTGAGAAGCGAAGGCAGTTGTCTTGGCTCGTAAAGCCAGTCGGGCTAGGCGACTCCGATGGGGCTCCGGGTAGGCGTTTTTCATGGACGTTGCAAGGCCTGAGGTGACCCAGTGCCCTTGTAACGCACTACTTGGCCGTGCCGATCGCTGTACCAACGGTTGACTTCTGCAATTAGCTTGACGTTGTTATTACGAGTGCGAGTGGCACAAGACATGGAGAGTAGGCGCAATTTGCGGTAACCAATTATTTTTATTTCAAAGCGACTGGAGGGTACATAAGTGGGGTTCTAGGAGTAGAACTTCCGTAGGAGGTTTACATTCCACGGTCGCTTGACGTCGAGTTTGCCGTCCCCGCGGACGTCGATGAGGTAGTAGGCGTCGTTGCCGAGTACGCGCCCAACAGCGAATGGTCCCTCCCACGGAGGGGAAAGCTTGTGCATGCCCTTCTTGTCCTGGATGAGGCGCAGCACCAGGTCGCCTTCTTGGAAGGTGCGAGTTTTCACCCGCCGGCTGTGGTAGCGACGGAGTCCCTACTGGTAGATGGCGGTGCGTGATCGAGTGAGGTCACGTGCCTCGTCGAGTTGATCGACTCCATCCTGGCGGGCGAGTTCGTTTGCAGCCTCCGTGTAGTGGATGACCCGTCGCGAGTCATGCTCGAGGTCAGTGGGCATGACTTCCTCGGCGCCGTACACCATGAAGAAGGGGGTGAACCCTGTCGACCTGTTGACCGAGGTGCGGATGCCCCAGATGACGGAGGGTAGCTCCTCGACCCAGCACCTGGCGGTGCGCTCGAGTGGTACTTGGAGACGCGGCTTCAGGCTGTGGAGGATGCTTTGATTGGCCCGTTCCGCCTGGCCGTTGGATTCCGGGTGGGCGACTGATGCGAGATTGAGCCGGATGTGGTGTTCTTCACAGAACTCGGCCATGGCTCCTTTGGCGAAGTTGGTGCCGTTGTTCGTGATAATGCTGTTTGGGAACCCGTAGTGATATATGAGCTCGCGTAGGAATTTAGTGGCAGTCTTCCTGTCGCATTTCCGGACTGGTTTGGCCTCCACCCACTTTGTGAATTTGTCGACCGCGACCAGGAGGTGGGTGTAGCCAGAGGGAGATTTCTTGAAGGGGCCTACCATGTCCATACCCCACACGGCGAATGGCCAGGTGATGAGAATTGTCTTCAGCGCCGAGCTCGGCACGTGCGTCTGGTTGGCGTACTTCTGGCACCCGGCGCACCGCTGGACAATGTTGACGGCATCGGCGTGTGCGGTGGGCCAGTAGAATCCATGCCGCATAGCCTTGGCGACTAGAGAGCGGGCGCCGGCGTGGTGGCCACAGTCGTCGGAGTGGATGTCGTGGAGGATCTTGCGTCCTTCGGTCGGTTGGACGCAGCGTTGGAACACGCCGGTGACGCTGCGCTTGTGGAGCTCGCCGTCGATGATGGTGAAGGATTTGCATCGGCGTGCGATCATCCGGGCGTCCGTCTCGTCTGCCGGCAAGGTGCCGGCCTCCAGGTAGGCGACGTAGGGCTTAGTCCAGTCGTCTGGCTCGGTGACGAGTGCGACCAGGGCTGCCTCTGGCTGCAGCGGGACTCCGATGTCGATCTCCCTTGGGGGAGAGACTGATGGCTTGGTGATCGTGTCGAGGAAGACGCCGGCGGGTGGTGCGAGTCGAGCCGACCCAATGCGAGAGAGTGTGTTGGCCTCCTCGTTCTTCCGCTTGTCAATCCACTCGACGGAGTATCCTGCGAAGTGTCCGCCCAGCTTGTCCACTGCTTGGAGGTATGCCTCCATGGTGGGGGAGACGGCATCGCAGGTGCCAGCGACTTGCCCAGCGACGAGGTCGGAGTCTCCGTAGCAGCGTAGGCGGTTGACGTTCATCTCCTTGGCAGCTCGCATGCCGTGGAGTAGTGCCTCGTACTCGGCCATGTTGTTGGTGCAGGGGGTGAAGTCGACGCAGAGGACATAGCGGAGGTTGTCGCCCTTCGGTGAAGTCAGCACGATCCCTGCTCTTGCGCCGTCCGCGTTCTTGGAGCCGTCAAAGTGCAGGTTCCAGTAATGGAGGTATGGCAGCTTTTCTGGCTGCTGGGCCTCTTCCCAGTCGGCGATGAAGTCCGCTAGAGCCTGCGACTTGATCACTTTTCGTGGCTCGTACTTGATATTATGGACGCCGATTTCGACGGCCCACTTAGCGACTCGCCCAGTCGCCTCACGGTTGCGGATGATGTCCTGCAACGGTGCTGAGGAGACGACCGTGATCGGGTGCTCCTAGAAGTAGTGCGGCAGGCGCCGCTGTGCTCTGAAGACCGCGTATACCAGTTTCTGGTACTGCGGGTATCGCTGGCGCGACTCGGTGAGGACCTCGCTGATGTAGTACACCGGTCGCTGTATTGGGCGCTCCTTTCCTTCCTCCGGCCGTTCGACGACCATGACGGCGCTGACGACGCGCTCGGAGGCCGCGACGTAGACTAGCATGGGTTCTTTGTCGGCGGGGGCAGCGAGTAGTGGTGCGGCGAGTAGCACCTTCTTGAGGTCGTGGAGCGCGTCGTCCGCCTCCTTGTCCCACTAGAAGGTGGGGTTCTTGCGCATCAGACGGTATAGGGGCATCGCCTTTTCGCCCAGGCGGGGGATGAAGCGACTGAGAGCCGCTACTCGCCCGGCCAGCTTCTGGACGTCGCGCAGGTACTCAGGTTTGCCGAGTCGGGCGATCGTGTCGATCTTGGTGGGGTTCGCCTCGATCCCTCGCTTGGAGATGACGTACCCTAGTAGTTGTCCTGCAGGTACACCGAAGGTGCATTTGCCTGGGTTAAGCTTTATCTTATATTTTTGCAAGTTGGCGAACGTTTCCGCCAGGTCGGCGAGTAGATCACCCTAGCAAGCGGACTTTACGACCACGTCATCGATATAGACGTGGATGTTGCGGCCAATTTGGCTCGCGAGGCACTCTTGCATGCACCGCTGGTAGGTCGCCCCGGCGTTCTTGAGGCCGAAGGTCATGGCGGTGTAGCAGAAGGCTCCGAATGGCGTGATGAACGCCGTCTTCTCCTCGTCCTTGACAGCCATTTTGATCTGGTTGTATCCAGAGTAGGCGTCGAGGAAACATAGCGACTCCGAGCCCGCGGTGGATTCGATTATTTGGTCGATCCGCGGGAGGACGAACTGCTCCTTTGGGCAGGCGCTGTTCAAGTTTGTGTAGTCGATACACATCCTCTAGGTCCCGTTCTTCTTCTCGACCAGGACTGGGTTTGCCAGCCACTTGGAGTACTTGATTGGCCGGATGAAGCCTGCAGCGAGTAGACGCTGCACCTCCTCGGCGATGGCTCGGCGGCGCTCTTCATTGAAGGGTCGCAGCGACTGTTTGACGGGTCGCACTTTGGGGTCGGCGTTTAGTTTGTGCTCAGCGATCTCCCTAGGGACACCAGGCATGTCAGAGGGCTTCCATGCGAAGATGTCCCTGTTCTCACGGAGGAACTCGATGAGCGCGCCTTCCTAGGCTAGGCTCATCCCTGTTCCGATCGTCACCGTCTGGCTGGAGTCGCCTGGGACCAGCTTGACGGTGCAGGTGTGCGTCGTTGCCTCGAAGGCTGAGGTGTTTGCGCCCTCCGAATTGGGCTTCTTGAGTATGGTGGGGTCGTCATTGTTCACCCCGCTCGCGTACTTGGCGAGCTTGTCAGCGTGGTTGGCCTCTGCCGCGATGACGGCATCGGCGAGTTCGGCTCCTTTGGCCTCGCACTCGGCGGTCATGTCGGGGTCGCCGTTGATGGTGATGACGCCGCACGGCCCGGGGAGCTTCATCGCGTTGTACGCGTAGTGGGGCGCTGCCATGAACTTGGCGAACGCCTGGCGCCCCAGGACGCAGTGGTAGGGGCTGTCAAAATGTACCAGCTCGAAGACGATCCGCTCGGTGCGGAAGTTTGCTGGCGTGCCGAAGGTGACTGGCAGCGTGACCTTGCCGATCGGGTACTCCTTCCGACCGGGGACGATGCCGTGGAACGTGGTGTGGGTCGTCTCGATCATCGACTGCGGGAGCCGCAGCCGCCTGAAGGTGTCCAGGTACAGCATGTTGATGGAGCTGCCGCCGTACATCAATGTCTTGGGGAGCCAGTAGTCGCCCACCTTTGGCTTGACCACCAGGGCGACTCGGCCTGGGTACTCGATGCGCGGTGAGTGGTCCTGGCGGCTCCAGGTGATGGGCTGCTCCGACCAGTTGAGGAACTGGGGAATGTCCACCTGGGCCACCGCGTTGACAGCGACGGCGCGGGAGATGACCTTCTTCTCGCGCTTCGTGTTGAAGCCTGTGAAGGTATGGAGCGAGCCGACCACGTTGCCGAATTTTCCGCCGTTTGGCGGGTTGTTGTCGGGGTCCTCCCGTGCTCGCCGTGCCTTCTCAATCTCCCTGAGGGTGTGGCAGTCGGCGGTCGTGTGCGTTGCGGGCTTCCCTTACCTGCTATGAAACGCACAAGGTTGGTTAAGGAGGGCCACTGGGTCGAACCTTGGCTTGGCCTTGTAGTTGCTGCCGTCACGGCGTTGTCCTCCGTCACGGCGGAAGCTTTTGGGCTCGCGTTGTGTGTGCCAGGCGTTAGCGACGAAGTCGACTCGCCCGTCACTGCGGCGCTTGCCAGTGAGGCGAGTGTTGCTATAGCGTAGGTCGGACCGTCGTCCGTTGTCGTTGTCGCTCGTGCGGCGTTGGCCTCCCGACTCGTCGTCGGTTTCCTGGTTTGGATCCTCCTCCGCGTACCGTTTGGCGATCTCGAGGAGGTCCGGTATGTTGTCGAGTGTGCGATAATGTCGCTTGAGCTTGGCGACCAAGGGCTCGTAGCGGCACGAGGTCTTGAAGCAATGGATCGCGGTGTCCGGATGGATGCCGACCGCGTTGTACCAGAGTTCTTGCCACCGCTGGACCCAGTTGCGGGTCGACTCGCGGGGTCCCTGGACGCATCGCTCCAGGTCCTCGATGGTGGTGGCGTGGGTATAGGAGCACTCAAAGTGCCTGATGAAGGCGTCGCGCATCTCCTCCCAGGAGTCGATACTATCCTGGGGGAGGGTGTTGATCCACTGCCTGCACGTCCCCTCCATCATCAGGGGGAGGTAACGGGCGGCTAGCAGGTCGGTGTGGCCTACGATCCCCATCGCCATGTGGTATGTATCGAGCCACACGGAGGGGTCGTACGAAGGGTCGTACTTTTCTATCTCCTTCGGCTCCTTGAAGTTCGGTGGGTACTTCTCGCCTCGGATCATCGGTCCGAAGCACTTGGGGCCGAGTCGACTTAGCGACCCCATCGGCTCGCCGTTGCGGCGATTGGTTAGGGTGTGTCGCAGGTCGTCGGGCTGGCGTGCGCGCCAGCTTTGGTTGTTGATGATGTGGGTGCGGGCGTCGATGGGTTGACCGTTGGCGGCGACGAAGTTGGTCGCTGGCCTGGGGTCGTTGGTGGAGAGTGCCGCGTTCGCGGGTCGGTGTTGGAGCTGCAATGGCTCTGCTGGCGGGAAGTTGAGGGTGTTTGCCGCCATTGGGCGGCCACTTGAGGCTGCTCTGCTTCCCGAAGAACGCGAGTACACTCGACCCTGTGAGTCGGCGCCTGCGTTTTGCTGCTCGGCGGCCTTTGCGAGCAGGGCCCTGACATACTGGATCTGTAGGGCACCGTCGTTGGTGGCCGTGCTGTTGTCGGCTGCTGCTCGGCCCGCCACGAGGTTGTCCATCAGGGTGGAGAACAGTGGGAGGCCGTTCGCGTCTCGCTCCCGTGAGGAGACTACTATCCGCGGCTGATCCCTAGGGGGTGTTCGGTTGGGTGGAGGTGGGGCGCCCATCGCCGTCGACCCTGGCGGGGGCCGGACGCTTCCTCCTGGTGGCGCGTTCTCGCAGATCGCGCGCTCGGCCGCGCGGGCCAGGTCGTTTTTGTCATCGAAGTTCAGGGCGCGCCCCTGAACGGTGGGGTTCAGGCGCGACCTGATTCGCTGCTGGTGGTAGCGCGACAGCTCCTGCGCCGTCACCTACTCGAGGCGAAATTTTTCGCGCTCGGCTTGTTCCTTGCGGACTGCCTCCGCCAGCTTCAGGCGGAGTTCCTCGACCTCCGTTGCCGTGGCGTTAGGAGGGATCGGGGTGGAGAAGGGATCCTCCGGCGGATCGGTGTCGGTCGCCATGTAGGTCGCGGCGTGGCGACCGGTCCCGTCGCGAAGGTCGGCGGAATTTTCCGACCCGGAGTCAAAGTCGAAGATCCCAAGGATGGAGGGATCCTTGAAGTCTCCCACGTTGGAGACCTGGGTGATGGAGCCCGCGGGTGAAGCCGCGGTGATGGATCCGGCGAGTGACGCCGGGGTGGCCGAGTCGGCGTTGTCGTTGAGGGTCGCGTCTTCCGCGGCCGTGGAGTTTTCGGCCACGTTACTGTGGGTCGAGTTGTACTCGGAGGCGAGGCGATGGATCGTGCGGACCTGGCTCTCGGAGAGTCGATCTCGTGGCGGCGACTCGCGGATGCGAGCCGAATCCTCCGAGACGATGACGTCGGTGAGGCCGACGAAGAGGCTGATCGTGCCGACCGGCAGGATCATGTTGTGCGTGACGGGTCGCGCCGCCGGGACGTAGCTGCTCGGCAAGATCTGGAGCATCTCGCCGATCACTATCATGCGGCCGGTGGCGACCGTCTCGTTGATGGGCAGATTGGATCTCGCCGCAGAACACCGGCCAGACCGGCCAGGCCCCACGGTGGGCGCCACTGTCATGGGAATGGTCACGACAGATGCTGCAATCGGCAGCGAGTAGTAGAACGAGGGGCAAGGGCGGCCAGCCATCTGCGGTGCGAGATGAGGGCGGAGACACAAGGTTTTACCCAGGTTCGGCGCCCCGGAGGGTAAAGACCTACTCCTGCTAGATTGTATTATGGTGGAGGTACAACGGGCGAGCTCGGCGGCTAGGCGGCGAGTCGCTTGGGTGTATGATGGAACGTCTCTCTACACGTCCTGTAGGGAGGTTTATATAGACTCACCTCCCCTACGGTTTACATATCTCAACCGAATCAGTTAAGGCTTCGGTAATCGTTTAACCTAACTCGACTGGGCCTATCTACTCGCCTGGGCCTTCAGCTTCCAGTCGCTTGGATCCACACCGGGCCTTGATCCAGTCGTCGTCTTGCAGGCCCACTCGCCAGTTCCTGGGCCAGTCGGAAACGTCCTGCTGGGTGTACCCTGGTAGGCATATCCCCATTAGTATGTTTTCTGTAATTCAGTACTTGCAAGAGTGTTGTTTGATTCTGGTGCATCGCATTCATTTATCACCAAAGAATTTGCATGCACTAGTAAAATTCAACCAACAAAACTGAAGCATGTTATGATCGTCCAAATTCCCGAATCAACCACCAAGGCTAGGAAAATCTGCAAAGCCGTCCCTATCAGAATCCATGGCATAGATTTTTATGCTAACCTGATAGTACTCGGAACTAAAGGTTTGTAAGTAGTACTAGGCAAGGATTGGATGTCCAAACATAAAGGATTGATTGACTGTGCCAAGAAAGCCATCACCATGACCAGTACAGCCGGAATATCAGTCGAGCATATATCTGAAACCTTATCTTGCCAATTCAAGTGCAACAAGAGTATAGCCCAACCTACCATTGACCAAGTGCGGATAGTCTGTGAATACCCAGATGTATTTCCAGATGTTTTGCCCGGTATGCCCCCAGATCGGGATATCGAGTTTATCATCGAACTAATTCCCGGAACTAGACCAATAGCCCAGAGACCATATAGTATGAACCCGTCGGAACTGGTAGAACTAAAGAAGCAACTGGATTCCATGTTGGAAATTGGATTGATTCAACCAAGTGCGTCACCATGGAGGTCACCTGTTTTGTTCGTGGACAAGAAGGATGGAGGTAACCATTTGTGTAGGGATTATCGGAAATTGAATGATGTCACCATCAAGAAAAAATACCCCTTGCCCAAGATAGAAGATTTGTTTGATCAGTTGACCGGTGCCAAAGTGTTTTCTAATATTTATCTTAGGACTGGCTATCATCAACTGAAAATTCATGCAGAGGATATTCCAAAGACTGCCTTTACCAACAGATATGGATTATACGAGTATACAATCATGTCTTTTGGATTAATCAATGCCCCCTCTTATTTCATGAATCTCATGAATAAGATTTTTATGGACTTCCTGGATAAGTTTGTCGTTGTTTTCATTGATGACATCTTGATTTATTCCAAATCAGAAGAAGAACATGAGCTACACCTAAGGACCATTCTTGGAACACTTAGAGAGCATTAGTTGTATGCCAAGTTTAGCAAATGTGAATTCTGGTTACAGGAGGTAGGATTCCTCAGTCACATTGTATCAGCCGGAGGAATTGCCGTTGATCCCGCAAAAGTGAAAGATGTAGAAGATTGGCAAGCCCCAACCACTCAAACCCAAGTTCGTGCATTTCTCGGATTGGCGGGATATTACCGCAAGTTCGTAGAAGGATTCTCGAGTATCTCCAGACCCATGAACCAATTGCTGAAGAAGGACAAGAAGTTTGAATGGACCGACAAATGTGAAGCGAGTTTTCAAGAACTCAAGAGTTGATTGATTTCAGCCCCAATCTTGATCATGCCGGATATCACGAAGCCCTTCGACGTGTATTGTGATGCATCCAAGATCGGTTTCGAATGTGTGCTAATGCAAGAAGGCAAAGTTATATCTTATCTATCTCGACAACTGAAGCAACATGAGCAAAATTACCTAACCCATCACCTCGAAATCACAGCCGTAGTTCTAGCCCTAAAGACGTGGAGGAATTACCTGATGGGAAACCGTTGTGAGATTTATTCGGATCACAAGAGTCTGAAGTATATATTCCCTCATAAGAGCTGAATATGAGACATAGAAGATGGATTGAGCTAATCAAATATTACGATCTGGACATTCACTATCACCCTGGTAAAGCCAATGTGGTAGCAGATGCCCTTAGCAGATTGTCGTGCCGCTTGGACTCCATGATCTTGAAGGAGCAACCAAGCTTGCACAAAGAGATGGAAGATTTTCAAATAGAATTAGTAAGTGAAGGATTTTTGGCTGGCACAGAACTTTAGCCCACTTTGATCAGCCAGATCAAAGAGGCGCAGAAAGGAAATGCTAGTATCGACGGAATCAAGCGTCGCATTGGTACATGTAAAGTACCCGGATTCACCGAAGACGAAGAAGGAGTTCTGTGATACAAAGGACGCCTTTGTGTACTAGCAGATTCTGAGTTGAAAGAAGTTATTCTCAAGGAAGCTCATGATACTCTTTATTCTATCCATCCCGGAGGAACTAAGATGTATCAAGATTTGAAAGAACAATTTTGGTGGCATAAGATGAAGAGAGAAATCGGAATCTATATCGCCAAGTGTAATATATGTCAGCGAGTCAAGGCAGGACATCAAAGACCCGCTGGATTGTTGCAACCATTGCAGATTCCAAAATGGAAATGGGATTCTGTTGGAATGGACTTTATCACCGGATTGCCTACTTCTAGTAGGGGAAATGACTCTATCTGGGTCATAGTGGACCGATTGTCCAAAGTCGCCCATTTCTTACCTGTCAAGACCACATATCAAAGTTCGAAGCTAGCGGAGTTGTACATCGCTAGAATAGTTAGTTTACATGGAGTCCCCCAAGAACATCGTATCGGATCGAGGAACTCAGTTTACCTCGAGATTCTGGAAGAAAGTCCAAGAAGGTTTAGGAACCTGCCTAGATTTCAGCACCGCGTATCACCCTCAGAACGATGGACAAACAGAGCGAGTAAATCAAATACTCGAAGATATGCTGAGAGCCTGTGTGTTAGAATATGGATCCAAGTGGGAAGACTGTCTGCCGTTTGCAAAATTTTCATACAACAACAGCTATCCAGCTAGTTTGCAAATGGCCCCATTTGGATTCATGTACGGAAGGAAGTGTCGCACCCCTTTGAACTGGTCGGACGTAGGAGAGAGTCAGATTTTTGGACCCAACATCCTACGAGAAGCGAAAGAGAAGGTTCAAAAGATTCGTGAGCACCTCAAGACAGCCTAGTCCAGACAAAAGAGTTACACCGACAAGAGACGTCGAGACCTCGCTTTCAACATAGGAGATTTTGTATATCTGAAGGTGTCTCCATTGAAGGGAATGCAGCGTTTCCAACTCAAAGGAAAGTTAGCCCCCAAATATATCAGACCCTTCAAGATTCTGAACCGTCGAGGAGAAGTGTCGTATCAATTGGTACTACCTAAAGAGATGTCAGCCTTGCACAATGTGTTCCATATCTCATTACTTCGCAAGTGTCTCGAAGTCCCCGAGAAGACCGAAGTGTTCAAGAATATTGATCATCAGACCATAGAGATCAACGATGATCTGACCTATTCTGAAGTACCCATCCGTATTTTGGAAGAAGATTTCCGAACGACCAGAACCCGAAGCATCAAGTTTCTCAAGATTCAGTGGAGAAACCACACAGAAGAGGAAGCTACCTGGGAGCGCGAAGATCACATCAGGACGGAATTTCCCGATCTCTTCAAATCCTAGTTAATCTTTTCGTCCTTTTTCAAATCTCGGGATGAGATTTTGTTTAAGGGGGGAAGGTTTGTAACATCCCAAAAAATACTAAACTTGGATCATCAAACTCTAATCATCAAAATTAGGGTTAACAAAAACTTTTCTAAATAAAAATATGAAAGCATGCATGTGTGTATGCATCCCATTTTGAATTCTTTTGAATTGCCTTGTTTATGTGTTTCTTTGCTTGTAAAAGGATTCTTGGGTGAAATAAACATCATCTAAACTATTCCCAAACTTTTCCCAAAGAAAAATAAATCAAAAACAAACAAAATGAGTGAATGGTCATTTTGACCAATTTAACTCCCATGCCTACTTTGGCTGTCCCAAACTTTCAGAACTTAACATAAACTTGTTTGGATCTTTACACCCCATGATTGTACTCATAACAAAGTATCAAGGCCCACTTTGTGATCATCCAAAAACTTTCAAATGCATAGTTTTAAGGACAATTCAAAATTGAATCTTTATCATATGGGAAGATCCCACTTTTTCAAAAACCACTCAAACAAGCCCAACTTTCAAAACCCAAGCATCTGCAGACTCACCAGCACCAACCTAGCACACCCACCAAAAATCTTTTCAAAATTCAAAACTTGAATTCTTGCGGCCATTTCATCAAACACCTTGCAGATTCAAATTTTCTAAAATCCAAACACTATTGTGAGCAGTGATTGGAGCCTAACTTGTTCCCTCTCTGGTTGCAACTAGGCTTTAGTAGATCATCTAGCTCAAGTGCAAACCTCTAGCATCACTGTAAGCTTGGCAATGCCATCAATGGTGAGCAGGACGAGTGCACCCTTGTCTCTCCCATGTCGACAGCAAGCTAGGAGAAGAACCAAGCCTAGCCAATATGTCTGGGAGCAAGCCAACACCCCACCGCCACTCGCTGTATAGCGCTCGAACCTTGCCAACCCCTGGACCACACGCGCGGACCATGCCGAGCTCGCCAGCAACCATGCCGAGAGCGCGCCCCGTGCGCCATGCTCGACCGACGCGCACAGACCATGCAACGCCCTCGCCGCGTGCATACGTGATCACCACCATCCGAGCAACCCTGCAGACACGCTCGTTCGCCGCCGCGCGGACCACGCACGTTGTGCGCATTAAAAACCTCCGTCGGGCGCGCGCAGAGCACCGCCGCGTTCCGACCAAACCCCACCGCCCCACGCCTCGCCACTGCGTCGTTGAGCATCGCCAGGGAGCACCGCACCGGCCCCTACCGTCGCCCACGCCGCTAGTCTTCTGTGCCGTCGACCACGACGAGCTCAGCTTGCGCCCGTCGGCTCCCTCTCGCCACTATAAATAGATGCTACCCCTAGCCGAATTGAGCACACCACCTCACTCCCCTCTCACCCAGAACTACCTCGCCTCAGTCCGGAAGCAAGGCGAGCAACGCTTCGCCGGAATTGCACCGGAGCCCGCCGCTACTGGAGAAGAAGGGGGCGAGCGATTGAAGCCGCCCCAGGAGAAGATGCCGGTACTAGGAGGTTCGCCATCGTCGACTTCGTCGTTCGCCCGCCTCGCCGACCCTCATCTGAGCCCCAATGAGCCCCCAACGACCGTCACCTACCGTGTTAGGTTTCAGTCTCGTCGGAGTTGCCCGACGTGGACGACGACCCTCAGCCGTTAGATTAGAACAAGATCCCACGGCTCACATCGCCCCATACCGCTTCGCACCCCCTCGTATCACTGACGCGTGGGGACAGCGACTTAACCAGCCCGCGTAAGCGCTGTGCTTAGCAGGCCGGCCCGTATCACTTCCCGCGCAGCCCAGTCGTTTGAATTTAACCTTTTCCATTTTATTTCAAACACACTTCTGCACCTAGATTCAAAAATCAACCTAGATCGATTCAGTGAACCAAATTGAATGAAACCAATTATGTTAGAAAGGTCTTGAAATGCTGAATCTAAGCCTATTGGATTCAAGTCATTTGGATTTGTAGATCATCCTTGGTAAAAAGAACAAGGCAAAAGCTTTTCTGCATTCAAACATTTTTCAAATTAAAACCATAATAGCTTTTGAGTTGATTCCAACTCTCAAAAATCACATTTAACCATACCTTTCAGAATATATAAAAATATATAGGTTACTTACAGAAATAATGTTCAAGTAATAAAAGAATGCCACATAGGCATTTATAGTCACTTATTTAATTAAAATAAAACGGAAAAACCTTATTAAATTGTGACACCACTTTAAATCACATTCCCATGGACTAAAATATGTGGTGATTACATGTTTCAACATGATCCCATGTTTGGTTTGGAGAATATTAAATCTTAAGTAGTTTTTCAATGAGTAGAAATTACATTTCTAAAAATAAAAGGAATTAAACCAAGCTTTAATCTTGTAATGTTAGAGATGATGCTAGATCATCTATAGGACCCCTTTTGTGTGATGATTGCAAGTAGTTAAGTATTGTTTGGTGATTGTGTACCTCGTATTTATTTATAGACGCTAGTACCGACCAAGGATACGAGAAAGAAGGAGGATACTACGAAGAAGAAGCCGAGGAGAACTTCAACCACTGCTCTGCTCAAGGCAAGCCATTAACCTTGCAAGCTAACACTAGAAATTTAGCAAGCTTATAATGATAATGATGCAAGCCTAATAATACTAGTTGATTGTGCAAGTTAACACTTGCAAGATACTATACCTATGCAAGCAAATACTTGCTTGTTACCATGCCAACTATATGCCTTAAGCATATATGATCATACCCACTTGATAAACCAATCCTAGTTTTACTTGCAAGCTTTATATTTTATTTCTTTATCAAAGCTCTTATTGAGAGCTTACTTAAGTGAATTGTAGATACTAGAAAGATTACTGAAGGTTGCATAAAGAGCATAAAACTTGGCCTAAGCTAGATAATCCTTATGTCATCCTAAGGCATGAGATTGAACTTAGTTAAACCCACTAGTTTACCACCCCTTATTAGTACTTACCCCCACTTATAGATGCTAGTGCTAAGCATAAAACTTGATCAACTTTAGAAGGGAATACTTGGTGGAAAAATGGTTATGAAAACCTTGGAATGATGGATCATTCTATTGAGATGTTTTGACATGTGTTTCCAAACACCAGATGATTTTGGTGATGAAAATGTTGAGGCATGAGCCTTAGCCCTTTATAAAACTGATGGTTGTCTGGATGCGATACCATTCCAATGTTACCGTACAACCACAATACCCGAAGATTGGGTAGGTCTTGACTGGAAACTTATATACCTTAGTATTAGTTCCCTCAAGGCCAAGGTCTGAGATGAGGCTACCTTGTGAAGATTGTCCACCTGTGTAGTACCCAAGATGACAGTTGGTCATGGTTGGGGGGCCAAACTCACAGGAGAGGTGCTTATACTAGGGCGTGTAATTGAAAGGTTAGGATTGATTATCCACATACTCAGTATGGTGAATTCAGGATTTGTTCCTGACGTATGTATCGAATGTTGTGGTGAAAGTGTACAATCTCTGCAGAGTGTCAAACTATTCGAATAGCCACGTCCGCGGTTACGGACAGTTGGAGTGGCCATACTGTTTCCCCCGTCAGATGTTTTCAAAATGACTTGTGAAATGGATTGAGACTTTGACTTGACCACAACAGAGTTGTGGCATGAAATACAAGTTCCCACTTAGGTGTTATAAAACTTCAACTAGCCTTTCTTCATTTCTAAACTAGGTAGATGTAAATCTGGCTTTTGCAAAACAACCCTAGGGCTTAGTGTCCTATTACAAAAACCCCCATTACTTGTTAGACTTAGTTTGCGAGTACTTAAAGAGTACTCATGGCTTTGTCCCTGGCTATTCCCATGGCCAGACTATGAAGAGGAGTACCTGGAGGATGGACCTCAGGAAGGTTACGACAACTAGGATCATCTCCCATCGTCAGCATTTCCTGTGACCCCGAAGATGGAGCTTCGCCTACGCTACCGTTGTTATTACGTATTCCGCTGCTTGAAATTGTAGTAAGAACTGGATCATGAGATCCTTATTTGTGTAAGACCTTATGTATGGTTTGTAATGGATGATGTACTGTGGTATCCAATTCGGTTATGTCTCGCAAAAATGGTAATCCCGGGATTGCGATGTATAGCATAACAGGCATCTGGGATTAAAAATCCGGGTGTTGACAGGATGCCTGCTTTGAGACCGATGATCCCAAAGCAAGGATCGGATCCTAAAAGATGAGCTACTAGATTAGCTCTTTCTAGATCCTAAGCAAACCAGACAATCAGCAGATCAAGATAATCAGCAGATCAAGGCAATCATCAGACAGCAGATCAAGGCAATTCTTCAACCAACAGATCAAGGCAATTCATCTTATTACTTATCTAACTACCTCTAGGGTTACCATCAAGCTTAGATTGATGTAAGGTTGGGTACGTTGAGAAGGGGTTTAGCTTTGAAACAAGATAAGTACCATCTTGGTATCTCCACCAAGATTGAGATAAAAAGTTTTAATAAGGTTTTGGAAAACCTAGGGATAAGAGTAGTTGAAGTTATGTCTTGAAAACATAAGGAGATAATATATATAGGTCTCCATAGTTTTGGCAATAGATGCTAGTAAAGTATTTGGTTGTGTCAAAGTCATCTTGGCTCAGGTTTTTGAAATGCCAGAACATTTGAGAATATAAAAGATGAGCTGAAACATCTCTTTTGCAAAATAGTTTTTGTAGACAAGGGTTGAGATGAGGAGCAACACAACTAATACACAAGCAGTTTCTTGAGCACAAGCAAATAGGTAAGCACACAATGCAAGAAAAAGTTTTTGTTCCCCCTGATTTTTGCCTTTTGGACAATTAATTAGGGTTGCTAAAATTGGGATGTTACAGACCTTTCCCCCTTAAAATAATCTCGTCCCGAGATTAGGGAGGAGTAGAGTTGGAGTAATAACATCCGCTTAACAATTTCAGCGATGGAAGAAAGTAGGCGATAACAAGTCTTATCAATACCCGACGTGGTTGGTTGCAGATCGGTGCTCAGTGGCTTTGGGCGGTTTAGCTTTAAACAATTGGGAAAAGATGCATTATTTTCCCCTTAGGACAAGTCTAGGCAGGTTTTGCATCGATGAGGTACTTCCTTCTTGAGATGGCGGGTTGAGTCTTCTCTCTCTTCGTGTTGCGGTCGACCTTCTTTCTTCATGATCTTGATACACCTAGATGTTGGCTTGTCGGTCGAACTTTGGAGTGGAGGACCTTCTTGAAGTATCTTCCGATTGTTGTCCTCTTGCAAGGTCGATGATCTGGATTTTGAGGGCTGGTTCTCGCTTAGTGCTAAGTAGGGGTCGACTCCTTGGGTCTATCGAGTTTTGGATGGGAAAGACGCAGTGTTTCCCCCTTAGAGCAGAACTACGAGGTTTGGGTCTATTGCAACGTCGTGGGTAAAACATGTAAAGAAGGATATCACTGTCACATCCCAAAATTTTCAAAATTTTGTAATGTGAAAAATTAATAAACAAATAAACAATTGTTGAAATTTAGGGTGAAAAGAAACTTTTTTATTTCTAAATGGAAACTTAAAATCCCATCTTGAACAACTTTCATTAATGTTGAATCCAACTAAATTCAAATCAAGTGGAATGCTTCCTTCATAAAAGCATCTTGAAAATTTAAACACTTGGAAAATAAACCAAAACTCTAAAACCTTAATGGAATAAAATCATTTCCAAGATATCTCTAAGACCGTGGGTTTGATCCATATAAAATTTTTGTCAACAAACATTTATAAATGATCAAAAATGACAAATATAAATATTATAAAACCATATGAATTGGTTTCACTTAATTTGGAGCCATAGATAAAATCTTATGAATTTAATAAGATAAGGAAATTGAATTTCCAAAGCTAATAAAGCACCTATCTAAAATCCATACCAAATGGTGAGAAAATAGTCCTAAAGATATTTAAAATGATAAATAAATATCAAATAAGATTTTACAAATTGGAATCACCAAGTTTGGATCTATAAATAAAAAGATATGGTTTTATAAGATAAAGAAAGAAATATTAAATGAGGAATATTTAAGGACCAAATTAAATCTTGGCCAAATCCATAAGAAAATGGAATGAATATAATCCAAGTCCAAATAAAATAAAAGGATAAAGAATTTTCCAAATAAAATAAGGAAGCATTAACCAAATTCTATTTCTATTTGAATAGAGACAAATCCCTAATAAGAATGATTATTTTAAATCATGGGAAAATAGATCTCAGAATTTACCCAAGTGGATTAAAAGTCATTTAATTAACTTAAATGGAATCAAGGAAATCATCTATATAAAATTTATGAAATTAAAACCATATTTAATTTCATTGGAGTAAAGGCAAATATCCAATTTAAATGATTAATAAATCATATTAAAAATATTCGAAATAATTCAAAGTGAATTATTTGACTCTATTAAATAAATAAACCTACTGAATAGGTTTGGTAAATATTTGGATTTCAAATAAAGTTTTAAAACACATTAAAACCTATTTGAAATAAAGACAAATGTCTATTTATAAAATAAATAAAAGACCCTAAAAAGAATAAAAGAATTATTCTAAATTTGACTTTAGAATGTATTATTAATCACTATTTGAATTTACACAAAGTTTTGTGGAAGTTTGAATTCAAATAGTTATTTGAATTGATTAAACAAAATCAAAACAGATAAATAGAAAAAGAAAAAGGAAAAACAAATCTGTACAAAAAAATGAACTAAGCCAGCCCAGCCCAGCCCAACAAAGCCCAACTAGCCCAGCAACCCACTCCCACTCCCTCCCCCGAAACGTTTTCTTTTACTCGGCAACGAACCCGCGCAGTCGCTGACTAGTAGGACCCACCTCCCCTCTCCCTCTCTCGCTGACGCCAGGCCCCCACCTGCCAGACCATCGTCTTCAACCGCGGTGACCGCGCCTCCTCCCGACCGTTTCTGGCGAAAATTTCTCGGCGTCAATACGCGTTGATGGCGCAGTAATTTCTCCTTGCGATCATGCTCGATAAATCCCCTCTCTGTCCTCTCTCTTTCCCCTCAAACCTCGCTGCCAGAGAGCCACCAGGCTGCGTCAATTTTTCCTTACACCGCCGCGGCCACCGACGCACTTCAGCGACGATTCCGGCCAGCCGCCATCACCCCTCGCCCCCTCGACCACACGAGCGCACTCCCCATCACTCGGCGAACGTCTCTGTAGCCTCCACTCGTCCGCGCGTGCTCCACATCATCGGCAACGTCAACACCGAGCGCCACCACGGTCTGCAGTAACTCCGGCGAACCCCTCTAGTAGTCTCTGACCGCGCCTCCTCTTCTCTTTGATGCTCCGATACTCCCCACTCTTCTATGCATCTAACAACGCTGTTTTCTTGCTCTCTCGCGCTCAGTAGTGACGCCACCAACGTAACCCATGCATGTCCGACGGCGCCAAGAACTTCTGCGAGGAATTACCATCGCCCCCGTGCGCCCCTTCGCCAACCCCGAGCAACTTGAGCATCAGCATCCCACGACGAACACGGTGAGCCTGTCCTCCCTCTCCCTCCCTTCCTGGAATAGCCAGAACGCCATCGCCAGAGCCGCGCCACCGCCGACCACCGTCACAGCGCCGCCAGTCCTTGGCAAAGCGTTAGGAGACGTCAGATCCAGATCGGAGCGATAGGATAGATCCACTTATCGAAGAGGTATGGCTGTCTCTGTACCGCACGATTTGCATTAGATCCAGAGGTCCACGATAGTCGATCCACGCGAAACGGTACCGACGAATAAGAAGCAGCCACGTGGCCCAGTCTGTTTATAAAAACCAAAAATTGATCTATTAGATGATCAAACTTGTAAATTGCATAACTTTCAAACGACACGTCCAAATTTTGCAAATTTTATATCAATGGAATCAGCAGGACAAGTACTTTCCAGCTATACACTTTGTTTAGTGAATTGCTTCTAGAAACTTGGTTGTTTTTGTAGAAACTTGTGTAGGCATATTTAGAATATAAAGTTCATTCTAAAATTATTTTTGTGATAAAATCTTTGGAAAATGGATTGTTTTGAACCTACTGACCATAGAAACCAACTTATAGATTCAAAAACATATTTTGTGAAGAAAGAGAATAAATCTTTGAATTAAAGCATTTCTAGTCAAATAAAAATGTTGTTTATTTGTTAAAAACACTTTTTGGAGAAAATTCTTTGGGAAATGATTTGTATTAAACTCTCTGACCCCAAACACCAAGTTTTAGAATTAAAAATGTATTTGGTGAACCCTATAAAAATTATTGCTTTGCTAAAGGCATTTTTAACCACATAAAATAATGCTTTGGTTTAAAAAGGGTTTATAGGTAAAATCTCTTGCAAATGGTTTTGACACTTATATAAAATGACCAATAGGTGTTTTAGAATGTTTGTAACCTATTAGAAACCACTTTTCCAAATAAAACAATATTTGGCATGCTTGCATGCATTGCTTTGTTTCTATTATTTTATGTGATGTTTGCTTGAATGGTAGATTGAAATTGTGCCTTGCTTGATTGAATTGTAGTGATTTGAAGAGTGTGAATATTGCAAGGTCAAGGAGTGAACTTATATTCTCTACCAAAAAGGCAAGTGATGCTTCATACTTTGTCCCATTATTTTCACTATGCATTAGTGATATTTCTACGTAGGACTTGCATGGAATTTTTGCTAAGTATAAACTATGCCATGGGAAATCCTAGTAGATGAAACCTTAGTAGAAATTTCCTAAGTTAAGATTCCTACCACTATCATGCTTAGCTTAGCTAGTAGAAAACAAGGGTGGATTATATTCATGCTATGGAATATTTCTAAGTCAAGGACTTGTGTTTTGTTTAATAAAACAACTAAGTGAATGAATCACCTGGGTGGAATGGAAAGAATGGTTTGTGTTGAGTGGTTATGCAAGTACAGTATGCTGGGGAAAACTTGGGCATCACCAAGTCTTGTATACTGGGGAAAACTTGGTATCTCACTTGTGGAATGCCACCCAGGAACAAAGAGATTTGAGATGTCAAATGTTGAGAAGCTTCAAGTGCAGCCACTTGGCATTCTGGGCTCTGCTTGGATCATATTGGTTGCAATAACTTAGCCAAATGGACAGTTGGTGGTAGGGGTTTGTTAGGTTGGAACGCGTCCATTCTGGTCTAAGGGAAGGCTTCTGAAAGATCTTGTCTTGGTGAAACCAAGTCTTGTGGGGAAAGTGCACCACCTCTGCAGAGTGTAAAAATCTAAGTACTTAGCCATGTCCCTGGTAAAGGACAATTTGAGCATCAAGACATGGAAGCTATCAAGAATCTCCTCATCCAAATTTCCAAGTTAAAAACTTGTGGTTGAACAAGGGTTGAAGGATCACCAATTTTTATTGGGAGATGCCTTGGGTGATTTTTGACAAGAAAAAACTTAGTGTTTTCAAAAGAGAAGGAAAATCTATTTTGAGCAAAGCAAGCCTAAGCTCCACTTAGCCAAATGCATATAGATGATAGACTCCACTATACTACCATAGTATCACTTGCCAATACAATTCAAATGTATTGACCCTTGTGGTTGTAACTTATTATGTTGCAGGTTTGTTTGATGTTAGTGAAGTGTGTTGATTAGGATTACAAGTCTACAACCAACATGATTTCCTATGGCACTTTTGAAGATGAAGGACCCCATGCTATAGTTATATTCTGCTGCATTGTAATGAGATAGCCAAATGAGCTATGTAAGATGTAATAAATTATTTTATTCCTGGTTATGAAGTTGTATTATGACCTTTGTTTCTTGATATTACATCTTAACTGTGGATGCTAGCTATTTATCTAGGGACTAGCATTGTAAACACAGGGATCTCTACCTTATTGAAGGTTGGGACCTCTACAATCACACTTGCGTAACATCCATACATTCAGTAGGTTCAATCCGGTTTGTGGTGGAGGTACTTAAGAGGTTACAAAACAGGTCTGTGCCGTAAGGTGACAAGGCACATAGAGTTTTATAGAACAGGTTCTGGGATGGTACGTGGCTCCATCCGGGTTGGGAAGGAGAGTTTCCGAGTGTGAAACTACTTTGGAGGAACATCCAGTGTCTTGATGCCTTTCGTAGGTGAAAGGTTTCCCCGCAGGTAGTGCTTTCTTGGGGGAAGAGGAGAGACCGTCAAGTATTTGTCAGGGTAGTTGCGGGCAAAGTGGCCCTGTCTCCACAGGTGTAACAAAATTTCTTTTTAGCTTCGGATCCTCCTGAGGCTTGCTTTGAGATCCTTACGGGGGTAGTGGTTATCTTGGCCTTTATCTTGGTAGGAGGGTTGTCAAGACCACGCTGGGTGCACTCTCGGCTGAAGTGACCCAGTTTATCACAGGCGAAGCAGGTTCCTTTGTTGGAACGTCCTTCTCTTGATTTCTTCCCAATGTTGACACAAGGGGAGTTGACGAGCTTTGCCAATCAGGAGTTGGAGGGGACATTTGGCAGGGACATGATATTGACCTTCACAGATGAAGCACGTGACGAGTTGGGTGGGGCAATCTGCAGGAGGGTGGAGAGCTCCACAATTTGGTCAGTTGCCTAAACATTGGCTGGCTTGATGTCCTTCTTCTCCACAACGGCTGCATCCTTTGTTTGGGACTCCGATCTTCGGGGCCATACTCAGGGTTTTCTTGGTGGAGATGAAATCTCTGGCTGTAGCAGGAAACAAGCTACGAAGTTAGTCTTCCGAGTTATTGGGTGGATAGTTATGGTTGACGATGATAGGTTAACAGGGGTGGATAGGAGTTGAGCGGAAAGATGCAGTATTTCCACCCTAAGGCTTTTGCTTGGGGTTGTCGAGGTCTTTCTTAGGTGGCCATCCTGCTGAGGAGAAGTTTTTTCGACTAGGAGGTTTCGAGGGGTAGCATTGGGATTTTACCAACTAGGTGGCAAAAACCTTTCAGGGTTGGATGATCCAGGGCAGACAAGCAACACATTCCAAGCATCAAACAAGCACATGAGAAGCTAGGAAGGCATACCATCGGTACTAAGGGGGGTGACTACATGCCATAAGGGGAATCCTATCTTAGTGATGCTAGTCCTAGGTACGGACATCACGGGGTCTAAGCTTCTATCTTGTCGTCTTTTGTCGTTGGTGTCGTACTTGGTTGGGGGCGATGAAGGACTCCGTTGGTGGGGCGATTTTGTTGTGTCTGACATCATTGGTAGCTCCTTTGCTTTGCTTGTCTCATTGTCTCTTCGTTCCGGTATCTTCATCTTCGTAGTCTCTAAGTCGGACTTTATTTTGTGAAAACGGAACACTTGAAGTAGACGAGAGATAGAGTAATCCATTTTCAAATTTTTTAATCAGAGAAGATGAGATAAGCAGTCTTTCGAAAAGCTTTTGAGGAAAATAGTTTTTCGAAAACTTGTGTTTTCATAAATAGGGGTAGTCCTGTCTAACGTCCATGCTAACTAAGGTCTCCTACAGTCAGGATGGCTCTGATACCAAGTCTGTGGCACCCCGGATTTACGGTCCGAGAATACCCGTTATGCATATAATTCACGTTCCCATGATCAGTGAGCCGTGAGCATAACCGACAAGTATCATTACATCATACATATATTAACGGGTACAACACTTACAAGGAGGCCTTTATGGCGAGTACAACACAAGTAGCAGAAGTCTTCAGTGCAGAGCCCGTGCCTTAACCTACAGGCAACTGACTGGGAAGACAGCCTAGCTCGCATAGACGTCTGCACCTTCGTCGCTTCTTAACATCTGCAATCTGGCCAAGTAAATAGCCAGGGACAATGCCGGTGAGTACTTTGAATGTACTCTCAGACCACCAAGACAAGGGTAAGAAGAAACATGCATCTCTAGCTGTGGCGAGATAGCTCTACACTATAGTTGTTTTTGAAAGACCTAACAATGGCATCTCTATATCTTTGTTGAAAAAGAGTTTTTGGAAACTATGTCTCCTTTTTGAAAATCTGGACATCTCCACATGCTTTGTTAAAAAGATTTGAAAACAGTTTTGTTGTAAAACCCTTTTTAAAACCTTATCGACCATCTCTGGTCAAAACCAACTTATTCTTTATCTTTCCTCATGACCAAGTCACATCCTTTATTTTATCACAACTTAATCGAAGGGTACTCCTAGCACTTTCCATTTCAACCGTCCTTGTACATGGACACGGCTATTCGAATAGATCACACTCTGCAAAGGTTGTGCACTTTACCCACAAGAATCAATACATCCGCAGGGATAAAACCACGACCAGCTACATAGAGTAGACAAGGGATCGGATAATCAAACTTGAACCTTTGATTTGTCGATACCTAGCAACGATGGCTTTTTCTTTTGGGTTTATCTCTCTGATACATGCATGGGGTACCTCGACCCTGGTCCTTCCTTCCATACTGACCCCTATCTCTAGACTGAAGTCTGGCAGATAGCAATAGTGACAATCTGCCATCCGTACTACCTAAAAGCATACCGTCCGCGAGAGACCCAATTGTTGCACCGGTACCTATCCATGGCAGCCCAGATTTTAGGGGATTTCTACCCTTTAGCGAGTAAGAGCAGCCCCGACTAAAGAACACAAACTACGAGCTAAGCCCCAGCGACTGGGTAATGTGGGTGCACGGATAAAATTGTTCTGGACATTGGCTTAGAACATCCCTTCCTTTCTCTTGCTTGACTTTCTCTTCATCCACCTCATCTTTTGTTTGGTAAAACTTCCCCTCGGAAATGATGCCTATTTCCAAGGGTTTTATTTTGAAAACTTTATAGTAGGGTAAAACCCAAAATAGTTTTATCATTGAAAATCCGTGGTTTCCAAGAGGGAGGATGCTAATCATCCTAACCTCGTTCTAAGGGGTAAAGATAGGTATAAATAGGGTAGGTGTCCAATGGGCACTCTTTCATAACTTGGAGGAGCCAAGTTACTCACGTCGGTTTATTTGAATCAAACCATGTCTTTGATCATGCAATTTATAAAGGAGATATAAAACAGTTGCTAAACAGAAATGGGTAAATATAGGAGTTTAGAAATGGTGGCTTGCCTGTGACCAGAGAGAAGTCCCTTGACGGCTTTAGATAACCATAATACCAATACAATAATAATAGAGATAACCCCGATGTGTCCTTCTTCTCGGCGTCACACAATCTTCACTATCGCTGTTATTGGGAATACATGCAAGAAAATAATACATCATTCAATACAAACATCCAAGCATCAAAACATACATAAAGCAAAGGTGAAATACATGATAAACATCAGTAGGATGTTGGAGGATTGGTGTGATTGGACTAGAAGAAGATTTGGAGGCATTTAGGGAAAGAATTCCCTTTGGATTTGAAATGTAAGAACTACCTAAGGGAGGGTTTTTGATCAAGGACTTGATCTATATGATACCATTGTACAAAGTTGATACCATCAGATGGGTATTGATAAAATGAAGCCCACAAAAGTGGTTTCACTTTTTTATCAATTTACCTTGATTTATAATGGATTTAATAATGGATAAAACCCTAGTTTAAGGAAATAATTCACCAGAACTTCTCTGGAGTTCCAAAAAAAATTCCTTCGATGAAAAGGTAGTATTTGATGGAATGAATTGGAATATCCTCAAACCAATTAACAGAATCCCCTTGAGAAATTCCCAAAGGCAATACTGGCTGGGATTTGTCTTTTTCATCAGATTTATTTTACAGAAGATTTTTAGTTGATTACAAGGACACATGCTAGGTACTGAGAGTACCTTTATGCAGAAATTGGAATCAACCTTTTTGGAGTTATATAGTTACTGTGGGGATTTTTCTAGTGTATAACCCATGCACAGAAAGGTTTAATTCACTAAAATTTATCAGTGGCTCCTAAAATTATGTGCTTCTGGATTTAGTAGGATATGGTTATGTGTGTCTACTGAACGTTGGAATTAGGTCCAAAAATCATTTGGTTTGACCTAGAGAAAATCCTAAAGTCCAAAAAGGATATGTTTTGTTATTTTTTATATTGTTAAAATAGGGAGCAAAACATGGTGGGGTCACTAGGGTATGAAAGTTAGGGGAGCTACCCTTCATCACCAACTGGATTCACTCCATTTGGACTTGCAAAACTTTATGGAGAAATAAATCAGTAATCTAGATAGATCTTGGGAAAAGATTTATCATATTTATTTTATTTATTGTTTTGGTGTAGCACAAGGTTAGCATGTTAGAAAACAGGCTTGAGCACCCCGGGAAAAATTCTATCTCATTTTATTTGAGTCCTTTCCATTTTTGTTTATAATTAAACCATATGGCCTCATACAGATCTGGAATAAAATGGAAAAGGAGAAAGGGGAAATGGGCTGGGGTTGCTGGCTACTGGGCCGCGCATGCGAGATTCGGCCTAGGAGGGCAGCGACCATGCGCGGGGTGGCGGTTTGAAGTGTTGACAGGTGGGGCCGGCCTGTCAGCGGCGGCGGGGCGAAGAGGTATGGTGAGCTGCTGGCTGTTGGATCTAGTGGGGATCGCCTGCGTCGGCTTGTCTTCCACCTCTGGCTGGGGAGAATAGAGGGGAAACCCTAGGGTCCTTGGACGCAGGTTGGGGATCACCTTAGGGACACGGAGAGGCAAAGGGGAGAGGTGGATGAGGTGCGTCTCACCGTGGGGAGTCTGTCGATGGGCGGAGGGGCCGATTTTGGTGCCCGGGGGTAGATCTGCGCGTGACGGCGACGAAGGACTCGTCGGTAGCTCGCCAAAGCTGCTACGGGAGCGTCTGCATGTCCAAGGGGAGGGGTTAGAGGGGGTCCTCGGGTCCCAGGTAGGTCGGGAGAGGGATGTTTACCGCTGGAGAAGCTCGAGGACCCGGGCCTCGTCGGAGAAGCTTCTCTCGGGCTTTCTTGACAGTGGCGAGCTCCAGGGGTCCTGCATAGGGAGGGAGGAGCAGGGAGAGATGGCTTAGTTGTAGAGGAGAAGATCTGAGAGAGAAGAGAAGAGCTGGGCGTCACCTTTCCTTGGAAAGTTTGCAAAACAAGCACCAACCCAAGAGCGTGCTTTCTCTCCTTCATTGAGCAAGATAAGCAGGGCTAGGAGAGGGAGAGCTCGTGGGGGAGGTGAGGGGAGTGCTCTGGGGGAAAATGAGGGGCAGGAGAGGTGTGCTCTGGCCATTAGGCCCTTTTATTTCCAAGTCTAATGGGCATGGGTGAAATGTCAAAAATGGTCATGGGGAGGGAGCTTCCCATTGGTGGCTAGGGGTGGTGCTGGGGGTGCTGTGGTCAAAAGGGGTCGTCCCTGGAGCAGAGAGGGGGTGGGGTACTGTGGTAGAGTAAATAAGTGGTTTGGACAAGGCATGGCCTTTGTCTCTCCCATGAACAAACACAAAGTGCAAGGTGTTAAGAGATGCTACAGTGCAAGTGCTACAGTGTGACTCGACCAGAGAGTGTAGTGGGTGATGTGGTGTAGTACTTGACAAGGTTGGGGCTTGTTTAGGTTTGATTTGAATTAAGTTTGCTTGGTTTGCAAAATGTTTATCAATTTGAGGCTTGTGAAGGAAGTTGCAAAAATTGCATTGGGCAAAGTATGGAAATGGTACTGGTAGATTGATGGGTTCAAATAATCACTTCTTGATTTAAATGGGATTTTTCTGATGATTGTAATCCCATTTAAATGCACTTCTTCAAAAAGTGCTGAAGTAGATTATGGAAGCAAAGATGAAAATTTTACATTCGGCAAGTTTGCAAAAAGGGCAAAAAGAACTAATAAAGAATCCCAAAATATTTATTCTTGAATTGGGAATATGGGATATTGTGAGTAGGACTCAAGTGTGCCTTAGGTTGGCAAGGTGATTTGGAGATAAACAAACTTGCCTTCATAGACAAGGATTTTGAGGAATTTGCAAAAGAAGGAAATAAAATAGGTTAATAATCAAAATAATTGTGGAAATTATTTGGGGATGCTTATATACAGGGTAGATGATGTAAACTTGACGTAGGCATCAAGATCAACCTTGGTTTTGAAGAGAAGTGGTGAAAAGGGTGGAAAATAGATACTTGGAGGATCTAGGGTTTTATTATTCTGATGCCCTCTAAACAGGGTTGGATTAGGGAGATCAGAGCTCACCTTGGTGCAAGGGGTATATGGTTGGATAGAAAAAGTTATATAGATGATCATGGGAGCAAGATTTGGGCTTGGTTGCGTTTGAGCTGGTTTTGGAGTGCTGGCAAACTTTTCTAAAAATAAGGCTGCCATAACAGATGCATCAGTTAGCCTCCTAAACCATGTAGGTTTAGGAAGCACAAATCTCCAATGGAAGCTAGTGAAGTGGGAATTAATAGTCCATGGTTAGTAGATCATAACCATGGAAAGAGTTGGTCAAAGGGAGGTGGCATATAGATGTGAGCTTCTGCCAAAATAGGCAAGATTATAAGATTTGCAGAAAAGGTTATTATCTTGACTACAAAACCATCAAGGATTTGGTGGGAATTAGAATGGCTTAGCCAAGGGAAAGAGTGGGCTTTGGTAGTACTAAGGATGTACTACAAGATGGTTCAAGTACCTTCTAAAGAATGCACATGGGTTGGAAAAGGTAGATCTCCAAAGATGTTATCCAGATAAGGAATCCAGACTTAGCCATTCTGGTTTATTTAGGGTTTTAGACTAGAGTGCAAGTGTAGAGGCTTTTGAGGGAATGCTTGGTTCCAAACTCATGATCCTAGGGAGGATGTTGATGGGATGGATAAGTAGATATTATCCATGCTTATATTGGGTCTTCATTAAGTTGGAAACCATCAGGAGGGATTATCCCTGAACTGAGATAAGCAGGAGATGAGATGATCACTAGAGTGACTTAGGATAGATCCAGACCTTGGATGCCTGCTTTGAGACTCATGATCCCAAAGAAGGGATTGGGTCCTAAAAGATGAGCTACTAGATTAGCTCTTTCTAGATCCTAAGCAAACCAGACAATCAGCAGATCAAGGCAATCATCAAACAGCAGATCAAGGCAATTCATCAACCAGCAGATCAAGGAAATTCATCTTATTACTTATCTAACTACCTCTAGGGTTACCATCAAGCTTATATTGAGGTAAGGTTGGGTATGTTGAGAAGGGGTTTAGCTTTGAAACAAGATAAGTACCATCTTGGTATCTCCACCAAGATTGAGATAAAAAGTTTTAATAAGGTTTTGGAAAACCTAGGGATAAGATTAGTTGAAGTTCTGTCTTGAGAACACAAGGATATAATATATATATGTCTCCATAGTTTTGGCAATAGACGCTAGTAAAGTATTTGGTTGTGTCAAAGTCATCTTGGCTCAGGTTTTTGAAATGCCAGAACATTTGAGAATATAAAAGATGATCCTAGACATCTCTTTTGTAAAATAGTTTTTGTAGACTACGGTTGAGATGAGGAGCAACACAACTAATACACAAGCAGTTGCTTGAGCACAAGTAAATAGGTAAGCACACAATGCAAGAAAAAGTTTTTGTTCCCCGTGATTTTTGCCTTTTGGACAATTAATCAGGGTTGCTGAAATTGGGATGTTACAAAAAAGATAACATTAAACCTTAGTTAGTACTACACCTTTTGTATTAGTCTTCTTAAAAATATTTTGTGTCCATGTATATCTACTTTAAAGTATATAAGGGCATCCCTCCTGGCATCTCAATTTATAAAATGCGACAAGATGGAGTAGTTTCTTAAAACTATGGGTAGGCGGAGTTTTTTATTGTAAATTTAAACTAAAAGAGTTTGGCTATTCTACATGCGCTATACTCCATGGGATCCTTTCTAGAATTTCACTAGGCTGTTCTTAGCAGTGACCCCTAAAAGGATGAATTAAAATGTTCAGGTCTATGCTGCATGGGCCTTTATCTAATTTCACTGGGTAGTGCTCAGCATTCCCTTGACCCCTAAAGGGCAAATTAAAATGTTCTGGGCTAAACAGGGGCCGAATGGGTTACCTTTCATCTCATCTGCTAAGGAGGTACTCGAATCAAAGACCTCACTAAGGGAGCGAAAAATATTCTCAAAACAAAAAAAACAATTATGTGCGAAAAAGACCATGGGATGAGGAAAAATGGATAATTCTTTCGATAGATATATTCATGTGAAAAACGTAAAGAACGAGGGACACACACTCCGCCTAGGCTAAAACTAGACTGATATCCAAATGACAAATCACGTTGTATCTTTACCCCTCTCATCTCTGCCCAAAACACATCCAACGATTCTGATGACAGAAAGGCAAATGCTCTATGGAAAATAGCCAGGAAGCAATGATGCAACTTTTGACTGATTCAGTAGCATTTGAGCGATTCAGCAGTACAGAATAAGATAGAAAAATATCGACAGATTCCCAGTTCATATTCAGAAGGAGATTCAATAGCATTTCAAAGTGACTAATTCAGCAAAAGAGACCTGAAATTAAATAGCAGTACAAAGAGAATTAAATTCTTCTTTCAGCCCTACAAAATATTTTAGTAATAGCAAGTAAAGAACATTTGACAGATTTAGTAGCATTCAAAAGATTCAGCAATACATAGTAAGAGAAAAAATATCGACAGGTTCCCGATTCATACTCAGCAGCACTTGACAAATTCAACATCATTTCAAAGTGACCGATTCAGGAGTAGATAGATAATGGACCAAAATAATTAGCAGATTCAGCAATGCAGACATTGAAATTCAATAGTTGTAGCAAGGCCATGATTAGAAAGAAATGCGAGACCATATTCTACTCTCAAATAAGTAGGCCATACACAAGATCGAGTACGTTAAAGAGAGGGGTATACTTAGACCGCCTTTATACAGAACAATTGCGATTTGAACTGAACAGGCACCAACTACAGTTGTGATTTATATTGTTCGTCCAGTGATGGGTAATGGGTGATAACCTGCACATCGGATCACCTTCTGGCAGCAATGTTTATCCCATATGCCGGCAAGCTTCTTGAATACCATGAGTTGTCCTTTCTTCAAAGCATGTGCATTGGCAAACTCTGGCCATCCTGCGTCCATGAGTATGTTTCCATCTTCCTCCTTCAGGTGTACATCCCATATGAAGGCAGTGGAGGTCTTCAGTTTGATGGTTGGAGGACACTCGCCCTCAAAACAAGGCAAAAATAAGCTGGGGATGGGAAGCATATTTAACCCGGATTCACTCAGCACGTTACAGAAGATGTCGGCGGTCTTCTCCCAATGGGCGTACCCAGCATGCTTCAGTGGCCTCTGCATCAGGCTGGCAGCATAGTTCTCTCTTGTCTTCTTCCATAGTGAGCTCTGTCCAACCTTGAGCTTCTTGCTTGAACACTGCAGAAAATTTGGCCTCAATCAGGGAATGTCTCGAGCTACTGCAGATCGAATTGCAAAATAATACCTAAACGAGGACATCTAACAAAACCATAATCCTCCAGTAAAGAGATCAACCAAGCAAACAACAAAAACCATTATTTCCGTATAGACCACCCAAGTAAAACATGGCCAATGACCTCACAAATCATCATCGGTCATGGAATGATCAATACTATATTTGAGCTTATTGCTACTTACCGAAGCACAAATGACTAATCTCTTGGTGGAGGTATTATGGTCATAGATATCCACCTTAAACGTGGAATCATCTATTACCTTGAACACCAGGATATCATCAACCTGCAGTTCGTGCCCATCGGCAGAACATATCCACTAGTAGAGAAAACCCTACCACCGGCGAACACAAAAGGGTCATCGCCGGCGCATTGGTGCTCGCCAGCGACCACCTCGCCGGCAGTCATTCCGCATCGCCAGCGCCTTCCTAATTCATCGGTGGTAATATGCCTCTACAGCCAGCGAGCAGCTATATACGCCGGGGGTAAGTCCTCATCGTCGGGGCATTCACAATTTGTTGGTGGTAATATGCTTCTACTGCCGGCGAGCAACTGTACATGCCGGGGCTAGTGTAGTACCACTAGCGGTACCCCTCTTGCGCCGGTGGTAGTACAACGTAGCACAGGCGAATGCTAATTAGCCAGGGATAGAACCATGATTTCGCCAGCAGTAATATTACTATGAGTAAAAAAATAGATTGAAATACATAGAATACATTGTAATATTGACACAATAATGAAAGAATACACAGGATAATGACATAATACACACAACAGATACAGGGAATACACAAATGTTCAAACCATGCATCAATAACATTCAAACAGTTCACACAAGTTTAGAAAGTGACCATATGATTCAAACTTGGACTCCAACTAGCAAATATTACCCAAACACATGATCACAAGTCTCCGGAGTTGCATGACCTAGCTAGATAACAATGGCATAATATACTAGAGAGGTGGCGGTGGCTGCGATCATCATCACGACGAAGGGGGTTAACTGGCTCCTCCACATCTCCGTCCTCCGCCATGCTATAAACCTCGCATAGCGAGTTTTCGCCTCCTCCAAAGTGGTATATCCCTTGTAACTATTCCCGCAGAAATGGTGGACCTGCCTCCTACAATCCTCCCAGTCGTCGTAGACTCCAGGAACCCTGCCCTCGTATATGACATACCACGGCATCTGCGCGCACACACACAAGAAAGAAATATTAGTGTTGTCAGCACATATTCATAATAGAGATATAACATATAGGTATGCAAAAATAAAAAGCATCGGATATAGCTAAGTAATTCGATGACTAACATTTGCATGGAAATATAGGTATGCAAAAAGAAAAGAATAAAATAAACAAATCGTAATTCTATGACTAACATTTGTAGGAGACAAGTTTGTGACTCGATCAGGTTTTCTTCGGCTTCGACGGGAAGGGATGGATGCCACCTAGCGTGAATTTCCTCCCATCGGCGACCCCAGCTAAGCGGTCCTAGATCTCTACATTAGTCAGTAGGATACCGCTGTAGTTGAATGTCGCACCTCTAGTCAAGACATCCCTCTTCAGTATCGTGCCAATCTCCCGCTGGATGGCATGGAACTCGGCCCTGATGTTTGCATCGGTCATTTCCGTAATGTCTCTGCTCCTTTTCTTGATACCGGATGGCATCAAGAGTTTCTCCTCATCCTTTGCGTACTCCCTCATCTGTAGAATGGCGAACCAGGGCTCCATCCCATTGTCAGTTGATGATTGCCTAAGGCAGGGGAAATTTGTTATGTGGGAGTTCACATAGATGCCTTTGGTTATTTTCTCATACTTGAGTGGGCCAACCGTGGTTCTGAAACCATTGAGGGATTTATCAAGAGTAGACTTGATGTCGGTGTAGTCTTTCTGCACGTCTCTCCCGGAGTCGAGATATATGACATGGGAATAATACAGTTGAAAGGCGATGAGGATGCACCCATTCTCTCTGCGCAAAACAGTTGGAATAAACCATCATCCTCGGCTATTAAGGAAATTCATGAAAGAATGTAATAGCGGGAAGTTTAGCGACCGACTATTTACTCGGGAAAGTATGGATGGAGAAATCAAGACTTGTCCTTATTCGCCACCAAGACATCCGTGATATACTTCACAACAAACGCTTGTTCCTTGTCGATGGTGCCTACAATCATGTATAAGGGGTCCATGATAGTGAGGTGCGGGGTATTCTCCACGATGATATCGTGCACCATTTTTAGCGATACCAGGCGGACCACGTTTCAATCGAGCCGTAACATGTGAAAGAGATTGAAGATGTCTTCATACCTGATGAAGACCAACTCTCCGGGGGGTGGCGAAGCCACAGTTAGTGGGCAACATGACCGTGAAGAGAGAGTACAAGGGATTTTTTAGCTTTGAGAAGTTGCTACTCTAGATACTGAACAGTCTCATGCAGGCTACCCAGGTGTGTCGACAGCGTCTTGACAATGTGGTCCGGCAGGATCGGTTCACCAAGAAAGTGCATCGTCCTCCACTTGGTCGGCAGCTTGTCGAGAACCACTTTCTTGCTTGCTGTAGCGTCTTTCCCATTCTTCGGCTTCCGCTTCCTGCCGTTCTTATGGCATAGAGGGGTGCTGGTTTGTCTTATCACCTAAATAGCCGTATCACTGATTGTCCTCGGGGTAACCTTAGCATGCGACGGAGCGGTGAAGGCAGCAGAGTCGTCCTGCGCAGGCGTTTATTGAGAAGAGAAGAGCTTCATCTTCATCATGGTATCATGGACGGGTGCCTCAGAAGGAGAAACATCGATGGGAGCCTCCAAATCAGGGATGAATGAATCGATGGGAGCCTTATCGATGTCCATCGTGTTGTCGTGCTCATGTGTCTCGGGCTCGGGAGGATCATCATCATGTGGAGGTGTGACGCTTTGGCTTGTTGCCGCAGGCACAGACGCTAGAGTGACCCTTTCTTGGCTTTCCGCCGCTGGCACAGACACTAGAGTGACCCTTTATTGGCTTTCCTCCGCAGGCATAGATGTTGGAGTAACAATTTATTTAGCGGTCTTCAGCCGAAGTAGGGCTTTCGGCCATAGAAGGACATGATTCTTCAGTTGCCTAACCTTTAGCTCGTCTTCGGCACCCGGGGGTTGTTGAGGAGGAACCATGTGTGTGCATCCCAGGAACGACCGATCCACCTCAACCCGGTGCACGCTATTGTCCATAGGCTTGCAGTGGAACGTCCGATGTGTTGGATTCATGATGCGTCCCCTCACAACATCCTTGAGCTTGTTGTCCACATACATGAGCATGGTGTAAGGAACACTTTGCTCCTGTGAAGAAACATGCATGTGTAGGTCAGAGAGGGGCGGCGACGAAGTAATTAACTTGCGTAGAGGCTCAATTAATTACCATGAGGGCATCGATCTCGGCTCGTGTCGAGGGACTGGCGCATGGCATGCAAGTGACTGAGGGCTGCTGGCTGCCGCCATGGCCGGTGAATCCTTCCTAGCACCTGCATTGGCGCCGACGGGTGGTGTCACCAATATAGGTGCGTCTTGAGCCCGTGTAGCAGGAGGACGCATGTTGCCCGAGTTGCTGCCACCTAGGCTGATCACCTGGAGTGGTCCCATTTGGCCATTGGTGAAGTAAGATGGAGATCGATGCCACCATTCCAGGAATGATCTCATTGAACTGGCTGGCCACCACGTCATCGACCTTGCTGGCCACCTCTGCCTAGACCCTAGTTTCTACCTCGGGATGGACCGCGGCTTGGACGCGCTGGTCAAAGGTTGCTTCCAAGTTGGCGACCTTATCCAATAGAGCCGCGTGCTCCTGGCCCTTCTTCGCATGCAGCGAGTCCTTGGTGGTGGGCACGTCCAAGCCATAATCAACATGCTGGCAACCTCCTCCGGCATCGGGGACACGGCCTATTTCTTCCCTCTTCAACGGCGGCTGCTCCTTCACTATGTTCAACACCCTGATAAAAGGGTTGTCCCACGGGACTTTGCCCGTCGACGTCTGGGACGAGGAACCAGACTCGTCCGCTTCTTCTGCAAACTGCAAGAAGTAGCATGAAGAATTTTAGAGATGGAGTTGCGGTGAGCAGTATGAAACTAGTAAGATGGTAAAATTTCTTACCACTGCTTTCTCAACTTGCACCACCTTCGGGTCGGTGACCAAGACAACACCCTCAACCATTGTAGGGCTCGTGACAAGTTTGCCGTCCATCTTTTTATGGTACCCCCCTACAAATGCCCTGAAGAGCATGTCCTTGTAATTGTCCCAAGGGTTCTCGATGCCCTTCTTTGCATAGCTCTGGTCCTCCTTCTACCACCTGTCTACCTTGTCGTCGTAGCCACGACAACCAAGACAGTGGCAACTAATGTTCTTCTCCGCCAGTTCCTTTCCCTAGGCCAACTGATCCTTGGTGTAGGCTAGGTCTTTGTTTTCCAGGAAGTGCATGTAGTCCTCGGGCGTAAGCCGCGATAAGTGGCGCTTGATCTCTTCCCATGGCTCGTCGTCAGCAATCATCCCCCTTAGAATGGTTTTATAACCGCTGAGGTTCCTGGTGAACCTGCCGAGGGAAAACTTGTTCACGATGTTCTCCTTGGGATCCAGGCTAGTGAAGCCCTCGGGGAACAGGTACCGCGCATACAGCCACAAGAGGAGTTGGTCCTGCAGATGCTTCTTCTTCTTTGTTTGGAGTTTTGTCTCGTTGACATGTTCCGTAGGATAGCTCACAGTTGGAGGCCGTACCCCCTCGCTAGATGCTTTGGATCTGCAGGGATACCGGTATTAGGGTCCACCGTTGTGAATGTCTCCTTTGTGGCGCCGACCGTGTTCGGTCGCTTCTTCTTCTGGTCCCTCTTGGCCTCGTTCATTGTATCCGAGCCACCCCCAACGGCGCCACTGTCGGTGGTCTCGTTGCCCCTCTCATGACCGCCATCAAGGCCATCATCGACGCCCATCTCCTCACCACCATCATCGGTGGTTCGTCGTCTTCTTTGCCCCTACCTCCTCTAGCTGTATCTCCTAGGACATGAGCATGTAGTGCTCCTCTAAGTTCGCTGGACCCGATCTTCTTCGTTGCGGTTTCCAGAAGACGACATGGCTATACCGAGCACGACACAAGCAAGATTTTAGATACGAAAATTCACAGTGAAAATCCGGCATGACCTTTGCTAAAAATGGTCATGCCTAAGTGCCAGAAATTCGCCAAAACAAAAATTAATCGATATTCCGGCAAAACATTGGCACTCAATGTACCTGCACAACATTCACAGCTGCAGCGACACAACTACAGCCACCATATTCGGCACAAAAACAGGGGCAGCTATAGCTAAACCACCAGAATTCAACCAACATGGCACCAAAACAAGGGGCAGCCATAGCTAAACCACCAGAATTCAACCACCATATCACAAAAACAGGGGCAGCTGTAGCTTAAGCTACCAGAATCCATCTCACAACATCACCAAATAAAAAGATTCTCACCAAGGGTGCCGATCACCTGGAGCGTAGGCTCAACATAGCGCGCGGTCGTGGACGAAGTGGACGTGGCGGTGCACGGGCTTTCTCCTCCACGTTCTTCTGCAAAAATAAAACAGATTAGGAAAATTAGTTAACTAACTACATACAACATCTCATATGAAAACAGGAGCATCTCATTTGAAAGCAACATTAATTATGGCATGTGCATGTGATTTTATCAAAACAGGAGCATCTCCACGAGGTAACCATATCAGTTTATAGAATACTACTAGTAACCATGTGCCATAATAGACCGATAATGAATGACAATATCCAAAACAGATTAGGAAGGATGTATTTTTATTATATATTTTATTAAGCAGCATGAATGTTGGACAAAACAGAATGAATGACAGTAACCATTTTCAGACCATCATTCTCATCAAGCAGCATGTTGTAAGATTTAGGAAAAATGTTGTAAGATTAAAGAGGAAAGAACAGCAGCATCATGACAGCAGCATGATATTAAAGAGAACATACTACTCCCTCTACAAGCAGTAGTAGTAGCACAAAGTTCGACTGGGCATGGGCAGACAAGGAGGAGATCAAGGGAGTGATAAGTAAGGAAAGGCAAACCAGTCATGAGAAGGAGCTAGAGAAGTTCTTTAGCAACAACAAGAGCAACATCAATACCAGCAACCAAAATAGGTTAGAGAATCCCCAAACAAATCCATATCTTGTATTTGTTTTTATCAACTATATAGAGAAGATATGTTGGATTTGTGTGTAATCCTTAGAAATACACCCAAGTGGAGTGTAAACCCATCACTGGATACTTAAAAGCCACCAGTAGTAACTGTTCTTCTTTTAATCGGTAGATTAGGTCTCAGCCTATGCATCATTGACCTAATCTGGAGCTAGCAAATCATAGCAATTAGAACTAGGCAAATCCATTGATTGGTTGCTACTGGGAACATCCCAGTTACTGGTAGCACCTCAGTAGCAACCCAGCCTGATAAGTATTTCCCAAATATGAAATAATAGCTACAAGCTTCACCAAGTAACTTAGTTAAATCATTTTCCTATGCTAGTTAGGAGCCACTCCTATTATTAGCCACTTTCCAGATAATCCTGTTAGCTTATGGATCAAAAGTAGCATCATCTAAAGAGTTAAATCTTTATTTGATATATAAGCAAATAATTGTGGTATTTGATCTCTAGGACATGTTAATGTTCCCATGGATCATAGAATTTTTCCCCTGAGCCAGACACCAAGCAAATATCATATATAGATCCTCAACACGGCTCAACATTCATAACCAACACTAATTTTTCCAGTAGTATTACATTAGAAAGTTACCAGTCATGTTCAAGCATCCAAGAAAGTATCAATGGAATCAACATTTGAGTTGATACCATAGCATCCGCAAGGTGTACACTTAGTCAGTAATCAATTGATAGAATACCACTATCAGTAGTTCTAATCCAACCATAGAACTGAGATCATCATAGTATCATAGCAATACCAGTAGATTAAGCATAACTTTATTATAGTTGAGTGTAAATAGAGAGGGATAAGAACCCTAGAACAGAACACGAACCCTAGTTAGGGTTAACATCCAGTAATCAGTGAGGCAATCTGAGTGAAACTGAGAGAGGAGAGGAACAAGAAGACTCGCCTTTAGCCTTGCTCAACAAGCATAGGATGTAGAGGGCAAGAGAGAGAGCCGTCAAAATGGCATATAAATCTAGATAGATGGTGGTTTAGCTAGACATACTACCAGCAGAATGGGAGAGGGGAGAGGAAGGGGGTACATGCGGGCGGCCGGCGGACGGGACGATGATGGCTTCTCCACGGGGGCCTCCTCCTCCTCCAGGTGGTTGACGAGGGGGGCGTGGCTCCGTCCATGGGCTCTTGCGAGGTGGAGAGGGTTAGGTAGTGGAGGGAGAGGGCAGAGAGGAAGGGAGGGGAGAGGGGGCCGGGGGACTCACCTCGCTGACGGCGGACGGAGGTGGATTTACAGGGATCGACAACGACGGGCGCATGCTCGAGGCGGGTGTAGGGATCGATATAGAATCGGGAGGGAGGACGGCAGCTTATCCCGCAAGTGGGACCCATATTCACCGTACCCTCGGCGTTTGCGTGAATACGGCAATGGTAATTTTAGGGTCACTGGCAGGTGGGGCCAGCGCGTGCTACCCCCGGCGTATGGCCTGAATTAGTCGGTGGTAAGTTTTTTTAGGCAACACATAAAATATAACGCAATTCCATCGGATGGCAAACTCACACAAAATGATAGCGCTATTTTGTCGGAGGCAAACACATATAAAATTATAGTGCAATTCCATCGGAGTCAAACACACATATATAAAATGATAGCGCAATTCCGTCGGAGGAAAAAAAAACATAAAATGATATAGCTAGCACCACCGATGGAGGAAAGCACACATAAAATGAGATAGCGCAGTTCCGTCGAAGGCAAACACAGATAAAATGATAGCGCAATTTCATCGGAGGAAAACACACATATATAAAATGATAGGGAAATTCTGTCAGAGGCAAACACACATAAAACAAGATAGCGCAATTTCGTCAGAGACAAACACACATAAAATGATAGCACAATTCCGTCAGAGGCATAAACACACATAAAATGATGGATAAGTTAGTTGCAATTCGGTCGCCATCTCCGTAGGAGTTTAATAAGTATGTAGTACACACTTATACATAAAATCATTAATAAGAGATACACATAAAATGATGTGTGTTAATTTCTCGACCACAACAATATTACCGTTTCTACTTCGCACTCTGCTTCTTCTTTTTGCCCTTCTGCTTGGTCTTTTTTACTTGACCCTGCCAGTATCATCGTTGTGACTCCTTGTGTATGGAGGAGTTGTTGCAGCTGACGTCCTAGGTAGCGTGGTCCTTCTTATTTTTGTATATGTTGCATCGTCTTCATCATGTTCTTCCATCATCAGGTCTCCAACGAGTCTGTCACAGTCTTTCTCGTCAACGACTCCATCAATTCTGAAAAGGGCCCTTTTGCCTCTCCTCACGATGACACGGCTAGGCCTTGACGGGTCAGTAATGAAGAAGCATTGCTCAATGTTCTTAGCCAGTACCCATGGCTCATTTTGCGCAGTGGGTTTCTTTGTCTTGGATTTGTTGGGCATACGCATGGTGGTGAAATACTCGTCTTCTTTTCTGACATCTGTAGCCCATCTTACATGGAACATCTGTAGCTTCTCCCTGACATAGTCGAGCTCCCAAATTTCCTTGATCCTTCTGTAGTATCTTTTCTTCTCTTCACCCATTTAAGATTCCATCGTCACACTCGAGTTCTGATAATCGCTTCTTTTGTCTCTCTCCTCCATGTAGCATTTGTAACCGCTGATGTCATATGCTTGATAAGTCATGAGGTTTGGCGTGGGCCTGTAAGACAAGGCCACTGTTAGCATTGTTCTCGATCATGGTTTTGTGCTTTTCCACCCAAGGCGTGGCATCATCCATGTGTTATAGCGCTACTAAGTGGGCCCTGGCAAAGTCGGCTCTCCTATCAGATTGATGCATGTTGTGGGCCCTGTCGATGTGCTATGTGCTACTAAGTGGGCCCTGTCCATTTCCTTCTTGACGGTGCAGTGGCCTACTCCCTCGAACCTGTCGAGGTGCTTGTTCGTGGGCAAACCAATCAGACGTGGGTTTTCCTCGTTTAGATAATTCTTGCAGAAAGAGACGCGCTCCTCGATGAGAAAGCCCTGGACGAGGCTTCCATCCAGATGTGCCTTGTTATGGACGTATCCTTTGATGATTCTGTTTATTCTTTCTAACGTCATCATGTTGTGAAGGAACGGAGGCCCGACATCCTCGATATCGTCCACTATATGTAGCAGCAGGTGGACCATGATGTCGAAGAATGTGGGCAGGAAGTACATCTGCATCTCGGATATGATGGTGATGATCTCTTCCTGCAGCCTCCCGAGTTTCATGACGGTTATCGACTTCCGAGTGATGACGTCGAAGAAGTTATAGAGGCCACTCAGTGTTGCACGGATGTGCGGTTCCATGATCCCTCGGATTGCAACGGAAGTATCTGCGTCATCATGATGTGACAGTCATGAGACTTCATCCTGCTCAAGATTCCTTTCGTCGGGTCCAGCCAGCTACGTATCAGCCCCACGTAGCCTAAGGGATACTTGGTTCCGAGGAGGTAACATGTCATCTGTTCGAGCTTGTTAGGATATATAGTGAAGTAGGAGGGGCGCGGGGTTTCACTCTTCTTCGCCCTTTTTCCCTTAGGATCTTCCTTCTCATCCTCAGCCGACTGCTTCCCCGCACTTTTGTGCTTGCTATATTTTGTCTCCTCCTCAATCCTAGAAGAAGATGGGGGTGAAGCCCTTCTCTGATATTCAGGGCCTTTGGGCCGTGTCTTGCTTTTGGCCTGTCTTTGGTCCTATGCGACATGTTGAGCAGAGTGCCAAGCAAGCTTTCGCACATTTTCTTCGTGATATGCATGACATCAAGGCTATGAAGCGTAACGAGGATCTTCCAGTACAGCAAGTCCAAAAACACGGACCTCCTTTTCCATACCCCCATGAGCGGGTCATGTTCCTTTTCCTTCTTCTTATCTCCTCGCTTCCACTTATGCTTCTTTATCTTACCTGGCGGAGGGCAGTGTTTCCAGCTTTTCAACAAAGCATCGATCTCCTCGCCACTGCTCTTAGGCGGGCTTACTTTGAGCTCATCCTTGCTGTTGAACAGATCTCACGCTTCCTCCATGGGTCATTCTCGGGTAGCCACATCCGAGTCCTCATGTAGACGGTTTTCGAAGAACCGGGATCCTTACCCAGTTGAAGAAACGGTATCCTCTCCATGCACCTCACACAAGCCTTGTGTTTGTGGCACACCTGGAACGTGATATATCCGTATTCGAGATAGTCCTGCACTGTCGTGATCAACGCTGCTTTCAGACGGAAAGTTTGTTGGAGGTGAGAGTCCCATGTTTCTACCCCTTCGTCCCACAAGATGGCTTGCTCCTCCTTCAATATCTCAAGATACAGTTTGATATCGCTCCCTAGCTAAGTCGGCACTTGGATTAGCATGCTCATGTGTATGTACTTCTTCATCAGGCATAGCCATGGGGGGATGTTGTACATCCATACAAACACGGGCCAAGTGCTGTGGTTGCTTCTCTGGTTGCCGAACGGATTGAGTCCGTCGGTGCTTGCACCCAGTCTGATGTTCCTTGGTTCTTTCCCAAAATCATCGTACTCATCGTCTAATGCTTTCCACTGGCTTGCATCTGAAGGGTGCGTCAGCACTAGGTTTTCAACCCGCACTAGATCCTTCATCACCACCTCCTTCCTTTCTGCGTAGCAGCGCATGAGCTTCGCTTCCTTGGGGTCCACGAAGTACCGCTGGAGACGGGGCCTAAGCGGGAAGTACCACACAATATTTCGAGGAGCTTTTATCATCCCTCTCTTGCCGCACCATGGGCACGTGGTCCAGTCCTTGTGTTCGTTCCGATAAATCATGCAGTCATTGATGCAAGCATGGTATTTTCATGCCATAAATAGAGAGGGCACACCACTTTCTTGGGATCCTGTAGGCTACCTGCCAACGTGTTATCTTTAGGTAAGTGATTCTTCAAGTAACGGAAGAGATCATCTGCGCTTGCGTCGTTCCATCAGTATCTTGCCTTCATCTCTAGAAGATCAAGAGTTACTCTCAAGTGGTTCTCCTCTGGCCCACGACCTGCATCGTACAACAGAGTTCTCGAGTCTACCTCGAGTTGATCCAGCTTAGACTTCTGTCTACCGATGGGTCAGTCGATGCGTTGCCGAGAATAATTTCCTGAACATGAGGGTCATGCACGACCACGGTTAGCGGGGTATTCCTACTCCTTTCCTCGTCGTCCGCATGTTCTTATTCTTCCCAACCTTGTTCATCACCGTCATCATCGTGTGCGACATTTCGTTCTTCTCCCTCCTCATCCTCTTCATTTTCGTGTTGAACGGCATCCTCTTCCTTATGGTCATCGTCATCATCATCTTCATCATCCATCCATTGAGTGTAGCCATCCATGAAACAATACCTGAGAAGGTGCTCATTCACCGTGCGTGACAAGGGGTCAAACAATGATGATAGTTTGCATTTTCAACACGGACATCTTATTCCCAAGCGGTTATTTCGATACATGTCGGTAGTTGCGCGTTCCACGTATCTATCCACGTCGCTTTCCTTCATCTCGATGACCATCATCGCCTGCACGATGAGAGAATAGATTAGAACCATCATCTAGACTTTCACGGAAAAAATTGGCATGACCTTTGCTAAAAATGGTATCCCCGGAGTGCCAGAAATTCACCGGATTGGAAGTTAATCGACATTCCAGAAAAACATTGGCAACTCATTGTACATGCACATTCTACCGGAAAAACAACACAAAAAAGGTCCACATATGCGTGCAACCACTTTTCACCATCACAAGTGACATCACCAGTGACTTGTCGCCAACTCATGCACATTCCACAACATTATACCTATTAGTTGACGCGAGGTCCAAGAGCACCGGAGAGACGCCAAACGTCGACCGAAGAGAGTGTGTGTGTTTTTGGGACCTTATGCTCGAGATCTAGATCTACCAATAGAGAGAAGTGGGAAAGGTGGTGGGGAGATAGATCTAGATTTAGATCTTGCTAGGTAGATCTACTAATGCATGCGAGGGGAGTGACATATCCTCAAATATATCAAACTTGGTTTGTTGAATTAGCTAAAATGTGTGGGGAGGAGTGTGGGAATGATCTAGCAAATCTTGGGGTTGAGTTTCCATGAAAAGTGAGCTAGTGGTGAGTGAGGAGGTGTTGGTAGGTGGCTGGTTCGAGCTGTAGGGTTCGCAGCATAGAAAACAAAAAATTTCCTACGATGTGAACTATGTACCAAGATCTATCTATTAGATACAAACAACGGGCGGATGTACATCCGTAGATAACATACCCTTGAAGACCGACAAAGCTTAATGAGTTCAACTCGTGGTTGGTGTAGACGATCTCTTGCCGATCTCAAGATCGAGAGGAAGTCCTAGCGCCGCAAATCAGCAGCGCATCCGTGCTCGCACACACGTTCGAGGCACCGAGGAACCTCCGCCTCCTCGCTCCAGTGATGCAGCGGAAGCAAAACTCTTTCTTGCCGAATAGCCACCGGGAACATGTATCTCGCTAGTCCGAGACCATGGGGGATAAATTCTAGAGGGGGAGAGATATCCTTCACGAGGAGGTGTGAGAGACAAGTGAGAGGAGGGGCTCCTTTTATAGGAGGAGGGGGGAACCCAAGGGGGTGGACGCCGGCCATGGGGGCTGCCCCCTCCCCTCCTTCATTCATGTGGGTGGACACTCCACTCACAAAATGGCCCTTCAATTTTCTCCACTCAAAAATCCACTCAAATTCCCATTAAATTTCCACCAAATTTAATGCAAACTCTCATTAAATAAAACTCTTTTATTTTATTCAGAATTTTGTCAATTACTTTAATGACAAACATTCAAAAATAACCCCTTGCTAGAATTATATTTCACATGCATAACCACTTTATGCAATTTCACCCGAAAACCTGTTTCGGTATCTAGTGAAATAAATTCCTGCGCTTATTTATTCTTTCGGCATGAAAGTTTTGCTCCAATTGGATGCCGGTGTCTCTTAAGTGTGTCACCCTACGGTTCGTGAATAATGCGGACATGATCGAGACCCCTCTCGGATCAATAATTAGAAGCAGGATCTGGAGACCCATACTGACTCCCACACATTCAACGATGACTTTCTTATGATCGTCGGAACCTTTTACGCTAGTATCTTAATCCCTTTGTTTCATGATATATTACATGTCCGAGATTCGATCATCGGTATCTCCATACCTAGTTTGATCTCGTTACTGACATGCACTCTTTTCTTGTTCCCGTGATATAACATTCTAGTGATCAAATCACTTGCTTGCAAGCTAATCAATGTGATATCACCGAGAGGGCCCAGAGTATATCTATCCGTCATCAGGATGAACAAATTCCACTCTCGATCCATGATCCTCAACATAACACTTTATTGGTTCTGAATCTATCTTTATAATCACCCTGTTACGGTGTGACATTTGATGTTATCAAGAAACTCTTCCGGTGTTAGTGATTGACATGATCTCATGGTCTAAGGATTAGGATCACTTCGTAAGTTGTTATAGCAATATAAACTCAATGACTTTTATCGTAATGCTATACTTCGGATGAATGTTCATCACACCATTACACTAATGTTGTGATCCTGTTATTAACAACATCCAATGTCCATGATCAGGAAACCTTGATCATCTTGTTAATCAACGAGCTAGTTTATGAGAGAGGCATAACTAGGAACTTTCTGTTTGTTTATTAAACACACATGTATTAATATTTCCGTATTAATACAATTATAGCATGCAAAATAAATATCTATCATATACTTGGAATACACACAATAAATACTTTATTATTGCCTCTCAGGGCATATTCCCTTCACGAGCATGTAATAAGTCCCAGGTTACCAAAGGCGAATTATAACTCACATGCTGGTGGTAGTCTTTTTACAGCGGTGGAAAGAACAAAAGCGCTGACGGTAACAAACATGGCCCATTGGTCCACCCGGCCCCCTACATCCCCGGCGAGCGTAACAATTTGCACCGGTAGTATCAGGATGTAGCCCCTGCGAGCGTAGGACGTTTTGCTAGCGGTAAATGGCGGACCATCCGGGGGGAACGTGGCCCACCCGATACCTGGCGTGCACAGGCCCTGTTCGCCGATGCTAATTTGGCTAGCCCCGGCATGCCCCGTTAGTTTCGTCGGTGGTAAGTGGAGCCCCATCTGGGGGCACACGGCCCACCCGGTCCCTGGTGTGCACCACCCCATTTTGTCGGCGGTACTTGTGATAGCCCCGGCATGACCAGTGAGTGTGGCCGGTGGTAATTTTATGCAGGCCTAGAAGTCCTTACCGCCGGCGAGCCTGAGCCCACTTCGTTGGCGGTAAGGAGTGCTGTTATAAGGTTCTCTCTACTAGTGAACCAACCTTCATTGAAGACCAGCTTATCACTGTTCTTATCGCGCTCGATGTGCACATATGAGCCGCACTCAGGGCAAGTATTCAGCATGACAGGCCTGGCAATCCCCTTCAGGTGCTTCTTTAACTTGTTGGGGATGACTATCATGTACATGTCTTCTTTGTCGAGTTGCACATAGAAGCGAGAGGGCTAAGGAGGGGCCAATTGGTGGCCAACCCTTTTAGGGCAGCCTAGCCCTCGCGCTTTCACTATATGTAACCCAGCCTAAAGACGTCTGCCAAACACCATTGGCTTTTTGGCGAGTGTTTTCCTCTCAATTCTGAACTAAAAACAGGGGAAGGGGGTAGATTCCCAATCAAAATTAGTAAACGTCAGTTTCTCATCGAAGTTGAAGAGATCATAGTCCTACATAAAGTTAAGCATAATATATATGAATCAACAGCATAAAATCAAACTGTAGCGCAAGTTCAGATGTCAGAGTACTGATATGTTTTTTAGCTTCAAATCATAGTTACTTCATTTTTTTGCAATCAAATTGTGTAATTGTAAACAAGTGGAAAGTTATAAATAATACTACATATTATAAATACTAGTACGACATATTATGACTAAAATTATAATATGTAAATGTTGGATTTGCCAGTCTTGATCTAACAGTCAATGTTCAAAGTTATTCGTACTAGTGCGTATCTAGACAAAGTTAACGGGCAGCCACAATGTTGTTATAGGTAAATCTGACAAAAACTGAATTTGGCTTCACCATGCAATTTGGCTAGAGCTCCACAATGTAGCTATTCTAAACTTTTGCATCATGCGGTCCCACCGCTGACAAGAATAGCCTTATTTTTTATCAAGATATGAGTGCAGAGGACACATGTCACACATACAGTTGGCTAAGCAATTTGGAACCATATTTGGCATCAGAGCACCCTCTTGCTCCGATTCCCTCTTTTCCTCAATTTGGAACCTCCTCCATAGTGTAGGAAACTAGTTCAAAGCCAAAAAGCAAATATGGAACCACTTTTGGCTACACATTGTGGCAATGGGATTTGCCAGTCTTGATCTAACGGTCAATGTTCAAAGTTATTCGTACTAGTAGTTAATAGTTTTAGAAAAGATGCATGTGTATCTAGACAAAGTTGAGTCCATTAAAATTTGGATCGGAGTGAGTATAAAGAAACTAAAAAAATAGCAAACTACTTACACCTGCGTGCATCCTAGTGAGTTTAGGAGTACTCACAGTCTTGTTGGATGGTGCCGCCACCGGAGAATACATTTCTGCGGGTGAAGGGTCCTTGGCCGCACAAGCAATTGGTGCTGCTGCCAGAGATATTGGTGTCGATGCGTGAGAGGACAGTGCCGAGGGAGATGCTGCCAGGTCCGCCGGCAAAGACGGAGCCTCCAGTGGAGTAGACAGTGCAGCGAAGGATGGTGATCCAGCCTCCGGATAAGTTGCTGCCGCAGAAGGGTCAGAAACGGATGTAGACTTTGTGGCCACCGCTATCTCCATGCTGGCGGACGATGTGGAAGTCTATAATATGGTGGACCTCGGACTCGTTAAGATTATCCAGCATGTGTAAGATCTAGTCGGCTTGCCTGCCGAATCTCTAGAAGATCCATTCTGCCTCAATTCCTGATATGAAGCTGAAAGAAGAGTGCTTCATAGCAATGGCGGTGGAGGGAGGGAGAGAGAGAGAGAGAGAGAGAGAGAGAGAGAGAGAGAGAGAGAGAGAGAGAGAGAGAGAGAGAGAGAGAGAGAGAGAGAGAGAGAGAGAAGAGGGCGAACCTAGGGTGGGGTACTAGGGGGTGGGGGTTTGGGGGGCGCGTTTGCTCTGGCAATGCTTGGGAACTTGTGGGCGACTGTTGCAGTTAGTGTCTGGTCGCATCAGTTTGACCAGTTTATATTCGCTAGTACTCCACTCTATACTCGTATACGTATATGGGACGGAGAAGACTACGTACAGTACAAATTATGCTGTGACCTGGAGACTGGGGACACTCATCATATTGTTCGCTGCATGAGGTATGCTAGTCAGACATGAGTCAACTTATGGAGTATTAAATAGAGATTGTGTACAAAATTATGTTTAATCAAGTAAAGATACAAGGGCATAAAACTAGCTTTACAAATCATACAACTCCATATGGAATACTACAGAAGAAATAGTTCAACGACCAACTGAGAGCTACTCCCAATACATATGGATTACTACTCCGGCAGTACTGTACAACATTTTAGTAGCAAATACATTGGACACATGGCCTTTTTCCTTTTTGAAATGTGCAACCAGACTGGTTCCAATCTAGGGCGTTAGTGAATCTTGGGATGAACCAAAGCCGAGTCTTCATGAATGAAGGGTCAATGCATTCATTTAGCATATTATCTGATGAGAAGACAATGTTTGTTGGGAAACCAACAGAGGCGTCCGTACCATTCAGACTGAAGCGTCATATTTTAGGATGCGGTGGCTCGTATAGGCATATTGCATAGTGCGACGTGTAGACAAAGTTGCTTCTAGTCAGATATTCTTGGGCAACATCAGCGCCGACTACCGTCACACTGATCGGATAGTTCACTCCAAGAAAAAGAGAGTATGTTCCAAGGTCAGTAACCCTTGTCCATGGCTTACCTCGATGTAGTAACACATTAGGGTCTTTTGAGAACACCAGGAAGCCAAATCCAAAATAATGTGTGCGAACAGTGCGACCGCCACTAACAACATTAGGACGAGCCGTATTAGCACAAATCGGATATTGAACATCTTTCTCACTGGCAATGCCCCGAGTAAAGACAAGTAGAAGGCTGGAACCGTTTGGAGAACTGGCTAACAAGCACATACTATAATCATACTCGTGCTTGTGGCCCAGAGCGCCTTTGAGTTCATCCATCCAGTTAACCATGGCTGGTGGCATCAGGTGCAGCGCAGTAGTTGGAAAAGAAAAATGTAGTTCATTAAAAAATGTTTGGTTCGCAAGATTTAAAAAATGAAGGAATAGGAAAATACAATAATCGGATAGCATGATATAATAGATCGTATTGGAATCATAATCGCCGGAATCTGTAATAGAAGTAATCTGGTTGAACCATGCGAAAGAAGGCAGAAATATGTTTGAATAAATATGTGAATATTATAGATTCGTTCACAAAGCAATCCTGCCGAACGTAACACTACTAATATACATAGCTATCCTTAGGAAAAATCCTATAGATATAAATGCTCTAAACTCATAGGGAAATCCTTTCAGACAAAGAGGGTAAAAAGCATAGAATATGAAACAATTCCATATGATAGCTTACTATAAAATAAGCATACATCGATGAATATGAAGCTAGAGCGCTATATATGGAGGTGTAATTACTAGGATAAGGACTCCACGCATAAACGCTGCCAATCTCAATTATGGCGAACACTAGTCTTCTGTGGATAATTACATCGGTGTAACTGAACTAGATCAGGGGCTCATTCGAAAGAACTGTCCATACATCTTGATGGCTGTGATGAACGAGAACTGAGCCGTCAAAAAGGGCAATAAGAGTGTAATCTTGATATCTCCCAGAAAATGTGGGAACTTGGTAAATAGATATCTTCTGCAGTATCATACGATCGCCATGATCCAAGAAAGTATCTAGGCAATTAGTGGATTCAAAAGGCACCGGTGGGAGAAGAATCTTGCGACGAGTGTACATGTTGAAAAGTTCCTAGCTGTATTGGAGGCCAACCGTGGCGATCCAATCACCATTGGCGCCTGCCCACTGTTTATTCGGGTCGTCTGGGATGACAGTATCTAAGGAGAACATGTCTAGCTACGACAACTTATAGAGGAGGCTCTCACCATCTAACATGCAATCCCACGGTATCTTAGTCGGGTGAGAATGAAGAACACATGGGAGGCCAAACGATTGAGAAACCAACAGAGTTGCACTATATTTTGCTGAGTCAAGATGAAGTTTGGACGAACCGACGAGGCTCGCAGCCGTGATGACGACGCATCTAGCTGTGAGTTCTTCAAGGGGGCGTTCGGTAAACACCTACTGAAAAAGTCTAGAATCATCATCACTGTCCTTGCTAGATCCAGCCATCTCAATGCACCTGCTGTGACGATGGTGGTTGGGATTCGTTGGTGTAGGCTCTGGAAAAGAGGACGAGATGAAGAACACAAACTCTGGAAACTAAGAGGCGTGGAGCGAGAGTCAGAGTGGGGATAGAGGAAAGTGGAGAGGAGGAGAGGGATAGGGGAACTATTGCAGTACTCATTGAATAAAGCACAAGCTAAAAAACTTATTAAGAGGTCACCCTTAAGATTATGGGTTGTCCATAAGCATTAAAATATTAATATCTAGTACACATAGCAATAGAAAACAAATTTTAATCACAAGACTATGAGAGGGTAGCTCTTACATGTGGTTCCTTTGACTTCTGACTCTCTCTATCTCAAAAAACATGACTTCTGATATGCGGGGCACACAAAATCTTCTCGCTGGCATCATCGATGATGATCTCTCCTCATCAAAGGCACCCGTTTGGCTCTTCTACGCATCCCATCTCTCTTCCTTCTCTTGTAATCTTCCGCGCAATGATTTAGACATCGTGCAGTAGTTTCCATAAAGGTAGTGCCCACGTCATGTCACCTTCAACTTTTTTTCCAGATAGGTAAACTCAGTTCAGTTTAATAAAAAGATTTGCTAGTTCTCAGGTGCATGAGAACATTTTATATCCCATTTAACCCTCTCAACATGAAAAAATGTAGACATCATTTTTGGATAACTTGTCAAAAAACTTGCCTTGTGATATGGATTTCCCTGTAGAGTATGAACATTCTGGTCCTCTCTATATTGCGGATTCTTGTAAAATGTGCCCATATTTGGTAGATATGGTTATATATTGGTAGGGTAAACAATGCGAGATTCTAACTTATTGTATGAAAAAAACATAGTTTTCCCAAAGAAATAAATATTTTGAGTGATGGCAATGCGCAGAATATGGCCTAGAATGTAATAACCCTAAGTTTCACACAAAGTGGACCGTGTTTAATACTACTGTTGGGCATAATCTTAATGCAAGTCTCCTTCAACGCATCCTCTTTATGCAATGTATTAACACGAGCAGCAGAAAGCTTGACATGAACATAAAACATTATCCCGGTTGCATTTGGACATGGGTACTTGAGAAGATTTGGAAATGCAGAGTACAGGCTATCTCCATCAAGCAATCCAACCGAGATAATGTTGAGCCTCCCATCTTCACAACACCTACTAGAGAGGAAACAAGTCATTCTTGACATATTCCAGGAGGAATTTGCCATATCCTGCGTGCTTTGCCAAGGTCTTCGCCTTGTGCCTACGGCCATGGCCACTGTCGATGTCCTTGTTGATGACTTTGCCACAAAATGGGCAAAACATCTTACCATTATTGTGGAAAGGAATTTGCCCACTCCGCAACCACCTAAGTTTGTAGTGGCTCTTTCTGTCCCTGGAGTCCTTGTCTTCGCCCATGTCATCAGATTCTTCCTGCGGATTTTTAAGTACATAAGAACTCATATAAGGGCTTGTTTTATTCATAGGATATGAAAAATAAAGGATTCTATATATCCTGCAAATCAAACAACCATCATAGGAAATTTTCTTATGGGATTTAATCCTACAATATCCTATACAGATCCTTTGAATTAAACATGCGCTAAAAGATGTAATTGAAATAGAACTCAAGAATTGACATTTCTGAATATGAACGACAACATATAATATTTGCAGTTGATATTTTAGTTCACGTATCATCGCTAGATTATACACTGTAATCATGTGTTTTCTAAATTTTGTACTAAGAATAATAAAAAGCATGGAACAATTTTTTGACTATAGAATCGAACAATATTCATGTACATTTTAATGACAGAAATTTATGTGACATCAATCAACAATCAAGTAATAATAATCCCTAACCCCTAAAATCAAATATGCTTACAACAACTATGTGACAGATCAATCAAATCTACAACACAAGATAACCTTATGAACAAAAACAAAACAGATGTAAAATTGCTAGATGGCAGATCAGCAGATCTAATCAAATATACAAAAGGTTCGACCCTTCGAACCGGACATTCTAATATGTCTACAGCAAGAAGGCGGCAGATCAAAATAATCTATAGATCGATAAAAACCTACGTATAAACAGTAAAATCTAAGAATAGTGGAGCAGAGTAGTACCTCGGTTTCCTCATCGGAGACCTCCTCCTTGAATCCATCCCTCTTCTTGAATGCTTTGATGAAGGGGTCGATGATGGCGTGGGCGTAGTTCTCGTCTTCCTCTGGAATGAAGATCCTATCGCCTCCGCATGCATGCCCCTCATCAAGGTATTCCGCTAGCAGCACGACATTCTCGTTCACCTGCTCCTCGATGACGACGTCGACTGGATGGATGGAGTCAGAAACAGTGACGGCCCAGCGACGAGAGGCGTGTGTGCCCGGAGAAGCCATGTGTTGCGCCTCCAGCTGGCTTCGCCTCCGGGTCATCTCCATGGGTTCCCTTCATGGTGCAGCAAAGGAAGTGGGGAAGGTGGTGCTGCGAAAGGAGCTCTTGTGGAAGGTGCGGCCAGGGTTTTTTTGACTAGAGAGATTGGGGGAGAAGTTGACGCTCTTGGAAGAGATGAAGGAGGCCGAGGTGGTTTATATACGCGGGGACGGTTGGTTTACTTGAGTAGACACGTGTGGGTGTGGACGCATGGGTCTGGACTCTGTACTCGTGCATGATCTCCGCTATCGAATTGCATTACAACACCAGATCCACGCGCATGCTACTACTACAGTACTCCGTTTTTTATTATGCACTTGTAGATTATACTTAAGGTACTTTCATTAAATTGGGCAACGCCATTCTATTCGACGAATATATGCATAAAGCTTGAACATTATTGAAAATTCCCTTAACCTAAACAACCCCAAAAACCTAAACCCTCAACTCCTAAATAGTAAAACCTTAAAACCCTCAACCCATAATTAAACCCTAACTAAGTAGGTATCATGCACTTATAGATCCGAATTTGAGATACTTTCATTAAATTGCGGTAACACCATTATGTTCCACAAATATAAGCATAAAGCTTGAACATTATTGAAAATTACCTAAACCCTAAACCCCTAAATGACCCTGACTAAGTAGCATGTATATCATCCACTTATAGATCAACGTTTGAGATATACTTACACTAATGCCATTTCATTCCACAAATCTAAGCATAAAGCTTGTACATTATTGAAAATGCCATAAAACCTAAACCTTAAACCCTATAACCCTAAACCCTCGCCAAGCAAGTATCATGCACTTATAGATCAAAATTTGAGATACTTTCAATAAATTACGCTAACGCCATTATTCTAAATCACGAAATCTCGAACATTATTGAAAATTTCCTAAAGTTCCCTAATCCCCTAATAAATCCTAAACCATAAGCCCCTTATATATATCCCTAAAAACCCTAAACCCTCAACCTGTAACCCTAAGCTCAGACATATTATTGAAAAATTCCTAAACCCTAAACTACCCCTAAAAAACCAAAACCCTAAACCATCAATACTATAAAGACCTAGTAAACCCTAAAACCTGAAACACTAAACCCCTAAACCCTAAAACCCGAAACACTAAACCACTAAACCTTGATCGAGCAGCTGTCATGCACACTTATAGATCAAATTAATTTTCAGATACTTTTATTAATTAGGGTAACCCCATTCTAGTCGATGAATATAGGCATAAAGCTTGAACATCATTGAAAATTCCCTAAACACTTCAACCCATAATTAAACCCTAACTAAGCAGGGTATCATGCACTTATAGATTCAAATTTGAGATACTTTCATTAAATTGTGGTAACACCATTCTATTCCACGGTTAAAACCATAAAGCAGCTTGAACATTATTGAAATTTCCTGAAACCATAAAACCCTAAACACTAAACCCCTAAACCCTGACCAAACTAGTATCATGCACTTTTAGATCAAATTTGAGATACTTACATTAAATTGGGAAACACTGGTATATTCGATGAATATAAGCATCAAGCTTGAATTTTTTGGAAAATTACCTAAACCCTAATAAATAAAACCTAATACTAAAACCCTCAACCCCTAAATACTAAATCCCTAAACCCTTCAACCCATAATTAAACCCTAACCAAGCAGGGTATCATGCATTTACAGATCCAAATTTGAGATACTTTCATTAAATTGTGGTAACGCCATTATATTCCACAATTATAAGCATAAAGCTTGAACATTATACAAAATTCCCTAAACCCCTAGACGATCATGACCAGGAAGGTGTATTATCCACTTTCTCTAGTGGTATGGCGTATTGTAAGATATAAGACAAGATAAAGATAAGATATGAATTATGGCATATTTGATTCGTAGGATAAAAATCGTAGGAATAGGAAAAATGTAGGATTGCAATGTCATGACTACTCCAATCCTACACGAATTCCTATGAACCAAAGTTCGTTTGACTCCACCGTAGTAAAAACAAAGGATTCTGAAAAAGAGATAGGAGTGCATGCTTGATTTCCTATGAAATCTAGTAGTAATCTGTCGGAAACATTTCGACGGGAATCAATCCTGCAAATCAAATAACCATCATAGTAAAATTTCCCATAGGATTTAATCCTACAAATTTCCTATGCAAATCCTTTGAATCAAACAGGCCCTTACTACTGCAAATGACCGATCTTTTGAATAACCTTCCCTCTCGATGTTTGGGAAGCATTTTTTTGCACAAAGTCACACTTTTTAAAATTTGGCCAACTACATAGAAAAATGTGTTTAAGTTTATAATCCCTAATAAGTATTGTTAGAACTATTATGAAATATACTTTAAAATGGTGCGCATTAGATATTTTAGATGTTGGTAAATTTTCTCTATATATTTGATCAAATTTTGGATGTGTGGACTTTGACAAATAATTACTACTCATATATGCTTTCTAGTTTGGGATATATAGAGGGAGTAGTACTACAACAAAGAATATGTCTCGGAGTGGAGGGAGGAAACCGAAGAGCAAGAGGGCAGCAGTGAGGAGGAGTTGAAGGCGGTGCGATATCAGAGCACTCCATGATGATGGGTTTCTGACATGATGTACTACTCGTACTATAGCTTTTACATCATACACACTCTACTACTAGAAGGAGTAATAAATTTGCAAATCAAATTTGTTTCTTCTCTCACTATCCATATCTCGTCGGTGACCCCGCGCGCACCGGCCGACTGATCTATCCCTTGTCCACAGCTAGGCGCTGCGCTGTGCACACGTGACTTGGTATGGCCGCACTGTGGCTCTGGCGTGCTCGGCATCTGCATTGTTGTACACACGAAGGAACCACTTTGGGCCCTGGAGGAAATTTTCAGTAGAATCCAAACTTTTCTGGTCTTGTCTGAAATCCATGAATGTTCATACATCGTACACCACAATAGCTAATTTCGTCCCTAAATTTTTCGAAAAGGGGCCAAATTTTGACTACAATAGGACTTCAGATCGAGATGTTAAATCTTGCAAAACAGGAAGCTTAAAATGGTTTAAAACGCACATGAGCTAGTTATAATGCACTTGTAGTTCCACACTTGAGATACTTTGAGCAAATTGCCGTAAAGCTGGATTATTGCACAGATATATAGCTACAAATCTTGAAAATTTATGAAACTTGGTAATATCAATTAAATAGGCTACACTAGTGGCATTTTAGCCATATACTACCTTATAGTGGCTTCACACAAAAAAATTGTTGTCACTTTCATTAAATTATGCTAACGCCATTCCATTCCATGAATATAAGCATAAAGCTTGAACATTATTGCAATTGCCCTAGAACCTAAACCTTAAACCCCTCAACCCAAATCCCTCACCAAGCATGTATCATGCAATTCTAGATAAAAATTTGAGATCGATACTTTCATTACATTGCGCTAACGCCATTCTTTTTCACGAATATATCCATACGACTCGAACATTCATGGAAATTCCCTAAAACCTACGCTATATACCCCTAATCCCTAACCTTGACCAAGAAGGTATATATCATGCACTTATAGATAAAAAATTGAGATATAATTTCATTAAATTGTTGCTAAGTCATTCTATTCCACGAATATAAGAATAAATCTCGAACTTCACTGAAAAATCCTAAAACCCTAAACCCCTAGCCCTAAAACCAGAAAAACTAAACCCATAAAACCTAAACCCTAAAACCTTAAACACTAAACTCCTAAACCTTGACAAATTAGTAGTTATCATGAACACTTATATATCAAAGTTTGAGATACTTTTACTAAATTGGGCAATGACATTCTATTCGACGAATATAACCATGAAGCCAGATCATTGTTGAAAATTCCCTAAACCCTAATCAACACATAAAACATAAACCCTAAACCTCTAACAACTAAAACACTAAATCCTTAACCCCTCAACTAATAATTAAACCCTAACCAAGCAGGTTTATCCTACAATTCTATATATATATATATATATATCCAAATTTGAGATACTTTCATTACATTGCGGTAATGCCATTCTCTTCCACAAATATAACAATAAAGTTTGACAATTATTTAGAAGTCCCCAAACCCTAAACCCCTAAACCCATAATTAAACCCTAACCAAGTATGTATCATGCACTTATAGATCCAAATTTGAAATACTTTCATTAAATTGCAGTAATGCCATTATGTTCCACACATTTAAGCATAATGCTTGAACATTATTAAAAATTCCATAAAACCTAAACCCCTAAACGACCCTGACTAAGAAGCAGGTATATATATCATCCACTTATAGATCACATTTGAGATATAATTTCATTAAATTACGCTAACGCCATTCCATTCCACGAATCTAAGCATAAATCTTGAACATTATTGAAAATGCCCTAAAACCTAAACCTTTAACCATATAACCCTAGCTAAACCCTGACCAAGAAGGTATCATGCACTTATAGATCAAATTTGGAGATAATTCCATTAAATTGCGCTAAAGTCATTCTAATTCACGAAAGCTCGAACATTATTGAAAATTCCCTAAAGTACCCTAATCCCCTAATAAAGCCTAAACCATAAGCCCCCAATATATAACCCTAAAAACCCTAAACCCTCAACCCCTAACCCTAAGCTTAGACATATTATTGAAAATTTCCTAAACCCTAAACCATAAACTACCCCTAAAAAACCAAAACCCTAAACCATCAATACAATGAAACCCTAGTAAACCCTAAAACCTTAAACACTAAACCCCTACACCCTAAAACCCAAAACAATAAACCCCAAAACTTTGACCGAGCAGTTGTCATGCACACCTATAGATCAAATTAATTTGCAGATACTTTTATTATTTAGGGTAACACCATTCTATTCAACGAATAAGGCATAAATCTTGAACATTACTAAAAATTCCCTAAACCCTCGACCTTAAACGACCCCTAAAACTTAAATCCTAAACCCATAAATAATACTAAAACCCTAACCCTCAACCCACATACACCCTAACCAAGAATGTATCATGCACTTATAGATCAAAATTTGAGATTCTTTCATTAAATTGAGGTAGCGCTATTATATTCCATGAATATAAGCATAAAGTTTGAACATTATTATTGAGAATTCCCTAAACCCTAAACCCCTCAAGCCATAAATAAACCCTAGCTAAGTAGGTATCATGCACTTATAGATTCAAATTTGAGATACTTTCATTAAATTACGGTAACGCCATTCTATTCCATGACTAAAATCATAAAGCAGCTTGAGCATTATTGAAAATTACACAAACCATAAAACCCTAAATACTAAACCCCTAAACCCTGACCAAACAAGAATCATGCACTTTTAGATCAAAATTGAGATACTTGCATTAAATTGGGTAACACCATTATATTTGCGAATACAAGCATAAAGCTTGAACATTGTTGAAAATTACCTAAAACCTAACAAATAAACCCTAAACCCATAAATACTAAAACCCTAAACACTTCAACCCATAATCAAACCCTAACCAAGCAGGGTATCATTCACTTCTAGATTCAAATTTGAGATACTTCCATTAAATTGTGGTAACACCATCCTATTCCACGGTTAAAAGCATAAAGGAGCTTGAACATTATTGAAAATTCCATTAACCATAAAACCCTGAACACTAAACCCTTAAAACCCGACCAAACAAGTATATGCACTTTTAGATCAAATTTGATATACTTGCATTAAATTGGGCAACACCATTATATTTGAAGAATATAAGCATTAATGTAAATATTGTTGAAAATTACCTAAACCCTAATAAATAAACTCTAAACCCCTAAATACTAAAACCCTAAACCCTTCAACCCATAATTAAGCCCTAACCAAGCAGGGAATCATGCACTTATAGATCCAAATTTGAGATACTTTCATTAAATTGAGGTAATGCCATTATATTACACGATTATAAGCGTAAAGCATGAGCATTATTGAAAATTTCATAAACCCCTAAACAACCCTGACCAGGCACGGGTGTCATCCACTTGTAGTGCTATGGTATTGTAAGATATAGTACAAGATAAAGATAGGATAAGAATTACTACCGTGAATGGCCAATCTTTTCAATAACTTTCCCTCTTGATGTTTGGGAAGGAAGTGAAAATTTTGAAACCGGAAAAGTTTGAATTTTTTGGCGCCAAGGATCAAAGTGGTTTCCTTCCTATGTACTACTCCTACTCCACACCATGTCACCAACGCAGCTGCCGAACATGCTAGAGAAAAACAGAGCCGCCCCCTCAAAAAAGAAAAGAAACATAACCGCCATACCGAGGCACATGTGTGCAGCGCCACGCTGTGGACGAGGAAGCGATCAGCCGGGCCGGTGTGCGAGGGGAGAGGAGTGAGGCAGCGAAGGAGAGAGAAAACGCAAATTATTTTTTTGCATGCATGGGTCCTGAAATGTACTACTAGTAGAGTGTACACTGTAAAGGCGACATGAGTACCTCGTGTCAGGAATGCATCATAATAAACTTTGCTCTAACATCGAACCACCTTCAACTCCTCTTCTCTCTTTGCTGCTGCCCTCTTCCCATGCCTACATTTTATTCTCTCTACATGTACAACACATGGACAGAGATGAGCATATTTCCAAGCAAAAGAAATTAACATGGTTTAGTAAATTGCCATGTTGTCAATTTATTGCAAGAATTTAGCCAGTAAGTTTGAATTGGTTTATCCATTAAACATGTTAGTTTGTGTGACAATTGGCACGATCTCATATTGAGCCATAACCTTTGAAGTTGCTTCACAACCAAAAATAATGTTGTCACTTGGAAAAATAAAATTGGATTTTCCCTTTGTAAGCAAAGCTTGATTGGCCAAGATGCATCCAATGTACGGAGTACAAGTCATGGACACGGTACCATCAACTATGGTTGTGCAGCTCAAAAAAAGCAACTACGGCTGTGACCTTGGTCATCTTGTTTGAAAGATGGCAGATGTCTATCAACTCATTAAATGCTCGAAAGTGTACATACGTTTGGGTCTATCTGATGGGGACAGCATCCCCCAAGTGGGAGATGGAGTAGCGTACCTTAAGCTTCAGCTTCAAAATTTTGAGAGAGCCCCGAAATATCCCGCCCATCCATTCAAACATCCAGCCCCAAACATACTTCACCTTTTTTAGAATAAAAATTCCTCTTCTATCCCTGCTCCCGAAACAAGAACCCGAGGAGCAATGCAACAATAGAGGGATATATGTGGTAATTTTGCATTCCCCCATGTGCATCACCCCATCGACCTGGTTCCCTGCCCTTCTTCAATAAGCGTATTTACCTGCCCCCCTCTGTCCTTACACTGATTTTATGGACCCACAATGCAAGTGCCCCGCTTGTCAGTGACCCAGAATTACAGGAAGTAGATATTCCCATTGTTTGCAGTTCAAAATTTGAACATTTTTGCTAAACCAAGATAAACTCGATAAACCCTAACCAAGCAGGGTATCATGCACTTATAGATAAAATTTGAGATACTTTCATTAAATTAGGCAACACCATTCTATTCTACAAATATAAGCATGAAGCTTGATCATTATTGAAATTTACCTAAACGCTAGACAACCCCTAAAACGTAAATCCTAAGGTCTCGTTTGATTTGTAGGATTCCTAGAACATGGGAATAGGAAAACCATAGGATTGGAGTGGCATGACCTATTGAATCCTATAAGAATAGAAAATTACATTAATTTGGATCAAGCACGTCTTTTAATCGTAGGTAAAGAAAAGGAATTCAAACATGAGGTTAGGGTGAATGGAAATTTTCCTACAAAATAGAGAGCAAACGAATCCTTTGAAGGAATCACTACGGTGTCAACACCCAGATTTTTAATCCCAGATGCCTGTTATGCCATACATCGCAATCCCAAGATTACCATTTTTGCGAGACATAACAAATTGGATATCACAGTACATCATCCAATACAAACCATACATTAGGTCTTACAACAAATAAAGGATCACATGATCCAGTTTTAGTAAATCATAGCAGCGGAATAACGTAATAATAACGGTAGCATGGGCGAAGCTCCATCTTCATGCTCATAGGCAATGCTGACAATGGGAGATGATCCTAGTTGTCGTAACCTTCCTGTGGTCCATCCTCCTGATAGTCCTCTTCATAGTGTGGCCACAGGAATAGCCAGGGACAAAGCCATGAGTACTCTTTAAGTATTCGCAAACTAAGACTAACAAGTGAAGTGGTTTTGAATAGGAATACTAAGCTCTAGGTTGTTTTGCAAAAAAGCCAGATTTACCTTAACTGAGTTCAGAAGCAAAGAAATCTAGTTGAAAGTCTTATAACACCTAAGTGGGAACTTGAATTTTCATATCACAACCCTGTTATGGTCAAGTCAAAGTCATGATTCAATTCATAAGTCATTTTGAAAACATCTGACGATGGAATAGTATGGCCATTCCAACTGTCCATAACCGTGGACGCGGCTATTCGAATAGTTTGACACTCTGTATAGGTGGTACACTTTCACCACAATATTCGATACATCCGTCAGGAACAATCCTGAATTCACCAGACTCAGTATGCGGATAATCAATCCTAACCTTTCAATTACACGTCGTAGTACACTACTAGGAAAACGGCTATAGGTAATCAGCACATCCGTGGCTCACATGGTTGAAGTGCCCCACGGCTAAAACAGGTGTGGCTCACCTGTGGGCAGTGCCCTACTAGTAACTAGAACAACCGTGGCGCACATGACTATAGTGCGCCACAGATATGTGTGGGCCAGGGCCCTGTTGGCCACACGCCAAACATCTGTAGCGCATTATAGTCATGTGCACCATGGTTGTTAGTGTCAACCATGGCGCACATGGGGGGGTGCGCTACGCCTAAGCGCATGCCCTCCTCTGCTGTGAAACAACCACAAACATCTGTGGCGCACTCTGCCTAGTGCGCCACAGGGAGTAGGAACATCCGTGGCGCACATGGCATAGTGCGCCATGGATGTTTCTACTTCCTATGGCGCACTAGGGCCGTGTGCGCCACGGATGTGTCGATTTTTTTAGGACAGCACTTTATGTGCACATGTGTGACCACATCCACCACCCCACACTTCACTTTCCCCTTCTTCTTCCTCCTTAGATCTAGTCGGGATCTTCTCCTTCCCACCTCAATTTCTCCACCCATTCACCATTTTTAGCATGTAAAACTTGCTTTGGATGTTACATAAGTAATAGAGGAAGGTCTCCGGTCTGTCATCTCCTTCTCCGGTCGACGCGCGCACCTCTCCTTTCCATATTTCTCGCGATCGTTCTCTCATCTCGGTAAGTTGTCCATGTAAGGATGTGTTCATGTGTATATGGATGATATGCTCATATGTATGTAGATGATCGATGCTCATGATGTGTGTATGGAGAGGATCGATCGATGGTCATATGTGTGTGTATATGGAGAGTATCGATGATGCTCATGCATGTGTGTATGGAGAGGATAATGATATGTTCATGTGTGTATGGATCGCTCTCTCTCTCTTGTGTTTGTATGTGAATAAGTTGCCATTTGTTTTGCCAAAATGTTGATTCATTTCCATTTTGGCAAGACTTTGGCATTTTGCAAAGGTCCTAATTTTAGGATAGGTCATGCCGAAATTTTCTATCGACCATTGCATGCATGCATTCATTATGTGGTTCTAATAGACTTCTAATTGTACCGTGTACACCGTGCAGGCAAAAATGGTCCGCATAATGAGCGAAGGCATTGTGGCTAGATTTTTGAAATGTGCGACGGCCGACATGATACGAAATAACAAGACGGTTATAAGATGTCCGTGCAGAAGATGCAAACTCAACTGGGTGATCAACCCAGATTCCGGGAATCTGTAGGCGCACCTGCTCCGCCATGGTTTCATTGATGGATACACTCGTTGGATAAGCGATGACGTAGACGATGGATACGGTGAAGGTGGCCAACATGACGATGATCATCATCACGGCGAGAACGGGCGAGATGATGAAGAGTCTCCTGGAGATGGTGAAGGTGCGGAAGCAGACCGGGATGATGATGATCTAGATGCCGGAGGAGCAGACGACGATGGAACAACGTCAGGCTGGGTGCGGGACCCTTATGTGCAAGAGCTGCTTCTCAAGCAGACGAGTAACGCCAGGGCTGCCGCTAGAGAGAAAGCCAAGCTTGCGCAACTTGAGAAAGACGCGGTTACTCCATTGTATGAAGGATGCAGGCCCGATGATACCCGGTTGAATGTAACGCTCAAGGCTATGGAGATGAATTCAAAACACAAATTGAGCAACGCAAGCTTCGACGATATGATGGCATTCTGGCACGATCGTCTCCCGGAGGGGAACACATGTCCAACTAGTATCGAGGATGCCAAGAAAATCGTCTGTCCTCTCGATCTACCGCACGTTAGATATCACGTATGCATCAACGATTGCATCATTTATCAGGGTGAGGACGCGGAGAAAACCACGTGTCCGGTGTGCGGCGTGAGTCGATACAAGAAAGGGAAGAAAGCACCTCGAAAAGTGGTATGGTACTTTCCTATCACTCCTCGTCTGTAGCGCTATTTCGCGGATCCTAAGGAAGCGAAGCTCATGCGATGGCATGCGGAAAGGAAGAAGCCAGGAGATGATGATGATGAACCCGAAAAGGATGAGCTGCTGACACACCCTTTAGATGCTAGCCAGTGGAAAGCATTGGACCTCGAATTCCCAGAATTCGGTGGAGATTCGAGGAACATCAGGCTTGGTGCGAGCATCGATGGACTCAATCCATTCGGTAGCCAGAGCAGCACGCACAGCACTTGGCCCGTGTTTGTATGGATGTACAACCTCCCTCCATGGTTGTGCATGAAGAAGAAGTACATACAAATGAGTATGCTAATTCAAGGGCCGAAACAACCTGGTACCGACATCAATCTGTATCTTGGGCTGTTGAAAGAGGAGCTAGCCATGTTATGGGAATCTGGAGCCAATACTTACGACGCCGTCGCACAAGATTATTTCACTATGAGAGCCGCGTTAGTCACTACGGTGCAAGACTATCCAGGTTGCGGGTATATCTCGGGGCAGGTTATCCAAGGATTCTGCGCATGCGTTAGGAGCATGGATAACACAAGCTATCTCCAACTAGAGAAAGATCCAGGGTCATCGAAAACCGTGTTCATGGCGCACCGGAGGTGGCTCGGCAAGAATGATCCATGGAGAAAACGTGGAGACCTGTTCGATGGCAAATCAGAGACCCGAGGAATCCCAGAGCGTAGGAGCAGCGAAGAAGTGGAAGAGTTGCTGAAAAACTGGAAAGATTGTCCTAAGCCTGGAAAGAAGCGAAAGAGGCAGCAACAAGACAAGCCGCTGATGAAGGTATGGAAAACAAGGTCTGTTTTCTGGGAGTTGCCATACTGGAAGTTTCTCCGCACGCCTCATAGCCTCGACATCATGCATATCACGAAAAACGTGTGCGAGAGTCTGGTCGCCACCATAATCAACATGCCAGATAGGACAAAAGATGGTCCGAAAGCAAGGCACGACCTGATATGCTTGGGTATCCGGAAGGAGCTTCACAGAGGACGCACTACTCCTGATGATCAGGAAGATGACGATGATCATGAGTCGGAGACGACACAAGGTCGTCGGAAGGGTAAAAAGTTCAAGAAGAACGAATATTACTGCCCTCCTTCTTGCTTCACTCTAAGCCAGGATGAGATCAAACAGTTTTTCAAGTGCCTTCTAGGAGTCAAATTTCCTTATGGCTATGCGGGCAAGATAAGCAGATACCTAGACGAGGCGAAGCAAAGGTTCAGTGGCATGAAGTCTCACGACTGTGCCGTGCTAATGACGCAGGTACTTTCGGTCGCACTAAGAGGGATAATGGACGAGCACGTCCGTGAAACGTTATTTGGCCGCAGGGAGAAATAATCAAAGAGCACAACTCAGATTTCACGCGTTGGTTTAGGCAGACGCTCCTTGATAATCCCCCGCGATCGCATTCTTCTGACACGGAAAAGATCATATTCACCTTGTCGCAGGGACCGATGCAAAAGCTGGTGACCTATCAGGCGTATGATATCAACGGCTACACATTATACATGGAGGAAAAGAACAACAAGTGTGATTATCAGAACTCAGGCGTAACGTCAGAATTCTATACCGATGACAACCTGAAGGAAAGATTCTACGAAAGAATCGAGGAGATCTGGGAGCTCGACTACTGTGGAGAAAAGGTGCCGATGTTCCGTGTCAGATGGGCAAAGAGCGTCGAAAGAGAAGACCGGTATTTCACAACCATGGTTATACCCGAAGCAGCCAAATCCAAGGCCGCCGGTGCAAACGTGGCCGCGAAAAAAGAACCATGGGTACTGGCTACCAAAGTGGACCAATGTTTTTTCATTACCGACCCGACAAAGCCTAGCCGTGTTGTCGTGAGGAGAGGAAAAAGAAACATCATCGGAATGAATGGAGTCGCCAACGAGCAAGACTTCGACCAGTACGGCGATCCAAAGATTGAAGATGACGACGACTACGATGCAGCAACATACATCACAAGAAGAAAAAGGACAACCCTAACCAAAAAAGGTAGCCCGTTCGAAAGAAGAAACATTAAAGTGCCGGGGCTAAATTATTCAACCGCGACAAAGAAGGGAAAAAAGATTGTAAAACGCTAGCTCAAAATATATTGTAAAACACGTGGTCGAAAAAGATTGTAATATTCATGGACAAATTATTATGAAATTTAGTTATACTTTGAATCATATTTGTAACACTTTTATGACATATATCACCACTTTTGGGCATTTTTGGAATATTTAAAAGTATTTTAAAAACAAAACAAAACTTGTATGGCATATATCACCACTTTTGGGCATTTTTTGGAACATTTAAAAGTATTTTTAAAATAAAAATAAAAAAGTGGAGCACCAGGATTCGAACCTGGGTGCTCATAGTTTAGAATAGAGCTAAGGGGAGAACCAGTGGGATAGACAAGAGTTCTTGCTAGAAGGAGCGCTGGACTGTTGTTATAGAGTGGTTAGATCCCAGATAGGCATAGCGCACTAGCCCGAGTGCGCTACAGACATCCATAGCGCACTCTGGCATAGTGCGCTACGCCTATCTGGGTTTTATCCACGTCATCGATTCCAATCCCCCATCTCTCTCACACTCGCTCATCCCCATCCCCAGCCCGATCGATCCCCTCCGCCGCCGCCTCCAGCCGATCCGTGGAGGAGGACGCCCGCGCCGCTGCCGCTCGTGGAGGAGGAAGCCCGCGCCCGCACGGCTCGTGGAGGAGGAAGCCCGCGCCGCTCGAGGAGGAGGAGGCCCGCGTCTGCCGATCTGTGGAGGTCACCGCTGCTCGTGGAGGAGGAAGCCGCCGCCGCTCGAGGCTAAGGAGGAGGAGGCCGCCGCCTCGCCCGCGCGCTCGTCATCGTCCTCGTCTTAGAGGTGAGCCTTCTCCCCTCTCTCCCTCTCTCCCCTCTTCACTTCTCTCCCTATCTCCACAGGTTAGGGTTCATGGTCTCCAGCAGTAGCATGGTTCATCTCTGTTTACAGTAGCAAGATCTCTGTGTTGTTCATGGTTAGCAGTAGCATGGTTCATGGTCTCCAGCAGTAGCAAGATCTCCATTGGTTACAGTAAAAGGACCTTCCCATGTTTTGCAAAACGTACAAAGGAAGGAAACACACTAGCAGGCACGATGTTTTCCTCCTGGTGAGCCAGACGAAGTCACCAGGGATTCTCCACAGATGCAGAAATGTGATTTAGAAATCAAGATTTTCTAAATGCTAGTACTAGGTGAAAAGCAGACTCATGATATTGCTCACATATGTAGGCAATTAGCTTTAATCAAACTTCCAAAGTTTGATAAAAAGAACCTTCCAAAGTTTTGCAACAACCCGGGGAAGAGTAGAAAGATAGGAACCACGCACACATAGACATCGAAGACACATATAAGAAACTTGTAACGTAAGCTAATTGGCCACGGCAAGAAGCAAATTTGCTGAAAGATTCTAGTAGGAAGCAGGCAGCATCTAGTAGAAAAGCAGAGCTGGATTTTCCGAGTGAGGTAACTACCAGTGGATTGTTCCATCTTCACGATGTAACTACCTTACCGTTGGTTCATTAATTAAAGTCTGCTTATTGTACCATCCTACCATATGTTGATTCTGAATTTTCTCTCTTTTTCCATGATGACCTTCCTACTACTGTTCGTTGCATTGAAATTGCTTTGAGATTTCTCTTGTGTATCTGATCAACATCTTGCACCCCATATAGCAAGTACTAGCAAGTATATGTATGTGTGTAGAAGGAATAGATTGGATCGGAAGCAACATGTAGGTCATATGTGGTATAGTGCTAGAATAGGTGGATTATAATACTAATGATGGTTGATAAGTGGTGGAGTAATTAGAAAGAGAGTAGAAGTAGTGGCATGAATTAGCATCTGGGAACTAAAAGAATAAGTTATTTTCTCTGTTCAGGTCATTTCCATCATATGAGCACAACTGAATGCTATTTTCTTTTTTCAAGAGACCTAGCAGGCTTTAGTTGACAGAAACATGTATGCTTGGGTTTTAGTTGCTGCTGTGTATGCTCATATGTGTTATTTTCTTTTTTCAAGAGACCTAGCAGGCTTTAGTTATTTTCTTTCCATCATATGAGCACATATGATAACACATATGTGTTATTTTCTTTTTTATCTTAAAAAAATAAAATAGCATGTATGCTCATATGTGTTATTTTCTTTTTTAGTTGCTGCTGTCAATTGCTGCTGTCAGTTGACGGAAACATGTATGCTTGGGTTTTAGTTGCTGCTGTCAATTGCTTGGGCTTTATTTGCTGCTATCAATTATTTATTTGTAGTAAAATGGAACTTTGATGTCATTTTCTTGCTATCAGTTCCTTGCTGTCATTTTCTTGCTTGCTATCATTTGTGCTTCTAAGTTATATGTTGTAGGATTGCAGCAAATGACAGCAAGCATTAAAGTGCAATTGGTTACGAAGCACTTGAAATTGTGCTTGTGCTTGTATATGAAGCACTTTACTATGTGTGTATGCAGGTTCTTGTATGAAATGAGTCACGATTTTTTCCGGAATGTTGATTAACTTCCGTTTCAGCAGAAATCGGGCACTCCTAGTTTAAGAAAATTAGCAAAGGTCATGCCGGATTTTTATATGCATTTAACCAAAAGGAAAAAAGGGCAGGAAAAGAAAATCTAGCAGCTCGAGCCAGCCGGTGGCGTCAACAACGGCGAATCCGATCAGGTTTCGGGACGGGCCACCAAGACCCGAGGGTATTATGTGGAGGATTCATGTGGCGGGTGAGCCCATGCTACCTAAGAATTTGTGGAAGCTCTCCAGTTCGGAACTGCAGAGTGTGCATGACAGCGTGCTGACGATAGAGAGACGCCTTCTACCGGAGAAAGATCCCTCGCACCCGGTATTCGTGGTTAAGGTGCCACCAGGCTTGGGCTTCGTCGACAATGCCCCTGCGGATCTGTTCTTCCTGCGGTTCGATGACATGTTCAATATGTTCCACCTATACCCACTGCACTATACCATGGTCCGTCTATTTTCTCTCAGCCTGGCCATGTAGATCATTAGAGAGAACACACCGGGCATCGCTATAGTGGACCCCTACTACATGCGTGATGGCTGCTTGGGTTCCCCCGCCGAACGATGTATCGTGGCCTCGTACCTAAAAAGAATCCTCGTGGCGAACAAGACAAAGGAATACATTCTCGTGCCTTACTTTCCCGAGTAAGTCGTTATTCACTCGCCACCGTTGATTGGCTTTATTAGATCATCATCATTCTTTTTCCAACACATTCCATTTGAATTTTTTGCACAGAGATGAACACTTCACGCTCATCTCCTTATCGCCGAAGCATTCCCACGCCACGTATTTCGACTCGGGGAGTCTAGAAAAGAAGAAAAACTACGACAACATCAAGGAAGTTCTGGATGATACTCTCACTGGCTTTGCCTCGACGAAAGGCACCACCTTCGTGCGTATGAAGGTCAAGTTCGGCAGGCACGTCTTCAACCACGTAGCGGAGTTCCCCTGCATGAAGCAGCCGGAAAACGGTAAGAAGGAAGCCTACTACGCACTCCATCACATGAGGGCGTTCCTACTTGACCAGCAGAATTCTACGCTGCCAGATCATCTCAAACAGTGGGCCGAAGCAAAGGCCAAGATCAATGATTCGGATATTAGACAAGAGATGTATCGCATCCAGCAGCAGTTTGGGGCAATCATCTTTCGTGATGTCATGACTTCGGGGGGGATCTTCTACGGAGGAAATATCCCGAATAACCGTGACATAGAAGATCGCCTAGAGATGCAGGGTGACTATAGGAAGTTCATGACGAGACAAGGCGTCCTCCCGTTCCCTAAGCCGAACCAGAAGGCTTGATGTTGGCCTAGTTGTAGTTACAAACTATAGATGACCTTTGTGTGTGTGGACAAGTGTACTTATCTTATTAGGTTTATGAATCATCGCTTACTTATTTTGCTTATTATTATTATATATCAATCAATGCTTGGTTTTTTTGCTTACTCTTTGGTCCTTTGCTCACTTTGGTCCTTCTTTTTTTCCTTACTCTTTTTTCGAGAATAATGCCGATGATTGAAATGTCGTGGCACACTATATATGTGAATGTGCTACGATGGGATTGTGAGCCTTGTGATATGCACAAGTCCAGGTCTTGTGCATCCTACTTGGCTCACCGTTCCATCGTAGCATATTCCTGTGTCCAACGACCTATGTATATATATGAGGCATTCTTTTCGAGTTATTTTTGTCTTTTTCGAGAATAATGTCGATGATTGAAATGTCGTGGCACACTATATATGTGAATGTGCTATGATGGGATTGTGAGCCTTGTGATATGCACAAGTCCAGGTCTTATGCATCCTACTTGGCTCATGGTTCCATCATAGCATATTCCTGTGTCCAACGACCTATGTATATATATGAGGCATTCTTTTCGAGTTATTTTTGTCTTTTTCGAGAATATGCCGATGATTGAAATGTTGTGGCACAATATATATGTGAATGTGCTATGACTTGATAGTTAGCCTTGTGATATGCACAAGTCCAGGAATTATGCATCCTACTTGGCTAACTGTTCCGTCATAGCATATTCATGTGTTCAACGACCTAGCTAGTTATATATGAGGCATTCTTTTAGAGCTACTTTGGTCTTTTTCGAGAATAATTCCGATGATTGAAATGTCGTGGCACACTATATATGTGAATGTGCTACGATGGGATTGTACGCCTTGTGCTATGCACAAGTTCAGGTGTTGTGCATCCTACTTGGCGTGCGGTTCCATCGTAGCATATTCCTGTGTCCAACGACCTAGGTATATATATGAGGCATGCTTTTTGAGTTACTTTGGTCTTTTTCGAGAATAATGCCGATGATTGAAATGTCGTGGCACACTATATGTGAATGTGCTGCGATGGGATTATTCGCCTTGTGCTATGCACAGGTCCAGGTGTTGTGCATCCTACTTGGCGAACAGTTCCATCGTAGCAATATTCCTGTGTCGAACAACCTAGTTATATATGAGGCATGCTTTTTGACTTTGGTCTTTTTGATTTAGGAGTACTTTCTATAAGTGTATCTTCATATGTGACTTTAATTATATATGTTTTTTTCAATCACCGGTTAATTATTATTGTCAACTTATAGATGACGTGGTACGTCGTGTACAAGGGACGGGTTACCGGAGTCTACGATGATTGGGAAGACTACCGGAGATAGGTGCACCGTTTCAGCGGCAATAGCTACAAAGGGTACAACACTATGGCGGAGGCGGAAGCTAGATACACGCGCTATCTAGCGGGAGTTAAGACAAGGAACCGAATGAAGACCTACACCTTCGTCGCGGCGGTGATCATGCTTATCTTCTTTGGTTATTTATCCCGCGTTTGTGTCTAGCTAGTTTAGATGTCTAGGCGAGCTTCCGAGCTCTAACTTGTTCGATCGACACATGTATTCGCATGTCACCAACCACTACTTTGTAACTTGATCGAAACAATGTAACTTATACTATGTATTTATGTATGAGACTTATCTATATGTATTTGTTTCAATCTTGTTTTTCATATTGTGTATTTATATATATAATTATATATCTTGTATCTGTGTGTGTATATAATCTATATTGTATATAATCTGGCTCGGAAATTAAAAAAAACAAAAAATACATCTGTGGCGCACATGGTCTACCTTCTGTGGCGCACTACACCTAAAGCGCACTATAGAGCTTAGTGGCGCACTTGATAGTGCGCCACAGAAGATCCTAGGGGTAGCGCACCTGCTCAAACATCTGTGGCGCACTAGCAGGTGCGCTACGCCTGTCTCTACACAACCGTGGCGCACTAGGCAGTGCGCCACGGCTGAGAGATAGCCGTAGCGCAAGGCACGTGGCGCACTGCAAGTGCGCCACAGATGATGTTTTCAGGTGCGCCACTAAAGGCCGTTTTCCTAGTAGTGGTATAGGCACCTCTCTTATGATTTTGGCCTCTCAACCATGACCAACTGTCATCTTGGGAACTGCACAGGTGGACAATCTTCACAACGTAGCCTCAGCTCAAACCTTGGCCGCAAGGAAACCCATACTATGGTATATAAATTTCCAGTCAAGCCCTACCCAAATTTCGGGTATTGTGGTTGTACGGTAAAATTGGAATGGTATCGCATCAAGTAAAGGGCTAAGGCTCAGCTCAAACCATCAGTTTTTTAAAGGGCTAAGGCTCATGCTTCAACATTTCCATCATCAAAATCATTTGGTGTTCAAGAACACATGTCAAAACATTTCAGTATAATGACTCATCATTCTAAGGTTTTCATAACCATTTTCACCAAGTAATCTCATCTAAAGTGATCAAGTTTTATGCTTACCACTAGCATCTACAAGTGGGGGTAAACACTAATGAGGGGTGGTAATCAAGTGTGAATGATCTAGGTTCAATCTCATGCCTCAGGATGACATCAAGATTATCTAACTTAGGCCAAGTTTTATGCTCTTTATGCTACCTTTAAACATCTTTCTAAAATCTACAATTCACTAAGTAAAACACAAAAGGAAAGCTTTGATAAAGAAATAAAATAATTAAGCTTGCAAGTAAAACTAGGATTAGGTATCATCAGTTTGTATAATCAAGGCATGCCTAATGCATTATATAGGTTATATAGTTTTCACAGTTGCAATTGTTAGCTTGCTCGGTTAGTATCTTGCCTTGTGCAGAGCAGTGGTTGAAATTCTCCTTGGCTTCTTCCTCGTAGTATTCTCCTTCCTCCTCGTATCCTTGTTTGGTACTAGCGTCTATAAATAAATACGAGGTAAACAATCACCAAAACATTCTTAACTACTCTATTTAGCACACAAAGGTTCACACTAGATGATCTAGCATCATCACTATTATCATAAATATTAAGGCAATATTTTTATTTATTTTATTTTAGAAAAGTAATTTCTACTCATTCAAAAACTACTTAAGATTTAATATTCTCCAACTAAAATAGGGGATCATGTTGACAAATGTCATCACCACATATTTCGGTACTTGGGAATGTGATTTAATGTGGTGTCACAATTTAATAATGTTTAACCTTTTTTTAATTAAATAAAGTGATTAGAAATGCCTATGGGGCATTCTTTTAGTACTTGTCCATTATTTCTGCAATTAAACCTAGATATTTTTATATATTCAGAAAGGTCTTGTGAAATTTGATATTTAAGAGTTGGAATCAACTAAAAATCATTTATGGTTGAATTTTGAAAAATGTTTGAATACAGAAAAGCTTTTGCCTTGTTATTTTTACTATAGGTGATCTATAACTCCAAATGATTTAAATCCAACGGGCTTGGATTAAGAATTTCTATACCTTTCTAGAAAAAATAGTTTCATGCAATTTGGTTTAGTGAATCTCTCTGGAATCATTTTTGAATCTAGGGACAGAACTAAGTTTGAAACTAAATGGAAAAACCTAAGTTTGAATTACTGGGTCGCGTGAGAGTGTAACTGGGCCAGCCCACTGCGCACAGCGCGTGCACAGGCGGGTTTAAGTGGCTATCCCCACCAGTCAGCGAGACACGGGGGTGTGAAGGGGTACAAGATGATTAGGGTCATAGGATTAGAAGCTAGATCCACGGCTGAGGTTCATCGTCCATGTCTGAACAGAACACGGCGAGGTCGAACCTTAGCGTGGCCAGTGGGGGTCAGTGGCGGCTCACTGGTGCTCCGGCGATGGTCGACGATAGGGGTGAACGATGAAGTCGACGATGTCGATCCTCCTGGTACCGGTGGCTCTTCCTGGGGCGGCTCCAATCGATGTAGCCCTTCTCCTCTAGCAGCGGCAAGCTCCGGCGAAATTCCGGCCACCTGGTGCTCGCCTTGCTCCGGGGATGAGTGGGTGTGATCAGTGAGAGGTGGGAGTGAGATGGTGTGCTAAAATCAAACGGGGAAGGCCTCTATTTATAGTGTGAAGAGGGGACCGAAGGGTGCGGGTGGAGCTCGTCGTGGTTGTCTGCACAGCGAGCTAATGGCATGGCCAGGGGTAGGGACGGTGCACTGTCTCCTGGCGAAGCTCAACAGCATGGTGGTGAGGCATGGGGCGGTGCAAATTGGTCAGAATGTTGCGATGCTCCGGGCAGGTCCGACGGGAAATATAATGGCGCACGGCATTTCCTGGTCGCGCAGCGATGAACGGGCATGTCCGGGCGGTTCCTGGGGCGGTGGTGATCACACACGCGAGCGGTGAGGGCAGGGCGTGGTCTGTGCGAGCGTGTCGAGCGCGGCGCTTTGGCGCTCTCTCAGCATGCTTGCAGAGAGGCTGGGCGTGCTCGTTCTGGGTGGTCCAGGGGCTGGCAAGGCTTGGGCACTGGACAGGGGTGGCGATGGACGGTGGCTTGTGTCCCAGACAAGGTGGCTAGGCTTGGTGAGGCTCCTAGCTTGTTGTCAACATTGGGATGGCAAGTTGGGCTCGACAATGGTCACCATTGATGGCATTGTCAAGCTTACAGTGATCTAGGGCTTGTTAAATAAGTTAGATGATCTAATGAGAGTGTGTTGTGAGCTAGAGAGGAGATAAGTAAGGCACAACACTTCTCACTATAGTGTTTGATGTTTTATTTGATTTGTGTTTACAAGGTGTTTGATGAAATGGCCGCAAGAGATTTAAATTTGAATTTTTGAGTGACACTTGGTGGGTCTACTAGTGACATACTATGTAGTATATGGTTGCTTGGAATGGTCAAGGTGAACTGGTTTGGTTGGGTTTTGACAAATGGTGATCTTCACATATGATATAGATTCAATTTTGAATTGTCATTTGAATCAAGTTGCTAAATATTTATGTGAGTTTGCAAGGTGGGCTTGGGTTCACTTTTACTTGGTCTAGCAAGGGGTGAAAAGAAATGGAATTGTTTCTGTTTGAAATCTTGGACTATAAACACTCAAAGTGGTCTAGTGAGCAAGATTGGCAAAAATGACCATTTGCTTGTTTTGTTTGTTTTTGAATTTCCCTTGATTTTTTCTGCTTGTATTTGATTTATAGGATGTTGTTTTCATATTTAAACCATTCCTTGCTATTCACAACAATCACACAAGACTTTTCATGCATTCATACAATCATCACATACACACATGCATTCATATGATTTTAATTAACAAAAGTTTTTGTTAACCCCAATTTTGGTGATTGGAATTTGATAATCCTTGATCAATATTTTTGGGATGTTACATACGGATTGTAATTCTTTGAATCAAACGACCAATATTTGTACATTTTCTAAGGGACAAAATTCTTCACAAATCCTTTGAAATTCGTTTGAATCAAACAAGCACTAAACCCCTAAATACTAAACCTTAAACCCTCAGCCCCTCAACCCATAATTAAACACTAACCAAGTAGGTATCATGCACTTATAGATCCAAATTTTAGATACTTTTAGTAAATTGCGGTAACGCCATTCTATTCCATAGATATAACCATAAAATTTGAACATTATTGAAAAATCCTGAAAACCTAAACCCTAAACCCTAAACCCCTAAAGCCTAAAAACCTACATCCTAAACCCTGAAAGCCTAAAACCCTAGACACTACACCCTATAACGTGACCAAGCAGGTATCATGCACTTATAGATAAAATTCGAGATACTTTTATTAATATAAATTGGGTAATGCCATTCTATTTGACGAATAAAAGCATAAAGCTTGAATATAATTGAAAAATCCAAAAACCCAAACCCTAAACAACTCCTAAAACCTAAACCCTAAACCCCTAACAACTAGAACCATAAACCCTAAACCCTCCACCCATAATTAAACCCTAACCAAGCAGGCTATCATGCACTTATAGATCCAAATTCTTGAGATACTTTCATTAAATTGTGGTAACGCCATTCTGTTCCACGAATATAAGCATAAAACTTGAACATTATTGAAATTTCCCTAAACCCTAAACCTCTAAACTCTAAACCTTAAAACCCCTAAATCCTAATCCCTAAACCCCTAAACGACCTCGAAAAAGCAGGTATCATCTCCTCACAGCTCAGCATTTGAGATATACTTTCATTAAATTATGCTAACTGTTGGGAATATGCCCTATAGGCAATCATGTATGATGATATTTCCCATTGTATTCATAAAGATATTCAGTTGTCCTTGTATAAACATCTGATGTGTATCATTGAATATGTGATTCGGTTGTGGAACTATGCATTCATGTTGTTTGTACTAAATATCCTTGGTCATTGAGGTTGTGCTGGACACACAACTTAGACCAATGTGAAAGTTGGCTTGATGACTCGGTTCCACTTGTCATGGGCATGGAGATGCTATTCCAACTTACACAGACTAGGCTAAAGAGTTTAGCGAGTCGGATTGACCCATATTGAGGTACAACGAATAAGTTGTCATTTGTATATCTCAATCAATGTAATCCTTAGACCTGAGGTTATTGCATAGTCCAAGTTGAGGATCGCCGACTTAGGTTCTGTCAAACGCTGATCCGTAACTAGGCAGTTATAAAGGCAGGGTTCGGGTCGACTAAGAATCAAGCTGCGTGATGTGAATAACCAAGATGGGATTTTTCCCTCCACTTGGAGAGATATTCTCTGGGCCCTCTCGTGAGATATGATTCGGAAAGCATGGCCATGCACGACTCGGTTAAGTGTTAACCAAGGCGATCGACTAAGAGTTAGTCGGGTGAATCACTTATCTTGGATCGAGAAGAGAGTCGGACTATTTAAGGGATGACAATTATTCGCCTATAGTCTGACAAGGTATATTGTGAGGCAAAAGGGACTCGGACGTAAGTCGCATTGGAAAGGCAAGTCGTCATGACTCTTTGGTACTTGGGAGTCGGCACGTTCTGCTAGGAGCCGCTGCCGACTGATCGATTGAGAGTCGGACTCCAATCGTGTCCAAGTAGCCATGAGCCTGCGGGATCACACACTTAAGAGCGGGAGCATGTTCGGATTGGATCTGAACCTGTAATCTGGTTGGGTTGGACCTAAACCGGATTAGGACTGAGTTAGTCAGTTGGACTCACGATGACTAGTGTTATATGGGCTTTAGTGAATGGGTCGCGGGATCAGAGCCCACGTTCACTCCCTATATATAGTGGAGCACCGTAACCCAGAAAGGTTAATCGTTGTTCGGTTAGGTCATTCCATGTGTTGGAAACCCTTGCTCCACAGCAGTCCAGCCGTCGATACGAACCTAGCAGTTCGCTGGCGGTGAACCTCCTTGTACGTGTGGATACCAGCAGAGGTGTTGTGCGATCAGCATCAGGACGATTGGATCGTGAGGACTACATTGCATCAACTGACACGCTTCATCAGTAATCCACAACTGCGCGTCTAGTGGTAAATCTCGTGGCCTTCTACCTCAGCTAGATCTTGGGATCACCACGTTAGAGCAAAAGTTTTGTTTTATCTCTTCGTGGCCCAACACTAACGCCATTCTATTCCATGAACATAAGCATATAGTTTGAACATTATTGAAAATGCTATAAAACCTAAACCCTAAACCCCTAAAACCTAAGCTCTGAACACTAAAATGAAACCCGGAACACTAAAACCACGGCTGTCATATGCACACTTATATATCAAATTTTGAGATACTTTTACTAAATTGGGTAACGCCATTCTATTTCACTAAAATAGGCATACCAATCAAAAATTATTGAAAATTCCCTTAACCCTAAGCCCTCCAAAACCTAAACTCCAAGCCATATACCCCTAAACCCTAAAAACCATAAACCCTCAACCTATAAACCCTAACCAAGCAGGTACCATGCACTTATAGATCAAAAATTGAGATACTTACATTAAATTTTTCCCAAGTCATTCTATTCCACAAATTTAAGCATCGGGCTCGAACTTTATTGAAAATACCCGAAACCCTAAACCCTAAACCCCTAAAACCTAAAACCCTAATCCCTAAATCTAGAAACACTAAACCCCTAAACCTCACCAACAAGCAGCTATCATGCACACTTATATATCAAATTTTGAGATACTTTTATTAAATTGGCTGGGTAACGCCATTCTATTGGACGTATATATGCATAAAGCTTGAACACTTTTGAAAATTCCCTAAACCCTAAACCCTAAACAACCCCTAAAACCTAAACCCACAAACACCCTAATGAAGCAGGTATCATGCACTTATTGATCAAAAATTGAAATACTTTCATTAAATTGTGGTAATGCTATTCTATTCCATGAATATAGGAATAAAGCTTGAACATTGTTGAAAAATCCCTAAATCCTGAACCCCTAAAACCCAAACCCTAAACTCCTATGTTATCTTACCACTATATAGTGTATGATTAGCATTGAATATTGACTGTTGGATTAAGACTCGTGAATCCCAACATTGTCATCCGTCGGATATTCTTTTCCATTTTCTTACATCTTCTGCTAGAAGATACTATTGATAGTCTTTAGCACAATAAAGCTATGCACAAACCTCAAAACACACTTCTCCATTGTTATAGAATTAATATATCCATCATTTCTCTAGATCATGTTACCAAGATTTTTCAAGTATTAGGTATAGCTAATAATAAACATTGACTGCTAGATGATAAAAACTACAAGAACCAAATATACGACCATACTTTATATAGTATTTAAATTTTGGGAGCTTTACCTATATATAATCTTAGCACTATATATAGTGTATGAATAACTTTTTGATCGAACTTTGACTATTGGATCAGATCGACCAGCAAATCGCATCTTTGCAAAACATTGGGTCTTCTATCCATTCTAGCTTCTAGAAGCTAGATTCTCTATTAAAAATATTTACCACAATGATCGCTATGCACAAATCTCACAAGACACTTCTCAATAATTCTGGAATCTTCTCCATCATTTATCCAGAGCATATATGTTGAGTATTAGGTAGCTAATAGGTTGTTTTCTACATGATACAAAGTACACGAACCAATATACACCTGATACTTTATGGACGACGCTCAAAATTATAATTATTTTTGAGCATCACCTGTTATAGTTATATATAAAAATGATATGTCATAATTCTATTATCGGATTCTCACGTGTGCAAGGAACATGCAACTTATTCGTCACTATATAGTGTACAAATAAATTTGAACTTTGACTCTTTGATGAAGATTAGAAAATCCTAAAATTGCTAACCATTTCATGAAGATCCCATTGATACTCACGTGCAATGCACGAGGCGACTTACTAGTCTAATTTAATACTACTAGTACTACTACTATGTTACTAGATCAAAATCTACCCCCCTTCTTTTCTTCTTCAACGACTTCTTTTTCTAACCGTTCAGACATACACACCATCGTTCCTAAATTTCCCTTGTTCCTTCTGTGCCTCCCCCTGTGCCATTATTCGAGCGGAGGGGAGCTCGATATCCACACATGTCGCCGCCGCCATTAGATCCGCTGCCCCACTTCCTCGTCGGCATAGACTCTGGTCCGCTCGAGCTCACGCTGCTGTGGCTCCTAAAGATTCTAACGAGGTACACTTTTGATTTCCGGAAGATTGCACTCCTCGCGTGACAGCTCTCCTCAACATATTGTTTACTCACTTGTTTTTCCGAAATCGTGCCGATGTAATTTGATCTCAGGAAGAATGTTGGTAACCGAAGACTCGAACTTAAAAAGACATGAGAAGAAGAAATCCCATGATGTAAAGAAGATGGATCAAGCAATGGTGAAGTAAGAGTTAGCAAAGAATGGAAATGGAGAAGAGAAGCATAGAGTCGAAGAAGTGAAGATGCAAATGGAGCTACATATCACATATATCATGCACTGACACAACATCCAGACAGATGAGTATAGGTTGAAGCTTAGAAAGATCAAAAGATATGCTATAGAGAAGGTTATATGCCTATGATATGCATTCAATATTATTAATATCCTCACCGCGGTCATAATCGCAATGTTTGGATTATTGTTAGGTTTAATTAGAGGCACGAGATAGTACGGTTAATTAGAGGCATGAGGTAGTCGTGCAATAGAACTGTCGTCATTCTAGTAGCGATTGTAATCACGTTGTTTAAACTATTATCAAATCATTTGCAGTATTCGCAAGATTAGGAAGTTGAAAAGAAGTAACATTTATTGACATGCAGTTCGTACTATCGCGCATAGCGTGTAGTAGTAAATTACACGTAAACCAACCATCTTCATTGTCGCCCACCGTTCCTCAATAACTACTACTCCCTCCTTCTCCCAAAGGGAACTACTAGACTGGCTCTAACGCCCTCCCCCACCACCACCCCCACCCCTCACCCACCCCCGCCGCCGTACATCGTAACCACTAGAGCCGCCATGAGCAACCGTAAGCTATTTGTCGGCCTCGACATGGGCCAACTCCCTCATCCTAGCACGGGATGTGCGTCAACTCCCTCGGGCACCGATCCTGACCCGCACCGCATTGGATCTGCTTCACCGATGCCGCCGTGCACTGCACACAATAATGTTCACTGACGCCACACTGTAGGAAATGATATGTAAATTACTTGTTTTTCGTTAATATTACCTCTCTGTTGACTCAATGCGGCCAATATCCAGTTACTAATTTTATTGTATTGCACAAAAAAATAGATCTCATTTCATTGTACGGATAGTGTATATTAGCCTCATAACAACTAAAAATTTGGCTTCTTTTATTTTAATTTTAAGTTTATCAATGACTAAAACAAGTCCGCCAACCCCAGTTAAAGATACAATAATCAGAGCAAGGTAGCATAGAGAAGCTAGTTTTTTACCTATGACACTGTTTTTGCCAATTTTATCTCCAACAGCAAAATGATTTAGCTAATTTATCTGTAGTACATGATTGCTTCTTTTTCTTACACGAAAAATGCTTCTTGTCTTGAAAAGTTATAGGAAAAGTATTCTATTGTGCTTCTTTTGGCTGTGTAGTTGCTGGAATTCATTTGCAGTATCTGGCTATTCTATAAAGTTCTAAAAGTCTACTCCCTTTGTTTCTAAATATAAGATGTTTTAGCTTTTTAAACCAAATGTATCTAGATATTTTTAATATGTAGATTCACTCGGGTTTGGAGTGAATCTACACACTAAACAAAGTCTAGATACATTTTCTTCACAAACCTAAAACATCTTATATTTTGAAATGGAGGGAGTACCTGCTTTCCAAATTCTTCGACAATGTACTATGTGACGCTGTAACTTATTTTGTCTTAGTTGCAAACAACAAATAAAGTTGTTCAGTTCGAAGGGAGAAGCGACATTGTGCTGACACTATTTCGGATATTGTTGCTCAATTATTGATAGAAAGTGAGAAAGCCGACAAACTCTGTGATTCTATTGATATTCTAAGGAATCAAGGAACTAAATCAGCTGCAATACTCGGTAGAGGTCGGAAAGAGGTAACAATACTTACCCTAAGCTCGGTTCAACATCTTGTTCCTGGTCTAAGAAGTGACCTTAGGAGGTCAATGTTTTATCTAGTTCTTTGCAAACAACTTTTGGCCGAAAAAAAGGAAACCGCTAGACTCCAAGAGTATAATGACATGCTTAGAAATCAAACACAGGTATCAAATACTAACATCTCTAAAATACGCTAACTACGTGAAAATATCTTGTCAATATCTGACTGCCATTCACTTGATTCGCTTCCGGCGAACAAAGGTCCTCAAGCATAACTTCTACGGTTCGACTTAACTCTGATCCATATGTATTGTTGCACTTTATTTCGTGTAATTTTTTGAGCTATATAATAATTTAAATTCTTTGTATCTCATGTTATTGTTCTTTTAACTCCCTTTCGTTACATATATCTGATTGGCAAACATAATAGACAGAAAAATTGGGCCTCCAGTCAACACAACAAACCAGGATTTGTTGTCCTTGAATGGGATATATTTGACCAAAATAGTAACGGGCAGGAAAAGTTTCATGTTCTTCAAAATGTTTCTGTTGGAGGTATTGTGCCCAATTTCTGCGCAATTATGCTCACGGACATAACAATCAACCTTGAATTCCTAGACAGTTAGCATATGGTCTACTACCTTTTTACTATTATAGTAGATGGACGGAAGAAAATTTCAAAATCTCATATCGAGTGTAAAAATCACCCACCGACCTTAATGCATTTCCTGCCCCACCGTTTCAAAAATTGTGAGGCAATCTTCCACTGAGAGTACCATTTTTCTATCTGTAGATAGATGGAGGGTAGACAAATTCACAATCCTAATTTACCGGTAAAATCACTCACCGCCCCAAAAGCATTTCCCGCCTCTCCGTTTCAAACATTTTGGGGCAAAATATTCCACTGACGGCAACTATTTTTCTATTATTACTTGGACGGTAGGAAAATTTAAAATCTCAGTCAAGCGGCAAAATTTACCTCCTACGCTGTGTGGATCGAATGCATCTGATTTTCTTTGAAAAAAATACTCAATGGTTATGGATGAGTTGATGTGACGCTCGGCCTTGAATTCTTGGATAGATAGCTTATAGTCTACTACCTCTTATTAGTAGATGAACGCTAGCCAAATTCACAATCTCAAACGAGCGGCAAAATCACCTGCCAACCTTGAAGCATTTCCCGCCCCACCGATTCAAAAAATCCAAAATCTCGCACCGCTAGTTCCATTTTTCTATTATTATTATATGGACGCTAGCTGAATTAAAATCTCAATCGAGCGGCAATATCATAAACTATCCTTAAATAATTTTGCGCCCCTCCATTTCATTAAATTTTGATATTAAAATTCTTGTTCTACCCTTTGTTAAGACGACAAAGGGGCATGCTAAAGTCGTTCGCTTGGGGGCATGATTGTAATTATGTTTCTGTTCACCTCTGTGGTCCCTATTCACGTCGTTTTTCCTGCTGGTCCTCCAAAAAATCCAACCTCCTTTGTCCCCTCCACGACCACCGCGCACACCGGCCGGCGGCAAATCGACGTCGGCCTAAACCGCATGAGTTGCGGTCTCGTGCACCACCGCATAGCCACTTCACTGACACCCACCCCACCAGATCTACTTCACCTGGATTCTGTGCCACGAAAGCGGAGTTGTGGTCTCATTCACCATGCTGATGGCGTCATCGACCGCCCAAGATCTGCTTCCCCACCACTAAATACTACCCAGCCGTACCAGAGCCGCCCCACCGGTGTCCACCGGATGGGATCTAGTTCAACAAGTTCCATGTCCACCGCTCCAGACCAGCTGCACAGACGTTGCTATTCACGACACCGGATCTGCCTCAGCGACGCTCTCGTCCACTGCGGTCAAGCCGGCATCGACCGCCCAAGATCTGCTTCTCCGACCGCTCAAGATTTGCTTCCTCGACCGCCCAAGATCTACTTATCTGCAACCGTAGCACCTGCGGTGACCTACAAATCACCCACACGATACCGACAATTCTTAGACGCCTCTTCGACCGAGGTAAACTAATCTTCAACCCATTTTTGTTTTCTTACCAATATAGCAGGTTAAAGCCTGCCGTAGTGACCCTCATTTTTGTTGTCGTGCTAGTACATACAAGTCATTGGGAATGCATGTTCTTTGTGCTACATACAAGGTCACTAGATATGTTTGTTTGCATTCGCTGCTCTACAAATTTCAAGTAATGCACATGTTTGTTATTTTTTCATGCACATGTTCTTAGCTAGTCCCTGCAACAGTAATTGCCTTCTATCGTGTAGTTTTTGCAAAATGTAAAGTCAGTGAAAAATATTAGTATGAATTCCCTGCTCAAAGTTACTGAACCTATCTGGTTTCCTCCCTAGCATCATTATGCTATCCTATAGTACCTGTTCAAACTCATCTTACTAGTTCGATAATAATTTTGTTGTTGCTATTTGGATCTTTAAAAGATGCAACATTGACTATTTGTTTTTCTTTGCATAGAGTTCAAAAGGGAACACTGAACATGTTGGTTTGCACATCCTCTTCTACATGTCACAAGCACGATGTCATTGTTTCCTTATCTGGTGATGGTTCATCCTAAGCAATGACATAACTATCCTCTACTATGTATTTCATTCGGGGTTTGCGTTCTTGCTCTGCAAGTTTTGGCATGATGCCATTATAAATTCTGTCTTGTTCACTATTAGCTACTCCTACGAAAGTAATTGCATGCCCATTGTGTAGCTCACCAAAAATTCCGAGTCACCCAACGTCTCTTGCATTCCTGGATATACTACTGCTTCCATATATATTTGTTGAAATGACCTAGCTAGTTTATCTTTGCTGAAATTTTAGGAAACACTCTGTTCGATTGCTCAATTCAGCTGTAGGCGCACTTGGGTAATGCTTGCTTGTCCTATTCTACAGGTTCACAAGCAATGCCATTATATTTATCATCTAATGGTTCCTACTAAGCAGCGACATAGCTATCCTCTACTATATATATAGTTCATTCGTAGTTTGCCTTCTTACTCTACAATTTCTCTTACGATGCCTTTTTAATTTCTACGCGGTTCATAGCTACGACAGTAACTACATGTCCATTGTGTAGCTCACCGCAAATTCTGGGTCACCCAACATCTCTTGCATTCCAAGATAAACGACTGCTTCCATATATATTTGTTGAAATGACCTGGCTAGCTTATATTTGCTGAAATTCTAAGAAACAGTCTGATTGATTGCTCATTTCATTGTTTGCACACTTGTCTAATGCTTGCTTGTCCTCTTCTACAGGTTCTCAAGAGACGCTATTATATTTCTAATCTGGTGCTGGTTCATCCTAAGCAACATACTCTACTGTTTAGTTCATTCGTGGTTTGTGTTCCTGCTATGCAAATTCTCGCATGATGTCATTATAATTTTTGTCTCATTCATTCTTATCTACAAAAATAACTGCATTCACATTGTGTAGCTCGCCGCAAATTCTGAGTCACCCAATTTCTTTTGAATTCCACGATATACTACTGCTTCCATATATATTTGTTGAAATGACCTGGATAGTTTATATTTGCTGAAATTCTAGGTAACACTCTATTCGATATCTCAATTAATTTGTAGGCACACTTGTGTAATTCTTGCTTGTCCTGTTCTACAGGTTCACAAGCAATGCCATTATATTTCATATCTAATGGTTCATCCTAAGTAGCAACATAGTTATCCTCTACTGAATATATAGTTCATTCGTAGGTTGCATTCTTGCGGTACAAGTTCTCTTATGATGCCTTTATAATTTCTATCGGTTCCTAGCTATGATAGTATCTACATGCTCATTGTGTAGCTCACCGCAAATTATGGGTCACCCAACATCTCTTGCATTCCAGGATAAACGACTGCTTCCATATATATTTGTTTAAATGACCTGACCATCTTATATTTGCTGAAATACTAAGAAAAACTCTGATTGATTGCTCATTTCATTATATGCACACTTGTATAATGCTTGCTTGTCCTCTTCTACAGGTTCTCAAGAGACGCCATTATATTTCTAATCTGGTGCGGGTTCATCCTAAGCAACGACATAACCATCCTCTACTATGTAGTTCGTCCGTGGTTTCCTTTCCTGCTCTGCAAGTTCTCGCATGATGCCATTATAATTTCTGTCTCGTTCAGTCTAAGCTACAAAAGTAACTGCATTCTCATTGTGTAGATCACTGCAAATTCTGAGTCAACCGACGTATCTTGCATTCCAAGATATACTACTGCTTCTATATATATTTGTTGAACTGACCTAGCTAGTTTATATTTGCTGAAATTCTAGGAAAAACTTTGTTTCATTGCTCAATTCATTTTTAGGCACACCTGTGTAATGCTTGCTTCTCCTGTTCTACAGGTACGCCAGAGACACCATTATATTTCTAATCTGGTGTTGGTTCATCCTAAAGCAACAACATAACTATCCTATACTGTGTAGTTCATTCGTGGTTTGTGTTCCTGCTCTACAAGTTCTGGTATAATGCCATTATAATTTATGTCTGGTTCATTCTTAGGTACGACAGTAACTTCATACCATTGTGTAGCTCACCGCAAATTCTGAGTCAAACAACATCTTTTGCTTTCCAGGATATACAACTGCTTCCATATTTATTTGTCACTGTTTCCTTATCTGGTGCTGGTTCATCCTAAGCAACGACATAACTATCCTCTACTGTGTAGTTCATTTGTGGTTCACATTCTTTCTCTACAAGTTCTCTTATGATGCCATTATAATTTCTATCTGGTTGAATCGTATCTAAGAAAGTAACTGCATGCACATTGTGTAGCTCACCGCAAATTCTGAGTCATCCAACATCTCTTGCATTCCAGGATATACTACTTCTTCCATAAATATTTGTTCAAATGATCTGGCTAGTTTATATTTGCTGAAATTCTAGGAAACACTCTATTTGATTGCTCAATTCATTTGTAGGGACACTTGTGTAATGCTTGCTTGTCCTGTTCTACAGGCTCACAAGCAATGCCATTATATTTCATATCTAATGGTTTGTCCTGAGGAGCGACATAGCTATACTCTACTGTATATATAGTTCATTCATGTTTTGCATTCTTTCTCTACAAGTTCTCTTATGATGCCATTATAATTTTTATTCAGTTCATAGCTACGACAGTAACTGTATGCCCATTGTGTACCTCACCGCAAATTCTGAATCACCCAACATCTCTTGCATTCCAGGATAAACGACTGCTTCCATATATATTTTTTGAAATGACCTGGCTAGTTTATATTTTCCGAAATTCTAAGAAACACTTTGTTTGACTGCTCATTTCATTGTAGGCACACTTGCTTAAAGCTTGCATGTCATGTTCTACAGGTTCACAAGCGACGCCATTATATTTCGTATCTGGTTCTGGTTCGTCCTAAGGAACGATCTAGCTATCCTCTACTGTATAGTTCATTTGTGGTTTGCATTCCTACTCTAAAAGTTCTTGCATGATGCCGTTATAATTTCTGTCTCATTCATTCTTAGGTACGACAGTAACTGCATGCCATTGTCTGGTTTATTCTTCTATATATATTTGTTGAAATGACATGGCTAGTTTATATTTGCTGAAATTCTAATCCACACACATTGTTATATTTATCGTTTCATGGTAGGCACACTTTTTTAATGCTTGCTTGTCCTATTTTTTTGACGTGATGGTCAATATATTTGAAGCATTGACTAGCAGTAAACTCCGGTTCATAGCTCCTGTCGTATCAGTTAAATGAGTAGTTTGACTTGTTTGACGTATTAACTTGTTATTACTTAGTTTCAGACTGCAATTATTGCTATCGCCGTCAAAGAGGGGGCTGCAAGGTCATGTCTCAAGTTTGTTTTCCAATATAGATGTCACACTCAAAAGGGAGATGCATGTGATAGATGGAGAAAGCAAATTGAGGACTGCTATCAACTCGATTGTCAACTAAAATGCCGATTTTTCTTTCCCTTGAGTTGATAATATATAATAATTTTAAGTAGTTTGCATTGGATGTAATATATAGACTAATTGCATAGGCCATGTCGTGGGAATGACCATGGTAGATGCTGCAAACGGCAGCGGGTAGTAGAACATGGGGCAAGGGCGGCCAGCCATCTGCGGAGCGAGATGAGGGCGGAGACACAAGGGTTTACCCAGGTTCGGCCCTCCGGAGGGTAAAGACCTACTCCTGCTAGATTGTATTATGGTGAGAGTACAAGGGGCGAGCTCGACGACTAGGCGGCAAGTCGCTTGGGTGTATGATGGAACATGTCCCCTATGCGTACCCTAGGGAGGTTTATATAGGCTCACCTCGCTAGGGTTTACAGATTACAACCGAATTAGTTAAGGATTCGGAGGTTCTATGACCTAGTCCGACTGGCCTAGACGCTTCTGGGCCTCCATCTTCCAGTCGCCTGAGTCCACGCCAAGTCTTGATCCAGTCGCCGTCCTGCAGGCCCACTCGCTAGCGTCTTGGGCCAATAGAAAACGTCCTGCTGGGTATACCCCGGTAGGCATATCCCCATCAGTACTCATCGAGGCCGTCGTTGATTCGTCGCAGGTGTTTGATGGAAGTCGGAGTATGCGGGTCCAATGCGGACGCCTAGTCGAATCGGCGGCGGACTCCTGAACAAAGGAAAGAACTAGTCAATTTAGTCGCGATAACAGGGATCAATCGTGTCGCAGCTCGGCGAATGGGTCAGCGAGTAATTAGTCACTGTTATAGTGATCGGGTTGGCGAATCATCGAGTCGAGTAGACGAAGTTGGACCGTCAGTTTTGGTCAAACTAGCCGTTGGGTAACCCAATGGTAATATTGCCGTAATTACCGCGTAGTAATGACTGCCTAAAATGGCGGGTAACAACCGCTATATAAGGAGAGTGAAGGGCGAACGGGGAAAACGCTTCCCTCACTTCCTCCAATCTCGCGCATCCTTGTTTCCCCATTCCACGCAGCAACCAGAACGATCCAGAGAGTTCCGAATCCCATGATCCTCCAGCCGATGGCTCCCCCACCGAACCATGGGGCAAATCCAAGTGCACGAAGGCACTGCTAAAATCTATCGAGGAGGCGGGGATTCTCCGCGTCGGGAGATGGCGCATCCCTGCGGCCGGAAAAGTAATTCCGGATCTGTGCGAAGGGGAGTTCATCTGCTTCACCAGTCACCTGGAGCGGGGGCTTGGCTTCCCAACCTCCCTCTTCTTCCGGCGTTTCTGCGCCTACTATGGAATCCAGCCGTCGGATCTGGGTCCGCATAGCATCGAGCAGCTCGCCATTTTCGTGGCGTTCTACGAATGCTATCTGGGCTGCAGGCCCTACTTCCCCCTGTGGCAAGACCTATTACACGGGAGAATCAGCCGCGAAGAGACAGGCAGCCCAATGCTAGCCGCGGGCGGCCTGATATTCCAGCTAAAGTCGAAGGCATCATTTTTCGATTTGATGTTGCCCGCCAAAGCAGCGAATGAGTGGAAGAAAAGTTGGTTCTATGTCACCGAGTCGACTCCAAGCGACGAAGTGGCGCTTCCAAGGTACTCTGCCAACCGGCCCGAGCCATGTCGGCTTCAGGTCATCAAGCTCCCGCTGGAGCAGCGGATGGTCGTCAAAGAAATGCTGCAGACCATTTGCAATTTGAAGAAGAAAGGTCTCCAAACCATCAAGCTTTACAACTGCTGGCTTGGGAGACGACTCGTGCCCCTGGCCAGCCGTGACCACTACATGTATGAGTACACGGGTAAGGACGACCTAACGAAATCCTTCCTCGACGAGTGGAGGCTCCATGACTACACCCTGGCCTTGAAGAAGATCACCCAGGCGGTGTATCTCGACGCGAAGGACGGGGTCGCGCCTTATACTTCGAGGCGCCCTGCTCCAACGGTAAGCCGCTATTCCCTTCGCACTCGCAGTCGCAGTTGTGCATTCGCGGTTGTGCTAATTTCGTCTGTTTTTTATGCAGTTGTTTCAAGTGGTGGAAGGGTGGCTCCCACCCGCAGACGACGAGAACTCGAGCTCTTCCGCATAGGACGGGAGCGAGTCGTCACCCGACAAGGGCAACACTGAAAGTGACGATGGCGGTAATGACAATGATGAAGACGACGACCCCGTGGAGGTTGCTGCTCCCACGGTTCGCAAAACTCGCGGGCAGCACCAACACGATCTCGAGGCCAGCAAGAGCCTCGAGGCCCACGATGATGATGCTGATGAGCTCCCTGAGCACACCTTACACCGTGAGGCTACGCCGTCGAAGAAGAAGAAACAAGCTCCTCCGAAGATGAAGGTGAAGCCGATGAAGCCGGCGTCTCCGCCTCGGTCTGCGAGTAGCTTCGACGCCACCAGCTGGGCCGAGGAGAAAGCGGCTCACGCGACCGCGGCAACTGGTGCCGCCGCCACAACGGACGAGGTGCCACTGGCGTCGTTACCACCACCGTTTTTCCCAGTCACTAGCTTGGGGGCCGCTCTAGCCGCAGGGGCCTCGCCGCTAAGGGAAGCTCCCACGATGATCGCCACCGAGGCTCCCGTTGCGGCTTCATCTTCGAAGAAGCCATCAGTATCTTGGGAACACGACGTGTTCGAGACGGGCCTCAGTCGGAATCTGGGGACAGAACTAGAAAGGCCGTCCAGCATCCACACCGGCCTACGATTTCTTCCGGTCGCCAAGTGAGTGCTCCTCAATCTTTTTCTCGTATGCTTGCCTTGTGTTTCAATCAGAAAGCTTTATTGACAAAGTTGTTTTCGTAGGACTAGGGTTAAGAAGATAAGCCACCCTTCAGTGGCCAAGGTTCCGCCAGTCGCCACAGAGGTGTCAGCTGATCCCTCGCGGAAGAGGAAGGGCGACGAAGCCATAGCTCCGGCCGAAGGCACCAAAAGGGCGAGAGGCGACGACGTCGTCACGGTCTCTGACGAACCGGTGACCGCCCCGAGCGAGCCCCCAACCGCAGCGGAAGTGGATTCGAAGGTCATGGAAGATGTGGGTTCACAACGTACGGTGATTGCGGGCTCAACAGATGTGGCCGAGCCGACCTCGAGTAGCGCAGTGGCCGCAACAGCGACTTTCCCTCGCTTCGTGGCGAAGGCCGCCACGGCGAGTGCCCCAGCGCCGTCGAGCCAGCTTCCCGGGGCCGCCGGCGCAGAGGTTGAACAACGTCGTGTCCATACTCCGGTTGTTCTTGCATCGGTGGATGCGATGGAACTTCACGGCATGCTAGGTGCTGCCATCCAGGTATGTCCAGTCCCCGAGGATCTGGCCACTGAATTTCAGTGGTCAGATTCTTAATGTTTTTTACTTGATCCAGTCCCGGAGTGCCTAGTCGCTGAATTTCAGCGGGTGGGCACTTGGGAATTTTGTAATCCAGTCCTCCAGTGCCTAGTCACTGAATTTCAGCGGGTGGGCACATAGGAATTGTTTTTTGTTGTTGATGTTGTGGTTGCTTCGCAGGGCCTGCAGCGCGAGTCAGCCGAGCGGCTTGCTGCGAAGTGCCGCGTGGAGAAGGAGCTCGTCGCCGTCCAGGAGACGAACAAGGAGCTTCAAGCGGTTGCGGGTTAGTATATACTTTAACTGGTACTCGTCGCTTACTTGACACGGTGCTGACCGCTTTGCTCTGAAAACAGAGAGTAGTGCGGCTGAGGTGAAGGAGGCTCGCCAAGGTCTTGTACCGTTGGGTGACTTGACGGCGGCTCAATCCGCTTTGAGCATGGCCGAAAAGCGAATCGCCAACCAGGAGCGTGAGCTCAAGGAGGCGAAGGCGGAAGCGAGCTCACCGGAAGGACGAGCAAAGGCTGCCGTTACTTCTGCCGCTGAAGAGCGGAAGTTGTCTGATGCGCTCGTTGCTGGGTTGTAGAATGAATTCTCTTCACTTCAAAGTTTCATCATGGACCTCTGCCGCTCGCTAATTGTTAAGCTCTCCTTCAGCCGACTTCCGATAGCACGAACTGTGTTGTGGTTTCGATCTTTTGCTTACTGCTTGTTTCTGTGCTGCAGGCCGGATCACTGATAACGCGGAAGAGGCGCAGTCGAACGACGCGCGGCAATGTGTGACCACCCTGGTTGACTCGGCCGCGTTGTCAGCGACTTGCCTTCGTGCATATCTTCAGGAGATATCGCCCACGGAGGTGATCCCCAGCGACCTTGTCGAGGTATGGCGCTACCTAGAGAAGGCCCCGTCGGTCGTGGAATTCGTGACGCAGTCGGCCTTCCGTCATGGGGCGGCGACGGCGCTCAGCCTTGGGCTCGCCCACTTCCCGGATGACTTCGACCTTGACGATGTCATGAGCGGTTACCCCTCGTCGACAGGCTCGGTGGAGATTGCCGAGGTGTTGAAGCTGACGGACCGAGCCGTGGTATACTCTGACCGCGTTTGGGCGATGGGCGACCTCATCCCCTATCAGGAGACGATTGTCACCCCAATGATCCTGAACCGAAGCATCGGGACTTCAAGGTTGAACAACCGTTCCGTGCGGCGATGGCAGGCGAGCTGACGACGTACCCGTCGAACCCTTACGTGCCCTTCATCCGCAGCCGTAGGGACGGTGGCGTGTCTTCGTCAAAACTTGCAGAGTAAAAGTGTTTTGTCGTTCGGCATTAGTGTAGAATAACAATGTATCTCTCCTTGTACGCGAGACAAATTTTGCTGCTATAAAGGAATGTTCGTGTTATTTTGTCAGTCATTTTGTGATTTGCATGTTGGTTGCGCGAGTCCCCTAGCGCATCCGCCCTTTTTGTGGGGTTTCCTCGTTTTATATGTTTTGTGAACTGTTAGTGAATTAAGGTCGACTCGCCATGGCTCAGAAAGCCAGACGCGTGGCGACTCCCAGGGGTGCTCTTTACTTGGCCGTTTTCCCGGGGGCGAACGGGGTTGGGTTGCCGAGTCCCCGAGCGTGGTACTTGGTTCTTCTAGTCGCAGGCCCAGGGTAGGTGAGGACTAAGTGCTTTATTTTAAGCGCGTCACTCCTGCCTGATCCGGAAGATCAGTCGCATGGCGAGTCCTGGGCACGCTCTCATACTTGGCATTTTTCCCTAGCCGCTCATCTTTGATCGGGTGTCAGTCCCCGAGCGTGGTACTTGGCCGTTCGAGTTGCTGCGCCGAGGATGCGGAGGACTTGGTCGCTGTGGGGAGCTAGTGCAGTTGTCTTGGCTCGGGGAGCCAGTCGAGCTAGGCGACTCCAATGGGGCTCCGGGTTAGCGTTTTTCGTGGACGTTACGAGGCCTGAGTTTTCCCAGGGCCCTCGTACCGCACTACTTGGCCGTGTCGGTCGCTTTGCCAAAGGTTGACTTCTGCGAATAGTGTAACGCTGTTATTACGAGTGCGAGTGGCACAAGACACGGAGAGTAGACACAATTTTGCGGTAACCAATCTGTTTTATTTCATAGCGGGTAGGGGGTACATGTCTGGAGTTCAAAGAGTAGAACTTCCGTAGGTGGTTTACATTCCATGGTCGCTTGACGTCGAGTTTTCCATCCCCTCGGACGTCGGTGAGATAGTAGGCGTCATTGCCCAGGACTCGCTCGATGGCGAATGGTCCCTCCCAAGGGGGTGAGAGCTTGTGCATGCCTTTCTTGTCCTGGATTAGGCGCAGTACAAGGTCGCCTTCCTGGAAAGTGCGAGTCCACACTCGCCGGCTGTGGTAGCGGTGGAGCCCTTGCTGGTAGATGGCGGTGCGGGAGCGAGCTAGGTCGCGTGCTTCGTCGAGCTGGTCGACTCCATCTTGGCATACGAGCTCGTTTGCGGCCTCCATGTAGTTGACCAACCTTGGTGAGTCGTGCTCGAGGTCGGTTGGCATGACTGCCTCGGCACCATAAACCATGAAGAAGGGGGTGAATCCTGTCGACCTGTTGACGGAGGTGTGGATGCCCCAGATGACGGAGGGGAGTTCCTCGACCCTGCACCCGGCGGTACGCTCGAGTGGGACTTGTAGCCATGGCTTCGGGCCATGGAGGACGCTCTGATTGGCGCGTTTCGCCTGGCCATTGGACTCTAGGTGGGCGACTGAGGCGTGGTCGTGTCGGATGTGGTGCTCCTCGGAGAACTCGGCCATGGCTCCTTTGGCGAAGTTGGTGTCGTTGTCCGTGATGATGCTGTTTGGGAACCCGTAGCGATAGATGATCTCGCGTAGGAACTTGGTGGCGGTCTTCCCGTCGCACTTGCAGACTGGCTTGGCCTCCACCCATTTTGTGAATTTGTCGACTGCGACTAGGAGGTGGGTGAAGCCAGAGGGGGCCTTCTTGAAGGGGCCTACCATGTCCATGCCCCACACGGCGAACGGCCAGGTGATAGGGATTGTCTTGAGCGCCGAGCTCAGCACGTGAGTCTGGTTGGCGTATTTCTGGCATCCGACACACCGCTGGACAATGTCGACAGCGTCTGTGTGTGCGGTGAGCCAGTAGAAGCCGTGCCGCATGGCCTTTACAACCAGAGAGTGGGCGTCGGCGTGGTGGCCGCAGTCGCCGGAATGGATGCCTTGGAGGATTTTGCGTCCTTCAGCAGGTTGGACGCAGCGTTGGAACATGCCGGTCACGCTGCGTTTATGGAGCTCGCCGTTGATGATGACGAAGGACTTGCAGCGGCGTGCTATCATCCGGGCCTCCGTTTCGTCCGCGGGTAGGGTACCTCCCTCCAGGTAAGCGACGTATGGCGCGGTCCAGTCGCTTGGCTCGGCGATTAGTGCGACCAGGGCTGCTTCTGGTTGCAACGGGATACCGATGTCGATCTACCTTGGGGGAGAGACGAAAGGTTTGGTGATGGTGTCGAGGAAGACGCCAGCGGGTGGTGCGAGTCGAGCCGATGCGAGAGTGTGTGTCGGCCTCCTCGTTCTTCCGCCTGTCGATCCACTCGACGGAGTAGCCTGCGAAGTGTCCACCCAGCTAGTCCACTGCTTGGCGGTATGCCGCCATGGTGGGGGAGACGGCATCGCAGGTGCCGACGACTTGCCCGGCGACGAGGTTGGAGTCTCCGTAGCAGCGCAGGCGATTGATGTTCATCTCCTTGGCTGCTCGCATGTCGTGGAGTAACGCCTCGTACTCGGCCATGTTGTTGGTGCAGGGTGTGAAGTCGAGGTAGAGGACGTAGCGGAGCTTGTCGCCCTTCGGAGATGTTAGCACGATCCCCGCTCCTGCACCGTCTGCATTCTTAGAGCCGTCGAAGTGTAGGCTCCAGTAATGGAGGTATGGCAGCTTCTCTGGCTGCTGGGCCTCCTCCCAATCGGCGAGGAAGTCTGCGAGAGCCTGCGACTTGATCGCCTTGCGTGGCTCGTACTTGATGTTGTGGATGCCGATCTCGATGGCCCACTTGGAGACTCGCCCGGTCGCCTCGCGGTTGCGGATGATGTCCTACAACGGTGCTGAGGAGACGACCTTTATTGGGTGCTCCTGGAAGTAGTGCGGCAGTCGCCGCTGTGCTCTGAAGACCACGTATACCAATTTCTGGTACTGCGGGTAGCGCTGGCACAACTCGGTGAGGACTTCACTGATGTAGTATACGGGTCGCTGCACCGGGCGCTCCTTCCCTTCCTCTGGCCGTTTGACGACCATGACGGTGCTGACGACGCGCTCGGAAGCCACGACATAGACCAGCATGGGTTCCTTGTCGACGGGGGCGGCGAGTAGCGGTGCTGCGAGTAGCACCTCCTTGAGAGCGTGGAGCGCGTCGTCTGCCTCCTTGTCCCACTGGAAGGTAGGGTTCTTGCGCATTAGGCGATAAAGGGGCATCGCCTTTTCTCCTAACCGGGGGATGAAGCGACTGAGAGACGCGACTCGCCCGGCCAGCTTCTAGACGTCGCGCAGGCACTCGGGTCTGCCGAGTCGAGCGATCGTGTTCATCTTGGCGGGTTCGCCTCGATCCCGCGCTTGGAGACGGCGTATCCCAGTAGTTGTCCAGTTGGTACATCGAAGGTGCACTTTCCTAGGTTTAGCTTTATCTTGTACCTTCGCAGGTTGGCGAAGGTTTCCACCAGGTCGGTGAGTAGATCGCCCTGGCGAGTGGATTTCACCACCACGTCGTCGATGTAGACGAGGATATTGCGGCCAATTTGTCTCACAAGGCCCTCCTGCATGCACCGCTGGTAGGTCGCTCCGGCGTTTTTGAGGCCGAAGGTCATGGCAGTGTAGCAGAAGGCTCCGAATGGCGTGATGAACGCCGCCTTCTCTTCGTCCTCGATGGCCATTTTGATCTGGCTGTACCTAGAGTAGGCATCGAGGAAGCATAGAGCCTCTAAGCCCGCGATGGAGTCGATGATTTGGACGATCCGTGGGAGGACGAATTGCTCCTTAGGGCAGGCGCTGTTTAAATTTGTCTAATCGATACACATTCTCCAGGTCCCATTTTTCTTCTCGACCAGGACTGGGTTTGCCAGCCACTTGGAGTACTTGATTGGCCGAATGAAGCCTGCAGCGAGTATACGCTGAACCTCCTCGGCGATGGCTCGTCGGCGCTCTTCATTGAAGGGCCGCAGCGACTGCTTGACAGGTCGCACTTTGGGGTCGGCATTGAGTTTGTGCTCAGCGAGTTCCCTCGGGACACCAGGCATGTCGGATGGCTTCCATGCGAAGATGTCCCTATTCTCACGGAGTAACTCGATGAGCGCGCCTTCCTATGCTGGGCTCATGCCCGTTCCGATTGTCACCGTCTGGCTAGAGTCGCCTGCGACCAGCTCGACGGTGCGAGTGTGTGTTGTTGCCTCGAAGGCGGTGGAGCTGCCACCCTCCGAATTGGGCTTCTTGAGTATGGTGGGGTCGTCATTGTTGACCCCACTCGCGTACTTGGCGAGCTCCTCGGCATGGTTCGCCTCCGCCACGATGATGGCGTCAGCGAATTCGGCGCCTTTGGCCTCGCATTCTGCGGCCATGTCGGGGTCGCCGTGGAATGTGATGATGCCGCATGGCCCAGGTAGCTTCATCGCGTTGTACGCGTAGTGGGGCGTTGCCATGAATTTGGTGAACGCCTGGCGCCCCAGGACGCAGTGGTAGGGTTTGTTCAAGGGCACCAGCTCGAATACGATCCGCTCGGTGTGGAAGTTTGCTGGTGTGCCGAAGGTGACTGGCAGCATCACCTTGCCGATCGGGTACGCCTTCCGACCGGGGAAGATGCCATGGAAGGTGGTGTAGGTCGTCTCGATCATCGACTGCAGGAGCCGCAGTCGCCTAAACGTGTCCAGGTACAGGATGTTGATGGAGTTGCCGCCGTCCATCAGCGTTTTGGGGAGCCAGTAGTCTCCCACCTTGGTCTTGACCACTAGGGCGACTCGGCCCGGGTATTCGATCTGTGGCGAGTGGTCCTCGTGGCTCCAGGTGATTGGTTGCTCAGACCAGTTGAGGAACTGGGGGATGTCTATCCGGGACACGGCGTTGACGGCGACGGCGCGGGCGATGACCTTCTTCTCGCGCTTCGTGTTGAAGCCTGTGAAGGTGTGGAGCGAGTCGGCGACGCTGTTGAACTTTCTGCCGTTTGGCGGGTTGTTGTCGGGGTCTTCCCGCGTGCGCCGTGCCTTCTTGATCTCCTTGAGAGAGCGGCATTCGGCGGTCGTGTGCGTGGCGGGCTTTCCTTTCCTGCTATGAAACACACAGGGTTGGTTGAGAAGGGCCGTGGGATCGAACCTAGGCTTTGCCTTGTAGTTTCCACCGTCGCGGCGCTGTCCTCCGTCGCGGCGGAAGCTCTTAGGCTCGCACAGCGCGTATCCGGCGTTGGCAACAAAGTCGACTCGCCCGTCATCGCGGCGTTTTTCGATGAGGCGAGTGTTGCTCTAGCATAAATCGGGTCGCCTCCCGTTGTCGTGGCCGCTCGTGCGGCGATGTCCTCCCGACTCGTCGTCGGTTTCTTGGTTTGGGTCCTCTTCCGCGTACTTATTTGCGATCTCTAGGAGGTCCGGTATGTTGTCGAGTGTTCTGTACACTCACTTGAGCTTGGCGACCAGGGCCTCGTAGCGGCATGAGGTCTTGAAGCAGTGGATCACAGTGTCCGGGTGGATTCCGGCTGTGTTATAACACAGATCTTGCCACCGTTGGACCCAACTGCGGGTCGACTCGCGGGATCCCTGGACGCATCGCTCCAGGTCCTAGATGGTGGTGGCGCGGGTGTATGAGCCCTCGAAGTGCCTGACGAAGTCATCGCGCATTTCCTCCTAGGAGTCAATGCTATCCGCGGGGAGGGTGTTAATCCACTGCCTGCACGCTCCCTCCATCATCAGGGGGAGGTAGTGGGCGGCGAGTAGATCGGTGTGGCCGGCAATCCCCATCGCCATGAGGTAAGTGTCCTGCCACACGGACGGATCGTACAAGGGGTTGTACTTGTCTATTTCCTTCGGTGCTTTAAAGTTCGCTGGGTATCTTTCACCTCGGATCACTGGTCTGAAGCACTGGGGTCTGACTCGGCTCAGCGATCCCCTTGGTTCGCCGTCGCGGCGGTTGGTGAGGGTGTGCCGCAGGTCTTCATGCTGGCATGCGCGCCAGCTCTGGTTGTTGATGATGTGGGTGCGTGCATCGACGGGCTGCCCATTGGCGGTGACGAAGTTGTTCGCCGACCGTGGGTCATTGGTGGAGAGTGCCGCGTTCACGTGTCGGTGTTGGAGCTGCAGGGGCTCAGGTGGTGGGCAATTGAGGGTATTTGCCGCCATGGGGCGGCCGCTCGAGGCCGCCCTACTACCTGATGAACACGAGTACATCCGACCCTGTGAGTCGGCGCCCGCGTTTTGTTGCTCAACTGCTTTGGCGAGTAGAGCCTTGGCATACTGGATCTGTAGGGCGCCTTCGTCGGTGACTTGGATGCTGTCGACTGTAGCTCGGCTCGCGACGACATTGTCCATTGGGTTGGAGAACAGCGGGAGGTCGTTCGCGTCTCACTCTCGTGAGGAGACCACAATCCTTGGTTGGTCCCTTGGGGGCGCGTGGTTCGGTGGTGGTGGGGCGCCGTTGGCCGTTGCCCCTGGTGGGGGTCGAGCGCTTCCTCTTGGCGGCGCGTTCTGGAAGATCGCGCACTCGGCCACGCGAGCCGGGTCGTTCTCGTCGTCGAAGTTTAGGGCGCGTCCCTAGATGATAGGGTTCAGGCGCGACCTGATTCGAAGTTGGTGATAGCGCGACAGCTCCTGCGTTGTCGCCTTCTCGAGGCGAAATTTTTCGCGCTCGGCTTGCTCCTTGCGGACTGCCTCCTCCAGCCGCAGGCGGAGTTCCTCGACCTCCGTTGTCATCGCGTTTGGTGGGATCGGCATGGAGAAGGGGTCTTCCGGGGGATCGGCGCCAGTCGTCATGTAGGTCGCGGCGTGGCGACCAGTTCCGTCGGGGAGGTCGGCGGAGTTCTCCGACCTAGAGTCGAAGTCAAAGATCCCAAGGATGGAGGGGTCCTCGAAATCTCCGACGTTGGAGACATGGGTGATGGAGCCTGCGGGCAATGCGGCAACAATGGATCCGGTGGCCGATGGCAGGGTCGTCAAATCGGCATCGTCGTTGAGGGCCGCGCAGTCCGCGGCCGCGGTGGTTTCGTCCAAGTTGTTGTGGGCCGAGTCATACTCGGAGGCGAGGCGGTGGATCGTGCGGACCTGGCTCTCAGAGAGCCGGTCGCGTGGCGGCGACTCGCGGATGCGAGCCGAGTTCTCCGAGATGATGACATCGATGAGACCGACAAAGAGGTTGATCGTGCCGACCGGCAGGATCATGCTATGTGTGACGGGTCGTGCCGTCGGGACATAGCTGCTCGGCATGATTTGGAGCATCTCGCCGATCGCGTCCATGCGGCGATCGACTCGTTGATGGGCAGATTGGATCTTGTCGCAGAACACCGGCCTGACCGGCCAGGCCCCACGGTGGGCGCCACTATCATGGGAATGACCACGGCAGATGCTGCAATCGGCAGCGAGTAGTAAAACATGGGGCAAGGGTGGCCACCCGCGGAGACACAAGGGTTTACCAAGGTTCGGCCCCCCGGAGGGTAAAGACCTACTCCTGCTAGATTGTATTATGGTGAGAGTACAAGGGGCGAGCTCGACGACTAGGCGGCGAGTCGCTTGGGTGTATGATGGAACGTGTCCCCTATGTGTACCCTAGGGAGGTTTATATAGGCTCACCTCGCTATGCTTTACATATTACAACCGAATTAGTTAAGGATTCGGAGGTTCTATGACCTAGTCCGACTGGGCCTAGCTACGCTTTTGGGCCTCCAGCTTCTAGTCGCCTAAGTCCACGCCAAGTCTCGATCCAGTCGCCGTCCTGCAGGCCCACTCGCTGGTGGCTTGGGCCAATAGAAAACGTCCTTCTAGGTATACCCCGGTAGACATATCCCCATCAGGCCATGTAGGCATTTAGTTGATTCCGTCCACACATAGCGGTAGGCATTACCATACCTGCGCTAGCCAGGTCGATTAGGGTAGAGTATCATGCTTTGTATTTGCTTGTCTTGTATTAGGCTGACAGTAAACATTAAAAATGCTCACACATTATACACCTTTTATGATAGCGAAATGGGATCTAGAAATGCAAAAACTTTAAAAGACCGTAAAAGTAACGGGGCCGACCCACAGGCGAGATTGGTAACAGTAACGGGCCATAACAGTGGCGGGATGAAACCATAACATGCCAAAACAGTAACAGGCCGAAACCGTAACAGACCGAAATAGTAACAGGCCGAAACAGTAACTTGCCAAAATCATAATAGGCCGAAACAGTAAAAGGCCAAAACCGTAACATGCCAAACAGTAGGGACCAGAAAAATAACGGGCCAGAACATTAAACTGTCAAAACAGTAACAAGCCAGAATAGTAGTAGGCCAGAACAGTAACATGCCGAGTTTGCACGAGGCCGGAACAGTAACACGCCGAGTTTGCACCAGGCTGGAATAGTAACAGGCCGAGGAACTCACCTGGTTAAAACAGTAAGGGCCAGAACATGGGCCGAAAATTTACGGGCCTGAACGGTAGGGCCCAAAGTATATGACACGGTTCGAACAATACATGTATATACAGTAATGGGCCGGAAAGGTTACGGGCCAAAGCGGGATGGCCAAACGGGCCCATTTCGAACAGTGCAGGGCGGAACACTAACGGGCCCGGATATTTATGGGCCGTGCGAACGGGCCAATTTCAAACAGTGTGTGTGGAAACAGTAACGGGCCAGAAAGTTTATGGGCCGCCTACGGCTGCACCAATGGGCCCATTTGTAACAGTGCATGAAGAAACAGTAACGGGACATGATCATGTTAGGCTTCCTTAATGGGCCGGCCCACTTAATAATTACCAGGCCTTGGCTGGGCATGTCTTCTACCACAGTTTCATTGACAGTTAACGGCATTAACTGGCCGTTAACGGCGCTCACCACGTGGCAGTTTGCATGACGTCAGTAGTCAACGCGGCTGGTGAACACATCTCAGACGGAACGACTTTCCATGGACGAAGGGTGCGATTCAGCACGTTCGAAAAAAACCATGGTAGAATCTTTTGTGACAGGGCTTTTACCACGAAGGGAATCTGTCATAGAAGACTCTTCATCCATGAAAAACGGGCCTTCAACCATGAAAATGGTCCGTTGTAAAAGGACATTTTTCTTGTAGTGAGCCTCTTCGTCGAACTGCGACCAGCGTTGCAAGTTTTCGGCCCTCGCCCGGGGGCTTATGTCGGCATAATGAGATCGGGGGTCCCCTGTGTTGCACCTTATCACGTGGGCCAGGACCCACTGGTCAAAGTCTCAACAGACGAGTGGCCTGGTCGATGAAGGAATAGCCTAGATATGAGCACCGCGTGCTCGGCAAATTAAGGAACGTGAAATGGATCGTATGGGAACCTAGAGGGGTGGTGAATAGGTGCTACTTCAAATTTTAGTTCTTTTTCAATTTTAGGCTTGACATAAAGTAAATTCTCTAGATATGCAATTACGCGTATTTCCCTATATGCAACCCTAACTACTAAGCGAGTAAAGAGGAGCGAGGAAACCGTAGTTGATCACGCGGAGACACGAGGATTTGTTTGACTGTAGTTCCTTCCTTGTTAAGGGAAGTACGTCTGCATTGGAGGGGTGGACAGTTCTAAGACCACCACGCCACAATAGGCCTCACCCTATTCTCCGATGAATCTAGCCACCAAAGGTCTGATCCACCTTTCCACTATAGGTACCCTTCGAGGCGAGAACCGACACCTTTACAACGCTAGCAGGGCACACATCCACATTAGAATTGGAGGGTCCCATGATGACAACAAGCTGCCACAAGAACAAGAATTATCAAATAACCAAAACAAGGATCTAGATATCTTCAAGAAATACTAGATAGAGAATCCTCCAAGTGAATGGAGGGGAAGTGAAGCGCTTGATTTCTGTTGATGAAGATCGAGGCCTCCTCCTTCGATTCCCCCAAAGATTGAAGCCTTTGGGTGGGTGAAGGTGGATATCTCTTGTTGGATCTTGAAGAACAGGTCTAGCCTTTTTCGAAATGAATCAAGAGTTCTAGTAAGAGGGGATGACGGGGATTAAATACCCCCTGCCAAAACTGACCGTTGGAGGAGTTTGGGGGCGGATTATCCGCCCTGGGGGAATAGTCCGCCTCAGGGCCAGAAATTCCGAGGGATTTTCCGCCCCCCATCTAGTATGTCACGCCATGTTATTCTTGTAGAAAATCCTCGAGGGGGCGGATTATCCGGACCAGGAAAAAACTGCGGCCCTAGCCAGAAAATCCGGGGGATTCTTCGCCCCCCATACAGTATGATGCGACTAGGCCCTCCTAGGTGAAATCCTAGGGGGGGCTGATTATCCGGCCCCCTAAGGGGCAGATTGTCTAGCCTAGCCGGACAATATTTGAGAAAATACCCCCCCCCATACAGTGTAACACGCCGAGCCTACGCTTGGACTTGAGCTAGGCCGGATTATCCGGCCCTTGGAAGGGGCGGATAATCCGCCCAAAGAAAACTGTTTTTGATCCTTTCGAATATGCTATAACCTGCAGCACTTCAACACACATTAAATAATCCTTGGTGTTGTTATCTAACACACAAAACACTAGAGATCATGAAATGCTCTTTCAATCTCCCCCTTTTTGGTTTTAGATGACAATACTAGGATTTGCAAAATATAGTCCTACTAACACATCATTCTAACAGTGAAATAGGCTCCCCCTGAGTGTGTGCATATAGATAATTTGCATTTGACTAAAAATGGAAACACTAAGGTATAAGCAACAAGAACATGATGAGTTAGAGAAAAAACATCATACCACCGGGAGATGAACTAGCCAAGATGATAAACGATAATATTAGGTCGTGAAACATCCCACCACTTCACCAATGTGATACATGCATAGATATAATTCCAGAAATCCATAAGACCATAGATAGAATCTACATAGATAATTCCACATAGAAATCCACACATAAACCAAAGTATCACAAGACATAGCCTCATACAAAAATGAACACGAATAGAAGTTCAATGCTAAATGGTCACAAGCAACACGATAGGAAAAACGATAAAAAAACAAGTGTTTACGCCCGACCCATGCAAATCCACGAATACCTAAATAGAACTACTACTCCCCCTTTGGCATCGAAACACCAAAAAGGAAGAAGAGCGATGCTAATGCCCCAAGAGATCACTCGTAGTCCTCCTTGTCATCGTCCTCGTCCCCGTCCCATTCCTCTTCCTCATCATCATACTCATCATCATCATCAGCTGGAGGAGTAGGCTCCCTAGATGGTGCATGAAATAGGTGACGCTCAAGCTCTCCATAGTTGATACCTAAGGTGTTCCACTGAGCATACGGTTCCGGAGCAGTAGGAGCAGGAGGAAGGCCTGAAGCCTCTAACACATGATGAAGGATCAACTTCTGGGTGTGGGCCATCTCGTGGTAATGCCTGTAGGACTCATACTGGCCCTTCTGAGTATCAACCCCCATTCACAAGATGTTCTGTTGGAACCAGTTCAGCTGCTTGACCTCACGGGCCATAGGAGGCATTGGGTCATGCGTCCACTAGCCCGAGCATCATGCATGAAGGACTCTAGGGCTGAGGAAGGATGGGAGCTCTTCTGAGCCTTATTGTAAATATTCTTGGACTTGTGCACAAAATCCAAATTACCACCGAACTCCTAATGGGGAAGCATATGCTTTATAAGCATCATGATATACAAAGAAAAAGGAATAGAGAGCATGTTGAACATTGCACATGTCATCTCATGGTAGATGAAATCCATGACATCCAACTTGTACCCAACAGCTGCCTCGGCATTGGTACCACACTCATGGGAAAAGGCGAGCAGTGGCACAAGGTGACCATGAATCTTATCATTCTTTCCCCTACTCGGAGCAGTGTTGTCCCGGAGCAAAACAAAAAGAGCTGCATATAATGGTGAGAGTCCAGAGAATGTACCATCCACCCCATCGGTAGCTAGGCATGGATCAAGAGTAGAATCTTTGATGGGCTTGATCATAGAGATGATGCGATGGCCAGAAGGAGTGGCACGACCATGGAAAGAGTAGCCAAGGACCTGACGAAAGGTGCGGAAATTAGACTAATTAATAGTGTCCCCGGTTATCCACTTCGTAGTGTGAAGCTCATCTCTGCAGATCACAAGTGTAGAAAAGAATTGCTTCACAACAGATGAGTCATAGATGCATTCCAAGGTCATGAGATGGTGCAGCCCCGGTATACCAGTCACAGCCAAAGCCTCACTAAGTCTTGGCTTGGATTGATCCATAGTCAAATTTAGAGGGTGCATGGGGGGAATCTTGAGAGAAGCATAAACGTCATCATGAATGTACCTGAAGTCCGAACACCAAAACAGAATGTCCTCCTGTGGCTCATCACTATCAGCCTCGTCATAGAAGTCATGGTGGCCATTGGCAAAGTACTCAATAATATACATATTCTTCTAATGGACATGGGCTTGTTTGCCCCAACACTTCTTCTGAGTGGTCATATTCAAAGACTTAGACCGTTCAACCATCTTATCTGTTTCTCTTCGCTGCCTTCTAATTTCAACCTTGTCCACAAGCACACCTTCTTCATTTGTTGTGAGGTAACGGGCACGGGGACGGTGCTTGTAGGTCTTGGGAGCACTTGAACCACCTGTGAGGAGAAATAGATAGGTGGCATGGGAATAAGCATACACACAAATCTGATAAGGGAAGCTATGACAAATCTGAAGATGGGTGAACCTCCAGGCCGGATAATCTGTCCTTGCAAGGGGCGGATAATCTGCCCCTTGCGAAAATCGTCAGATCCTCCATAGATTCACGGTACCAATGTAGATCGGGCACTAGGGTTGCAAGACTACGGATCCTAACAGGCAATGGAATCACAAAGTATCCTCTAAAATGAGTTTCGACCAAGAACAACAACTTCCACACAAAAGAGATGAATGAAGGATTTACCCTCACTCATTGGACGAAGAGCTCAGAGGAGAGTATTCCATAGAGGCGCTGGGAAGAAGATCCGGGGAGATCCCGGAGAATCCGGCGGTCAAATCGACTCCGGGGTGGGGCAGAAGGTCCGACAGCGGCTGGGGTCAGGACACGGGTTAGGGAGGAAGATCTGCTCTATTTGAGCCCTCCCCCGATCCCTAGTCCTTAAGGGACAAAACCGCCCGGGGCGGATTATCCAGCCCTCACTATGGACGGATAATCCGGGCCTCTCTGAACTATCTGTTTGTAAGACCCCACCTTTGTAAGGTAAAGGTACCTGGATCAAATGCTAGCATCCACAGTTTAAGATGAAGTACACAGATACAAAGGTCATTATTACATCGTCATTCCAGAGATAACATAGTCTTTTACAACTCATTAGCAAAAGGCTAGTACAAGAGTTCATAACATAAGTAAATAAAATAAAGTCTTCATCTTCATGTGCCACAGGCAAGCATGTTGAGTGTAGACTCAATTCCCTAATCTCTATCAGAGTAACCTGCAACATCATAAGTTACAGCCATAGTGGGTCAATACATTTGGAATTGTATTGGCAAGTGATACCATAGTAGAATAGTAGTATCTAACATCTATATGAATTTGGCTAAGTGTAGCTTAGGCTTTCTTTGCTCAAAATAGGGTTTTTCCTATCAGTTGAAAAACACTAAGTTTTTGTTTGTCAAAAACTCCCAAGGAACCACCAATATACATTGGTGAACCTTTACCCTTGTTCAACCACAAGTTTTTAACTTAGAAATTGGGATGAGGAGATCCTTGATAGCTTCAATGTCTTTGATGCTCAAATTGTCCATTGCCGGGGACACGGCTAAGTACTTAGTTTTTACCCTTTATTCCTGGGTGGCTTTCCACAAGTGAGATACACAAGGAAAACCATAGACATGGGCCTTGTGTAACCACTCAACATAAACCATCATACCATTCGACCCAGGTGATTCATTCACTTAGTTGTTTTATTAAACAAAACACAATTCAAAGACTAAGCAAAATTTCCATAGCATGAATATATTCCACCCTTGTTTGCTACTAGCTAGGCTAAGAATGGTAACATAACAATTATATTAACCTATAGAAAATTATACCAAGACTACCAGTACTAGGATTTCCCAAGGCATTGCATAGTATATATTTAGAAAATTTCCATGCAAGGCCTACTCAAAATATCACTAGTGCATAGTCAAAAATAATGGGACAAAATACATGAAGCACCACTTGCCTTGGTAGTTGTTGGGGGAATAGCAACAATCCTGACACTCACAATCACCACTAGCACCAAAATCTACACATAAAATGATAAGACCTAATTCACATTCAAATATTCAAGCAAAAATAATATGAATGCATGCAAATTCTATGAAATGACTTTTCTATACTAAACAAGTCAACCAAATAGTACTGAAAACAAAGCCATCTATTTAAAGTCTAAACAAACTTAAATTTGTCTCAAAACAATTTCATAAACATTTTATAAAGCCAAAATAAGCCTACAAAGTGTTCTGCATATAATCCTAATTTTCCAGAAGCAAAATACAAATTTAAGCAACAGTAATGTAGGGCTCATTTTTATGAATCCAATGATATATTATTTGCATTTTTTGGATAAATATAACAAAAGATATGAATTTTACAAGTTTAAATTCCTAATAGATTCAAAAAAAAAGATTTTAAATCTAAATCCAGACACGTGGGCGCATCTGATTGGCCCGTACCGCTTCACGCGGATTGATCAACATGGATCGCAGGATTTAAGTGATGATGCATGGGCCAGATTGATCGATACCGATTCGTTAAGTGATCTGTTCTACGCCTTTAGATCTAGATCCAACGGTGCTCGATCAAGCGACCATGGATGGGCGGCGCAAATGGCCACTGGCGGCGGCGGCGCTACTGGCGACGGTGCTCCGACGATTCCAGAGGAGGCTAGGGGCTGTGCGGTGGCTTACCAGCGTCGCAAGGTCGGGAGGAAGCTCAAGGTGGCTTCGGCTTGGACGGGGGCAAGCTGCCGCGGCCGGAAAAGCACGTCGGAGTTGCGGGCAGCGTCGGGTTCTAGCAAACGACAATGGAGGCGACGACTTGGATCACCCCAACGCAAACAAAGTGCATTAGTGTGTGAACAAGGACCAGGCGAACAAGATGGTTTGAATCAGAAGGTGAGGGGCGGTCGCATCTTACCGGGATTGCTTGCCGGAGACGAGGACGGCGTCGGGTGTTCGCAGTGCTTGACGAAGCCGGCGACCTAGGCCAGTACAGGACGAACCAGTGATGTCAGAAGATGCGCAAGGGGCAGAGGAACAACACCGTATGAACGAGGGGCGGGCGCAAGCAAGAAACTCACCGGAATAGCTCGTCGGAGGCGCTTGGGCAGCGGCAGTGTAGGTCGAATTGCGAGCAGCTTGGCGGCGATTGAGTGGGTGTGTTTGGGGGGAAATGACCGCGGCGGTGTGGGGCTTAAGTAGCCGGCGAGGGGAGAGGAAATCACATAGCATTGATCGGCAATTAAGCCCGCTTAAATCAGGGCAGTGATGGAGGTAACGGCGGCGACGACGGGGTCGGGGGGTGAGGGGTTTGGGGACGATGACGACGTGGCATCTAGGGCCACTGGTCAGCGAGGGAGGGGTATGAGCGTGCGGGTGAGAGAGAGAGGGGGGGATGGGAAATGGCCCAGGTGTTATTTTGGGCCTGATCTGGAGGTGGGCTCAAAGGGCAGCGCCTGTTTTATTTTTTTCCTTTTGCCTTTTCTTTTTCTATTTGATTTTTCAGGAATGATTTTCAAACCCTAATTCAAATAAGTTTGATTTCAAATCTTCTCTAGATTTTTGTAGTGTGATCCTTGCACTCAAATGTGTGTCAAACACTACTGTTTACACAAACAACCTTGGTCCTTCGAAAATAAGAGCAAAACCATGCCTCATATGAATATTAAAGTGGCCATAAAAATGGTTTTGTTTGATTCCAAACTTTGAAATTTTTTGTACCATCCCTAAATGCTATGAAAATATGTATGCAATGTATTCTTTTATAATTCATGATTTTTGGGATGTTACAAATATAACCCCCTTAAGATGAATCTCACCCTCGAGATTTGGATTGGCTAGCAAATAGGTGTGGGTGGTCTTTCCGAAGATCATCTTCTCTTTCCCAAGTCTCCTCTTCTTCGGTATGATGATTCCATTGTACCCTGTAGAATTTAATAGTCTTAGTCCGAGTAACTCTTTCTGCAGTCTCAAGAATCTTGACAGGTTTCTCCTCATAGGTGAGATCACTCTCCAATTGAACCTCTTCCAAAGGAATAGTATCCTTCAAAGAAGTTTCTTCCATCTCCGGATGACATTTCTTCAACTGACTCATATGAAATACATTGTGAACTTCTGACAGTGATTCAGGTAATTCAATCTCATAAGCCACTTCTCCTTTGCGGCTCAAAATCTTGAATGGTCCAACGTACCTTGGTCCAACTTTCCTTTGACTCCAAATCTCTTCACACCACGAAGTGGTGAGACTCTAAGATACGCTCTATCACCTACCTCATAGGTGACTTCTCTATGCTTTGGATCTGCGTAGATCTTCTATCGGGACTGTGCTATCTTCAATCCGTCCTTTACCAATTTAACTTTCTCTTCCGCTTCCTTAATCAATTATGGTCCGAACAAATTTCTTTCTCCAACACCACTCCATGGTAATGGCGTAGTATCCAAACGGTGCCATCTCAATGCTGGCTTGATAGCTGTTATCGTAAGAGAATTCTGCGTAAGGCAGACTTTCATCCCAACTAGCACCATAGTCTAGGGCACATGCCCTCAACATATCCTCCAAAATATGATTGGTCCTTTCTGTCTGTCCATCAGTCTGGGGGTGAAAAGTTGTGCTGAACTCTAATCTTGTTCCCAATGATTCATGCAGTTGTCATCAAAAATGCAAAGTGAACTAAGTTCCTCTATCAGACACAATACTCTTAGGTACTCCATGCAGACATACAATCCTGTTCATATAGATTTTGGCTAACTTAGCACTTGTATAGGTAGTCTTCACGGGTATGAAATGAGCCACTTTAGTGAGGCGATCTACAACAACCCAAATAGAATCATATTCGGATCTAGTCCTTGGCAGTCCAGTGATAAAATCCATACCAATCTTATCCCACTTCCAATCTAGAATAGGTAGTGGTTGTAATAACCCTGCCGGTTTCTGATGTTCCACTTTCACTCGACTACATACATCACACAAGGCAATACTCTCTACAATATCCTTCTTGAGATTTTTCCACCAAAATCTTTCCTTCACATACATGTACATTTTGGTGTTACCCGAATCAAAATAATATGGTGAATTGTGTGCTTCCTGTAGAATCAGGTTCCGAAGCTCCGGATCTTGTGGAATGCAGATACGTTTTCCATACCATAAAGTACCCTATTCATGTTCATGGAATCCTTTAGCCTTCCCTTTGCTAATTTTTCCTTTAATCTCTTCAATCTCCTTGTCCATCTTTTGGGCTTCTTTGATCTTGTCCAACAATGTTGGTTGAACATCCAATGACATGAGATGTCCTTCAGGAACAATCTCCAATCTGAGATCCTTGAATTGGGCACACAGATCATCTGGCAATTCTCGCTTAGTAAGGCCATTCACATAAACCTTACGGCTTAAAGCATCCGCTACAACATTTGTGTAACATCCCAATTTCAGCAACCCTGATTAGATGTCCAAAAGGCAAAAATCAGGGGGAACAAAACTTTTTATTGCAAGGTGTGCTTACTGGCTTGCTTAAGCAATTGTTTGTGTATTAGTTGTGTACTCCTTATCTCAACCCTAGTTTACAAAAACTATTTTACAAAAGAGATGTCTTGGCTCATCTTTCATATTCTCAAATGTTCTGGCATTTCAAAACCTGAGCCAAGATGACTTTGACACAACCAAGTACCTCACTAGTTTCTATTGCCAAAACTATGGAGATATAGATATATACTCTCCTTATGTTTTCAAGACAGAACCTTCAACAACCCTTATCTCTAGGTTTTTCCAAAAACCTTTATTAAAACCTTTTATTCCAATCTTGGTAGTAATACCAAGATGATCCTTATATTACTTCCTAGAAAAACCCCTTTCCAAAATATCCCTCCTTACCTCAAGCTAAGCTTGATGGCAACCCCAGTAGTAGTGTATAAGTGACAAGATGAATTGCCTTGATCTGCTGTCTGATGAATTGCCTTGATCTGCTGATTGCCTTGTTTGCTTAGGAACTAGAATGAGCTAATCTAGTATCTCATCCCTTAGGAACCAATCCTTTCTTGTGATCATCAATCTCAAGCCAGCATCCAAGTCTGGATCTATCCTAAGCCACTCAAGTGATCATCTCATCTCCTGCTCAAATCAATCTATGGATAATCCCTCTTGATGGTTTCCAACCTAGTGGAGACCCAATCCAAGTTTGGATACCCTCCATTCAATCTATGTCTCAACATCAACCACTTGATGGATAGGATAAACCCTTGTCATCCTCTCAAAATCATACACACTTGCACTCTAGTCAAAATCTCCAAAACTGCCAAAATGGCTCTCTGGATTCCTTATCTAGATTCAATCTTTGGAGCTCTACCATTTCCACTCTATGTGCATTCTTGAGAATGTACTTGAACCATCTTGTAGTACATCAGTAGTACTACTAAAGCCCACTCCTGCCCTTGGCTAAGCCATTCTATGTCCCACTCATCCATGATCGTTTTGTAGTCAAGATAATAATCTTTCTGCAAATCTTATCATCTTGCCTACTTTGGCTGAAGCTCATATCTATATGCCATCTCCCCTTGACCAACTCATTGCATGGTGGTGATCTATTAACCATGTCCTATCAGATCCTACCTTGCTTGCTTCCATTGGAGCCTTGTGCTACCTAAACCCACATGGTTTAGGAGGCTACCTGATGTATCTGTTATGGCAGCTTTATTTTCAACAATGTTTGCCACCTCCTCTACATCACCACAAATCAAACAAAGCCCAACTCTTGCTTCCATGATCATCTATATGACATGTTCTATCCATCCATATACCCCTTGTACCAAGGTGAACTCTGAGCTCCCTAATCCAATCTTGTTTAGGTGGCATCAGAATAACTAAACCCTAGATCCTCCCAAGCCTAGTTTCAACCCTTTTTACCACTTTCCCTCAAAACCAAGGTTGACCTTGATGCCTAAATCAAGTCCACATCATCTAACTTGGATATAAGTATCCCCTAATAATTCTCCCAATTATTTGGATTATTAAACTATTTTATTTCCTTCACTTACCAATTCCTCAACAGCCTTGTCTTTAAAGGCAAGTTTGTTTTTCTACAAATAACTTTGTCAAATCAATGCATATTTGAGTTCTCCATATCATATCGTATCTTTCCAACACAAAAAAATTATTTTATTATTTCTTTTTGCCCTTTTTCTTAAATGGAAGGAACAAGAAATAATTCCCCAAAAATACTTTTCAACCTCAATAAATACCACTAAAATTCTCTAGTGTGTGCTATGGTATCTAGGACCATATCACATAAAAAACCAAAAGCATTCCCAATAAAAAATATCATCTTAGCTTCCATAATCTATTTCTGCACTTTTTGAAGAAGTGCATTTAAATGGGGTTATAATCATTAGAAAAATCCCATTTAAATCATGAAGAGATTATTTAACCTATTCCACCCACCAGTACCCTTTCCACACTTTGCCCAATGCAACTTTTTCAACTTCCTTCACAGGCCACAAATGATCAACCTTTTTGCAAATCAAGCAAACTTGATTCAAACCACAACCAAGCTAGCTCCAATCTTCCCCAGCACTCCACCTTAGCAGCCCACAACCCTCTGGTCGACCAGCACTGTAGATGACCACTGTAGCACCCTTGTCCTTTAGCCCTTGAAACTTGAGAGAGAGAGGCAAAATCTTGCAATATCTCTGTAATAAAGGGGACATCAGCTACCCCACTCTCCCTCTCCCCCTCTGGTTAAGTTGTAGGACCCACACCACCCCCAGCACCGCCTCTCTCGCCCAATGTACAGCCACCACCTTGCCCATGTCCAAATGGACCTTGCCCACCTCCTCTCTTGTTTATAAGGCCACCGGCCACCCAAGCTCACCCCTCTGCCCTCATTTGCCCCCTACACGCTCCACTTACCTCCACATAGCTCCCCTCTCCTCCCCTTGCTCTGCCCTGCTTGAAAGAAGGAGGAAGAGAAGCTTCGGCCTCCTCCAAGAAATCGAGCTAGGCTTCTCCCTCAGCTCTCCTCTCCCTTTGCATGTCACCCCATTGGACTCCCCTTGTCCCTCTAATTCTAACCATACCCTTTTCTTCGATATGCAGCAGCTCTGGGAGCCTCCCCGACAAACTCCGACGAGCTAGGCTCGGGCACCTCCATGCAAGCTTCCTCCCGACGACGAACCACCCCGTGCTGCCCCTCTCCAGACTCGTTGTCGTCGACCGCGTCGCCTCGTCGCCTCCTCGACCTTCCTCGAGCCTCGGTGAGCTCCCCTGCCCCCTCCAACTCCTGCCTAGGGTTCGCTCTCCGCCGGCGGGCTCTCACGAGGACGACGACTAGGGACCATCGATCTCCACTAGATCTGACGGCCCCGTTTGCTCCTTGCCCCTTCTCCTGGCGAGCCTGCTGCTAGGCCGCAGCTGACTACGCGTCGGCCGCATGCGCTCCGTTTCCACTGGGCCAAATCCTCCCCTCGTGGCCCATCTGCTCGCAGATCTGGCCCGCGAATACTTTGCCCCTTTTTCTTTTTATACTCTAAATAGATCTACAGGATGACTGTTTGGTTTAAATCCAAACAAAATAGTAAAACCCCATATTTTGGCCAGATCTAAAATTCCCCATAAGCCTACACCTTCTCTCTCACATGCAGACCAAGTTTTACACCAAAATAGTATATAGAATAAATATGATAAATGCTCTCCCCGGATCTGTCTATAACACCAAATAAAGTCTCTAGGGTTTTTAACAAATCCAAATAGAACAAATCCAACTTGTGCTGAAAGGTATAACCCATACCTTTCATATCCCACTTCCTGACCTTATTTCGCTTCCTATTCTGCCCATGTTAAAAATAATAAAAACAGAGACTTTCTGACTTTAGAAATTTCTCTAGGCCAAACCAAATGAGGTTTGGACCTAATTCCAACTCTCAGTTGACAGAACTAACCATATCCTACTAAATCCAGCAGCTCATAATTTTATGAGTCTCTGTTGAAATTTGGTGAATTAAACAACTCTGTGCATGGTTTAATCACTAATAAAAACATTATAGTAGCTATACAACTCCAAAAAGTCTGATTCCACTTTCTACAAAAAGGTATCCTCAGTACCTAACTTGTTTCCTTGGAATCAACTAAAAAGCTTTTGTAAAATAAATCTGATGAAAAAGACAAATCTTGTCCAGTATTGCCTTTGGGAATTTCTCAAGGGCATTATGGTAATTCTTTTGAGGTGGGTCCAACTCCTCTTAAATCATTCTATCAAATACTACTTAATCACCCAAGGAAATAATTTTTGGAACTCCACATAAGTTCTGGTGAATTATTTCCTAAAACTAGAGTTTTTATCACTCTAAAATCCATTATAAATCCTAGGAAATTGATAAATAGTGAAACCACTTTTGTTGGTTTCGTTTTACCAATACCTATCTGATGGTATCATTTGTATACAATGGTATCATACAGATCAATCCCAAAGGACGGTTGGAATGGCAAGTGCTAGGAGGACCCTTTGGATAAGATGAAATAAAGGATGTGACCTGGTCACGAGGAAACTAAAGAAAGAATTTGGTTTTGACCAGAGATGGTCGAAGATTTTAAAAAGGGTTTTACAACAAAACTATTTTAAATCTTTTTAACAAGGATGTGGAGATGTTTGGATTTTCTAAAAGGAGGCATATTTTATAAAAACTCTTTTTCAACAAAGATATAGAGATGCGAATACTAGGTTTTTCAAAAAAACTATAGTATAGAGCTAACTCGCCACATCCCAATATGCATTATCTTATTTACCCTTGTCTCGGTGGTTTGCGAGTACATTCAAAGTACTCACCGGCATTGTCCCTGGCTATTTACTTGGCCATATTGCAGATGTTAAGAAGTGACGAAGGTGATAACGTCTATGCGAGCTAGGCCGTCTTCCCAGACAGTTGCATGTAGGTTATGGCACGGGCTCTGCGCTAAAGACTTTTGCTACTTGTGTTGTAATCGCCATAATGGCCACTTGTAAGTTTGTACTCGTTACTATATGGATGTTGTAATGATACTAGTCGGTTATGCTCACGGCTCACTGATCATGGGAACGTGAATTGTAGGCATAATGGGTATTCTCGGACCGTAAATCCGGGGTGCCACAATTTGCCTTACCGGGATGGTACTGCAAACTCAAGTCATAGTCCTTGATGAGTTCAAGCCATCTTCTTTGTATCATATTGATTTCCTTCTGAGTAAAGATATATTTCAAACTCTTGTGATTCGTGAACACTTCACAACGCTTTCCCAAAAGATAATGTCTCCATGTTTTGAGTGCATGGACAACAGAGGCTAACTCTAAGTCATGAGTAGGATAATTTACTTCATGAGTTTTGATTTGTCTCAAGGCATAAGCCATAACCTTTACTTCTTGTATCAAAACTCCACCTAATCCTTGGTGAGATGCATCACAATAGACTTGGAAATCTTTCTCCAAATCTGGCACACAAAAGACTGGTGCTGTCACTAGTCTCTTCTTCAATTCCTAGAAACTGACTTCACAACCTTCAGTCCAGTCAAACTTCTTATATTTCTTAAGTAACTCCGTCATTGGCTTAGCTACCTTTGAGAAATTCTCAATGAACCTTCTACAGTATCGTGCCAAGCCTAGGAAACTACGAACTTCCTTAACTGACTTGGGAGATTCCCACTCAGTTATAGCTGACACCTTTGCAGGATCGACAGCAATACCATCTCCCGACACCATATGTCCGAGAAATCCAACTTCATTCAACTAGAATTCACACTTACTGGACTTGGCATACAACTTGTGCTCCCTAAGCTTCTCAAGTATCAAACGCAAATGTTCTTCATGCTCTTCTTTGCTCTTGGAATAGATCAAAATGTCGTCGATGAATAGGACAACAAACTTGTCAAGAAACTCCATGAACACTTTATTCATCATGTTAATGAAATAAGATGGTGCATTTGTCAATCCAAACGGCATCACGGTATACTCATACAATCCATACCTAGTAGTGAAAGCAGTCTTAGGTATGTCTTGTTCTCTAATCTTTAGCTGAAAGTAACCTGATCAGAGATCAATCTTTGATAATACACAGGCTCCTTCCAGCTGATCAAATAGATCATTGATTCTAGGAAAAAGGTACTTGTTCTTTATTGTCACCTAATTGAGTGAACGGTAATCTATGCATAATCTTTGACTTCTATCCTTCTTCTCAACAAACAAAACTGGTGCACCCCAAGATGAAGAAGTCGGTTGAATAAATCCTTTCTACAACTGTTCTCCAAGTTGTTTCTTGAGTTCCTTAACTCATCCACTTACATCTTGTAGGGTCTCTTTACTATTGGTCCAGATCCTGGCAACAAGTCAATCGGAAACTCCACATATCTATTCGGTGGCATTCCTGGTAATTCTTCCGGAAACACATTTGGATATTCCTTCACAACTGGTACACTATCAATGTGAACCCCCTTAAGAGAATTTAGATTACTCCCTTTAGACTCAAAGTTAGACTTGAACCTAATCTGTTTCTTGTCCGGGGTTGTGAGTGTAACAGTACGATTGGCACAATCTAGTACTCCTTCATACTTAGTCATCCAATCCATACCCAAAATTACATCCAATCCTTGGGAATCTAGGATTATCAGACTAACTGGAAACTTATACTTTCCAAATTCTATCACTATATCATGACATCCAAAATTCACTATGATCTCTCCACTGAGAGAGCTTACTTTAATAGGACACCCAATAGTTTCAATTGGAAGCCATTTTTATCAAAAAGAACAAGTGCTGGAAAAGAATTAAGCTTGATCTTACCAGCCACAGCATCAGACTCTTCATATATTTGTTCCACATTGATGTGGTTCACTTGTCCCTTCTGGAAAGGGTTGGGCTTGTTGGCTCCTTCAACTTTCTTTTCTGGGCATTCATTTGCATAGTGCCCAGTTTTCTTGCATTTGAATCACTCAACCTGACTGATATCTCTTTTAGCAGGCTGACTTCCATTGCCATTCCCATTGTGGTGGCTCTTGTGTCCACTCTTGTGGTTCTTATACTTATCATTGTCATGGCTGTAGTGGTGCTTATTGTCATGGTGACGATTACTGTTGTGGTGGTTGTTATACTTCCCATGCTTGTGGAATCCAGAACCTCCACTATCATCACCATGGGAGCGTTTATGAGACGATCCTGAGTTGTGCTTGTCAAAGTGATGCTTCTTCTTCCTGTTCTCAACCTGCTTCATCTTTCTTTCCAAGATGGTGGCCTTGTCACACAGTGATTGATATGTTGGGACATAGGCAATAGATAGCTGCAGGTTCATTTCATCATTCAATCCCTCGAGGAACTTCTCCTTCCTCTTAGCATCAGTATCAACTTCATCCGGTGCATAGCACGCCAGATTGTTGAACTCCCCAATGTATTCAGCCACACTGCGGTGACGCTGTTTCAGATTATGGAACTCCTTCTTCTTCAAGTTCATCACTCCTAATGAGATGTGAGCTGTATGGAATCCATCCTCAAAAATAGCCCAAGTCACATCCTTAATAGGTGTGGTGATCTGAAAGTTGTCCCACCATGTTGCTGCTGGTCCTTCAAGCAGATGTGTTGCGAACCTGACCTTTTCTTCATCGGTGCAGCCAATAGTGACCAAGTCTTTATTCACAGAGCGTAGCCAGTCATTGGCTACCATGGGACCAGTGGTTCCCGAGAACTTGGTTGGCCACAACCTCAAAAACCTTGTAAGCATGTCAAATGCTGGTGGATTGTTGGGATTGTTGTTGTTGTTATTGTTCTGATTCTGGTTTTGATTAGCCATGAACTGGGTCATCATCTGCATCAGTATAGTTTCAGCTGTCATCAACTGCTGAAAGGACATTTATTGTCATAATCACTTTTGGTGTTTGTTAACAACAAGTAGATCATTTCATAGTTTGTTATTGTCCACAGGTTGGTATTATCATAGATAAACATGACACACACTCTTGGGAAAAGACCACATACATTAGCCACTGTTCTGGAAACTCCAGACCGGAGTCTCCGGTCTGCCAAGACCGGAGTCTCCAGTGTGGTCCGGAGCTTCCGGTGCTGGCTCCGGTGGTGCCTCCCAGGACTTGGCTGGGTCATTCTGTTAGCCTGTCCGGAGACTGGTCCGGAGATTGGCCAGAGTCTCCGGACTTTGTTCTGACCGGAGTCTCCGGTGTCTAAAGACCAGAGTCTCCAGTGTTGCTGGTGAAGAAATGCGCGGGGTCAGTCAGATGGCCAGTCCGGAGACTAGTCTGGAGATTATCCGAAGACTTTGGTCGGACCGGAGTCTCCGGTGTTGGAAGACCGGAGTCTCCGGTGTTGCTGGGTCAGGATTGTTCTGGGTCATTCAGATGGGCGGTCCGGAGGCTGGTCCGGAGATTGGCCGGAGTCTCCGGTGTAGGCCGGAGTCTCCGGTCTACAGACCGGAGTCTCCGGTCTGACTTTTCTTCAACGGTCAGAAAACGGTTCGTGGAGGGGGCTGTCTATAAATAGGGACCCTTATCTTCTTCCTCCAGTCGCTCGAGCTGCTCAAGAACACCAACACCATTAGAGCCACCAAATCCACAAGATCTCTTCATCCAACCATCCAAAGTCATTGATCTTTGGAGAATCGAAGGAGGAGGCCTTGATTCACATCTTCACCAAGAGAGATCTTCATTTCCCCCTCATTCACTTGAGGGCCCCCAAGCTCTAGTGTTTCTTTGGAAACCCTAACTTTGATTTGGTTCTTACAAGCTTGTCTTTGATATGTCTTGACAGCTTGCTTGTATTTGGGAGCCTCCAATTCAGTTGTGGATGTGTGATCCAAACTTGTTGTAAAGGTGCCGGCTTCCACCTCGAAGGTTGCCGATATAGTGGAAGGTGAATCGAGCCCCTTGGGGTGAGGTTCATCGGATAACAAGGGAGGCCTCTCGTGGCATTGGTGGTTTGGAACCACCCCCTCTCCAAACGTAGACGTACTTCCCCTCAAAAGGAAGAAACTACGGGAAACAAATCCTTGTGTCTCCGCGTCCACTCCTTTGGTTACTTCTATCCTTTACCGCACTTTACTTACTTGTTCTTGCTTAGTGTTATGTTAGTTTGTGCTTGCTTGACATATAGGTAAATTCACCATAGTTACATATTCTAGAGAATTTACCTTTCTTGTCAAACTCTAAATTGAAAAAGAGTAAAATTTGAAGTAGCACATATTCACCCCCCCCCCTCTAGGTGCCCATACGATCCTTTCAACTGCTGCATCTCAGGATTGACGTTATTGTTGTTGTTTTTTGGGTTGGGATTGGCACGACGGGGAGGCATATGTGGTTTCAATAAGGATAAGTAATGAGATATAACCCATAGATGCTATGCACAATACATCACAAAGCAACAAACACAATAAACAATCACAAGATAAACATAGAGTTTAAACAACGTAAACAACAAGTTTGGAGAAGTAAACATAATAGCAAGCCATCCACATGTTGGATGATCATTGCGACTCAATAATCAAAGGATGATAGATAAATAGGTAGCCGAATAATCAACTACTCCTCCATGTCGACCTCCACGTCCACAAGAGTAAGTCCGGTTGTCTCCATAACTGACTTGTACTCCTCCACGCTAGTGGTCAAGGCCTCAATCTTCGCGCAAAGGGCTATCTTCTACAAGCGAAGCCTCTCTATCACTCCCTACTGAGTCTCTAACTCAAAGTCCTTGGCCTCTATCTCGGCCCTCATGTCCTTAATATTCTTGTTTCTGTCCTAAACTCTCTTCTCCTGATTCTTGAACTTTTTGTCCTAGCTCTCGAATCTGGCCTCCATCTCCTTGACGATCTCGTCTTACTCCGCGAAGAGGTTGTCCTTATCCCTCAACTGACCTGGAGCTCGTCATTGCTAGGCATGACGTTGTTCCTATCTATGTCGAGGTGTCTAATAAGACCCTCTAGATCCTGGAGGTACATAAGAACTGGCTCTATCGTCTCTCTAGTAGCACCCTCATACACCAATGCCTCTCCCTCCTTGTCACGTCTCCCGAACGAGTGAAAGTAGAGGCCCTAAGCTCGGTGGAGTGGCGTCCGCAGAGGCGTCCGAGTAGCTCATGCATGACTACATCTAGACCCTTCTCTTTGTCATCGTGCATCAGCTTGAAGGAAATCTCCTCCATGAGTGGCTTCGTCTGGCGTCCTGGCTATGTGACTCTATATTCCCAAAGATCCTTCCTCTCGAACTTGGTGAGCTGAAGTGCCTTGATACTAGGAAGTGGAAGGTTGAGCACACTAGTAAACTGCACGATATATGAACCAAAACGAGTTCCATTGAACTCCTCGGCAGTGCTGATCACAAAGCTAGGCATCTAATGTATAAGATAGAGAAATATTAGAACAACACAAGTAAGAGAAAACAAGACAGTAACAATAGCAAAAGCATACAATCATCCATAAAACATACACGTCATGGCATACAAAGTCTACCACAAGCACTAAGGTTCAAACATAGATCTAGCGGATTTCATAACAGAGGTCATACATACAGATTGAGTAGCAAATCTTGTACTCGTCCCTAAAAAGGACACCATTGATTTAAGGATGTGTGTTGATTATACCGCTTTGAACAAGGCATGCCCAAAAGATCCGCTTCCTTTGCCAAGAATTGATCAAGTTATCGACTCAACGGCAGGATCGGAATTACTCTATTTTCTCGACGCATATTCCGGATATCACCAAATACCGATGAAAAAGTCGGATCAAATTAAGACATCTTTCGTCACTCCTTTCGAAACCTTCTGCTACAAAACTATGCCTTTTGGCTTAAAGAACACAGTAGTAACATATCAACGTACCATGCAACATTGTATCAACGATCAAATCGGACGCAACGTCCACGTATACGTAGGCGACATAGCAGTCATGTCCAAAAAGAGAGAAACATTAATTTCCGACTTGGATAAAACGTTTGCTAGTCTACAAAAATTCAACATGATGCTAAATTCGAAGAAGTGTTTCTTTGAAATTCCAGCCGGAAAATTGTTAGGTTTCATCGTCTCTGAGCGAGGCATCGAGGTGAACCGGGACAAAATCAAGGCTATCTTAAACATTACCAGGCCGACTCGTCTGAAGGACGTACATCGTCTCACTGGTTGCATTGCAGCGATGACTCGGTTCGCCAGCCGGCTTGGCAAAAGAACCGCACCGGTGACAATATGGCATACATGGTATAACGTGGCATGAAAACTTCAAACTAGTTTGTGGCTCCCAGTTCAATCCTTTGAAATCAGGTACTAAGCCGATAGGGGTACCCACACACCCCACATGTGGTTAGCGCGCTCAGTCTCAGAACATGTGTCAAGAACTCGGGTCCTGGATGGACACAAGTGGGCAGTTAACAACCAAATCTCAACTATTGTCCACCGGTGCCTCTTCATTACTTATATCAATTTTAATATTGCATTACCAACTGTAATTAAAACCACGATCATCTCTACCTTTATGAGTATGCCAACCCCCAACATCAGTGGAACATCAACGACGCGAAGCAGCACTTGAACAAGCGACTACGACTCGCAAGGCCAACTGTCTACCAAAACAACAGGTAATAGAAGTTGTCCAAGGCAATATAAAGGCTGCAGGGATATATAAAGGGGTACAGAATCTAAAACATCGCAACACAGATAGCAATAGATCAACAGGCGGAAGTAAAGACTATAAAAGTAAAATAGGTAGAAAGGGGGAGAATGCTCGTCTGAGAAACATTGCCGAAGGTACAACCGAAGAACTTGTCAGACCTCACCACATCTCATCGTCCTATCCGGAAAGAAGCAAATCACTAAAAGAAACAAGCGATGCAACAATTACAACTAATATGAAAAACCAGCATGATCATGATATGATGCATGACATGGCAAGTTAATGATGCAAACTATGTTGAAAAGGTATCATGAGTATAGCACATTAATGATACAACTTTAGTGAGGCATTACCAACAAGAAATAATCATTTCCTAATTTTATTCATCATGTTTTCCTTGCATAAATAGTTCTGATTTTACAAGTTTTTCTTGATGCATGATGCAATTGCAATTATGGTATGCATGATTGGAAAGGTCTTGTCACACTAATTGTTATAGACATATTATTTACTAATTATGATTTACGATTTACGGAATTAAAGTTATGAGTATTTGAAGTTGTATTGTTAAATAGGACAAGTGTTTAATTGTTTGATTAGTTAAAATATTCCAAACTGAAATCAAAAAGTATATTTAAATTATTCAATTAATTCTAAACAAGTTCAGTTTTGGAATTTGAAACCAATGTAAAAAAAATACAACAGCTTTGACTTAAGTAGAGGATTTTGGGCAAAAGCCACACATGCCGCGAGAAATTGGCTTTACATGCAAAATTGCCATCGTTTCTTAACTGAATTTTCTGACTTCATGTTAGACAGACAAAATGCCATAAAAATTAGGCCACCAAGGAAATCGATCCTTATAGACCTCCAACATGAAGATTTGAGTTCTGACCACTAGGCTAAGCCCTGCTTTTGTACTTAATATACTGTAGGCATTTTGTTTTTTTTGTAGGTAGCCAGGTCGGTTTCCAGACTGACGAAACTAAACAAAACGAGTGCGTCCGAAACTTCCGTCAGGTTTTAGACTGGACGTCGCGGATTTAGCTAGCTCGAGCAAACTTCGATGGATGATTGCGAGTGATACATTTAGAATTTATAAACTCCGTAATAGAGATAATTTTAGAGAGATGGTAGCTCTGCAAGTTTTATGTTGGAAAGATTTTATAATACAAACTGGAACGCATCATAGATATGGGGATGTTCTTCTGAACAGATGAAACTGAAGCGAACAGACGCTGACCTCTGAACCTGCACACGCGCGTGCAACGGTGACGATTTCAGACGACGGTGGCCACTACTTGGCTACGGAGACGACTTGGGGAGAGAAGGGATGGAGAGAGATGTCTCACCTCGAGCGATTCCCGTTGAAGAGGAGGTTGGGGACGGCGAGGGACTCCGGGAAGAAGGGGCGGAAGCTCGACGGAGATCTTGGTTCCGACGAGGGACGAACGGCGCGGTGACGCTCCTCGCGGCTCCGGCTCCCTGATACGGTGTGATCGACAGAAAAGAGGTCAGGGTACCTTCCCTGCTACTCCATGGGGTCGTCCGGATGTTGAACCACTAGCTGAAAGCTGGTCAAGCCCGTGGCCATGGGGACGGCGGCGGTAGAGAAAAAAGGGGATGGAAGGAGGAACTGGTAGGGTTTTGTGCGCGCTGCGTGGGATAAGCAGGCAGCGACACGAGAGGGTGGTTGCGGGGCGTCGGTCGGAGTAAAGCGAGGGCGAGTGGCCAGGTTGCTGCGGTGCTCACGCGTGCGACCGAGGAAGACGACAAACTGAGACAGAGCAACTCTGAAACTAAAGCTTCTTCATTTGCCTCTTATCTGAACTTTGCCTGAAGTTTTTTTTTTAGAATTTGAAACAAACGTTGCCCGGAATTTAAAAGAAGGACAGGGACTAAACCAAAGCTAAATACAAAACAAACCAGGAGAGATTTAGAAGATAGGGATCTAGCGGATCATCCAAGACGAGACAGATTGGGAGCATGGCAAAAAAAAAGAGGATTGAAAAAACATCCAGATTTGGAAAAGAACCAAAGCAATGGATTTTAGCAAAACAATAAAACATCAGAATCTGTGCGTAGGGATTTGAACAGAGGAACTAAGGCCATTTAAAAAAAAGGCAAGGAGAGGAAAATAGAAGGATAGCAAGATGATGCCCACCGTAGAATTTTAGAGGAAGATAGAGAACATGAACACAAAAAGAATATGTAGAGGATTAAAGTTGGAAAGGGCATAAGATTATATGAGCATTGATTTAAAGAACCCACAAACACACATGGACACAAAACAAATATAACCACATGGTTATATATGGTGGGATGGAAGGGTCGTCCTATGGATAAAAAGAATACAAGATCAAGGTAGATTAAAAGACGATGCCCCCAAGTCCATTTGGGCATTTAGCAAATAAAAACTAACTTGACATTATGGTTTCTCCCTTGGCACCAACTAGAGTTTAACATAGAGGAGGCCAAAATAGGGAGAGATATAAATAGCAAGAACTAATATAATTATCAAGAATAGTACAAGTGCACTAATAAATACAACAATTAATTTTATGTTCCATGCAATGTGGCATGATGAACATGATGATGCATAGTGATGTCATGATGATGCAAGAAAATAAAATAATAAGCAACTTTCTAGTAGTAGCTTTACCCATGGTGCTACAATTCGACACCACTAACAATGGATCTCGCCCTTGAGATCCGCCTCATGGTACGGGAAAAGAAGGCCGACGGTCTAAATCTTCTCGCTCCATATAGATCTTCGCGACACCGCTAACAAAGATTCTTTCTCCATCTTGAAATCAGCGACACCACCAACAAGGGGTCGTTGCTGACATTCGTCGAGATAACACTCCGGAGAAGCAAAGTCGAAGGTCGAGGTCTCGAAAGGTAAAGCCACCTCTAACTTCCGTGGAAGGAGTATAATTGCATCGATCCACTATTCAATGTACAAAAGCAAATGATAAGAGTAGTGGTATGTTTGCGACTCCATCCCGCACTCAAAGATTTACTCTATACACGGATAGAAGAATTATGCAACTAACTCTCAGAGTTCAGACTGAAGATCTTGACAAACGATGTTTGGAAAAAAGGAGTGATGCAGGTTCTTCATCGGATCTGACGTAGATGATGTCATCACGTTGGGAAACTCCGGGAGATACAAAGAAAAAAGAGTGAATTTTTGGTCCACTGAAAGGTGCAACAGAGGAAAATTCCTCAGATATCATGAAGGTCGGATGTCGAAGCACCGTTACAAGAGGAGGAAGCGAAACCCTGAAGGTACGACGAAAACCCAACCACGAGAATTCCTGGACTCGAAGAAAAGATAAGGGGGTAGATTCAAAACACGCAAAGGTAAGAGGAGAATAGCAGAGGGGTAAGGAGTAAAACCAGACCTAATCAGATCTATCCAACCGATTTTCCAAAGTAGTTTTGACACTCTACAACGTCCGTTAGTTAGGTTATCCTACAGGCTGGACCAGTGGGGTATCGTAACTGCTGAGCTCTGATACCACTCTGTAACACCCTCGGATCGGCCCTATGCAAGTATTAGCGATTCCCGCCAAACCCGCATAGAAATGATTCAAAGGTGCCCACCGGGCTCTTTCGTGCGGGTGGAAAACGAAGTAATACCATTACACATTAGTTTACGATGGAACCCACAAAACAGATATATACGACAACGACTCAAAGAGTCAAGAATACGAATATACAGTACAAAGATCCAAATCACCTTAAAAACGATACAATCGTCCGAGTATGGACAAAATGCAAATTGGGCTAAGAGCCCTAAAGAATAACCAATGGCGTCCATAACCCTGCCCAGGCCAAGCCGGAAGGGTAACCCTGCTAACAACGTCGATCTCAAACCTGCTTAAACAAAATGGGTGCCGACAAAAGGCGAAGGAAAAAAAGAGAGCGGTCAGTACTGAGGCTAGTACACGGCGAGTCTTAGAATTCGGCGGTCCTCGCCTACATAGGTATGGTGGACTTAAGCGGCAGCGAAGCATGCACTAAACATCCTATAGAGACTCAATACAACTGTCGTCTATCAGAGAGGGATAAGAAAGACCTATTCGGATCCAACCTGATACTACCACCAAACATACCCATCCTGGTATCTCCCCCTCGAGACCAAACGAGGAAGTCAAGCCGAGGAAACTCACACAGTTGGCAATTTTATTCATTCTTTCCATGGTGGTTATCCAACTTACTAGTCATCTCAGATACAAGTCAAATTTATAACAGTAAATTTTAGTTGTAGTTGACTATGATCGAGATACTATGCTCCAAGTCGTCCATAACCGCGGACACGGCTTTTCGAAAAGATTTAACCCTGCAGGGGTGCACCAAAGTTTCCACACGCACTTCGACCATTGTTGTCAGATCAATTAACATACTTCCATCGGTATGTCGGCGGGGCCTAGGACACGACGCTTTCCCTGACCCAAAGCAAGCACACGGGGGCCACCCGAAAGAGCTACCCGTATGAGGTATAGCTAATCCTCCTCGTACGGACTCTAGGGTTGCATACACTTGCACGGGGGCAGAGGTCATAGACAAAATATTCCCGTGACAGAGTGTCGCACCTACGCAACAGTAATAAACGCTCATCGAGCAATAGGTAATAAACATGGCATAACATGGCATACATGGCATAACATGACATGAAAACTTCAAACTAGTTTGTGGCCCCCAGTACAATACTTTGAAATCAGGTACTAAGCCGATAGGGGTGTCCACACACCCCACATGTGGTTAGCGCGCTCAGTATTACAACAGGTGTCAAGAACTCGGGTCCTAGGTGGACATAAGTGGGCGGTTAACAACCAAATCTCAACTAATTGCCCACCGGTGCCTCTTCATTAGTTATATCAATTTTAATATTTCATTAACCAGCTGTAATTAAAACCACGATCATCTCCACCTTTATGAGTATGCCAACCCCCAACATCAGTGGAACATCGACGACGCGAAGCAGCACCTGAACAAGCGACTACGACTCGCAAGGCCAATTTCTACCCAAACAACAGGCAATAGGAGGTGTCCAATGCAATATAAAGGCTGCAGGGATATATAAAGGGGTACGGAATCTAAAGCATCGCAACACAGATAGCAATAGATCAACAGGCGGAAGTAAAGACTATAAAAGTAAGATAGGTAGAAAGGAGGAGAATGCTCGCTTGAGAAACATTGCCGAAGAAACAACCGAAGAACTTGTCAAACCTCACCACATCTCATCGTCCTATCAGGGAAGAAGCAAATCACTAAAAGGAACAAGCAATCTAATGCGAAAGAACCGGCATGATTATGATATGATGCATGACATGGCAAGTTAATGATGCAAACTATGTTGAAAAGGTATCATGAGTATAAAACATTAATAATACAAATTTATGAGGCATTACCAACAAAAAATAATAATTTCCCAATTTTATGCATCATGTTTTCCTTGCATGAATAGTTCTCTGTAAGGTTCCCAACCTTTAATAAGGTAGAGATCCCTGTGTTTACAATGCTAGTCCCTGGATCAATAGCTAGCATCCACAGTTAAGATGTAATATCAAGAAACAAAGGTCATAATACAACTTTATAACCAGGAATAAAGTAATTTATTACATCTTACATAGCTCATTTGGCTATCTCATTACAATGCAGCAGAATATCTATAAGCATGGGGTTCTTCATCTTCAAAGTGCCACAGGCAGACATGTTGGTTGTAGGCTTGTAATCCTAATCATTAAACTTCACTAATATCAAACAAACCTGCAACATAACAAGTTACAGCCACAAGGGTCAATACATTTGAATTGTATTGGCAAGTGATACTATGGTGGTATAGTGGAGTCTATCAACTATATGCATTTGGCTAAGTGGAGCTTAGGCTTGCTTTGCTCAAAATATATTTTCCTTATCATTTGAAAACACTATGTTTTTGCTTTGACAAAATCACCCAAGGAACCACCAATAGAAATTGGTGAACCTCAAACCCTTGTTCAACCACAAGTTTTTAACTTAGAAATTTGGATGATGAGATTCTTGATAGCTTCCATGTCTTGATGCTCAAATTGTCCTTTGCCAGGGACATGGCTAAGTACTTAGATTTTTCACTCTACAGAGGTTGTGCACTTTCCCCACAAGACTTGGTTTCCTAAGACAAGATATTTCAGAAGCCTTCCCTTAGACCAGAATGGACGCGTTCCAACCTATCATTCCCCTACCACCAACTGTCCATTTGGCTAAGTTCTTGCAACCTATATGATCCAGACAGAGCCCATAATGCCAAGTGGTTGCACTTGAAGCTTCTCAACATTTGACATCTCAAATCTCTTTGTTCCTGGGTGGCTTTCCACAAGTGAGATACACAAGGTTCACCAGTCCCCTGGCCTTGTGTAACCACTCAACACAAACCATTCCTTTCATTCCACCCAGGTGTTTCATTCACTTAGCTGTTTTATTAAACAAAACACAAGTCCTCAGACTTAGAAATTTTCCATAGTAAGAATATATATTCCACCCTTGTTTTCTACTAGCTAAGCTAAGCATGGTAGTAGTAGGAATCTTAACTTAGGAAATTTTTACTAAGGTTTCATCTACTAGGATTTCCCATAGCATGGTTTATACTTAGCAAAAATTCCATGAAAGTCCTACTTAGAAATATCACTAATGCATAGTGAAAATAATGGGACAAAAGTATGAAGCATCACTTGCCTTTTTGGTAGAGAGTATGAGTTCACTTCTTGATCTTTTCAATGTTCACACACTTCAAGTCACTACAATTCAATCAAGCAAACAATATTTCAATCTACCATTCAAGCAATTCATCACATAAAATCATAGTAACAAAACAATGCATGCAAGCATGCTAAAGATTGTTTTATTTGTCAAAGTGGTTTCTAATGGTTCACAAACATTTGAAAACACCTAATGGTCATTTTATAAAGTGGCAAAATCATTTGTATAAGATTTCACTTCCTAAACCATTTTTAGACTAAGTCATTATCTTATGTGGTGTAGAAATGCTTTTAATAAGGCAAAATTCTATAGGTTTCATAAAATATGTTTTCAAACCATATAACCTTGTGTTTAGGGTCAGAGAGTATATTTCCAAAACATTTCCCAAAGGTTTTCCTCCAAAATCCTTTTTAATAATCAAACCATATTTTTATTTGGCTAGAAATGGTTTAAATAAAAGATTTATTCTTTTGCTTCACCAAATAATTTTTGAACCAAAATTTGTTTCTATGGTCAGTAGGTTCAAAACACACCATTTGCAAAAGATTTTATCCTCAAAATCATTTTAAAACAATTTCTATACTCTAAACATGCATACACAAGTTTCTGCAAAAACAAACATTTTACTAGAAGATTTTTACTAAACAAAGTGCATGATTGGCTAGGTCTTGTTTTTCTGAATCCATTGATATAAAGTTTGCAAAATTTGGACGTGTAGATTAAAAGTTATGGAATTTACAAAATCACATATCTAATAGATTCAATCTGTTTTGATTCAAATCAACCGAGACACGTGGCTGGTTCTGATTCGTCTATACCTCTTCGCGCGGATCGTCTAACACAGACCGTAGGATTTCACTTGATCGCACGGCACTGGTTGCTACTTACCCTTTCTCTCGCATTCTATCGCATCCGTCAGATCGAAATCCTACGGACCTAACTACTTTGACCATTACCCAGCGGCGCTGGCGGCGGCGACTGGCGGCGGCGTGTCTGGTGGCGGTGGTTCGGCGAGCCTAGGAAGCGAGGGAGAAGAAGGGGGCGCTCACCAGAATCGCGGAGTCGCGGTGATGCTCAAGGTGCCCGCGAGAGTGCAAGGGGCGCACGGGGTTGATAGGAATTCCTCGCCGGAGATATTGCTGGCGTCGGGTACGGTCAGACGTCGATGGGGGTGAGGCTACGGCGCATGCTAGGACAAGTGGAAGACATGGTCAGATGCGCACGGTCCTGGCGATGATGCGTGTGTGAAGGAGAATGCGAGGCGCGGTCAGGTTCTTACCAGAAGCTTCGCCGGAGAGGAAGCAGACGGAGGCGCTTGCTCAGTGATGTCGTTGTCGACGATTTACAGCATGCGCGGATGAACGGGCGACACTGGGAGGCGTGCCATGAGGTGGGGAGTATGTGAGCTTGGTCGAGGAGGCAAGGGGCGGTGAATACTGGCCGGAATCGTCGTCGGAGCGTCGTCGGACAGAGGGTGGTGCGGAGAAGAATTGGGCGGCCTGGGGACACGCTAAGGTGGGGCGACAGAGGGGAAATGGAGGGGAAACACAGGCGGTTAAGAGGGCGTCGTCAGGGGAAGGATTCATTGCGCCAGTAATGCGAATTAACCGGGTGTTAATCGCCTGCAACGGCCGGCGAGGTGAGGGGCGTAGTCCGCAGGTGGGGAAGAAGATGACGTGGCTGTGGGGCCTGGCTGTCTGCGTGTGAGAGAGAGTGGGGGTGGGGTCGTTCTGTCAGCGGCTTTGCGGGTTCTGTCTTTGGTGCCAACCGTTTTCCTGCGGGAGAGATGGAGAGGTGGGCTGGCTGGGCTTAATGGGCCAGGCTAGTTGGGCTAGGTCTTTTTCTTATTTTTTTCTGTTCTGTTTGTTTTTCTTTTTCTCTTTTGATTTTTCTGTTTTGATTTTGTCTAATCAATTCAAACCTCAATTTGATTTCAAACCTTTGTCAAAGTTTGTGTAGGTTTAAGTACTGATTAATAAAACTTTCTGAAGTCATTTTTAGGATAATTTATTCCTTCTTCTTGGGGTCTTTTAATTAATTAAAAGGGCCCTTGTTTTAAATCAAATAGGTTTTAATAATATTTCTAAACACCATTTAAAATCTTACCTTCCAAATCTTTTCAGTAGGTTTTTATTACTTAAAAGGGTGTCAAATAATTCATCTTGCATTATTTGGAAAAGCTTTTAATAAGATTTATTAATCATTTAAAATTTGGATTTGTCTTTATTCCAATAGGATTTGGTTTATGCCATTTATTTTATTTTGGAAATTCTTTATCCAATATTTTTATTTGGATTTGGATTAAATTCATTCCATTTGATTATTGGATTAGGCCAAGATTTATTTGGTCTTTCAAATATTCTTTAATTTAATATTTCTTTCTTCATCTTATAAAATTCTTATCTTTTTATTTAGAGATCCAAACTTGGTGATTCCAATTTGTAAAATCTTGTTTAATATTTGTTTATCCTTTTAAATATTTTTAGGATTATTTGCTCACCATTTGGTATCGTTTTGTAGATAGGTCCTTTATTAGTTTTGGGAATTCAATTTCTTTATCTTATTAAATTCATAAGATTTTATTTATGGCTCCAAGTTCAGTGAAACCAATTTCTATGGTTTTATAATATTTCTATTTGTCTTTCTTGATCATTTGTGAATGTTTGTTGTCAAGATTCTATATGGATCAAATCCATAGGCTTTGAGATAACTTGGAAATGATTTTTATTCCATTAGAGTTTAGGGTTTGGATTTATTTTCCAAGTGTTTAAATTTCCAGATACATTTAATGAGGAAAGCATTTCCCTTGATTTGGATTTTGTTGAATTAAAGTTTGTTCAAGATGGGATTTTAAGTTTCCATTTAGAAACAAAAAGTTTCTTTTCACCCTAAAAATCAATAGTAATTTATTTTATTTCATTTATTTTTCACATTACAAGATTTGGAAAATCTTGGGATGTGACAGGCTACCACCCTTAAAATAAATCTCGTCCCGAGATTTGGGGAGGCTAGGGGTTACAAGTTGGCTCAAAACATCTAGGATACTTCCACCCTTGAAAATTTTCCAAACTAGATTACATCTTGGCTTGCTTGGGGTCTTGTTGAAATCTCTCTGGGCAAACATCTGCATAGTGTCCTTTGTTTCCACACTTGAAACATGTGACAAGGCTGAGATCCTTCATAGGCTTGTTTATCTTGTGCTTCATCTTTTCTGGACATTTGCTTGCATAATGTCCTTGGTTACCACAGTTGTAACATGTGATAATATTGAGTTCATCACGTATCTTCTATTGGCAAGTTGCTACATAATGGCCTAGCTCTTTGCAGTTGTTGCACCACACTTGGCTAATCTCCTTATACTTTTGCTTCTCTGGACATTCACTGGCATAGTGTCCCATTTCTTTACAATGATTACATTGCACATGGCTTTTGTCCTTCTTTTTCTTGGGTTTCTCCAAAGCTAGGAGTGCTTCCAGTTCATGTTCTTCATATGTTATCTCATAGGTAGGAATGTCTACTAGTTTCCTTGACTTTCTATTACTCCTTGGATAATTCATATGTCTCCTCTTGGGTCCTTTAAATTGAGTCATGTTGTTGGGAGGTACAAGCTAAGATTTTCCTTTGTCTTCATCCTTCTTGGTAGACTTGGCTCTCTCATGGTAATCTGCAATCAATTGTTGCACTCCACCTTGTTTCCTTTGTTCAACTATGGAATAGATGGGGCATTGGATAGGGACATGATTGTTTCCTTCACATAAGTAACAAGTAGCTTGGGATGTGGGGCATTGGTCAATTTGATGTTTCTCTTCACAATTGGGGCATTGATCTCCATGCTCCTTGGAAGTGTGATCCTTGTCTCCACAAATATTGCAAGCTTGGGTTCCTTCTAGAATAACATCTTTGTCATCCTTGTTGTCATTAGCTCCTTGGGAAGAGCTTTCTCCCATGTTGGTCATTTGAGTAGCCATCCCTTGCAACAATTGGGATTGAAGTTTCAAAATCCTTTGTATGGCTGGGTCTAATCCATTGTTGTTGGCTAAAAGCTGAGTTGTCACTTGGCTCAACTGGGTTTGGTTTGCTAGTAGTTGTTCTCTCATGTTGTTATCTTGGTTGTTGTTATTGTCACCATCCTTGATGTTGGAGTCTCTTGGAGAAGTCATCTGTTTGGGTTGGATTGGGATTAGAATAGGCAAAATATTTCTAAGGGAATAATTCTAATCACACACATCACAATTCACACAAGCAATGTGCAAACAATCACAAACAAACATTCCACTCAAACAACAAGTTTCAAGCATATTTTTAGGCAACCAAAAATATTTTTGTTACACCACATAGGTTGGTGGGTTTGACTTAAACTAAATATGGTGGTCCATCTATATGGTTCACTTGACATCTTTCCATTCTTCTTAGTTGATTCTTCTTGAATGAGATCTTTGTATTATTGGGAAAATTCTTGGTCACAAAATCTTCAAGGTGATGATGATTCCTTCTAAGTTGTGTTTCCTTAGTCTTCAAGTCTTGAGCAAGATTTCTTGTCTCACTTGTAGTCCTTAGTGATATCCAAGGTTGAAGTCCTTGTTGAGAATAAGGTTGAAACCACTTGAAGATGTTGAAGTCATTAGAGTTGAAGATGTTGAAGTCATTAGAGTTGATGAAGTCCTTTGCACATGGTGAAGTCTTTGGCCATGGGGTAGGCTTTATCCATCAAGTTGAAATAGAAGAGATGTAGAGTTGAAACCAAAATGGTTGAGGAAAGAGTTTACCAGATTGTTTGTAAATAAGTTTTGGAACAAATACAGCTCTATTTTTTTCTAAGGGGTTTTGTCCAATCCTAGGTTTACAAATCCTACAGGCAACACAATGCTCTGATACCATCTGTAAGGTTCCCAACCTTTAATAAGGTAGAGATTCCTGTGTTTACAATGCTAGTCCCTGGATCAATAGCTAGCATCCACAGTTAAGATGTAATATCAAGAAACAAAAGTCATAATACAACTTTATAACCAGGAATAAAGTAATTTATTACATCTTACATAGCTCATTTGGCTATCTCATTACAATGCAGCAGAATATCTATAAGCATGGGGTTCTTCATCTTCAAAGTGCCACAGGCAGACATGTTGGTTGTAGACTTGTAATCCTAATCATTAAACTTCACTAATATCAAAAAAACCTGCAACATAACAAGTTACAGCCACAAGGGTCAATACATTTGAATTGTATTGGCAAGTGATACTATGGTGGTATAGTGGAGTCTATCAACTATATGCATTTGGCTAAGTGGAGCTTAGGCTTGCTTTGCTCAAAATAGATTTTCCTTATCATTTGAAAACACTAAGTTTTTGCTTTGACAAAATCACCCAAGGAACCACCAATAGAAATTGGTGAACCTCAAACCCTTGTTCAACCACAAGTTTTTAACTTAGGAATTGGATGATGATATTCTTGATAGCTTCCATGTCTTGATGCTCAAATTGTCCTTTGCCAGGGACATGGCTAAGTACTTAGATTTTTCACTCTACAGAGGTTGTGCACTTTCCCCACAAGACTTGGTTTCCCAAGACAAGATCTTTCAGAAGCCTTCCCTTAGACCAGAATGGACGCGTTCCAACCTATCATTCCCCTACCACCAACTGTCCATTTGGCTAAGTTCTTGCAACCTATATGATCCAGGCAGAGCCCATAATGCCAAGTGGTTGCACTTGAAGCTTCTCAACATTTGACATCTCAAATCTCTTTGTTCCTGGGTGGCTTTCCACAAGTGAGATACACAAGGTTCACCAGTCCCCTGGCCTTGTGTAACCACTCAACACAAACCATTCCTTCCATTCTACCCAGGTGTTTTATTCACTTAGTTGTTTTATTAAACAAAACACAAGTCCTCAGACTTAGAAATTTTCCATAGTAAGAATATATATTCCACTCTTGTTTTCTACTAGCTAAGCTAAGAATGGTAGTAGTAGGAATCTTAACTTAGGAAATTTTTACTAAGGTTTCATCTACTAGGATTTCCCATAGCATGGTTTATAGTTAGCAAAAATTCCATGCAAGTCCTACTTAGAAATATCACTAATGCATAGTGAAAATAATGGGACAAAAGTATGAAGCATCACTTGCCTTTTTGGTAGATAGTATGAGTTCACTTCTTGATCTTTGCAATGTTCACACACTTCAAGTCACTACAATTCAATCAAGCAAACAATATTTCAATCTACCATTCAAGCAATTCATCACATAAAATCATAGTAACAAAACAATGCATGCAAGCATGCTAAAGATTGTTTTATTTGTCAAAGTGGTTTCTAATGGTTCACAAACATTTGAAAACACCTAATGGTCATTTTATAAAGTGGCAAAATCATTTGTATAAGATTTCACTTCCTAAACCATTTTTAGACTAAGTCATTATCTTATGTGGTGTAGAAATGCTTTTAATAAGGCAAAATTCTATAGGTTTCATAAAATATGTTTTCAAACCATATAACCTTGTGTTTAGGGTCAGAGTGTATATTTCCAAAACATTTCCCAAAGGTTTTCCTCCAAAATACTTTTTAATAATCAAACCATATTTTTATTTGGCTAGAAATGGTTTAAATCAAAGATTTATTCTTTTGCTTCACCAAATACATTTTTGAACCACAATTTGTTACGTATGGTCAGTAGGTTCAAAACAAACCATTTGCAAAAGATTTTATCCTCAAAATCATTTTAAAACAATTTCTATACTCTAAACATGCATACACAAGTTTCTGCAAAAACAAACATTTTACCAGAAGCTTTTTACTAAACAAAGTGCATGATTGGCTAGGGCTTGTTTTTCTGAATCCATTGATATAAAGTTTGCAAAATTTGGACGTGTAGATTAAAAGTTATGGAATTTACAAAATCACATATCTAATAGATTCAATCTGTTTTGATTCAAATCAACCGAGACACGTGGCTGGTTCTGATTCGTCTATAACTCTTCGCGCGGATCGGCTAACACAGACCATAGGATTTCACTTGATCGCACGGCATTGGTTGCTACCTACCCTTTCGCTCGCGTTCTATCGCATCCGTCAGATCGAAATCCTACAGACCTAACTACTTTGACCATTACCCAGCGGCGCTGGCGGCGGCGACTGGCGGCGGCGTGTCTGGTGGCGGTGGTTCGGCGAGCCTAGGAAGCGAGGGAGAAGAAGGGGGTGCTCACCAGAATCGCGGAGTCGCGGTGATGCTCAAGGTGCCCGCGAGAGTGCAAGGGGCGCACGGGGTTGATCGGAATTCCTCGCCGGAGATTTTGCTGGCGTCGGGTACGGTCAGACGTCGACGGGGGCGAGGCTACGGCGCGTGCTAGGACAAGTGGAAGACATGGTCAGATGCGCACGGTCCTGGCGATGATGCGTGTGTGAAGGAGAATGCGAGGCGCGGTCAGGTTCTTACCAGAAGCTTCGCCGGAGAGGAAGCAGACGGCGGCGCTTGCTCAGTGATGTCGTTGTCGACGATTTACAGCATGCGCGGATGAACGGGCGACACTGGGAGGTGCGCCATGAGGTGGGAAGTATGTGAGCTTGGTCGAGGAGGCAAGGGGCGGTGAATACTGGCCGGAATCGTCGTCGGAGTGTCGTCTGACAGAGGGTGGTGCGGAGAAGAATTGGGCGGCCTGGGGGCACGCTAAGGTGGGGCGACAGAGGGGAAATGGAGGGGAAACGCAGGCGGTTAAGAGGGTGTCGTCAGGGGAAGGATTCATTGCGCCAGTAATGCGAATTAAGCCGGGTGTTAATCGCCTGCAACGGCCGGCGAGGTGAGGGGCGTAGTCCGCGGGTGGGGAAGAAGGTGACGTGGCTGTGGGGCCTGGCTGTCTGCGTGTGAGAGAGAGTGGCGGTGGGGTCGTTCTGTCAGCGGCTTTGCGGGTTCTGTCTTTGGTGCCAACCGTTTTCTGTGGGAGAGATGGAGAGGTGGGCTGGCTGGGCTTAATGGGCCAGGCTAGTTGGGCTGGGTTCTTTTCTTATTTTTTTCTGTTCTGTTTGTTTTTCTTTTTCTCTTTTGATTTTTCTGTTTTGATTTTGTCTAATCAATTCAAACCTCAATTTGATTTCAAACCTTTGTCAAAGTTTGTGTAGGTTTAAGTACTGATTAATAAAACTTTCTGAAGTCATTTTTAGGATAATTTATTCCTTCTTCTTGGGGTCTTTTAATTAATTAAAAGGGCCCTTGTTTTAAATCAAATAGGTTTTAATAATATTTCTAAACACCATTTAAAATCTTACCTTTCAAATCTTTTCAGTAGGTTTTTATTACTTAAAAGGGTGTCAAATAATTCATCTTGCATTATTTGGAAAAGCTTTTAATAAGATTTATTAATCATTTAAAATTTGGATTTGTCTTTATTCCAATAGGATTTGGTTTATGCCATTTATTTTATTTTGGAAATTCTTTATCCAATATTTTTATTTGGATTTGGATTAAATTCATTCCATTTGCTTATTGGATTAGGCCAAGATTTATTTGGTCTTTCAAATATTCTTTAATTTAATATTTCTTTCTTCATCTTATAAAATTCTTATCTTTTTATTTAGAGATCCAAACTTGGTGATTCCAATTTGTAAAATCTTGTTTAATATTTGTTTATCCTTTTAAATATTTTTAGGATTATTTGCTCACCATTTGGTATGGTTTTGTAGATAGGTTCTTTATTAGTTTTGGGAATTCAATTTCTTTATCTTATTAAATTCATAAGATTTTATTTATGGCTCCAAGTTCAGTGAAACCAATTTCTATGGTTTTATAATATTTCTATTTGTCTTTCTTGATCATTTGTGAATGTTTGTTGTCAAGATTCTATATGGATCAAATCCATAGGCTTGGAGATAACTTGGAAATGATTTTTATTCCATTAGAGTTTAGGGTTTGGATTTATTTTCCAAGTGTTTAAATTTCCAGATACATTTAATGAGGAAAGCATTTCCCTTGATTTGGATTTTGTTGAATTAAAGTTTGTTCAAGATGGGATTTTAAGTTTCTATTTAGAAACAAAAAGTTTCTTTTCACCCTAAAATTCAACAGTAATTTATTTTATTTCATTTATTTTTCACATTACAAGATTTGGAAAATCTTGGGATGTGACAGATTTTATAAGTTCTTCATGATGCATGATGCAATTGCAATTATGGTATGCACGATTGGATAGGTCTCGTCGCACTAATTGTTTTAGACATATTATTTACCAATTCTGATTTACGAAATTAAAGTTATGAGTATTTGAAGTTGTATTGTTAAATAGGACAAGTGTTTAATTGTTTGATTAGTTAGGATATTCCAAACAGAAATCAAAAAGTATATTTGAATTATTCAATTAATTCTAAACAAGTTCAGTTTTGGAATTTGAAGCCAATGTAAAAAAAATACAACAGCTTTGACTTAAGTAGAGGATTTTAGGCAAAAGCCACACATGCCGTCAGAAATTGGCTTTACATGCAAAATTGCCATCGTTTCTTAACTAAATTTTCTGACTTCATGTTAGACAGATAAAATGCCATAAAAATTAGGCCACCAAAGAAACCGATCCTTATAGACCTCCAACATGAAGATTTGAGTTCTGACCACTAGGCTAAGCCCTGCTGTTGTACTTAATATACTGTAGGCATTTTGTTTTTTTTTGTAGGTAGCCAGGTCGGTTTCCAGACTGACGAAACTAAACAAAACGAGTGCGTGCGAGACTTCCGTCAGGTTTCAGACTGGACGTCGCGGATGAACAAAACGAGTACGTGCGACACTTCCGTCAGGTTTCAGACTGGACATCGCGGATTTAGCTAGCTCGGGCAAACTTCGATGGATGATTGCGAGTGATACATTTAGAATTTATAAACTCCGTAATAGAGATAATTTTAGAGAGATGGTAGCTCTGCAAGTTTTATGTTGGAAAGATTTTATAATACAAACTGGAACGCATCATAGATCTGGGGATGTTCTTCTGAACAGATGAAACTGAAGCGAACAGACGCTGACCTCTGAACCTGCACACGCGCGTGCAACGGTGACGATTTCAGACGACGGTGGCCACTACGTGGCTACGGAGACGACTTGGGGAGAGAAGGGATGGAGAGAGATGTCTCACCTGGAGCGATTCCGGGTGTAACACCCCAGTTTCAGTTAATTTTATATTAGGATTTGTATGTGCATCATGAGCATCATATCAAAATTTGTATGCATTAAGAAATAAAATGCGAACCCTAAACCCTAATATTACCCCTCTCTATTTGAAAACGAACTTAAATGGTTTTGAAATATTTGAAAAGTATCAAAAAAGTATGGATCCCAAATAGATTAAAAAGGGACCCTAATTATTTCCTATCTATTTTGTAAACCTTCTAGTATTTTTGGAATGTTTAAAACAGTATTTGAATTCAAAATACAAAAAAGAAATTTAAAATAGAAAAAAGAAAAGATTTTGGAAATAAAAAAACAGAAACCAGAGAGCAGCCAGAACCAGCCCAGTAGCCACTCTCTCCCTCTCCCCTTCTCTCTCCCGCACTGCGCAGCAAACTGCAGCCGCAGACGGACGGCCCACGCGCGACCCATCCGGCCCAGTACCTCTTCGCTGTCGTCTTCCTCGCGAGGAAGCTCCTCCGTGTCGTCTCCGCCGCCGTCCGCCGCCGCGATGCTCGCTGCCGCTCTCGGACGAGGATAAGACCCCCCTAGTTGCCCTGCCTCTCCCTTATCTCCTCCCTCCCTCGTGCTCTCTCCCTCTCTCGTACGGACCCGAACCCTAGCACCCAGGTTCTGTCGGTCGCCGTCATACCGCGCCTCCCCGTGCTCGTTCGAGCATGCCACCGAAACCACCGTTCTCCCCTGTCTCTTCTCGTCGAAGGAATCGATCCGGGAAGGTCTCAGTAGCCCGAATCGACTCCTCGTCCCCGACTCCGGCAACCACCGCCCGCCGTTGATGCAGAGCTCCAGCGACCTCCCCGACCACGCCAGTCGAATCAGGGTGAGCTCACCATCCTCACAGACCCCTCCAATCCCTCCCTCCTTCTCTATACCGTCTCCGCCACGAGCACCTGTGCGGGCCGCCGCCAGAGCTCGTCGGAGCCGAAGCTCCGGTGACCTTCTTTGAGCGGCGCTGCCAGTTTATTGCTTGCCTCGCTGCGCTGCTTCGAACGCGCCCAACCTCGCTTGCCCGCGCGCCCTCTAGCGCCGTCCCCGCCGTCATCCAGTGTGGCCGCCGGCGTGCCTAGGTGGCACTGACGTGGTCCAGCGTGGCATCCACGTGGGCCTTGACCAAGCCCCGCCAGCGTGGCCTGTTGACCTGACTCAGGGCCCAGCAGTCAGTGACTGGGGCTAGGTAGAGCCCCAGTGAGAAAAGCCCCACCCCTCTGGTGACGTCATCCCGCCTCAGTGATGACACAATAAACCTTTATAATTCCAGAATTTGATTAAATATTGTAAATTCAATAACTTTTAATCTATAAGTCAGAAAAATACAAGTAATATATCAAAATATTCAGAAAAATGAGAACTATCTAATAGAGCTATAATCAAGCATTGTTCAACAATTTAAATGGAAAGTTTAATTAGAGAACAAAATTAATCCCTCTCATATGTTCCGGAGTTTTCCCCGAGTTAGGATTTTCATCCCTCGGAACCCCGATTAAGTTGTCGAGCATGCTTTAGGGTTTCAATTCAATACAATTCAACTTGTCATATCATCATTCTTGCTTGAGCATTGCATCGATGCCATGTGTTGATTGTTTCCTTCTATTTCTGGTGTTTGGTTCTTCCCAGTAGAATACGAGATCGAGATCGAGATCGAAGCCAGAGATCAACACCGTCGAAGATCGAAGATCGACGAACAATACTTGACCAACTATAACCAAGTCAGGTACAAGGATCCCGAAGATCTGCTTATCGGTTATCAACTGGCAAAGGCAAGCATAGCCCCATCATGATATAATCCTACGATTTTGAAAGCATTTAAATTCCTGCCATGATGCATACGATTATACTGTGGTCTTTTATCGATAGATAGAGTATCCTATCTATTGCATTACTCCCTTGAGCTTATATTACCTGATCCACTGCTCCTAGCATAACTAGGTCTGGCATGTGTGCACTGCTAGAGCTATTATATGTGTCTGCTTAGCCATGCATAGCTGTCAGTTCTGGTCCATCCAGATGATGTATCAGATGCAGAGAATCTAGTATGATAGGAGAACGCGATGAGATGAGATCAGATGTGATATGAGTTAAACATGCTAAGGCTCGTATGGGAGGCCACGGTGAGATGTGGTTTTTCTAGTCCCATGCTCGCCACCACTAGGACCTGAGTTCTTGCCTTTGGAACCGAGACGAGCGTACAACCACATGGGGCCTGGAAAACCTCACGAGCAACTAACTTGCCTAGTAGATTCCATGAGTCACATAGTTCAGGCGTTCCATTTGACATACGCATTGAAAATGTTTTCGAAAGAGGAGGTGAAGGAGGTGCATTCATACAGGTAGGGAAGCGTGGCCGCGGTTGCTTGGGGTTGATGGCGCCCCTTGTAAACCAACCTCGCCTCACATATTTAAGTTCCGGCTTCGGGATTTGACCCGTTACGGCGGAATCATACTTATTGCATGACTCATGGTCTCGGCAAAAGCAAGGTAAAGGTCGTGTCTAACCACCCTCTGTCGGCCTTCCAAGGAAGAAGGCTATTACTAGTGGCATTAACAGAAGGTTAGTCCGTGTGGGTAAAGTTGTACACCCCTGCAGGGTAATAATCTTTTTGAAAAGCCATGTTCACGGTTATGAACGATTGGTTACCAGATTTTAATATCATAGAGAACTATAACCTAATCATAAAACTTGGCAGTACAACGTGTGCTTAAGGATGCTTCCTCATGGGTACGAGGGGGTGATCCTAGTTTAGATGATGATGATTCGGTGGATATCAAAAGATGATGATCAATACTTTGGAGATGTCGCTCTCTTATTCCCTTTTAAAATACTCTAACTAGACGAGCTTCTTCTCCCTCTTGTTTATAAACAAAAGTGGCTTTATGCAAAACAACTCCACCAGCCATAAGTCTTCCGGATTACACCCTGTACTCACCCTTGCTTTGTTGAGACTTTTGGCAGAATAAGTGTTCATCTGAAGACGAGTTCGGTACTACATCAACACTGACGAGTAGCTTGGGGTTCCCGGCCGGCAGCCTGGAATCTATGGGCTGGGACGTCATCGTTATGCTTCAGGCCTCTTAGGCCATTTGTTAAGTTTACTATACTTAATAGCATAATTTGCCTTCCGTTGTTTGATGTTTGTGGTCAGTGACCTCTGCTTGTAATAATTTGGTTCTCCACTCAGTTATGAGCTCGCTGTAATAATTTTTGTGTCGTAGGGTCACTACTGTGTTATCAATTCTTCATTAGATATTCTCGAGCTCAAGGTTAAGCTTATGTCAGACGGAGGTCTGGGATTTGTTTAGCCCTGATCCCGGGGGTGTCACTGGTCTTGGTATCAGAGCAGTACTGAACGTAGGAAAACCTTGCTACTGGTCGATGTTGAGTTTAGTGCTTGTAAAAACTATTTTAAAAGCTGAAAAGTATTTGCGAAAACTCTAGTATGCTTCTTTTACTTCTTATCCAGTTTCTCTCTAACTCTGGGTTATCTTATCTGGTGTTGATTTTGGAAAAGTTTTGATATCTCTTCCAGTCTTTCAAAACTTAGGTGCCTTCTTGGCAATGTCGTTTCTCAGCCAGTTGACCTAGGGTGTGTTTGGTAGATCGGGCCAACCCAACAATTCTCATCTCAACTGAGATTTTTGAGAAACTTGATGTTTGTTAGCCCGGTTCTCACATGTGGGCACTGCCCAACTCGCCCAGAAAAGAGCTCTCAGCCCTGCCCGGTAGAGAAGCTGAAATCGAGCTTCGCTGCCCGGCAGGGTTGGCCTCGACCGAAAAATCCCCCCGAGCGCACGTACCTGGGCTAAAACCCAACAGGGGTCAACCGCCCCGCCCCTCATTTTCCCCCGAACCGTTCGTCCACCTCTGCCTCCTCGCCCTCCTCTTCCTCGACGATGCCACCTCCTCTGCGCCGGCCTACACTGCCTCCTGTTCCTCGACGCCGGCCTCTGCCGCACCAGCACCCCACACTTCTCCACCACGGCCCCAACCGCACCATTGCCTCCACGGTCAGGCCTGTCATGAGCCTCCACGGCCATCGCAGCAGGTCGGCCGCCTCCTCCTTGATGGCATCACAGCAGGCCAACCACACCTCGATCTGCACCACCTCGACGAGCAGGACGAGCACCGCCTCGGCCAGCGCCTCCTTGGCCAGCGCCTCCACGGCCAAAGCCTCCACGGCCAACACCGCCCCGTCCAATGCCTCCATGGCCAGCAGAGCCCCGTCCAGCGCCTCCATGGCCAGCAGAGCCCCGTCCAGCACCTCCACGGCCAGCAGAGCCCCGTCCCAAGTCTCCACCGCCAGCCACGACGAGCGCCGCCACGGCCAACTACGGCGAGCATCGCCACAGCCAACCATAGGACCCGATTGCTTTTTTATTTCTGTTGACAGGGACCCGATTGCTTTTTATTTTGTACACAGGGACCCAATTGTGTTTTATTTTTGTATTCAGGGTTTCTATGCAAGTATTGGACCTCCTCAGCATTTCTTTCCTCATGCAACCCACCAAACACTAGACACACTTAACATGTCTCAACAAACACGATCCACCAAACACATGTAAAAATCTGAGCTCAGACTAGCTAGGATCAGCTTGTATGAGTGGAGATATCTATTCTCTACTAACCCGGGCTACCAAACACACCCCTAGTGTTGAGTTCACCAGAGTTGTGTGTGTTGTGAATTCCTTGTTCCCTTTGCTCTGTTTCTTCTGAGAGATTACTTTTTATCATGAGCTCTCTATTTTATGGGCCACAACATCATGTTGATGGTTCCACAATATTTTGTTCTAGGCTTCGAGGTTTCTTTTCGCCTCGTGTGCCTCCCTTACATTTGTTTGGGTACCTTGGAAGTTGTTTCTTCTTTTGGAAGCTACCTCGTGATTACTATCTTGCAGTGTACGTTGTGTCACTCAAGTAGTAGTTACTCCTCTCTATGGGTTTTAACCCTTGGACTTGAACCTAAGATTCCTGATTGTGCTAGATTCTGGTGTCCTGAATCTTGTAAATGAAGCTGATCTTTAAACAAAGATCCATTCCTTCGATCCCTGTTGTTAATGTTCACACATTACCTTAGGATGGCTGGTACTACAATTCTAGACTTCAATCTTGTGGTTATTGTCGCGATTAAATTTTGACAGCTAAGGACTTCCCCTACCACATGCTATGGCAGATGTTCTTTAATGGAACAAAATAGATCACGACAAGAGTACTCCTCAAGAGTCTCGCATCTATACTCGTGACTCTGCCACACCTTACCTCTTCTATGCATTGGTTTTTGGAATATTGTTAACTTATGCATCCACATCTCAGGATTCCATCCTGAGCATGTTCATTCTTCCTTGTTGCTTCCCGACCTTTGTATACCAATTGGTAGCCAAGTAGTAAAAGTGCATTGGTGTCTTCAGATGCAAGATACTCTTGTGGTCCGTCATGACAAACCATTTAGGAATGTCAGGAGAAACAAACTCCAGTACCTCGTCATATCTAGGACCAGGTCAAAGTGTTGTAATCCGCAGATCAAGAGACATTGATTGTCTCCCGTATGTTCTATCTTGAAGTATCACACTCTTTTATACTACCAGGTTGTGCTAAATTTCATGACCCCTCAATGAAGTGATGCTCTTACACATATTTACCCACCCTTCCTCGAGCTTTCGCGCTCGTGAATGATGCGTGTGCGTAATAATGTGGCTATCTGAGATTCTTAACAATTTTCATTGTTTTGAACTCTAAGGACATTTGTGCCATTCCTAGCGTGATTGGTTAACCCTATCAGTACGGAAAGAATGATTTTTCTACCAAGTCCGCTACTCTGGTGCACTCTCTTCGGTCAAAGAGTTAGGCTTGTGCCAAAGCTCCGAGACAATGTCTTCTTACCAAGCAAGTTTCCCTCTCGAACTAAATGACATATCAATGGTTCGTGATATTCTAGACATCTTTCTAGAAGTATCTCCATGTTGCCACGTGACCATGTTGTCAAGTTCTTGAGAAAGCAAGTTCTCTGAACTGCTATTTTCTCCAAGGATCTATACTGGATACCCCTGAACTAGTTGGTTGACCTTAAACAACAACTTGGAGAGTTGTAAGACAAAAGTTCTATCTGACCCAGTTCCTTCTTAAAGGGATATCTAGTTTTGTTCGTGTTGAAGAAAAATAATATTTCCTTGTGGATATATTATTTTCCCCCACCTTTGATTTGATTTGGGTTATCGTCAAATCAAACTCAGTTCCAAGGACTATCTTGACGGTGTTTCTTCTTGTGATGTTTCACTTGAGTACATCTTCTTGTTCTTTGGTTTGACCAATATTGTTGTCTCGTTCAAGCAACATATGAGTCCATCTTCTTGGAGTGTCTCGATAAGTTTGTTGTTGAGCCCATCAATGACATCCTTATCTTCTCCATGTTAGATTGAATACATGTGGAACATTGGGAATTAATGTTGGAAACTTTTGAGAACCGTATTTGAGTCATCTCGAAGTATGTGTTCTGTATGTTAGAAGTAACCTTCTCTGATTGACATGCAAATGCTGAAAGATGTCGCCAAGGATTCAAGAAGAGTTTTCTCTCTCCTTTAAGGATACATGTGTGTTTATTGTTAGTACCTTGTGTATGTGCAGTTGTCTCTCGACAAGTTGCCAAGTACATGAGTCTAGCAAACTAGCTCAGTCTTTTGGAGCTTGACACTGTAGTCCATATCTTGAGAATCTAGTAACTTTACCTTTGTGGTAAATGTTGCAAACTTTCTATTCAGACATGCCGAGTCTGAAATAGCATTTCACAAACCAAAGCTGAATCTCAAGCAGCAACGATGGTTGGTGTTCCTCAAGGTTTTGACATAGGTCTTTTTGTAAACCTGGCAAGATTATTGTAATGGTTAAAACAACTAGCCGGAAAGACCTACCGTCACATTCTCTTGATTTAGCAGTAACAACCACTCTACATGAGGCTTCTTCTATGATTTATTATAGGAGTTGTTCTTATGGTTTCCTTTGTACCCGAAGTCCGACCTTTACTTGATGTTTGATTTCTCGAACATCGAGGAGAACATTTAAAGTAGTGTTGCTAACTATCTCTCGGTCGATCCTCCAGACCCTTAAAGTTGGCAAGCATTTTGTTGTGCCAAGTAATTGAAGCCTGAGAATGAAGTTTCTTTCTTCTCGTGTCATTAGGAATCTTCTTAACTATTCATCTTAGTGGTGCAAAGTGATATCATGATCTTGGCAAAGATTCCGATAAATCTGGATGAATAAAGAGATTTCTTTATTATCTTAACCATGTTCTAAGAGCGACTATGATTTTGATAATCAAAAGTTTCTCTTTCCACATGTTCCTTGTGACTCTAATGATTCCTCTCCACTAAAACACCTTTCTGTCTTGGCCTTCAGTTGAATGAAAAAGTGACCCTTTTGTGTCAAAAGTAGTTCAACAGCTTGGTTTTGTTGATCCACATCTCTGCAACCTGAAATATCTGCTTAAGTCGTTTAGTAGAGGTTCATATCGAAGTCTGTGGTTATGTTCTTTCTATTGGAACCTTCCTTTTCATAAGCTTAAACTCTTCTATAAGTTCCATGGTCTCAATCCTTATGAAGACCATCTATCTAACAACTTGAAACCATCTCCTCTTGTTTCCTCTATTACCTTGATGTGTTTCATGCTCGTCATCTCAGATTTGTTTCTAAACACTCTATCCATGAGCTGACCATGAGATATTCTATGTGTTGTCTAGTGTGTTTTCCTCTTATCTTTAGAGTGGCCCTGTTTCTTTCTCTCTTTGCTTCTCTTCCTACCTATGGAATCTCGGGTCGAGATTCTCGTAAGAGGGATAGAGCTGTAACACCCCAGTTTCAGTTAATCTTATATTAGGGTTTGTTTGTGCATCATGAGCATCATATCAAAATTTGCATGCATTAAGAAATAAAATGCAAACCCTAAACCCTAATATTCCCCCTTCTTATTTGAAAACCAACTCAAATGGTTTTGAAATATTTGAAAAGTATCAAAAAGTATGGATCCCAAATGGATTAAAAAGGGACCCTAATTATTTCCTATCTATTTTGTAAACCTTCTAGTATTTTTGGAATGTTTAAAATAGTATTTGAATTCAAAATACAAAATTGAAATTTAAAACAGAAAAAGGAAAAGGTTTTGGAAATAAAAAACAGAAACCAGAGAGCAGCCACGCTCAGCCCAGTAGCCACTCTCTCCCTCTCCCCTTCTCTCTCCCGCATTGCGTAGCAAACTTCAGCTGCAGACGGCCCACGCGCGGCCCATCCGGCCCAGTACCTCTTCGCTGTCGTCTTCCTCACGAGGAAGCTCCTCCGTGTCGTCTCTGCCGCCGTCCGCCGCCGCCGTGATGCGCGCCACGCGCTGTGATGCTCGCCGCCGCTCCCGGACAAGGATAAGACCTCCCTAGTTTCCCTGCCTCTCCCTTATCTCCTCCCTCCCTCGTGCTCTCTCCCTCTCTCGCACGGACCCATACCCTAGAACCCAGGTTCTGCCGGTCGCCGTCATACCGCGCCTCTCCGTGCTCGTTCAAGCATGCCACCGAAACCACCTCCCCTGTCTCTTCTCGTCAAAGGAATCGATCCGGGAAGGTCTCAGTCGCCCGAATCAACTCCTTGTCCCCAGCTCCGGCAACCACCGCCCGCCGTCGATGCAGCGCTCCAACAACCTCCCTGACCACGCCAGTCGGATCAGGGTGAGCTCACCATCCTCGCAGACCCCTCCAATCCCTCCCTCCTTCTCTCTACTGTCTCCGCCACGAGCACCTGTGCGGGCCGCCGCTAGAGCTCGTCGGAGCCGAAGCTCCGGTGACCTTTTTTGAGCGGCGCCACCAGTTTATTACTTGCCTCGCTGCACTACTTCAAACGCGCCCAACCCCGCTTGCCCGCGCGTCCTCTAGCGCCATCCCCGCCGTCGTCCAGTGTGGCCGTCGGCGTGCCTATGTGGCGCTGACGTGGTCCAGCGTGGCGTCCACGTGGGCCTTGACCAAGCCCCGCCAGCGTGGCATGTTGACCCGACTCAGGGCCCAGCAGTCAGTGACTGGGGCTAGGTAGATCCCCAGTGAGAAAAGCCCCGCCCCTCAGGTGACGTCAGCCTGCCTCAGTGATGACGCAATAAACCTTTTAAATTAATTTATAATTCTAGAATTTGATTAAATATTGTAAATTCAATAACTTTTAATCTAGTCAGAAAAATACAAGTAATATATCAAAATGTTCAGAAAAATGAGAACTATCTAATAGAGCTATAATCATGCATTGTTCAACAATTTAAATGGAAAGTTTAATTAGAAAACAAAATTAATCCCTCTCATATGTTCCGGAGTTTTCCCCGAGTTAGGGTTTTCATCCCTCGGAACCCCGATTAAGTTGTAGAGCATGCTTTAGGGTTTCAATTCAATACAATTCAACTTGTCATATCATCATTCTGGCTTGAGCATTGCATCGATGCCATGTGTTGATTGTTTCCCTCTATTTCCGGTGTTTGGTTCTTCCCGGTAGAATACGAGATTGAGATCGAGATCGAAGCCAGAGATCAACACCGTCGAAGATCGACGAACAATACTTGACCAACTATAACCAAGTCAAGTACAAGGATCCCGAAGATGTGCTTATCGGTTATCAACTGGCAAAGGCAAGCATAGCCCCATCATGATATAATCCTACGATTTTGAAAGCATTTCAATTCCTGCCATGATGCATACGATTCTACTGTGGTCTTTTATCGATAGATAGAGTATCCTATCTATTGTATTACTCCCTTGAGCTTATATTACCTGATCCACTCCTCCTAGCATAACTAGGCCTGGCCTGTGTGCACTGCTAGAGCTATTATATGTGTCTGCTTCGCCATGCATAGTTGTTAGTTCTGGTCCATCCAGATGATGTATCAGATACAGAGAATCTAGTATGATAGGAGAACGCGATGAGATGAGATCAGATGTGATATGAGTTAAACATGCTAAGGCTTGTATGGGAGGCCACGGTGGGATGTGGTTTTTCTAGTCCCATGCTCGCCACCACTAGGACCTGAGTTCTTGCCTTTGGAACCGAGACGAGCATACAACCACACGGGACCTGGAAAACCTCACGAGCAACTAACTTTCCTAGTAGATTCCATGAGTCACATAGTTCGGGTGTTCCATTTGACATACGCATTAAAAATGTTTTCGAAAGAGGAGGTGAAGGAGGTGCATTCATACAGGTAGGGAAGCGTGGCCACGGTTGCTTGGGGTTGATGGCGCCCTAGGTAAACCAACCTCGCCTCACATCTTTAAGTACCGGCTTCGGGATTTGACCCGTTACGGCGAAATCATACTTATTGCATGACTCATGGTCTCGGCGAAAGCAAGGTAAAAGTCGTGTCTAACCACCCTCTGCCGGCCTTCCAAGAAAGAAGGCTATTACTAGTTGCATTAAGAGAAGGTTAATACGTGTGGGTAAAGTTGTATACCCCTGCAGGGTAATAATCTTTTCGAAAAGCCGTGTTCACGGTTATGAATGCTTGGTGACGAGATTCTAAGATCATAGAGAACTATAACCTAATCATAAAACTTGGCAGTACAACGTGTTCTTAAGGATGCTTTTTCATGGGTACGAGGGGGTGATCCTAGTTCAGATGATGATGATTCGGTGGATATCAAAAGATGATGATCAATACTTTGGAGATGTCACTCTCTTATTCCCTTTAAAATACTCTTAACTAGACGAGCTTCTTCTCCCTCTTGTTTATAAACAAAAGTGGCTTTATGCAAAACAACTCCACCAGCCATAAGTCTTGCGGAGTACACCATGTACTCACCCTTGCTTTGTTGATACTTTTGGCAGAGTAAGTGTTCATATGAAGACGAGTTCCGTACTACATCGACACCGACGAGTAGCTTGGGGTTCCCGACCGGCAGCCTGGAATCTATGGGCTGGGACGTCATCGTTATGCTTCAGGCCTCTTAGGCCATTTGTTAAGTTTGTTATACTTAATAGCATAATTTGCCTTCTGTTGTTTGATGTTTGTGGTCAGTGACATCTGCTTGTAATAATTTGGTTCTTCGCTCAGTTATGAGCTCGCTGTAATAATTTTTGTGTCGTAGGGTCACTGCTATGTTATCAATTCTTCACTGGATATTCTCGAGCTCAAGGTTAAGCTTATGTCATATGGAGGTCTGGGATTTGTTTAGCCCTGAACCCGGGGGTTTCACATTGGGGACGGCGAGGGACTCCAGGAAGAAGGGGCAGAAGCTCGACGGAGATCTTGGTTCCGACGAGGGACGAACAGCACGGTGACGCTCCTCGCGGCTCCGGCTCCCTGATACGGTGTGATCGACGGAGAAGAGGTCAGGGTACCTTCCCTGCTACTCCATGGGGTCATCCGGATGCTGAACCACTAGCCGGAAGCTGGTCAAGCCCGTGGCCATGGGGACGGCGGCGGTAGAGAAGAAGGAGATGAAAGGAGGAACTAGTAGGGTTTGGTGCGTGCTGCGAGGGATAAGCAGGCAGCCACACGAGAGGGTGGTTGCGTTTGGAGGGCGTCGGTCGGAGTAAAGCGAGGGCGAGCGGCTAGGTTGCTACGGTGCTGAAGCGTGTGGCCGAGGAAGACGACAAACAGTACTGAGACAGAGCAACTCTGAAACTAAAGGTTCTTCATTTGCCTCTTATCTGAACTTTGCTTGCAGTTTTTTTAGAATTGGAAACAAACGTTGCCCAGAATTTAAAAGAAGGACATGGACTAAACCAAAGCTAAATACAAAACAAACCAGGAGAGATTTAGAAGGTAGGGATCTAGCGGATCATCCAAGACTAGACAGATTGGGAGCATGGCAAAAAAAAGAGGATTGGAAAAAACATCTAGATTTGGAAAAGAACCAAAGCAATGGATTTTAGCAAAACAATAGAACATCCGAATCTGTGCATAGGGATTTGAACAGAGGAACTAAGGCCATTTAAAAAAAGGCAAGGAGGGGGAAATAGAAGGATAGCAAGATGATGCCCATGTAGAGAGCTAGGTAGAATTTTAAAGGAAGATAGAGAACATGAACACAAAAAGAATATGTAGAGGATTAAAGTTGGAAAGGGCATAAGATTATATGAGCATTGATTTAAAGGACCCACAAACACACATGGACACAAAACAAATATAACCACATGGTTATATATGGTGGGATGGAAGGGTCGTCCTATGGATAAAAAGAATACAAGATCAAGGTAGATTAAAAGACGATGCCCCCAAGTCCATTTGGGCATTTAGCAAATAAAAACTAACTTGACATTATGGTTCCTCGCTTGGCACCAACTAGAGTTTAACATAGATGAGGCCAAAATAGGGAGAGATATAAATAGCAAGAACAAATATAATTATCAAGAATGGTACAAGTGCAATAATAAATAAAACAATTAATTTTATGTTCCATGCAATGTGGCATGATGAACATGATGATGCATAGTGATGTAATGATGATGCAAGAAAATAAAATAACAAGTAACTTTCTAGTAGTGGTTTTACCCAGGGTGCTACACTCCCCTTCAGGTGTCTCCTCCCCAGCGACCGTGGTGGAACTGGACCGTGTCGCGGACTCTCATGTTCAGTTGTGGGAGATCTGCACCAGTGGTAGAGGAGTTCCGGCATCCATGGCGTCTTCGCCTACACCGTGGACCCTCCGGTGAAGCCGAAGAAATCTCTCCCACCAGAGAGGGAGGATCTGCATCACGATGGTGGTTACTGGAGCTTCCCGATTGTCGAGAGGATAACCCCCGGGTGGGGAAAGTCAGGCCTAAGTAGGTCGGCTTACAGAAGATACTGGCCGCCTGGCCGTCAAGCAGGAGAGCTCTAGCCAGTTGGCTAGTCCCACCCATCTAGGATTAAAGCTTTCCTGGCTGGTGTAACAGCCCATGTTTGTATATATGTAATTAGTAACTAAGCATTGCATGCATGTGTTAAACTCAATAAAATATTGCATGTGATCAAGTGTATGGTTTAAGAATACAATTACCAAAACCTAAACCCTACTTTTTCTCCCCTATCTGAAATCAATTCGAAATGGTTTGAGTTTGAAAAAGTACGAAAACAATTGGAGCCCAAAATAGATTACAAGGGCTCATAAATACTTTACATATTTTATAAAAGCTACCGATATTTTTGAATGATTCAAAATGGAATTTGAAATGGAATTACAAAACAGATTTTGAAATCAGAAAAAAGGTTTTTCCAGGGAAAAAATAGAGCAGGAGCAAGCCAGGCCGCAGCCCAGCAAGGCTCCTCCCCTTTCTCCCTCTCCCGCAGCCAGCAGCAGCCCAGCCTGGCCCGCCCGAGGCCCAGGAACCGACCCCGTACCGCTTCGCAGAGTGTCGTCTTCGATGACGACGAAGATTTTCTTCGCTGTCACCGGCGATGACATCCGCCGCCGCGCCGCGCGCCAAGATTCGCGCCACCGACGCTGCCGGCGACTACAAGAACCCTCCCTTGTCACCGTGGAGAACCCTAACCCTCTTTTCCGCCTCGCACACTCCTTCTTTCTCCTACGGCCAAACCCTAGCTCTCGGGCTCCACCGCGTCCTGCAGTCTCCGGCCGCCCCGTGCACCGTGGAGTGGCCTGGGAGAAGCGTAGCTTCGCCATCGTCGTCTTCGCCAAGCCATGCACGCCAGAAGGAAGCTGTCTGGCCGGAATCGAGCTCGACCTCAACGCTGGCCGCCGCAGTCAATCCATCGATTCCTCCCCCTTCGGCCTCCCCTTGCTTCAATGACCTCACTGACGTGACCGTGGTGAGCTAGCGGTCCTCCTGGACCTTCTCCCTTGCCTCCACTCCCTCTGGTTCGCCGTCTCGCCGTGCGCCTCCGCCAACCGCCGCAGCACATGGTGGCCGGCGATGCTCCGGTGACCAAATCCGGGCGGCGCCACCACTACTTGGTCCGCCTCGGCCTCCTCTTTCGAACGCCGCCAAGCACGCATCTAGGCGCGCACGGGATCGAGAGATCCGTGCTCGACCTGGGGGCTTCCCCATTGATGACATCAGCCAGGCGTCATGCTGGCGTCATATCTCTTTTATATTGTTTTTGGTATTATCTGTAAATCATTTCTGTAATAGATAAATGTTGACAGGTGGGCCCTATCTGTCAGGGTTTTAATTTTTTTTTAAATAATTTCTGAAATTAATAAAAGTCTGACATGTGGGCCCAAGTTAGAAAATAATTTGAATATTCCAAAATTAATTTAAAATGAATTAAAAATTGAGAAATTCATAACTAATTCATTTTAAATCAGAAAAATACAAATAATATATCAAAATGTTCAGAAAAATGAGAGCTATCTAATAGAGATATAATCATGCATTGTTAATCAACTTTCATGACAAGTTTAATTAGAAGAACAAATGCACCCCTCTCATATGTTCCGGAGTTTTTCCGAGTTAGGGTTTTCAACCCTCGGAACCCCGTTTAAATTGCCGAGCATGTTTTAGGGTTTAATTTCAATGCAATTTAACTTGTCATATCATCATCCTTGTTTGAGCATTGCATCGATGCCATGTCTTGATTGTTTCCTTTATTTCCGGTGTTGGTTCTTCGCGATAGGATCCGAGCCCGAAGCTGAAGTCAACAACACCGAATATCAATACTTGTCCACTAACGGACAAGGCAAGCGTAGCCTCTCATTCTAAACCTATGCTTTATAAAGTATATTACTTTCTCGCTATGATGCACACGATTCCAATGTGGTCTTTTGTCAGTAGTTAGTGTTACCTATCTGCTGCACCGTTTCCCTTTTGTAGCCTTATACTCCTAATCCACTGCTCCTAGATTACCTAGGTCTGGCATTGGAGCGTTGCTAGAGCCTTTGCTACTGACAGCTTAGCCATGCATAGTAACAACGTCTGATCTATCCGAATGATGAATCAGAGATGCCGAAGAATCTAGAAAGGTAGGAGATGGTGACATAATCGAAGGAGTTAACTAATCATGCTAAGGATTGTATGGGAGGCCACGTTGGGTGTGGTATTTGTAGTCCCATGCTCGCCATCACTAGGAACTGAGTTCTTGCCTTTGGAACCGAGACGAGCGTACAACCACACGGGGCTTGGGAAACCCTCGACTGACTAACTTGCCTAGTAGATTCCATGAGTCACATAGTTCAGGCTTTCCATTCGGCATACACATTGAAAACATTTTCGAAAGAGGAGGTGGTGGAGGTGCATCATAACAGGTAGGGAAGCGTGGACCGGGTTGCTTGGGGTCGATGGAGCCCCTGGTGAACCAACCTCGCCTCACATCTTTAAGTACCGGCTTCGGGACTTGACCCGTTACGGCGGAATCATACTTATTGCATGACTCATGGTATCGGCGAAAGCAAGGTAAAGGTCGTGATAAACCACCCTCTACCGGCCTTCCAAGGAAGAGGGCTAATAATATTTGGCATTAAGAGTCGGTTGGTATGTGTGGGTAAAGTTGTACACCCCTGCAGGGTATTAATATTTTCGAAAAGCCGTGTTCACGGTTATGAACGCTTGGTGACCAGATTATAAGATCATAGATGACTAACGATTATAAAACTTGTTGATCCACGTGTGCTTAAGGATGCTTCCTCCGGGTCGAGGAGGTGATCCTAGATAGGAGGTTCTGATGAAGATGGTGGTTACCGACATGTGATGAACAAGATGAAGAAGTCGCTATCTTATCCCTTTTTAAAATATTCTGAGTAGACGAGCCTCTTCTCTCTCTTGTTAACAAATAAAGATTGCTTTTCGCAAAAGTAAATCCAGAGAAAGCCTTTCTAGCCAGAGCATATAGATACTAGGTTATCTAAGTCTTGCGGAGTACATTCTCGTACTCAGCCTTGCTCCATTGTTGTTTTTCTACAGAGGATCTGGTTGCAACTGAAGGTGGCTTCTACGTTGACATCGACGAGTAGTTGGGGGTCCCAGGTAGCAGCCTGAGGACTATGGGATGGACGTCGCTTTTGTTTATGGCCTCTTAGGCCTTTTGCTAAGTTGTTGTGTAGAACAACATAATTTGCTTTCGCTGTGTGATGTAGTGTTGGGTATATTACCTCTGGTTTGTAATAACTCTAATATCTTACTCTGTTAAGAGTTTAAACTTATGCTGTTGAATCCATGTGTTCTGTAATGTTACTGAATCATACTGTGATCTTCCGTGTTTGGGAGTTGAACTTATCTTAGATGGTGATCTGAGGTTAGTTTAACCCCAACCCCGGGGGGTGCTACAGGTTTTGGTATCAGAGCAGGACTGCCTGTAGGAAACTCTTTTATTGGTCGATGTTGAGTCTAGAAGTTGACAAAACTATTTGAAAGTTAAAACTATTTGCAGAAACTCTGACTAGGATTCTTTTTACTCCTTCTCTGGTGTGTTTCTGTTGCTGGAGTTTCTCTTACCTTATTTGGTTTGAAAAGGTTTTCATTCCTTAACTTATATCTTAAAACTTTTAGGATCGTGTTTTTGGGGTTGTTCTTCTAAAAAGTACTGCGTACTTGGTTGCTATTCTCAGAGTTCCAAGATATCTCAGTTTTGCTTGGTGTGTAACATCTTAGCATTCCATTGTTATGGTTTGTAAGTCAGCTGGTTAGTGTATACATTAGTATGCTTTGATACTACCATGCTTGATAAGATGATACTTTTAAATCAAGTACTCCTTGTTCAGCTTTCCGTCTTGTTCCTTTGGATCCTTTGTCTAATCTCTTTTTGTTCTTTCAGGATGGGTGATACCTCTCGTGCCCGTACCCGTGCTCATGCTCGGGGTGCTGCAAATGAGGGAGAATTTTCCAACCTTCCTCCACCGCTGTCCATGGTTCAACTCATGGCCATGTACGAAACAAACAGTGCTTACAATATGAGGCTCCTTGAAAGGATTGAGCGTAATACTGCTCAACGCCAGAACAATCAAGTTGGAATAAAGGACTTCACACGTCTCACCACCAGTTTTCAGCTATTCCACCGAGCCACTTGATGCAGATTACTGGCTTCGCACTATGGAGCGCAAACTTCAGGTTGGTCATGTTGCTCAAGCTGATTGGGTGACTTTTGCTGCCTATCATATGGAGGGAGCAGCTAATTCCTGGTGGGAAAATTTCTTGGCTATGCAAGAAGCTCAACATGTTGTTACATGGAAAGAGTTCACTGAAGCCTTTCAAGCTTATCATATTCCGGAGGGTCTGATGGATTAGAAGAGGGAGGAGTTCCTCAAGCTTAAGCAGGGCACTAGTTTCGTGTGTGATTACCAGTGCAATTTCAATCGTCTTGCCTGCTATGCTACTGAAGAGGTCTCCACTGATGCTAAGAAGCAAGCTCTGTTCCGCAAGGGACTGGATCCTGAGGTTCGCCGAGATATCCACCTCATGGACTTTGGTAACTTCCAAGGTCTTGTTAATAAGGCTATGAAAGCCGAGAGTGGAAAGGTGGAGTATGAAGAAACCCGTAAGCGTCCTCAGGAGGGGTACAACAAGGCTGGTTCTAGCAATAAGAAGCGTCGTGTCTTCGTGCCTTATAGTGTTGTGCCACGTCCTCCTTATACTCCAAGGTCTTCTGGATATGCTCCTCGTTCGAATACGGCTCCAAACAATGCTGGTGGGTCAAACTATCCTACTACTGGCACTGGATCAGGTACTATCTGCTTCAATTGTCGCCAGCCTGGACACTATGCAAGAGAGTGTCCTCAAAAGAGTGCTGCTGAGAAGGCACAACCACCAAAGAAGAATGATAAGTATCCAGGTGCTGGAAAAGGACGCCTGAACCATATCTCTGCTGAGGAGGCTCAGGAAGATCCAAGCGTCATCATGGGTATGCTTCGTATCAATCAAATTCCAGCTAAAGTTTTGTTTGATTCTGGAGCATCGCATTCATTTCTATCACAAGCATTTGCTCAAATGCATGGGATAAGTTTTGAGGGGTTATTTGTTCCTCTGCTAGTTCAATCTCCTGGTTCGAGGTGGTGTTACACCATGGTTAGTAATGGGAATCTAATCGAAGTTGCATTTCAACTTTTCCCCATTTCTTTGATCGCCCTCAAGTCAACTGATATTGATATCATTTTGGGCATGGACTGGTTAACTCGTTATCAAGCCATTCTCGATTGTACAACCAAGTCTATGACTCTGACTAGTCCTGCTGGCATAACAGTCAAGTATAGGACCGTAGGGTCACTATCACCCTCAACTGTTTCTATTCCTGAAGCAGAGTTGTATGCCCTTGAAGTTTTACCTCCGTTAGAGATCCAAGATGTTTCCGTGGTCTGTGAATTCCCGGATGTCTTTCCTGAGGAGTTGCCTGGCATGCCACCTGATCGAAGTGTGGAGTTTGTCATAGAGTTAGTTCCTGGAACTGCTCCTGTTTCTAAAAGACCCTATCGTATGCCTCCTCATGAGATTCTGGAGTTGAAGAAGCAATTAGAGGAGTTAGAAGGAAAAGAATACATTCAGCCCAACACATCTTCTTGGGGATGTCCTACCATCTTTGTCAAGAAGCGGGATACCAATATACCGCGTCTGGTTGTGGACTATCGCCCACTCAATGCTGTGACTATCAAGAACAAGTACCCTCTCCCTAGGATCAATGATCTCTTTGATCAGTTAAGTGGTGCCACTTTCTTTTCCAAAATGGATTTAAGGTCAGGGTATCACCAGATAAAGATCTGAAAGGAAGATATTCCAAAGACTTCTTTCACCACTCGTTATGGTTTTTACGAGTACACTGTCATGTCCTTTGGTCTTACCAATGCTCCAGCCACTATTATGCGGCTTATGAACTCTGTCTTCATGGAGTACCTTGACAAGTTCGTCGTGGTCTACATCGATGATATTCTGGTCTATTCCAAGACTGAAGAAGAGCACGCCGAACATCTTCGTTTGGTATTAACCAAACTTCTAGAACATCGTCTCTATGCCAAGTTTTCTAAATGTGAGTTCTGGTTACAAGAGCTCGTATTCCTTGGTCATGTTGTTTCCGCCAAAGGGGTTGCTGTTATCCCCGATAAGGTTCAAACTATCCTCGACTGGGAGTCTCCTAAATCCGTCAAGGATGTCAAAAGCTTTCTCGGGATGGCTGGTTATTACCATCGATTCATCGAGAACTTCTCTAGGATTGCAAAGCCAATGACTGATCTTCTCAAGAAGGATAGGAAGTTTGAATGGTCTGATAAGGCTGATGAAAGCTTCCAGTTGTTGAAAACCAAGTTAACCACTGCACCTGTGTTGGTTCTCCCCGACACTAGCAAATACTTTGTAGTCTTGTGCGATGCTTCTCACCATGGTCTCGAATGTGTGTTGATGCAAGATGGACATGTGGTGGCTTATGCCTCCCGTCAGCTAACACCACATGAGAACAACTACCCAACTCATGATCTTGAGCTTGCAGCTGTTGTTCATGCTCTTAAGCAATGGTGACATTACCTTCTTGGTAGTCGTTGCGAGTTATACTCGGATCATCAGAGTCTGAAGTATCTTTTCACACAACCTGATCTAAATCTCAGGCAAAGAAGATGGTTAGAACTCATCAAGGACTATGATTTGGGTCTCAACTATCAACCTGGCAAAGCCAATGTCGTTGCTGATGCGTTGAGCCGTAAATCTTATTGCAACACTTTGCTGATCAAACAAGCAGAACCTTCTCTTCATGAGGAATTTGTTTGATTGAATCTTGAAGTAGTTCCTCGTGGATTCCTTTCTACTCTTGAAGTGAAGTCTTCTCTAGAGGATCAGATCAAAACTGCTCAAAGGCAAGATCCTGAGATGGATACAATTAAAGAGAACATTGCTAGCGGAGTTGCTAATTGTTTCTCTGTTAACGAGGAAGGTGTCCTATATTTTGGTACACGTTTGGTAGTACCAAATGGAAAGGACTTGAAGAAGATAATTCTTACCGAAGCTCATGAATCACTTCTTTCTATCCACCCTAGAGGTACCAAGATGTATCAGGATCTTCGTCAAAGATTCTGGTGGTCTGGTATGAAGAAGGATATCGCTTGTTTTGTTGCTGAATGTGACGTTTGCCATCGCGTCAAAGCTGAGCACCAAAGACCCGCTGGTCTCCTGCAACCACATAAAATCCCTGAGTGGAAATGGGATGAAGTTGGTATGGATTTCATCACTGGTCTTCCCAAGACTCAGAAATGAAATGATGCCATCTGGGTAATCGTCGACTATCTGTCCAAGGTTGCTCACTTCCTACCTGTTCGCGAGAGCATTACTTCTAATCAATTGGTTGATCTGTATATCTCACGAATAGTTGTCCTTCATGGGGTACCAAAGAAAATCATCTTTGACCGTGGAAGTTTGTTCACCTCAAGGTTCTGGGCAAGTTTCCAACAAGCTATGGGAACTCGTCAGTCCTTCAGTACAACTTATCATCCTAGCACCGGTGGTCAAACCGAAAGAGTGAATCAAATCCTTGAAGACATGCTAAGAGCGTGTGTCATATCTTTTGGCAAGAACTGGGAGAAATGCCTTCCTTTTGCCGAATTCTCCTACAATAACAGTTTTTAGACCAGTATTGGTATGACACCTTTCCAATTATTATATGGAAGAACCTGTCGTACTCCTTTGAACTGGTCAGAAACCGGCAAAAGAAAGTTCTTTGGACCGGATATGATCCAGGAAGCAGAAGATCAAGTTCGTATCATTCGAGATCGTTTGAAAACTGCTCAGTCTCGCCAGGAAATCTATCATGACCGTCACCATCAACATATTGAATATGAAGTCGGTGATCAAGCTTATCTCCGGGTCACTCCTCTGAAGGGAGTCCATCGTTTCGGTATCAAAGGCAAACTGGCTCCTCGTTATGTTGGTCCTTTCCGTGTTCTGTCCAAGCAAGGTAACCTCGCATACAAGTTGGAGTTGCCTGCAAACTTCCCTGAGGTGCATGACGTCTTTCATGTGTCTCAACTTAACCGTTGCTTCAAAGATCCTATTCGTGGTGTTGATCACCAAACTCTTGATCTCCAGAAGGATCTAACTTATCGTGAGTATTCTGTTCGTATCCTTGATGAAACCGAGCGCAACACTCGTCGTCAAAATATCAAGTTCCTGAAAATTCAGTGGTCTCATCACTCTGAGGATGAAGCAACCTGGGAACGAGAAGATCGTCTTAGATCTGAGTACCCTGCCTTCTTTTCTAAAACTTAGAAATCTCGGGGTCGAGATTCTTGTAAGGGGGGTAGAGCTGTAACATCCCATGTTTGTATATATGTAATTAGTAACTAAGCATTGCATGCATGTGTTAAACTCAATAAATTATTGCATGTGATCAAGTGTATGGTTTAAGAATACAATTACCAAACGCTACTTTTTCTCCCCTATCTAAAATCAATTCGAAATGGTTTGAGTTTGAAAAAGTACAAAAACAATTGGAGCCCAAAATGGATTACAAGGGCTCATAAATACTTTACATATTTTATAAAAGCTACTGATATTTTTGAATGATTCAAAATGGAATTTGAAATGGAATTACAAAACAGATTTTGAAATCAGAAAAAGAAAAGGTTTTTCTAGGAAAAAAAAAGCAGGAGCAAGCCAAGCCGCAGCCCAGCAAGCCTCCTCCCCTTTCTCCCTCTCCTGCAGCCCGCCCGGGGCCCAGGAGCCGGCCCCGTACCGCTTCGCAGAGCATTGTCTTCGACAAAGACGAAGCTTTGCTTCGCTGTCGCCGGCGATGACGTCCGCCGCCGCACCGCGCGCCAAGGTTCGCGCCACCGACACTGCCGACGACTACAAGAACCCTCCCTGCCGCCGTGGAGAACCCTAACCCTCTTTTCCCCCTCGCGCGCTCCTTCTTTCTCCTACGGCCAAACCCTAGCTCTCGGGCTCCGCTACGTCCTGCCGTCTCCGGCCGCCCCGTGCACCGTGGAGTGGCCTGGGAGAAGCGTAGCTTCGCCATCATCGTCTTCGCCAAGCCACACACGCCGGAAGGGAGCCGTCTGGCCAGAATCGAGCTCGACCTCAACGCCGGCCGCCGCAGTCAATCCATCGATTCCTCCCCCTCCGGCCTCCCCTTGCTTCAAAGACCTCACCGACGTGACCGTGGTGAGCTAGCGGTCCTCCTGGACCTTCTCCCTTGCCTCCACTCCCTCTGGTTCGCCGTCTCGCCGTGCGCCTCGGCCAACCGCCGCAACACATGGTCGTCGGCGATGCTCCGATGACCAAATCCGGGCGGCGCCACCACTACTTGGTCCGCCTAGGCCTCCTCTTTTTAATGCCGGCAAGCACGCATCCAGGCGCGCACGAGATCGAGAGATCCGTGCTCGACCTAGGGGCTTCCCCATTGATGACGTCAGCTAGGCGTCATGCTGGCGTCATATCTCTTTTATTTTGTTTTTGGTATTATCTGTAAATCATTTCTGTAATAGATAAATGCTGATAGGTGGGCCCTGTCTATCAGGGTTTTAACAATTTTTTAAATAATTTCTGAAATTAATAAAAGTCTGACATGTGGGCCCAAGTTAGAAAATAATTTGAATATTCCAAAACTAATTTAAAATGAATTAAAAATTGATAAATTCACAACTAATTCATTTTAAATCAGAAAAATACAAATAATATATCAAAATGTTCATAAAAATGAGAGCTATCTAATAGAGCTATAATCATGCATTGTTAATCAACTTTCATGACAAGTTTAATTAGAAGAACAAATGCACCCCTCTCATATGTTCCGGAGTTTTTCCGAGTTAGGGTTTTCAACCCTCGGAACCCCGTTTAAATTGCCGAGCATGTTTTAGGGTTTCATTTCAATGCAATTTAACTCGTCATATCATCATCCTTGTTTTAGCATTGCATCGATGCCATGTCTTGATTGTTGCCTTTATTTCCGGTGTTGGTTCTTCGCGATAGGATCCGAGCCCGAAGCTGAAGTCAACAACACCGAAGATCAATACTTGTCCACTGACGGACAAGGCAAGCGTAGACTCTCATTCTAAACCTATGCTTTATAAAGTATATTACTTTCTCACTATGATGCACACGATTCCAATCTGGTCTTTTGTCAGTAGCTAGTGTTACCTATCTACTGCACTGTTTCCCTTTTGTATCCTTATACTCCTGATCCACTGCTCCTAGCTTACCTATCTGGCATTTGAGAGTTTCTAGAGCCTTTGCTACCGACAGCTTAGCCATGCATAGTAACAACGTCTGATCTATCCGAATGATGAATCAGAGATGCCGAAGAATATAGAAAGGTAGGAGATGGTGACATCATCAAAGGAGTTAACTAATCATGCTAAGGCTTGTATGGGAGGCCACGTTGGGTGTGGTATTTGTAGTCCCATGCTCGCCACCACTAGGAACTGAGTTCTTGCCTTTGGAACCGAGACGAGCGTATAGCCACACGGGGCTTGGGAACCCCTCGACTGACTAACTTGCCTAGTAGATTCCATGAGTCACATAGTTCGGGCTTTCCATTCGGCATACGCATTGAAAACGTTTTCGAAAGAGGAGGTGATGGAGGTGCATCATAGCAGGTAGGGAAGCATGGACCGGGATGCTTGGGGTCGATGGAGCCCCTGGTGAACCAACCTCGCCTCACATCTTTAAGTACCGGCTTCGGGACTTGACCCGTTACGGCGGAATCATACTTATTGCATGACTCATGGTCTCGGCGAAAGCAAGGTAAAGGTCGTGGTTAACCACCCTATGCCGGCCTTCCAAGGAAGAGGGCTAATAATATTTGGCATTAAGAGTCGGTTGGTACCTGTGGGTAAAGTTGTACACCCCTGCAGGGTATTAATCTTTTCGAAAAGCCGTGTTCACGGTTATGAACGCTTGGTGACCAAATTCTAAGATCATAGATGACTTTAACTATTATAAAACTTGTTGATCCACGTGTGCTTAAGGATGCTTCCTTCGGGTCGAGGGGGCGATCCTAGATAGGAGGTTCTGATGAAGATGGTGGTTACCGAGATGTGATGAACAAGATGAAGAAGTCGCTATCTTATCCCTTTTTAAAAGATTCTGAGTAGACGAGCCTCTTCTCTCTTTTGTTTACAAATAAAGATTGCTTTTTGCAAAAGTAAATCCAGAGAAAGCCTTTCTAGCCAGAGCATATAGATACTAGGTTATCTAAGTCTTGCGGAGTACATTCTCGTACTCAGCCTTGCGCCATTGTTGTTTTTCTACAGACGATCTGGTTGCAACTGAAGGTGGCTTCTATGTTGACATCGACAAGTAGTTGGGGGTCCCAGGTAGCAGCCTGAGGACCATGGGATGGACGTCGCTTTTGTTTATGGCCTCTTAAGACTTTTGCTAAGTTGTTGTGTAGAACAACATAATTTGATTTCGCTGTGTGATGTAATGTTGGGTCTATGACCTCTGGTTTGTAATAACTCTAATATCTTACTCTGTTAAGAGTTTAAACTTATGCTATTGAATACATGTGTTCTGTAATGTTACCGAATTATACTGTGATCTTCCATGTTTGGGATTTGAACTTATCTTAGATGGTGATCTGAGGTTAGTTTAACCCCCAACCCCAGGGGGTGCTACAGCTGGCCTGTCTAGCAGGGTATCCAGAAGAACCGACTGGGTGTCCGCTTCCACCCGGCTAGCCTCAGATTCGATGGATAGCGCAAAGGGGAACTTGCTCCTTGCTAAGTACGCCTCTAGTGCCTCTCGTCACCAGACAGGCTGGCGCGCCGACCTGACCAGTGCTACCAGATGAATATAAAGTAAAGAGGTCGTCTGACTGCCAAAGGAGTCCTGGGTGACCGTTAAAGCAAGGATGACGCTACAAAGGAAGCCCGTGTGACCGCTAAAGCAAAGGGTGATGCTAAAGAAGGGCACGGGGCCACTGTAGCACCATCCAGCGATGTGCTGGAGGCTAACTGGGTCCTGTTCCACCGGCTGGGTTCCTGTAGCCAGCCCGCCCTGTAAACCCATATCCAAATAGTAAACCTAGAACCCACATTGTAATCAACCTCCGCCGACCAGTATATAAGGGCATGTAGAGCTAGGGATCTAGGTAAGGAATAATAGGAGCAAGATATCGCCTTTAGTTCTTCTTCCTCTGGCCATCGATAGTTGCTAAGGAAACAACTCTAGGAGCACTTGTACTGGGCATTCGCTCCATATAGTAGATCTTGCAGGAGTAGGGGTGTTACCTCGCCGAGAGGGCCCCAAACCTGGGTACGTCACTGTGTCTACAGTTCATCGTGCCCAACTCGTTGCGTGAGGCACCAATTGCACCTAAGTGTCCCTATTTAGCACTGTCATGCTCCACACCACGACAGTTGGCACCCACCGTGGGGCACAACGCTTCGGCTGGGATCATATTCCGCACGGGACTTCCGCTCGTCGCTGGTGAGCACGTGGCCTCCGGCCTCATCCTCAGACTTGAATCTTTTGATTGCGTCATCGACAACGCTACGTGCTTCGCCAGGACACCTTCCCCATCAACAGCTCCATCATGCACTTCGGGGATGAAAGTACAAAGGAAGTCGCCTAGAGGGGGGTGAATAGGATTTTAAAATTATTACGGTTTAGGCTCAAGTAAATGCAGAATAAAACTAACGTTTAATTTATTGAGCACAAAACCTAGCCACTAAGTTCACCTAAGTGCACCAACAACCTATGCTAAGCAATACAAGCAACAAGGTGATAGCAAGATATAAATATTTCAAGCACGATGGCTATCACAATGTAAAGTGCATAAGTAAAGGGCTCGGTTGAGAGATAACCGATGGACGCGGAGATGAAGATTTGTTTCCCGAAGTTCACTTCGAAATAAGCTACGTCTCCGTTGGAGAGGTGCGATGGTGCAATGCTCTCCAAACACCACAAATGGCTCACCTCGAGGTGTGGTGGCTCGATGCTCACCCAACGCCACACAAGCCCTCACCCCGTATGCGGAAGCACGCAACTCACCGACGCCAAAAAAGGCCCACCCTATTCTCCCAAGTGCGCACCACAAAAGACGGGCACTTGCTCCACTATGGGACGCTTGATGGCAGTCACCGAACCCATACAAGATTGGGGCTAACTCCACAACTCAATTGGAGGCTCCCAACAACAAAGCCACAAAAGGCCAACAATGCCACAAAAGGCCAACAACGCCACAAAAGGCTACAAGACCACAAAAGGTCAACAATCCAACCACACAACCGTCTAGGGTTCGAAGGAACCCAAGAGTAACAAGCCCTCAAGCTTGTACTCGCCGAATCTCCGAGGAGAACTCAAACCTATGCAACAAATGCAAGGGCAAGTCCTCTCCCAAATTCCAACAAAGTTACAAAAGCTATTGGGGGAATAAGTGAGGAAGAACACAAGAGGAGAACACAAAACTCTCCAAGATCTAGATCCCAATGATTCCTTCACAAAGAAGGGATTTAGCTTGGGGGGATTGTAGATCTAGATCTCCTCTCTCAAATCCCTCAAAAAGATGCAAGAATCATAGGAAGGGAAAGGGGAGAGGGAAAGCTTCTTCAAGGTCAACAATGGAGGAGAGAGGGAAAGCCAAGAACCAAGAAAAGAGTTGTTGCCCACGAAGGGGAAGAGGAGCCCCTTTTAAAGGGCTCCCAGATCTGCCAGTTATGGGAATTCACGACTCCTGGCCGGAACTTCCGGTAGGAGGCCGGAAGTTCCGGTGGCACATAGCCAACGGTCAAAAACTGCTAAGCGAGAAACTTAAAAAACGAGTCCTGGTCGGAACTTCCGCCGGTTCACCGGAACTTCCGGTGGGAGCGAAACTTCCGGTGGAAGTTTCGACAGAAGTTCCGCCAAATAGACAAAACCAACACAGAAAGTTACTGAATCGTGAGCGGAACAAGAGCCGGAAATTCAACTGGAACTTTCGAAGGCAACTAGGCATGAGCGGAACTTTCGGTCCCTGGCTGGAACTTTCGATGGGAGCGGAACTTCCGGTGGAAATTCCGACTGAAGTTCCTTCAAATAGCACATCCAAAACAGAAGGTTACTGGACGTGAGCGGAAGAAGACCCGGAACTTCCACCAGAACTTTCGGCGACAAAGATGCCCTAGCGGAACTTCTGATAGGAAGCCGGAACTTCCGGTCAGGGAAATTCCAGAAACTAGATAACCAGAAACGCAATAACTTTTGCATCCGAACTCCAAACGGGATTAAACCAATTTTGTTGGAAAGATAACGACGAATAGAATCCAACGAAATATTGGGTATCACCTTGGGAGAAAATATCATGAACATATATGTGAATTATCCCCCAAGGTGTTGAGCCAGAAAACTCGCAAGATCAAAAACCGCAATAAGATATGCAAGTGAAATCCTTAGATGATGAACTAGAGCTTGTTAAGATGATGACCACAAGCTCTAGATCCTCTCATGGAGAAGAACCAAATAACAACCAAGAAATATGATGCTATGAATTCAAAGGTTTGAGCTCTCTCCGAATGATGCGACCGAGACACCCGCTTGAGAGCCCCTCTTGATAGAACGACTATCTATCCTAAACCCGGTCTCCCAACTAACAACACAAGACTGATAAAATAAAATCCCTATCAAGAACATAACTTCGCCTTGAGCATCCCGCTTGAACTTGATGTAGACCATCTTGTTCTTCTATAGTGGGAACACCTTTCTTGGATGCTCTTGCTTGATGAAGATGAAGACTTGCAAATTGCTCCCCCATACTCCATGGGGAAATCTCTTCTTTGAACTTGTCTTCATCACTCCATGAGCACGAGTATGGCAAGCTTCAAGCATGAGATCTTCTAGAGATGGCACATCTTGAGCTCGCCCTTCTTCATCCCTTCTTGAGGTTGATCCATCTTGATGCAACTCGTTGCACATGCCTTGATCAACCTTCAAGCTCCTTCTTTCTTCATGATTCCAATGGGCACAAAGCCCTTGAACATTTCTTCATCTTCCAACCTTGAGACCAACACATGGCCCAAGCGATGCCAATGGACAAACCTACAAGTGAAACTCAATTTACACATTAGTCCATTGAGATTGTCATTAATTACCAAAACCACACTTGGGGGCATACATTCCCTTTCAAGGGACCTCCGCGTCTGTCGTGGTATTGCTGACGAGTACGCCATGGAGGGGTCCTCAGAGTGCGTGTTTAGAGACATGGGGTAAGGCGGACAGTTGACAGGTACGGGGTAACACAGCTTACCCAGGTTCAGATCCCACAATGGTGGCGGAATCCTACTCATGCTATAAATCACTATAAGGGCAATACGCCGAGTTACAGGGATTGGTTCGCTGTGCGAGGTGACTAGAGAGTCTAAGTTATCGTGCCCTAAAGGCTCCCATAGGCCCGACTTATATAGTCGCTAGGTCCTAGGGTTACAGGGAGAAGTCCTAGCCGGACAGGTTACAGAGTCCTACACTGTCTATTACTAGTCTTGTGTATCTTGCACTCTAAGGCTCCGGGTACGTTGGTGACTCCACCGTAGCCTTCCTTTATCCGATTTTCCCGCTCGAGCGATACGAACCGTTGGCGGTGACGGTTGGAGACGTGGCGAAATTTCCGCGCACGTTCGCGAACACGTCGTCTACGCGGCAACCGTCCGATCAAGCTGCACGAATCTTGACGCCGAGGATGATAAATAGTAAACGTGGGGAAATTTCTACTTTTTACCTAATTCTTCTCGCATCATCTTCTTCCTCCAGCCGTGCGTCTCCTTGAGCTCTCCGCGAGAAACCTCGAAAAAACCCTAGCTCCCATCTGCACCAGTCGCACCCAATCTTTACCCCATGGATCGCAGCAGCACTTCTCCAGCAATGGTGGCGTCGAGCGAAGCTGCGGTGAAGCCGACGAGCTCCATCGTCCTGCCCCTAGAGGGTTTGGTTATCCCCGCATCGACGATGATCGAATCCACCGGCGGCGAGCCAAATTTTGCGGCGCTAGAGCCACTAGAGGAGGAGCCAGACTCGCACAAGGGCGACTGGCGCGGCTCGGACATCACCGACCGCGATATCCAGGAGATGGTCGCCCGAAGGCTACCTTCCCGTGATGGAGGGACTTGCCTGGCGGGCGGCGCCGGCCGGCGAGGTGACACCTTCTCCCCAAGCCGGAGAAAAGGTGTACCTCAAAGCTCAGCTTGTACGCGACGTTTCCCTGCCTATCTCCCACTTCTTCCTCTCCGTCTTAAACCACTATAGGGTCCAGCCCCATAACCTTTCCCCCAATAGTATCCTAGTGCTTAGCAACTTCGCGGCACTTTGCGAGGGATATCTAGGGATAAGGCCTAGGTTAGACCTTTTTGTGTACTTCTTCACCGTCAAACGTGAAGCCGGACATAGTAAGGAGGAGCTTAGGAACTGCGGCACCATAAGCTTCAAGATTCGACCCGGCCAGCGGTTCCCCGGCATCGTCGGCCACGAGTCCTGCAAGAATTGGCAACGGACTTACTTTTACAGCCCCGACATTCCTCTGGCGGGCCGAGAAGTAACGTACCCGGACTTCGTGGACGGAGCCGCCGCTGAAGTTTCCACATGGAGATCCCAAGCCTCCCTTCCCTCCGACCTCTACGCTTCTCGCGCTATAAGGCGGATCGAATGGTTTTTAGAGACGGGTTTGACTGGCTTGGACCTAGCCATGTGCTGGTTCATCAGGCGAATCCAACCTCTGCAGCACCGCGCGAAGTACATGCACGAGTATACCAGCGACAGAAGGGATAGTCTCCGCATCTTCGTGGACAACTTCTCGAGCGACTCCGTCAAGCTCCGCCTTAAGGACATCGTCAAGGTGAAGGATAAGAAGCGTGGCTTCACCATCACCTACGACATGTTCGTAGACGGCAAGTGCCCAAAGGTAGGTTTTTATTTTCCATGCATGACATATACTCCAGTTCTTCGGCCTTGCAGATGTCATTTTATCTAACACAGTGATTTCTTACTTAACAGCTTAGCGTTCTAGAGGAGGGCAACCTGGCTGCCCAAATCTACGATCCAAATATGAAGGAAGTCACGGTCGTGTCTGACGACGAAGTCCCGTTGGCGCGAAAGCGGAAGAGCTCCACCTCTAACGCTGCCGACGGAGGCAAGAAGAAGAAGACGAAGGGTGGAGCCTCCAAAAAGACTACCGCCGCCCTGGAGGCGGAAAAGAGAAGAACCACCAGGATTTTTGCCAAAGCACCCCCATTAGGGTAAGCTTCTCATTCTCCAACATTGTCTATTTATCTATCTTGTTCCTGTACTTATGCATTTTGCACGTTTCAGGAAGAAATCCATGACCATCCTCAAAAAGACCTCCAAAACATGGGGGGCTTCTCGAAATATCAAAGACATGCTGCATCATGATGCCTCCCCCGCCATCGCCCCTACTACTCCTGCCGTCAAGCCCTCGTCTGCCCTGACAAGCTCACAAGCTAAGGAGGCATCAGGCCCTTCCGCCATGGAAGTGGACTCTGGCGCCTCTACCGAACTCGCGGTTGTTGGCGAGCAGGCAACGCAGGAGAGCACCACTCAAGAAATGGCTGAAGCTCCGGCTAAGGATGCCATTGGTGGCGGCAAGGCAGTGGTGGAAGCTGGTACTTCTGCCGAAGGCGGCGCCCTTGCTCCCCAGAAACCCTTTGAGTTCCCAAAGATAGTTTACCCGGCGCTTACGCCGAGTAGCACATCTGTGGTTCCTGGAGCAGCGCCGACATCTCCGACTTGCGGACTTGAGGAGCTCCTCCGACAAGCAGAAATATTGCGAGGAAATAGCATCTCCTTTGGCAAGCTGCTAGCCGAGAGCGCTACAAACCTCAAGATCATTGCACTTGTAAGTTATACTTTGCCTTTTGCATTTCATATGAGTATCCCACTGTAGCCCCCGAGGATGTAGACGGAAAACCATAGGTTTTGCATCTATATGCTCTAAGAGTGACTAAGTTAGAAAAACTCTCACTGTAGCCCCCAAGCATTTAGATGGAATGAACTATTCCGACTAGATGCTTTAAGAGTAGCATACACAGTGTTTATAATTTTTAATACTGTAGCCCCCAAGCCTCTAGCTGTAACTGAATTAGTTCCGACTAGACGCTTAAAGAAAAGCTAAACAGATATCCGAGTTAAAAACTTTATATAGTAGCCCCCAAGCTTCTAATCGAGAACTGAATTAGTTCCGACTAGATGCTTAAAGAAAAGCTAAGCATATTGCTAAGTTAAAAACTCTCGCTGTAGCCCCCAAGCGTCTAGGTGGAAAATTTCCGACTAGATGCTCCAAGTAGACTAAACAATTGTTTAATTTTTTTCTTTTTTCCACAGAACGAGAATGCTCGGAGGGGTATGTCCAATGACAAGTACCAGAAGATGCACGTAGATCTTGAAGCCGAAAAGGGTAAAACTGCCATCTTGAAGGAACAGATCATCAAAAACAAGAGTCTGTTTTCTTTTTGCACATTCCGTCTTGGTTTTGTGCCTACATTCTCCGAGTACTCACTATGTACTTTGTTTTCTACGACTTTGCAGAACATGTTGCCAAGGCCAAGAACATTGTCGAGCAGTCCAAGCACATCCAGCAGCTGGACAGCGAGAACAAGATCCTTAAGGAGGAGAGGAAAGAAATGCTGAAAATGCATGAGGATTCCATGAAGGCCCTGCACGACTCCGCCTCCGCGGAAATCAATCTCTTGAAGGAGGAGCTTGCGATCTTAAAAGATCAGAAGCAAGCTGCTGATGAGCAAAGCCAACGCCACAACAAGGTGTTTAAGCTCCTCCAACAAGAGAAAGAATCCCTGGCGGACACCCTCTGGCAAGCTAAGGCCAGCATCTTCAGTAAGTTTTCTCCGCCTTGCTTTTCTCTAGTTTGGATACTTTGAATTTATTGAACTCATGCGTTCCTTGTCGAAACTTGCAGCTCATACGGGTTTAACCCGATCGCCTCCTTTGGACAAGGAATGCATGGTTCTTGCCAGAAACTTCATCAACACCGCCATCACCGAAGCCAAAGAGATTGCCAAGCCCCTTCAGATACACATCAAGGCCTCGGACTCTGTGGCGAAGTACTCGGAGATTCTGCGCCGAGCCCTCGAGCGTGTCACAAGCTGGAAAGCTTCATGTGCACGGGCTGGCGCAAGGATGGCGCTATCAATGGTGAAGGCACACTATGAAGGTGCCGACATCGATACGGTGACCTCTGGTATCCCCGACGTTGACGATGACGGCAAAGAGATTGATCATGAAGCCATCCTTTCATCACTCGCGGGTTATGACACCAGAGTTGCCGAGTTGGTGGACATCGACGTCTTCGTGCCTATGAACACCATCGACATCGTCAACCAAGATTCCTCCGAGTCTCACCACAGTGCCGACGCTGAGGGTGATTCTCCGGCTGGTGATGATGCTGCTTCCAAGTCTCCCGCGCCAAAGGAATGAAAAACAACTTTGTAATATTTGTTTCACCTTTGGTGTATGCGCGGAAAAAACTTGTTGATGTGACTTAAGGCGGAAAACAATGCTTGTTATTTCCTGCTACTTAAGAACTAGTTTCTAGCATGTATATATTTTTTAAGCATGTGCTGGCTTATCCATTACTTTGGTTCTTATGCTTGACTTTTCATGAGTCGGAAGACTCGTTGTCGGAACCATGCGCTCAGGTGATGATGCCCAATGGCACCGTCAATAACCTGAGCACAAAATCGCCGACAATAAGTGCCAAAAGTCACTACTCCAGAATCCACATAAAAACGACAAAGAACGTGTAGACCAGAAAACTTAAGCTAGCACCCGTAGGCGGAATTTTCACAAGTGCAAATGTAATACTTGTGCATAAAGGTTTTACATGATCCAAAAATGAACACCAAAGGAGGTAAAAGACTCAGAAATATGAGTGAACCTGAGAGCTTTATTTCATTGATCATATAAGAGATACACAATTAGATAAAAAATGCTAAGTGTAAAAAGGACGTAGCTGTTCTATGTTCCATGGCCGATCAAGCTCCGGGTAGTCATCATCCGGGTCATATCGCTTACTCTTATGATCCTCGTTGGGTCTATCCTTTACTTCACGATTGTCAACAAGGTAGTAAGACCCATTGAGCAGCGCCTTGCTTATGATGAACGGTCCTTTCCATGACGAGGATAATTTGTGTGACTTCTTCTGATTAAGTCGGAGCACCAAATCCGCCTCTTTAAACAAGCGATGCCGAACGCGGCGACTATGGTAGCTGTGTAGCTTCTGTTGGTAGATGGCGGATCTTTGGCATGCCAAAACACGCTCCTCCTCGAGAAGGTCCACATCTAGGCGTCTGGATTCTTCAGCGTCATCTTCGTCGTAGACGGCAACTCTTGGTGCATCATGGAGTATGTCGGAAGGTAGGATTGCTTCTGCTCCATATACCATGAAGTAAGGGGTGTAGCCGGTGGATCTGTTGGGTGTAGTTCGCAAACTCCATAGCACAGATGGCAATTCTTCCGCCCAGGCTCTAGCTGCTCTATGTAGCGGTGCCTCAAGACGTGGCTTGATTGTCTGCAGAATTAATCCATTGGCTCGCTCAACCTGACCACTGGATTGTGGGTGTGCCACAGATGCAAGGTCAAGTCGGATGCCTTTCTCCTAGCAATAAGCCTCCACTTCTCCGAGTGATAAATTGTTGCCGTTGTCGGTGATAATGCTATGTGGGAGACCAAATCTCACCATTAGATATCGGACGAACCCGAGGGCAGTTGCCCCATCAAGCTTTCTAATGGGTTTAGCTTCTATCCAGTTAGTGAATTTGTCAACTGCTACAAGAAGATGCATAAACCCACAAGGTGCCATCTGTAACGGTCCCACCATGTCTAGCCCCCAGACTGCAAACGGCCAAGTTATTGGTATTGTTCGTAGTTCTTCAGCAGGAACATGTGGTTGTCGGGCATAATACTGGCATCCCATGCATGTCTCAACCAGCTTGTCGGCGTCCACCTTCGCGGTCATCCAGTAGAATCCTTGTCGGAAGGCTTTCGCGACCAACGATCGAGGAGCGGCGTGATGCCCGCAATCTCCGAGATGGATTTCACGCAGGATTTCCATACCTTCTAGCTAGGAAACACACTTTAGGTATACACCAGTAGTGCTCCTTTTTAGAGTTGCCCATTGATTATGGTATAACCCTTTGCTCGTCGTACTATTTGCCGTCTTCCGACTTCGTCATCGGGCAAAGTTTCGTGTTCAAGGTATTCCATGAACGGTTTTGTCCAAGACGGAGGGATCTTAGTCACCATGTTGCGAAAGAGTCAGCTCTATCCGGGTTGTCGATGTAGGCCCCCTTCACGGATGGTGTGCGCAGGTGCTCTAGGAAAACTCCTGGCGAAATTCGCTTGCACCCTGATCCAAGCTTAGACAATAGATCAGCCGCCTCATTTTGCTCCCTAGGCACATACTTGACTTCGTAGCTCAAGAAGCTCTTGGCTATCTCGTCCACTTCGTCTCGATATGCCGCCATCATAGGGTTCCGTGCATTCCAGGTGCCAGCCACCTGCTGGGAAACCAAGTCGGAATCTCCACATCAAACTATGCGCTTGATGCCAATATCCTTGGCTACACGTAGTCCGTGAATGAGTGCTTCATACTCCGCCATGTTGTTTGTAGCCTCGAAGTGGGTCTGCAGAACGTAGTGTAGCTTGTCTCCTTTTGGCGACTGTAGCAATTGGGCGCCATGTTGGGGAGGTGACCCCGGATAGGGTCAGGACGGGGAAATACAAAAGGAAGTTCCCCGTCCTAATTCCGAGTTACTGTCTAAATCGGCCGTATCCTGTAAAGGTCGGTCGAGGTAAGCGAGAGCAGGACACTTATGAGAAGAGCAATACGTTACCCAGCCGACGTACTGTTTAAGTCGGCCGGGTCAGCCCGAATAATCTGAATGTAGGTGAAGGCCAAGCCGAGTTAAGCGAGGCAGGGCCGAATGACATGTAGCTTGCAGGAGAAGGAAGTTCCTATAGTCAAACCCTAGTCACAAGCTAGGAAGAATCTAAACAGAGCCAAACACAAAGGACTAGGCGCAGAGCGGCAGAAGGGCAGAAGGAGGTCACGGAGGTGACAGTCCTAGAGCCCGAGGCGTGCAGGTGGGGTTCTCTGAAACCTTGCCGTCATTAGAAGGGCGACACGGAAAGGAGGCCGCCGAGTTACTATATTGGGACAAGCATATTCCTCGAATATGCTTGCCACGTCAGCCCTAAAGGAGCCAAGATGCCCCTTTATAAGGAGAGGCTTGGACTCTGAGAAGGAAGGGGGCTCATCTTGGTACCGTTAGGCTAGTAGAAGTTCTTATTCTCTTCCTGTATACAGCTCAAGGAGCACTTGTATCTCAGAGGAGGAGAAAGAAAGATTTGTGTGTTATTCATTTGTGTGTAGAATAAACTACATCTTCCCTCCCCAGATCCCACTAGTATCCATTGGCCCCAAACTTTAGCCTACCCATAGCATCTGCCGTGCCACCACCACGACAGTTGGCGCCCACCGTGGGGCCAGCAGCGGTGCTAGCTGGAGTCATGATCCGGACAGGAAACTTCATCCATACTGGCGAGCGTGTTGTCCCTGGCTTAGTCCGGAGATTAGATCTCTGTGACTATGTCAGCGATAACGCAGGCAGCTTCAGGGGAAAAACTCCTCCGTGCAACGGCGTCTTCATTAACCTAGGCATGCACCAGATCTACGTCAGTGTCGACACCTCCGGCGTTTATCCTCACCAAGTTGTTGTTGCAGGAGAGCCTCCCCTTAGCGCCAGAAACGGTCCGCGTGGAGAACGCCTCGTCGGCAGCGTCGAGGTGATGGTCGCAGCCGGGGTGCAGGCGGGAGCAGCAGGCACCGGTTCAAGCAAGGATCCGACGACGGGAGTACAAGTGACCACAAAGCAGGCAGCTCTACCGCCCACCGAGGTAAATCCTTCGGCAGCCAACCCAGCCGAGGTGCAGGAGACAACCCCGAAGGCACCAAGGGTAAGATGGCCACCTCTGGAAAGATCAGAGAATATTCTCCAGGCAGCTATAGATAATTTGACTACTCTTGTGGCGCCGATACTTGATCCAGCTAATGCTCAGGCAGAATTAGAAGAAACCAGGCAGAAAGTACTTGTAGAGGCAAAAAAGGTGTCGGCATTGCGGGAGTCCCTAAACAGGACCCTGCGAGAATATGCTAAGGAAATAAGTTAGATGTTGCCCCTGAGCGGGTTGATGAGCTAAGGTTGAGAGGAAAAAACCTCATCAATGATATCAACAAAGAGCATGAAGCCCGTGAGGGAGATTCAGTCGATCTAGGTTTGCCGAGGTATAACACCCCGGCGAAAAACCTAAGGGCTGCGAATGCCGCGGCACTGGAATTGGAAGGGCTGACCGGTGAAGCCCGGAAAAAATAGCAAGAAAGAGTGAATGAGCTGGTGCGCATTGCGAACCAGCAGAATGAAGAAATGCGCAGGGTAGACCCGGCAAGGCCTGGTGCCTCGCGAATGGTTCATTCGGCTGGTGCAGCACCTGCCCTATCTGTAGCAGCATCATCTTCACCCGGAAACAATGCGCGAAAAGACAGAGCAGTAACTTCGGGAAAAAGAAATAAGCAAATTGGTCCATATGATCCGGCAGTAGCTGGAAAAGCCAATGAAAACAGAGGCAATGCAAGCCGAGGTAACAGTGGCGAAAGAAACCCCGGCCGTGCCGATAAAGGCAACGGAAGCCGAGGTAATGGGGATCTCGAAAGAGGAAATCATGAGAATAATATCCCGACAGAAGGAAGGAGAGATCCGCCGCCTAATCCTCAACCGAGGTATGAACCTCGGCAGGAAAGAGAAGTGAGACCAGCTCGCCATAATCAGGTGAATGAAGATACAATGATGGTTATTCAGAAATGGAATATGCGGTTCATGGTGGAAATAACAGCTATGGAATGCAGGAAAGAATTATGTACAGAGATTTGCCATCAAATGATGCAAGAGTAAAACTAGACCGACTGTACCGGTCCGAGTTGTTAGAAGAGCAGGGTCCGCCGGGTCCGGCATGTTTCGGACCACGGATCATGGGCAAGCCACCAGTGCCGAACTTTCAGCTGGCAAGAGGCACGAAAACATACAATGGGAGCACCAAACCACAAGATTGGTTGATTGATTATGCCACGGCTGTAAAAATAGCAAGTGGAAACTTGCGATGGGCAGTAAGATATGTCCCGCAAATGCTGGAAGGGCCAACCAGAGTATGGCTAAATGATCTGCCTCCAGGAAGCATCAACTGTTGGTTGGATTTCGAAGAGATGTTTGTCAGCAACTTCACCAGTACTTATAAAAGGCCAAACAGGCCGCAACAGCTAGCCATGTGCAAGCAAAGGCTGAATGAGATAGACAGAGAATTCTTAACTTGGTGGTGTAACCTCAGGAATTCATGCGAGGGAGTTATAGAATCACAAGCGATAGCTTGGTTCGTTCAAGGATGCCGTTATGCAGTGTTTTTTGGCAGCGACTGCAAAGAGATATGCCAACCAGTTTGGCAGAAACCATCAGGATAGCGGATTCGTATGCATTGGGAGATCCGACGCAACCAGAGCTGATGTCGACAGATCATCGGGAGCATCAAGATCAATATGCAAGAGATGCGGCTGGATCATCAAGGCGTAATGAGTTCAGAGGAAGAAGAAGAGAGGAAAGACCGGATTACAGATATGCCTCCAATCAGGTGGCAGCGGTAGTGCAAGATCAACCGAGTCACGGAAACGGTCAGCGTCAGAACCATGTAGGAAAGAGACAATGGACACCAGAACAGAAGAAGCAATGGCAGGAAAGGACGAAGTACACGTTTGAGTCCATGTTGGATCAACCATGTAAGTTTCACATTCCAAAACCGGCCAAGCCGGCCAATCATACAACTCGGCAATGCGCCTGGATGAAAAATGCAATGGGTAACCCGGCGGCCATGCAAGCACCTTCCCACCAGGCACATCAACAGCAGCATCCGCAGTTGACTGGAGCAAATGCACAGCAACTAATGTTACCCCCTCCTCCCCCGAGGTATGATAACTCAGACCGGAGAGATGCAGTGCATCAAGTGATAAATTAGGGTCAGGATGGAAGGACGAACCCAGGAAATAGTGGACGCAATGATTACAGGGAACATCATCAATCATATTGCGTGTTCACAACAGAACAACAAGATAGGCAAAGTGTATAGCGCCGGCATACGGAAGTAAATGCAGTTATGCTGGCAGTACCAAGATATGTGCCTTGGTCAGATCAAGAAGTAACTTGGAGCATAAAGGATCACCCCAAAATAATGCCAAATCCAGGGTCGTACGCACTCGTACTAGATCCGACATTGGTCGGACCAAGCATTAATGTGAAATTTTCAAAAGTACTCATTGACAATGGGAGCAATACAATTATCATGTACAAGGATACAATGCATAAACTCGGAATATCGTAGAATATGCTGCAATCCACGAGAACCACGTTCCATGGGATAGTGCCAGGACTTTCATGCGATCCCATTGGAAAGGTTCAAGTAGATGTGTTATTCGGCACAAGGGATAACTGCAGAGCGGAAAATTTGGAGTTTGAGGTGGTGGATCTAGAAAGTTGCTATCATGCTTTACTCGGACGGCCAGCGTTGGCCAAATTCATGAGTAGCTGCCACATCACATACTTGAAAATGAAACTACTCGGACCACAAGGGGTGATAACAGTAGCTGGAGATTACAGGAAGTCAATGGAATGTGCTTCAGCCGGATCAAACCTGGCCGAGTCATTGGTAATAGCAAGAGAAAAAAGAAGGATTCAGGAGGTAGCGGCCCTCGCTCAGTCGGCACAACTGAATATGCCGGCATTGGCCAATCCGCATGGAAGTGTCTCTTTCCAGCCAACTAAAGAAACAAAAAAGTTCCAGATAGATGAGAAGTTCCTAGAGCGCACCGTCACAATTGGTGCCGGCCTAGATGCTAAATAGGAAAGCGAGCTCACCAACTTCCTCCGTGAGAATCGGGATATCTTTGCATGGTCAACTCAGGATTTGCAAGGTGTGCCGAGGGAGTTGGCTGAGCACTCTCTGAACGTAAGGCCAGGAGCAAGGCCGGTGAAGCAACCGCTTTGTCGAAGACAGGAGAAAAATAATAGGGGATGAGATAGCTCGGCTGCTTGCGGCCGGGTTCATCATGGAGGTGCTTTATCCGGATTGGCTATCAAACCCGGTGCTAGTAGAAAAGAAGAAGGATGATCCAAATGTAGCCATCGTATGGCGAATGTGTATTGATTACATGAACTTGAACAAGGCATGTCCCAAAGATCCTTTTCCTTTACCTAGGATAGACCAAGTCATTGATTCGACCACTGGTTGTGAGCTGTTATGGTTTGTAGATGCGTATTCTGGTTTCCACCAGATACCGTTAAATCCGGCTGATCAAATAAAGACTGCATTTATTACCCCGTACGGGGCTTATTGCTATCGCACCATGCCATTTGGCCTGCGCAACGCAGGGGCAACCATGTGGGATTGGCTGCGGTGGTGGCTACACAACACGTCCGAGGCAAAATCCTGACTCATACTGAGAGTGGGAACAGCCTCAGCTCGTTGGTTGAGTATGCCAATAACTAGAACACTGCTGATCAGCTCGAGGGCAATCCAAGCAGTCAGCCATTTCAACTCTCCGAGATCAGCAGTCGCTTGCATCAGGCTGCCAAGATCGTGCTTGACAGCGATAAGATGAACGAGGTAATTGTTTTTATTGATGTTTGATTAGTCATTCGAGTGATATTATATATACTCTAGTCCCCGAAGCTTGCAAACGAATAACTTGTTATTCGTTTGGAAGTTTTATTAGGTTTTGCCTGTTTCAGTTGTGTCTTAGTGTTCAAATATCCAGCCACCTAGATCTGAGTTATGCTTTGCTTAATTTGGATCTGTCCTAGCTTCGAATATCCAGCCACCTAGGTCCGAGTTAAGCTTTGCTTGATTCGGATCTGGCTTAGCTTCAAATATCCAGCCACCTAGGTCCGAGTTAAGCTTTGCTTGATTCAGATCTGTCTTAGCTTCGAATATCCAGCCACCTAGGTCCGAGTTAAGCTCTGCTTGATTCGGATCTGGCTTAGCTTCGAATATCCAGCCACCTAGGTCTGAGTTAAGCTTTGCTTGATTCGGATCTGGCTTAGCTTCGAATATCCAGCCACCTAGGTCCGAGTTAAGCTTTGCTTGATTCGGATCTGGCTTAGCTTCGAGTATCTCACTACTATTTATTTTGTCTCTTAGGTTGCGCATGATCGGCGGACTGCCGAATTCCAAAGGTTGCTTTTCGCACATAAGAAATTGCAGGATAAGTATGAGAAGGTCATTCCCGTGGTGAAGAAAGCTGGTAAGTTAATAAACTTTTGCATTGTCCCTGGAGTTCTTATTGTTTTGGACGTGAGGTGTTAGCTCATTTTGCTGGTGAATAGGTAATATCAACAATCTTAATATTCGTCTTGAGAAGAAAGTCAAGGCCCTGGAAGGTCAGTTACCCTTTTTCTTTACAGATTTCCGTTCGAAACTTATACCGGGTTTCTTTTAACCCTTTTGGCTTTGGTATAGCCGAGTTACAAACTTTTGCAGCGTCACATCAAGAATGCACACCCATGCCTGATATGATGCTGCATTTTTTAGAACAAGCCGCCACTCACTCGGCGCAGCTGGAAGATAAAGATGACGAGATAATTCGCTTGCGCGCCGAGGTGGAGTCCCTCAAGCTCTCTCAGAAGTCTGAGTTAGAGAAAGTTGACCAGGAGTTCTCCGAAGAGAAGAATCGGCTAGCTCTGCAATTGCAGAAAAATAAAGAACTCCTCGAGGCTACCGAACTCAAGACACGGGCGATGAGCGAGGAGATCACTCACTTTGAGAAAACCAAGGGTGATTGGGCTCAAGATCTTCAGAGAATGCTGAGCTATATTCATCGTAAGACTCTGACCGTGGCCGAGTTATCTTTTTCTCTTTCTTACTGTTGACCGATGTACTTTTATTTTGCATAGACCACTTTCCAGAAGCTAAGCCCGTTAGCTCTAGAGCGGTGGTTAATGCTCGTGTGCGCCGAGGTGTCCCCGCAGATGTGAGCCTAGAATACTCGATGGAAGACTACTTGGTTGCCGTTGGCGCTGCCGTTGGTCCGATGAAGATTATGGGCAGGGACTTGGTGCAGGCAGCCATCCGGGCCTACCATGTTCTCTGGACGAATACTTTTGGAACTCCTGATATTGATGAGATCAAGATACTGGTGGAAAGATATATGGCATCCCAGAACCAGTTAAATCTCTGGAGGGAGTCCGCTGGACGAGCTGGTGCTGATATGGCGTTCACAGTCGTTATGTCATGGTACGAGGATATTTCCCTCGATACCTTGATAAATTTGCGCACTGGCTCTCGTTGGGTTGAGGATCCAGAATTCGTCGCTCGCTGACAAGCTCGCGCCTTCCAGCTTGTTGAGTATGCGGACGTGCATAACTGGATTGAAGGGCTGAGTTTCCTTTCTAACCCGGCAGATGACGTCGAAGTCGAAGATGCCTCTGATGATAACTCGGCCGACTAGGACGAGGATGAGGGTGACTCAGATACTTCTGGTGATTCCAGCGCAAGCTCGGATGGGGACGGCGACGCGCGATCATCCTCCAAAGGGACTGGGCATTCTCAATCTCAAGCTAATGTTTCTCAACAGCCCCGGGCTTCCCCCGAAGTCTCTCCTGGTTCTGTGGAGGGCGAAGCAACTTCGACCAAGGTGCCGTCTACCTCGGAGCGCCTAGTGCCTGACCAAGTCACTGCCCCTTAGGTTCAAAAAACTTTAAGTTGTTTCTTATCCCCGGTATGTTGGGCGTATGATGTGTGTGAAACAATTGTCCAATTTTCTGTGTGGTGTGAACCTCTTTTGACTTTTGTCGCTGAGGCACGTATGATGGCGATCGTTATTAGTTTGTCTAAATAGACCTTGTTGGTTTAAATCTTTGCTTTGGTGGCCTTCAATCTCATAAGTTTGGATTGCATATTTTCATTTGACCCATCTTAGTTCGGCGTTTAATTCTGCCTGGCCTTTATAAGTTCGACGGCTCAACCATTGTGTTGTTGATCACTATCCGAGCCATAAATCCCTAAGCCCATATTTGGGGGAATTGAAATAATATTGTTCAAGGCAACTTTTGACCTATCGTTTGGGGTGCCGAAGTTTAATGCCCATTTTTGTGATGGGTGACCATCATGGGGCAATTCCCCTAGTCAGTGCTCTAGAAATCGAGCTTTTAATACTTAACTCGTGATAAGGGATAATATATTATAGTCTCCGATTTCCCTGCCCGAGGGACTGAGATTCAACACATAATTCAGGAATAAAAAATAACGTTGATCAGTTCCTGTGTCACTGCTCAAAGTGCATAACTCAAAGTGCCGAGGTTTAGTACATAATCCATAAATGAGAAATAACTTAGGGCAATCCCCAAGTCACTGCCCGAGGTGCCAAGGTTTAATACATAACCCAAAATGAAAAATAACATAGGGCAGTCCCCGAGTCACTGCTCAAGGTGCCGAGGTTTGATACATAACCCGAAATAAGAAATAACATAGGGCAATCCCCGAGTCACTTCTCAAGGTGCCGAGGTCTGATACATAACCCAAAATAAGAAAGAATATAGGGCAGTCCTCGAGTCACTGCTCAAGGTGCCGAGGTTTAATGCATAGTTGATACTTCGTCCTGAAGCGTCACTTTACAACGTGTCATAGATGACTCCTACGAGTAAAATGGACGAAGTAACGCTATGTTCCATGGTCTTTTCGATTCTTCGCCGGCTTTGTCTGCCTTGTTCTTTTCTAGTGACTGAGCATCAATTAGGTAATATGCATCATTGTGCAATGCTTTGCTCATGATGAATGGTCCTTCCCATGGGGGTGATAGTTTGTGCATGCCAGCCGTGCATTGCACTAACCGAAGAACCAAATCTCCTTCTTTAAACACTCTTGGATTGACTTTCTTGCTGTGATATCATCGCAAGTCCTGTTGATAAATAGCTGATCTTGATAGTGCCAATTCCCTGGCTTCTTCTAGCAGATCGATATCATCTTGCCGAGCTATCTCATTTACCTCAGCGGTTGTATACTGGGTAACTCTTGGCGAGTCATGTATTATGTCGGCTGGAAGCACGACTTCTGCTCCATATATCAGAAAAAATGGGTATACTGTCGTGGTATTGCCGACGAGTACGCCATGGAGGGTTCCTCACAGTGCGTGTTTAGAGACGTGGGGTAAGGCGGATGGTTAACGGGTACAAGGTAACCCAGCTTACCCAGGTTCAGATCCCACAATGGTGGCGGAATCCTAATCCTGCTATAAATCACTATAAGGGCAATACGCCGAGTTACAGAGATAGGTTCGCTGTGCGAGGTTGTCTGAGATTGTAAGTTATCATCATGCCCTAAAGGCTCCCATAGGCCTGACTTATATAGTCGCCAGGTCCTAAGGTTACAGGGAAAAGTCCTAGTCGGACAGGTTACAAAGTCCTACACCGTCTATCACTAGTCTTGTGTATCTTGTACTACAAGGCTCAGGGTACGCTGGTGACTCCACCGTAGCCTTCCTTTATCCGGCATGGGCCTCCCTTCTGGATCCACCTAACTAGGCCGCCCAGCAGGCCACATGCCATGCTACCGACTATGGGCCACCCGGGTCAGTCGGATAAGAGACATGCTATGAGGATACCCATATAGCATATCCCCAATAGTAGCCCCCGAAGAACTCCGAGATATTGCGCCATCTTTCCTCTCCCCGTGGAATGCTCCGTCTAGATGGATGTCAGCAAATCGTCAAGCAATATCTTGTAGTCCTCCCAAAGAACCCTACAAAGGTTTCTCCGTCTTCTATGAGTAAGTCGGAGAAATGCTGAATCTTCCATCGTACGCTTCCGTTGTCGGATTAAATCCGTCCATGCCGGAATCTTCGATGGGACGGCTCATCTACCACGTTAGTTATGGCGACATAGGATGTAGGTCAGCGACGCCTCGTAACTCACACATGCAGAGAACGCAATCATATCCGATTTTCTCGCGCGAGCGATACGAACCGTTGGCGGCGGCGGTTGGAGACGTGGCGAAATTACCGCGCACGTTCACGAACACGTCGTCTACGCGGCAACCGTCCGATTAGCTACACGAATCTTGACGCAGAGTAAGATAAATAGTAACCGTGGGACACTTGCCACTTTTTCACCCCATTCTCTCCCGTCATCATCTTCTTCCTCCGGCCGCACGCCTCCTCGAGTCCTCCGTGGAAAACCTCGAAGAAACCCTAGCCTCTCTCTGCACCAGTCGCGTCCTCCAGTCCTCCATGGCTAGCAGCAGCTCCTCCCCTTCGATGGCGGCGTGGAGTGAAGCCACGGCGAAGCCGGCGAGCTCCATCGTCGTGCCCCCTGAGGGCCTGGTCATCCCAGCATCAGCGGTGATTGAAACCACCGGCGGTGACCACAATCTGGCGGCGCTGGAGCCTCTGGAGCGTCTGGAAGAGGAGCCAGACTCATACAAAGGCGACTGGCGCGGCTCGGACATCACCGGCCGCGACATCCAAGAGATGGTCGCCGAGGGCTACCTTCCCGCAACAGAGGGGCTCGCCTGGCGGGCGGCGCCGGCCGGCGAGGTGACACCTTCTCCCCAAGTCGGAGAAAAGGTGTAACTCAAGGCCCAGCTGGTACGCGGAGTTTCTCTGCCCATATCCCACTTCTTTCTGTCCATCTTGAACCACTTCAAAGTCCAACCCCACAACCTCTCCCCCAATAGAATCTTAGTGCTTAGCAACTTCGCGGCACTTTGTGAGGGTTACATAGGGATTAAGCCTAGGTTAGACTTGTTCGTGTACTTCTTCACCGTCAAACGTGAAGCCGGACATAGTAGGGAGGAGCTTAGGAACTGCGGCACCATAAGATTCAAAATCTGACCTGGCCGGCGGTTCCCCGACATCGTCGGCCATGAGTCGTGCAAAAACTAGCAGCGGACGTACTTCTATGGCCCCGACATTCCTTTGGCGGGCCGAGAAGTGATGTACCCGGACTTCGTGGATGGAACCGCTGCTGAAGTTTCCACATGGAGATCCCATGCCTCCCTTCCCTCCGACCTCAACGCTTCTCGCGCAATAAGGCGGATCGAGTGGTTCGTAGAGGCGGGTTTGACCGGCTTGGACCTAGCCATGTGCTGGTTCATCAGGCGAATCCAACCCCTGCAGCACCGCGTGAAGTTCATGCACGAGTACACGGGTGATCGAAAGGATTCCCTTCGGATCTCCGTGGATAACTTCTCGAGCGACTCCATCAAGCTCCGTCTGAAGGACATCGTCAAGGTGAAGGATAAGAAGCGTGGCTTCACCATCACCTGCGACATGTACGTAGACGGCAAGTGCCCAAAGGTAGGTATTTATTTTCCGTGTATGACATTGCTCCAGTTTCTCCGTCTTATCATAGCCATCTTATCTAGCACGGTGATTTCTTACTTAACAGCTTAGCGATCTAGATGAGGACAACCTAGCTGCCCAAATCTACGATCCAAAGATGAAGGAAGTCACGGTCGTGTCCGACGATGATGCCCTGTTGGCACGAAAGCGGAAGAGCTCCACCTCTGATGCTGCCGACGGAGGTAAGAAGAAGAAGACGGAGGGTGGAGCCTCCAAAAAGAGTACTGCCGCCCTGGAGGCGGAAAAGAAGAAAGCCACCGGGATGTTTGCCAAAGCGCCCCCCTAGTGTAATCCTCTCATTCTCCGACATCGTCTCATTTATCTGTCTTATTCCTGTACTTATGCATTTTGCACGTTTCAGGAAGAAAGCCACAACCAGCCTCAAGAAGTCCTCCAAGACTCTTGGGGCTTCTAGAAATATCAAAGATATGCTGCATCGCGACTCCTCCCCCGCCATCGCCCCTGCTACTCCTGCCGTCAAGCCCTCCTCTGCTCCAACAAGCTCCCAAGTCCAGGAGGCACCAGGCCCTTCCACCATGGAAGTGGACTCTGGCGCCTCTACCGAACTAGATTTTGTCGACGAGCAGGCGACGCGGGAGAGTGTTGCTCTTCAAATGGCTGAAGCTCCGGCTAAGGATGCCATCGGTAGAGGCAAGGCGGTGGTGGGAGCTGGTACTTCTGCCGAAGGCGGCACCTCTGCTCCCCAGAAACCCTTCGAGTTCCCGAAGATTGTTTACCCGGCGCTCATGCCGAGTAACACAGCTATGGTTCCTGGAGGAGTGCCGTAATCTCCGACGTGCGGTCTTGAGGAGCTACTCCGACAAGCAGACATCTTGCAAGGAAACAGCATTTCCTTTGGCAAGCTACTGGCCGAGAGCGCTACAAACCTCAAGATCATCGCACTTGTAAGTTTTACTTTACCTTTTGCATTTCGTATGAGTATCCCACTGTAGCCCCCGAGGATGTAGACGGAAAACCATAGGTTTTGCATCTATATGCTCTAAGAGTGACTAAGTTAGAAAGAACTCTCACTGTAGCCCCCAAGCATTTAGATGGAAGAAATTATTCCGACTAGATGCTTTAAGAGTAGCATACATAGTGTTTATATTTTTCAGTGCCGTAGCCCCCCAAGCCTCTAGTTGTAACTGAATTAGTTCCGACTAGATTCTTAAAGAAAAGCTAAGCATTTTCCGAGCTAAAAACTTTATACTGTAGCCCCCAAGCTTCTAATCGAGAACTGAATTAGCTCCGACTAGATGCTTTAAATAAAAGCTAAGCATATTGATAAGTTTAAAAACTCTCGCTGTAGCCCCTGAGCACCTAGATGGAGAATCTCCGACTAGAGGCTCCAAGCAGACCAAACAGCGATATAACTTTGTATTTATTTCAATAGAATGAGAATGCTCGGAGGGGCATGGCCAATGACAAGTATCAGAAGATGCGCGCAGATCTTGAAGCCGAAAAGGGTAAAACTGCCATCTTGAAGGAACATATCATAAAAAACAAGAGTCTGTTTTCTGTTTGCGCATTTCCGTCTTACTTTTGTGCCCATAATCTCCGAGTACTCAATGTGTACTTTGTTTTCTCCGACTTGCAGAGCATGTTGCCAAGGCCAAGGATATTGTCGAGTAGTCCAAGCACATCCAGCAGCTAGACAGCGAGAACAAGATCCTTAAGAAGGAGAGGGAAGAAATGCTGAAGATGCATGAGGATTCCATGAAAGCCCTGCAAGACTCTGCCTCTGCGGAGATCAATCACTTGAAGGAGGAGCTTGCGATCCTAAAGGATCAGAAGCAAGCTACTGATGAGAAAAACCTTCGCCGTAACGAAGTGTTTAAGCTCCTCCAACAAGAAAAGGAATCCTTGGCGGACACCGTCTGGCAGGCTAAGGCCAGCATCTTCAGTAAGTGTCCTCCGCCTTGTAGTTCTGTAGTCTAGATACTTAGAATTTATTGAACTCATGCAATCCTTGTTGGAATTTTCAGCGCCCATGGGTTTAACCGCTCGCCTCCTTCGGACAAGGAATGCATGGTTCTTGCCGGCAAGTTCATCAATACCACCATCGCCCAAGCCAAGGAGATTCCCAAGCCCCTCCAGATTTATATCAAGGCCTCGGACTCCGTGACAAAGTACTTGGAGATTCTGCGCCAAGCCCCCGAGCGTGTCGCGAGCTGGAAAGCTTCATGCGCACGGGCTGGCGCAAGGATGGCGCTGTCTGTGGTGAAGGCACACTATGAAGATGCCGACATCGACACAGTGACATCTGGTATCCCCGACGTGGATGATGACGGCAAGGAGATCGATCATGAAGCCATCCTGTCATCACTCGCGGGTTATGACACCAGGGTTGCCGAGTTGGTGGACGTTGACGTCTTCGTGCCCAGGAACTTCATCGACAACGTCAACCAGGACTCCTCCGAGTCTCATCATAGCGCCGACGTTGAGGGTGATTCTCCGGCTGGTGATGATGCGGCCTCCAAATCTCCTGTGCCCAAAGAATGAAAAACACTTTGTAATTTCTATTTCACCTCTGGAGTGTGCGCGGGAAAAAACTTGTTGATGTAATCTTAAGGCGGAAAACAATGGTTGTCGTATCCTGCTACTTAAGAATTAAGTTTCAGCATGTATATATTTTTTAAGCAACTGCTGGCTTATCCATTACTCTGGTTCTTATGCTTGACTTTTCGTGAGTCGGAAGACTCGTTGTCGGAGCCATGCGCTTAGGTGATGATGCCCAATGGCACCGTCAATAACCTGAGCACAAAATCGCCGACAATAAGTGCCGAAAGTCACTACTCCAGAATCCAAATAAAAAACGACAAAGAATGTGTAGACCAGAAAACTTAAGCTAACGCCCGTAGGCGGAATTTTCACAAGTGAAATCGCAAGACTTGTGCATAAAGGTTTATATGATCCAAAAATGAACACTAAAGGAGGTAAAAGACTCAGCAATATGAGTGAACCAAAGAGCTTTATTTCATTGATCATATAAGAGGTACACGATTAGATAAAAAATGCTAAGTGTAGAAAGGACGTAGCTGTGTTATGTTCCATGGCCTATCAAGCTCCGGGTAGTCATCATCCGGGTCACGTCGCTTACGCTTATGATCCTCGTTGGGTCTATCCTTGAGATCACGATTGTCGACAAGGTAGTAAGACCCATTAAGCAGCGCCTTGCTTATGATGAACGGTCCTTCCCATGGCGGGGATAATTTGTGTGACTTCTTCTGCTTAAGTCGGAGTACTAAATCCCCCTCTTTAAACGAGCGATGCCGAACGTGGCGACTATGGTAGCTGCGTAGCTTCTGCTGGTAGATGGCGGATCTTTGGCATGCCAAAACGCGCTCCTCCTCGAGAAGGTCCACATCTAGGCGTCTGGATTCTTCAGCGTCATCTTCGTTGTAGGCGGCAACTCTTGGTGCATCATGGAGGATGTCGGAAGGTAGGATGGCTTCTGCTCCATATACCATGAAGTAAGGGGTGTAGCCGGTGGATCTGTTGGGTGTAGTTCGTAAACTCCACAGCACAGATGGCAATTCTTCCGCCCAGGCTCCAGCTGCTCTATGTAGCAGTGCCTCAAGACGTGGCTTGATTCCCTGCAGAATTAATCCATTGGCTCGCTCAACTTGACCATTGGATTGTGGGTGTTCCACAGATGCAAGGTTAGGTCGGATGCCTTTGTCCCAGCAATAGGCCTCCACTTCTCCGAGTGACAAGTTGCTTCCGTTGTCGGTGATGATGCTATGTGGGAGACCAAATCTCACCACTAGATCCCGGACAAACCTGAGGGCAGTTGCCCCATCAAGCTTTCTGATGGGTTTAGCTTCTATCCATTTGGTGAATTTGTCAACTGCTACCAGCAGATGCGTAAATCCACACGGTGCCGTTTGTAATGGTCCCACCATGTCTAGCCCCCAGACTGCAAACGGCCAAGTTATTGGTATTGTTCGCAGTTCTTCAGCAGGAACATGTGGTTGTCGGGCATAATACTGGCATCCCGTGCATGCCTCAACCAGCTTGTCAGCGTCCGCCTTCGCGGTTAGCCAGTAGAATCCTTGCCGGAAGGCTTTTGCGACCAACGATCGAGGAGCGGCGTGATACCCGCAATCTCCGAGATGGATCTCGCGCAGGATTTCCATACCTTCTAGCTGGGAAACACACTTTAGGTATACACCAGTAGTGATCCTTTTATAGAGTTGCCCATTGATTACGGTATAACCCTTTGCTCGTCGTACTATTTGCCGTCATTCGACCTCGTCGTCGGGCAAAGTTCCATGTTCGAGATATTCCATGAACGGTTTTGTCCAAGCCGGAGGGATCTTTGTCATCATGTTGACGAAAGAGTCAGCTCTATCCGGGTTGTCGATGTCGGCGCCCTTTATGGATTGTGTGCGTAGATGCTCTAGGAAAACTCCTGGCGGAATTTGCTTGCACACTGATCCAAGTTTAGACAGTAGATCAGCCGCCTCGTTTTGCTCCCTAGGCACATACTTGACTTCGTAGCCCAAGAAGCTCTTGGCTATCTCGTCCACTTCGTCGCGATATGCCGCCATCATAGGGTTCCGCGCATTCCAGGTGCTAGCCACCTGCTGGGCAACCAAGTCGGAATCTCCACAGCAAACTATGCGCTTGATGCCAATATCCTTGGCTACACGTAGTCCGTGAATGAGTGCTTCATACTCCGCCATGTTGTTTGTAGCCTCGAAGTGGATCTGCAGAACGTACTGCAGCTTAACTCCTTTTGGTGACTGTAGTAGTACACCAGCCCCCGAGCCGTTGACCAACTTTGATCCGTCAAAGTGCATCACCCAGTACTCTGGTTCTGGCAGTGGAGTAGCATCTGGCATCTCCGTCCAATCTGCAATAAAATCCGCCAAAGCTTGTGACTTGATAGTGTCGCGTCTCTTGTAGGTGATCTCGAAGGCGGCAAGTTCAATGCCCCACTTCGCGACCCTTCCTGTAGCGTCGCTGTTGTTGATAATGTCGGACAGTGGAGTCTTGCTCACTACTGTGATTGGGTGATCTTGGAAGTAATGCCTTAGCTTCCGAGAAGCAAGGAATACTCCATAAGCTATCTTTTGGTAGTGCGGGTAACGCTGCTTGGACTCCGTCAAGACCTTGCTTACATAGTAAACTGGTCGTTGAACTCCGTGCTCGTAGCCTGGTTCCTTCCGCTCTACCACGACGACGATGCTAATAACCCGGTTGGTTGCCGCCATGTAAATTAACAGGGGCTCTCCAGGCTCGGGTGCTGCAAGGATGGGCGCTGAGGAAAGAATCTCCTTGATATACTTCAATGCTGCATCTGCTACGTCTGTCCATGTGAATTTGTCCACCTTCTTCAGCAACTTGTACAGCGGCAGAGCCTTCTCTCCAAGTCGGCTGACGAACCAACTAACTGCTGCAACACAACCTGTTAGTCGTTGGATGTCCTTTAGGCATGTCAGACGGTTTATGTTTAAGATGGCCTTGATTTTCTCCGGGTTGACCTCGATTCCGCGCTGGGAAACGATGAAGCCCAACAATTTGCCGGTTGGAACCCCGAAGACGCACTTCTTAGGGTTGAGCATCATGTTGTATTTCCGGAGATTATCAAAGGTTTGTTTTAAGTTGGAGATTAACTCGTTTGACTTTTTAGACATCACCGCGATATCGTCCACATAGGCGTGAACGTTCCGACCAATTTGGTCGTGAAGGCAACGTTGCATTGTCCGCTGGTAGGTAGCACCTGCGTTTTTCATCCCAAAGGGCATTGTGACATAGCAAAACGTGTCGTATGGGGTTGTGAACGAATTGGCCAATTGGTACGACTTCCTCATCTTGATCTGGTGGTATCCTGAGTATGCATCGAGAAAACACAAAAGTTCTGAGCCAGCCGTCGAGTCAATGACTTGGTCAATGCGAGGCAGAGCAAACGGATCTTTGGGACATGCTTTGTTCAAGCCGGTGTAATCAACGCACATTCTTAGTTCATTGGTTCCCTTTTTGGGGACAAGTACATGATTGTCCACCCATCGGGTGTGAAGGACTTCTCGGATAAACCCAACCTTAAGTAACCTAGCTTTCTCTTTGCCAATGGCGCGTCTCTTCTCATCTCCGAAGCGTCGTAGAGGTTGTTTCACTGGTTTGCATTTTGGATCAATATTTAAGCTGTGCTCAGCAAGTTCCCTAGGTACACCTTTCATGTCGGTTGGTTGCCAGGCAAAGATGTCCCTATTCTCACAGAGGAACTCGACGAGCGCGCTTTCCTATTTGGGATCCAGGTTCGTCCCAATGGCGACGGTCTTGGAGGCATCGCCTACCACAAGTTCCACCGGCTTGGTCTCGATGGCGGCCTTGAACGCAGGAGCGGAGTCGGAGATCTGCTTCTTCGACGTGGGCATCTCTGAGTCATTGACCTTGCTCTGGATCTCCTTGAATTATTCGCTGTAGAGGACAGCTTCTGCAACGGCTGCTTCATTGATCTCGCAGTCCCTTGCCTTGGTAAAGCTTCCGGATACGGTGATGACGCCGTTTGGTCCGGGTATCTTGAGTTTGTTGTAGACGAAGCATGGCTTGGCCATGAACGTGTGGAATATGTCGCGGCCGAATATGACGTGGTACACGCTCTTGAAGGGGACCACCTCAAAGGTCATGCGCTCTTGGCGGTAATTATTAACGTCGCCGAAGTCTACCTGAAGCTTAATGCACCCAAGGGACCGAGCCTCCCGACCAGGAACTACGCCATGGAACACGGTGTTGGTCCGCCTTAGGTTTTCCTCTGTCAAGTTCATCTTCTGCAGTGTATCCAGGTACATGATGTTGATGCTGCTTCCACTATCCACCATGCACTTGGTGAACTCCACGACGTCAATCAATGGGTTGATGACCATGGCGTACTGGTTCTCCGTGGGCACAAGGTCTGGGTGGTCCGTCCTGTACCAAGTGATTGGAACCTCCGACCAGCGCAGGTATTGGGGAACTGGGGGGAGAGTGGCCATCAGGATCCTTAGAGAGGTCTTCTGTTGTCAGACGGTGGGGGTGCCAAGGAAAGTGTGGTAGACTGGGGCCTTCTTTGCGAAGGGGTTCTTGCCCTTGTCGTCGCTCTTGGCGGCGTGCTTGGGGTCAACGTCCTCGTCCATGTCACTTGAATCCTTGGACTCCTCCTCCTTCTTCTTCCCCTTGCCCTTGCCTCGCGGTTGTGTTCTTCCGATTTCGCTTGTAGCCGGACTCCGGGTCTTCCTTGAGGTCGTTGACGAACTTGCAGTGTCGATTGGTATGGGTGGCCTTGCTGTTGACATCGAGGTGTACGAGGCACGGCATATCGCGGTACTCCTCGTACGTTTGGGGAACGCGGAGCGGCGTCGAGTTGGTTTCACTTCCTCGTTGCTGCCCGCGGCCTGCTCCCCTTCCTCGGCCACGTTGTCCGCCTTCTCCTCGTCCTACAAAAGTCATAGCGACCATGTCGGTAGATTGCTTTTCTTCTGGAGCGGTTTTTCGCTTTGTACTGTTGTTCCTCCGAGCTTGGGTTGGAACGGCCGTTGCCGGCAAAGAGCCACGAGCATCGTCGTCGGCAGCTGCGAACTCACTAGATAACTGAATCATCTGATTCAAGTCAAGCTGATGATTGTCCTACAAGCGCTTTAGCTTATGTCGGAGTAACGTGCCCCTTTCCAATCCATCAATGAAGGCGGCCATAGCGGTCTGAGCGTGTACTCCTGCGCAGGAATTCTTCATGTCCAGCCAGCGGGAGAGGTAGGCGCGAGATGTCTCGTCTTTCTCTTGCACGCATCGCTGTAGATCGCCCACAGTGCAGGGACGCTTGTATGTACCCACAAAGTTCTTGGTGAATGCTTCTTGCATATCCAGCCAGTTGTAGATAGATTTTTCTGGCAAGTCGTCGATCCATTGACGGGCCGTTCCTGCCAACATTAACGGGAGGTACTTGACGGCGACGTTGGGGTTGCCTCCAGCAATCTCCACCGCGTTGCCGTAGTCCTGCAACCATGTGGCGGGCTTGGTGGTTCCGTCATAGGGCTTGATGGTCTTGTCAATCCGGAAACCTTTGGGGTAAGTTGCGGACCATATTGTAGGTCCAAAGCAACGTGGCCCTAGGTATGGTCCTTCCCAGGCCTCGTGGATCTTATCGATCCGCGAACGTGCATCGTACGGTTCCGGGTTCTTCTTCTTGTTGTCAACAGGGGACGGGCTACATGAACGACGCGGGCCTCTTCCGTCATGGTGACTGCTTGGCGGCGACGGAGGTGGAGGTGGCGGTGTGTTAGCCTTCTTGCTGTTACCGATGCCCCACGCCTGTCAAGATTGCTTGTCGGACGCAGAGGGTCGTGATGTGACCTGCTCTTATGTCCTTGGTGGCGCTATTCATCATGACGGGTCTGTGCCGCGTTGTCGCGGATGACGATGTCGCACTGCTTTGGTGGGGGCATATCCGTGCGATGGTGAGCCTTGTAGTCTTCCTGACGTCGGGGGGATCGGGGCGGTGGCGATGGGCGGCGAGGTTGGGCTCTTTCTCCGTGGTCGGAGGATATGGGGATAGCATCCTTCCTGTTGCGCGCATCCCTCTGTCTTCGTTCTGATGAACCCGTCTATGATCCTACATCCTGAGGAGATCTGTCCCTTGGCGGTTTGTACTGGCTAGATCTGCAGAGCGCTGGGTCAGACTCAAGCCTCTGAGAGGTGGCCTTTTCCTGCTGCTTTAATGCCTTGGCCACTAGGTCATAGACCTGTTCTACTGCCTCCGGCGATCTATCCTGCTCCAGAAGGGTCTTGGCGATGGCGAGGTTAAGGAGTGGGGTGGGCATCACCTGCTTGCCTTCACTATCAATGTATGGCTTGGCCTGGGCCGGCTTCGAGGGTGCCCATCCTAGGTTACGCCGTACACCAGGATCATTGATGACGCGAGCCGGAGCCTTCTTAGCCTTCTGCTGCTGCAGCAGAGTCTTGTACTCGGCTTCCATTGCTCTAGCTTTCTCCATGGACTTCTGCGTGTTGACCAGGTCTCGATCTAGTTTAGCGCCTTGCTCCACGATGGCTTGCGCCTCCTCCAGCAGCTGCTGGCGCTTCTCGTCAAGCTGAGTCACGTTCCGGATATGATCAACGGTTAGCGGCTCAACGAGGAGATTGCTGTACATCACTCTATCAGCTGGAGTAACATGGGCTGCTGCCGACATGTATGCTGGAGGCAGCAAGTTTGCGGTGTTGTTGTTGCTCGGACCGGTGCCGAGTTCCTGCGGCTGCTGCACTGGTTTAGGCGGAGGAGGCATGACTTTTGCGTGATCATTGTCGGCAGCAATGAGTGGCCCCTTCCCCTTTTCTAGCGCCATAGGCGGAGCTTGCCCGGGTCGATCTTCATCCATCGCTGTCCCAATGGTGACGAACACCCCTCGAGACATGATGGTGTTATTAGCTTGCTCGTCGCGCGAGTACTCCTCCTCCATCTCCTGCATAGCGGAGTCTAGCTCTTCTGGACTGAAGTCTATTTCCTCTGAATCTGCACTGAAATCAGCATAAAGCGCATCAATGACAGAGTCAGAGGGTGCCAGGACTTCCTCGATGACGGGCGGTGGAGGTGCAACGGCCTCGACGATGACTGGAGGTGGTGCTGCTGCTACGACGATGGCGGCTGGAGGCGGTGGTGGTGGTGGCTGAATTGGAGGGGCTCCGTCAATGAGCGCAAGCGCTGTTTGAGCTACCGCTTCAGCCTCTGCGTAGTTGTTGACGGTGTTCACCATACCTTCGAAGGTAAGGCGTCCTGACGCCTGTTGCCGTCTTAGAGAATGTCGGAGAAGCGTGCCATGGTCTAGTCCTTCCACAAAGTGATAGATAGCATCATCAGTGGGGTAGTGGGCCAGATCGGCTCGTATACGGAGCCATCTGGCTAGGTAATCACGGGGGTTTTCGCCTTCTCTCTGAACGCAGCGCGACAGATCGAAGATGGTAACCACGCCGACGAACTTGGATCTCTGCTGTCCAGACGCACGGACAAAGCCGGCGGATTTGCAGTGATCTTCCACCTTTATATCCTGCATAGGGGCGGTTTGGGTGGGTCTTGAATTTTTCCGATCTTTGCCGGCAAACTCCGAGGAAAGATCCGACATCGATCCTTCCGCGAACGTATCCTGCCCGTAGGCGGTCGTGCGGGTCTTGAATATTTCCGATCTTTGCCGGCAAACTCCGAGGAGAGATCCGACATCGATCCTTCCGCGAATGTATCCTGCCTGTAGGCGGTCCGTGCGGGTCTTGACGCTCCTCCGACTTCCAGGTAACTAGAGCCCGAGTCGGTTTCGCCGATGAAGAGGTGGATGTCTCCAATAGGAACGATCGAACACCGCGTAGGATTCGTCTTCGCCGGGATCCAGAACTCGTCGGGAGGGATGATCAGAATGTTGCCGGAGAAGAGAACACGACCGATGGCTACGGTTTCGCCGATTCCCGTGAAGATCTTGGTCCTCGCCCGCTGAAGAGCCTGAAGCGCCTCTTGCCCCACGGTGGGCGCCAACTGTCGTGGTATTGCCGACGAGTACGCCATGGAGGGGTCCTCACAGTGCGTGTTTAGAGACGTGGGGTAAGGCGGATGGTTGACGGGTACGAGGTAACACAGCTTACCCAGGTTCAGATCCCACAACGGTGGCGGAATCCTACTCCTGCTATAAATCACTATAAGGGCAATATGCCGAGTTACAGAGATAGGTTCGCTGTGCGAGGTTGTCTGAGATTGTAAGTTATCGCCGTGCCCTAAAGGCTCCCATAGGCCCGACTTATTTAGTCGCCAGGTCCTAAGGTTATAGGGAAAAGTCCTAGCCAGACAGGTTATAGAGTCCTACACCGTCTATCACTAGTCTTGTGTATCTTGTACTCCAAGGCTCCGGGTACGCTGGTGACTCCACCGTATCCTTCCTTTATCCGGCATGGGCCTCCTTTCTAGATCCACCTAACTGGGCCGCCCAGCAGGCCACATGCCATGCTACCGACTATGGGCCACCCGGGTTAGTCGGATAAGAGACATGCTATGAGGATACCCGTATAGCATATCCCCAACATATACACTGTTGACCTATTCGGGGTAGTTCTGAGGCTCCATAGCACTGCTGGTAGTTCCTCGATCCAACACCCTGCCGACCTTTGTAGTGGTTCGACGAGCCAGGGTTTTATCCCAGACAATACTAGTCCATTGGATCTTTCTACTTGCCCATTAGATGTTGGGTGAGCCACCGAGGCGACATCTAGTCTTATGTGTTTTTCTTGACAGAATCTAGCAAAAGCTCCTTCAGCAAAGTTTGTACCATTGTCTGTAATAACACTGTGTGGGTAACCATATCTCAAGATAATATCTTTGAGGAATTTTACTGCTGTGGGTCCATCACATTTTTTTATTGGTTTCACTTCAATCCATTTTGTGAATTTGTCGACCATGACTAAAATGTGGGTCATCCCGCCCCGGGCCGGCTTGAATGGTCCCACCATATCTAAACACCATACAAAAAACGGCCAAGTAATTGGTATTGTTTTTAAATCGGACGATGGCATATGTATCTTGCTGGCATATCTCTGGCAACCATTACACTTTTCCACCAGTTCTTTGGCATCTTTCAGCGTTGTTGGCCAATAAAATCCATGCCTGAATGCTTTAGCCACTAAAGCTCTAGACGAGGCATGATGCCCGCATTCTCCTTGATGTATATCTAGGAGGATCTCCTAGCCTTCCGCCGAATTCACACATCTTTGCAACACACTTGTGACGCTTCTTTTATATAGCTCATTGTTTATGATTGTATAAGCTTTAGCTCTTCTCACCGTCTGTCTATCCAATACCTCATTACTCGGCAAGGTCGCATCCTTAAGGAAGGAAAATATGGATTGCGCCCATGTTGGCATGATTTTCTCTGGGATAATTCCACTATCTATTTCCATATTTTCTACCGACATAACGACCTCGGATTTCTCCATATCCAGGTTACATTCTTTGTCAATTTCCATCGGCACATTAGCTTCTCTTGATTTTGCCGGGATATAGATGGATTCGGACTCTGGTGATGGAGCTATTGATGGTTTTCTCAAGTGCTCCAGGGCGATACCTGGGGGAATTGATTGCCTGGTTGATCCGAGTTTTGACAGCGTATCTGCAGCATCATTTTCTGCCCGAGGTACATGATGAAATTCACATCCATCGAAGTATCCACTGAGTTTTTGCACATGAAATCTGTATAAGGCCATATTTGCGTCCAGCGCGTCCCAATTGCCGGATACTTGTTGTACTACTAGATTTGAGTCTCCGTAGCATAAGATCCGGCGTATCCCAATCTCTTTTGCCACCTTCAATCCATGGACGAGTGCTTCGTACTCGGCTACATTGTTTGATGCGGCGAAATGTATTTGTAGCACATATTTCAGCTGATCTCTTTTTGGCAAGGTCAACACTATCCCCGCTCCCAAGCCATTCCTCAGCTTGGAACCGTCGAAGTGCATTGTCCAATAATTCAGATCTGGTAATGGTGGCTCATATTGTACCTCGGCCCAATCCACAAAGAAGTCGGCCACAACCTGAGATTTGATTGCATCTCGCCTATCGAATTGCGGAGCATAAGGTGATAATTCAATTGCCCATTTTGCTATTCGGCCACTTGCGTCTTTGTTTCTCAATATGTCGGCTATGGGCGCTTCGCAGATAACTTTGATCGAGTGCTCTTCAAAGTAATGTTTGAGTTTCTTTGCCGACATGTACACTCCATATGCCATCTTCTGATAATGTGGGTAGTTTTGTTTTGAGGCTGATAGTACCTCGCTTAGGTAATATACCGGCCTTTGTACTGATTTATCATCTTTAATTCATTCCACAACAATCACCGCACTTACCACTCTGTTTGTGGCGGCTATGTAAAGTAGCATAGGCTCTTTTGACAATGGAGAGGCTAAGATTGGGGCTGTGACCAACATTCTCTTCAGTTCATGAAATGCACTATCTACTTGTGGTGTCCAAATGAATTTATCAGATTTTTTCATCAGTTGATATAGTGGTAGCGCCTTCTCTCCTAGCCGACATACAAATCGGCTAAGCGAGGCCAAACAACTCGTAAACTTCTGTACATCATTTAGACACCTTGGCAATTCCATTCTTTCTACCGCTCTTATCTTAGTTGGATTGGCCTCTATACCTTGGCTGGATACGAGAAAACCGAGCAGTTTCCCAGCTGGTACACCGAAGGTGCATTTCTCCGGGTTAAGCTTCATTCGGAACCTTCTCAAGTTTGCGAATGTCTGCCAAATATCATTCAGCAGCGTTTTGCTCTCTTTGGTTTTGATAACCACATCGTCTACATATACTTGTACATTTTTCCCTATCTTGTCATGTAGACACTTTTGCATACATCTCTGGTAGGTAGCCCCTGCGTTGCGCAGGCCAAATGGCATGGTGCGATAGCAATAAGCCCTGTACGGGGTAATAAATGCAGTCTTTATTTGATCAGCCAGATTTAACGGTATCTGGTGGAAACCAGAAGACGCATCTACAAACGATAACAGATCACAACCAGCGGTCGAATCAATGACTTGGTCTATCCTAGGTAAAGGAAAAGGATCTTTGGGACACGCCTTGTTCAGGTTCGTGTAATCAATACACATTCGCCATACGATGGCTACATTTGGATCATCCTTCTTCTTTCTACTAGCACCGGGTTTGATAGCCAATCCGGATAAAGCACCTCCATGATGAACCCGGCCGCAAGGATCCGAGCTATCTCATCCCCTATTATTTTTCTCCTTTCTTCGGTGAAGAGGCGGAGAGGTTGCTTCACCGGCCTTGCTCCTGGCCTTACGTTCAGAGAGTGCTCAGCCAACTCCCTCGGCACACCTTGCAAATCCTGAGTTGACCATGCAAAGATATCCCGATTCTCATGGAGGAAGTTGGTGAGCTCGCTTTCCTATTTAGCATCTAGGCCGGCACCAATGGTGACGGTGCGCTCTGGAAACTGCTCATCTATCTAGAACTTTTTTGTTTCTTTAGTTGGCTGGAAAGAGACACTTCCATGCGGATTGGCCAATGCCGGTATATTCAGTTGTGCCGACTGAGCGAGGGTCGCTACCTCCTGAATCCTTCTTTTTTCTCTTGCTATTACCAATGACTCAGCCAGGTTTGATCCGGCTGAAGCATATTCCATTGACTTCCTGTAATCTCCAGCTACTGTTATCACCCCTTGTGGTCCGAGTAGTTTCATTTTCAAGTATGTGATGTGGCAGCTACTCATGAATTTGGCCAACGCTGGCTGTCCGAGTAAAGCATGATAGCAACTTTCTAGATCCACCACCTCAAACTCCAAATTTTCTGCTCTGCAGTTATCCCTTGTGCCGAATAACACATCTACTTGAACCTTTCCAATGGGATCGCATGAAAGTCCTGGCACTATCCCATGGAACATGGTTCTCGTGGATTGCAGCATATTCTGTGATATTCCGAGTTTATGCATTGTATCCTTGTACATGATATTTGTATTGCTCCCATTGTCAATGAGTACTTTTGAAAATTTCACATTAATGCTTGGTCCGACCAATGTCGGATCTAGTACGAGTGCGTACGACCCTAGATTTGGCATTATTTTGGGGTGATCCTTTATGCTCCAAGTTACTTCTTGATCTGACCAAGGCACATATCTTGGTACTGCCAGCATAACTGCATTTACTTCCATATGCCGGCGCTATACACTTTGCCTATCTTGCTGTTCTGTTGTGAACACGCAATATGATTGATGATGTTCCCTGTAATCATTGCGTCCACTATTTCCTGGGTTCGTCCTTCCATCCTGACCCTGATTTATCACTTGATGCACTACATCTCTCCGGTCCGAGTTATCATACCTCGAGGGAGGAGGGGGGTAACATTAGTTGCTGTGTATTTGCTCCAGTCAACTGCGGCTGCTGCTGCTGATGTGCCTGGTGGGAAGGTGCTTGCATGCCCGCCGGGTTACCCATTGCATTTTTCATCCAGGCGCATTGCCGAGTTGTATGATTGGCCGGCTTGGCCGGGTTTGGAGTGTGAAACTTTCATGGTTGATCCAACATGGACTCAAACGTGTACTTCGGCATTTCCTGCCATTGCTTCTTCTGTTCTGGTGCCCACTGTCTCTTTCCTTCATTCCTTGGTGTCCATTGCTGAGGACCATTCTTCTGCCGCTGACTATTTCCGTGACTCGGCTGATCTTGCACTACCACTGCCACCTGATTGGAGGCATATCTGTAATCCGGTCTTTCCTCTCTTCTTCTTCCTCTTAACTCATTACGCCTTGATGATCCGTCCGCATCTCTTGCATATTGATCTTGATGCTCCCGATGATCTGCCGACATTAGCTCTGGTTGCGTCGGATCTCCCAATGCATACGAATCTGTTATCCTGATGGTTTCTGCCAAAGTGGTTGGCATATCTCTTTGTAGTCGCTGCCACAAAACACTGGAATAACGGCATCCTTGAGCTAACCAAGCTATCGCTTGTGATTCTATAACTCCCTCGCATGAATTCCTGAGGTTACACCACCGAGTTAAGAATTCTCTGTCTGTCTCATTCGGCCTTTGCTTGCACATGGCTAGCTGCTGCGGCCTATTTGGCCTTTTATAAGTACTGGTGAAGTTGCTGACAAACATCTCTTCGAAATCCAACCAACAGTTGATGCTGCCTGGAGGCAGATTATTTAGCCATACTCTGGCTGGCCCTTCCAGTATTTGCGGGACATATCTTACTGCCCATCGCAAGTTTCCACTTGCTATTTTTCCAGCCGTGGCATAATAAATCAACCAATCTTATGGTTTGGTGCTCCCATTGTATGTTTTCGTGCCTCTTGCCAGCTGAAAGTTCAGCACTGGTGGCTCGCCCATGATCCGTGGTCCGAAACATGCCGGACCCGACGGACCCTGCTCTTCTAACAACTCGGACCGGTACAGTCGGTCTAGTTTTACTCTTGCATCACTTGATGGCAAATCTCTGTACATAATTCTTTCCTGCGTTCCATAGCGGTTATTACCACCATGAACCGCATATTCCATTTCTGAATAACCATCATTGTACCTCTCATTCACCTGATTGTGGCGAGCTGGTCTCACTTCTCTTTCCTACCGAGGTTCATACCTCGGTTGAGGATTAGGCGGCGGATCTCTCCTTCCTTCTGCCGGGACATTATTCTCATGATTTCCTCTTTCGAGATCCCCATTACCTCGTCTTCCGTTGCCTTTATCGGCACGGCCAGGGTTTCTTTCGCCACTGTTACCTCGGCTTCCATTGCCTCTGTTTTCATTTGCTTTTCCAGCTACTGCCGAATCATATGGAACAATTTGCTTATTTCTTTTTCCTGAAGTTACTGCTCTGTCTTTTTGCGCATTGTTTCCGGGTGAGGATGCTGCTGCTACAGATAGGGCAGGTGCTGCACCAGCCGAATGAACCATTCGCGAGGCACCAGGCCTTGCCGGGTCTGCCCTGAGCATTTATTCATTCTGCTGGTTCGCAATGCGCACCAGCTCATTCACTCTTTCTTGTTGTTTTTGACGGGCTTCACCGGTCAGCCCTTCCAATTCCAGTTCCGCGGCATTCGCAGCCCTTAGGTTTTTCACCGGGGTGTTATACCTCGGCAAACCTAGATCGACTGAATCTCCCTCACGGGCTTCATGCTCTTTGTTGATATCATTCATGAGGTTTTTTCCTCTCAACCTTAGCTCATCAACCCGCTCAGGGGCAACATCTAACTTATTTGCCTTAGCATATTCTCGCAGGGTCCTGTTTAGGGAATCCCGCAATGCCGACACCTTTTTTGCCTCTACAAGTACTTTCTGCCTGGTTTCTTCTAATTCTGCTTGAGCATTAGCCGAATCAAGTATCGGTGCCACAGGCGTAGTCAGATTATCTATAGTTGCCTGGAGAATATTCTCTGGTCTTTCTAGAGGTGGCCATCTTACCCTTGGTGCCTTCGGGGTTGTCTCCTTCACCTCGGCTGGGTTGGCTGCCGAAGGATTTACCTTGGTGGGAGGTAGAGCTGCCTGCTTTGTGGTCACCTGTACTCCCGTCGTCGGATCCTTGCTCGATCTGGCGCCTGCTGCTCCCGCCTGCACCCCGGCTGCGACCATCACCTCGACGCTGCCGACGAGGCGTTCTCCCTGCGGACCGTTTCCAGCGCTAAGGGGAGGCTCTCCTGCAACAACAACTTGGTGAGGATAAACGTCGGAGGTGTCGACACCGACGTAGATCTGGTGCATGCCCAGGTTGATGAAGACGCCGTTGCGCGGAGGAGTTTTTCCCCTGAAGCTGCCCGCGTTATCACTGACATAGTCACAGAGATCTAATCTCCGGACTAAGCCAGAGACAACACGCTCGCCAGTATGGATGAAGTTTCCCGTCCGGATCATGACTCCAGCTAGCACCGCTGCTGGCCCCACGGTGGGCGCCAACTGTCGTGGTGGTGGCACGGCAGATGCTATGGGTAGGCTAAAGTTTGGGGCCAATGGATACTAGTGGGATCTGGGGAGGGAAGATGTAGTTGATTCTACACACAAATGAATAACACACAAAAATTTCTTTCTCCTCCTCTGAGATACAAGTGCTCCTTGAGCTGTATACAGGAAGAGAATAAGAACTTCTACTAGCCTAATGATACCAAGATGAGCCCCCTTCCTTCTCAGAGTCCAGGCCTCTCCTTATAAAGGGGCATCTTGGCTCCTTTAGGGCTGACGTGGCAAGCATATTCGAGGAATATGCTTGTCCCAATATAGTAACTCTGCGGCCTCCTTTCCGTGTCACCCTTCTAATGATGGCAAGGTTTCAGAGAACCCCACCTGCACGTCTAGGGCTCCAGGACTGTCACCTCCGTGACCTCCTTCTGCCCTTCTGCCGCTCTGCGCCTTGTCCTTTGTGTTTGGCTCTGTTCAGATTCTTCCTAGCTTGTGACTTGGGTTTGACTATAGGCACTTCCTTCTCCTGCAAGCTTCATGTCATTCGGCCCTCCTCGCTTAACTCAGCTTGGCCTTCACCTGCATTCAGATTATTCGGGCTGACCTGGCCGACTTAAATAGTACGTCGGCCGGGTAACGTATTGCTCTTCTCATAAGTGTCCTGCTCTCGCTTACCTCGGCCGACCTTTACAGGATTCGGCCGATTTAGACATTAACTCAGAATTAGGACGGGGAACTTCCTTTTGTCTTTCCCTGTCCTGAACCTATCCGGGGTCACCTCCCCAACAAGCAATACACCATCCCCCGAGCCGTTGAGCAGCTTTGATCCGTCAAAGTGCATCACCCAGTACTCTGGTTCTGGCAACAGAGTAGCATCTGGCATCTCCGTCCAATCTGCAACAAAATCCGCCAAGGCTTGTGACTTGATAGCGTGGCGTCTCTTGTAAGTGATCTCAAAGGCGGCGAGTTTAATGCCCCACTTCGCGACCCTTCCTGTAGCTTCGTTATTATTGATGATGTCGGACAGTGGAGTCTTGCTCACCACTGTGATTGGGTGCTAATGAAAGTAATGCCTCAGCTTCCGAGAAACAAGGAATACTCCATAAGCTATCTTTTGGTAGTGCGGGTAACGCTGCTTGGATTCCGTCAAGACCTCGCTCACATAGTAAACTAGTCGTTGAACTCCGTGCTCATAGCCTGGTTCCTTCCGCTCTACCACGACGACGATGCTGATAACCCAGTTGGTTGCCGCCATGTAAATTAACATGGGCTCTCCAGGCTCAGGTGCTGAGGAAATAATCTCCTTGAGTTGCTTCAATGATGCATCTGCTTTGTCCATCCACGTGAATTTGTCTGCCTTCTTCAGCAACTTGTATAGCGGCAGAGCCTTCTCTCCAAGTCAGCTGACGAACCGACTAACTGCTGCAACACAACCCGTTAGTCGTTGAATGTCATTTAGGCATGTCGGCCGGTTTATGTTTAAGATGGCCTTGATTTTCTCCGGGTTTACCTCGATTCCACGTTGGGAAACGATGAAGCCCAACAATTTGCCAGCTGGAACCCCAAAGACACACTTCTTAGGATTCAACATCATGTTGTATTTCCGGAGATTATCAAAGGTTTCTTTTAAGTCGAAGATTAAGTTTTCTGACGTTTTAGACATCACCGCGATATCGTCCACATAGGCGTGAACGTTCCGACCAATTTGGTCGTGAAGGCAATGTTGCATTGTCCGCTGGTAGGTAGCACCTGTGTTTTTCAGCCTAAAGGGCATCGTGACATAGCAAAACGTGTCGTATGGGGTAGTGAACGAAGTGGCCAATTGGTCCGACTTCCTCATATTGATCTGGTGGTATCCTGAGTATGCATCGAGAAAACACAAAAGTTCCGAGCCAGCCGTCGAGTCAATGACTTGGTCAATGCGAGGCAAAGCAAACGGATGTTTGGGACATGCTTTGTTCAAGCCGGTGTAATCAACGCACATTCTTAATTGATTGGTTCCCTTTTTGGGGACAAGTACAGGATTGGCCACCCATCGGGTGTGAAGGACTTCTCGGATAAATCTATCTTTAAGTAACCTAGGTATCTCTTTGCCAATGGTGCGTCTCTTCTCATCTCCGAGGCGTCGTAGAGGTTGTTTCACTGGTTTGCATTTTGGATCAATCTTTAAGCTGTGCTCAGCAAGTTCCCTAGGTACACCTTTCATGTCGGCTGGTTGCCAGGCAAAGATGTCCCTATTCTCACAGAGGAACTCGACGAGCGCGCTTTCCTATTTGGGATCCAGGTTCGTCCCAATGGAGACGGTCTTGGAGGCATCGCCTACCACAAGTTCCACCGGCTTGGTCTCGATGGCGGCCTTGAATGCAGGAGCGGAGTCGGAGATCTGCTTCTTCGACATGGGCATCTCTGAGTCATCGACCTTGCTCTGGATCTCGTTGAATTCTTCGCTGTAGAGGACAGCTTCTGCAACGACTGCTTCATTGATCTCGCAGTCCCTTGCCTTGGCAAAGCTTCCGGATACGGTGATGACACCGTTTGGTCCGGGTGTCTTGAGTTTGTTGTAGACGAAGAATGGTTTGGCCATGAACGTGTGGAATATGTCGCGGCCGAATATGATGTGGTACACGCTCTTGAAAGGGACCACCTCGAAGGTCATGCACTCTTGCGGTAATTGTTAACATCGCCAAAGGCAACCTGAAGTGTAATGCACCCAAGGGACCGAGCCTCCCGACCAGGAACTACGCCGTGGAAGATGGTATTGGTCCGCGTTAGGTTTGCCTCCGTCAAGTTCATCTTTTGCAGTGTATCCAGGTACATGATGTTGATGCTGCTTCCACTATCCACCATACACTTGGTGAACTCCACGCCGTCAATCAAGGGGTTGATGACCATGGCGTACTGGTTCTCCGTGGGCACAAGGTCTGGGTGATCCGTCCTGTCCCAAGTTATTAGAACCTCCGACCAGCGCAGGTACTGGGAACTGGGGGAGAGTGGCCATCAGGATCCTCAGAGAGGTCTTCTGTTGTCGGACGGTGGGGGTGCCAAGGAAAGTGTTGTAGACTGGAGCCTTATTTGCGAAGGGGTTCTTGCCCTTGTCGTCGCTCTTGGCGGCGTGTTTGGGCTCAACGTCTTCGTCCATGTCACTTGAATCCTTGGACTCTTCCTCCTTCTTCTTCCCCTTGCCCTTGCCTCGCGGTCTGTTCTTCCGACTTCGCTTGTAGCCGGACTCCGGGTCTTCCTTGAGGTCGTTGACGAACTTGCAGTGTCGATTGGTATGGGTGGCCTTGCCGTTGGCGTCGAGGTGTACGAGGCACGGCATATCGCGGTACTCCTCGTAGGTTTGGGGAACGCGGAGCGGCACCAAGGTGGTTTCGCTTCTTCGTTGCTGCCCACGACCAGCTCCTCTTCCTCGGCCATGTTGTTCACCTTCTCCTCGTCCTGCAAAAGTCACAGCGACCATGTTGGTAGATTGCTTTTCTTCTGGAGCGGTTTTCCGCTTTGTGCTGCTGTTCCTCCGAGCTTGAGTTGGAAGGGTTGTTGCCGGCAAGGAGCCACGAGCATCGTCATCGGCAGCTGCGAACTCACTAGCCAACTGAATCATCTGGTTCAAGTCAAGCTGGTGATTTTCCTGCAAGCTCTTCAGCTTATGTCGGAGTAGCGTGCCCCTTTCCAACCCATCGATGAAGGCGGCCATGGCGGTCTGAGTGTGCACTCCTGCGCAGGAATTTTTCATATCCAGCCAGCGGGAGAGGTAGGCGCGAGATGTCTCGTCTTTCTCTTGCATGCACCGTTGTAGATCACCCACAGTGCAGGGACGTTTGTATGTACCCTCAAAGTTCTTGGTGAATGCTTCTTGCATGTCCAGCCAGTTGTAGATAGATTTCTCCAGCAAGTCGTCAATCCATTGATGCGCCGTACCCGCCAACATTAATGCGAGGTACTTGACGGCGACGTTGGGGTTGCCTTCGGCAATCTCAACCGTGCTGCCGTAGTCCTGCAACCATGTGGCTGGCTTGGTGGTGCCGTCATAGGGCTTGATGGTCTTGTCAATCCGGAAACCTTTGGGGTAAGTTGCGGACCGTATTGCGGGTCCGAAGCAACGTGGTCCCAGGTATGGTCCTTCCCGGGCCTCGTGGATCTTATCGATCCGCGAACGTTCATCGTATGTCTCCGGGTTCTTCTTCTTTTTGTCAACAGGGGACGGGATACGTGAACGACGCGGGCCCCCTCCGCCATGGTGACTGCTTGGTGGTGACGGAAGCGGAGGTGGCGGTGGGTTAGCCTTCTTGTTGTTACCCTCCTGCAATGCCTCATGCTTGTCATGGTTGCTTGTCGGACATGGAGGGTCATGGCGTGACCTGCTCTTGTGTCCTTGGTTGCGCTTTCCGTCATGACGGGTCTGCTCCGCGTTGTTGCGGATGACGATGCCGCACTGCTTTGGTGGGGGCATATCCGTACGATGGTGAGCCTTGTAATCTTCACGATGTCGGGGAGATCGGGGCGGTGGCGATGGGCGACGAGGTCCTGCCTTTTCTCCATCGTTGGAGGATATGGGGATGGCATCCTTCCTGTTGCGTGCATCCCTCTGTCTTTGTTCTGATGGGACCCGACATCAAGAGGAGATCTGTCCCTTGGTGGCTTGTACTGGCTAGATTGGAAGAGCGCTGGGTCAGACTCAAGCCTCTGAGAGGTGGCATTTTCCTGCTGCTTCACCGCCTTGGACACTAGGTCATAGACCTGTTCCACTGCCTCAGGCGATCTATCCTGCTCCAGAAGGGTCTTGGCGACGACGAGGTTAAGGAGTGGGGTGGGCATGACATGCTTGCCTTCACTGTCAATGTATGGATTGGCATGTGCCGGCTTCGAGGGAGCCCATCCTAGGTTGCGCCGTACACCAGGGTCGTTGATGACGCGAGCCGTAGCTTTCTTAGCCTTCTGCTGCTGCAGTAAAGTCTTGTACTCGGCCTCCATTGCTCTAGCTTTCTCTATGGACTTCTGCGCGTTGACCAGATCTCGAACTAGCTTAGCGCCTTGCTCCGCGATGGCCCGCGCTTCCTCTAGCAGCTGCTGGCGCTTCTTGTCAAGCTGGGTCACGTTCCGGATATGAGCAATGGTCAGTGGCTCGACGAGGAGATTGCCGTACATCACTCTATCAGCTGGAGTAACTTGGGCTGCTGTAGACGTAGATGCTGGAGACGGCAAGTTTGCGGTGGTGGTGTTGCTCGGGCCGGTGCCGAGTTCCTGCGGCTGCTGCACTGGGTTAGGCGGAGGAGGCATGACTTTTGCGCGATCATCATCAGCAGCAATACGTGGCCCATTCCCCTTTTCCAGCGCTATAGGCGGAGCTCGTCCGGGTTGATCTTCATCCATCGCCGTCCCAATGGTGACGAACACCCCTCGGGACGTGACGACGTTGTTGGCTTGCTCGTCGCGCGAGTACTCCTCCTCCATCTCCTGCATAGCGGAGTCTAGCTCTTCTGGACTGAAGTCTATCTCCTCTGAATCTGCACTGAAATCAGCATAAAGCGCGTCAATGACAAAGTCGGAGGATGCCAGGACTTCCTCGATGACAGGCGGTGGAGGTGCAATGGCCTCGATGATGACTGGAGGTGGTGGTGCTGCTGCGACAATGGCGGCGGGAGGCGGTGGCGGCGCCTTCTGAATCGGAGGTTCTCCGTCTCTGAGCGCAAGCTCCATCTGGGCTGCTCACAGTGCGTCATGGAGGGGTCCTCACAGTGCGTGTTTAGGATACGCATATAGAATATCCCCATCGCCGAGGCCTTCCCCCGCAAGGTCGACACCGTCTCTGACGTGCCTCTCGACCACCTTGCTTACAGCGTCGCCGCAATGAACGGCTGCGTCGAGGTCATGGTGGTGAATGCCCGCGAGAACCACCACCTGCTGCATGAGCGTTGAGCGGGAGGAGAAAGCTCTGCGCTCGAGCAGGAGCAAGACCCACTCACCGCCTCCATCCAGCACCTTCGCGCTCCTGTTGTCATCGAAGCAGACCCGGCGGCTTCGGCGGCCACGCTCGAAGCCGTGCGCCAGAAGATCCTGGAGGAGGCCACCAAGGTTGCTGCTAACCAGCGCCGGCTGAATGCCACCGTGCACGAGTACAACGCCGCTCATGGCTTCGCCAGGCAGATCCAACATCGAGGACGCGACCTTGGGTCAGAACTGGACTGTGCCATGGACTCCCATGCTAGCGTGACCCAGCCCGTCTACAGCACCCCCTCCAAGAACATGAGAGAGGCGGAGGCGACAGCCGCGGAGCTGAAGCACCTCAAGGGGAAGAACTTCGTCGCCAGCAAGAGTGCATCCAGATCCTCGTCGCCACCGCCAACAAGCAACAAGCCGAGGGAATAGCCAACCAGGGAGGCAACACCCAGGACATGGTTCCTCGCAAAGGTGTGGACCAGACGTTGCATGGAGGAAGCAAACACCAAGAGGTATCCTCACCAGACGGTCCCGAGAAAAACAGCCGCCCGCGCGGTGGATCTGGCAACCGCGGCCATCGTAACTATGACGCCGCCGTCACCAGCGTTAGTCATGCGCCGGCTGGAGGAGCCGCCCAAGGAAAGAAGGCATGCGTGCTAGAAGAAGGAACTGGTGGAAACAAGGACCTCCCCCTCGTGTCGCACCTATCTGGACGCCTCGGCCCTCGCGAGTGCATCAACCTCCTAGTACAGTCGTGCACTCTGGAAGAAGAAAGTCCGGCTGGCCCGAAATGTGTTGGCCCGTGTATCTGGAACCAGCCGTTTCCAAACGGTTTTTTGCTCCCAAGAGACACGCCAAAATACAATGGCACCATGAAGCCGGAGGACTGGCTGGTGGACTATACCACTATCGTGGGAATAAAAAACAGTAACCTCCGCCTAGCCGTACACTATGTTCCCCTCATGCTCATCGACTCGGCAAGAACATGGCTTAATAGCCTCCCTGACAATAGCATCAACATCTGGCTAGACTTTGAAGAAGCATTCATTCGCAACTTCACTGGAATATACAAGTGACCGGGTCGGCCTCGCGAGCTCGCCCTCTACGTTCAAGGAAAAGACAAATACGACGCCTACGTCACCCGGTGGACCAGCATGCATAACTCGTGCGAGGGTGTGCATGAGCATCAGGCGATCGACTTCTTCACCAACGGCTGCCGAGACAACACCATGTTGAACCACAAGCTCAGCCGGGCAGATCCCCAAACCATGGCTCAGGTCATGGCCATTACGGACAAGTACGCCACTGCCAATGCGGCCATGAAGAATCCCATCGTGGTAGATGATCAAGGCTAGATCGTGACCGATGAGCAGGTGGAAAGCCGCCAGCCGGGCGAGCACCACTCCAGGCGGCATGGCCACGACAAAAGAAAAGACGACCAGCCCAACAGCCGGTATGGCACCAAGCAAGTAGCAGCGGTGCATGAGGACCCGGCTGCAGGAGGCAGCCGGAGACAGAGACCGGATGACAGGCCACCGCGGCCCAAGTACACCATGGAGTCCATGCTCGATGGGACATGCAAGTTCCATAGCACCAGCAGCAAGCCCGCGAACCATACGACATGCTATTGCAGCTGGACAAAGAAGATGGCCAAAGCCGGCGGTCTCCCACCACCACCTCCAGCCGGAGGCCCGCCGGATAACAGGGAGCGACACAACCACCGAGAATATGATGAAGATGGTTATCCATGCTAAGTGGGAAACTATCACATATACCTCGCCGAGCTGGAAACCAAGCATAAAAAGAGAAGGCGCGAGGAGGAGGTGAATGTTATCGTTCCCCATGCCCTAGTACCTACATTGGTATGAGCAGGCAATCACTTGGAGCAAATAAGACCAGCCGGTCGTGTTTCGGAGCCCTGGCAGCTACGTGCTAGTCCTGGACCCCATCATCATCATCTCCAAGAAGCACTCGTGCCGTTTTTCCCGCATCCTCATTGACGGAGGCAGCAACATCAACCTCCTGTACCGAAGCAGCCTTGAGCGGCTCAGTATTAGCGAATCCCAGCTACAACCCTGAAGCAATTCATTCCATGGGGAAGTCCCAGGTCCATCGCACTCGCCAATCGGCAAGATCCGGCTGGACGTCATCTTCGGCACCGAGAACAACTTCCGCCGTGAGCCGATCTGGTTCGAGATGGTCAACCTCGCCAGCGCATACCACGCCATACTCAGGCACCCAGCTCTCACCAAGTTCATGGATATTCCGCATTATGCGTACCTCAAGATGAAGCTGCCAAGCCCAAAAGGAATGTTCACCATCGACGGTTGCTACAACCGATCGATCGAATGCGCCATAGACGGTTCAAATCTAGGTGAGGGCACCATCATCGCAGAAGAGAAGCGCGTCATAATGTAGAACATGGCAGCTCTATAGGCGGATATGCCAGATGGAGAGCGCAAGCCAGCTGGCGAGTCACAGTTCAAGCCGTCCAAGGGCACAAAGAAGATCTTGCTGAATGAGGAGGAGCCAAGCAAGTTCGCCCTTGTCGGAGACGGTCTGGACAGCAAATAGGAAAGCACGCTCGTCGACTTCCTCCGTGAGAGTCGGGACATTTTCGCATGGTGCCCCAAAGACATGTCAGGTGTCCCGAGGGAACTCGTCGAGCACTCTCTTCGTGTTCGACCAGATGCTAAGCCAGTCAAACAGTCTTTATGCCGCTTCGCAGAAGAAAAAAGAAGAACCATCAGTGAAGAGATCACACGGCTGCTCACAGCCGGCTTTATCATGGAAGTTTTCCACCCGGAATGGTTGGCCAACCCGGTGCTGGTACTAAGATGAACAATACATGGTGCATGTGTGTCGACTACACCAGCCTCAACAAGGCCTGCGACAAGGATCCTTTCGCTCTGTCGCGGATAGATCAGGTCATCGATTCTACGACCGGTTGTGACTTGTTGCTTTTCTGGACGCTTACTCGGGCTATCACCAGATCATGCTCAATGTAACCGATCAAATAAATACATCATTCATAACCCCGTATGGTGCTTACTGCTACACCACCATACCCTTTGGTTTGAAAAACACAGGAGCTACCTACCAGCGCTCTATGCAGAAATGCCTGCAGACGCAAATTGGTAGAAACGTGCACACCTACGTCGACGATGTGTTCATAAAAATCAAAGAGCACCGCACGCTGTTTGATGAATTGAAGGAAACATTCAACAACCTCCGCTGCTTTGGCGTCCCAGCCGGCAAGCTCCTTGGTTTTCTCGTCTTAGAATGAGGAATCGAGGAGAACTGGAGAAGATAAGAGCAATCGAGCACATGGAACTGCCGCAGAACTTGCGTGACATGCAGAAGTTTACCGGGTGCTTGGCCTCCCTCCGTTGATTCGTCAACCGTCTGGGAGAGAAGGGCCTGCCCTTGTACCAACTCATGAAGAAGACAGACAAGTTCGTCTGGAAACCCCAGGCGGACAAGGCATTTCGTGACCTCAAGCGCATGCTCACCTCCCCGCCCGTCTTGGCGTCCCCGACTATAAAGGAGCTAATGTTGATATACATCACGGCCACCAACAGGGTCATCAGTGTTGTACTAGTGGTGGAAAGACTAGAAGAGGGGAAGGCCCAACCGGTCCAGCGCCCCGTGTACTACCTGAGTGAGGTACTATGACTCTCCAAGAAGAACTACCCTCACTACCAGAAGCTGGTGTACGACGTGTAGATGGCCGCCAAGAAGCTCAAGCACTACGTCCAAGAGCACTCCATCCGGGTGGTGGCGCTAGCTCCACTCGCAGAGATCATCGGCAACAAGGACGCCACCGGTCGCATGGCGAAATGGTCCATAGAGCTTGCCGCGCACAACATCCAGTACAAGTCATGAACATCGATCAAATCCCAAGAGTTGGCTAACTTCATCGTCGATTGGGCGGAGACACAGTATATGCCACTGGTCCCCGACTCCACGCACTGGAAATTACACTTCGACGGCTCGAAGATGCGTGGAGGGCTCGGAGCCGGCATAGTCATCACTTCCCTCAAGGGCTACCGGCTAGAGTACGTACAACAGATCCAATTCAAGGCATCGAATAACATCGCCGAGTACGAGGCGCAAATCCACGGGTTCAAGATGGCCAAGGAGATATGCATCCAGAGGATACTCTGCTTCGGCGATTCAGGTCTAGTGGTACAACAAGTATCAGGAGAATAGGACGCTAGGGACGCCAACATGAAACTCTACCACTTCTTTGTCTAGCAGTTGTGCGCTTGCTTTGAAGGATGCGAGTTCCACCATTACCCAGAGCTAACAACTAAGCCGCCGACGCCCTGGCCCGAGTCGGCGCAACAAGACAAGCCATACCGCCTAGAGTCTCCCTCGAGCACCTGCCCAAGCCATCCATTACTCTGTCTCTGGAGTCCGACTCCATAGTGCTCGATGCGGACCCAGGGATGGCCGGAGCAGTACACCTGGGACTTCCCAACCGCACTCGGGGACTTCCGTCACCGATCCCCCACCCGGCAAGCCTCTCGGAACATCAGATCCGGCCATCCGCGAGGAGATCAAGCTCATCATGCAGATGGTATACACCATCCGGGAAACACCCTACTGGGCCAAACCATTCATGAATTTCTTGGATAAGGGCGAACTACCGGAGGAAGAAGTGGCAGCACGGAAAGTGAGATGCAGGGCAAGCACATACACCATCATCAACAAGGAGTTGTACAAGCGCAGCATCGGAGGCATCTATTAGTGTTGCATAAGCCAGAAGGAAGGAATCAAGCTCCAAGTCGACATCCACTAGGGCGAGTGCGGCCACCACGCTTCGTCAAAGGCCATATCAGCCAAGGCGCTTCACCATGGTTTCTATTGGCCAACAGCGCTAAAGGACGCCGAAGCACTGGTTAAGGCATGCAATGGCTGCCATTGATTCGGCCAGCTGAAGCACGCGTCGTCTGCGGCACTCAAGACAATACCAATCACCTGGTCGTTTGTAGTCTAGGGGCTAGACATGGTTGGATCATTCAAGACAGCTCGATCCGGCATGACACACTTGCTCGTGGCAGTGGACAAATTCACCAAGTGGATCAAAGCAAAGCCCATAAATAAGCTAGATGGGGCAACATTGATCAAGTTTTTCACGGACATCATCATACGCTTCGGCTACCCACATAGCATCATCACGGACAATGGCACAAATTTCGCCAAGGGGGTCTTCGCTCTTTTCTGTGGAGAGAAGAGAATCCGCCTGGACCTAGCTTTGGTCGCACACCCTCAGTCAAATGGGCAGTGCGAGCCAATGGCCTGTTCCTAGCCAGAATCAAACCAAGGTTGATCGAGCCACTCGTCAGGTCCCCCAGATGCTGGATAGAGGAACTGCTAGCCATTCTATGGAGCTTGCGCACCACCCCCAATCGTTCAACCAGCTTCACGTCATTCTTCCTCGTCTACGGTGAAGAAGAAGTCCTTCCCACTGACATCCAGTTTGACGCACCCCGCAAGCTGCTCTACATGAAGCAAGAGGCCAAGGAAGCACACGAAGACAACATGGATCTTCTAGAGGAGGCACGCGATCTAGCCCTGTCCAGATCAGCTATCTACCAGCAGGAGCTACGTCGCTACCACGCCGGCCGGATCTGGCCTACCTCATTCCGCGAGGGGGATCTAGTGTTGCGCCTGTGTAGCACTCGGTTAAAACCACTACTAGAAAATCATGGATGTTTGTATGTTTGCGCATCATCATGACATCATCATGCATGTGTTTGCCTAAAACTATTTCCCAAAAGCCTATGTTGTTTTCTAATTATCCCCTTCTCTATTTCAAATTGAAATCTCGGTCTTTCTGGTTATATTGTTTTGTCCAAAATCATTTAAAAAAGGCTTTAAAATAAAACTCTACATATATAAGTAAAACTATTTTATCAGGGGAGGCTGTCCATCCAGTCAGGCCCAAATGCCCAACTAGACATACCACCTGCTACCCCGTATATAAACCCTACCACCTACCCCAACCCTATTCCAAACCCTCTCTCCTCGCATGCCGCTGCCACTTCCTAGCATCCTCGCGTGCGCCCGCATGTAGACGTGGTGCACATGACCCTGGCGACCTAGCCCCGCACTACCACCAACCCACTCCCCAGCCTAACCTACATGCACACCTGCGCACATGGCACACCACACCCACTTCCCCCTGGACCAAACCGACCCTCTCTCTCCCTGCGGGACCCACCCGACGCATTCGATCCCTCTCTCTCTCTTGTCCAGTAACCACCCCGTCGCCCGCATGCCACCCTCCCACATCGATCCTCCCCGCCTCCACCTCCGTCGGCCTCACTCCCTGCCTACGGTCGCACCAGCCCATACACGCACGGCCACCTCGAACAACTGTTGCTTGCCCAGCCTCGGGCTCGTCCCTGTCGCTTCTGCTGGGTCATCGTTTCCCTCTTCCCTGCATGCTCATTCCCCTTGCCCTCGTTGCTCCGATCGCCATCTCCCCAAGCACCGCCGACCTTGCCTCCTCAGTGATCGCCCACCTCTTGGCCCTGAGCTCGCCGTCCTTCGTCGTGTCGCTGCCTCCCGTGGCTTCTCCTCGTGACCAACCCTACGTGTGCGTGTCGTGCGCCCCTGGGGCTTCATATGGTGGTTTTCATCTTGGTAACTGCAGGTACGAGGGAGCCTGATGCCTAGGTTTGGTGTCATGTGTTGTGCTTCTATTCCGGAGCCGGTCGAGATGTGCTCTTTGCGCCCTGCAGCTGCAATTGCAATTGTTTTGTCCCATGCGCCTTCGATACCTTGTGAATTCCAGAAGATGGTTACCACATTGTGTTGAAGCTGCTCAAGCTCAATCGGGTGGGCAGCATGGCTCCAAGTTCAAATCGTCAAGCTCATCGTCCCTAGCCGATGTGCGAGACTGACCCCGTAGAAGCACCCCGATCCAATCGGGTCATCAAGATCTACTTCTGTTCATGTTGGTCGACATTGTGGCCAATGGTGGTGGTGGAACTTGATGTCCTACCTCATGGATATGAGGATCACCGTCCTCCTTCACGATACCCGAATTCCTCGGAACACCAAGCTCATCTTCACGGACCCCAAGACCCTCGGATGTTGAGATCCCGTATCCCTGATCCGAAGACCATTCCCACTGAACCATTGAGCCCCCAAGATTTCTGATTGAGATATGTGACCCCTATCCGAGCCCCCTATTTTTATAATGATTGACATCTATATGAATTGCTGCGTATGAAATTGTACATGCTTGCATACATATTTCACGGGTCCAGGTTTTATAGTCGATTCACCTCATAATTAAATATGGAGACCATATGCGGGCGAATCTAGCCTAAAATTGGCTCCATTTAAATTTGGATAGCGAACCGATGATATAATTATGAATTGTTAATACAACATTAAATTGCAGGTTATCTAAACAACATGAATCATCTAATTAAATGTCGGAACCCCGGTTTCGCTTAACATTGCCTAATTGCATCGCATCTTTGCCATGTCATGCATCATATATGCACCATGCCCGATCTTCTGTTGTAGTACTAAATAGTATATCCGGTGTTTCTTCTAGCGCTTTGCTTCTTCATAGATTAGGCCGATGAGTTGATGCGAGTGTCGACCCGATCTTCGGATGAACCTTTGGCAATGTTTTCGGGTGAGCATTCTCCCTCTTTCTACCTATTTTATATTTCTAGTCTTTATTTCCTCATGTTGATATATTGCTATCTGTGTTGTGATGCTATAGATTTTGTATCCCTTTATACTTCCCTGCAGCCTCTATATTGCCATGGACACCTCCTATTACATGTTGTTTGGTAGATAGTCGGCCTTGCGAGTCGTAGTCACTTGCTCAGGTGCTGCTTCGCGTCGTCGATGTTCCATCGTTGTTGGGTGTTTGTCACATGCTTAATGGTGGAGATGATCATGGCTTTAATTACCATTTAATAACTAATATTGAAAGTAGGTAAATGATGCAGACGCATCGGTGGGTAGTAGACAATATTTGGTTTTTAACCGCCCACTTGTGTCCCGTAGGACCCCGAGTTCTTGACACCTGTTCTAAGTTCGAGCGCGCTAACCACATGTGGGGTGTGTGGGCAACCCCATCGATTTAGTACTTGATTTCAAAGTACTTTACTGGGGCCACAAACTAGTTTTGGGCTTTATTACAATCCTATACTTATGCCCTACTTTACTGCTTTATTTACTATTGCACATGGAGCGCTTATACTGTTTAGGAACCCCGTTCCACGTTTTCGCTGTATCGACAAGCCCAGTCACACTTTCGGGTTCCCAGTCGTTTACAGCCATCGCCACACACCCTGGGTCTGTATCGGAGATGGCTGACTTTGTTGCGGGTAGATTAGTGGGGTGGCCCCCATGTATATGCTTTGGGTCTGGGAAACATCGTGTCTAAAACCCCGTTGACATACCGTTGGGTGTATGCTTTGTGATCTTGTACCTACCTGATCTAAAAAACAAGGGTTTAGGTGCGTGTGGAAACTTTGGTGCACCCCTGCAGGGTTAAAATCTTTTTGAAAAGACGTGTCCGCGGTTATGGACGACTTGGAGCATAGTTCTCGACAATAGACAACTATAACTAAAGTTTACTGTTATAATTTGACTTGTATCTGATATGACTAGTAAGTTGGACAACCACCACGGAAAGAATGAATAAAACTGCCAACTGTGTGAGTTTCCTCGACTTGACTTCCTCGTTTGGTCTCGAGGGGGAAATACCAAGATGGGTATGATTGGTGGTATTACCAGGTTGGTTCTAAATAGGTCTTTCTTATCGCTCTCTGATAGACGAAGGTTGTATGGAGTCTCTATAGGTTGTTTCACGCATGCTTCGCTGCCTCTTTAGTACACAATACCTATGTAGGCGAGGACTACCGAATTCTAAGACTCGTCGTGTACTGGCCTTAGTACTGACCGCTTTCTTTTTCCTTTGCCATTTGTTGGCACCCCTTTTGTTGAAGCTGATTTGAGATCGACATCGTTAGCAGGGTTACCCTTCCGACTTGGCTGGGAAGGGTTATGGATGCCATTGGTTATTCTTTAGGGCTCTTAGCTCAATTTGCATCTTCTCTGTAGTCGGATGCTGTATCGTTTTCAAGGTGATTTGGATCTGTGTATTGTATATCTTTATTCTTGACTCATGGAGTCGCTATTGTATATATCTGTTCTATGGATTCCATCATGGACTATTGTGTAATAATATTACTTCGTTTTCCACCCGCACGAAAGTGCCTGGTGGGCACCTTTGAATTGTTTCTATGCGGGTTTGGCGGAAATCGCTAAACTTGCATAGGGCCGATTTGAGGGTGTTACAGAGTGGTATCAGAGCTCAGCAGTTGCGATACCCCAATTGTCCAGCCTGTAGGATAACCTATCTAATGGTCAATTTAGAGTGTCAAAACTATTTTGGAAAATCTGTTGGATAGATATGATTAGGTCTGCTTTTACTCCTTACCCCTATCCTATTCTCTTCTTACCTCTACGTGTTTTGAATCTACCTTGTTATGTTTTCTTTGAGTCCAGGATTTCTCATGGTTGGGTTTCTGCCGTACCTTTAGGGTTTCACTTCCTTCCTCTTGCAACGGTGCTGCTACATCTGGTCTTCATGCTATGTGAGGAATATTCCTCTGTTGTACCTTCCAGTCGACCAAAAATTCACTAAAAAATTTCTTTGTATCTTCCGGTGTTTTTCATCGCAACGACATCATCTGCATTCACTCTGATGAAGATCCTGCATCACTCCTTTGTTTCCGAACATCGTTTATCAAGATCTTTAGTATGAATCCTGAGAGTTGGTTGCATAATTCTCCTATTCAGGTGCAGAGTAATGCTTTGGGTGCGTGATGAACTGATCACCATCCGTCTACTCTTATCTTTCGCTCTTGTGCATTGAATCAGCGGATCAAGCAATTTTACTCTTTCCACAGAAGTAAGAGGTGGCCCTACCTTTTGAGACCTCTGCCTTCGTTTGTGTTTTGCCAGAGAGTTCCCTCGACGAATAGGAGCAACAACCCCTTGTTGGTGGTGTCACCAATTTCAAGATAGAGAAAGAACCCTTGTTAGTGTTGTCGCGAGGATCTGCATGAAGCGAGAAGATTCAGACCGCCGGCCTTCTTCCCCGTAGCATGAGGCCGATCTCGAGGGCGAGATCCATTGTTAATGGTGTCGAATTGTAGCACCCGGATAAAACCACTACTAGAAAATCACGGATGTTTGTATGTTTGTGCATAATCATGACATCATCATGCATGTGTTTGCCAAAACTATTTCCCAAAATCCTATGTTGTTTTCTAATTATCCCCTTCTCTATTTCAAATTGAAATCTCGGTCTTTTCCGGGGTTTTTTGTCCAAAATCATTTAAAAAAGGCTTTAAAATAAAACTCTACAAATATAAGTAAATCTATTTTATCAGGGGATGCAGTCCATCCGGTCAAGCCTAAAGGCCCAACAAGACAGACCACCTACTACCCCGTATATAAACCCTAACCATAATCCCACCTACCCCAACCATATCCCAAACCCTCTCTCCTCGCATGACGCCGCCACTTCCTAGCACCCTCGCACGCGCCCGCATGTAGATGCGCTGCACACAACCCTGGCGACCCAGCCCTGCACTACCACCGACCCACTCCCCAGCCCAACCTACACGCACACTTGTGCACACGGCACACCACACCCACTCCCCTAGACCAAGCCGACCCTCTCTCCCCGCGGGACCCACCCGACACGTTCGATCCCTCTCTCTCTCGTCCAGCAACCACCCCGTCGCCCGCATCCCAGCACCCCCGTATCGATCCACCCTGCCTCCACCTCCCTCGGCCTCACTCTGCCTCCATCAGCCTCCTTAGGAGCCCCTGCCTCCGAGGTCGCCCCAGCCCGTACTCGCCCGGCCACCTCGAACAACTACTGCTCGCCCTGCCTCGGGCTCGTCCCTGTCCCCTCTATCGGGTCGTCGTCTCCCTCTTCCCCGCGTGCTCGCTGGCCTCGCCCTCGTCGCCGTCTCCCCGGGCACCACCGACATCACATCCTCGTCGGTCACCCGTCTCTTGGCACTGATCCCCCTGTCCTTCACCATGTCGTCGCCTCCTATGCCTTCTTCCTGTGCCCAACCTTGCGCGTGCGTGTCGTGCGCTCCTAGGGCTACATATGGTGGTTTTCCTTTTCGTAACTGCAGGTCTGAGAGAGCCTGATGCCTAGGTTTGGTGTCATGTGTTGCGCTTCTATTTCGGAGCCGGTCGAGATGTGCTCGTTGCGCCCATGCATCTTCAATTGCAATTGTTTTGTCCTATGTGCCTTCGATACCTTGTGAAATACGGAAGATGGTTACCGCAATGTGTTAAAGCTTCTCAAGCTCAATCAGGAGAGCATCGTGGCTCCAACTTCAACTCATCAAGATCATCGTCCCTAGCCTAAGTGTGATACCGACCCTGTACGAGCACACTGATGCCCTCGGGTCGACAAGATCTAGTTCCGTTCACGTTGGTCGACGTTGTGGCCAATGGTGGTGGTGGAACTTGATGTCCTACCTCACGGATATGAGGATCGACATCCTCCTTCATGATACCCAAATTCCTCGCAACGCCAAGCTCTTCTTCACGGACCCCAAGACCCTCGAACGCTGAGATCCCGAAGCCCCGATCCGAAGACCGTTCCCACCAAACCCTCGAGCCCCTAGATCTCCAATTGAGATGTGTGACACTTATCCGAGCCCCCTATTTTTATAATGATTGACATCTATATGAATTGTTGCATATCAAATTGTACATGCTTGCATACATATTTCGCGGGTCCGGGTTTTATAGTCGATTCACCTCATAATTAAATTGGAGACCATATGCGGGCAAATCTAGCCTAAAATTGGCTCCATTTAAATTTGGGTAGCGAACCGGTGATATAATTTTGCCTTGTTAATTCAACATTAAATTGCGGGGTATCTAAACAACATGAACCATCTAATTAAAGGTCGGAACCCTGGTTTCTCTTAATATTGCCTAATTCCATTGCATCTTTGCCATGTCATGCATCATATATGCATCATGCCCGATCTTCTGCCGTAGTATTAAATAGTATATTCGGTGTTTCTTCTAGCGCTTTGCTTCTTCATAGATTAGGCCAATGAGTTGAAGCGAGTGTCGAACCGATCTTCGGATGAAGCTTCGGCAATGTTTTTAGGCGAGCATTCTCCCTCTTTCTACCTATTTTATAATTCTAGTCTTTATTTCCTCATGTTTATCTATTGCTATCTGTGTTGCGATGCTATGGATTCCGTACCCCTTTATACTTCCCTACAGCCTCTATATTTCCATGGACACCTCCTATTACATGTTGTTTGGTAGATAGTCGGCCTTGCAAGTCATAGTCGCTTGCTCAGGTGCTGCTTCATGTTGTCGGTGTTCCATTGTTGTTGGGTGGTTGTCACATGCTTAATGGTGGAGATGATCATGGCTTTAATTACCATTTAATAACTAATATTGGAAGTAGGTAAATGATGCAGAGGCACCGGTGGGTAATATTTGGTTTTTAACCGCCCACTTGTGTCCCGTAGGACCCCAAGTTCTTGACACCTGTTCTAAGTTCGAGCGCGCTAACCACATGTGGGGTGTGTGGGCAACCCCATTGATTTAGTACTTGATTTCAAAGTACTGTACTGGGGCCACAAACTAGTTTTGGGCTTTATTACAATCCTATACTTATGCCCTGCTTTACTGCTTTATTTACTATTGCACATGGAGCGCTTGTACTGTTTAGGAACCCCGTTCCACGTTTTCGCTGTATCGACAAGCCCAGTCACACTTTCGGGTTCCCAGTCGTTTACAGCCGTCGCCACACACCCTGGGTCTGTATCGGAGATGGCTGACTTCGTTGTCGGTAGATTAGTGGGGTGGCCCCCATGTATATGCTTTGGGTCTGGGAAACATCGTGTATAAAACCCTGTTGACATACCGTTGGGTGTATGCTTTGTGATCTTGTACCTACCTGAGCTAAAAAACAAGGTTTTAGGTGCGTGTGGAAACTTTGGTGCACCCCTGCAGGGTTAAAATCTTTTTGAAAAGACGTGTCCGCGGTTATGGAAGACTTGGAGCATAGTTCTCGACAATAGACAACTATAAGTAAAGTTTTATAATTTGACTTGTATCTGATATGACTTGTAAGTTGGACAAGTACCACGGAAAGAATGAATAAAAATGCCAACCGTGTGAGTTTCCTTGGCTTGACTTCCTCATTTGGTCTCGACGGGGGAATACCAGGATGGGTATGATTGGTGATATTACCAGGTTGGTTCCGAATAGGTCTTTCTTATCCCTCTATGATAGCCATGGTTGTATGGAGTCTCTATAGGTTGTTTCATGCATGCTTCACTGCAGCTTCAGTCCACCATACCTATGTAGGCGAGGACCGTTGAATGCTAAGACTCGCTATGTATTGGCCTTAGTACTAACCGCTTTCTTTTTCCTTTGCCCTTTGTCGGCACTCCTTTTGTTGAAGCAGGTTTGATATCGACATTATTAGCAGGGTTACCCTTCCGGCTTGGCCTGGGTAGGGTTATGGACGCCATTAGTTATTCTTCAGGGCTCTTAGCTCAATTTGCATCTTGTTCGTAGTCAGATGTTGTATCGTTTTCAATCTTATTTGGATTTGTGTATTGTATATATTTATTCTTGACTCATGGAGTCGTTGTTGTATACACCTATTCTATGGATTCCATCATGGACTATTGTGTAATGATATTACTTTGTTTTCCACCCGCACGAAAGTGCCTGGTGGGCACCTTTGAATCATTTCTATGCAGGTTTGGCGGAAATCGCTAAACTTGCATAGGGCCGATCCGACGGTGTTACAACCTGGTGCAGAGCACGAAGGGAATGCACAAGCTGTCCCCACCTTGGGAAGGGCCATTCATCATCAGCCAAGCACTGCACAATGACTCATACTACCTCATCGATTCCCAGCAGCCGGCAAAGAACAAGGCTGATCACTTCGATGAAGAGACTGAGCGCCCGTGGAACACGAGCCTACTCCGCCCATTTTACACTTGAGAAAGAAGTGTATGTATCTTACTTTCATGTAATAAATGAACAAGCTTGGGAGCCTCGGCATAGCCACGAGGACTCCATGCCCATTTGCGCATCACCTTTGTCATCAACCCGGATCTGGCAGTCTCTACGATGAGTTTGCCGGCTAGCCCGAACGCCTATGATTTCTACAGATGGTTAAGTATTGTACACGACACCTAGGGCCCACTCTTGGGTTCCCTTCAGACAGCAAGCCAGATGTCTACCCCGAAATAGCAAAAGACCGAAGTCCCCCTTACAAGAAACAACCCAAATAGAGGACCAGGGCGCCTAGACAATCCGGCTGGGCCTGCTCAAGCTAAGCCAATAACAACAACCCAAAGTATCGCGAAGTACGCCAACCTAGCTACCCCTTTTGTTTCGGCTGTAGACCGCTACCCGGCTAGCAGTCGGCAAGGCCACAGCTTGAAAGGCCAATGTTCGCTAAGAAAACGAATAAGTTATCGTCCTAGTTCAAAAGGGCATCGTTCTCGTATTTTGTCTTAGATGCAAATGCACACACCAGTGGAAAAACTAGCAGAAGCGACAATGTGTTTTGTTTTGCACGAGCCGCAACTTGGCAGGAAAAAAGGTGGAAAAGAGCTTCGACCTGGCTGGCTACCCCAGTCGGCATGAACCTCGGGGACTACACCTAGTGGGCGCGCTCCCGCGCACCCATCAGAAAACAACAAGGTGGAAAAGAGCTTCGACCTGGCTGGCCACCCCAGCCGGCCCGAACCTCGGGGACTACACCTAGTGGGCGCGCTCCCGCGCCCCCATCAGAAAAAAACAAAGTGGAAAATAGCTTCGACCCGGCTAGCTACCCCAGCTGGCCCAAACCTTAGGGACTACACCTAGTGGGCGTGCTCCCGTGCACCCAGCAGAAAACAACAAGGTAGAAAGGAGATTTGACCCGGCTGGGTACTCCAGCCGGCCCGAACCTCGAGGACTACAACCAGCAGGTGCGCTCCCCTGCACCCACACAATAAATGCAAAGGACACAAACATCCAGAATGAAAAGAGGCAAAACTCAGCCTAAACCAAAAGAAGCATCAAAAATATAAGAGGAATACGAAATTTCCGTGTAGAGTTAAAGTTTTACAGAAGCAAAGTATACCCCAAGGACAGAACAAGTTTAACAAAGAGACAAATACGTCTAGCATCCCAGGGATTCAGGGCTTGGAAGGAACACCGGCTTCGGGAGCAAGAGTCGGGCTACCAGAACGAGCATCGGCACCGGTGATGGGAACCTGGCTAGAGGAGGCAGCAATGGCATCAGCTGTGGGCATTCGGCTAGAGGAGGCAACATTGACGCCACTCGCAGGGTCCGGTATCAAGTGATATGGCACCGGCTCGGAGGGGTCATGGAAGTCGTGGTCCATATCCACATAGGTGCTGATCTAGACTTCGTAAGACCTGATCCCCGAGACGCTTTGGTGGAGGCTCTCATAGCTGGTTCCGGCTCGGAAGCCACGAGTGAGCGTGCCAGGTATGCATCCAGATACCAAGACTTCACCAGGGCAAGAGCCATCACCACGCCGCCGCGATCCGTCCACTCCTTGGAAATCTCCAGCACGTCTATGCCGCGCGTCAAGGCGAGCGCCAGGCTGGCGATGTCGTGCAGCTCGCCCGTCCTCGACTAGATATACTGGAAGAAGTCCATGCGACATTGCGAAGCTCGTCACTCTCCTCCGCCAGAACCTTCACCAGGTCCCAGGCGGTCAGTTCACGACCAGCTTCCTCCGCAGGTAGGGCCTCAAGAGCTTGATCAGTCGACTCCGGGTAGTGAGCTGCAGCCGGTTAAAAGAATAAATAGCCAAAGACAAATCATCAACTCCAGCATAGAAAGAGCAGGGAAGTACGAACTTACTGACGACAAGCTCGGCAATCTGCTCAAGCTGCCTGGTAAGATCTTGTTCCCGGGACCGGAGCACCTTGACCAGTTCCTCCCTTTAGGCAGAGGTCGTCTCCAAGGTCTTGAGCGCTTCCCCCGGGTGTCAGCCACTTTCTTGCTCCTCTCCATGACAACCTCCAACTTGTGCTTGGCATAGCCAGCTGGTCGATCTACACCTGGCAGGCCTTGTTCGACTCCTCCAGCCGGGCCACCTGAGCCTTGAGGCACTCCACCTCCTTCTCCCTATCCACAATCATGGTTGTAGGAGGCTACCCGATAGTCAACAAAAAGTGGGAAAAGGAGGTCAATCGCCAAGATATGTCAGAAGAAGCAATCTTACGCACCAACTCCTGAGTACTTCTCGTTGCCTCTGAAAATGCTTTCTGCAAAGAGAAGGAAGTAAGGAAAAAAGAGCAAAAATCCGGCTATAGAAAGGCCGGCTACAACAAAAGACATGGAGAGAGACACCTACCTCCAATGACACAGAATTTCTTTTGGCTTCGCCAAGCCCCTTTTCCATTATTTCAACCAGGTGGCTAGCCTGGTCGAGTGCGAAGGGCGCCGTGCCCGAGAGCTGGGCGAGGATGGCACCCGGCGTAAGCATAGCCCGAGCTGCCTTGAGCCGGTCACCACGACCTCGTCTTTGTCAGCAGCGACGCGTGAAGGCGCAGCCACCATGAACTCCGCACCCGCCAAGCACTCGGCGCATCCTCCGTCAACTCCTCGATGATAGGCCTAGCAGAACTGGCTAGAGCATCGCTCTAGGCCGGGTTCATGCCAGCCGTAGGACGGAGGAGGGGGTGTCGGGGCCATGAGCGACCGCGAAGAGTGGCGCAACCAGCAAAGTCACGGGCGCGCGGTGTAGCACTTCCGCGGCCGGAGAGCCCTGAGGATGTGCAGGCGGGGCCATCGGGGTAGGCGCCGCCAGAGAGGCTGCAGCCGTCTCAACGACCGGAGGTGGGGGAGGAGCAACGGCGGTAGCACCTGAGCTACCCAACGACATCACCTTGCTGCGACAGATAACAAAAAGGCTTAGGAAAGAGCAAGGAAAGGAACCAGGGAGAACAGGAGAACACTCACCCGGTGCAAGACGACACGGTGGTAGCCGGGCGTGCTCGGCGCATGCTCTTCTGCTCCCCGGCAGCCGGCGCAGTGGTGGACACCACCCTATTCCCCCGTACCTTCGCCACGGCCTTCTCCCGGCCGACCTCATCCTCGGCTGCGCCAGCACAAACACAAGCATCAGGGACAAGCCTCATTGGCAGAACAAAAGCAAAAGCTGCACCCAAAAATTACCATGAGGATCCGAAGGACCGTCGTCCAGCCGAACGGGAAACCCTTCCGGCTCCGTCTGGGGATACTTCGGCAGCTTCTGGTCCAGCAGGAAGGTGGGGAGGGCGAAGTCGCCAATTCTGTCATCAGCATGTTGCACCGTAAACAGCTACTCAAAGGGGGGAACATAAGGGACCCAAGGAAAAACTACCAGGAAAAAGGCTAAGCATAAAGAGAAGAAAATCAAGGCCAACTCACCCAAGGCGGCAGGCGGTCGCGATGGTACGACGGGATAAAGTATGACCAATTCGTCTCCATGCGGAATTTGGAGATCATGGAGATCCAGTTCTGTAGCGCTTCATACGACACCTCCTTCCGTGAAGTCTAGGTAGGGTCGGCGACGGTGGACAAGTAGCACATCTTGTGCGGCCGCCTTTGGAGAGGAAGCACGCGACACGCCATCCAGGACAGCATGATGTCCCGGGCAGTGAGCCACTCCATCGTCAACATTTCCTCCACCCGGGCGGCCATCCGATCGATGTCCGCCTCAGCCCCCATCCCCTTCACTGTCCAGGCCTTATGTGTCGAAGGCACGTTGACGAAGGGCGGCAAGCCGATCCATTCGACCTCCGTGGCATTGCTCACGTAGAAGTACAAGCACTACCACAGCTTGACGGTGTCAGGGAGGTCGAACCGCGGCATGGGCGAGGAGGGCTGCGGGTAGACGGCGCAGTAGCCAATCTCCGTCAGCAGGCCGTCCTTGACGGTGTTCTAGGCCTTGAAGTGGAAGAACTTGAGGAAGTTCGTCACCTCGGGCCAGACCCCAAGGTACGACTTGCGGCACACCGCATGGTGCAACAGCTGCGTGATGGCATTGGTGCCCATATGATGGAGTTGGAGGTCAAATAAGTCGAACTGTTGAAGGAGGAAGGGGCTGACGGGGAGGCCGAAGCTACGAGAAAGTGGGCGAGGAAGACGACGTGTTCCCCCGCCCGGGGATTGGGCTCCTGCTCCCCCTCCGGATCAAGCCGGTGCTTCACCAGCTGCGATGAGGGAAGAAATTTCCCACGCTGGTACTTGTAGACCGGTTCGTTTGTCACGAAGGACCCGCACTAGCCGCCGCATTGCTCTGGCAGCATCTCGGCGGGATGAGAAGCCGTGGTGGAGACAGGAGTTCCCAACGAGCGAGCAAGGGACGACGGTGGCTCCGACGACCACAAATTGGCAGCGCAAGGGAAAAGGCAAAGCAACAAGGCAGGAACGCGGAAGGAGAGGGAGGCAAGAGCTGGAGGAAGATGAAGTGGAGGCATCATTCCCCCCCCCCCCCACGGCTCTATTTATCCCCGTGGGGGGGGGCACCATCATCTCCTCCACTCCCATGCGACACATGGTCGAGCGACGTATCAGTCCTACAATGATACGACTCCGGATCCTTTGTGCAGGCATGACCCCACACAGAAAATCCACAGGCATTACGAGGAGGTGAGGCATGCGCACTCACCCCGAGAAACCACTGAAGCAAGTGGTGCCCACAGTTACCAAAAAACCGGCGTGGTGGCGCAGAATTCAAACGACGCGACATGCGCCAGGGCAATGGTCGTTTCTAACGACAACACTAACCTCATCCACCAGACGTTTCTGCTCCAGCTTCGCCAGTCGGTCGCTGCCTTCGCTGTTTACACCCAGTAGGCGGCCATCGAATCCGCAGCCAGTTGAACCTAGCCGGAAAGCAAAAGGAAAAGATGCAGCTGGAATTCATCATCAAGCTACCTCAAGAAACAAAGGAGCTCACAAGACCTGTTCCACCGGCCAAGTCCTTACGCGCTCAGAGACTAGTGTCAGGGGGGATAACTTGAGGGTGGGTAAAGCCAGGCCTAAGTAGGCCGACTCGAGAAGATACTGGCCGCCTGGCCGTCAAGCAAGAGAGCTCTAGGCGGTTTGCTAGTCCCACCCGGATGGGCTTAAAGCTTTCCCGGCTGGCCCGTCTAGCAGGGTAGCCAAAAGAACCGGCTAGGTGGCCGCTTCCACCCGGCTAGCCTCAGATTCGATGGAGAGTGCAGAGGGGGAGATGCTCCTTTCTGAGTACTCCTCTGGTGCCTCTCATCACCAGATAGGCTGGCATGCCGCCCTGACCGGCGCTACTAGACGAAGATAAAGTAAAGCGGCTATCTGACCTCCAAAGGAGTCTCGGGTGACTGTTAAAGCAAGGATGACGCTACAAAGAAAGCCCAGGTGACTGCTAAAGCAAAGGGTGATGCTAAAGAAGGGCACGGGGCCACTATAGCACCATCCAACGATGTGCTGGGGGCTAATTGGGTCCTAGTCCACCGGCTAGGACCCTGTAGCCGGCCCGCCCTATAAACCCATATCCAAACAGTAAACCCTAGAACCCACATTGTAATCTACCTCCCCCGACCAGTATATAAGGGCGGGTAGATCTAGGGTTCTAGGTAAGGAACAATAGGAGCAAGAGCTCGCCTCTAGTTCTTCTTCTTCCTCTGGCAATCAATAGTTGCTAAGGAAACATCTCCTGGAGCACTTGTACTAGGCATTCGCCCCCATATAGTAGATGTTGTACGAGTAGGGGTGTTACCTAGCCGAGAGGGACCCAAACCTGGGTACGTCGTTGTGTGTACAGTTCATCATGCCCAACCCGCTGTGTGAGCCACCGATTGCACCGAAGTGTCCCTCTTTAGCCATCCCCGATGGCACTACCGTGTTCCACACCACGACACCGACGCCATCGTCACCAAGCGGGGAGTTGGAAGGGAAAACAGTTGGGGGGAAGTGGGGAGTAAGACACGGCCTTGCACCTTCACTCCCTTATATAACAAAATATGAAGGGGAGTGACTACTGTCCACCTCACTGGTTCGCGGGGAGGGCAAGAATCACGCCCCACAAGATTTACTTCGCAGGAACCGAAGTGCATGCAGTCAGTGCTGGCTGTCGCGGAAGCCAAGGCGTGGCTTGGTAGTACTACAGCCACTTGAGTGCACGGACACACGCATGGCATATCTGCAATATGGGAAAGTGTACCATCCAGTCTTGTCATGCTTCCCGTGACGCATACTGGGCCCACGCGCTATTGAAGGGTGAAGCCTGGAAAAGGCCCCTTCGTCGAACTACGACCGACGTTGCAAGTTGCCGGCCCTCGCCCGGGGACTTCTATCGGCGTAATGAGATCGAGGGTCAATCAAATTTCACCGTATTGCATGGTTCAGGACCCACCGGCTAGCGGCTCAATAGACGAGTGACCTTTCCAATGAAGATGTCACCAATATACGAGCATCGTGTGCTTGGCACAGGTATGGTTTTGATATGATGAAGTATACGGATACTAAATATCAGCTATAGTGTAGGTACCTATGGGCAAGACATGAACTAGAAGACATGCTTTGATCCGCCAGCTGGGCATAGACATGGAGGAAAAGACAACGGCATAGGAGAGGCGGTCCACCCTATCCTTCCGAGGGCTTCCCTAGAAGGAGGGAAAGGGACCGATCAAGGGCCACGAGGCTAAGGAGTGGACTCGACCATTCCCTAGAAGGACCACAGGAGCACTTCTCCTAGGCCAGGCGCGGCCTGGACGCCGGAGCCAATTAAGCCTGACAAGGCGTGTTAGGCTCAGCCTTGGGAACTGGCGATGCGCTAGATCTGCCAAACATCATCATGGTGTTGTAGCCCACTGCTACGCATCATCGATAGGAGTGATAGCTCAGAGCCTAAGCTTTCACCCCGCCATCAAGTTCACTTGTGCACTGCCACTGGCCATCCATTTTCCACAAGCGCTATTCGTCTGCCTGGAGACTGTGTGGGACACCGCAATTGCCCCCAGGAACGCCCTGGGTGGTGTCCCACACTGGCATATGTAGGGACCCCTTGGACTATAAAAGGAGGCACTTGGCCCTTGAGGAAGAGGAACACATTCGGGTCGAAGGGAGAGGACTTTCAGGTTTGAAAAGAGGAGAGACTCTTCGACCAAGAGTAGAACTATGTTTGCTAGAGAGATGAAGAACCTCTCTCCACGCTAGAGAGAAGGAAGAAAGGGCTTTGAGAGAGTGAGAAGAGAAAGAAAGAGGAAGCCCCAGGAGTGTAGAATCTAAGATACAAAGCGGCTCCACGACACGAGTGAGATCACAATCTTGTACTTTGATCCACCCTAGATAATCCACCAAAGCAGGACGTAGGGTTGTTAGGCTAAGGGTGGCCCGATCCTGCGTTAAAATGACTGTGTGTGCTTTGTGTGTGTTGTGTGATTGAATCAGCAGGTTCCTTCGTCGACGTTGAGGTCAGAACGCCTTATTGCTCACTACCGAACAAATAGGGGGTGTCTTACATCCTCGATGTCCATGTTTGTGAGACGCGACACGACGCGGACTAGGCCCACGCTCTATTGAAGGGAGAAGCCCGACAACGGCCTCCTCGGCGAGCCACGACAAGCGCTACTCTAATGCATCATCGACAAGTTGTTGGCCCTCGCCCAAGGGCTTCTGTCGGTATAATGGCATCAGGGGTACCTCGCATTGCGTTGTAGCTTGTTCTCCAGGACCTGTCGGTCAGCAGCTCGGCGATTACAAGGCCTAGCCAACGAGAGCGTCACAAGGATGCGAGCACCATGTGCTCCAAGCAGGTATGGGTTTGGCATGATGAACCTATGGAGAATAAGATTAGCCATGATGTGGGTTCCTATGGATGAGACGAATGCTACCAGATGATCTACAGTCCACCAGCCAAGAGAGAACAAGGAGGAAAGGACGACAACACACACAATGCGGTCCGACCCATCCTTCTGGGGGCTACCCTAGAAGGAGGGTAAGGGCACAGTTGGGGACAACGAGGATGCTAGACACCCCCTATTTGTTCGGTAGTGGGAACAAAGGCGCTTCGACCTCAACGATGATAAAGTAACCTACTGATTCGAGCACACAACACACACAGAAAGCACACATATTCATTTTTTACCCAGGTTCGGGCCACCCTTCGGCCAACAACCCTACATCCTACTTTGGTGGATTATCTGGGGTAGATCGAAGTACAAGATGGTGATCTCTCTCGTGCCGGGGAGCCTCTTTCTAGATTAGCTTCTACATTCCTCAGGCTTCCTTTTTCTTTCTCTTCTCACTCGCTCTATGTCCTTTATTCCTTCTCTCTGGTGGGGAGAACAGTTCTACCACTCTCTAGGAAACCCTAGCTCTCCTTTCCAACCTCTCAGACCTCTCTCTTCTCTCAACCCTTCGAGCATCCGAGACCATCTCTTATCTCCGTCACTCAATGGCATGTTGCCTCCTTTTATACTCCAAGGGGTCACTACAAAGGCCAGCACGGGACACCGCCAAGGGCGTTCCCGAGCGCAATCGCGGCATGCCACGTGGTCTTCAGGCAGGCGGGCGGTGCCTGTGACCAATAGATGGCCACCGGAGGTGCACAAGTGTTCTTCATGTTCAAGTGACAACTTAGGCTCCATGTTGTCACTCTTGTCGGTGGCGTGCTGCGGTGGGATGCAGCGCCATGATGCTATCCAGTTGCACTAGCGCGTCGCCAGTTCCCAAGGCTGAGCCTGACGTGCCCTATCAGGCTCAGTTTACTAAGGTTACCAGGCCACGCCTGGACCAGGAGAAGTGATCCCATGGTCCTTCTAGGGTGTAGTTCAGGCCACTCCTTAGCCTCGCCGCCCTCGATCGGGCCTTCACCCTCCTTCCGGGCAGCCCCCGGAAGGATAGGTTGGACCACCTCGCCTAGGTCATCGTATTTTCCTCCTTGTCCATTCCCGGTTGGCGGATAGTAGATCGTCTTGTAGTGCTTGTATTCCCCATAGGTACCTATAGCATGGCTGACACTTAGTCTCCATAGACTTCATCACATCAAAACCATACCTTTTCCGAGCATGCGGTGCCCGTATCTTGTCGATCCCTCTATCAGCTAGGCCACTCGTCTGCTAAGCCTCTGACCGGTGGGTCCTAGCCCACGATCTATGGCGCAATGCGAGGAACCCCCATCTCATTATGCCGACAGAAGCCCCCGGGCGAGGTCTGGCAACTTGCAACATTGGTCGCAATTCGGCGAAGAGGCCATTGTCGGGCTTCACACTTCAATAGTGCGTGGGCCCAGACTACATCGCGGGAAGCGCAACAAGACTGGATGGTGCGCTTTCCCATCTCACCGAGCTAATGTGCGTGTGCCTTCAAGTGGCTGCGGGACTGCCGAGCCACGCCTTGGCTTCCACGGCAGCCCAAATTTACTGCGTTTGCTTTGGTTCCTGCAAAGTAAATCTTGTGGGGTGCAATGCTTGCCCTCCCCGCGCACCGGCGAGGTGGACAGAACTCGCTCCCCTTCCTCATTTGTTATAAAAGGGAGGAAAGGTGCGGGGCTATGGCTCACTCCCTAATTTTCCCGCAACCCTTTTCCTTTCCAACTCCCAGCTCGTTAACGATGGTGTCGGGCAGCTCCAGCAGCCGTCGTCGTGATGAAGATCCTCCCTCTCCGGTGGGAGGGATGGCTTTGGTTTCTTTAGAGAGGCCGCGGTGTTGGAGTAGGCATTTAGCCTCCCACAGCTCCTCTACTGCTAGTGCAGATCTCCCGCAACCGCACATGGAGGCCCCGCGCCGCCGTGGTTGCTAGGGAGGTGGCAGCGGAAGGGGAGGTCCTCCTAGTCATTGTTCTCCTTCTCCAAGGCGTGCACATGGTCCGTGTCGTGATGGGAAGGGTGTACATTGCCTCGCCCACTGGATAAATCCTCGTTCTTCCCCTCCCAATCCCAGGAGGAGCACATGGCAGACCTGGTGGGCTTCGAGTTCTTGGTTATCCTTGGCGTCCGGTACAAGAAGCGGCTGGTGCTTCCTCGCCTGCTTGCTGATGAACTGAGCGGCATCCTGCTGTGTGACGTGGAGCTATGGGAGTCAAGAGGAGGTCAGCCCATGTGGGACATCCGAATGGATGTGGGTGAAGAGAGCCACATGTTCCTAGGCAAAGGGTGGCCTTCATTTACAAAGTGGTATTAGTTTCATGTTGGTCACGTGCTGAAACTCCACTTTTGCGGGAACATGCAGTTCGTGGTGAAGGTCTTTGACGACACCATGTGCTTTCGTAGCTACTACCCCTACCTCCCTGACGATGGGGAGGCAAGGGGGCTCTCCTCCTGATGCAGTCGATGCCAAGGGGTCGGTCAGGCAATGTGGTGCCGCTGGAAGTGGTAGGGAGCAGAATCTGCCCCTTTCCCCAGCATGCAACCCCTTGCATGCACCTCTTCACCAAGCGTCTTCCATGCGCCGATTGCTGCATTATACACTTCTCAGATGTAATGCTAATCGGATATCGGTACATAATACCACCGAACTGGCCGCTGTGCCTCCAGATTGAGCTGTACGGCGCACAGTTCACAGGAGAAACGCTTAAACTCCCCATGGGAATTCATAGCATAGGATCCTCTATGTGCGCACGCATAGTCCTACACTTGTGGGTACTTCCCATACCCATCGTGGACGTCTTGGTTGTTGCAGGATTGTCACTTCGCGGTTGAGGTGCTACGTTGACGCGACCCCCTCTGCGTCCCAATCTTGCTCCACCGCCTCTATCTCCTCCTCATATAGTGCCCATGTTTTACCCACGACCTCTGGTAGGAACACCTGGGCTAGGCTGGGCTGTGCAATTCTTTGCATTATGGCAGCCTTGTTGTAGCGGTAATAGTTCTAGAAGCTACCGTTAGCCCCTTGATCAGCGATGCACCTCTTCCGTCCCTCGGCATAACCGAGGATGGAGTGGCAGTTATGAGTGTCATGCTCGACGGACTCATGCACCACTTCCCCGTGGAGGGCTTGGCAGCAGCCACTTCTTCCTCCGGTTTAGTATTTTTTTTGTCCTTAGTAGGAGCACTAGCCTCTTCAACCAAAACATGTCAAAGGCCCTACTTACGCGGGACACTCTTCTTGGCAGCAGTGCTTCCTAGGTATGCTACTCTAGTGGCTTCTCGGGCAGCGTCTTCAGGTGCTAGGCGTCCTTCATATGCTAGGGAACAGAGGTCAACCAAAGCCCACAACTCATGAGTACTCTTGACGGGGTGCATGATGAGCTCTTTGTGCATCTTGCTGTCATGCACATTCATCATGAACGTGCCAATAATGGCAGCATCATCATCCTCTGGGATAGTGTGTGCAATCTATGAGAATCGTATCATGAAGTCTCGTAGCCCCTCACCACTCCCCTGGACCATTGTTTGGAGCTGAAGGAGTGTTCCCGGGCGCTTGAAGGCTCCCTAGAACGCACTGACAAAGCGGGTACACAGTTTGGCCAGGAGCGGATGGAATCCTTGGGTAGATGAATGAGCCAGGACAAGTCAGTGCCCTTAAGGGCCATTGGAAACTAGTTGGCCATGATCTTATCATCAGCACCCGTGGCCACCATCGCGGTGGAGTAGATGGCTAAAAACTCCTTCGGGTTGGTGTTTCCTTCAAACTTGACTGGGACTATGGGACAAAATTTGGGCGGCCACGCCACCTGCCACAAGGAAGGGAGAAGGCGGGGCAGCCGCTTCCGTGTCCCGAAGCCATGATCCCTACCTCAGCTGCGCCCCGTTGGTTTGGGACGGCCGCCCTCGCAGCTTGTTGATGCAACTGCTCTAGGTAATCTCGAACCAGCACCTCTTTGGCCGCGGTGGAATCGCCTCAGAGCCCTTCGGCGTGCCTAAACGTGGGGTTGGACGAGGACCCCACAAATTCATGATCTTGAACCACAGGTCATGGGGCTCCATCCTCCCAAGTGGCTTGCGGAGTGGTTTTCGATTCTCCTTCCACCGTCGCGGGGTCCAGCAGCCCCGGCCCAGGGGCATCGTTCCGGCAACACGGCCTTGGGTTAGGGTTTTGCATGGGCCCTGCGGCAGCAGCGTGAGTGTGCTCCACCGCGCTCCTCGGCCCCAAGTTGGACTGGGAACGAGTGCGAGCGGTCTCCTGGTGCATCCTGATAAGCTCCACCTGCGCGTCGAGCTCATCTCTCCATGCCACATACTCCACCGTCCTAGGAGCTAGTAGGCGCCGAGTTATGGCACGGTAGCAACGATTGCTTACCCCATAGTTCGGTTCCCAAAGCAGTGACACTAGGGTTGGTGGCTAGAACTTGGTGCGTCGATGTGTGACCCGGCGCGAGCTGGGGCTGCCGCGTGCTGGGCCTACGCTTGATGCTCCGATTCGAGGTCATCTCCTCCATCCTCGACCGATGCGACTCCTTCTGGCAAGTGGCCTCCCTCGGCTGCATGACCTATGATACCAGGGAGAACCGCTTTGCCGGCGGCGCCTCCTATGTCGCCTATGAAGGGATCATCAAGGACGACGCCTCCTATGTCGCCTGGTGGTGGTATCTCTCGTGCAGCGGCGCCTCTACCTGCATGTTTGCCTTCCCCAACCACGGGAGGAGGTGGATATTGTGGTGGCGGTGGTGCTGCCACGCTTGGATCTAGAAGCGGTCGGCACCTGCAAGGGTAACCGCGCTCCATGCATGAGGCTTGACATCCAAGCCCCCAGTCATGGGAAGAGCGTGGGAGCGAGTCTGTGAAGCGGGTGATTTAACCGTGGCAGGACCGGTCCCGGCGCTAGCACCTCTCCTTTGGTGCCATAGCTAGTGATGACTCGGTTGAAGTCGGTGAAGACGATGATGATGACGAATCTCATGGAGATATCGATGTTGAAGTTGATTGCTGAAGACGAAAAAACAAGCACCCCCTGCCTAGCGCACCAAATGTCACGTCTCGCCAACACAGACATCGAGTATGCTAGACACCCCTATTTGTTCGGTAGTGGGCACGAAGGCGTTTCGACCTCAACGATGATGAAGTAACCTACTAATTCGAGCACACAGCACACAGAGGACACACAGTCATTTTGTACCCAGGTTCGGGCTGCCCTTCTGCTAACAACGCTACATCCTGCTTTGGTGGATTATCCGGGATATATCAAGGTACAAGATGGTGATCTCTCTCGTGCTAGGGAGCCACTTTCTAGCGTACCTTCTACACTCCCCGGGCTTCCTCTTTCTTTCTCTTCTCACTCTCTCTATGTCCTTTCTTCCTTCTCCATGTTCTACCTCTCTCTAGCAAACCCTAGCTTTCCTTTCCAACCTCTCAAACCTCTCTCTTCTCCTGACCTTTCGAGCGTCCAAGACCATTTCTCCTCTCCCTCACTCAACGGCCTAGTGCCTCCTTTTATACTCCAAGGGGTCACTACAAAGGCCAGCACGGAACACCGCCAAGGCATTCCCGAGTGTAATCATGGTGTGCCACGTGGTCGTCGGACAGGAAAGCAGTGCCTATGGCTAATAGATGGCCAGGGTAGTGCACAAGTGTGCTTGATGTTCGAGTTACATCTCAAGTTCCGTGCTGCCACTCCTGTCGATGGCGCGATGCACTGGGCTGCAGCGCCATGATGATCTCCAGCGGCACTGGCGCGTCGCCAGTTCCCAAGGCTGGGCCTGACGTGTCCTATCATGCTCAGTTGACTCTGGTTCTCGGGTCGCATTTGGCCTAGGAGAAGTGCTCCCATGGTCCTTCCGGGGTGTAGTTGAGGCCACTTCTTAGCCTCGCTGCCCTCTATCGGGCTTTTGCCCTCTTTCCGGGATAGCCATTGGAAGGATAGGTTGGACCGCCTCGCCTAAGTCGTGTATTTTCCTCCTTGTCCGTGCACGGCAGGCAGACAAAAGCTCGTCTTGTAGTGCTTGTCTTGCCCATAGGTACCTACACCACAACTGACACTTAGTATCCATAGACTTCATCACATTAAAACCATACCTTTGTCAAGCACTAGGTGCTCGTATCTTGTCGACGCCTTTGTTGACCAGGCCACTCGTCTGCTGAGCCTCTCACCGGTGTGTCATGGCCCATGCACTATGACACAATGCGAGGAACCCCCAATCTCATTGCACCAACAAGCGGCCCTGACAGGAGCCCCGGAAGGACCAGGATATCAACTCTCCTGGGCAAGGCGCGGCCCGCGTACTAGAGTCAACTGAGCCTGACAAGACGTGTAAGGCCTGGCCTAGGGAACTAGCGACGCGCCAGCGACGCTGGACATCATCATGGAGCTGCAGTCCAGTGCAGCGTGCCACCAACAGGAGTGACAACTCGGAGCCTAAGCTATCACGCGGCCATCAAGTGATGGGGATATGCCGACCGGGGTATACCCAGCAGGACGTCTCCTACTGGCCCAAGCTGCCAGTGAGTGGGCCTGCAGGACGGCGACTGGATCGAGACTTGGCAATGACCCAGGCGACTGGAAGCTGGAGGCCCAGAAGCGTAGCTAGGCCCAGTCGGATTAGGTCAAGAACCCTCCGAATCCTTAACTAATTCAGTTGTAGATTTGTAAACCCTAGCGAGGTGAGCCTATATAAACCTCCCTAGGGTACGCATAGGGGACACGTTCCATCATACACCCCAGCGACTCGCCGCCTAGTCGTCGAGCTCGCCCTTGTACTCTCTCCATAATACAATCTAGAAGGAGTAGGTCTTTACCCTCCGGGGGGCCGAACCTGGGTAAATTCCTGTGTCTCCGCCCTCATCTCGCACCACAGATGGCTGGCCGCCCTTTCCCTTCGTTCTACTACTCGCTGCCGATTGCAGCATCTTCCGTGGCCATTCCCACAACAGTGGCGCCCACTGTGGGGCCTGGCCGGTCAAGCCGGTGTTCTGCCGCAAGATCCAATCTGCCCATCAACGAGACGATTGCCACCGGCCGCATGATCGCGATCGGCGAGATCCTCCAGATCTTGCTGAGCAACTACGTCCTAACGGTGTGCCCCGTCATGCACAGTGTGATCATGCCGGTCGGCACGATCAGCCTCTTCGTCGGCTTCACCGACGTCATCGTCTCGGAGGACTCGGCTCGCATCCGCGAGTCGCCACCACGCAACCGGCTCTCTGAGAGTCAGGTCTGCATCATCCACCGCCTCGCCTCCGAGTACGATTCGGCCAACAGCAACGTGGCCAAAACCACCATGGTCGCGGACAACGCGGCTCTCAACGACGACGCCGACTCGACGACCCTGGCATCGGCCGCCGGATCCATCGTCACCGCGTCACCCGTGGGCTCCATCACCCAGGTCTCCAACGTGGGAGACTTTGAGGACCCCTCCATTCTTGGGATCTTCGACTTCGACTCCGGGTCGGAGAACTCCGGCGACCTCCATGTCGGATCTGGTCGCAACGTCGCGGCCTACATGGCGAATGGCGCCGACGCCCCGCTAGACCTCTTCTCCACGCCGATCCCGCCGACCGCGACGGCGACGGAGGTTGAGGAACTCTGCCTACGGTTGGAAGAGGCGGTCCACAAGGAACAAGCCGAGAGCGAAAAATTTCGCCTCGAGCAGGTGATGGCAGAGGAGCTTTCGCGCTACCACCAACTCCGCATCAGGTCGTGCCTGAACCCCACCATTCATGGCCGCGCCCTGAACTTCGACGACGAAAACGACCCGCCCCGTATAGCCGAGCGCGCGATCTGCGAGAACGCGCCTCCAGGAGGGAGCTCCTGGCCACCACCAGGCACGATGGCCAATGGCGCCCCACCACCACCACCCGGCCGCACGCCCCCCGGGATCAACCAATGATCTTGGTCTCCTTGCGGGAGCGAGACGCGAACGGTCTCCCATTGTTCTCCACCTCGATGGACAATGTCATCACGAGCCGAGCCGCGGTCGACAACATCAACGTGACCGGGGAAGGTGCCCTGCAGATCCAGTACGCCAAGGCTCTACTCGCTAAGGCTGTCGAGCAACAAAATGCGGGAGCCGACTCACAGGGTCGCATGTACTTGTGCTCGACAGGCAGCAAGGCAGCCTCGAGAGGCCTCCCAATGGCGGCAAACACCCTCAACTGCCCACCACCTGAGCCCCTGCAGCTCCAACATGGACCCGCACACGTGGCACTCTCCACCAATGACCCGCGACCGGCAAACAACTTTGTCGCCGCCAACAGGAAGCCAGTCGACGCGCGCACCCACATCATCAACAACTAGAGATGGCGCGCACGCCAGCCCGACGACTTGAGGCATACCCTCACCAATCGCCGTGATGGCGAACCAAGGGGATCGCTGAGCCGAGTCAGACCCCAGTTCTTCGGATCGATGATCCGACGCAAAAAATACCCGGCGAACTTCAAGGCGTCGAAGGAGATTGAGAAGTACGACCCCTCGTACGACCCGTCCGTGTGGCTGGACACGTACCTCATGGCGATGGGAATCGCCGGCCACACTGACCTGCTCGTTGCTCGCTACCTCCCCCTGATGATGGAGGGAGCATGCCGGCAATGGATTAACACCCTCCCCGCAGACAGCATCGACTCCTGGGAGGAAATGCGCGACGCCTTCGTTAGGCACTTCGAGGGCTCCTACACCCGAGCCACCACCATCGAGGACCTGGAGCAATGTGTCCAGGGACCTCGCGAGTCGACCCGCAACTAGGTCCAACTGGGGTACAACACGTCTGGAATCCACTCGGACACCACGATCCACTGCTTCAAGACCTCGTGCCGCTACGAGCCCTTGGTCGCCAAACTCAAGCGGGTGTACAAAACACTCGACAACATACCGGGCCTCCTATAGATTGTCAAGCGGTACGCGGAGGAGGATCCAAACCAAGAAACCGATGATGATTCGGGAGGGAATCGCCGCACGAGCGGCCAAGACAACGGGAAATGACCCGAGCTACTGTACAGCAACACTCGCCTCACCAGCAAGCGTCGCGGTGACGGGCGAGTCGACTTTGTCGCCAACGCCGGGTATGCTCCACGCGAGCCCAAGAGCTTTCACCGTGACGGAGGCCAACGCCAGATGGCGGCAACTACAAGGCAAAGCTGAGGTTCGACCCCGCAGCTCTCCTCAACCAGCCCTGTGTGTTCCACAGCAGGGAGGGGAAACCCGCCACGCGCACGACCACCGATTGCCACTCCCTGAGGGAGATCGAGAAGGCACGACGCACAAGGGAAGACCCCGACAACCACCCGTCAAATGGCGGAAAATTCGGCAACGACGCCGGCTCGCTTCACACCTTCACCGGCTTCAACATGAAGCATGAGAAGAAGGTCATCGCTCGTGCCGTCGCCATCAATGCAGTTTCCCAGGTCGACATCCCCCAGTTCCTCAACTGGTCCGAGCAACAAATCACCTGGAGCCATGAGGACCACTCGCCACGGATCGTATATCCGGGCCGAGTCGCCCTGGTGGTCAAGCCCAAGGTGGGATATTACTGGCTCCCAAGACGATGATGGACGGCGGCAGCTCCATCGACATTCTGTACCTGGACACGTTCAGGCGACTGCGGCTCCAGTAGTCGATGATAGAGACGACCTACACCACCTTCCACGGGATCGTCCCCGGTCGAAAGGCGTACCCAATCGGCAAGGTGACGCTGCCAGTCACCTTTGGCACACCAGCGAACTTCCGCACCGAGCGGATCGTCTTCGAGCTGGTGCCGTTCAACCCCTACCACTGTGTCCTGCGGTGTCAGCCGTTCGCCAAATTCATGGCAGCGCCCCATTACGTGTACAACGCGATGAAGCTCCCCGGGCCAAAGGCGCCGAGCTCGCTGACGCCGTCATAGCGGCAGAAGCCAACCACGTAGAGGAGCTTGCCAAGTACGCGAGCGGGGTCAACAACGATGACCCCACCATACTCAAGAAGGCCAACTCGAAAGGTGGCGGCTCCATCGCCTTCGAGGCAACGACGCACACTCGCACCGTCGAGCTGGTCCCAGGCGACTCTAGCCAGACGGTAACGATCGGGACGGGCATGAGCCCAACATAGGAAGGCACGCTCATCGAGTTCCTACGTGAGAATCGCGACATCTTCGCATGGAAGCCATCCGACATGCCTGGTGTCCCGAGGGAACTCACTGAGCACAAACTCAACACCGACCCCAAAGCGCGACCCGTCAAGCAGTCTATGCGGCCCTTCAATGAAGAGCGTCGTCGAGCAATCGCCGAGGAGGTGCAGCGTCTACTCGCTCCAGGCTTCATCCGGCCAATCAAATACTCAAAGTGGCTGGCAAACCCAGTCCTAGTCGAGAAGAAAAAAGGGACCTGGAGAATGTGTATCGACTACACAAACTTCAACAGCACCTGCCCGAAGGAGCAGTTCGTCCTCCCGCGGATCGACCAAATCATCAACTCAACCACGGGTTCGGAGTCGCTATGCTTCCGTGATGCCTACTCTGGGTACAACCAGATCAAAATGGCAGTCAAGGACGAGGAGAACACGGTGTTCATCATGCCATTCAGAGCCTTCTACTACACCGCCATGACCTTCGGCCTCAAGAACGCCGGGGCGACCTACCATAGGTGCATGTAGGAGTGCCTTGCGAGCCAAATCGGCCGCAACATCCACGTCTACATCGACGATGTGGTGGTAAAGTCCACTCGCCAGGGCGATCTACTCGTCGACCTGGCGGAAACCTTCGCTAACCTACGGAGGTACAAGATAAAGCTAAACCCAGGAAAGTGCACCTTCGGTGTACCTACTAGACAGCTACTGGGGTATGTCGTCTCCAAACGCGGGATCGAGGCAAACCCCGCCAAGATCAACACGATCGCTCGGCTCGGCAGACCCAAGTGCCTGCACGATGTCCAGAAGTTGGCCGGGCGAGTCGCGGCTCTCAGTCGCTTCATCTCCCGGCTAGGCGAGAAGGCGATGCCCCTCTACCGCCTCATGCGCAAGAACCCCACTTTCCAATGGGACAAGGAGGCAGACAACGCGCTCCACGCTCTCAAGGAGGTGCTACTCGCGGCACCGCTACTCGCCGCCCCCGTCGATAAGGAGCCCATGCTCGTCTACGACGCGGCCTCCGAGCGAGTCATCAGCGCCGTCATGGTCGTCGAATGACCAGAGGAAGGCAAGGAGCGCCCGGTGCAGCAACATGTATACTACATCAGCGAAGACCTCACCAAGTCGCGCCATCGCTACCCACAGTACCAAAAATTGGTATATGCGGTCTTTAGAGCCCAGGGGCGACTGCCGCACTACTTCCAGGAACACCCAATAACGGTCGTCTCCTCAGCACCGTTGCAGGACATCATCCGCAACTGTGAGGCGACCGGGCGAGTCGCCAAGTGGGCCGTCAAGATCGGAGTCCACAACATCAGGTACAAGCCACGCAAGGAGATCAAGTCGCAGGCTCTCGCAGACTTTCTCGCCGACTAGGAGGAGGCCCAGCAGCTAGAGAAACTGTCGTACCTCCATTACTGGAACCTACACTTTGATGGCTCCAAGAATGCATATGGTGCAGGGGCAGGGATCGTCCTCACATCTCCAAAGGGTGACAAGTTACGCTACGTCATGTACCTTGACTTCACCCCTGCACCAACAACATGGCCGAGTACGAGGCACTACTCCACGACATGCGAGCAGCCAAGGAGATGAAAATCAATCGTCTGTGCTGCTACGGCAACTCCGACCTCGTCGCCGGGAAAGTTGCCGGCACCTGCGACGCAGTCTCCCCTACCATGACAGCATACCGCCAAGCAGTGGACCAGCTGGAAGGCCACTTCGCGGGCTACTCCGTCGAGTGGTTTGACAGGCGGAAGAACGAGGAGGCCAATGCATTCTCCCTCATTGGCTCGGCTTGACTCGCACCACCCGCCGGTGTCTTCCTCGACACTATCACCAAGCCTTCCGTCTCTCCCTCGAGGGAGATCAACATCGGAATTCAACTGCAACCAGACGCAGCCCTGGTCGCAATGATCGCCAAGACAAGCGACTGGACGGCACCATATGTGACACCCCCAGGATCAGGGCTAAACAAATCCCAGACCTCCGTCTGATATAAGCTTAACCTTGAGCTCGAGGATATCCAGTGAAGAATCGATAACACAGCAGTGACCCTACGACACAAAATTTGTTACAGCAAGCTCATAACCGAGCAGAGAACCAAATTATTACAAGCAGAGGTCATTGACCACAAACATCAAACAATGGAAGGCAAATTATGCTATTAAGTATAGCAAACTTAACAAATGGCCTAAGAGGTCTGAAGCATAATGATGACGTCCCAGCCCATAGATTCCAGGCTGCCGGCCGGGAACCCCAAGCTACTCGTCGGTGTCGATGTAGTACCAAACGGATCTTCAGGTGAACACTTACTCTGCCAAAAGTATCAACAAAGCAAGGATGAGTACAGGGTGTACTCCGCAAGACTTATGGTTGGTGGAGTTGTTTTGCATAAAGCCATCTTTGTTTATAAAACAAGAGGGAGAGAATAAGCTCGTCTATTCAGAGTATTTTAAAAAGGGATAAGAGATCGACATCTCCAAAGTGTTGATCATCATCTTTTGATATCCACCGAATCATCATCATCTGAACTAGGATCACCCCCTCGTACCCATGAGGAAGCATCCTTAAGCACACGTTGATCTGCCAAGTTTTACGATTAGGTTATAGTTATCTATGATCTTAGAATCTGGTCACCAAGCGTCCATAACCACGAACACGGCTTTTCGAAAAGATTTAACCCTGCAGGGGTGTACAACTTTACCCACACGTACTAACCTTCTCTTAATGCCACTAGATAATCCCTCTTCCTTGGAAGGCCGGCAGAGGGTGGTTAGACACGACCTTTACCTTGCTTTCGCCGAGACCATGAGTCATGCAATAAGTATGGTTCCGCCGTAATGGGTCAAATCCCGAAGCCTTTACTTAAAGATGTGAGGCGAGGTTGGTTTACCAGGGGCGCCATCACCCCCAAGCAACCCGGTCCACGCTTCCCTACCTGTATGAATGCACCTCCTTCACCCCCTCTTTCGAAAACGTTTTCAATGCGTATGTAGAATGGAACGCCCGAACTATGTGACTCATGGAATCTACTAGTCAAGTTAGTTTCTCGTGAGGTTTTCCAGGCTCCGTGTGGTTGTACGCTCGTCTCGATTCCAAAGGCAAGAACTCAGGTCCTAGTGGTGGCGAGCATGGAACTAGAAAAACCACATCCCACCATGGCCTCCCATACAAGCCTTAGCATGTTTAATCTCATCATACTGATCTCATCTCATCACGTTCTCCTATCATACTAGATTCTCTGCATATGATACATCATCTGGATGGACCAGAACTAACAGCTATGCATGGCTAAGCAGACACAAATAAGAGCTCTAGCAGTGCACACAGGCCAAACCTAGTTATGCTAGAGGCAGTGGATCAGGTAATATAAGCTCAAAGGGAATATGCAATAGATAGGATACTTTATCTATCGATAATAGACCACAGTAGAATCGCATGCATCATGGCAGGAATTGAAATTCTTTCGAAATCATAGGATTATATCATGGTGGGGCTATGCTTGCCTTTGCCAGTTCATAGCAGATAAATAGATCTTCGGAAGCCTTGAACTTGACTTGTTTAGAGTTGGTCAAGCATTTTTCATCTATCTTCGATGGTGTGGTCCTCGGTCTTTGATCTCGATCTCGACCTCGTATTCTACTGGGGAGAATCAAAACACCAGAAAGAGAGGGGAAACAATCAACATATGGCATCTATGCAATGCTCAAGCACGGATGATGATATGACAAGTTAAATTATATTGAAAAGTAACCCTAAGACATGCTCGACGATTTAATCGGGGTTCCGAGGGGTAAAAATTCTAACTCGGAGAAACTCCAGAACATATGAGAGGGGTTAGTTTGTTCTTCTAATTAAACTTGCCATTTAACTTGTTGAACAATGCATGATTATAGCTCTATTAGATAGTTCTCATTTTTCTGAACATTTTGATATATTATTTGTACTTTTTTGAATTACAGATTAAAAGTTATTGAATTTACAATATTCAAACAATTTCTGAAATTATTAAAGTATTTTAATCATTTTACTGCGTCATGCTGACGTCAGCTAGGGGGTTTGGGTGTTCCTTACTGGGGCTGGGTCTAGCCCAAGTCACTGACTGCTGGGCCCAGGGTCGGGTCAACATGCCACGCTGGACAAGCTGGACCAGCGCTGACGAGGGCGCCACGTCGTGGCCACGCAAGCGCCACGCAGGCTCGCCGGAGACACGTCGGCAGGCGGCCAAGGATGGTGGAGGAGCGTGATTTTGGAAGCGGGATTGCGCGCGTTTGAATCAGTGGAGCAGCGCGAACGAGATAGAGACGGCACCGCTAATCCTAGGTCACCGGAGCACCGGCTGCGTCGACGAATGGTGGCAGTATGCGGTGGTGCGCAACGCGGGCATGACAGAGAGAAGGAGGGGATTCACGTGGTGGTGCCTAAGCACCGCATGCTCACCCTAAGCATGGTGATGAAGGTGTCGAGGCCGGAGAAGCTCCAGAACGACGGCAATTGAAGACAATGGCAGCGGCCGGACCTCAGGGGGATGAGCTCGTTGGGGCCTGCTGGGGGTTTGTGGGCTCAATCCCTCTGGTAGGGAGACGAAGAGGTTCATGGCGGAGCTCCTGGGCTACTCTGCTGGGCTCGGGGAGCCAGGAGCATCGACGACGGGCGGCGCTGACGACGGGTTAGGGTTTGGCCAGAGAGGGGACGAACCAGAGAGAGAGGGCTCGGGGGATACTGAGAGGATAGGGGAGAGGAAGGGCGTGCTCGAGCCCTTATCCTCATCTAGAGGGCGGCGGGCGGCGGCGGTCATCGCAGCGGCATCGGGCGGCTGGGGAAGCTCCACCGAGCTGCTTCCCATCGGTGGATAAGACGACAGAAAAGACCGAAGCGATATTGGGCCTGGGGTGGGCCACTGCTGGGCCGCAGAGAACTGCGCTGGGCGTCAGGGAGAGAAGGGAAGAGGGAGAGAGGCAAGCTGGGCCGGCCTGGTTAGCTGGGTTGCAGGCTCCGATTTTTTTTATCAGAATCTTTTTCTTTTTCCTGTTTTGTATTTCTCTTTGGTAATTTCATTTTCAAATCTGTTTTATATATTTCAAAAATACCAGGAGGTTTTATAAAAATAGTGAGATATTGTGGGGCCCTCTTATTCCATTTGGGCTCCATTCATTTTTGTACTTTTCAAATTCAAACCATTTTGAATGCTTTTCAGATAGAGAGGGAAACTAAGGTTTTAGGGTTTTGTGATTTTCTTCCATGCATTTTAAAGGAATGATGCTCATGGATGCACAATCAACCCTGGAGGGAGGCACCCTACCCGCTGATGAGACGGAGGCCTGGATGATAGCACGTCGCTGCAAATCCTTCGTCATCATCAATGGCGAACTCCACAAGCGCAGCGTGACCGACGTGTTCCAACGCTGTGTCCAACCCGCAGAAGGACGCAAGATCCTCCAGGACATCCACGCTGGCGACTGTGGCCACCACGCTGGCGCCGGCTCCCTAGTCACCAAGGCCATGCGACATGGCTTCTATTGGCTCACCGCACACGCCGAAACGGTCGACCTCATCCAATGCTGCGTCGGGTGCCAGAAGTATGCCAGTCAGACTCACGTACCGAGCTCGGGGCTCAAGACCATCCCCATCAACTGGCCATTCGCCATATGGGGCATGGACATGGTAGGCCCCTTCAAGAAGGCCCCCTCTGGTTTCACCCACCTCCTAGTCGCGGTCGACAAATTCACAAAATGGTGGAGGCCAAGCTAGTCCGCAAGTGCGACGGGAAGACCGCCACAAAGTTCCTACGCGAGCTCATCTATCGCTACGGGTTTCCGATCAGCATCATCACGGACAACAGCACCAACTTCGCTAAAGGAGCCAAGGCCGAATTCTGCGAGGATCACAATATATGACTTGACCTCTCCTCAGTCGCCCACCCGGAGTCCAACGGCCAGGCGGAACGCGCCAACCAGAGCATCATCCACGGCTCGAAGCCGCGACTACAAGTTCCACTCGAGCGAACTCCTGGGTGCTGGGTCGAAGAGCTCCCCTCCGTCATCTGGGGCATCCGCACCTCCATCAACAGGTCGACGGGATTCACCCCCTTCTTCATGGTGTACGGTGCCGAGGCCATCATGCCAACCGACCTTGAGCACAACTCGCCTCAGGTGGTCAACTACGCGGAGGCCGACAACGAGCTCGCACGCCAAGACGGAGTCGACCAGCTCGACGAGGCATCGACCTAGATCGCTCCCGCACCGCCATCTACCAGCAAGGGCTCCACCGCTACCACAGTCGGCGAGTACGGACCCGTACCTTCCAGGAAGGTGACCTGGTACTACGTCTGATCCAGGACAAGAAGGGCATGCACAAACTCTCCCCCCCTTGGGAGGGACCATTCGCCATCGGGCGAGTCCTAGGCAACGACGCCTACTACCTCGTCGACGTCCGAGGCGACGGAAAACTCGATGTCAAGCGGCCGTGGAATGTAAACCTCCTACGGAAGTTCTACTCCTAGAACCCCAGACATGTACCTCCTACCTGCTATAAAATAAAGCAGATCGATTCGCACAATGTGTGTATCTTGTGCCACTCGCACTCGTAATAACAGCGCTATGATACTCGCAGAAGTCAACCCTTGGTGATGCGACCGGTAAGGCCAAGTAGTGCGACACGAGGGCACTGAAGAATTCAGGCCTCGTATCGTCCATGAAAAAAGCCAACCTGGAGCCCCATCGGAGTCGCCTCGCTCGACTGGCTTTCCGAGCCAAGACAACTGCATTCGCTTCTCACAGCGACCTAGTCCTCCACATCCTGGGTGCAGCGACTCGAACGACAAAGTACCACGCTCGGGGACTGACGCTAGTCCAAACAGGAGCGACCAGGGAAAAACGCCAAGTATGAGAGCGCGTTCTGGACTTGCCATGTGACTAGTCCTACGAATCAGGTGGAGTGACGCGCCTAACACAACGCGCCCCATCCTCACCTACCTCGGGCATGCGACTAGAACCGCCAAGTACCACACTCGGCGACTCGGCCACCCGACCCTGTTCGCGCTCGGTAAAACGGCTAAGTACAGGGCACCCCTTGGAGTCGCCATGCGACTGGCTTTCCAAGCCATGGCGAGTCGACCTTAACTTATTAACAGTTCAAGCAACACATAAAAACGAGGTTAACCCCATAAAAGGGCGGACGCGCTCGGGGCTCGCACAACCAACAATCAAAACACAAAACATTGGAAAAAGCACGCTTACTTTCCTTCAAGCGGCAAAATTTATTCGCTTACAAGGATAGTTACATACTTATCCTAACTAACGCCGATCGGCAAACTATTCTACTCCACAAGCTTTGACGATGAGGCGCCACCGCCCTTGCGATAGCGGATAAAAGGAATCCACGGATTCGACGGGTACGTCGTGAGCTCACCCGACATGGCCGCACAGAACGGCTGCTCCACCTTGAAGTCACGGTGCGCTGGCTCGGGGTCGTTCGGGGCGATGACCGTTTCCTGGTAAGGAATGAGGTCGCCCATCGCCCACACCCGATCGGCGTACACCGCAGCCCGCTTGGTCAGCTTCAGCACTTCGGCGATTTCAACTACGCCCGTCGATGAAGGGTACCCGCTCGTGATGTCGTCCAGGTCGAAGTCGTCAGGAAAGTGCGCAAGCCCAAGGCTCAGCGCAGTCGCCACACCACGACGGAAGGCCGACCGCGTCATGAATTCCACAACCGTCGTGGCCTTCTCCAGATAGCGCCAAACCTCGACGAGGTTGTTGGGAATCACCTCCGTGGGAGAGATCTCCTGCAGATATGCCCGGATGTAGGTCGATGACAGCGCGGCAGAATCAACCAGAGTGGTGACGCTTTGCCGCGCGTCATACGACTGCGCTTCTTTGGCATTATCAGTAATCAGGCCTGCAACACACAAGCAAATAATAAGGGAGGCTCCAGCAAAATAACATGACCCACACGCTCGGGGACTCGCCAAAGAAAAACTCACCAATCAACGGGTGACAGTGCTCCGTGATGAAATCCTGAACACCAGAGAGATCATCCGGCAGCCCGGCGACGAGCGCGTCCGACATCTTCCGCTCCTCAGCAGCAGAAGCAACGGCTGCCTTGGCCCGCCCATCCGCCGAGGTCGCCTCCGCCTTTGCCTCCTTGATCTCATGCTCTAGGTCAGCGATTCGCTTCTCCGCGGCGCTCAAGGACGACTGTGCAGCCATCAATTCACTCGCCGAAACGAGGCCCTGACGAGCCTTCTCCACCGCGGCTGCGCTATCCTCTGCATCAACAACACCATGATTACGAGAAGAACAAATTTATGACCAGCATCAAGCACGACGAACACTCACCCGCAGTCGCTCGAAGCTGCTCGTTTGTGTCTCGAACAACGAGGAGCTCCCTCTCCACGCGCTCCCTGGCGGCAAGCCGCTCCACCGACTCGCCCTACAAGCCCTACGCAACCATGGAAGCGTCAGCAATGAAAATCCTAAGTGCCTAGCTGCTGAAATTCAGAGACTAGCCACTCGGGGACTAGATAGCAAAAAAAATCCTAAGTGCCTAGCCACTGAAATTCAGCGACTAGCCACTTGGGGACTGGATAGCAAAAAAATACCTAAGTGCCTAGCTGCTGAAATTCACTGACTAGCCAGTCGGGGACTAGGAAGCGAAAATCCTAAGTGCCTAGCCGCTGAAATTCAGCGACCAGCCACTCGGGGACTGGACTCGAAAAACAATAAGAATTCGACCACTGAAATTCAGTGGCCCGATCCTCGGGGACTGGACATATCTGGATGGTGGCTCCTAGCATGCCGTGAAGCTCCATTGCATCCACCGATGGGAGCACGAATGGAGTACGCCCACGAGGCTGCTCGACCTCCATGTCGACGGCCTCGGGCAATTGTCTCGATGGCACCAATGCACTCGCCGCGGAGGCCCTCGCTACAAAGCGAGGGAACATCGCCACTGCGGCTCCCGCACCACTCGAAGGTGGGCCTGTCGCCCCAACCGAGGCCACGGGCTCTACCCGCTGCGACTCCGTGTCCACCATGTCCCTCGGGGGTGCGTCCACTGCAATTGGAGCGTCGCTCGGGGCGACCGCCAGCTCGTCCGAGATTGTGACGACCTCGTCGCCCTTTTCTTTCTTTGCGCCTTCAGCAGGCACCTCGACCTCGTCGCCCTTCCTCTTCTTCGAAGGGCCGACTGGTGCCTCCGCGGCACCCGATGGAACCTTGGCCACTGAAGGGTGACCTATCTTCTTCACTCTAGTCCTACGGAATAACTCCGTCAGTAAACTCGCCAGTCGGACATAAATCAAGCAGACAAATGAAAAGTTTGAGAAACACTCACTTGGCGACTGGGATAAAACGTAGGCCAGTACGAATGCTGGCCGGCTTCTCCAACTCTGGCCCCAAATTCGTATTGAGGCCTGTCTCGAACACACACTGTGCCCAAGACACCGACGGATTCTTCGAGGACGAGGCCGCAACAGGAGGTTCAGTGGTGATCACCGCGGGAGCTCCCCTCGACGGCGAGGTCCCTGCAGCTTGAGCGGCCACGATCCCGGTAACTGGGCCGAAGGGCGGTGGTAGTGATGCCAACGGCATCTCATCTTCTGCAACGGTCGAACTGGTCGCCGCGGTCGCATGCGCCGGTACATCGGCTTTAGCTTCCTCTGCTGCGCTAGTAGCATCGGAGCTACTCACGGACCGAGGCGGTGATACCGGTTTAGCCGGCTTCTTCTTCTTCTTTGGTGGCGGTGGTTTCTTCTTTGATGGTGTGGCTTCGTGCTGCGAGGTATGCTCGGGGAGCTCGTCATCATCCCCATCATGGGCCTCGAGGCTCCTGCTGGCCTCGAGCTCGTGTTAATGTTGCCCGCGGGTTTTCTAGGCCACGGGCACGGCGACCTCCACGGCTTCATCGCTGCCGTCGTCGTGATCGTCGTCGTTGTCACCCCCGTCATTTCTGATGCCGCCCTGGTCGAGTGAAGACTCGATATCATCTTCGGCGGATGAGGTTGAGTTCTCGTCGTCTGCGGGCGGGAGCCAACCTTCCACAACCTGGAACAACTGCAACAACAAGACAAATCAGCATAACCGCGAATGCAAATCTGCGACTGTGAATGTAAAGGAAAGAAAGTATTTACCGTTGGGGCCTCGCGCTTTGCGGTGTAAGGAGCGACCCCGGCCTTTTGCGTCAAGATACTTCGCCAAGGTGATCTTCTTTAGGGCCAGGGTGTAATCGTTGAGTCTCCACTCGGCATGGCAGGACTTCGTCGAGTCGTCCTTGCCTGTGTACTCGTACATATAGTGGACGCGACTGGCCAGAGGCACGAGCCGTCGCCCGAGCCAGCAATTGTAAAGATTGATGGTTTCGAGGCCCTTCTTCTTCAGGTTACGGATGGTCTGCAGCATCTCGTCGACGACCATCCGCTGGTCCAGCGGAAGTTTGGTGACTTGGAGCCGACGCGGCTCGGGCCGGTCGGCGGAGTACATCGGAAGCGCCACCTCATCGCCCGGCAGTGACTCGATCATGTAAAACCAGCTCTCCTTCCACTCATTCGCTGCTTTAGCGGGAAGCATCAGATGAAAAAAGGACGCCTTCGACTTCACCTGAAAGGTCAGGCCGCCTGCGGTCAGCATCGGGCCGCCTGCCTCTTCGCGGCCGATCCTCCCGTGGAACAGATCTTGCCATAGGGGAAATATGGCCAGCAACCAAGGTAGCACTCGCAGAATGCCATGAAGATGGCGAGCTGCTCGATGCTATGTGGCCCTAGGTCTGACGGTTGGATGTCGTAGTAGGCGCAGAAGCGATGGAAGAAGAGGGAAGTGGGGAATCTGAGCCCCCGCTCCAGATGGCTGGTGAAGCAGATGAATTCCCCCTCGCGCGGATTTGGGGTCACCTCTTCGGCCACAGGGATGCGCCATCTCCCGGCGCGGAGGATCCCTGCCTCCTCGAACAACTTCAACAGACCTTTGTGCACTTGGATCTGCCCCATGGTTCCGTCGGAGGGGCCATCGATTGAGGGATCTAGGGCTATAAGCTGCTTTGGGTCGCTTTGGTCGCTGCACGGAATGGAGGATTGGGAATATGCGAGATCGGAGGAAGTGTGGGAATGTTCTTTCCTCACCTGTCACTCTCCTTATATAGCGGTTGCTACCCGCCATCTTCGGGGAGCCGTTACCGCGCGGTAATTACGCCGATATTACCGTTGGATTACCCAACGGCTACTTTGACCAGCGCTGACGGTCCAACTTCATCCACTCAACTCGCTGTCTTCAGCGACTTGACGATTCGCCGACCTGATCACTATAACAGTGACTTAACTACTCGCCGACCTATTCGCCAAGCTGCGATCTGACTGGTCGCCGTTATTGCGACTAAAATGACTAGTTCTTTCCTTTATTCAGGAGTCCACCGTCAATTTGACTGGGGGTCCGAATTGTACCCGCATACTCCGACTGCCAACAAACACCTGCGGCGAATCAACGACGGCCTCGGGGACTACTGATGGGGATATGCCGACCGGGGTATACCCAGCAAGACGTTTCCTACTGGCCCAAGCTAGCAGCGAGTGGGCCTGCAGGACGGCGACTGGATCGAGACTTGGCAAGGACCCAGGCGACTGGAAGCTGGAGGCCTAGAAGCGTAGCTAGGCCCAGTCGTATTAGGTCAAGAACCCTCTGAATCCTTAACTAATTCGGTTGTAGATCTGTAAACCCTAGCAAGGTGAGCCTACATAAACCTCCCTAGGGTACGCATAGGGGACACGTTCCATCATACACCCCAGCGACTCGCTGCCCAGTCGTCGAGCTTGCCCTTGTACTCTCTCCATAATACAATCTAGCAGGAGTAGGTCTTTACCCTCCGGGGGGGCGAACCTGGGTAAATTCCTGTGTCTCCGCCCTGATCTCGCACTACAGATGGCTGGCCGCCCTTACTCTTAGTTCTACTACTCGCTGCCGATTGTAGCATCTGCCGTGGCCATTCCCACGACATCAAGTGTGCCTGCCCACCGCCCGTGGCCTTCCATTGGGAACAGGCACCGCCCATCTGCCTGAAGATCGCGTGGCACACTGCGATTGAGCCCGGGAACGCCCTTGGTGGTGCTCCACGCCGAACCTTGTAGTGACCCCTTGGAGTATAGAAGGAGGCACTTGGCCATTAAGAAGAGGGGGTTCAAAGAGGTTGAAAGGTTGAAGGACTCGAGAGTTGAAAGAGGATAGTTCTGAGAGGAGATCTTGAGATGAACAGATAGAGAGAGAGAGAGAGATAGAGAGATAGAGAGAGTTGATATCCTTCTCCACACCGGAGAGAGAAGGTAGAAAGGAAAAGTTAGAGAAGTGAGGAAGATGAAGGCCGGGAAGTGTAGAAGCTAGAAGAAAGCGACTCCCCGACACCGTTGATATCATCATCTTGTACCTCGATCCACCCTAGATAATCCACGAAAGCGGGACGTAGGGTTGTTAGCCAAAGGGCGGCCAGAACCTGGGTAAAAAATGACTATGTGTGCTTTCTATTTGTTGTGTGCCTGTATCAGCAAGTTTCCATGATGACGTTGAGGCCAGAACGCCTTCATCCCCACTACCGAACAAATAGGGGGTCCCCAACATACCTAAGGTCCATGTTGGCGAGATGCGACATTTACCCAGGTTCAGGACCCTCGAGAGGAGGTAAAACCCCTACTCCTGCTTTGTTGTATTGCTTGTGTGCTTCGGGACGGTATAGTGGAGGATGAAAGTCAAGGGTTTTAGATCTCTGGGATCGACCTCTTCTAAGGTAGGAGGAGAGCTCCTTATATAGAGGTGTTGGGCCTCTTCCCCAATCTTATGTGGGAAGGGTCACCACATTTCCGCCCAAGGACATTGGTCCGCCTTGTCGTCATGTGGTCGCTGGCCAGATATAGTGCTAAGGTTGTGGATGGCCGCCTTCCTGCTTCGATGGATCACCCTGGTCTCCTTGCACCAAAGTGTAAATGTCAGGCGCTGCCACTGCCCAGTGTAACCCCCTCCCACCTTTGCACAGAGGGGGCAGGCAGCATCTCGCTTTCCCAAGGTGGACCGCTGTCTCTTGGGCTGACCATTGGCGCGTCGGCCCTTGGGGCGCGCTTGCCCCTGCAGATGTTCCCCTTCACGAGGCCTTGGCAGGAGGCTCTAAGCCCATGGCAAGGTTTTTCTTGACACCTGCTAGAGCTTTGGGATCCTTCTTCCCTCCCGGGGATTGCGCTCCTCACGAGTCCTCTAGAGGGTGCATCCGGTGGGCCTAGAGACTCGGCAGGACGGGGTACCCCTTGTGCCAATAGTCTGACAGTAGCCCCGGGTCACTTGTCTTGCACGTGTTTGATGAAGGGACCAAGAAGTCAAGGGACCAACTAGAGTCAGGCCCACAGGTAGTCACGTCGATGCACGATCCCCCCAAAGGCGCTATCCATGGCTTCCACGTTCCCACGTAGGGAACGACGTCTGTCTGATGCGGGAACTGTCGCTTCCATCCCTCGACCTCGGAGACCGTGACGCCCATAAAACCCTGAGCCTAGGGAGACTCGTCTCACTTCATCTTCCATCGCTGCCGCTCTCCGTGTATCCTTTTACTGATGTCGCTCCTTCTTCTCCGGTGGCTTTTGAGATGGCACCTAAGAGAGCACGCGCTGCCTTTTCCGTGTCGAGCTTTTCCTCGTCGAGCGCTGGGATCTTGGAGTTGGCGATGATCCTCAACTAGGAGGGGTTGGAGAAAGTCTAGAAGCTAATGGCCTCTGACTCGAATGAGTGGGGCGCCTCATGGATGTGGTGCTCCGGAATTGGGGGAGGGGGATGGTGTACTAACGTGGCTCCGTTCTTTGCACATGTAACATCCCAGCATTAGAGCTTAGAAATAAGCTGAACACAGATGTGTGAATTGCATTCATGCATAGAAAATCCGAATAATTTTCGCTCTTTTGAACAAAACTTGTCAAAGTGATTAAAGCTTCTCTCAACTTGATGGAATTGAAGTAGATCATCAAGTTGACTGCGATAAGTTTCAGTATGACCTTTGTTTAAACCTTATTTTGGATAAAGGAGATTTGATCTAAGGGTAGATCAAATGTAATAAAAATTAAACCATTATACATTGCTTAATGGTTAATATTTGATCCTTAAGTTACTATCATGTAGTATTCATTACAATAACTCATGAATACCAATCTATGAATATAATTCAAGTAACAAGAATGTAATAACTAATCCTGACCTATCTTAATCTCATCTACTTATACCATGAGTATCATGGTCATACCTAACCTTAACTCTTTAGTGAGATTGAGTAGGAAGGAAACCAAGTCAAGACCATTCACCACATATCTTTATTTCCATGTCAATCCTTATCATATCTATTGAATCTTATTCTAATATCTATTGTTCATCAATGTTGAGTAATCAACTATTGATTCACCAATTCTTAAACTATCAATTCTTGATCTATCAACTCTTGTCCTTATCATAGCATTCACTTAAGGCTTATAAAGAAAGAAGTAAGAAGAGGTAAATAGTAATGCTAGATTTAAATATCATCTATAATATGGGAGTGTTGGAAGAGAATAAGATCATTGTGATAATTGATGGAGTTAACTCACTCCTGAAATGATAGGAGAGTCATTTGGAATATATAATTATATGGTGATAAAGAAGATTACAAGGATGAATTTTGAAGAAAGTTACCAAGAGTAATCCTATTGGATCAAGTAGGTATAGTCAATGAATAATATCTCTTGGTCCAATAGAGATAAACAAAAGATAATTATAATACAACTGTAATGTTGTATGGATGAAAGCCTTGATTAGCCAACTAGAAACCTAAACCATAAAAGATCAAAGGATGATAATGATCATGCTTTAGTCACTAAGATTGAATGCTTATATCATGTATACGTGACATTGGTGGATAGAACATGATTGAATCCTAGTATAGATATGTGATCCTAGGTTAGCCATGATAAGTCACCTGATATAATGTAAATCTGGAAATAAGATACTGGACTAAAGTAGATATAAGATAGTATGGCTAAGTTAAAGCTAGAGTAGAATGGAGTTATTGAAGTAGTGTTATTCCTATTAAAGAATAGTAAGATTTTGAGGAAAGTAGTTTGATATATATACATCTACTGGAGTAATATTAGTGGTGGATGATTAAGGAAAAGTATGAATGGAGTTAAAAGTAACTACTTGTTGGATTGGAGGTTATCAGTAGTAGAGTAGTTGATATAACCAAGTATGGTTATGAGAAGATTATGAAGAGCTTTAGTGTCAAGATCATTGCATTTATAAATGGATTTAGAAGAATAAAAGGTGGATAAGAATATTCTTGTGAAGTAAAGCTCATCATGTTAACACATGATGATGGATACGAAAGAAGTAGTATATCTAGGAAAGGAATTCTTTAAGTAGAAGTCAAGAATTAGGAATTAGGGAGGATAGGAAGTCTTGGTAAACACTCCACTTTAAATCTTAAACCAAACATAATAACCATTTCATATTATTGATCCATCATCTTATCTCCATACAACTTTATAGGAATAATTTTCCTATAGCAAATCACATAAGCATATCTTTATCATTTCCAATTATCATAACCATATGTGCTTAGGAGTTATCTTTATCAATTCTACTCCATGAGACATCCCAGAAAATAACTTTCTATTTTAAAGGGTGATATCATTAAAGATCACAAACATAAAGACAATATGTTTAGCCATTAATCTTTACTCACACCAAGAAAAGAATATAAGTATATTAAGTACCCTAAACCCTAGGGAAACAATTACAATTCAAAACCCTAACTTCTAATTCAATCATGACTGTCAATATATAAGTAAGGTCATAACCAAGATTATTAAAACAATATTCACCTATTAGTGGAATTGGGATAATAGAAGTTACCATATTAAGAACTTTAAGAATTAAGACATATTATTTAATGATAGCTATATAATAATAAATATGGATATATTCTTTACATATCTTTAACTATATTAAACCATTCTAATTACATTCATTGAGAGGAAATAATAAAATCATTTTTATAGGATCATAAACAAATCCTAAAACCCAAAACCCTAGTTTCTACTTATTCCAATTAATATAAGAACCTCTCATATGATTAGGTATTATAGCGTAGAAAAAAAGAGTAAATAAATAAAGTATATTATAATAATAATAATTCATACCAGAATCTTAAGTAAATTTAGACAAACTTGCAATTCCTGAAAGAATAAATTCTGATAAACTCAAAAACAAATACAAGATACAATTCTAAAAACAAAACAGAAAACAGAAAAGAAAAAAAACGAACAAAAAAATTAGTTTCTGACCGCAACCCATCTCTCCTCTCCTTTATCTGTCGCCCATGTACAACCCACTTCGGCCCAACAACCATCCCAGCTCGTCTTTCTCTGTGACTGACAGGTGGGACTTACTAGGGATCGCGGGTTGAGGCAGAAGTTTTCCAGGGGGTTTTCCGCAAAAATGACGTTGTCATCTTCCTTGTGCGTCACAAGCTGCTCGCTGGAAAGACCGCCGCCGCCCGATGTCATCGCCGTCGTCAGCCAGGCGTTGAGATCCTCGCTATCGTTCCAGAGGAGGATAAGAAGGCCACCACGACACCCTGCCTCATCCCTATCCTCATCTTTTCCCTTCCCCCTCTCAAAATTCCTCTCGGGCCAAAACCCTAGCTCGCCGGAGACATTTGTCGCATTGCTCTGAAGCTCCCTTTGCCCTATCGAGCTCACCGTTGGAACCGTCGTGCTGCCCTGGTTCATCTCGTGGAAGGAATCGGCCACGCACGCCCTTAATCGAGCTCACGGTCTCGTCTTCCCGAAGGCTGACCATCGTCGATTCACCGTCCTTAGGCCTTCCTCGTCCCCAATGACCCTACTATCATGTTCCTAGTGAGCCGCTGATTCCTCCAGTACCTCCCTCGTCCTTTATCTGGCCTTACATCATCATCGTGCCGTGATTCGTTGTCGGCCGCAGTAGTAGGTCGTCGTCGCAGTAGTAGGTCGGCCGCAGTTAGCTTCACCTCGCCCCACTGATTCTAACACCACCCTTCACAACTGTGTGCACACACTCAATCGATCGATTGATCCTCAACCTGTGAGGATCATCTCGTGTGATGTCAGCATGACATCATGTTGAAGTCACCTCAGCCCACTCAACACATTTGACTTGGTTTGTGCCCATGTGGCATATGAGGTGTACTCGACCCCACTAGTCAGTGACTAGGGCTAGATGGGTGTGAGGTATAGAAGGTTCAGTGTCTGTTTAGCAAATTGATAAAACAATATTAATTCAAATATAACATTCTAGAAATTGAAATAAAGTAATTAAATCTTGTAAATTCAGTATCTTTTGTTTTATAATTCATAAAAATATGTTTAATATATGAAAACTTTCAGAAAAATAAAATCTATAACATTAAAATATTATCAAACATTATTATGTTAACAATTTAAATAATTACTATTTAATAAAGATTTTATAAGTATTAATACTTTGATAATTCATATTTTAATATTGGTAAATGTTAAAAGTATAAATAATATACCAAAAATCTTAGAAAAAAAAGAACTATAATTTAAAACTATAATCATGTATTATTATTTCATTTAATTAAATATTTATCATTTATTAAATGTTTATAAAATAACTAAACTTATAAAAAATCATATCTTATTATTTAAAAGTCATAAAAATACATATAATATACCAAAAAGATCACAAAAATAATACCTACATATTAAAAATATAATATTCCACTTTTGAGGTAAATAAAAATTTAAACAACTTAATAACTTGAATTTAAACTTATTTCGTTAATTAATAATTCATATAAGGGTAAATAAAATTTGCTAATAATTCTAAAAATTAGCCAATTGAGTCTAATAAATAGTATTAGTCTTAAATATTGATAATATGAAGTCAAAATGCTTCAACACATTTTGAATACAATTTTATTGTATTATCATTCCACCATAAGTGTAGAATATTTTCTAAAAAGAATCCTTATCAAATATAAAATCTTCAAGAATAGTTTGTAGTGAAATAAAACTTATTCCTTTACTTCAACCACAAGTTTTTCAACATTACAAAACACTATAATGAATTCATAAGTAGTTAAGTAATATTATTCATTAGATATAAATCATAACCACACATTTATAAGGAGATAAAAGCTTCTATTCCATTATAAAATTAAGAAACCACTACTCAAATAAAAGTAATACTATTCTTAAGTAACTTTAAGAAACCTTATAAAGTGAACAAGATACAAATATCATAAGCAATACACCTTAAATCCATCTACATCCTTAAAGTTAACTTTAGTCTACAAGACTTTAAATATAAGGCTAAAGACTTTGTTATGTGTTTTATAGTTAACTTTGGTCTATTATAGTTAAGTCGTAAAGCATCTCAAGTCCAAACTATTCAAGCACAAACAACATCGATCACATTTGATTAAACCACAAAGATTGTTTAAACCTTAATAAAGAAATCTTTTCTTCAAAAGTTATTCGTTTTGCCACTTCACTCAACAGATGACAATTAATCATAATCATATTACTTTATAATTTACTTGTATACTTAGGATTGATAACACTTAAGTGCTTTATAAGTGACATTACTTGTAAAGTAAAATTTGAAGATAAACACTTATAGTGTAAACAATCTTGAGTAGCATTTCACATTTGTGTATATCTCATTGTTTTATGATATTATAATTGCATGTTGGTTCACACACACTCACAAGCCTTAATAAGAAGCACAAGTATGAAACTTATCTAAAAGAACAACACATTCTAAAGAAACCAATTCTAGTTTTGAAACCCTAGATCAACGTTATCCCCAGGATTTGCATTTATCAAATTGCATTACATTACTTATGCATAATAGCATCTTGCTTCTTTAAACATTAGTCCTTACCGGACCAATGATCCTGATTTCGGATATTGGATCTTATATTGTCTCGAAGACCATGAGTGCATAATCTTGCAATCACAAAAGGCAAGTTCACACTTTCTCATGTCCTTAGGTTATTTTCTGTAAAGTATTTTGCAAATACAATGTTGTCATCACCTGCATTTCAAAAAGGTCAGAAAACACTATTTTGATAATAATGTGAACTATCAGTTACTGATCCAGGGTGATCAGCTAATCTATTAAGTCTGGTAGTTGGAATACCACTGCACAGGACTATATCACCTAGGACTTAACAACCAATGTCGCCAGTGATTCTTGCACCGTATATTATGCGTTGACCATGAGATTTGGAAAGGGACGGAGAAGTCAGCTGTATCTTTTCCCTCTCGCATGGATCCGGATGTGCGGGACGTGGTTGTTATCACTCGTAGTGTGCATATTAATTGGTAATTCGTATAGTATATGCAGCATATGGGTGGGAACCCTCAATGTCCCACGATAGTTCCGGCATCTGAACGGTCTGTACTACCAATTGCCATAATTCAATAGGTGGGTTGGCGTACACCAAGGAGACATGTGGGGTCACGGAGAAGGCAGTGATTGGCTTGGATCTTAGGTTGGGCCGTGCAACAAAACCTAAGGTCTCTCATGGGTAAAGTGACGCACCTCTATAGAGTGTAAGAACTGTAACTTGTTACTCCCTGTTCCGGGAAGGAGCTACGAACGCGGCGGGAAAGGAACTCCATGAAAGTTCTGGTAAACCCGTGAAGGATGACGGACATAGCTTTTCAGAATAAAAGCAACCTTTGAAGAAATGTTTATGAAAACTTGCATTGCCTATGACCTATGGTCTGTGGATATAGATATGTGCATCAAACACTCCTTTTCTAGTGAACTTGCTGAGCACGCTCGTACTCAACGTGTCTTCTTAACCCTTTCTAGATTCTGAACCCACTAAGACGACGTTTACATCAAGTTATGCTCCAGGAATCATCACCGGAAGCTAAAGTTCTTCAATCAAGTCAAGAAAGTCAACATATACATCAACTCAAATGAAGACGAAGTTACTGATTAGATAGGAATATAATCTCTAGCCATAGAACCTATTTCTTTAGTGTATTGCAATAGCAGCAATGCCAGACCAATAGTTCAGATACTAGTCTTATTAGTATGATAGTTTTTGAGTTGTTTATTCCTGATTCTTCTTTGAAGAAGTTTCTTTCTCTCTATTTAACCTAGAGTGTTCTATGGATCTTGTGTAAAGAGTTGAGTTGTAACCTATAGTCATGTCTTGGACCTGCTATGTTTCTGTTGTGCCACTCTGAGGGATGTAATACCAGTGAATGGTGTTTCATTGGTGTTACGACTATAGTGTACTACATCATGCAGTGGTATGTTGGGTCACCGCAGCACACTTTGTTGACGCCGGCCTCGTCCCCCTTTCTCCCCTTTCCTCATCGATGTTCCAGAGCACTACTGCATTCAGCTGCTCCATTTTCATCCGCGGAGCATGACCCTCCTGGCCGCCTTCGCATACTGGTGCAAGGCCTTTGTCGGAGTGGTGCTGTCTTGGCGCTATTCCGACACTTCTACCACCTCCGCGTCCTCTCGCAAGAGGATTTCCTAGGTGGCGTCGGGTTCTTCCCACCTTCGACGTGTCCCCTGTACCTAGAAGGGAAACATACACACCAGACGCGTGGGTCCTCCCACCTTTGATGCTTAGGGCGAGTGCCCCTTGGTTTAACTAGGCAATGAAGACTTGGAGCCGGGTGGCGGCTCCAAAGCCTCCCAGCATGTTTGGCATGGAAGGATGAAGAACAACGTGTCATCTTCAGAGGAGGATGCCTTGGATCCCCCTGGTGTTGAAGCCCATGACTCCGTCGGCTGTGCTAGCTGTACAGTCGGCACTGGGCCCGGGGTAGAAGCTTCTTATGCCATGCCTTGTATAGCTGAGAAGCTCCCGAGGCCCAATGAGAGCAGTGATTTCCTTCCCCCGGACGCGAGGAGAGCCAACTAGTACCTGGTGGGAACGGAAACCGGGAGGTGAGTCATCCTGTCGAGGTTTTCCCCTTCCCTTTTTCTATTTTCCTTTCCTTCTTTGTCACCCCGCCGTTGATGTAGGCGTGAGAAGAATCAGAGGAACAAGGCATCGAGGTCAGGCTCGAGAGGAACAATGGAGCGTGCCAAGGGCATCTCCGGCCCCCTCCCCGTCCGGGAGTTCCTTTCGCCTAGAGCCATCAGGGGAGCTCGCCTCGAGTCCTGGACATGGTCGAGGGCATGCCAATATGCAAAGCCCCCAGCCGTGAGGTGGGGGAGCACTCCCTCGAAGAGGGTCAGACCGACTCCAAGATGGTTGCTGGAGGTGGTGGCACTCTGGTGCCTAAAGATCTCGTGGGTGCACAAGGTTTGTCCCCGTCTCTGGTCCTAGGTGACCTAGGTGAACCTCGCGAGGGGAGCCCCCGAGATCCCCAAGAGCATGGACCCGGGCACACTAGCTCTGTTGTCACCCGAGGAGGCCTCCTTTGGTAGATCGAGGCGTATACACGACGTATTGGCGGCCACTCACACTAGGCTCGATCTATTCCTTGCATACATAGCTTTAGAGGAGCATCGCCTGTCAGGAGCATGGCGTGGGCTTCACTTGGAGTGGGCCACCATTGACCAAGCCAAGGAGTAGCGGGGAACTCGTGGCGAGGCAAGGATCTCTGGAGGCAGCGGGGTCCTTGAGGAGACGCCTCGGAAAATCACGAGGGAGTCGGCACCTGTCGGGGTCTGGGTCCTTCCCTCTAGAGGGGAAAGGCCTTCCTCCGAGGAACTGAGCCACACGGTCCATGATATCTCCGTGCGTGACCATGCACTTGCCTTCTCTGAGAGGGAGGCAAAGGAAGATTTCTTAAGGGTCGCCCAGTAGGAAGTAGATGTGTCCCTCCGCGAGGAGTCGGTCTAGCTTCGCGAGGACGAGGCTCAACTAGAGAGGAGCCGCCTGCAGGCGCGGGAGGCTGAGTTGGAGACGCTCCACCAAAAGATTGAAGATCGAGCCCTCGATGTCGACTGCCACAGTGCCAAGACTGACAAGCACATCCGTCACTGCTATGTGAAGGTTGGCGAGGAGCGGAAGCAGCTGAAGAAAGATAACAATGAGGATCTCTCGCGGCTTCATCGGGCTCTTCAGGAGTAGTTCCTAGCGAAGGACAAGACCCAGGAAGCGTGCTTCGTGAGGAAGAAGACTGTGCTGGAGAACTCCTAGCGCAAGAGGGAGGAGTGTCTGGCTGAGGCCATCGTCGACTTGGATTCCTTGAAGGGGTTGCAAGTGGCCCACCAGGAACTCCAAAAGCATTGGACCCTCCACGAAGAGTTGGAGCGAGACCTCCATATGTTGGAGAAGGAGCGGTGAAAGATGTACATGGCGCTTGCCAAGCATGCGGCGAACACTCTATGGTCATTCGGAGTTACCGACTTCTACACCAGGTTCCTCGCCAATGCCAATGAGGATGGTGCCCTCCTGGCACTCTTCGATCGGATCATGACGGTGCTGGTGGGGAGAGTCGTGCTCTATCATGGGTACCACATGGATGAGTGTTGGAGGATAATTCGGGCTATTACAACCCAGGTATTCTCCACTCTTTACCTGCAAGATTCCAACTTCCCCTTGAGGGTGCTCCTATAGAGGGTGAACCATCCCAGGGGGACTCCTCCGAGCGAAATCGTCCGCTGCCAGCAACTCATGGAGGAGCGTGTGGATGACTTCCTTCTGCTGTCGGAGCGGACTAAAGAGGTCGAGGCTTCCGATGCCATCGAGGTCCAAGCTAGTGAAGATGGCGCTTCCCAGAGCAATTCGTCCCGTTCCGAGGAGAGAGACGAGCAATCTCCTTAAGGCAGCGCTTCGGAGCCGTTGGTCTTAGAGGCCCCTTCATCTATAATCCGTTTAGTGTGCTTTAGCATGATGGCCATGGATGGACCTGAAGTGTTCCATGCATCCTTCCTGCATGTATTCACCTACCGCCAAGGATTTTTTTACCTTTCCCTTAGGCCTCTCGAGGATATGACCGTGGGGAGAACATGTGCGCCGTAGGGGCCCTGCAATGCACTCACGTACCAAGTTTTAGACATCAGGAACCATGGGTGAGGTGACTTACTTCTGAAATCAGACTGTAAGTTTAGAGCTCGACACTTTAGGTCTTGTTGAATTTTGGCTGCTAGAGGGGGTGTGCCTTAGAGTCGCCACGTAAACCTCTAGAGGAGAAGGCCGTAGGGAAAATTCTTAATCCGCTGGTCCCTCGAGGAGGAGGCCGTCGGTCTAGCATGAAGCTTTTTTTTAAAGGCCAGGAATCATGAGCGAGATAACTTACAGCCAAAAACAGACCGTAAGTCCAGATCTCAACACTTTAGGTTCAGGAGATTTGGGCCGTCGGAAGGAAGTGCCTCACGAGCAGCCAGGAACCATGGGTAAGGTGACTTACAGCTAAGGAACGGGCCGTAAGTTCAGAGATCGACACTTTAGGCCCTGGAGATTTGAACCGCTGGAGGAAAGAGCCTCACGAGCCGCCAGGAACCGTGGGTGAGATGACTTACAGCCGAGGAACAGGTTGTAAGTTAAGAGCTCAACACTTTAGGCCCTGGAGATTTGGGCCTCTAGAGGGAAGTTCCTCACGATCCGCTAGGACCTGTGGGTGAGGTGACTTACAACCAAGGAACAATCCATAAGTTCAGAGCTCGACACTTTAGGCCCTAGAGATTTGGGCCGCTGGAGGGAAGTGCCTCACGAACCACCCTGTAAGCCTCTCGAGGAGTGTTGTGGGGCCCGTGCTCTCCCATGATCTTATCGGGCAGGGGATCATAGGCATCACACATTTTGGCGGCTCTGCCCGAGAATGAATTCACCCTGGTTAGGTCGTGTCTCTAGTGCCGACTCATTTCGTTTATACATCATGAGAGGGTCTCAAGCACCGGGAACCGTGGGTGAGGTGACTTATCGCTGGAGCTAGTCCACAAGTTCAGAGATCGACACTTGAGGCCCCTGGCATTGACAGGAGTGGTCCAGCGATGGGTGTCGTCCCATCCCCCACTCGTATGATGGATACACGAGAACACGATGAGCACGTGGGAAGAAAGGAACATTCAGTAGAAGGAATCAATTCACAAAGAGGCAGAAATAAATCATCAACGGTTGCGATAGTTCCCCTTCCTGAGTGCCCTGCTCCGATGTGGGGGAAATGTATCCTAGTGGGGGTGGGGGCTAAGAATCACCTTAGGACGGCTGAGGCAGGGCGTGGCATGGGCGTCTCTAGCTCTATGGTCTCTCCTGAATGCCCGAGTTGCTAGTGCCACCACCGTGGCCTTCCCTAGCCCCCGGGACCTTCGCTTGAGCTATAGGTCCATGGTACTGGGGCGTCGAGGCCTATTGCGCTTGTTGCTCTATTCGCGCCTCTTCTTTGAGTCGTACTCCTCCCTTACCTCCGTGAACTTGACACACTCGTTAGTGTCATGGCCTTGCCCCTGGTGAAAAGCACAATATAGGTGTTGGCTAGCCATGCCTCCCGCTCCCTTCCTCGGGGGGGCTTCTTGGCGACCTTCACCAATTTCTTGGTCGGGTCTACCGACCCTGTCTTGCCATGGGCGAACAGGTTCCCAGCTTCCTCCTTGCCGCAGTGATAGGTTGTCTCGAAGAGCTCGGCCATTATGGACAGGTTCTCTCCATGGTGGCCAATCTTGTGGAGCACCCGGGAATCGGTGACGCCTTCAGCGAAAGTCGTGATGACCTCGTTGTTGGTGTCCCTGCCAACTCTGATGAGGCTTTGGTCGAATCATTGTAGGTACTTGCGGAGGTTCTCACCGGGTTCCTGAAATTGGCAATGAAGAGAATGCACAGCTCGGACCATGAGCTAATGGATCCCTCCGGGAGGTTCAGCAGCCAGGTGCGGGCCTCTGCCCCAAGGCTCATGGAGAACTAGTTGGAGAGGACGCGGTCATCTCGTCCCGCCACCTCAACGCTCGTGGTTTAAAGCTATAGGAACTCTGTGGGGTTGGTGGCACCTTTGTACCGCATTGGCATCTCCGTATTAAACTTGGGTGGCCACACCACCCTACGGAGGTGCTCGGCGAGCGCGGGGCAGCTGGAGCTATGGGTCTCTATGCCATGGGTGAGGGTCACTCTGTTCTGGAGACCCGCAGTCAAGATGGCCCGGAGAATTCGGGTTTCGTGACCTCGGCGCCTTGCCAAGGTTAGCCGTGTGTCTTCCTTTGAGTGGGAAATCTCTGCCCGACTTGGGATCTGCGCAAGGTACGCCGCTTGGCTGTTCTCCACCTCTCGAGCCCCTGAGTCTGATATGGAGAGGGGGAGGTGGGGGCACGTTGTGGGCTATGTCACCTGGTCGTGCCTCGGATGTCACATGGTTGTCCCAAGCAACGACAATCAGGGCCACGAGGCGTGCCTACCACTCCTCCCTCGCATCCTCGGCAGGCGAGTAGCAGAGGAGCTCCTTTGCCATGAGGCGGGTCGTCTCCTAGATGAAGGGGCGCGGTGCACCCTAGGCGGTGAGGTGCTCGAAGAAGAGTTTTCCACGTGCGTACCATGTAAGGGCACGACGAGAAGCTTCCGCTGGCTCTGGAGCATGGTGAGGGCGTGGGGGAGGCATAACGCAAGCCCCCGAGCCTCCTTTCTTGTTCTCACCGGGAGCGGCTATCGTGAGGCTTCGTGTGAGTGACCATGTTGGTGCTGCCGGCTGGGGTCCTCCGAATCATGCCTCAGCCCCCTTCCTGGTGTGTCAAATGTTAGAGATTTGTGCCCTGAAGGAAACTAGGGTCCAACAATCCCTTGGTTTGAGAGGGGGTGAACAAACAGTTCCAAGGAGTCCCAGCGACGATGGCAACGATGGCTATAGTGGAGCAAGAATACAACATAGAGGTGACACAGTTTTTTTTACCCAGGTTTAGGACCCCCGTGAGGTGGTAAAGCCCCTACTCCTACTTTTTTGTATTGCTCGCGTGCTTCGCGAGGGTACAATGGAGAATCAATTTCTTCTAAGGTAGGAGGAAAGCTCCTTATATAGATGCGTTGGGTCCCTTCCCCCAATTTTGGCGGGAAGGGTCACCACATTCCTTCCCAAGGACTTTGGTCTGCCTTGTCTTCATGTGGTCACCGTCTAGCTGTAGTGCTGAGGATATGGACGGCCGCCCTCCTGCTTCGATGCACCACCCTAGTCTCCTTGCACCAAAGTGGGAATGTCAGGCGCTGCCGCTGCCCTCTGTTACCCCCTCCCACCATTGCATAGAGGGGGCAAGCAGCACCTTGCTTTCCCAAGGAGGACCGGTCATCGCTTGGATTGACAATTGGCGCATCGCCTTGTGGGGCGCGCTTGACCCTGCGGACGTTCCCCCTCACGACTCCTTGGTAGGAGGCTCTGATCCTGTGGCTAGGTTTGTCTGGTCGCCCGCTAGAGCTCTGGGATCCTTATTCCTCCTGGGGATCATGCTCCTCACAAGTCCTCTAGAGGGCACATCCGGTGGGCCTGGCGACTTGGCAGGACGGGCTAAGCCCAGTGCCAATAGTCCGACACAAGCGCTGGAGAGGCTCCCAAGGGCGGCACCGACCCGGGAGCTCCTGACTTCCCGATGGACTTCACCTAGCGGTCGTACAACATCGACCGCCTTCCTAACAACATCTAAAAGCCACCAGCCTAGCAGCGGAACCAGGGGTGAAGAAGGTGGACAAACCTCTCCGAACGGCGTGCCTGGCTTCTCAACCTTTTGAAGATGACCCTCAAACTCTCATCATTTGCAACCTTATTTCTTGTAATACCCCATGTGAATCACCACAACATTGTAATAAGCTTGAACCTCTGGCGGTTTTTTGGACCTTGTGCTCCCTGCATGTTATGTTATTTGCTTTCCCTCAGAAAACACCTTTCAAAACCGTGCACGACAGGAGTTCCCTTACATACGCAACGCAAGCGGGGGGGCTAGGCACGGTGTACTTCACCGGGTCAATCCCCATCAACATCAAAGCCTAAAGTCTCAAGCTCTAAACTGATGGACTAGCTCCAGCGATAAGTCACCTCACCCACGATTCTTGGTTCTTGAGATCCTCGCGCGACGCATGTATGGAAATCCGGCCATACCCTACGGTCTTCTACTCGAGAGGCCTATGGGGAGGCTCGTGAGGCACACTCCATCCAGTGGACAAAACCTCGGGATCGAAAGTGTCGAGCTCTGAACTTACGGACTAGCTCTGATGACAAGTCACCTCACCCACGGTTCCTGGCGCTTGAGATTCTTGCATGACACATGCATAGAATCCCGGCGGCGTGCATTTTTTCCCTACAGCTTTCTCCTAGAGAGGCTTATGGGGCGGATTGTGAGGGTAAAACCCCCTCCATCAGCCAAAACTTTCATGCTAGACCTACAGTCTCCTCCACGAGGGACCAAAAGGACACAGATTTGCCCTGTGGCACTCTCCTCGATAGGCTTACAAGGCGGTTCATGAGGCACACTCTCTCTAGTGGACAAAACCTTAGGACCTAAAGTGTCGAGCTCTAAACTTACGGTGCGGTTTCGGCAGTAAGTCACCTCACTAACTATTCCTAATTCTTAAAACCCTTTGATTAAGACATGTTCGGGGCCTTCGTGGCGCGCGTGTTTTCTCTACGGATTTCTCCTCGGGAGGCTTACAGGGCATCTCGTGAGGCGAAGCCCCTCCAGCGGTGTAATTTCGCATTAAAACTACAGTTTGATCCATGAGGGACTAGCAGGAGAAGCGCCTGGCTCTCCTCTAGAGGCTTACGGGGAGGCTCGTGGGAAAACCCCACCGTAGTATTAAATACCAGCTACGCTGGCATATGTTCCCATGATTTCGAGTATGTACAGCAATTTCCTAACCCGCGCCCCTTTCCTCAGAAGGAGGTCCACGGAATCACTTCCCGCTAGTGGGCAAGGACCTTCGCAGGGCTCAAGAGGGTAGTATCCCTCGAACGGACAAAACAATGAACATGCGTAGTCCTCCCTTCGGGTTTGGGAGCAGGCAAAGCGGGTAGACTCGCGAGGCTCCCCTGACATGGGGGCCAGTGACATGATCCCTTGTGAGGGCATGCACCGGAGCCATTCACGCTAAAAAACCCGGCTCAATAAACCCCACGAGAATCATCACGCCTGCTACCTAAGAATCCTCCACGAGGAGAGGGGGCTCCCTAGTCAGAAATGCGCAAAACCCCTCACAGATCACCGCGCGGGACCCATCGCACGACAGACGAAGGTCACGGCGACCTGAAAAGACTCCTCGCATAGGACACCCCTGCGATGCCTCCCCAGGGAGCAAAAAAGGCGAGCACATCCTTCGTAGACCCCATTACAAAGTGTCTCCTAGGTCGTCTTGTCTCCCTTGCAAGGCGCTCCCTCTTCCCTCTCGGTAAAGAACACGTCCTAGACACTACCACGAGCACGATCTGCGGACAGCAGGCACACACGAATCTCGGGAGGCAAATTTCCTAGGGTAACTGTACAGGTGGACACTGCCGTCTCCCTCAAGCTAGCTCCACGCCGCAACCTCATTCAAGCTCTGGCATCACAACAAAACATACATAAATAAAGGCAACAAGCATGAGAAATCTCTTAAATAGATTCATTACAATCTTGCTTACAAAGGCAAAGGACTAAGGAGCATCATAGCTTCACAGCTACACTAGCAAAATATTTGTGTCCTCATGGACGCGACGACGGCCATGGTAGGGACCCCACTCAGATCCTCTCCAGGTAGCAGGGGTAGTCGACGCAGCACATCAGAAGATCAAACACCGACATAGAGAAGCTTCCCCCGTTGGCATAGAGGAACTGGAATACAGAGCCACACTCGATGTTGTGATAGAAAATGAAGCGTTCCCTAACAACGGTGAGATACATCTCGCCTGGCGTCGGGGTCTCAACATTCATGCCACCGATAGAATGCCTCGGTATCACACCTCTGGAATGTTTCCCGCGACTCCAAGAGAAAAACTCTGGGGAAGCTTCACCCTCGTGAGCCAGTCTGCGTCCCATAGAATGAGGAAGAACTTGATGACCCTCTCAGGCTCAGGGTCATCCTCAATCTTGATCACGACCAGTGGAGGAGGCACGGACGCGAGAATGTGTGCTCCGGTATGGAGCCAGGCCTACCACCGCGACCTCCACGACGCCCCTGACCGCTTCCACGAGGACGACCACGGACACGCTTGACTGGAGCCTCCCCTTCATCCAGTGCTGCTCCCGACGGGGAAGCTATGGTAGGAGCAACACAGTGTGTCTCCACGCCTCCCGCGGCCGCGTGTGGCCACCCGTGGCCGCGCTTCAACGAATGGGTCTCCTCAACCTCGACCATGTCATACTTGTGAACAATAAGGGGAATGGAGGAGCAAAAGAGATAGTGTGGAGTGAAGAAGTGGAGCGCTCATGCCCCAATATGACGAGACTATTCGAAAAGACACATCACTGCACCGGGCATGCGGCATTAACCACTGGGCCCTACGCATTGTTCCATCATGGGAATAATTCCCGAGGCAGAGAGGACACGCCCAAGATCAACGGTGGAAGTAACATGGATGTTTAGAATCAAGGCTAGGATAAGTGCTTGGCGGACCCATGTTGACCAAGCTGACACCAAGAACCATCGACCGTTCTAGGACCCTTGCCCCTTCGTGTCTACCAAAGGAAACATGCGAGCCAAGCGCCCGGGGCTACTGTCGGGGTCCTGGCAACCGGGGTGCCACGTCCTGACGGTCGATGGGTCCATCATTTGGGAAGAGGCATCCTCAAGAGGCTATGACGCCTTCGGGTGCGGCTTAGCAGGTCGATCCCTCGTGAGGCCTCATCTCATGAGGGCGCTTCCTAAATAGGACACATCATGAAGAGGAGCCCATGTGCGTATCTCACCATGCCACGGAGCTTCGAATATGTTGGAGAATATCAAGGGTCAAATCAGTACTCCCTTCATGGAGATATCAGGGGAGGCGAGTCCCGACAAGGTGCGCGGTGGCTCTGCATGCCCGGTCCGCCTCGATAAAGAAAAAGCTGCCCCCTTTGGTGCAAGGGAAGGACATACAAGCTCAGCACTGGAAGTCCTTTCGTTTGCCGTTTTGGTGCAAGGAAGAGAGCTGGAAACACCGGATGAAGACAAGTGGCGCTAAAGAAGCTAACTTTATAGAAGGATGGAGAGGGCTCCGACATACAAGACTTAGTCCATGCAAAGTAGCCTTGTAGACCAGGATCTTGAGGGGCGGTAGTGTGGTGAACCTTTCGGCCCAATAATTGGGGGGAAGAGGCCCAACGCCTCTATATAAGGAACCCTTCTCCTACCTTAGAACAGGTCGATCACAGAGATCTAACCCTACACAAAGATCCACCATCGAACCCTCCTGAAGCATGCAAGATATACAACAAACTAGTTGTAGGGGCATTACTCCTCACGAGGGTCCCGAACCTTTGGAAAAAAACCTCATGTCCACTCTTTCATGATCTTGATCCGCCATCGCCGCGACCTTTTGGAACATGTCACGACCCGGGATTAGGGCTAGACAAATACCAGATGTCCGTCTGACATAAGCTTAACCTAAATTCTGAAACGCGCAGGGAATGATCGGTAACATCACAGAACATACAAACCATACATTAATAAGGTACTCTCTTAAGAGAGTTACAAACTAGTCATACAAGTCAGGGGTCAAGAACCAACATTACAACAAGCAACGGAAGCAAACAAGTTGTTCCAAACAACAAACTTAGCAAAGGTCCTAAGAGGCCTTAAACATAAGTAACGACCCTTCCATAGATCCTAGGCCACTGCCCGGAAACCCCAACTACTCATCGACATAGATGTAAAAACCACCTTTATTTCCACAGTTTCATCTGTAGAAAAACATCAACGAGGCAAGGCTGAGTACAGGGTGTACTCCGCAAGACTTATGGCTGGTGGAGTTATTTTGCATAAATCCATATTTGTTTGAAAACAAGAAGGAGAAGAGGCCCGTCTAGTCGGGTCATTTTTAAAGGGGATAAGAAGACTACAACTCTAGATCTTAGAATCATCTTTGATATCCACCATGTACCTTCATCAACTAAACCTCTCTTCCTGGACTACCCCCTCAAACAACCCGGAGGAAGTAATCCAGATCACTCATTATTTGGCCAAGTTTTATCATTTGGTTATAGTTCTCTATAATCATCAGGTTCGTTCCCAAGTTGTCCATAACCATGGACACAGCTTTTCGAAAATATTATAACCCTGCAGGGGTGCATAACTTTACCCACACATAACAATCGACTCTTAATGACAAATTATTAGCCCTCTTCCTTGGAAGGCTGGCAGAGGGTGGTTGACCACAACCTTTGCTTTTCTTTCTCCGAGACCATGAGTCACGCACTAAGGAGATACCACCATAACGGGTCGAGTCCCGAAGCTGGTCCCTAGCAATGTGTGCAGGCTTCAAGATAACGGAGGTCGTGCCTCTCTTGTTCCCGTCGATGCTTACCTAACTATTATGAATGCACCTCCTTCACCTCCATTCAAGAACAACCAAGATGCGTATGCCAAATGGAAATTCTGAACTATGTGACTCATGGAATCCACTAGGCAAGTTAGTGATTCGAGGGGGTTTCCAGGCCCGCGTGTGGTTGTACACTCGTATTGGTTCAAGAGGCAAGAACCTGGGTCCTAGGGTTGGCTAGCATGGGACTACAAAAACCAGACCCAATGTGGCCTCACATACCTTCCTTAGCATGTTTATTAACCATATCTGGTGCATCATCTGGATGATTGGTATTAGACCACTAAGCAAGGCTAAGCTTGACGGAGTTGTGACACTAGCAATTCTCATAAGACAAACCCTAGTTATGCTAGGAGTAGTGGATCAGGTATTATAGTTTACAAAGGGAAACATGCATCAGATAGGATTACTCTATCTACTAATAAAGACTACTGAATCGCATGCATATGGCGAGAATGAAATACTTTGTAATCATAGGATTCATATGTATGAGTGAGGCTTCTCTTTCCTTGTCCCGAAGCCGGTCCCTAGCAATGTGTGCAGGGTTAAAGATTAAGGCTGTGCCTCTCTTGTTCCCGGCCATGCTTACCTACCTGTTATGAATGCACCTCCTTCACCTCCATTCAAGAACAACCAAGATGTGTATGCCGAATGGAAAGCCTGAACTATGTGACTCATGGAATCCACTACGAAAGTTAGTGAGTCGAGGGGGTTTCCAGGCCCCCGTGTGGTTGTATGATCGTCTTGGTTCAAGAGGCAAGAACTCGGGTCCTAGGGTTGGCTAGCATGGGACTACAAAAACCACACCCAATGTGTCCTCCCATACATGTCTTAGCATGTTTATTAACCATCTATGATCATATCACAACATCCTATCATACTAGGTTCATTCGCATCTCCGATGCATCATCTGGATGATCGATATTAGACCACTAAGCAAGGCTAAGCTCGACTGAATTGTGGCACTAGCTAGCGATGCTCATAAGCCAAACCCTAGTTATGCTAGCAGTAGTGGATCAGGTATTATAGTTTACAAAGGTTAACATGTATCAGATAGGATTACTCTATCTACTGATAAAGACTATTGAATCGCATGCATATGGAGAGAATGAAATAATTTGTAAACATAGGATTCATATGTATGAGTGGGGCTTCGCTTGCCTTATCCATCATTGGACTGGTGCTGCACTTTGGTGGCGTTGACTTCAGACTCGGATTTGGTTCATATTCGCGAAGAACCAATCACCGAAAAATAAAAGGCAACATTCAACACATGGCATGTGCAATGCTCATACAATATGGATGATATGAAAGATTACATGTAATAGAGTAACCCTAGGTGAAAATAAAAGGCAACATTCAACACATGGCATGTGAAATGCTCATACAATTTGGATGATATGAAAGATTATATGTAATAGAGTAACCCTAGGTGCATCCTTGATTTAAATGGATTTTGGAGTGCCCTAGCTAGGCAAGCCATCGAACCCATGGTACTTAGGGGGTGTCGGTGTTCCTCTAAATAAGTTAGGGTTCAAAATTGTATGAATGTGAATGCTTACATTTTTAAATGATAGAGCTCATTTTTATTAAAATTTTGGTATATTACACATATTTTTCTGATTTAAGATGAATTAGTTATGAATTTCTAAAGATTTAATTCAAATTCCCAATTTTAAACATTTCTAAAATTATTAAATTCCTAACATATGGGCCCCACCTATCATATATGTTTTAATTAAAACAAAAAGTAATTAAAAAGGTTAATGACATTAGTGTGATGTCACTGCCACGTTGTGGCCACGTGGTGGCCACTCAAGCGACACGGCAGGGCCACGTTGGCGCCATGTCACCCACGGTGGAGCCACCAGATGGTGGTCGCCGGCAGAGAACCAGGGCGCCCCTGGAAGCGCAGTTGGGTGCGCTAGAACCACACGGATGAGGCGAGCTTGCAAGCACTAGCCCCGCCCAGTTTTGGTCACCGGAGCATGGCCGGCGACAAGCCGCAGCGAAGGCGGGGTTAGGCTAGCGCAGGGAGAAAGATACAGGGAGCTAGAGAGGGAACGGAGGGCACCACGCGGCTCATAATATCACCGTGAACACGATGGGCTTGACAACGAGGCGAGGCAAGCACCAGGATGGCGAGGATCGACGACTGGCGTCGGCCGGAGGTCCCGATTCAGTCGATTGGGGGCGCGCGCGAGCAAGGAGGGGCTAGGGAGAGAGATTCAAGCACGGGGAGTTCATCGGTGGCCTCAGCTTGGGTTGGGGTAGCTGGAGACGGCAAGGACAATGGCGTCAGCGAGCTAGAGTTCATCGGCCATGGCGTATGGATAAGGGAGAGAGGGAGAAGTGACATGCTATGGTTTATTGGTGGCGTCGACGAGGGTCTTGTAGGCTCCAAGGGTGGCGGCAGGAATCTTGACGCGGCCGCGGGGCGGATGGCCTCGCCGGCGACACGGAGCTGCTTCTCCGTTGTAGTCGAAGACGACGAAGGGGAAAGGGGCCAAACTGGTACGGGCTGCGGTTGGGTCACGCTTGGGCTGGATTGGGCCAGCTGCTGTGTGCTGCACTAGCGGCAGAGAGAGAGGAGGGAGGAGCTAGGCTCAGCCCAGATAGGATTAGGGTAGTTTTATTTTCTAAAACACTTTTCTATTTCTTTTTTTCTCCTATCTCTTTTGTATTTTCAAATTACAAATTGTTCTGAATGTTTTCAAAATACCTTAGACCTTTATAACACTATAGAGATATTGTGGGACCCTTTTAGTCAATTTGGGCTCCACTCATTTGGGTAGTTTTCAAAATACAAAAAACATTTGAATGGTTTTGAGAGGGAGAAATTTAGGGTTTTATTTGTTTTTATTTGATTGAATCAAGGTGCAAGTGTAATGCATGTATGGAATTCTCAACCATGTCCTTATTAATATTACACAAAAGGGTGGTATGTTACAGCTCTACCCCACTTGCAAGAATCTCGACCCGAGATCCCTAGCTTTTAAAAAAGAAGGCAGGGTACTCAGATCGAAGAAGAACTTCGCATTCCCAGGTTGCTTCTGACTCAGAGTGATGATACCATTGAACTTTCAAGAACTTGATGGTTTGACGATGAGTCTTGCGCTCGGTTTCATCAAGAATACGAATAGGGTATTCCCGGTAGGTTAGATCATTTTGGAGATCCAAAGTTTCATGGTCCACACCACGAATGGGATCTTTAAAGCAACACTTGAGTTAAGACACATGAAAGACATCATGAACCTTTGGAAAGTTTGAAGGTACATCCAATTGGTAGGCGAGCTCACCCCGCTTGGAGAGAATGCGAAAGGGACCAACGTAGCGAGGAGCCAATTTGCCTTTGATACCGAATCGATGGACACCCTTCAGAGGAGTGACACAGAGGTAAACTTGATCACCAACTTCATAATGAACATCAAGATGATGACGATCATAGTTGTTCTTCTGACGAGATTGAGCAGCCTTCAGACGCTCCCGAATTATACGAACTTGATCTTTTGCTTCTTGGATCATGTCCGTACCAAAGAATTGTCTTTCGCTGGTTTTTGTCTAGTTCAGCGGTGTTCGACATGTTCTTCCGTATAGGAATTGGAAAGGTGCCATGCCCAAACTGGATTGAAAACTGTTGTTGTAGAATAACCTAGCAAATGGAAGACATTTTTGCCAGTTCTTTCCAAAGGATATAATACACGCTCTGAGCATGTCTTCAAGAATTTGATTTACTCTTTCGGTTTTACCACTGGTTTTGGGATGATAAGTTGTGCTGAAGGAGACATGAGTTCCCATTACTTCTTGCAAACTTTGCCAGAATTTGGAAGTAAACAAACTTCGACGATCAGAGATGATCTTCTTTGGAACACCACTAAGAACAATGATCCAAGAGATGTATAAATCAGCTATTTGACTAGCATGAATATTTTCTCGAACCAGAAGAAAATGAGCAACTTTGGATAACCGATCAACTATTACCCATATGGCATCATTTCCTGCTTGTGTCCTTGGGAGTCCATTAATGAAATCCATACCAATTTCATCCCATTTCCACTCAGGAATTTTCAATGGCTGCAGAAGTCCAGCAGGTCTTTGGTGATCAGCCTTCACGCGACGACAAACATCGCACTCTACAACAAAGAAAGCAATTTCTGGTTTCATTCCACTCCACTAGAATCATTGTCGGAGATCTCAGTACATCTTGGTACCACCAGGATGGATGGACAGAGGGGATTCATGAGCTTCTAGTAGGATTAGATCTTTGATTTTCCGACTGTTTGGCACCACTAGCCAGTTACTAAACTAGAGGGTACCTTGATCATTGATGGAGAAACATTTAGCTTCACCACTTTCAACACGCTCCTTGATCTTGGTAATATCATCATCTTGTTTTTTAGCTTCCTTGATTTGGTCCTCCAGAGAAGATTTTATTTCAAGGTTAGCAAGTAATCTACAAGGAACTACTTCAATGTTAAGATGCTTGATTTCCTCATAGAGAGCAGGTTGGGCTTGTGAAATCATCAGATTATTGCAATAAGACTTCCGGCTTAGTGCATCAGCAACGACATTGGCTTTGCCAGATTGATAGTTGAGACCCAAATCATAATCTTTGATGAGTTCCAACCATCGTCTTTGCCTAAGATTCAGATCTGGCTGGGTAAAGAGATACTTTAGGCTTTGATGATCCGAATAGAGTTTGCAATGGTTACCAACAAGTTAATGTCGCCATTGCATAAGAGCATGAACAACAGTAGCAAGTTCGAGATCATGGGTTGGATAATTGTTCTCATGTGGCTTCAACAGCCGAGAAGCATAGGCCACTACATGACCATCTTGCATCAACACACAACCGAGTCCTTGAAGAGAGGCATCACAATAGATGACGAAATCCTTGCTTGTGTCCGGAAGCACAAGCACAGGAGCAGTGGTTAGCTTAGTTTTCAAAGCTTGGAAGCTTTCTTCTGCCTTTTCTGACCATTCAAACTTCTTATCTTTCTTAAGAAGATCGATCATAGGTTTGGCTATCTTGGAGAAGTTCTCAATGAATCGGCGGTAATATCCAGCCATTCCAAGGAAACTTCGGACTTCCTTGACTGAGGTAGGTGGCTTCCATTCCAGAATAGTCTGAACCTTATCCGGTATGATAGAAACACCACTTGCAGACACCACATGACCAAGGAAGATAAGCTCTTGCAACCATAACTCACATTTGGAGAACTTGCATAGATACGATGTTCACGAAGTTTAGTCAACACCAAACGTAGACGTTTGGCATGCCCTTCTTTGGTCTTGGAGTAGATTAGAATATCATCAATGTATACCACGGCAAACTTGTCCAGATATTCCATGAAGACGGAGTTCATGAGCCTCATAAATGTGGCAGGGGCATTGGTTAACCCAAAGGACATCACTGTGTACTCGTAAAGACCATAACGAGTTGTGGATGCTGTCTTTGGCATATCCTCATTTCTGATCTTGATTTGATGATACCCTAATCTTAAGTCCATTTTGGAGAAGACAGTGGCACCACTTAATTGATCAAAGAGGTCATTTATTCGGGGAAGAGGGTACTTATTCTTGATTGTCACCTCGTTGAGTGGACGATAGTCAACAACCAACGTTCGAATATTTGTATACCACTTCTTGACAAAGATGGTAGGGCAACCCCAAGAGGATGTGCTAGGTTGGATATAGCCTAGGCCTTCTAACTCTTCCAGTTGCTTCTTCTGCTCCACCAACTCGTGAGGAGGCATACGGTAAGGTCTTTTAGAGATAGGAGCAGTTCCAGGAACTAGGTCTATGACAAACTCCACACTTCGATCAGGTGGCATGCCCGGCAATTCTTCAGGAAAGACATTCGGCAAATCACAGACTACCTGGACATCTTGAACCTCGAGAGGAGGTAGAACATCCATGGCATACAACTCTGAAAAGGGTTTAAGAACCGCCGACGAAGACTTTGAACCATCAGTCCAGTACTTGACAATTATGCCAGCAGGGGAGGTCACAGTAACTGTTCTAAGTGCATAGTCAATGACGACTTGATACTTGGTTAACCAGTCCATGCCCAGAATGACATCAATGTCAGTTGACTTGAGTGCAATGAGGGAAGTGGGAAACTTCTGATATGATATCTCTATCTCAACCCCATGAGTAAGATGGTCTACCAATGAGACCCAGGAGTGCTAATATCTAGAGGGGAAGGCATTGCTTTAAAACGTATATCATGCACCCGTGCAAACTCTTGTGATATGAATGTATGTGATGCTCTAGAATCAAACAAGACTGTTTCTAGAATTGAATTAACACGGAGCATACCCAGAATGACGCGTGGATCTTCCTGAGCTTCTTCAACAGTGACATGGGTTAGACGACCATGTCTAGCACCTTTAGAATTATCATTCTTCTTTGTCGGTTGATCATTGCAACTGACAGCCCTTTGGGGACACTCCCTTGAGTAGTGACCAGGCTGACCGCATGAGTAGCAGGTAACTCCAGAGTAAGAACCAGCAGGAGGACGATAATTTGCTCCACCAGTGTTTGACTGTGGCTGACGAGAAGCATTTCCAGAAGACTTGGGTGCATAAGGAGCACGGGGCACAACACTGTATGGAACAAAGACACAATGCTTCTTGTTACCAGAGGAAGAAGCACGAGAATTTCCTTCTTCACGGTTCTAAGAGACCTCCATATCCTTCCTTCCATGCTCCAAAGTAAGAGCCTGATTATGCAGTTCCTGGAAAGACTAGAACTTGAAGGGCAACAACTCATATCGAAGTGCAGGGTTAAGTCCCTTACGGAACATCTCTTGCTTATCTTCATCATTGATCACATCCATGGTTTCATAACGAGCCAGGCTAGTAAACTCACGCCCATATGTTTCAATATCCCTGCGCCCTTGAGTCAGATCTAGAAACTCCCTCGTTTCGAGATCCATGATGGGCTTAGGGATATAAGAGGCACGGAATGCTGCAACAAAATCTTCCCAAGTAACAACATGTCCCTAAGCTTGCAGATTCAGGAAACCTTCCCACCAAACACCAGCCTCACCTTCTAGTTGATAGGTGGCGAAGTTGGCACGGTCATTTGGACATACACGGACATCACTGAAATTGCGCTCTATTGTGCGAAGCGAATCATCGGCATCAAGGGGATCCTTGGGGTGGGTGAAGATTGGAGGAAAAGAGCGGATGAAATCTCCAAGTGTAATACAGTCGTCGGGACGATGTTCAGTTTTCTGCGCCACACGCTCAACAAGGCATTCATTCCTCAAACGGTTGGTCTCAATGTTGTTGAGAACCTCGGCCATTGTGGGAGGTGGTGGAAGTTCCTGTTCAGCATTGTTGTTCCCTCAATGTCCAACATAACGATGAGTACGAGACGACATCCAGAGGAGAAAATAGAAACCATGAGAATGGATTCACCAAAAAGGGTACATCAAAGGATGACATAAAACAGATCGAAAGATCATGGTAGAGATGAAAATGTGGATTAATATTATATCAATGCATTAAGTATGGCAGTAGAACAAGCATATGAAACGTATACGCTACCAACTTAAATACATACCATAACAATGGAATGCAAGCATGATATGAAATCAATGAAACGAGAAGGGAGAAAGAATCGAAGTATAGGCTTCCTTAGCAAGGTTGAAAACAATTCTTTGGATGCAAAGATGGATCTTAGAAACTCTGAGCCTTGCAACCAAGTACGGAGTACTAGGGAAAAAACACAAACACGTATATCCTAGAAGTTTTGAAATGATAGACGAGTAGTGGAAACTTTGCAAAACAAACGAGGTAAGATAACTCAGCAATAGAACAACCTTGGATAAGGAGTAAAAAGAGTTCTATTCAGATTTCTGCAAATAATCTTTAGCTTTCAAATAGTTTTTTTTCAAACTCTAGACTCAACATCGACCAGCAAGAAGGATTTCCTACATGCAGTACTCCTCTGATACCAAAATATGTCACGACCCGGGATTAGGGATAGACAAATACCAGATCTTCATCCGACATAAGCCTTACCTCAATTCCGAAACGCGTAGGAAATGATCTATAACATTATAGAACATACAAACCATACATTAATAAGGTACTCTCTTAAGAGAGTTACAAACTAGTCATACAAGCCAGGGGTCACAGACCCAACATTCCAACAAGCAACGGAAGGAAAGAAGTTGTTCTAAACAAAAAAAACTTAGCAAAGGGCCTAAGAGGCCTTAAACATAAGTAACTACCCTTCCATAGATCCTAGGACGCTGCTCGGAAACCCCAACTACTCGTCGACATAGATGTAAAAACAACCTTCAGTTGGCACAGCTTCATCTGTAGAAAAACATCAATGAGGCAAGGCTGAGTACAGGGTGTACTCCGCAAGACTTATGGCTGGTGGAGTTATTTTGCATAAATCCATATTTGTTTGAAAACAATAAGGAGAAGAGGCCCGTCTAGTCGGATCATTTTTAAAGGGGATAAGAAGACTACAACTCAAGATCTTAGAATCATCTTTGATATCCACCATGTACCTTCATCAACTGAACCTCTCTTCCCGGACTACCCCTCAAACAACCCGGAGGAAGTAATCCAGATCACTCATTATTTGGCCAAATTTTATCATTCGCTTATAGTTCTCTATGATCATCATGTTTGTTCCCAAGTTGTCCATAACCATGGACACGGCTTTTTGAAAATATTATAACCCTGCAGGGGTGCACAACTTTACCCACACGTACCAATCAACTCTTAATGCCAAATTATTAGCCCTCTTCCTTGGAGGGCTGGCAGAGGGTGGTTAACCACGAACTTTACTTTTCTTTCTCCGAGACCATGAGTCACGCACTAAGGAGATACCGCCGTAACGGGTCGAGTCCCGAAGCTGGTCCCCAGCAATGTGTGCAGGATTCAAGATAATGAAGGTCGTTCCTCTCTTGTTCTCGTCCACGCTTACCTAACTATTATGAATGCACCTCCTTCACCTCCATTCAAGAACAACCAAGATGCGTGTAGCATCATAATTGTCTAACAATTGTAATGCTACTTTCCTAGTCTATATATTGCTATTTCCAACATGTCATTCATTGCATCATTATTATATCATGCTCATGTCACCATGCCACCTTACATTTGAGCATCATATTGAAACCCCTTTTCATTTGGTTCTTCTCATTTTGCATTTTCCTTCTCAATTGTATTTGCTTCTGGATATATATTGTATTTGTCTTTTGATATAATGTTATATGCCCAATATGAGTTGAGGGCATTTCTTTTGCAAATCCTTCCATCTACTAACTCGACATCATCACTTTCCCTTGGTACCATCTATTTTCTTTTCTTTTCTTAAATCCAACCATGTGTCATGTATGTGGGCCATGAATTTTACTTTTGGTTTTGAATTCTAGCTCACATACATTTGTATGGTTCCCTTTTACTAATCGTCAACTTTTAGCCATATGGTTTTGATCCAACCCATTTCCAATTTCCATGTACATGTACCATTGCATGTGCTCCTAATTTCGTGTCACATGAAATAATGACCCTTCTTCCTTTTCTTCTTCTTCTAGTATTCTTGCTTGCTTTTGTTTTAAAACTTTAATTCAATTGGAGTGGGTTCATTTTAAATCCTAGCTAATCAAAACACACTCTACTAACCTAGTCTCTCCTATGCTTCACCACCAAGCACGTGCATGTGCATGCACCAAACACCAAGCTAGCTTTTGCAAATCCTAACACCAAACCCCTCTCTAACCCTTCCAAGTCGTGGGCTTGCCATGTGCTTCCCTTCCTCCCTCTTTTTGTTCTTTTGACCAACCCACCACCACATGCCCCTCTCCTTGGTCCCCTCACTCTCCTCTCTTATTCATGCATCAAGAGGGAGGAGAGAAGAAACCCACCCAAAGCCATCCTCCTTCCTCTTTTTGGCAAAACAAAAAGCTACCCATGTGAGCCTCTCCCATCTGCCAACCACCCTCCTTATCTCTCAGATTGAGATCTGAGATCTCCAGCACCACCAGGCCTTCCTTCCCTCTCCTCTCCACCATGACCATGGTGTAGCCATGCCCAAGCCAAAACCCTAGTTCGGACAAACCAAGAAGGCGGAGGTTGGAGTTGTGCTAGAAGGCATCCAAGATGTCCACTGTCTGGTTCTACTTACTCTACATCACCCTGTACCGGAGCATGACGGAGAACCTCGCCGGAGTCGCTACAGAACGCCGGTGGCCGAAACATCCAGGAGCCTCCAGAGCCTCTGCGCCCCAGTCGATCTACGCCTCCTCGAGCCCACTCGCTGCACCTAAGGGTCGTTGGTGAGCCTACAAACTTCCCTGACATACCCTATCCCTCCCTATCTTTCTGTATCGCTGCGCCGTCCGTCGAACGCCCTTCACGCGCGCACCCGCGTTCAGCTCGCGTGACACAGCAAGATGCAGTAGCAGCACACCCTGCCACAAGCACCTGTAACCCGTCCGCAATCCCCTGTTCATCAAGATCTAGCCGTCGCCATGTTATGTTTTAGCTCGAGCATCCTTAACAAAAGTTGTAGCCTGAACTCTCCTCTTTCCAACGCACCATCGCAAGCCCCAGATGACCCAGCATAGCGTTCGGAAGCTTTCCCGCAAGTCGCGTACGCCGTGCACAACATCAGCCGCGCGCTTGATCTGCAGCCGCATGCAAACCCCCCAGTTCACCGCTTCCTCAAATTTTCCTAGTGCTTGTGCTACTTCTTTGCGAAAATTTCGAACATCAAAGTTGATACCCTCGGAATCATTTTTCCATAGCTTCAAACAGAGTCCAAATCCACGCAGTTTTGAGATCGCAATTGCTCGAGGAAGTCCGGCCAAATTTGAGCGTTCTGAAATTTTCCATCTGTCTGAAAAACAACAGCCAGACTGCCTCTGTTCCTCCACGTTTTCCCGCCGCCTCGGACCTTATTCGGAAAACTTCCTTAACTAAAGTTGTAGACCTATCTTTACTCTTCAATTCTAGTGTTTATGGTTTTTCCAAAATCTCAACATATCTCTCGCCATCTACATCGCCAAATCAAGTCAGCTAGCAGTTTTCGCGAGTTGGTTTTAGCTTCGTCACATCAGAGCAGCCGCATTTTTGCATAAGGGCCCCTTTACTTTTTAAACCTCAACCCGCACTCTCCTGGCTCGCCCACGTGTCAGCTCCCAGCTGGCCGCGCGTGCTCTGTGGCCCCGGGACCCTGTCCCCACTTGTCGGTGGCTGTGGGTACCTTAGTCGAGTGTGAGAAAAGTTGTGAGCTTTAATAATTCAAAAAAAAATTCAAAAATTGTCATCAACCAAATTCATATCTTTAAAATAATTCTAATTTGGGAAAACTTATAAAATGAAATATGAATAAATTTCCAATATGAGTTCGAACCTATTTTCAAATTTGACCAGAGTTGACTGCAGCTGCAGCTGTCAAACCTTTAACTTTGACCCCTCTTTAATATATTTGATTTAAATATTATTTTAAAATTATAAATCTAAATAATATGTATGATATATGATTTTGAATCAGAAAAACATGAGGATTGTGAATATGCTATTTATAACATCATTTTCTCAATTTAAAATTTTCTAATTAATAAATATTAATAAATGTCTTTTCTTAATTATTGCATAACTTTAAATCCGTAACTTCGAATTCGACAAATAATATGTCCAAATCGATCAGCGCGACGAGACCTCTCCAACCATGATATCTATGTTATCATTTTCATCTTGTATTAAGAGCAGTTTTATAATCAGTACTATTTATGCAAGGAAAACATGATAAATAAAATTAGGGACTAATTGTTTCTTATTAATAATGCCTCACAAGTGCTATATCATCGATGTGCTATGTCTTTAATACTTTTTTGACATAGTTTGCATCATTAACTTGTCATGTCATGCATCATATCATGATCATGCCGATTCTTTCGCATTAGTTGTAATTGTTGCATCGCTTGTTTCTTTTAGTGTTTTGCTTCTTCCCGGATAGGACGATGAGATGTGAGCTTCGACAGGTTCTTCGATTACGAAACTTCGACAATGTTTTCAGGCGAGCATTCTCCCCCTTTCTACCTATTTTACATTTCTAGTCTTTACTTCCTTCTGTTGATCTATTGCTATCTGTGTTGCGATGCTCTAATTTTCGTACCCATGATATCCCTTGCAGCCTTATATTGCCTTGGACACATCCTATTACCTGTTGTTTGGTAGATAATTGGACTTGCGTGTCGTAGTCTTGCTCAAGTGCGGTTGCGTGTCGTCAAGTACCACAGTTGTTGGAGTAATGCCGCATGTTTAATGTTGGAGATGATCATGGCTTTAATTATTGTTTAATAACTAAAATTGAAGTAGGTAAATAATGCAGAGGCACAGGTGGGCAATAGATGTTATTTGGTTTTTAACCGTCCACTTGTGTCCCGTATGACCCCGAGTACTTGATACCTGTTCTTTGAATATTCGCACTATCCGCATGTGGGACCATGAATCCCCCTAGCCAGAGCTTGAGTCATATATTATTTCTTGGGGCCACAAACTAGTTTGGGGCTTTATTACTATCATGTACTTATGCCATGCTTTACTGCTTTATTTACGGTTGCGCGTGGAGCGCCTACACTGTTTAGGAATTATGATACATTTATGCGGTATCGACAAGCCCAATCACACTTTCGGGTTCCTAGTCGTTTACAGCCGTCGACACAAACCTCTGGGTCCGTCTCGGAGCCGGCCAACTTCGTCGCGGGTAGCTTAGTGGGGTGGCCCCCTAAAATAACATATGAATCTTGCAATTGCTCTGTCGTGATGCCTCGTTGGGTTTTCATTTGGTTTTTCTCGAGGTTGATCGTGCGTGTGTTGCTATTTGTGCCCCCCTGCAGGGTAAAACTTTCTAAAAGTCGTGTCCACGGTTATGGACGACTTGGAGCACAGTATCTCGATCATAGACAACTATAACTAAAGTAGTGCTATAAATTTGACTTTATAATGACTAGTAAGCAGCTTCACTATAACGGAATGGCTAAATAAAAGTACCAACAACTGCTGGGTTTTGGGATGCCTCATGCTATATCTATCTGACTAGTAAGTATCGCAACTACAACGGAATGGTTAACTAAAATTGCCCACTGTTTATAATATCAGGATGACTCATGCTATCTATATCTGACTAGTAATTTCCGCAACTATAACGGAATGAATAAAACTGCCAACTTTGTGAGTTCCTCGGTTGACTTCCTCGTTTGGTCTCGAGGGGGAAATACCAGGATGGGTATTGAAAGTACTGACTTGATACGACTAGAGGGGGGTGAATAGGCGTCTACCAATTTTAATTTGTTTCTCACTTTTAGGCTCAACGAGAAAGGAAGTTATCTAGAGATGCAACTAAGTGAACAACCTAAATGCAAGAAAACGAACACCAACCACAAAAACAGTAAATAGCAAGGAGTAAAGGAAGGGAACAAAGTAACCGGCGAGGGGACACGGAGATGTAATTCCCGTAGTTCACTCCCAAGGAGCTACGTCTACGTTGGAGAGGTGTCGGGGCCACACAAGGTCACCCGAGCGCCACAAAGGCCTCACCTTCTTCTCCGGTGAGCTCCCCCACAAAGGAGGCCTCGCAATCCACTAACCGGTGACCTTGAAGGCGCCAACCGAAACCTTTACACCAAGGTTGAGGGGGAGGCTCCACAACTCAATTGGAGGCCCTCAACGACACCTCGAAGCTTTACAACACACGTCTCAGCTCCGAGGATGCCCTACACCGTCTAGGGTTCCAAGAAACCCAAGAGCAACAAGATCCACAAAGGATGGGTGGGGGAAATCAATTCTTCTTTGGTGGAAGTGTAGATCTAGGTCACCTCCCTCACCTCTCAAAAGATCAAGTCATTTGAGTGGCTAGAGAGAGAGATCTAGTGAGGTGAAGCTCAAGCATTAATGGAGGAGAGAGAAAAAATTCGAGAGAGGGTGGGAGGAAGAAGGGCAACAAGATCCACAAAGGATGGGTGGGGGAAATCAATTCTTCTTTGGTGGAAGTGTAGATCTAGGTCACCTCCCTCACCTCTCAAAAGATCAAGTCATTTGAGTGGCTAGAGAGAGAGATCTCGTGAGGTGAAGCTCAAGCATTAATGGAGGAGAGAGAAAAAATTCGAGAGAGGGTGGGAGGAAGAAGGGGGTGCCTTAAATAGCCCCCCCCCCACGCTGAACCGTTACAGCCTCCCCGTGACGTCACCGGAAGTTTCGGTGAGGGGCCGGAAGTTCCACCCAGCCTGGCTCCAACGGTCATCAGACCGTTGACGCCCACTCCAGAAGCGCAACCGGAAGTTCCGGTCAAAACGGACCGGAAGTTCCGGTGCACTTCCGAGCAAGTTCCGACCAAGTTTCGGCAAATAGCACGCTTCAAAACAGAAGGTTACTGAGCCTCCACCAGAACTTGGGGCGGAATAAGGGGCGGAACTTTTTGGTCGCGAAGCGAGTCTGACCAGAAGTTCCGGCTTTCAGGCGGAAGTTCCGCTCAAGAACTTTTGGCAGGACAAGTTCCGATGCAAGTTCCGGCCAAGTTCCGGCAAATAGCACACTTCAAAACAGAAGGTTACTGAGCCGCCACCGGAACTTGGGGCGGAACTAGCGTCGGAACAAACTGTAGAACAGCCCACAGAAAAGTTTGAGCGGAACTTCCGGCCTATGACCGGAAGTTCCGGTGAGACACAAAAGGCCCCAACAGAACAGGAACACGCTCTCTCACACGGGATAATGGGATGGCTGTGGCGGTGCATATAGGTTTGTGCAAGAACAAGTGATTTCCCATAGCCTTCCAAAATGGACCCCCTCTTAATAGTACGGTGACCTAAAAACAACAACCAGAAAGAAACTAGGAGAAGACTAAAAGGCCACCGTCTTCAAAAGATCACAAGAGAGCATCCATCACAATAGAAGGAGACATCAACGACGTTTCCCCTGAAACTCAAGAGCACAGTTAAAAACACGGTTGGGATTGCCATTTTAACACCAAAAACATCATGGGAAGATATAGTCCTTTCAATCTCCCCCTTTTTGGTGTTAGATGACAATCCCACAGATTTGCATAGAAACAAAGCAATCTTTGCAATGGACGGGGCAAGCTCCCCATGTATGTGTGCAAGGTAGAGAGAAGACCTCTAAGGACAGGACTAGCACACATACACGGAGGCTCCCCCCAACAATTGCAAAGATAGCACAAGTGCAAGGTACAAAAAGGGATAGAGATCATACCAGAACCAACTAAATGTGGTGGAGACAAACGGAGTAATAATAACAATAAGAGCAATGAGGCTCCACCACCATAGCAACAGCTCAAGAGATGACAACAAGATACCACACTCACGGCAAAGTATAAGATACCACATAGTAGATACCACATAGTCTCAAACATAACATACCACATGGTCCACAAGCACACATAAGTTCACGGACATAAAACCACAAGCACACAAATAAACTAGAGAGTTCGCGAGTAAGAAAAGATCAAAGGCAAGAACAGGCTCGCGACTCATCCCATGCAAATCCCGTAGACAACCTAATAGACATCTTTCTCCCCCTTTGGCATCGAGACACCAAAAAGGAAGAAGAGATCAATCTACTCGTCCTAGCCACGAGAAGGGGGAGGAGGAGAAGACTCAGGCGGACCAGTGACCTCCTCCTCAGACTCATCTTCGGACCAGTTGCAGTTGTTGCGAATCCAATCCTCCTTGGGAGCAGTGACAGAGCTTGGTGAGCAAGGAATGTTGAGGGCTGCCATGATGGCCTTCTGGCGCTGAATATTGTGACGCTGATCAACATAAGCCTGATACTCGCGGTCCTGCAGAAAGCAGAAAGTTTTCTTCACTTTCCCAAGAAGCTTCTTTGCCCAAGAAGGCTGCCTCTGGAGAGAAGGACCACCACCACTAGAGCCACCAGGAGCAGAGGAGGGACCACTAGCAACATCTTGAGCCTTCTTGAGAGAAGGTTCTTTTTCTTCCTGAGTACGAGGCTTCTGGTGCTTACTCACACGGAACTTTTTCTCTTCATGAATGGTGATGTTGTCTTGAGGAAAGGGGTTGCCAGTCTTCTCGAGCCACTTGTGATTGATGAGAGTCTGAATGTAGGGAGCATAGATGCAGGAGCGCTTTTCAATGAGAGCCGCTCGCATCTCTGAGTAGATGAAGTGCATAACATCCATTGACCTGTCAGTGTCTCGGCGAAGATAAGTCTGATGCATGAGGTCAACCTGATATCCATGAAACTGATCAAAGTTGCCAGCCTTGGGAGAGATGGTGTTCAAGTACACCCTGCGCATGATGTCAAAAACTGGTAGCAGATGATTCACATACCCAACAGTTCCCCATCCTTCAATGTAGAGAGGCTCCAGGACCTCAGGATCAGCAGCTACAGGACCATGAACACGCCAACCATTTGCCCCGCGGCCAGGATGAATGGGATAGCCAAGAAGCTCAGCAAACTCAGCCCAAGTAGCGGCAAGAAACACGTCCCTGGTCATCCACTTCATCACACCTTCAGTAGAGGACTGCATGTGAAGAAACAGAGTGGAGTAGAACTGAGCAATAGCAGTCACATCAAAGTTCTGATGGTGCTCCATGAGGGGAATCATCCCAAACTTCTGGCAGATATCAAGAGCCTCTCCAAAGTAGACTTGCTTCTCTTCCATGTGAGGCACATTGATGTACTTCTGAGGAGCAACCACGAACTTCTTCTTTGATGCATAAATTTCTTCATAAATCTGTTCCTGACGGCAGGTGTGAAAATGAGGGTCCAAGCAAAGACGATCACGAGGCACGAGGTAGGGATCCGTAGCCCTGAATGCAGAGTAAGCCTTCTGAGACCACTTGGAAATCTTGGCTTTGGTCATGTCTGGCCCAGCAGCAGTGGCCTTCTGAGCAAGAGCAGGCCTCTTCCCTGCAGCAGCAGCAGCAGCACGGCGAGCAGCAGCAGCCTTCTGGCGAGAAGTCTGAGCGGTCAGACGCACAACCTCAGCATCTTCCTCATCAATCTCAGGAGGAATGTCAGCGGATGGTCGGCGGGCACGATTGCCTTGGCGAGTATCTCCTTCCCCTGAGAAGAAAGCACAAGAATAGGGAGGGAAGGTGGGATAAGTGCACAAGTTCGGAAGAGGAAACAAAAGAAATAGATTGGAAAAATACAAACAGAAAAAGTTGCATTGTGGCCGGAACTTCCGCTGAATCGCCGGAACTTCCGGTGAAAATGGTCCACCGGAAGTTCCGGTCGTGGCTCACTGGAAGTTCCGGTGAGGCCACGAACTGATGGTTCCAAACAGTAGTTCACTAGATGTAGATCTAAAAAACCACAAGTTCACAGATTTTTCTAGGATGTATTGGACCAATCTACTCAAGCATGATACCCTAGACCTACCAAGATCTTCCAACAAGTTCTAGCCAAAGAACTAGCCTAGACAAGGTGTGCCCTAACTCAAGCCATGGTGAGAGCAAGATCTCCATTAATGTAGGGAGTTGAGGGCAAATACCGGAGTCCATGGCGGGAGATCGAGGTGGGGAAGGATCCCACGGAGCAGATCTACGGAGGAGAGGTTGGAGACGAAGGGGCCGGAGCTCCTTCATGGAGAGGTCCTGGCCGGCGGTGCTCCAAATAGAAGATGGGTCTTGGGGGGAAAAAGGAAGAAGATCCCGTTTTCCCCCAGGGCCCACCTTATATAGGACAGGGAGCACCACCGGAAGTTCTGGTCAGGGACCGGAACTTCCGGTGGACCGGAAGTTCCGCTGACGCCAGGAAGACCATCTCAGGATAGGACAACAAGGAAGAACTTGTGCAGGGAATAGAGAGGGCTTGAGGTAAGGAAAGGCTTAGGATAGATAGCTCAAACTGTGAAGAACCAAAATCAACAAAAAACAAGAAAAACAAAAAGGTCAAAGACACAAATAAAAACGAGTCGGTGGCCGAAGCCACCTTATATAAGAGTAAGTGGCTTGACACCGCGAAGATATATCTTGGGTTCATTACCAACACTCATCATGAAGCTCAAATGGTCTCCTTTATAGACTATAGAGTATGAAAACTTTAATGTGCGCATAATAGGGATAGTGTTTGTTCATAAGAGGAACTACACTCCCCCTAAATCCATGCCTACATCCAAACAAGATACATATTGAGACACGGGTAGGTGTGCAAGGGCTCAAGCAACATTGCTCGAATCAATGATATTTAGCTCATGCCTTAACTCTCGGAACCTTGCTTCATCAAGAGGCTTCGTGAAAAGATCCGCAAGATTTTCCTTGGTGGGAACATACTCCAAAGAAATGTCTCCTCTAGCAACATGGTCCCGAATGAAATGATGACGAATCTCAATGTTCTTGGTCCGGTTGTGTTGCACGGGATTGTGAGCAATAGCAATGGCGCTCTCATTGTCGCAAAGAAGAGGCACCTTGTCAAAAGATAGTCCAAGATCCTTCAAGGTTTGCTTCATCCATAGCAATTGAGCACAGCAGCTTGCGGTAGAGATGTACTCAGCTTCGGCAGTAGACATAGACACACAGTTTTGCTTCTTCGAGGACCAACAAACCAAAGATCTTCCGAGAAACTGACAAGCTCCGGAGGTTGACTTTCTTCCCACTTTGTCACCAGCCCAGTCTGAGTCCGTGTAACCAATGAGATCAAAGCTGGCTCCCTTGGGGTACCACAACCCAAAGTTTGGGGTATGAACTAAATATCGAAAGATCCTCTTGACAGCCACCATGTGACTTTCCTTTGGTGCGGCTTGAAATCTTGCACACATACCCACACTCAACATAATATCCGGTCGGGATGCACAAAGATAGAGCAAAGAACCAATCATCGATCGATAGAGTTTTTGATCCACCTCCTTACCCTTGGGATCGAGATCAAGATTAACCTTAGTTGGCATGGGAGTCTTGTCACCTTTGACTTGATCAAACTTGAACTTCTTTAGCATGTCTTGGATGTACTTGGCTTGGTTGATGAAAGTCCCTTTCCTCAATTGTTTGACTTCAAACCCAAGGAAAAACTTCAACTCCCCCATCATGGACATCTCAAAGCGGTCGGTCATGAGCTTGGCAGAATCCTCATTAAAAGTTTTGTTAATAGACCCAAAGATAATGTCATCAACATAGATTTGGCATACGAACAAGTGGCCTCCAACTTTCTTAGTAAAAAGAGTGGGATCAATGAGGCCCACTTCGAAGCCACGGTCTAACAAGAGCTCCCTAAGGCAATCATACCACGCACGTGGGGCTTGCTTGAGGCCATAGAGTGCCTTATTGAGCTTGTAGACATGGTTCGGAAAAAGTGGATCCTCAAAACCCGGAGGTTGCTTGACGTAAACCAACTCTTTCAAAGGACCATTAAGAAAAGCACTTAACATCCATTTGATGCAATTTAAAGTTATGATGGGTAGCGAAGGCAAGAAGCATACAGATGGATTCAAGGCGAGCAACGGGGGCGTAAGTCTCACCGTAGTCGATGCCCTCAACTTGTGAGTATCCTTGGGCAACTAACCTTGCCTTGTTGCGCACGACAATTACATTCGCATCGCACTTGTTCTTGAAGACCCACTTGGTTCCAATGACGTTTTGATAGTCTTTAGGCCGCTCAACCAATGTCCAAACATTGTTCCTCTTGAAGTTGTGAAGTTCCTCGTTCATAGCATCAAGCCAATCATCACCTTCAAGAGCTTCGAAGACTTCCTGTGGTTCCACAAGAGAGATAAACGCATGGTGAGAGCAAAAGGAAGCTAGTTGCCTCCTAGTAGTGGAACCTTTATTGAAATCTCCATAGACATTATCAAGGATATGGCCATCTCGAACAAGCTTGGCGAGACGATAGGCTTGACGACGGGCTTGTGCTTCAATTCGAGATTCTTGAGCTACCACTTGGTCATTTCCACCAATTGAGCCGCCCCCTTGACTATAAGCACGAACACGAGGGTCATCTTCATCAATTTCCACTTCGGGGGAGTCATCACTTGGAGAGGATCCTTGAGGATCATTGACTTGCTCTTGATCTCGACGAGCTTGACTTTGGGGAGAAACGTGACCTTGAGGAGGAGCCCCATCTTGGGGAGGTTGATGAAGAGCTTGTCCGTGGGAGGTGCCTTGAGGAGGAGCCCCATCGTGGGGAGGTTGATGTTGTTGATGAAGAGCTTGTTCTTTAGAGCTTGGAGAGTCATGAGTATGGGAAGCTTCGGAAGAGCTTGAGGGAGCTTGTGCCAAGAAAGTAGGTCCTTGAGGTGCAAGATGATCTTGTGAGAGTGAGGGCTCCACTTGAGTAGATCTTGGTCCTTCTCCTTCGTCCATAAGGGGATCCTCAATGGGGAGGTGGAAACCCACACCCATTCTTCCTATGGCCTTGGGAGGAATTTCATCACTTGATCACAAACACCATCTTCCCTAACAAGAGACTCATGATTTTCATCAAACTTCACGTTGCTCGTATCTTCAACTCTTCCATTGGCTTTGTTGTAGACTCTATAAGCATGGGACTGATTTGAGTAACCAACGAAAATTCCTTCTTGAGCCTTGGATTCAAACTTTGACAACCGAACTCCTTTCTTGAGGATGTAGCACTTGCAACCAAACACACGAAAGTAGCTAACATTAGGCTTTTTCCCGGTGAGAAGTTCATAGGGGGTCTTGTCCTTATTATTGTGGAGATAAAGCCGGTTGGTTGCATGGCAAGCGGTGGAGATGGCCTCGGCCCAAAAGTTGTATGGAGACTTGAACTCAGCTAGCATAGACCGAGCCTCATCCATCAAAGTGCGATTCTTCCTTTCGGCAACTCCGTTTTGTTGAGGGGTGTAGGGAGTGGAGTATTGATACTTGATTCCTTCATCACTGAGAAACTCATCCAAGGTATAGTTTTTGAACTCGGTGCCATTGTCACTTCGAATTGAGAGAATAGTTGCATTGTGCTTCCGTTGAACCTCATTAGCAAAGTCAATGACGGTTTGTTGAGTCTCACTCTTGTAAAAGAACACCCAAGTGTATCTTGAGAAATCATCCACAATAACCAAGCAATACTTTTTGCCTCCAAGGCTATCATGAGAGGGAGGACCAAAGAGATCCATATGCAAGAGCTCCAAACATCTCTCGGTAGTGATTTGATTGAGCGCTTTGTGAGGAGTTTCATGCATCTTCCCTTCAATACAAGCCCTGCAAACACGATCTTTGGCAAAAGAAACATCGTTAATTCCAAGGATGTGGCCCTCGGAGTGAAGTCTTTGCAAAGTCCTCATGTTAACATGGGCTAGGCGGCGATGCCACAACCAGCCCTTGTCGGCTTTAGCATAGAGACATAGAGCATGAGGAGTAGAGGTCCCTGAAAAGTCCACCACATACAAGTCATGTTCTACATATCCTACAAAAGCCACCTTGAGAGACTTGCTCCACATGAGGACCACGGAATGAGAATTAAAGAAAGAAGAAAGACCCATAAGAGCAAGAGCACGAACTGAGAGTAAGTTGTAACCAAGAGTTTTGACAAGCATGACGTCAACCAAGGATACATCCGGGGTTACCACCACTTTGCCAAAACCCAAAACCTGAGAGCTTGTTTTGTCACCGTAGGAGACCATGGTGTTGGCAATATTGGGTCTCAATTCGGTCATGATAGACTTGCTTCCGGTCATATGACTTGTGGCACCACTATCAAGCACCCATTTTGATCCGCCGGAAGCATAGTCCTACAAGAAAATCAAGCCTTGGTTTTAGGTACCCATTTTGCAATGGGTCCCCTTTTGTTAGTGACAAGAACCTTTGGCACCCAAATGGCCCAATGATAATCATGCGTGTAAGATGTCCCCACATATCTAGCATATACATGACCATCATAAGATTTGCAAAGAATATAAGAGGGATTGTTCTTTCCGGCAAAGTTGTCACTTTGCAAGAGGGTTAGGCCATTTGGTACTCCTTGGGCCATGCCCTTGTTCTTTTTCTTCTTCTTGTTCTTCTTCTTCTTCTTCTTCTTAGTCTTGGCAAGTTGATCCTTCAAAACCTTGACCTCCTCTATGAGATGCTCATGCTTGCAACAAGGGTTAGGAGAGCTAGACAAGTCTATAATTTGCACAGCGGAAGACTTATAAAGATCACAAGTTAATTGAGTTTGAAGCTGTTCATGAGCCTCAAAAAGATTTGAGAATTTACTCTCCAAGGCTTTGTGTTCCTCTTTGAGTTTCTCAAGATCCTTTTGAATCCTATCATGACCACCCACAAACTCAACATTTTCTTTCTTGAGAACCTTAATCAAAGCAAGAGCATGGTCACGTTCTTTAATTGTAGAGGTCAAAGTGTTGTTATGATCATCTACAAGCTTAGACACATTTTCTTCGAGATTAATTCTCATATTTTGTTCATCCTCGAGACTTTGAGTGAGAGAGGCAATTTCATCGGCGGCATCTCTTTCATTTTTACTTAGCAAGTCAAGAAGTTCTTCCTTTTCATCTAAGGCATCTCTAGCATTTTCAAGTTGTGCAAGTAAGGACTCAAAGCAGTTTTTAGTTTCTTCATCTAAGGTAGCAACAAATTCACACATGTCAATCATCTCTTTCTTCACCTCTAGACCAACAAGATCAAGAGAGGAAGGCTCACTAGAGATAGGTTGAGGAGTGGGTTTTGGTGATACCTCGGTGGCCTTGGCCATGAAGCACTTTTGGTTGGAGGAGATGACATTTTCATTTGGCGAGTCGAAGAGGGATAAACGTGGAGTTGAGGTAGTGGCAATAGCAGCAACCCTCACAATCTCTCCACCAAGAACTTCATCATCATCTTCATCCGTGCCCGAAAGATATTCTTCATGGACCACAATTGCTCGTTCCCTGTTAGTGGCGTTCTTGACGGCGTAGTTCTTGTTTAAGGGATGAGGAGGTCTTGACTTGACCTTGCGAATGAGACGACCACCATTGTCTTCACGGTTCTCAAAGGGACACTTGGCCACAAAGTGACTCTTGTCGTTGCAATTGTAGCATGACCTTGCTTTGGGAGACTTGTTGGGTGAGTTGAATCTTGAGTTGTCCCTTGATCTTGACTTGAATCCGGACTTGTTCCAAAAGGCCCTTGAAGCGAGAGCAAGATGTTCGTTGAAGGCACATTTGAGATCTTCTTGAGACCACTCACTTGATGTATCATCATCATCAACTTCAATAGCCTTGGCCTTCAAAGCAAGGTTCACTTTTGTTGATCCAATGGCTCTAGCTCGAGCGGACTCCGCATTCTTCTTAGCAATAGTCATGGAAATTACTTCACTCAAGACTTCTTGGGAGGTCATTAAGTGAAAGTTGGTTCTTCCCTTGATAGAGTTGAGATTTTGTTCTTCAAATGGGAGAAGATCTTGAATGAACTTCCTCTTCATAAACTTGTCATCAACATAGTGAGCCCCAAGGTACCTCATAGTGGAACAAAGGACCTTAAGGCGCCTATACATGTCTTCAGGGGTCTCATCATCTTGCATTGCGAAACCATCGCACTCGTTGTTGATCTCATCAAACTTGGAGCTTTGGATGCTAGCATTCCCAACAAAGAGCTCGGTGAGTTGATCCCAAGCTCCCTTGGCAGTGTCAAATTGGCGAATGTGAGCAAAATCCTTTGGAGTAAAGGCCTTTTGAATCATTCCCAAAGCTGTAGCATTGAGTTGCTTGTCCACCACTTCACCTCGTGTCAACTTCTTTGGGTCAAATGGAGAGAATCCATCCTCCACAATCCTCATTAACTCAATGGATGAGCTGCAAATATGTGAGCGCATTAGATATTGCCAATTGGCGAAATTAGACGTATCTAACATGGGTGGTGCTCCTTGAGGTATAATGTGTGGCATGGGGATGGGTGGATCCGGAGTGTACTTCGGCGGTGGGGGTACCGCCGAGTAGTCCTTTCCTCCATTCTCCCCTTTGGAAGTTAGGTTCTCGGGCTCCTCGATGTTCTCACTTGGAACCTTGGTAGAGGTTTGAGCAACAAAACCAAGTCCCAAGTGAGTGGTGGCAGCCGCGAGAGTTACCTCGGGGGCGGACACCGTAACGGTGGGAGGAACCTCGTTGGGTTGGGGTGTGTCAATAGCAACCATGGGGTTTGGCTTGAGAGACTGCAAGAGAGTCATCATTTCCTCGAACTTGGACATCATGGATGACTCCAATTGCTTGAGGTCATCCATAGTGGCCAAGTTCTTGGATTTTTCAGTTTCACTACCCCCTTCGTCGGCCATAGTCTCTTAGGCGGTAAAGCCCGAAGTAAGAGCCTGGGCTCTGATACCAATTGAAAGTACCGACTTGATACGACTAGAGGGGGGGTGAATAGGCGTCTACCAATTTTAATTTGTTTCTCACTTTTAGGCTCAACGAGAAAGGAAGTTATCTAGAGATGCAACTAAGTGAACAACCTAAATGCAAGAAAACGAACACCAACCACAAAAACAGTAAATAGCAAGGAGTAAAGGAAGGGAACAAAGTAACCGGCGAGGGGACACAGAGATGTAATTCACGTAGTTCACTCCCAAGGAGCTACGTCTATGTTGGAGAGGTGTCGGGGCCACACAAGGTCACCCGAGCGCCACAAAGGCCTCACCTTCTTATCCGGTGAGCTCCCCCACAAAGGAGGCCTCACAATCCACTAACCGGTGACCTTGAAGGCGCCAACCGAAACCTTTACACCAAGGTTGAGGGGGAGGCCCCACAACTCAATTGGAGGCCCTCAACGACACCTCGAAGCTTTACAACACACGCCTCAGCTCTGAGGATGCCCTACACCGTCTAGGGTTCCAAGAAACCCAAGAGCAACAAGATCCACAAAGGATGGGTGGGGGAAATCAATTCTTCTTTGGTGGAAGTGTAGATCTAGGTCACCTCCCTCACCTCTCAAAAGATCAAGTCATTTGAGTGGCTAGAGAGAGAGATCTAGTGAGGTGAAGCTCAAGCATTAATGGAGGAGAGAGAGAAAATTCGAGGGAGGGTGGGAGGAAGAAGGGGGTGCCTTAAATAGCCCCCCCCCCCCACGCTGAACCGTTACAGCCTCCCCGCGACCTCACCGGAAGTTCCGGTGAGGGGCCGGAAGTTCCGCCCAGCCTGGCTCCAACGATCATCAGACCGTTGACGCCCACTCCAGAAGCGCAACCGGAAGTTCCGGTCAAAACGGACCGGAAGTTCCGGTGCACTTCCGAGCAAGTTCCGACCAAGTTCCGGCAAATAGCACGCTTCAAAACAGAAGGTTACTGAGCCTTCACCGGAACTTGGGGCGGAACAAGGGGCGAAACTTTTGGGTCGCGAAGCGAGTCTGACCGGAAGTTCCGGCTTTCAGGCGGAAGTTCCGCTCAAGAACTTTTGGCAGGACAAGTTCCGATGCAAGTTCCGGCCAAGTTCCGGCCAAGTTCCAGCAAATAGCACACTTCAAAACAGAAGGTTACTGAGCCGCCACCGGAACTTGGGGCGGAACTAGCGTCAGAACAAACTGTAGAACAGCCCGCAGAAAAGTTTGAGCGGAACTTCCGGCCTATGACCGGAAGTTCCGGTGAGACACAAAAGGCCCCAACAGAACAGGAACACGCTCTCTCACACGGGATAATGGGATGGCTGTGGCGGTGCATATAGGTTTGTGCAAGAACAAGTGATTTCCCACAGCCTTCCAAAATGGACCCCCTCTTAATAGTACGGTGACCTAAAAACAACAACCGGAAAGAAACTAGGAGAAGACTAAAAGGCCACCGTCTTCAAAAGATCACAAGAGAGCATCCATCACAATAGAAGGAGACATCAACGGCGTTTCCCATGAAACTCAAGAGCACAGTTAAAAACACGGTTGGGATTGTCATTTTAACACCAAAAACATCATGGGACGATATAGTCCTTTCAGGTATGCTTGGTGATAGTTTCAGGTTGGATCCGAATAGGTCTTTCTTATCCCTATCTGATAGCCGCCAGTTGAATTGAGTCTCTATAGGTTGTTTAGTGCATGTTGCGCTGCCGCTTCAGTCCACCATACCTATGTAGGCAGGACCGCCGAATTCTAGTCTCGCCGTGTACTGGCCTCAGTACTGACCGCTCTCTTTTTCCTTTGCCCTTTGTCGGCACCCTTTTGTTTAAGCAGGTTTTGAGATCGACGTGTTAGCAGGGTTACCCTTCCGGCTTGGCCTGGGCAGGGTTATGGATGACATTGGTTATTCTTTAGGGCTCTTAGCACAATTTGCATCTTGTTTGTACTCGGACACTGTATCGTTTTAAAGGTGATTTGGATCTTTGAATTGTATATCTGTATTCTTGACTCTTTGAGTCAGTGTTGTATATATCTGTTCTGTGGGTTCCATCGTGGACTATTGTGTAATGGTATTACTTCGTTTTTCACCCGCACGCAAGTGCATGGTGGGCACCTCTGAATCGTTTCTATGCGGGTTTGGCGGAAATCGCTAACACTTGCATAGGACCGATCCGAGGGTGTTACAATGCGTATGCCAAATGGAAATCCCGAACTATGTGACTCATGGAATCCACTAGACAAGGTAGTGATTCGAGGGGGTTTTCGGGCCCCCGTGTGGTTGTACGTTCGTATTGGTTCAAGAGGCAAGAACTCGGTTCCTAGGGTTGGCTAGCATGGGACTACAAAAACCAGACCCAATGTGTTGGCTAGCATGGGACTACAAAAACCAGACCCAATGTGGCCTCCCATACCTGCCTTAGCATGTTTATTAACCATATCTGATGCATCAACTGATGATCGGTATTAGACCACTAAGCAAGGCTAAGCTCGATGGAGTTGTGACACTAGTGATGCTCATAAGACAAACCCTAGTTATGCTAGGAGTAGTGGATCAGGTATTATAGTTTACAAAGGGAAACATGCATGCATATGACGAGAATGAAATACTTTGTAATCATAGGATTCATATGTATGAGTGAGGCTTCTCTTCCCTTGTCCGTCGTTGGAGTGGTGCTGCTCTTCCGTGGCGCTGACTTCAGCCTCTGATTCGGTTCCTATTCGTGAAGAACCAATCATCGGAAAATAAAAAGCAACATTCAACACATGGCATGTGAAATGCTCATACAATATGGATGATATGAAAGAGTAACCCTAGGTGCACCATCGATTTAAATGGATTCCGGAGTGCCCTAGCTCGGAAAACCATCGAACCCATGGTACTTAGGGGGTGTCCGTGTTCCTCTAAATAAGTTAGGGTTCAAAATTGTATTAATGTGAATGCTTAGATTTTTAAATGATAGAGCTCATTTTTTTGAACATTTTGGTATATTACACATATTTTTATGATTTAAGATGAATTGTTTATGAATTTCTAAAGATTTAATTCAAATTCCCAATTTTAAACATTTCTAAAATTATTAAATTCCTGATAGATGGCCCCACCTGTCATATATGTTTTAATTAAAATAGAAAGTAATTAAAAAGGTTAATGACGTCAGCGTGAAGTCACTGCCACATCACTGCCATGCCGTGGCAACGTCAGGGCCACGTGGTGGCCACGCAAGCGACACGACAGGGCCACGTTGGCGCCATGTCAGCCATGGCGGAGCCACCAGATGGTGGTCGCCGGCGGCGAACCAGGGCGCCCCTAGAAGCGTGGTTGGGTGCGCTAGAACCGCACGGATGAGGAGAGCTTGCCAGCACTAGCCCCGCCCGATTTTGGTCACCGAAGCATGGCCGGCCACGAGCCGCAGCGGCGGCGGGGTCGGGCTAGCGCATGGAGAAAGATATAGGGATCTAGAGAGGGAACGGAGGGCACCACGCGGCTCAGAATCTCACCGTGAACATGATGGGCTTGACAGCGAGGCGAGGCGAGCACTAGAACAGCGAGGATCGACAATGACTGGCGGCGGCCAGAGGTCTTGATTCGATCGATTGGGGGTGCACGCGCGAGCAAGGAGGGGCTAGGGAGAGAGAGTCAAGCATGGGGTGTTCAACGATGCCCTCAGCTTGGGTTGGGGTGGCTGGAGACGGCGAGGACGTCAGCGTCGGCGAGCTAGGGTTCCTAGGCCATGGCGGATGCATAAGGGAGAGAAGGAGAAGTGGCGTGCTAGGGTTTCTTGGTGGCGTCGACGAGGGTCTTGTAGGCTCTAGGGGCGGCAGCGGGAATCTTGACGCGGTCACGGCGGCGGACAGCCTCGTCGGCGACACGGAGGTGCTTCTTCGTCGTCGTCGAAGAAGACGAAGGGGAAAGGGGCCGAACCGATACGGGCTATAGCTGGGCCGCGCTTGGGCTAGGTTGGGACGGCCGCTGCGCGCTGCACTGGCGATAGAGAGAGAGAGGGAGGAGCTAGGCTCGGCCCAGGTAGGATTAGGGTAGTTTATTTTCTGAAACACTTTTCTATTTCTGTTTTTCTCCTATCTCTTTTGTATTTTCAAATTCCAAATTGTTTTGAATGTTTTCAAAATACCAGAGACCTTTATAACACTATAGAGATATTGTGGGACCCTTTTAGTCAATTTGGGCTCCACTCATTTGGGTAGTTTTCAAAATACAAAAACAATTTTAATGGTTTTGAGAGGGAGAAATTTAGGGTTTTATTTGTTTTTATTTGATTGAATGAAGGTGCAAGTGTAATGCATGTATGAAATGCATGAATGAAGGTGCATGTGTAAGTGGTATGTTATAGAACGCGTGTTTAGCCCCCTCTCGGACCAAGGGCTTGTTGGACCCTAATTCCTTCGCAGGACACATTCTCTGATAAATGGTCAAGTGAAAGAGCCAATGGACTAATTCTGTATAGAATGAAGCCATGCTTAGAAGCACCGCTACATAGAGCAGTTGGAGACTAGGCAGAGGAATTACCATATGTTTTATGGAATTTATGAACTACTCTCAACAGATCCACCGACTACAACCCTTTCTTCCTGGTTTATGGAGCAGAAGCAGTCTTAACATCTGACATCCTCTATGATGCACCAAGAGTCGCCGCCTACAATGAGTATGAAGCTAAAGAATCCAAACGCATATCTATGGACCTTATCGAGGAAGAACATGTTGTGTGATTTACGTATCTACTTTCTCGAACACTTTTGCTATTGTTTCTCCTCTAAACTTGTGTGATTTGGATACAACTAACACGGACTGACGCTGTTTTCAGCAGAACTACATTGGTGTCTTGTTTTTGTACAGAAAATCAACTATCAGGAAAAATCCCGAAAAATATGCCAAAAATTATATTTCACTAGAAGACCCACGGAGCCAGAAGACGAGATGGAGAAGGGGCCTGGGGGGGCCACACCCCTGCCAGGCGCGGGCCCACCTCTGGCCACGCCTAAGGGGGGTGCAGCCATCCCAGGCACCCTTCGGCCTCCCTCTACGCCTATAAGTTTCCTCTCAACCTAAAAACCGAGGGGGGTTCGATAGTTTTCCAGAAAGAGTTCCGCTCTGTCGCCGCCACCAGAAACCAAGATTCGAATCCAGAAACTCCGTTCTGGCACCCTGCCGGGACGAGGAATTTGGAGAGGATCATCGCCATCGTCATCACAAACGCATCTCCATCAACCACCGATGTTTCCCTCATCCATGAGTGAGTAATCCCCCCTGTAGGCTTGGGGATGGTAGGGATTGGAAGAGTTCTATCATGTAATCGAATAAGATCTGTTAGGGCATAGTGTCTAGTATCTCTATTTTGTGCTATTTGACTTTGTTGCAACTTGTTGTGCTTAATGCTTGTCACTAGGGCCCGAGTGTCGTGATCTCAGATCTGAACTTATTATTGAATCATTATGATAGTATTTTTTGTGATCTTATCTACAAGTTGTGTACACATGTCATTGTCCGGATCCAAAGGCCCCAAAGTGATAATAATTGGGAGAACCGGAGGGGATGGCTGTGGTGTGAGGATCACATGTGTTCATGGAGTGTTAATGCTTTGCTCCGGTGCTCTATTAAAAGGAGCACCTTAATTGCCAGTAGTTCCCTAGAGGCCCCGCTGCCATGGGCTGGCTGGACAGAAGATGTTGTGCAAGTTCTCATTGCGAGCACGCATGACTATATATGTAGCACATGCCTATGATTGTTTAGTACTTGGATGCTTGTTCTTATTTATCTTCAATGCCCTGGATCTTGAAGTTACATGTTTAGACTCGTTCATGCAACGCCCGTCCATCCATCCCTACGCCTACCGCACTCGAATCCCACTATTTACTGTTACTATTACTATTGCTCCTGTTTCACTGTTGCTGTTGCTACTACAAACTGTTGCTACTGATAAACTTCTGTGAGAAAGAACTATTTCCAGGTGCAGTTGAATTGACAACTCAGTTGTTAAGGCTTGCAAGTATTCTTTGGCTCCCCTTATGTCGAACCATTAAATTGGGTAATACTACCTGCGAAGACTGTTGCGATCCACTATACTTGTGGGTCATCAAGACTATTTTCCGATGTCGTTGCCAGGGAGCATAGATTTATTTGTAAGTTCACTTGGATCTATTATTGTTCACTACTACTCCTTTCATCACGTGGAAGTCTCATGATAGAAAGTTTCCTATTTTACCATCCACTACAAGAAGAGGTATAGTCATAAACACCTATGTTGCTCTTGATTCACCGTCTGTTATAAGTAAACTTGTCACACCATCACCACATACTCATGCTACACACACTGCTACTACTGCTGAATCTGAAACTGCTTTTGATGCTCATGATGTTACTTCTATTGTGCTTGATGCAACTGGTTCACTAGGTCCTTTTCTAGGTGCTACTATGGCTAGTCTAGAAAATACCGAAAATCCTAGTGAAGACATTGTTACACCTGTTAGCTCACTTGAGTCGGGAGAAAGTTATGATATTAGTGATGGTTACATTGAGTTCACTGATGAGTTTGTTGAAGAGTGCCGAAACACACATGGTACTAGTGCTATTAAGAGTCTCCTTGCTAGACGTACTATTATGCCTAAACCGTCCTATGATCCTAAGTTTGCCACCTATCCTATAGATATTAAAGATAAAGATTATGAGTTCTCTCTTGATTTATCCTATTTGGACATTATTGAGAAAGAACCTTTTTGTGGGACTGAAAATGAAAGTGATGTGGCTCATATGAATGAGCTTTCTACTATGAGTGCTTTGTTCTCTGATGATTTTAAGATGCGTAAGTACTTTGTTACAAAGATCTTCCCTTTTAACTAAAAGGACAAGATAGGGCTTGGTTTAATAGATTACCTCCTGGTTCCATTGATAGCCCTGATTGCTTGATTGCTTCTTTATTACAGAAATATTTTCCTCTCAGTGCTAGACATGCTGCTTTGTAGAGACTTTTTGATTTTAAACAGGGAGAAGAGAGAAATTGCCTGAGTCATGGACAAGGTTCTGTGCCTTGATTCATGCATATCCTGGATGTCCATTGCCTAAGAATGAGCTTCTTGATATTTATTATAATGGAGTAACTAATAATTCTAGGACCTACCTAGATAGCTTTGCTGATTGTGTTTTCAGAAAAAGAATTCCTACAGGTGCTGAAGGATTAATGGCTAAGATAAGCAAGAATTATGATGATTGGACTTCAACTGAGCTAAATACACCTGAGCCTATTACTCCTGAACCAGTTGTGCCTGAACCAGTTCCAACACCAACACCAAAGAAGAGGGGAGTTATTGCATTAAATGATGAAGTGATGAAAGAAGCTAAGAAATGTCTAAAGGAGAAAGGCATTAGAGCTGAAGATGTGAAGAATCTACCTTTTATAGAAGAATTATGTAAGCCAATTTCCCACTCATCTACTATTGAGGTACACTCTCTCCAACAGTTTGATGAAGGTGATTTTCCTTATGGTAAGCCTCCTGATCAATGCTTAGAGGAACTTGACATTTTTATTGTTAAACAAGGTAATTTTAATAAACAAGTTCAGAATCATTTATTGGAAAACTCTAGAGCTATCAATGTGTTCAAAGATATTGTGGAAAGAACTTCTAATGATATTAAAATGCTTTGTAAACACTTTCAAATTGTTCAAACCCAACTTGATCAACTTGTTAAGGTACAAAAGGATATGCTAGTTAATGCCTCAAAAAATTAAACATGCTTATGGAATTAAAACTAGGAGTGGTATAGCTACTCAAGATCCTTAATATCCTAAAGGACACCCCAAAAGAATTAAGCAGGATTCTCAACAAGGTGAAAGTAGTGGTAGTCCTCGTAAAATAAAGAAAAAGAAACATAAGAAAGTTGAGGAACCAGTTGAACCTGCTGTAGATCCTAATAGTATATCTGTCTCTGATGCTGAAACTAAGAGTGGTAATAATAATGATGCTCCTAATAAGGAGAAGGTTGAGGAAGAACCTGAGAAGCACACTAAGAACACTAGGTACACTAAGAAAGATTATATTGCTAAGAAACATGATAGTGAGAGAGAACCTTGGATGCAGAAACCTATGCCTTTTTCAGGTAAGAAACACAAGTCAAAGGAGAAAAAACAGTATAACAAGTTTTGTGAGTGGATGAAACCTTTATTTTTGCAAATTCCTTTGATTGATGCTATTAAATTGCCTCCTTATTCAAAGTATATGAAGGATATTGTCTTTAATAAAAGGAAGATTCCTAATGAGGAGATTTCTACTTTGCTTGCTAATTATTCCTTCAATGGTAAGGTTTCAAAGAAACTTGGTGATCCAAATATACCAAATATTCCTTGCTCTATTAAGAATAATTATGTCAGAACTGCTTTATGTGATTTGGGAACTGGAGTTAGTGTTATGCCTTTTTCTCTCTATAAGAGACTCCAGCTAGAAAAGTTGATACCAACTGATATATCTTTGCAAATGGCTGATAAGTCAACTACTATTTTTGTTGGTATATGTGAGGATATTTCTGTTCAAGTGGCTCATAATTGCTTGGTTTTGACTGATTTTGTTGTGCTTGAGATGCCTAAAGATGATAATATGTCTATTATTCTTGGGAGACCTTTTCTTAATACTGCAGGTGCTGTCATCAATTGCAATCAAGGAAAAGTAACATTCAATATTGATGACAAAGAGCATACTGTTTATTTTCCCAAGAAGGTTGATAGGAGCTATTGCCTGAATTCCATTAAAAATATTGAGAGCATAAAGGTTGGAGAAATATATTGTCCTATTCCATAGGAAAATTTTAAAACTATTAATAATTGGGACCATTGCTATCAAGTATGAGGTAACATAATCACCTTATGAAATGCAAAATTTTGTTTTATATAAGATTGTTTTGGTAACAAGACTTAATCAACCTTATTAACAAAAGGATTTTTATGAATAAAATAATGTTTTCATTGTGGTTATACTCGCTTTCTTTTACTTTTCTCCTTCCAGTCTTTACTTTTTTGCTAGCTTTGGTTTTGTTAGCTGTTTGCTTGTTAGTTTGTCTTAGAGCTTCAGTAGTTTGGATTTTGGTTTGCTTTTGCTTCTTCTGAAAAAACTGTTTCTGCGAGAAAATCAATTTTCATACCATGAAAATTGGCCAAAAATAAAGTTTCCCGAAAAATCCCAGAAAATTCAAAATAATTTTTTCCTCGAAAAAGGGGCAGAGGGACACCTGAAGACCCAGGGAGCCACCTCAGGCCACCACACCCATGGTAGGCGCGGCTTACCTATGGGTGGCGCCTAGGGGGTCTGGCCCACCTGGGGCCCTTCAAGGTGCCCCCTTATAGCCATCTTCTTTCTCTCTCCCAAAAAACACCGGAAAACTTGCTCAAGCTCGAGTTCTTGCTGTTCTTGCTCGTGATTTTCGATCTCCTTGCTCAGTCCACCTTTGCTGCTGATTTTTTGGAGGGATTGCTCCTTGGTATATGCCTCCTCCACTTGTCCAATTAGATTTGTGATTAGTAGATTGTATCTTGAGTATTTTGATGCTATATGTGACAGCTTGTGTGAGCTTGCATGCTTGTTCTATGCTTAGAGATTTCATTTTGATGCATGTGTAGCCCTCTAGCAAGTTTCTATAGTAGTTTGGGATTTGTAAAGTGAGATGTAAAAGTATCAAAGACTTACGAAGGCAATGATCTTGAGATTGTTGGCGACTTGTGCATACAAATCATTGAAGATTTTTGTATTGTGATGGATAATGTCTACCTGCCTGATTAGTTCTTCAAGGCCCAATGTCCGAGGAGTCTGGGATGTGCCAAGAGCACCACTTGCAGGTGCGGAAGAAGCTCTAGCCTTTCTTGAGATTGAAGTAGCATCTACAGGCATAAAGGTTCCCGCCTTGCTCGTGGTCACCGCAGTAGCAGCTCCCACCATCAACTCCTTCCCCTTTTCGGTGGCATCCTTAGCCAAAGCTTTTGCCATTTGGGAATATGTGCTCTCCCTTGTCATCTGGCCGCCGGTAATGATTTCCAAGCCAGCACGACCTTAGACATATTGAGAAGGATTATTGTCTAGCTCCCTGGCAGAGGCCTCAGACGTTGCGCTGGATGGTGTCCCGGCGGAGCCTGTGGTAAGCTTGATGACATGAGTATGGGGAGCGAAAGAGGGAGAACACTAGGTCAACATCTCATGAATATTTTTGGAACCTCCAGAAACCTTGGAGGTTTTCTTCAGACTCAAATTGGTTCTCTTTCTGAAACATACAAAATTGACAAGTATAAGTACATAAAGGATTAACAAAAACGACAAAGTCGGAGAAAGGAATGCTTAAATAATGGCAGGTGCCTTTGTCAAAGGAATGTCGGTATCCTTATTTTCTCTGCCTCTAGTGAGGCGATGTATTTCTTGGATACTCCACTCTCCAACTTTTTCTTCTTGCTCGTAGCAGCCGCGCCAGAGGTGGAGCTCTTCCGCTTTCGCGCTACCGGGATCTAATAATCCTTTGAGGTATCATCACTGGAAACAATTTGTACATCCTTTAGCTTGGGGTCATACACTTGTGTGTCCATGTTGGTATTCGCCAAGCTGCCGAGCTGATAAAGTATAGAAGAGTGTTAGATGGTTTGATAGATCAAAGACGGATATGCTAGAGTGTATGAAAGATAACAAAGGAATCAAAGTACCTCTATGCATTCGCTGTTTTCGAACATGTCGAAGGTGATGGTCAAGTCGCGCTTCTTGTCCTTCACTTTGACGATTTCCTTAAGCCGGAGATTGATGGAGTCACTGGAGAAGTTATCCTCGGAATAACGAATGGGGTCCTTCCTCTCCTTGGTGTACTCATGCATCATCTTGGCACGATGTTGTAGAGGTTGGATCTGCCTGATGAACCAGCACATGGCTAGGTCCCATCCGGCCAGACCTGCATCAACGAACCACTCTATCCGCCTTACGGTGCGGGGGGCTTTGTTGCCGGAGGGGAGGAGGGCTTGGGACCTCCACGTGGTGGGTTCGGCGGTGGCCTGATCGACGGATGTAGATGTAGCTCTTCTACCAAGTCTTGCAAGATTCGTGGCCCACGATGTCGGGGAACCGTCGGCTATGCCAGATCTTAAAGCTAATGGTTCTATAGTTCCTAAGCTTGTCTTTAGAATCTCAAAATTCACTCTTTACAGTGAAAAAATAGATGAAAAATGTAACGTAGGTCTAATCCCTAGGTATCCTTCGCACAAAGCTATAAAATTTCTAAGTGCAAGAATGATATTTGCAGAGAGATTGTGAGGGAGAAGCTAGAAATGCTTGAGGACTTCGAGGTAGAAGTCGAAGACTGAAAGGACGACATCGCGCACTAGTTGCGTCTTGAGGTAGACTGGTAGAGGCTATGGTTCTACCAGATCTCGGACGTAGATTATAGGGGTGGAAGTGAGGGTGGAGAGGCTGGAGGCGCAGACGCCGGCGGCTGGACGCCGTCGCTGCGAGAGGGAGGCGGCGGCTAGGGTTTGGGGCTCCCGTCTCCTGAGGGAGACGACAACAGAATATGTTTATTGTCTGATTATAATCAAAGGGTACATGCGTTTATAAGGGAGGGCAGCTCCTCTAAACCCTAGATAACTTGGGTTAAGCCTCTAATTGGGCCTCTTTCGTGTATACTGGAGCCCGACCATAACATCTCTCCCCGCCTTCTCAAACAGCTCGTCCTCGAGCTGAACATCTGGAAACTGCTGGCGGAAATCGTCGAGCTGCTCCCAAGTTGCTTCCTCCTCAGGCAGGCCGGCCCACTACACAAAGACATGCCACACGCCATGACGCTGTTGTGCCTGCATCACCTGCGCCACCTTCGCGGGAGCAGGCAGAAGTCGGCCATCCGAAGTAGGAGGAAGGGCCGGTGGCGCTGCAGGAGGGTCCCCGCGGTAGGCCTTCAGTAAGCCAACATGGAAGACGTCGTGGAGGCGAGACCCAACTGGCAGCTCAAGGCGGTATGCGAGTGTGCCAACACGCTCCAGCACATGAAAGGGACCGGCGTAGCGGGGTCCCAATTTGCGCTTGGAGCGCGGGTCCAGGGACTGCGTGGTCCTGTGAAGGAGGCGCAGCCACACCCAATCGTCCACCGCGAACTCCGTCTCTCGATGATGAGCATCATAGTACTTCCTGGCCAGCTGTTGTGCTTGGAGAAGACGCTAGCGTGCCTCAGTCAGGATCTCGTCGCGGGTGCGGAGTAAGTCGCCCGCCGTCTCGGACCGAGCCGTGCCAGGCTCAAAAGGAAGCATCGCCGGAGGTGGGCGCCCGTAGACTACCTCAAAAGGCGTGGCATGCAGGGCGGAGTGATAGGAGGTGTTGTAGCAGTAATCCTCCCACGCCAACCAGTCTACCCAAGCTCGTGGACGATCACCCGTAACACAGCGCAAATACATGGCGATCACCTTGTTGACCACCTCGGACTGGCCGTCCGTCTGAGGGTGAAACGTCGTGCTCATGCGGAGCTTCACGCCCGCCAGCCGAAAGAGATCCCGCCACACGTGACCCGTGAACACAGGATCACGGTCGCTGACGATGGACGAAGGAAACCCGTGGAGGCGGACGATGCCGTCGAAGAAGGCCCGCGCCACGGATGCGACTGTATAGGTGTGACCGAGGGCGATGAAGTCCATGGAGATATCTGCCCACACCTGGGAGGGTACGTCCAGCGGCTGTAGCAGACCCGTGGGTCGCAGTGTCTCCGTCTTGTTCCGCTGGCATGTCACGCATGACCGCACCCAGTCACGGACCAGCGCACCATCACCAGGGATGTAGAAATCAGCACGGAGGCGATGGAGGGTCTTCTGCACGCCCGCGTGTCCTGCAGAGTGTGCCAGGGACAAGACCTGGTGGCGCAGGTCACCGTGGTCGGGCACGAAGAGGCGGCGCCCGTGTATAAGCAGCCCATCGTTCAGGCGCCAGGGCGCCCCCAGCTCGCCGGTGTCAAGGCGCCCGCGGAGCGCCTGTGCGTCCGCGGCAGTAGAAGTTGCCCGGCGGATGTCGTCGATGAAGGCGAAGGATGGCCCGGAGCGGATGCACAGGACTGCGCCCGCCGTGGCAACGTCGTCTGTGACATCCTCAGTGTCGCGGCGGGACAAGGCGTCGGCGACCGTGTTGAGACGGCCGGGGCGGTACTCGACGGTGAAGTCGAAGCGGAAGAGCTTGCTGATCCACTGGTGCTGCGGGACGGTGGAGAGGCGCTGGTCTAGCAAGAACTTGAGGCTGTAGTGGTCCGTACGCACACGGAACGACCGGCCCCAAGGTAAGGTCGCCAGTGGCGCACTGCCTGGACCAGCCCGATAAGCTCGTGTTCGTATGCCGCGAGCTTGTGATGGCGAGCGGCGAAGGGGCGGCTGAAGAAGGCCAGCGGCCCTTCGCCCTGGTGGAGGACGGCGCCGAAACCGATGCCGGAGGCGTCGAAGTCCACCACGAACGGCATGTCGAAGTCCGGCATCTGGAGGACGGGTCCCGTCGTGAGCGCCCGCTAGAGAGCTTCGAACGCCGTAGTCGCCTCCTCGTCCCAGGAGAAGGCGTCGCGACGAAGGAGGCGCGTTAGTGGCGCGGCGATGAGGCCAAAGTCCCGGATGTACTTCCGGTAGTAGCCGACGAGGCCCAAGAAGCCACGGAGACCCCGGGGGGACCGCGGGGTCGGCCACACGGCGACGGCGGCGACCTTGTCTGCGTCCATCGCGACACCTTCCGCCGAGATGACGTGCCCCAGGTACGCGACGGAAGTCGTGCCGAACGAGCACTTCGATCGCTTGAGGTGGAGACGATACGCTCAAAGCTCGTTGAAGATGATGGCCACGTGCTACAGGTGCTCTGCCCAGGATGAACTGTAGATAAGAATGTCATCAAAGAAAACAAGCACAAAACGGCACAAGTATGGGCTGAGCACGCCGTTCATCAGGGCCTGGAAGGTTGCCGGCGCGTTGGAGAGGCCGAATGGCATCACCAGGAACTCGAAGTGGCCATGGTGAGTACGGAACGCCGTCTTCTCGATGTCGTCCGGGTGCATGCGCACCTGATGATAGCCCGAGCGCAGGTCGAGCTTGGTGAAGAAGCGTGCCCCGTGTAGCTCGTCCAAAAGCTCATCCACGACGGGGATGGGGAACTTGTCCTTGGACGTCATGGCATTGAGGGCGCGGTAGTCGATGCAGAAGCGCCATGTGCCGTCGGGCTTGCACACAAGGAGCACCGGGGCGGAGAACGGGGATGTCGAAATCCGGATGATGCCCTGCACGAGCATGACCGCCACCTGGCGCTCGAGCTCGTCCTTCTGCAGCTGGGGGTACCAGTACGGGCGCACTGCGACAGGCGCCGTGTCCGATAGCAGGTGGATGCGGTGGTCACAGGGCCGCGCGGGTGGGAGGCCCTGTGGCTCGTCGAAGATGTCGTTGTGCTGCTGCAGGAGGTCGGCCAGGAGCGGATGCACCTCGTCAAGTGCGGCCGCCATCAACTGAAGCTGCGGGGTCGTGGCGCCGGATCCGCCGATGCCTGTCCACTGAACGTGACGGCCCCCCGCGCGCCAGAAGATGAGGGACAGCACGCCGAGGTCCCAAAGGATGGGGCCTAGTGTGGACAGGAAATCGACGCCGAGGATGAAGTCGTAGCAGCCCAGGTCGATGCCGACGCAGTTGATGGAGAAGGGCTCGTCGCCGATGAGGACGGGAACCTGTCGCGCCACGTCGTGGCAAGTAAGGCGGTCCCCGTTGGCGACAGTGATGCTGAACTTCTCCGCGCCCGCCGGCTGAAGTGCGAGGCGGCGCATGGCGTCCCTGGACAGGAAGTTGTGCGGCGAGCCCGTGTCCACGAGCGCGGTGAGACGCTCCCCGTTGATCGTCACCGGAAGCAGCATCGTCTTCGCCGTCTTGATGCCTGCCAAGGCATGAAGGGAGACGACGAAGGCGGTCGCATCGACCGGCTCTTACCGTTTTGGATTTCACGCGCGTGAAAATCACTATGATTAAGTGATGTCATATGTGTGTTTCGAGTAAGCATAGGTTGAATCCTGCGTCACCCTACTTACAACAGAAGTGGAACAGTCATGTGTGAAGATTCCATCACGGGACGATCCTATCCGACTATGGAAAAAGTAAGATGGAAGACCTAATGATTCTCTGACTTACACGTTGAAGACGGAGAAGATTGTAGGGTTTCTTTGGGAGGACTTCGAGTTATTGCTCGACTAATTGCCGACATCATCGAGATGGAGAATTCAAGACTAAAGGGCAAGACGGCGCAAGGTCTCAAAGTTCTTTGGGGCAACTTTTGAGGATATGCTAAATGGATATCACCATAGCACAACTCTAATCCGGCTAACCCGGGTGGCCCATAGTTGGTAGCGAGGCCTATGGCCTGCTGGACTGCCCAGTTAGACGTATCCAGAAGGGAGACCCATGCCGTATAAAGGAAGGCTACGGTACAATCAAAGACCAACCCGGAGCCTTGGACTAGAAGACAGAAAGACTAGTTAGTGTTAGTATAGGACTCTGTAACCTGTTCGGCAAGGATTTCTCCCTATAACCCTAGGTTCTGGTTCCTTTATCAGCCGGAACTCTAGGAGCCTTTAGGGAAACTATTCATACAACTTATAACACATCTCACAGCAAACCAATCCCTATAACTTAGTGTATTGCTGTGATAGTGATTTATAGTAGGAGTAGGATTCGACCATCATTATGAAATCTGAACCTAGGTAAGATGTGTTACCTCACACCCTCCAACTCGCCACCTCCCCACCTCTCTAAACATGCTCTGTGAGAACCCCTCCATGACGTACTTGTTGGCAATACTACGACAGGTCCAAAGAATATGGATATGAATGCCACAAGCCAAACTTTCAGACATATATAGTGGACCACCATGTACTTATGATTCTCATGTTTTATGATTTTTAAAACTTCCCAGCTAACTAACGACTTGAATGAGACCTTATGTCGATTTATAGAAATTAGGTCAAATTCAACTATAAGTAGAAATTAGGTCAAATTCAACTATAAGTAAATGTAGGTTGCTTTGAAAGTTTTAAAAAAAAGCTTTTGGAGGTACCCATCGAGGGGTCAATTAATGTGAGAAACCACCCAATGTTTTGATATCAGGTTCAACTTCTTGCTAAGATTTTAGATATTGATAATATAACGAAATTAGGTCAAATCTGAGCTACAAGTAAGCGCGATAGATTTCTCTTGAATTAAATGTTTTTCTGGAGGTAGATGAGTGCATCTTCATGTCGTAAATAAATGTCAACAGTGTGAGTGTCAACTATCATGAAAGAACATTCAAATCTAAAATTTCCGAGTGATGATGTGTAACATCCTAGGATTTTATAATTTTGGATTTCAAGAAAAAATGCAATTGCATTCCATCATGGCAATTCATGGAAACCCTCATGCAAAAACTTTGTATCAAAACCATAATTCAAGTCCCTAAAGACAATTTAATAGGGTTCTATAAAAATGTACTTGAAATTAAATTCAGACAAGGAAAGGTATTCCCTAGAGTCCTAAAGATATATTATGGAATAACTCTATTTATAATGATACACAAAGAAATCCTATTTTTAAATCCCTAAGCTAGCCATACATGCATCATATAAGCAATGGGGATTAATGGTATTTTAACTATGGTAAATATATTCTCTATGCATCCTAAAAGATGTATTTTGAATTTAGAAATTTTTACAAAGTTGTTTGAGCCATTTTGGAGCTCTAAAACAAATTCTAGCAAATAAAACAGAAAAGAATAAAACGAAAATGAATAAGAAAACAAAGAGAAACAGCCAGCCGGCCTAGCCCAGCCTCTCTCACCTACGCTCGCCCGGACAGCACACAGCATTGCAAGTTGCGGCCCATTTCAGCCCACCCTAGACCAACAGTGCAGTAGCCCTTCGTTTTTTTCTGATGCATGGGGGCCGCCTGTCATCCCAAACCTCCACGACGAGATCGTCTCGCCCACGGTTGCTCACAATCCCAAGGACATCGGTGATTTCCGTTTCAATTTTCTTGCCCATCTGCACGCCGCCCTCCATATAAATCATTCTGCATCAGCCTCGTGTGAATTTTCTTCGAACCCTAGACTCCACCGATGTACTCGTCTATCGCCGCCGCCATTGACAGTAATTTTGAGAGGTCGAGACCCATTTACTGCGACCACCCCTTTCCCTATTGTCCCTCTAGACCTTCTACCCTTGATCTACTCTGTTGCCTCACCTCTCTTTCCCCCTCGCAAGAGCACCAGAACATTGGCAATTGCTCGCCGGAGCTCTACCACTGTCTGCTGCCTCCGCCCACGCCTCGCCATCTACAAAGGAAAAACGAGTCGACGCCAAGCGCGTCTTCGAGTTCTCTGTATCGTGCCTCACCCCACCGTCTACTCCTCCGTCAACCCCGGACCGCCGCTTACCATCGTCGCCGAACTGCCGCCGGTGCCATCCACGACGCTCGCCGGTGAGCTCTCAAGCCTTGCACCAGGACCGCTCAATCCGCGACGTGCATCCAGGATTAGACCCCTAAGCCGAATAGGTACCGGCCGACCAGTGAGGAGTCGCCATCTATACAGCCGCGTCAAAGCTGACCCGGGCGGTCCACTTTGACTTATCTACAAAATAGGGAAAAAAATAGAATAAAATTTGCAGAAAATATGTTAAATCTGTAAAATCCATATAAAATTATCTATAGCTCCAAAAATAGCTTGTAATATACCATTGGAAAGTTGTTTTCGTGTAGAATATTACTAGGCAATATGGAGCGGCGTGACGCCGCACTCGTGATGGGGCAATATCTTCAAATAATCAGTTAAAAGTACTCTTGGAGAACACGCCATAAATAGTGTAATATTTGTTGTCCAAGGTTACTACAGAAGACAGTAATAGCATTTTTCTCAGACAAAAGAGGCAGCGGATGGTGAAATTAGGTCGAAAAATAAAAGGTACAACAAAATTGAACTACTGCAAACAAATTACATCCTAGAAATTATAACTGTGAGTACATTAACTGCTGAAACCATGGATGAAGTACCTCATGGTCAACAACAATGAAATCAAATTCATATAGGTGTTACTTCGTTTCTTGGTCCCTATGCTCTAAAATGTGTGCAACAGGCACACGAATTTTGCAAAAGTTCGCCGTGGTACATCAATTTCTAAAGATAATTCCATACTTCTGTGACCTGCATATAAATATTGTCTTTCAGTACACATATACATATATTTAAGCAGGAGTTGAAAAAAGAATACTGAAGGAAGAGGAATGCAGAATATGTTGAGAAGAAAACAGACATAGGAGAGAAGAACAGCAAAATGCTCAGACACTAAAAGGAGAATCTGTGAAGCCTTTTGAAGGAAGAGGAATGCAGAATCTGGGAGTTAGGGGATAATTCTGCTTCATGGATTCAAAAGGATCATAAAGATCCTCTAGAAACCTTGTCGACAACATCACGCGCTAAACTATTTCCCAAGATAGCGGTGAATAAATCCATGGCTTCTTCCTTTTTTTCAGCCCTTAAAAAATATAATAGTATAATCCCCACACTACAGCTAAAAACTCATCAAGCATAATCATGGTGAGATAGATTCCTCTGAGAATCATGTAGTAAACGGTACACTACCCAACGGTAATGCACTCATAATCACTGAGATGAAGTCCCGTACAATGTGGTTGTAATGATTTTCTTAAAATAGCAGAGGGGTGATCGTTCATCATTAAAATAGCGAACTGGTAAAACTAAGCTTCCTACCTCCATTGGACAAATGACTATAGATGGAGTGAACTATGTGCAATAATTATCTTTGGATGCATCAAGCAAAACCAAATTTCAAAATCACCTGTAGCCTTCAACACGGTGGTCTACCACGCAGGCAGAAGGGAACTCAACGTGCCAACAACGGAAGGAACGCCCCTCGAATGCACATGGAGGGCTAACAAACCAGTGAGAGGCGCGAGTCGTCCTCCACCAAAGGAACACATACCTGCTATGATATCAATCAGCAGCAGAATCGTCCTACAGAACAGAAAATTGAATGAAGAGCATACGTGGATCAGAAAACACTCCCGAAAAATAACACCCATGAACACTAACCTTCAGCTCAACTGAGAACACCATGTAGCAGCCAACACCCGCATGTTCAATCTGCAGAAGCTTCACCCCGCTCCCAGAAGGTTTATGGCTCGAAAAGACCACTCCCAGAAGGTTTATGGCTTGAAAAGACAGAGTACAAAGAAAAGCAAAACAGGCTAGCAAACCATAAAATATGGTATATGTATCCTCTACAATAAAGCTTGGTGGCAGTACGATGAGCAATGCAAGATTGATTTAAGGGTCAAACATGGTAGCCTATAAGCAGTGAAAATAGTTGGCAATGGTATAACTGGAAGTGGCACTACCAAACATTTGGAAGCTTAGATACAGATACATATATTAATTACCTAACATATAAGAATTCCAGTTAGTGGTATCTGACAGTCCGTGGCCATGTCCAAATAAGTTGCATTTAGATTATAGAGGTGTAGATATGCATCTACCCCACCGCTTTTTTTCCAATGGCATATATGAGGAATACGTCAAGAAAAATCTCATCCTGAAAATGGGCAGAACTGAGCAGTCAGTTTTCTATGGAAAACACATCTAGAAAAATCTCAGCTCGGAGCAACAATTCTCACTTTTTCTGAATGCGTCAACTATAGAAGGATTTCATCACTAAAAGATGAAGCCCAATCATCATAAGAAAAGCTGGACAAACAAAATCTAGTGATCATAGATACATTTAACAGTATATACTTGTTTTAGATTCAAGCAATATTGGGCATATGAGACTAAATTGTATGATCCGGTGCTTAATAACCCAGACCAACATGCACACATAGAAACGATGTCACTTATACATGAAATCCACTCTGCTGTAACAATTAGCCCATCAGCTTGTCATGCATATCTTCCTCTCTACCTAACGACATCCTCTTCCGACTATATACCCGGTGAGCTCTCATACTTCTGCATTCAAAGAAGTTGTAAATTTACTGCAAGTTTTGATTCCCCGTAAGAATTTAAAGTGAAAGCGAACAAAATATGATCTCTAGTTATTAAAAGGTGGAGTTGCTCAATTATTAAAAGGTGAAGTAGGGCAAAGAAAAGGTACTGAAAACGAAGGAAATAAAGTGTTCATAATCTGAGCAACTTCATATGCATAACAGATAGATATGTTGCACTCCAAATTTGGCTCGGCTCCACCCCAAATAAAGCCTTCCCTTTTGGCTATCCTAGTATAGGTTATGCAGAAGGAATTAAAGGCCTGAAGAACACCATGAGAGATCCTGCAAACTTTCCTGTGTATTCGGCACTGCTGTGGAACTGAATTAAAAAATTGCAACAAATCGAAGTAAAAATGGCGCTGTGGTGAACTGCCAAAATCCACTGGGAGGGAAGAGACCAAATCGAGGGGAAGGAGATAGAGGGAGAGGAAAATAAGGAATAGGTCACCTGTACGGCGGAGTCCCTGCGCCGGTGGTCGCCGGATTCACCGCCACGATCATGCTCACGTGGCCGTGGTCCAGGATCCACCACGAAGCTCGTGTGGCTGCGGCCGCGCTTGAAGGCCTCCTCCCGTTGACAGCGGCACCGCACAGTCTGGTTCTTCCGACGCGAGGTGATGCCCCAGCGCTGCTCCTCCATGCGCAGCCTCGCGACGCATCGGCCCAGCGGCCAGTCCGGATCCCAGTCCAGCGCCGCCACCTCCGCCTCGTCTCCTCGAGCTTGTCCAGCGCTGGCCCAACCTGCTGCTGATCCCATGCACACGTCTGCCGCCACGCTCTCGATGGGCCCTTCTCCGGCACGTAGCCAGGAAGAGCAGGAGGGGAGAGCGAGGTGAGAGGCATCAGGGCGGGCAAGGCGAGAACAGGGGGAGGCGTTTGGGATTTTTCTCTTCCTCGTGGTCCACGGTTGGGTCAAAGCGGTGAGGGCAGGCGTTGGTGGGACCTGTCCACTAGATTTTTCTAGAGAGGGTTCCGGGAGGGCTGGTCCACCGCGATTAATTAGTAGAAGAGAACGGGGAGTTGATGACGAAACTGCGGACGTACGCTGAAAAGATGTAGCATCTCGGGTAAAACCACTACTAGAAAATCGCTTGGTGTTTTTGTTTTGTGCATCATCAAGATATCATGCACATGTCATAATGCCACATTGCATTTGAGCATCATATCAAACCTTGCATTTGTTTTGTCTTGCTTATGTTGTTTGTTATCACCTAAACTCCTCTCCCTATTTTACCCACCTCTATTTTGTTTTCTACAAGATGGGATCCATGTATAGGATTCACTACTTCATAAATGATTTTGTTCTTGATTCAATACCTAAAACCCCTATCTTGTAAAATGCCAAAATTGTTTTTATTTGTGGGCATCATACTTCTGTATACTCTATTCCCCTTGTCTTTATTTAATTTCTACCAAAATCCTCTTGTCTAAAATCTCTGCAATTCCAGTAAAATTCAATGTTTCAAAAGGTTTACAAAGAAACAAATACAAAACATAAAACAAAAGATTTTGTAAAGAAAGACAAATGAGAGAGAGAGAGAAGAAGCCCATCATCCCATCTCCCTTCTTTCTTCCTGCTGACCCGAAGAAGCAAGCCCATCTAGGAGCCCACTTGACTGAACGATCGAGTGGAGTACCTGTTCGTTCTGTCGCTTTCTTCTTCACGAGAGGAGCGTGACCACCTCCACATGCCGACGCCACCACGCCAACCACTCCCTCCCCCTCTTTTAATCCCCACTAAGAGGCCTCCTCAAACCCTAGTCACCATCCAACCTTCCTCCCTTCCGCTGCCACCATCTCCCGTCTATATTTTCCATATCTTTTCCCCACTCACAATCGAGAGCAACATCACCGCCTTCTGTCCACCGTGTCCTCGCCATGGATGTCGCTAAGCCGAACGGAGCTCGGGATCGGAACCACAACGTTGTCTCCATCCTCACCGCGGAAGATCGGGAGTCGAATCGTCCTAGATCGGTGGGAATTGGGAGCTTCCACTCCGACGCCGAGCACGGTCATGCCCGGAATTCACCGCCTTCGGTGAGCTCCCCGTCCCACTTCCTCTCTCATCCTACCTCCCTGCACCTCCCTAGCTCGCCACCGTCGCCGTATTCTCCGCCTTGCTCGTCTTTGTCGTGCGCGTGCACGCTCGCAGGCAGCAGAACAGCAGCAGCCACACGCCCAGCATACAGTAGCAGCAGCCCGAACCTCTGTTCCCGTTCTTTTTCCGGCGCCCTTGTCCCTGCTATGAAGAAACAAGGAACATCAAAGAGTAGCCCTAGGTTCCCTCTTTAAATTGAGCAATCACACGCCCGTTTAGGTGCACCACATTCCTGGGAATCATCCTCGCAAGATCGATCGCGCTAGCAGTTTTGGGGGGCAGAAAAAGAATTCAGTTTCGAAACTTGTTGCAGCCTCTGTTCATCAACATTTTACGGCTCGCACAGACCTCCTACGGAGAAACGATGAACACCAAAGTTGTAGATCTTGGTTTCCTCTACAACTTTCGTTTTTGCGGCGTTTACAAATTCAGCACCGTTTAGTCGCCATCTTCGTTAAAACTCTGGCCAATTTCAATCAAACTTCAGATCTGAAATTCAGTTTCGTCAGATAACAGCCCCTGTACTTTTGCAGCTTAGCCCCTGGAGATTTCTGCTCCTCAACCCGCAGTCCCCCACGCCCCAACGTGTCACACCCTCACGCCTCAGTCCAGTCAGCGCCTTAGGCCCACTTGTCATTCCCTGTGGGTCGAATACCTCTATGTATCAAAGTCTATGTTGTTCCAAATTCAAAAAATAAAAATCCAAATGTGAATATACATGAATTAGTTCATAACTTTAAAATGATTCTGAATTTGGAAAAAAATTATAAAATGAAATGTGTTTAGTTTTTCAGTATGTATTCCAATGCAAATTCAAATCTTTTCAAAACTATTTCAAACTAGTCAAACCTTTGACTTTGACCCCATTTGACTAATTTTGACTTTGATTTTGATTTAAATTCATAAATCCAAATAATATGAATAATATATGTTTTTGAATCAGAAAAACATGAGGATTATGAATATGACATTTATAATACCATTTGAGCATTTTAAAATTTTCGAATTATTAAATGTCAATTAATGCCCATTTCTTAAATATTGCATAACTTTAAAACCGCAACTCTGAATTCGACAAATGATATGTCTAAATCGATCAGCACGACAAGACCTCTCCAACCATGATATCCATGTTGTCATTTGCATCATGCATTAAGAGCAGTTTTATAATCAGTACTGTTTATGCAAGGAAAACATGATAAATAAAATTGAGAACTAATTGTCTCTTATTAATAATGCCTCACGAATGCTATATCATCAATGTTCTATGCCCCTAATACCTTTTTGACATAGTTTGCATCATTAACTTGTCATGCTCATATCATGATCATGCCGATTCTTCCGCATTAGTTGTAATTGTTGCATCGCTTGTTCTTTTTAGTGTTTTGCTTCTTCCCAGATAGGACGATGAGATGTTGTGAGCTTCAACAAGTTCTTCGGTTATGAAGCTTCGGCAATGTTTTCCAGGCGAGCATTCTCCCCCTTTCTACCTATCTTACTTTTCTAGTCTTTATTTCCTCCTGTTGATCTATTGCTATCTGTGTTGCGATGCTATAGATTCCGTACCCCTTTATACTTCTCTACAGCCTCTATATTGCCATGGACACCTCCTATTACCTGTTGTTTGGTAGATAATCGGTCTTGCGAGTCGTAGTCGCTTGCTCAGGTGCTGCTTCGTGTTGTCGATGTTCCACCATTGTTGGGGGTTGTCATAGGCTTAATGATGGAGATAATCATGGATTTAATTACTGTTTAATAACTAAAATTAAAAATAAGTAAATAATGCACCTCGTACTCGTGGGATCTGAACCTGGGTAAGCTGTGTTACCTTGTACTCGTCAACCGTCCGCCTTCCCCCACGTCTCTAAACACGCACTGTGAGGACCCCTCCATGGCGTACTCGTCGGCAATACCACGACAGTTGGCGCCCACCGTGGGGCAAGAGGCGCTTCAGGCTCTTCAGCGGGCGAGGACCAAGATCTTCGCGGGAATCGGCGAAACCGTAGACATCGGTCGCGTTCTCTTTTCCAGCAACGTTTCGATCGTCCCTCCTGACGAGTTTTGAATCCCGGCAAAGACGAACCCTACGTGGTGTTCGATCGTTCCTATCGGAGACATCCACCTCTTCATCGGCGAAACCGACTCGGGCACTAGTTCCCTGGGAGTCGGAGGAGCATCAAGGCCCGCACGGACCGCCTACGGGCTAGATACGTTCGCGGAAGAATCGATGTCGGATCTCTCTTCGGAGTTTGCCGGCAAAGATCGGAAAAAATCAAGACCCGCACGGACCGCCTACGGGCAGGATACGTTCGCGGAAGGATCAATGTCGGATCTCTCTTCAGAGTTTGCCGGCGAAGATCGGAAAAAACCAAGGCCCACCCAAACCGCCCCTGTGCAGGATATAAAGGTGGAAGATCACTGCAAATCCGCCGGCTTCGTCCGTGCGTCTGGACAACAGAGATCCAAGTTCGTCGGCGTGGTTACCATCTTCGATCTGGTGCACTGCATTCAGAGAGAAGGCGAAAACCCCCGCGATTACCTGGCCAGATGGCTCCGTATACGAGCCGATCTGGCCCACTACCCCGATGATAACGCTTTGTATCACTTCATGGAAGGACTGGACCGTGGAATGCTTCTCCGACATTCTTTAAGACGGCAATAGGCAACAAGGCGTCTTACCCTCGAAGAGATGGTGAGCACCGTCAACAACTACGCGGAAGCTGACGCAGCAGCCCAGATGGCGCTTGCGCTTAGGGACGGAGAACCTCCAATTCAGAAACCGCCACCACCGCCTCCTGCCGCCATCATCGCAGCAGCACCGCCACCTCCAGTCATCGTCGAGGCTGTTGCACCTCCACCGCCCGTCATCGAGGAAGTCCTGGCACCCTCCGACTCTGTCATTGACGCGCTCTATGCTGATTTCAGTACAGATTCAGAGGAGATAGATTTCAGTCCAGAAGAGCTAGACTCTGCTATGCAGGAGATGGAGGAGGAGTACTCGCACGATGAGCAAGCCAACAACGCCGTCACGTCCCGAGGGGGTGTTCGTCACCATTGGGACGACGATGGATGAAGATCAACCCGGACGAGCTCCGCCTACAGCACTGGAAAAGGGGAAGGGGCCACTCATTCCTGCTGACGATGATCGCGCAAAAGTCATGCCTCCTCCGCCTAATCCAGTGCAGCAGCCGCAGGAACTCGACACCGGCCCGAGAAACAACAACACCGCAAACTTGCTGCCTCCAGCATCCACGTCTGCAGCAGCCCAAGTTACTCCAGCTGATAGAGTGATGTACGGTAATCTCCTCGTCGAGCCACTGACCGTTTCTCATATCTGGAACGTGACCCAGCTTGATGAGAAGCGCCAGCAGCTGCTGGAGGAAGCGCAAGCCATCGCAGAGCAAGGCGCTAAGCTAGATTGAGATCTGGTCAACGCGCAGAAGTCCATAGAGAAAGCTAGAGCAATGGAGGCCGAGTACAAGACTTTACTGCAGCAGAAGGCTAAGAAAGCTCCGACTCGCGTCATCAACGATCCTGGTGTGCGGCGTAACCTAGGATGGCCCCCTCGAAGCCAGCACAAGCCAAGCCATACATTGACAGTGAAGGCAAGCAGGTGATGCCCACCCCACTCCTTAACCTCGCTGTCGCCAAGACCCTTCTGGAGCAGGATAGATCGCCTGAGGCAGTGGAACAGGTCTATGACCTAGTGGCCAAGGCGGTGAAGCAGCAGGAAAAGGCCACCTCTCAGAGGCTTGAGTCTGACCCAGCGCTTTGCCAGTCTAGCCAGTACAAGCCGCCAAGGGACAGATCTCCTCTTTATGTCGGGTCCCAGACGGTTTCATCAGAACGAAGACGGAGGGATGCACGCAACAGGAAGGATGCCATCCCCATATCCTCCGACCACGGAGAAAAGGTCCGACCTCGTCGCCCATCGCCACCGCCCCGATCTCCCCGACATCGCGAAGATTACAAGGCTCACCATCGTACGGATATGCCCCCACCAAAGCAGTGTGGCATCGTCATCCGCGACAACGCGGAGCGGACCCGTCATGACGAAGAGCGCAACCACGGGAACAAGAGCAGGTCACACTACGACCCTCCATGTCCGACAAGCAACCGTGACAGGCGTGAGGCGTCGCAGGAGGGTAATAGCAAGAAGGCTAACCCACCGCCACCTCCGCCTCCGTCACCACCAAGCAGTCACCATGGCGGAGGAGGCCCGCGTTGTTCACGCAGCCCATCCCCTGTTGACAAGAAGAAGAAGAACCTGGAGTCGTACGATGCACGTTTGCGGATCGATAAGATCCACGAGGCCCGGGAAGGACCATACCTGGGACCAAGTTGCTTTGGACCTGCAATACAATCCGCAACTTACCCCAAAGTTTTCCGGATTGACAAGACCATCAAGCCCTATGACGACACCGCCAAGCCAGCCACATGGTTGCAGGACTACGACAACACGGTGGAGATTGCCGGAGGCAACCCCAATGTCGCCGTCAAGTACCTCCCATTAATGTTGGCGGGCATGGCCCGTCAATGGATCGACGACTTGCCGGAGAAATCTATCTACAACTGGCTGGACATGCAAGAAGCATTCACCAAGAACTTTGAGGGTACATACAAGCGTCTCTGCACTGTGGGCGATCTACAGCGGTGCATGCAAGAGAAAGACGAGACATCTCGCGCCTACCTCTCCCGCTAGCTGGATATGAAGAATTCCTGCGTAGGAGTGCACGCTCAGACCGCCATGGCCGCCTTCATCGATGGGTTGGAAAGAGGCACGTTGCTCCGACATAAGCTGAAGCGCTTGTAGGACAATCACCAGCTTGACTTGAACCAGATGATTCAGTTGGCTAGTGAGTTCGCAGCTGCCGACGATGATGCTCGCGGATCCTTGCCGGCAACAGTCGTTCCAACTCAAGCTCGGAGGAACAGCAGTACAAAGCAGAAAACCGCTCCAGAAGAAAAGCAATCTACCGACATGGTCGCTATAACTTTTGCAGGACGAGGTGAAGGCGGACAACGTGGCCGAGGAAGGGGAGCTGGTCGTGGGCAGCAACGAGGAAGTGAAACCACCTCGGCTCCGCTCTGCGTTCCCCAAACCTACGAGGAGTACCGTGATATGCCGTGCCTCGTACACCTCGACGCCAACGGCAAGGCCACCCATACCAATCGACACTGCAAGTTCGTCAACGACCTCAAGGAAGACCCGGAGTCTGGCTACAAGCAAAGTCGGAAGAACAGACCGCGAGGCAAGGGCAAGGGGAAGAAGAAGGAGGAGGAGTCCAAGGATTCAAGTGACATGGACGAAGACGTTGACCCCAAGCACGCCGCCAAAGGCGACGACAAGGGCAAGAACCCCTTCACAAAGAAGGCTCCAGTCTACCACACTTTCCTTGGCACCCCCACCGTCCGACAACAGAAGACCTCTCTAAGGATCCTGATGGCTACTCTCCCCCCAGTTCCCCAGTACCCGCGCTGGTCGGAAGTTCCAATCACTTGGGACAGGACGGACCACCCAGACCTTATACCTACGGAGAACCAGTACGCCATGGTCATCAACCCCTTGATTGACGGCGTGGAGTTCACCAAGTGTATGGTGGATAGTGGAAGCAGCATCAACATCATGTACCTGGATACACTGCAGAAGATGAACTTGACAGAGGCAAACCTAAGGCGGACCAACACCATCTTCCATGGCGTAGTTCCTGGTCGGGAGGCTCGGTCCCTTGGGTGCATTACACTTCAGGTTGCCTTTGGCGATGTTAATAATTACCGCCAAGAGCGCATGACCTTCGAGGTGGTCCCCTTCAAGAGCATGTACCACATCATATTCGGCCGCGACATATTCCACACGTTCATGGCCAAGCCATGCTTCGTCTACAACAAACTCAAGATACCCTGACCAAACAGTAGTATCACCGTATCCGAAAGCTTTACCAAGGCAAGGGACTGCGAGATCAATGAAGCAGCCGTTGCAGAAGCTGTCCTCTACATCGAAGAATTCAAAGAGATCCAGAGCAAGGTTGATGACTTAGACATGCCCGCGTCAAAGAAGCAGATCTCCGACTCCGCTCCTGCGTTCAAGGCCGCCATCGAGACCAAGCCGGTGGAACTTGTGGTAGGCGATGCCTCCAATGTCACCGCCATTGGGACGAACCTGGATCCCAAATAGGAAAGCGCGCTCGTCGAGTTCCTCCGTGAGAATAGGGACATCTTTGCCTGGCAACCTGCCGACATGAAAGGTGTACCTAGGGAACTTGCCGAGCACAGCTTAAACATTGATCCAAAATGTAAACCAGTGAAACAACCTCTACGACGCTTTGGAGATGAGAAGATACGCGCCATTGGCAAAGAGATAGCTAGGTTACTTAAAGCTATATTTATCCGAGAAGTCCTTCACACCCGATGGGTGGCCAATCCTGTACTTGTCCCCCAAAAGGGAACCAATGAATTAAGAATGTGCGTTGATTACACCGGCTTGAACAAAGCATGTCCCAAAGATTCGTTTGCTTTGCCTCGCATTGACCAAGTCATTGACTCGACGGCTGGCTCAGAGCTTTTGTGTTTTCTCGATGCATACTCAGGATACCACCAGATCAAGTTGAGGAAGTCGGACCAATTGGCCACTTCGTTCACTACCCTATACGACACGTTTTGCTATGTCACGATGCCCTTTGGGCTGAAAAACACAGGTGCCACGTACCAGCAGACAATGCAACGTTGCCTCCACGACCAAATTGGTCGGAACGTTCACGCCTATGTGGACGATATCGCGGTGATGTCTAAAAAGTCAAATCACTTAATCTCCGACTTAAAGAAACCTTTGATAATCTCCGGAAATACAACATGATGCTTAACCCTAAGAAGTGCGTCTTCGGGGTTCCAGCCGGCAAATTGTTGGGATTCATCGTTTCCCAGCGTGGAATCAAAGTCAACCCAGAGAAAATCAAGGCCATCTTAAACATAAACCGTCCGACATGCCTAAAGGACATTCAAAGACTAATAGGTTGTGTTGCAGCAGTTAGTCGGTTCATCAGCCGACTTGGAGAGAAGGCCCCGCCGTTGTACAAGTTGCTGAAGAAGGCGGACAAATTCACATGGACAGACGAAGCAGATGCGGCATTGAAGCTGCTCAAGGAGATTCTTTCCTCAGCGCCCATTCTTGCAGCACCCAAACCTGGAGAGCCCCTGTTAATCTACATGGCGGCAACCAACCAGGTAATAAGCATCGTCGTCGTGGTAGAGCGGAAGGAACCAGGCTATGAGCACGGAGTTCAACGACCAGTTTACTATGTGAGCGAGATCTTGACAGAGTCCAAGCAGCGTTCCCCGCACTACCAGAAGATAGCTTATGGAGTATTCCTTGCTTCTCGGAAGCTGAGGCATTACTTTCAGGAGCACCCAATCACAGTGGTGAGCAAGACTCCACTGTCCGACATTATCAATAACAGCGACGCTACAGGAAGGGTCGCGAAGTGGGGCATTGAACTTGCTGCCTCGAGATCACCTACAAGAGACGCGACACTATCAAGTCACAAGCCTTGGCGGATTTTGTTGCAGATTGGACGGAGATGCCAGATGCTACTCCGTTGCCGGAACCAGAGTATTGGGTGATGCACTTTGACGGATCAAAGCTGCTCAACGGCTCGGGGGCTGGTGTATTGCTACAGTCACCAACAGGAGACAAGCTACACTACGTTTTACAAATCCACTTCGAGGCTACAAACAACATGGCGGAGTATGAAGCACTCATTCACGGACTACGTGTAGCCAAGGATATTGGCATCAAGCACATAGTTTGCTGTGGAGATTCCGACTTGGTTGCCCAGCAGGTGGCTGGCACCTGGAATGCGCGGAACCCTATGATGGCGGCATATCGAGACGAAGTGGACGATATATCCAAGAGCTTCTTGGGCTACGAAGTCAAGTATGTACCTAGGGAGCAAAACGAGGCGGCTGATCTACGGTCTAAGCTTGGATCAGGGCGCAAGCAAATTCCGCCAGGAGTTTTCTTAGAGCATCTACGCACACCATCTGTGAAGGGTGCCGAAATCGACAACCCGGATAGAGCTGACTCTTTCGTCAACATGGTGACTAAGGTCCCTCTTGCTTGGACAAAACCGTTCATGGAATATCTCGAACATGGAACTTTGCCCGACGACGAAGTCGAAAGACGGCAAATAGTACGACAAGCAAAGGATTATACCATATTAATGGGCAACTCTACAAAAGGAGCACTACTGGTGTATACCTAAAGTGTGTTTCCTAGCTGGAAGGTATGGAAATCCTACGTGAAATCCATCTCGGAGATTGCGGGCATCACGCTGCTCCTCGATCGTTGGTCGCGAAAGCCTTCCAGCAAGGATTCTACTAGCTGACCGCGAAGGAGGACGCCGACAAGCTGGTTGAGACATGCATGGGATGCCAGTATTATGCCCGACAACCACATGTTCCTGCTGAAGAACTGCGAACAATACCAATAACTTGGCCGTTTGCAGTCTGGGGTCTGGACATGGTGGGACCGTTACAGACGGCACCTTGTGGGTTTACGCATCTGCTTGTAGCAGTTGACAAATTCACTAAATGGATAGAAGCTAAACCCATTAGAAAGCTTGATGGGGCAACTGCCCTCAGGTTTGTCCGAGATCTAGTCGTGAGATTTGGTCTCCCACACAGCATTATCACCGACAACGACAGCAATTTATCACTCGGAGAAGTGGAGGCTTATTGCTGGGAGAAAGGAATCCGACTTGACCTTGCATCTGTGGCACACCCACAATCCAATGGTCAGGTTGAACGAGCCAATGGATTAATTCTGCAGGGAATCAAGCCACGTCTTGAGGCACAGCTACATAGAGCAGCTGGAGCCTGGGCAGAAGAATTACCATCTGTGTTGTGGAGTTTACGAACTACACCCAACAGATCCACCGGCTACACCCCTTACTTCATGGTATATGGAGCAGAAGCCATCCTGCCTTCCGACATACTTCACGATGCACCAAGAGTTGCCGCCTACAACGAAGATGACGCTGAAGAATCCAGACGCCTAGATGTGGACCTTCTCGAGGAGGAGCGCGTTTTGGCATGACAAAGATCCACCATCTACCAGCAGAAGCTACATAGCTACCATAGTCGCCGCGTTCGGCATCGCTCGTTTAAAGAGGGGGATTTGGTGCTCTGACTTAAGCAGAAGAAGTCACACAAATTATCCCCGCCATGGGAAGGACAGTTCATCATAAGCAAGGCGCTACTCAATGGGTCTTACTACCTTGTTGATAATCGTAAACTAAAGGATCGACCCAACAAGGATCATAAGCGTAAGCGACGTGACCCGGATGGTGACTACCCGGAGCTTGATCGGCCATGGAACATAGCACAGCTACGTCCTTTTTATACTTAGCATTTTTTTATCTAATTGTGTACCTCTTATATGATCAATGAAATAAAGCTCTCTAGTTCACTCATATTTTTGAGTCTTTTACCTCCTTTAGTGTTCATTTTTGGATCATGTAAAACCTTTATGCACAAGCCTTGCGTTTGCACTTGTGAAAATTCCGCCTACGGGCGTTAGCTTAAGTTTTCTGGTCTACACGTTCTTTGTCGTTTTTATGTGGATTCTGGAGTAGTGACTTTTGGCACTTATTGTCGGCGATTTTGTGCTTAGGTTATTGATGGTGCCATTGGGCATCATCACCTAAGCGCATGGTTCCGATAATGAGTCTTCCGACTCACGAAAGGTCAAGCATAAAAACCAAAGTAATGGATAAGCCAGCATTTGCTTAAAAATATATACATGCTGTAAACTAGTTCTTAAGTAGCAGGAAATAACAACCATTGTTTTCCGCCTTAAGTTACATCAATAAGTTTTTTCCGCACATGCACCAAAGGTGAAACAAATAATACAAAGTTGTTCTTCATTCCTTTGGCGCAGGAGACTTAGAAGCAGCGTCATCACCAACAGGAGAGCCACCCTCAAAGTCGGCAGTGTGAAGAGACTCGGAGGAGCTTTGGTTGCCACCATCGATGGTGTTCATTGGCACGAAGACGTTGATATCGACCAAGTCGGCAACTCTGGTGTCATAGCCCGCGAGCGATGAAAGGATGGCTTCGTGATTAATCTCTTTGCCATCATCGTCTGCGTCGGGAATGCTAGAGGTAACCGTGTCGATGTCGGCATCTTCATAGTGTGCCTTCACCATTGACAGCGCCATCCTTGCGCCAGCCCGTGCACATGAAGCTTTCCAGCTTGTGACACGCTCGGGGGCTCGGTGCAAAATCTCCGAGTACTTCGCCACGGAGTCTGATGCCTTGATGTTTATCTGGAGGGGATTGGGATTCTCCTTAGCTGGCGGTGTTGATGAAGTTGCCAGCAAGAACCATGCATTCCTTGTCTGAAGGAGGCAATCGGGTTTAGGGGTGGACTCAGAGCTCGGCTCGGGCTCGACTCAGCTCGAAAGTTGGACAAGCGAGCCTCGACCCTGAAAATCAGGCTCGAGGCTCGACAAGCCAGCTCAGTGAAGCTTGCAAGCCGGCTCGAAGTCTCGATGTATTATTATTTTTTGCCATAATGTATGCTTAAAATATAACAATTCACAATTATGCACAACAATTTACCGAGAATACATTTATAACATAGTGTTAGATCCAGAACATATTGTTAAGGCATGATTTTATCCATAACATACTCTGATGCTGTTGTTTCAAACATGCATGTGAAGTACAGTAACTTTCTGGGTACCATAAATTCAGATATGTGTATATCAAATAGAAGTTCAAGGTAACACCATACTCAAACCATTTTTGTATGACAGTCCAGATTTTCATATCTCATACATCACCACAAAATACTGAAACCAATTAGCACGGACGGGGAAAATTTTAGCAAATAGAAGTGCAAGGAATTCTCATAGCTTGCATGTATCAGGGATGAGAAGATGTAGAAGGGAGTCAGGTCATGCATCCATAGGATTAGATCTGATTAAAGAAGTATGAGAACGGGTCATATTGGTTGAGGACGAGTATGAGATGTGGACGACGCGCCTCACCTAATCCAGGTCCACATCTAATCCAGGTCCCTAAGCATGAGTCCCGGCCACACCTGCTGCAATTCGAGAGCCCAGATTGAGGAAGAAAGCGGAGGCGGAGGGTTCCGATTGCTTACATCAATCGCGTTCTCACAACCAGTTTCGGCCGCTTCTTGAACGAGCGGCGCGCGGCTGGCACGACGCGTCTCGCGCAGCGGCCGGCGCCTCGCGTCTCGCATAGCGGCCGCCTAGCAAAGCACCTTGTCCGACAACTTCAGCGGTGGTGGTTCCGTGGTGGTGCTGCCCAGCCCACACGAGGAGGTGACACAGATCGAGGATGGAGGAGCTCGGCTAGGCATCGTTCATGGCGACGGTGGGGCGCAGGATTTGGCAAAATCAAGACGGGCATGGGTGGGGGAGACGGCTGCGGGCTGGCCTGCTGTAAGGTTCCCAACCTTTAATAAGGTAGAGTCCCCTGTGTTTACAATGCTAGTCCCTGGATCAATAGCTAGCATCCACAGTTAAGAGGTAATATCAAGAAACAAAGGTCATAATACAACTTTATAACCAGGAATAAAATAATTTGTTACATCTTTCATAGCTCATTTGGCTATTACATTACATTGCAGCAGAATATCTATAAGCATGGGGTCCTTCATCTTCAAAGTGCCACAGGCAGACATGTTGGTTGTAGACTTTGTAATCCTAATCAACACACTTCACTAAATCAACCAAACCTGCAACATAACAAGTTACAGCCACAAGGGTCAATACATTTGAATTATATTGGCAAGTGATACTATGGTAGTATAGTGGAGTCTATCATCTATATGCATTTGGCAAGTGGAGTTGAGGCTTGCATTGCTCAAAAATAGATTTTTCCTTATCATTTGAAAACACTAAGTTTTTGCTTGACAAAAACCACCCAAGGCATCTACCAATCAAAGATTGAGGATCCTTTAACCCTTGTTCAACCACAAGTTTTTAACTTAGAAATTTGGATGATGAGATTCTTGATAGCTTCCATGTCTTGATGCTCAAATTGTCCTTTGCCAGGGACATGGCTAAGTACTTAGATTTTACACTCTGCAGAGGTGGTGCACTTTCCCCACAAGACTTGGTTTCACCAAGACAAGATCTTTCAGAAGCCTTTTCTTAGACCAAATGGACGCGTTCCAACCTATCATTCCCACTACCACCAACTGTCCAAATGGCTAAGTTCTAGCAACCTATATGATCCAGGCAGAGCCCATAATGCCAAGTAGTTGCACTTGAAGCTTCTCAACATTTGACATCTCAAATCTCTTTGTTCCTGGGTGGCAATCCACAAGTGTGATACACAAGGTAAACCATAAAAATGGGCCTTGTGTAACCACTCAACCAAAAACCAACAAGCAAGTCCCTTTCCACCCAGGTGATTCATTCACTTAGTTGTTTTATTAAACAAAACACAAGTCCTCAGACTTAGAAATTTTTCCATAGCTTGAATATATATTCCACCCTTGTTTTCTACTACCTAAGCTAAGCATGATAGTATTAGGGATCTTAACTTAGGAAATTTCTACTAAGGTTTCATCTACTAGGATTTCCCATAGCAAGGTTTATACTTAGTAAAATTCCATGCAAGTCTTACTTAGAAATATCACTAATTCATAGTGAAAATAATGGGACAAAGGTATGAAGCATCAATTGCCTTTTTGGTAGAGAATATAAGTTCACTTCTTGTCCTTTCAACAATCACACTCTTTAAGTCACTATAATTCAATCAAGCAGGGCACAATTTCAATCTACCAATCAAGCAAAACATCACATAAAATAATAAAACATAACAATGCATGCAAGCATGCAAGAGATTGTTTTATTTGTAAAAGTGGGTTCTAATAGGTTATCAACATTTGGAAACACCTATTGGTCATTTTATAAAGTGGCAAAGTCATTTGCAAAAGGTTTCAATTTATAAACCCTTTTCTAAACAAAGTATCATTTTATGTGGTGTAGAAATGTTTTTAATAAGGCATTAATCTATAGGATTCACAAAATATGTTTTCAAACCATAAAACCTTGTGTTTAGGGTCAGAGTGTTTAAAACAACACATTTCCCAAAGGTTTTCTTCCCAAACCATTTTTAATAAATAAGCCATATTTTTATTTGACTAGAATTGGTTTTAAATCCAAGTTTCATTCTTTTGCATATACAAATACATTTTTGAAACCACAAAGTGATTCCTATGGTCAGTAGGTTCAAAACACACCATTTTCCAAAGATTGTATCCCCAAAATCATTTTAGAATAATTTTTATAACCTAAACAAGCATACATAAGTTTCTGCAAAAACAAATATTTTTCCAGGTGCTTTTTACTAAACAAATGGCATGGTTGGCTAGGGCTTGCTTTTCTGAATCCATTGATATAAAATTTTCAAAATTTGGACGTGTGGATCAAAAGTTATGCAATTTACAAATTCAAACTACTAATAGAAATGTTTCTGTCTTTTAAATCATCTACAAGCCACGTGGCGTGATTCTACTGGGCGATACCGGTTCGCGCGGATCAAGCGATGTGAGGCGTTGGATTAAAATAGATCGAGCGGCACAAGATCACTCGTACCCCTTCGTTTAAGTTTCTATCCTGTCCACGCGATCCAAATCCAACGGCTGCTGCGAGCTTGACCTAGAATGAGCGGCGCTGGCGGCGGCTGGGCGGCGGCGGCGCTCTGGCGGCGAGGTTGCCGGCAATACAAGAAGCAAGGTGGATGGGAAATAAGCTCACCGGGTTCGCTGGTTCGTGCTGATGCTCAACGTTGTCTTCTTGGGTCAAGGGGCGCTCGTGGTTGCCCTGGATTGCTCACCGGAGTTCGCTCGGCGTCGGGCACGCTCTGTTCGTCTTCACTGGCGAGAGTACAGGCGATGCCAAGGCACGAAAAATATTGTGTTAGCTGCGCACAGAAATAGCGAGAACGGGTGCATCCACAGGAGGGGAAGGCGCGGTCGAACTCTACCTGGGAATGTCGCCGGAGAAATGGCAGACGGTGGCGTAGTCAGTCGTGGTCGCTGCCGACGATATGGGGCACGCGCGACTGAGCTGAGGAGGCAGGGAGATGCGCCAGGGTCTGGAGGTCACGTCCGTGTGCTCGAGGAGGCAAGGGGTGGCGCGGGGCTGCCGGAATTCGGTTGCGAGCTCGTCGGAGCAGGGCGGGGTCTAGGCGCTAATTGGAGCGGCCTGAGGGCGTGTAGGTTCTGGCGACAGAGGGGAAATGGAGAGGAGGAAGAGGGGTTAAGAAGGCGTGGTCACAGGGTAGATTTAACTGCCGCGTTAACGCTAATTGACGCTGATAATTTCCGCTAGAAACGGTCGAGGAGGGAAGGCGCTGTCACCGTGGGTGAGGACGACGATGAGGTGGCAGTGGGGACTGGGTGTCAGTGAAAGGGAGAGAGGAAGAGTGGGTCCTGATTGTCATTCACTGCGCGGGTCGTTTCGTGAGTGAGAGAAAAACGCTTCGGGGGAGGGGATAGGTGGGCTGGTTGGGCCTAGACTGGGCTAGTTGGGTTGGGTCGAGTTTGTTTTCATTTTTTTCCTGTTCTGTTTGTTTTTCCTTTTTCAATTCTTAATAATCTGTTTTGGTTTTGTTTATCTAATTCAAACTTCAATTTGATTTCAAAACTTTGCTAGATTTTGTGTGGGTTTAAATACTGGTTGGTAGCACAGTCTGATGTCAAATTTTGGAAAATATTTTATTCCTTTTTGTGTCTTTTTTAAATATTCAAAAAGGCTCTAGTTTTAAATCATATAAGATTTATTAATATTTCTAAACACCATTTGATTTTCCAAATCTTTTCAGTAGATTTTTATTTGATTAGTTGGTTCAAATAATTCATCTTGAATTATTTGGAAAGTGTTTTAATATGATTTATTAATTATTTAAGATTGGGTATTTGTTTTAATTCCCATGGGATTTGGTTTAGATCATTTTATTTATTTTGGAAATTCTTTATCCAATATTTTATTTAGATTTGGATTATAATTCATTCCACTTGTTTATGGGTTAGGCCAAGATTTGATTTGGTCTTTAAAAATTCTTTAATTCATATTTCTTTCTTTATCTTATAAAATCCATATCTTTTTTTTACTTAGAGATCCAAACTTGGGAATTCCAATTTGTGAAACCTTATTTGAGATTTGTCTATCCTTTAAATATCTTTTAGGATTATTTGTTCACCAATTGGTATGGATTTCTTGTTAGATGTTTTATTAACTTTGGGAATTTAATTCCTTATCTTATTAGATTCATAAGATTTTGTTTATGATTCCAAATTGAGTGAAACCAATTTCTATGGTCTTATAATATTTCTATTTGCCTTTCTTGATCATTTGTGAATGTTTGTTGATCAATTTTTATATAGATCAAATCCATAGGCTTGGGGATAACTTTGGAAATGATTTTATTCCCTTAGGGTTTAGGGTTTGGGTTTATTTTCCCAGTGTTTAAATTTCCAGATACATTCATTGAGGAATGCATTTCTCTTGATTGGGATTTTTGTTAGATTCAAACTTTATCCAAAGTTTGTTCAAGATGGGGTTTTAAGTTTCCATTTAGAAACAAAAAGTTTCTTTTCACCCTGACTTTCAACAAAAATTTATTTTGTTTATTTTATTTTTCACATTACAAGATTTGGAAAATCTTGGGATGTGACAGGCTACCACCCTTAAAATAAATCTCGTCCCGAGATTTGGGAAGGCTAGGGTTACAAGTTGATTCAAAGCATCTAGGGTACTACCACCCTTAAAATATTTCCAACTAAATTACATCTTGTCTTACTTGGGATCTTGATGTAACTTTCCTGGACAGAGGTTTGCATAGTGGCCTAGCTCCTTGCATTTGAAACATGTGATAAGGTTGAGGTATTGAGGTGGCTTCTCTGGACAATATGATGCATAATGTCCTAACTCTTTGCAGTGGTTGCACATCACTTGGCTAATATCCTTCCTCATCTTGGGTTTCACTAGCTTTTGTTTGTCTTCTTGGCTCTTCTTCTTTTCTGGGCATTCACTGGCATAATGTCCCATCTCTTTGCCATTGTAACATTGCAACTGGCTTTTGTCTTTCTTCTTCTTTTTGGGTCTCTCCAAAGCTAGGAGTTCTTCTAGTTCATGTTCTTCATATCTCACCTCAAAGGTGGGAAATCTTTCTCTCTTCTTGGGGCAGTTACTAGAGATATAACTTTCTTCTTCACAATTAGGGCATTGATCTTCATGCTCCTTGGATGTATGATCCTTGTCTCCACAAATATTGCAAGCTTTGGTTCCTTCTAAAATAACATCTTTGTCATCCTTGTTGTCATTAGCTCTTTGAGAAAAGTTTTCTCCCATGTTGATCATTTGAGTAACCAATCCTTGCAACAATTGGGATTGAAGTTTCAAAATCCTTTGTATGGCTGGGTCTAGTCCATTATTGTTGGCTAAAAGATGAGTTGTCACTTGGCTCAACCGATTTTGGGTTGCTATGAGTTCTCTCATGTTGTCCTCTTGGTTGTTGTTGTTGTCATCAGCCTTGATGTTGGAGTTTCTTGGAGAAGTCATCTGTTTGGGTTGGATTGGGATTAGAATAGGCAAAAGATTTCTAAGGAAATAATTCTAATCACACAAATCACAATTCACACAAGCAATGTGCAAGCAATCACAAACAAACATTTCACTCAAACAACAAGTGTCAAGCATCTTTTTAGGCAACCAAGAATATTTTTGTTACACCACATAAGTTGGTGGGTTTGACTTAAACAAAATATGGTGGTCCATCTATATGGTTCACTTGTGATCTTTCCATCCTTCTTGGCTGATTCTTCTTGCATGAGATCATGGCTTCCTTGGGAAAACTCTTGGTCACAAATCCTCAAAGGTGATCATGGTTCTTTCTAAGTGGTGTTTCCTTAGTCTCCAAATCTTGAGCAAGATTTCTTGTCTCACTTGTCCTTAGTGATATCCAAGGTTGAATTTCTTGGTGAAAATGATGAAGTTGTTGAAGTCATTAGAGTTGAAGATGTTGAAGTCATTAGAGTTGAAGATGTTGAAGTCATTAGAGTTGAAGATGTTGAAGTCATTAGAGTTGATGATGTTGAAGTCATTAGAGTTGATGAAGTCCTTAGCTCATGGTGAAGTCTTTGGCCATGGGGTAGGCTTTATCCATCAAGTTTGAAATAGAAGAGATGTAGAATCAAAACCAAAATGGTTGAGGAAAGAGTTTACAAGATTGTTTGTAAATAAGTTTTGGAACAAATACAACTCCTATTTTTCTAAGGGGTTTTGTCCAATCCTAGGTTTACAAATCCTACAGGCAACACAACCTGGCTCTGATACCATCTGTAAGGTTCCCAACCTTTAATAAGGTAGAGTCCCCTGTGTTTACAATGCTAGTCCCTGGATCAATAGCTAGCATCCACAGTTAAGATGTAATATCAAGAAACAAAGGTCATAATACAACTTTATAACCAGGAATAAAATAATTTATTACATCTTTCATAGCTCATTTGGCTATTACATTACATTGCAGCAGAATATCTATAAGCATGGGGTCCTTCATCTTCAAAGTGCCACAGGCAGACATGTTGGTTGTAGACTTTGTAATCCTAATCAACACACTTCACTAAATCAATCAAACCTGCAACATAACAAGTTACAGCCACAAGGGTCAATACATTTGAATTGTATTGGCAAGTGATACTATGGTAGTATAGTGGAGTCTATCATCTATATGCATTTGGCAAGTGGAGTTGAGGCTTGCATTGCTCAAAAATAGATTTTTCCTTATCATTTGAAAACACTAAGTTTTTACTTGACAAAAACCACCCAAGGCATCTACCAATCAAAGATTGAAGATCCTTTAACCCTTGTTCAACCACAAGTTTTTAACTTAGAAATTTAGATGATGAGATTCTTGATAGCTTCCATGTCTTGATGCTCAAATTGTCCTTTGCCAGGGACATGGCAAAGTACTTAGATTTTACACTCTGCAGAGGTGGTGCACTTTCCCCACAAGACTTGGTTTCACCAAGACAAGATCCTTCAGAAGCCTTTCCTTAGACCAAATGGACGCGTTCCAACCTATCATTCCCACTACCACCAACTGTCCAAATGGCTAAGTTCTAGCAACCTATATGATCCAGGCAGAGCCCATAATGCCAAGTGGTTGCACTTGAAGCTTCTCAACATTTGACATCTCAAATCTCTTTGTTCCTGGGTGGCAATCCACAAGTGTGATACACAAGGTAAACCATAAAAATGGGCCTTGTGTAACCACTCAACCAAAAACCACCAAGCAAGTCCCTTTCCACCTAGGTGATTCATTCACTTAGTTGTTTTATTAAACAAAACACAAGTCCTCACACTTAGAAATTTTTCCATAGCTTGAATATATATTCCACCCTTGTTTTATACTAGCTAAGCTAAGCATGATAGTAGTAGGGATCTTAACTTAGGAAATTTCTACTAAGGTTTCATCTACTAGGATTTCCCATAGCAAGGTTTATACTTAGTAAAATTCCATGCAAGTCTTACTTAGAAATATCACTAATGCATAGTGAAAATAATGGGACAAAGGTATGAAGCATCACTTGCCTTTTTGGTAGAGAATATAAGTTCACTTCTTGTCCTTTCAACAATAACACTCTTCAAGTCACTACAATTCAATCAAGCAGGGCACAATTTCAATCTACCAATCAAGCAAAACATCACATAAAATAATAAAACATAACAATGCATGCAAGCATGCAAGAGATTGTTTTATTTGTAAAAGTGGGTTCTAATAGGTTATCAACATTTGGAAACACCTATTGGTCATTTTATAAAGTGGCAAAGTCATTTGCAAAAGGTTTCAATTTATAAACCCTTTTCTAAACAAAGTATCATTTTATGTGGTGTAGAAATGTTTTTAATAAGGCATTAATCTATAGGATTCACAAAATATGTTTTCAAACCATAAAACCTTGTGTTTAGGGTCAGAGTGTTTAAAACAACACATTTCCCAAAGGTTTTCTTCCAAAACCATTTTTAATAAATAAGCCACATTTTTATTTGACTAGAATTGGTTTTAAATCCAAGTTTCATTCTTTTGCATCTACAAATACATTTTTGAAACCACAAAGTGATTCCTATGGTTAGTAGGTTCAAAACACACCATTTGCCAAAGATTTTATCCCCAAAATCATTTTAGAATAATTTTTATAACCTAAACAAGCATACATAAGTTTCTAAAAAAACAAACATTTTTCCCGGTGCTTTTTACTAAACAAATGACATGGTTGGCTAGGGCTTGCTTTTCTGAATCCATTGATATAAAATTTGCAAAATTTGGACGTGTGGATCAAAAGTTATGCAATTTACAAATTCAAACTACTAATAGAAATGTTTCTGTCTTTTAATTCAACTATAGGCCACGTGGCGTGATTCTACTGGGCGATACCGGTTCGCGCGGATCAAGCGATGTGAGGCGTTGGATTAAAATAGATCGAGCGGCACAGGATCACTCGTACCCCTTCGTTTAAGTTTCTATCCTGTCCACGCGATCCAAATCCAACGGCTGCTGCGAGCTTGACCTAGAATGAGCGGCGCTGGCGGCGGCTGGGCGGCGGCGGCGCTCTGGTGGCGAGGTTGCCGGCGATACAGGAAGCAAGGTGGATGGGGAATAAGCTCACCGGGTTCGCTGGTTCGTGCTGATGCTCAACGTAGTCTTCTTGGGTCGAGGGGCGCTCGTGGTTGCCCTGGATTGCTCACTGGAGTTCGCTCGGCGTCGGGCACGCTCTGTTCGTCTTCGCTGGCGAGAGTACAGGTGATGCCAAGGTACGAAAAATATTGTGTTAGCTGCGCACAGAAATAGAGAGAACGGGTGCATCCACAGGAGGGGAAGGCGCGGTCGAACTCTACCTGGGAATGTCGCCGGAGAAATGGCAGACGGTGGCGTAGTCAGTCATGGTCGCTGCCGATGATATGGGGCACGCGCGACTAAGCTGAGGAGGCAGGGAGATGCGCCAGGGTCTGGAGGTCACGTCCGTGTGCTCGAGGAGGCAAGGGGTGGCGCGGGGCTGCCGAAATTCGGTTGCGAGCTCGTCGGAGCAGGGCGGGGTCTAGGCGCTAATTGGAGCGGCCTGAGGGTGTGTAGGTTCTGGCGACAGAGGGGAAATGGAGAGGAGGAAGAGGGGTTAAGAAGGCGTGGTCACAGGGTAGATTTAACTGACGCTTTAACGCGAATTGACGCTGATAATTTCCGCCAGAAACAGTCGAGGAGGGAAGGCGCTGTCACCGTGGGTGAGGACGACGATGAGGTGGGAGTGGGGACTGGGTGTCAGTGAAAGGGAGAGAGGAAGAGTGGGTCCCGATTGTCATTCACTGCGGGACGTTTCGTGAGTGAGAGAAAAACGCGTCGGGGGAGGGGATAGGTGGGCTGGTTGGGCCTAGACTGGGCTAGTTGGGTTGGGTCGAGTTTGTTTTCATTTTTTTCCTGTTCTGTTTGTTTTTCCTTTTTCAATTCTTAATGATCTGTTTTGGTTTTGTTTATCTAATTCAAACTTCAATTTGATTTCAAAACTTTGCTAGATTTTTTGTGGGTTTAAATACTGGTTGGTAGCACAGTCTGATGTCAAATTTTGGAAAATATTTTATTCCTTTTTGTGTCTTTTTTAAATATTCAAAAAGGCTCTAGTTTTAAATCATATAAGATTTATTAATATTTCTAAACACCATTTGATTTTCCAAATCTTTTCAGTAGATTTTTATTTGATTAGTTGGTTCAAATAATTCATCTTGAATTATTTGGTAAGTGTTTTAATATGATTTATTAATTATTTAAGATTGGGTATTTGTTTTAATTCCCATGGGATTTGGTTTAGATCATTTTATTTATTTTGGAAATTCTTTATCCAATATTTTATTTAGATTTGGATTATAATTCATTCCACTTGTTTATGGGTTAGGCCAAGATTTGATTTGGTCTTTAAAAATTCTTTAATTCATATTTCTTTCTTTATCTTATAAAATCCATATCTTTTTTTTACTTAGAGATCCAAACTTGGGAATTCCAATTTGTGAAACCTTATTTGAGATTTGTCTATCCTTTAAATATCTTTTAGGATTATTTGTTCACCAATTGGTATGGATTTCTTGTTAGATGTTTTATTAACTTTGGGAATTTAATTCCTTATCTTATTAGATTCATAAGATTTTGTTTATGATTCCAAATTGAGTGAAACCAATTTCTATGGTCTTATAATATTTCTATTTGACTTTCTTGATCATTTGTGAATGTTTGTTGATCAATTTTTATATAGATCAAATCCATAGGCTTGGGGATAACTTTGGAAATGATTTTATTCCCTTAGGGTTTAGGGTTTGGGTTTATTTTCCCAGTGTTTAAATTTCCAGATACATTCATTGAGGAATGCATTTCTCTTTATTGGGATTTTTGTTAGATTCAAACTTTATCCAAAGTTTGTTCAAGATGGGGTTTTAAGTTTCCTTTTAGAAACAAAAAGTTTCTTTTCACCCTGACTTTCAACAAAAATTTATTTTGTTTATTTTATTTTTCACATTACAAGATTTGGAAAATCTTGGGATGTGACACCTGCCCGAGGAATTGACCACCGGCGGCAAGATACGGCCAAAATCGGGCCGATGGCAACGATGTTTGAGCACGGGAGAAAGAAAAGAACATAGTCAACGAGGGGTCAGGGAACGAGAGTTCAACACTCAGCAGGCTCGACGAGCTGTCGAGCCGAGCTCCGAGCTCCATCGAGCGAGCCACGAGCCCTCATTTTGGAAATTTTAAAGTACCAAGCCGAGCTGAGGCTTGGCTCGAATTTTTCGAGCCTTACCGAGCCGAGCCATGAGCCGGCTCGGCTCGGCTCGTTTCCACCCCTAATCGGGTTAAACCCATAGGAGCTGCAAGTTCCGACAAGGAGCGCATGAGTTCAATAAATTCAAAGTATCCAGACTACAGAAATACAAGGCGGAGAAAACTTACTGAAGATGCTGGCCTTAGCCTGCCAGAGGGTGTCCGCTAGGGATTCTTTCTCTTGTTGGAGGAGCTTATACGCCTCGCTATGGCGTTGATTCTACTCATCGGCAGCTTGCTTTTGATCTTTTAAGATTGCAATCTCCTCCTTCAAGCGAGAGATTTCCACGGAGGCGGAGTCCTGCAGGGCCTTCATTGAATCCTCATGCATTTTCAGCATATCTTTCCTCTCCTCTTTAAGGATCTTGTTCTCGCTGTCCAGTTGTTGAATATGCTTGGACTGCTCGACAATGTCCTTGGCCTTGGCAACATGTTCTGCAAAGTCGTAGAAAGCAAAAGTACCGAGTAAGTACTCGGATAAAATAGGCACAAAACCAAGACAAAATGCACAAAAAGAAAACAGACTCTTGTTTTCGATGATCTGTTCCTTCAAGATGGCAGTTTTACCCTTTTTGGCTTCAAGATCTGCGCGCATCTTCTGGTACTTGTCATTGGCCATGCCCCTCCGAGCATTCTCGTTCTGTGGAAAAAAGGACAAAGTTAAAACGTTGATTGGTCCGCTTGGAGCATCTAGCCGGAAATCCTCCACCTAGACGCTCGGGGGCTACAACGAGAGTTTTTGACTTAACAATATGCATAGCTTTCTTTAAGCATAACTAATTCAGTTACAAGTAGAAGCTTGGGGGCTACTGTATAAAGTTTTCAACTCGGATAGATACTTAGCTTTCTTTAAGCATCTAGTCGAAACTAATTCAGTTGCAACTAGAAGCTTGGGGGCTACAGTACCGAAATTTATGAATACTGCGTTTGCTACTCTTAAAGCATTTAGTCGGAATAATTCATTCCATCTACATGCTTGGGGGCTACGGTAAGAAGTTTTCTAGCTTAGTCACTCTTAGAGCATCTAGACGCAAAAGCCTATGGTTTGCCGTCTACATCCTCGGGGGCTACAGTGGGATACTCATATGAAATGCAAAAGGCAAGTAAAACTTACAAGTGCAATGATCTTGAGGTTTGTAGCGCTCTCGGCTAGCAGCTTGCCAAAGGAGATGCTATTTCCTTGCAATATTTCTGCTTGTCGGAGGAGCTCATCAAGACCGCACGCCGGAGATGTCGGTATTGCTCCAGGAACCAGAGTTGTGCTGCTCGGCGTAAGCGCCGGGTAGACTATCTTAGGGAACTCAAAAGGTTTCTGGGGAGCAAGGGCGCCGCCTTCCGCAGAAGTACCAGCTTCCACCACCGCCTTGCTGCCACCGATGGCATCCTTAGCCGAAGCTTCAGCCATTTGTTGAGCGGTGCTCTCCTACGTTGCCTGCTCGCCGACAACAGTGAGTTCGGTAGAGGCGCCAGAATCCACTTCCATGGCGGAAGGGCCTGATGCCTCCTTAGCTTGTGAGCTTGTCGGAGCAGACGAGGGCTTGACGGCAGGAGTAGCAGGGGCGATGGCGGGGGAGGCGTCGCGATGCAGCATGTCCTTGATATTTCGAGAAGCCCCCGATGTTTTGGAGGTCTTCTTGAGGTTGGTCGTGGCTTTATTCCTGAAACGTGCGAAATGCATAAGTACAGGAGCAAGACAGATAAATAGACAATGTCAGAAAATGAGAAGCTTACACAAGTGGGGGTGCTTTGGCAAAGGGGATCCCAGTAACTTTTCTCTTTTCCGCCTCCAGGGCGGCGGTAGTCTTCTTGGAGGCTCCACCCTCCGTCTTCTTCTTCTTGCCTCCATCAGCAGCGTCAGAGGTGGAGCTCTTCCGCTTCCGCGCCAACGGAATCTCGTCGTCGGACACGACCATGACTTCCTTCATCTTTGGATCGTAGATTTGGGCAGCCAGGTTGCCTTCCTTTAGATTGCTAAGCTGTTAAGTGAGAAATCACCGTGTTAGATAAGATGATATTTGCAAGACGGAAGAACTGGAGTATATGTCGTACACGGAAAATAAATACCTACCTTTGGGCACTTGCCGTCTACGAACATGTCATAGGTGATGGTGAAGCCATGCCTCTTATCCTTCACCTTGATGATGTCCTTAAGGCGGAGCTTGACGGAGTCGCTCGAGAAGTTGTCCACGGAGATGCAGAGACTATCCCTTCTGTCGCTGGTATACTCGTGCATGAGCTTCGCGTGGTGCTGCAGAGGTTGGATTCGCCTGATGAACCAACACATGGCTAGGTCCAAGCCGGTCAGACCCGTCTCTACAAACCGCTCGATCCGCCTTATGGCCCGAGAATCTTCGAGGTCGGAGGGAAGGGAGGCTTGGGATCTCCATGACGAGGCTTCAGCAGCGGCTCCATCAACCAAGTCCGTGTACGTAACCTGTCGGCCAGACAGAGGGATGTCTGGGCCGTAAAAGTACGGCCGTTGCCAATTCTTGCAGGACTCGTGGCCTACAATGTCGGGGAACCGCCGTCCAGGTCGAATCTTGAAGCTTATGGTGCCATAGTTCCTAAGTTCTTCCTTGCTATGTCCGGCTTCACGTTTGACGGTGAAGAAGTACACAAAAAGGTCTAACCTAGGCTTTATCCCTAAGTATCCCTCACAAAGTGCCGCGTAATTGCTAAGTACTAAAATACTATTGGGGAAAGGTTCTGGGGCTGGACTTTATAATGGTTCAAGACGGAGAGAAAGAAGTTGGAGATGGGCAGGGAGACACCGCGTACCAGTTGAGCTTTGAGGTACACCTTTTCTCCGGCTTGGGGAGAAGGTGTCACCTCGCTGGCCGGCGCCGCCCGCCAGGCAAGCCCCTCAGTTGCGGGGAGGTAGCCCTTGACGACCATCTCTTGGATATCACGGTCTGTGATATCCGAGCCGCGCCAGTCGCCCTTGTGCGAGTCTGGTTCCTCCTCCAGTGGCTCTAGCGCCGCCAAATTTAGGTCGCCGCCGGTGGACTCGATCACCGTCGACGTGGGGATGACCAAACCTTCTGAGGGCACGACGACGGAGCTCACCGGCTTCGCCACGGCTTCGCTCGACGCCGCCATTGATGCAGAAGTGCTGCTGCTGGCCATGGAGTGAGATGGGGTGCGACTGGTGCAGATTGGAGCTAGGGTTTTTTCGAGAGTTCTCACGGAGAGCTCGAGGAGACACGCGGCTGGAGGAAGAAGATGATGCAAGGAGAATGAGGTAAAAAGTGGAAATTTCCCCACGGTTACTATTTATCATCCTCGGCGTCAAGATTCGTGCAGCTTGGTCGGATGGTTGCCGCGTAGACGACGTGTTCGCGAACGTGCGCGGAAATTTCGCCACGTTTCCAACCGTCGCCGCCAACGGTTCGTATCGCTCGCGTGGGAAAATGAACGTGATTGCGTTCTCTGCATGTGTGAGTTACGAGGCGTCGCTAACCTAAGCCTACGTCGTCCTAGCTGACATGGGTAGATGAGTCGTCACATCGAAGATTCCGACATAGACGGATCTAATCTGACTACGGAAGTGTACGATGGAAGATTTAGCATTTCTCCGACTTACAAGTTGAAGACGGAGAAAGTTTTGCAGGGTTCTTTGGTAGGACTACAAGATATTGCTTGACGATTTGCCGACATCCGACTAGACGGAGCATTCATCTGAAAAGGCAAGACGGTGCAAGATCTCGGAGTTTTCCGGGGGCTACTGTTGGGGATATGCTATATGGGTATCCTCATAGCATGTCACCTATCCGGATATCCCGGGTGTCCCACAGTTGGTAGCATGGCCTATGGCCTGCTGGGCGGCCCAGTTAGATGGATCTAGAAGGGAGGCCCATGCCGGATAAAGGAAGGCTACGGTGGAGTCACCAGCATACCCGGAGCCTTGGAGTGCAAGATACACAAGACTAGTAATAGACGATGTAGGACTTTGTAACCTGTCCCGCTAGGACTTTTCCCTGTAACCCTAGGACCTAGCGACTATATAAGTCGGGCCTATGGGAGCCTTTAGGTCACAACTTCAGACAATCTAGTGTCGACTACGACGCACCTCGCCCAGCGAACCAATCCCTGTAACTCGGCGTATTGCCTTTATAGTAATTTATATCAGGAGTAGGATTCCACCACCGTTGTGGGATCTGAACCTGGGTAAGCTGTGGTAACTCGTACCCATCAACCCTCCTCCTTCCCCCACATCTCTAAACACGCACTATGAGGACCCCTCCATGGTGTACTCGTCGGCAATACCACGACAAAAGCCTAGTGTCCTATTACAAAACCCCCCTTAATTTGTTAGTATTTAGTTTGCGAGTACTTAAAGAGTACTCATGGCTTTGTCCCTGGCTATTCCCGTGGCCAGACTATGAAGAGGAGTATCAGGACGATGGACCGCAGGAAGGTTACAACAACTAGGATCATCTCCCATCGCCAGCATTGCCTGTGACCCTGAAGATGGAGCTTCACCTACGCTATCGTTATGATTTCATTATTCCGCTGCTTGAGTTGTATTAAGAACTGGATCATGAGATCCTTATTTGTGTAAGACCTTATGTATGGTTTATAATAGATGATGTACTGTGATATCCAAATCTGTTATGTCTCGCAAAAATGGTAATCCTGGGATTGCGATGTATGGCATAACCGACATCTGGGATTAAAAATCTGGGTGTTGACACGTCAAGGCGAGATTGTGTCGTGTGGGTAAAATGTACAACTTCTGTAGAAGATATAAATCTAATCGATTAGCCATGTCTCCGATCATGGACAATATTGAGCAACTAAGGCTTGAACTTATGGATGATCTCGACATTCCAATTTCTTAATAAAATTTGATGGTTGAACAAGGGAGTAGGAGCACTTGGTGTTGGCCAATGTGTTCAGACAATTTTCAAAAAAGATTAAAACTATTTGGAAATGTTAGGATAAAACTATTAATTTATGCAAATCAGCCTAAAACTCCACTTAGCCAAATATGCATGTAATTGATAGGTTCCATTTTATATCCACATCCTAGTGACACTTGCTAATACGTTTAAAGTACTGACTATTCGTGGCTGCGACCTTTGATGTTGCAGGTTATATCGTTTATGAGTGATCGTTATAGGTCACGAGACTCCATTCGATGATTGTTCGCCTGTGGCACATTTGAAGAATGGAGATCTACCTTGTTATTGTTTCTGCTATGTACTTGTATAATATAATGTAATTTTTTGGATCATATTGGTTGTATTTATAATGCACAGTTATATTTGGTATCATTTTGTACTATGTGTGCCAGTGAACCGATCCAGGGATTGACACTATACACATGAACTCAGCCTTATCAAGCGAGAGTGTTACAAGATGGTAGCAGAGCTGTGTGTTGACTGTAGGATCGTGACCTTAGAAATAAATTAGTAATAGAATACTTCTATTAGGAGAACTATCATATTTTCTACTTACTAGAGTTCTTATATTCCTTGCCTATCTTTTCTAAAACATCTTCTTGTTCAAAATTATAGTTGTCCATTCCTTTGGTACATGTATGAGTATTGTCATATAAGTAAGATAAGAAATAGGATGACACAAATGAACATCTCATCATGTTTGTTTATATCTGGACCACCATATTTTTATCTCTTTAGGAGATCATCGCTATCATGTTAGCATATTGATCTTACCAATTTATGTGGTATGACAATGTTAGTTGTTTGCTTGTTTATATTAAGCTATTTTGTGTGATGTCTTGTTTAGTATCTGTTATTTTGAAACTCCAAAGTTTATGGATTTTTCGTGTTGTTTTAAAATTATTTTAATGGTGTGATTTGAATAAAATTCGTGAGATTACTGCTGCAGTTTTTTGCCTAACCAGCTGTACTACACAATTTTATATATTTTACTGATAACTCAGAAAAATTTGAAAAAGTAGGATATGAAGCGTAATTACCTGTACTACATGCAAAAAAATTGGCTAAATTTCTAACAAGTTCAAGGTTCCCAAATTTTTTTTGTGAAATCTGCTGTACTGTTTTGACAGATTTTGTTTATTGCTTATATGTTGCTCTATCTTACTATAGTATGGTTCCCAATGTTTCTAAACTATTTTGTGGTTATATACTGCCAATTTTAAACCGCTATAATGTTATTATGCAAGTGTTTGCTTGTGTGTTGATTGCTTATGATATTTTGCTTGGTTGTGACATTGATTGCTTCATATAGTTATGGATAGAAATATTTCTCTTAGTCCTATTCTATCTATACTCATCTATGCTATCCCAAACAGATGTCACCTTGTCGTCAATCCACTGAGATGGAGCATTTAATAGCAGCACAAGTGCAACTAGAACAAGTGGTGACTCAATTCATAGAATACAACAACAACCCAGCCCAAGTGGATACACTCACTAGATTTCTAACTGCGGCCTACAAAATTCTCAAGCACACCTGAGCCTATGATTGCACTTGATTGGCTGTGCTCGGTGAATAAGGACTTTGTTGGGGGGATGATTCCAGGTAGGGTCAAGACAGGTAAGAAAGAGAAGAGACCTTTCATATCCAGGGCCGAGTCATGCCATGGTTTGGCCAAGTTACGCAAAGATCGACCGAATGAGATATGACTTATCCCGAATCAGGTGATGGAGACCTAACTCGGCCGACATACGGGTCATGTCGGCCAAAGAGCTATCGACTAATGCAGGTAAAGGTCGAGTCGGGTTACGCGAGGCGAGGCCGAATAAGGGAAGCTTGTAGAAGAAGGAAGTAACTCCCAAAGTCAAATCCTAGCTACTATCTCAGTGGAATCTGCACAGTGCCAAGCGCTAGAGACAAGAAGCAGAGCAGCAGATGGGCGCAGGAGGGTCACGGAGGTGACAGTCCTCAGGCCCGAGGCTCACATGTGATGGGCTCTGTGTCTTTGCCGTCGATAGAAGGGGGACACGGAAAGAGGTTCACCGTGGAATATGCTTGTCCATGTCAGCCCTAGGATGAACCAAGGGACTCCTTTATAAGGAGAGGCAATGCATCCCGGAGAGGAGGTCGATTGATTCTTCTCCTGAGGGCTCAAGTTGTATCTTCTTCTCCCCCTTCTGATACAGCTCGAGGAGCACTTGTAGCTCCATTACAGTGGAATCAAAGTTGAGTTCTAGCATTCTGTGTGTAGAAAACACTACATCTTCCCTCCCCAGATCCCACTAGCATCCATTGGCCCCCAACTTAAGCCTACCCATGGCATCTGCCATGCCACCACCACGACAAACTTAGTAACAGTTGGATGCACTGATAAAGAGAAAGTGAGATTTGCTGCTCAGTTACTTGAAGGACAATGTAACATCCCAAAAATATAAAACAATGATCATCAAACTCTAATCACTAAAAATTTGGATTAACAAAAACTTTGATTAATTAAAAGCATATGAGTGCATGTGTGAATGAGATGATTTGATAAATGCATGAATGAACTTGTGTGATTAACCTAAATAGCAAGAAATGGTTTAAAGAGGGAAATAACATCATATAAAACATTTCCATGCAGAAACAAATCAAGAGAAAATCAAAAACAAATCAAATAAAGCAAATGGTCATTTTTGCCAATCTTGCTCACTAGATCACTTTGAGTGTTTCTAGTTCAATATTTCAAACAGAAACTTTCCCAATTGTTTTCACCCCTTGCTAGAACAAGTAAAAGTGAATCAACGCCCACCTTTCAAACTTACAGAAACATTTGGCAACCTCATTTAAATCACAATTCAAAATTGAATCTTTATCATATTTGAAGATCACCCATTTTCAAAACTCAACCAAACCAGTTTCCCTTGACTAATCCAACTAACCAAACACTCCCTAGTATGTGCCTAGCAAACCCACCAAGTTTGAATCCAAAATTCAAATTCAAAGTTCTTGCGGCCATTTCATCAAACTCCTTGCAGATACAAATCAAACAAACATCTAACACTATTTGTAGCAATAAATTTGGCCAACCTTGTTCCCTCTCTGGTTGCAACAAGCATTTAGTAGATCATCTAGCTTAGTTATTAACCTCTAGCACCACTGTGAGATTGCCATTGCCATCAATGGTGAGCAGGCCGAGCCTCACCTTGCCACTCCAATGTGGACAACAAGCTAGAGGAAGAACTAGCTGCGCCAACCTTGTTTGGCATGCTGCCCATGCCTCACCGCCCCCTCTAGACCAACCCTAGCTTGAAGACTGAGACAGGAACCGCCGGAAACGCCGTGCCCACGCCGCTGTCGACCATGCCGACACGCACCACCGTGCACGCGTCGTTCCAACTCAACCCGACCACCTTGAGCCCTTGCCGCCCGCCATCATGAACCCCACCGTTCCAGGAGACCACTAGACATGCTCGTTTCCTCGACCATACCCCGTAGCCGCCGCACGCCGCGAAGTTCGCCGTCGGTACCGCGCAGAGCACCGCACATTCCAGACCAAATCCCACTGCCCTAAACCTCGCCTTTAAGCTAGCAACGATTGCCAGAAGACTGCGCATCGTCCCCTAGCCTCAGCCACCCTGATAGCCGCCTGTATCGTCACATCCGACGACCTCAGCCCACGCCGTGCTGCCCCTCTTGCTCGCCTATAAAAGGAGGCCTCCCCAGCTCGATTCCTCCACACCATCTCACTCCCCACCTCTCACTGATACTTCCCACTTCTTCCCGGAGCAAGGCGAGCTCTCTCTCGCTGGAATTTGGCCGGAGCCCGCCGCTGCTGGAGAAGAATTGAGCCGTCGATTGGAGCCGCCCCAGGAGAAGCTGCCAGTACCAGGAGAACCGCCGTCGTCGACTTCGTAATTCGCCCCTATCGCCGACCCTCGCCTGAGCCTCGGTGAGCCTCCCACGACCCCCACCTGTCGCGCTAGGGTTCTGTCTCGTCGGCGCTGCCCGACATGGACGATGAACCAGAGCCGTTCGATTAGAACTAGATCCCACGGTCCACATTGTCCCGTACCGCTTCGCCCCTCCCCGTCTCACTAACACGTGGGGACGACCACTTAACCAGCCCACGCGTGCACTGTGCATAGTGGGACGGTCCAGTAAAACCTCCCGCGCGACCCAACAATTCAAATTTAGTTTTATTCATTTAATTTCAAACACAGTTTTGTACATAGATTCAAAAATCAACTCATCTCGATTCACTGAACCAAAATGCATGAAACCAATTTTGTTAGAAAGGTACTGGAAAGCTTAATCCAAGCCCGTTGGATTCAAACCATTTGGATTTATAGATCAACCATGGTAAAAATAACAAAGTCGAAGATTTTCTGCATTCAAACATTTTTCAAAATTCAACCATAAGAGCTTTTGAGTTGATTCCAACTCTCAAAAATCACATTTGATCATACCTTTCAGAATATATAAAAACATATGGGTTTACTTGTAGAAATAATGTTTAAGTAATAAAAGAATGCCACATAGGAATTTCTATTTATTTTAATGAATTAAAATAAAAAGGTTAAACCTTATTAAATTGTGACACCACTTTCAATCACATTCCCATGTACTGAAATATGTGGTGATGACATGTGTCAACATGATCCCAGGTTTGAGTTGGAGACTATTAAATCTTAAGTAGTTTTTCAATGAGTAGAAATTACTTTTCTCAAATAAAATAAATAAGACAAGTGCTTTAATCCTTGTGATAATAGTGATGATGCTAGATCATCTAGTGTGAATTTTTGTGTGATGATTAAAAATAGTTAAGTATTTGTTTGGTGATTGTGTACCTCGTATTTATTTATAGACGCTAGTACCGACCAAGGATACGAGGAGGAAGGAGGATACTACGAGGGAGAAGCCGAGGAGAACTTCACCCACTACTCTGCTCAAGGCAAGCTAACCCTTGCAACTTAGCAAGCTTATACTTGCAATTATGCAAGTTAACACTTGCAAGATACCCTACTTATGCAAGCTACTACTTGCTTGTTACTATGCCAATTATATGCCTTAAGCATATGTGATCATACTCACTTGATACCCAATCCTAGCTTTACTTGTAAGCTTAACACTTTATTTTATTTATCAACGCTTTCTCTTAGAGTTTACATAGTGACTTGTAGATTCTAGAAAGATAACTAAAGGTGGCATAAAGAGCATAAAATTTGGACTAAGTTGGATAATCTTAATGTCATCCCGAGGCATGAGATTTACTTAGATAAGATACACTTGTTTATTACCCACCATTAGTATTTACCCCCACTTGTAGATGCTAGTGCTAAGCATAAAACTTGATCAACTTTAGATGGGAATACTTGGTGAAAATGGTTATGAAAACCTTAGAATGATGAGTCATTCTACTGAAATGTTTTTACATATGTTCTTGAACACCAGATGATTTTGATGATGAAAATGTTGAGGCATGAGCCTTAGCCCTTTATAAAACTGATGGTTGTTTGGATGCGATACCATTCCAATCTTATCGTACAACCACAATACCCGAAATTTGGGTAGGGCTTGACTGGAAATTTATATACCTTAGTATGGGTTCCCTCGTGTCCAAGGTCTGAGCTGAGGCTACCTTGTGAAGATTGTCCACCTGTGCAGTACCCAAGATGACAGTTGGTCATGGTTGGGAGGCCAAACTCATAGGATAGGTGCCTATACTAGGGCGTGTAACTAAACGGTTAGGATTGATTATCCGCATACTGTATGGTGAATTCAGGATTTGTTCCTGACGGATGTATCGAATGTTGTGGTGAAAGTGTACAATCTCTACAGAGTGTCAAACTATTCGAATAGCCGCGTCCACGGTTATGGACATTTGGAGTGGCCATACTGTTCCCTCGTCAGATGTGTTCAAAACAACTTGTGAAATGATTTGTGACTTTGACTTGACCACAACAGAGTTGTTATATGAAATTCAAGTTCCCACTTAGGTGTTATAAAACTTTCAACTATTTTTCTTTGCTTCTGAACTTGGTAGAGGTAAATCTGGCTTTTATCAAAACAACCCTAGAGCTTAGTATCCTACTACAAAAACCCCCTTAACTTGTTAGTATTAGTTTGCGAGTACTTAAAGAGTACTCATGGCTTTGTCCCTGGCTATTCCCGTGGCCAGACTATGAAGAGGAGTATCAGGATGACATACCGCAGGAAGGTTACGACAACTAGGATCATCTCCCATCGTCAGCATTGCCTGTGACCCCGAAGATGGAGCTTCACCTACGCTATCGTTATCTTTACGTTATTCCGCTACTTGAGTTGTATTAAGAATTGGATCATGAGATCCTTATTTGTGTAAGACCTTATGTATGGTTTGTAATGGATGATGTACTGTGATATCCAAATCTGTTACGTCTCGCAAAAATGGTAATCCTGGGATTGCGATGTATGGCATAACAGGCATCTGGGATTAAAAATCCGGGTGTTGACAAGTTGGTATCAGAGCCATCCTGACCATAGGAGACCCTAGTTAAAATGGACGTTTGAATCAAAACTTAGTTTCAAAACCAAAGGAAGTGAGTATTTACAAAAAAACTTATTCCCATTCTTATCACTTGGATTCTTTCATGAAAATTCATGTTCCTCAAAAATTCTTGCAAAATACATAAAATTTGACACACTTGATCACTCTACTAACTTACTCATCCTATATTATTATAGCTGGACGTGAAGTACAACAAGTTTTATCAGTTGGGGAATGGAGGAGACCTCATCTTTGAGCGTGACTTGGACCAGCTGTCGGAGATGCTGGAGCGTCCACACCCCGAGTTCTTCGGAGCTCAGCTCAATGATCAGGAAGGAGAAGATTTGCAGTGGCTAGTTGTTGCAAGTCTCCGAGGAAAGATTGAACCCCCACCACAGAGGGAATTCAGTTCACCTTAAGAGAGAGCAACTAGCTCGATGGACTGGCCAGGGCAATGCTAGAAGCTCTTGCCCGTCTGTGTGGGCAGAGTATCAATCAGATCAAGGGTACCCGTTTTGAGTTCTACCCAAGGCGTGATGTTATGGGACAGCCACTGGAGGCCCCATATCACCCCGAGTTGAAGAGTCAATTGGACCACCTCAGCTTCATGATGTATGACCGTTAGAAGGAGTTGGACAATGCCCGTTCCTACGCTAACCACAAGTACGCCATCACCAAGAAGAAGGATCAGACCATCGCCATGATAATAAAGGATCACAAGTCTCGTCGCCGTTAGCTCGACAAGAAGGAGCGCATCATTGCCCGTCTTCGCCACCGGATCACGGATTTGGAGGAGACCATCCGCGAGAGAGACATGCAGTTGGAGGAGAGGGAGAATGCCGGGGAAGACCTCCGTGGAGACCCCTACTCCTATCTTAGTGATGATGATGACTTTCTGGAGGATCAAGCCATGGACTTCTTCACCGATGAGGATGACTTCGCTTTCATCGATGATGATGATTAGGATGATGAGGACATTGACTCGAAGGAGTAGTAGCACTTGAGCACTAGAGTTAGTGAGTTGTATTCGGTCCCACTGTATCGTAGTTTCCAGAATGGTTCTTAAAACCATCTGTGTTTCCTTGTTGTGGTGTGTGTTTGTACTGTGTGCTATGAATGAATGAAAAGCAAGTTGCTAGAAAAATCCGAGTCAAACTTCAAAAACTTTGCAACAACCCCTGAACCTTAGAAATTTCCCTCTTTTCTCATGATCTATCTCAATCTTCAGATGCCTCACGGAGGAAGCGGTTCATCCCCGGACCCGATGTTGCAGATCTTGCAAATGTTGGTTTCTGACCGCGAAGCTGAACGAGCCGAACGTCAAGCCAACTTAGACACCCTTCAACACATCGCGCAGATGGCCAACAACAATCAAGGCCATGGAAATCAGGACCATCATGGATCTAAGCTCAAGAATTTCCAGAACACCAATCCACCTGTTTTCACTAAGTCAGAAGAGCCCCTAGATGCAGATGATTTGCTGCAAACCATGGAGAACAATCTGGAAGTTGCAGGAGTGGAAGCCAACGAGAAAGTTCTGTTCGCCGCCCACTATCTGGCCGGAGATGTAAGAGCATGGTGGAACATCGTTCGTGCAATGACCGGAGGTCAGATGATGACTAGGGATGAATTCAAGATCAAGTTCAGCAGAACCCATGTGCCACCGGGTTTAATCAAGAGGATGAGGGATGAATTCAGAGAACTGAAGCAAGGAAGGATGACCGTAGTGGAATACTGTGACAAATTCTTGTCATTAGCTAGGTATGCCCCGGATGAGATCGACACTAAAGCCAAGAAGAAAGAGAGATTCCTGAATAGTCTGCACGACGAGATGCAGACAGTGCTAGTCAATATCCCAATTGCTGATATTGAAGCCTTAGTTGATTCTACCATTTAGATGGAAGGAAAGATCAACCAAGCCTATGAGAACCGCAAGCGCCGCATGATGCATCAACCAGGAACCCACCATACACCAAAGTATCGCCCCAACCCATCTCCAGGATTTTCCCCAAGAACTAACAGACCCCCGATGAACCGTCCGACGTATCCCAACCGTGGAAACCCAAGGCCCGGAGGAAACCACAACAACCCCGGAAAATCCAGCAATTTCAACCGTGCACCACCCAAGTTCAATAACAACAATGCCACCACCAACACAAACACTGCCCCAAGGACCGGAAGTAATGTCGTGCCTGTTGCAGCAAAGGACAAGTCACAAGTGATTTGTTATGAATGTGGAACCAAGGTTCACTATTCCAATGAGTGCCCCAAGAAGATTGCCGCAGCCCCCAATGCAAATGCCCTAGCTTAGCAGCAGCGTCGTGTTCAGCCCGGAAGAAGGTTTGCCCCAGGGAACTCGCTCAACCGCAACGGCCGTCTCTTTCTCATGCATGCTGAAGAAGCCCAAGAAGCGCCAGATGTCGTGCTGGGTATGTTTTCTGTTAACTCAGTACTTGCTAGAGTGTTGTTTGATTCTGGAGCATCGCACTCATTTGTCACTAAAGAATTTGCATGCACTAGTATGATTCAACCAACCAAATTGAAGCATGTTATGATTGTTCAAATACCTGGTTCAACTACCAAAGCTAGGCAAATTTGCAAAGCTGTCCCTATCTGAATCCATGGCATAGATTTTTATGCTAATCTAATAGTACTCAGAACTAAAGGTTTGGAAGTAGTACTAGGAATGGATTGGATGTCCAAACACAAAGGATTAATTGATTGTGCCAAGAAAGCCATAACCATGACCAGTACAGCCGGAATATCAGTCGAGCATGTGTCTGAAACCTTCCCTCGTCAATTCAAGTGCAACAAGAGTATAGCCCAGCCAACCATTGACCAAGTCCAGATAATCTGTGAATACCTCGATGTATTTCCAGATATTTTTCCCGGTATGCCCCCAGATCGGGATATAGAGTTTATCATTGAACTAATCCCTGGAACCGGACCCATAGCCCAGAGACCATATAGTATGAACCCATCTGAACTAGCGGAACTGAAGAAGCAACTGGATGCCATGTTGGAAATTGGATTGATTCAACCAAGTGCTTCACCTTGGAGATCACCTGTTTTGTTCGTGGACAAGAAAGATGGAGGTAACCGTTTGTGTACGGATTATCGGAAGTTGAATGATGTCACTATCAAAAACAAGTACCCGTTGCCGAAAATAGAAAACCTGTTAGACCAGTTGACTGGTGCCAAAGTGTTTTCTAAGATTAATCTTAGAACTGGCTATCATCAACTCAAGATTCGCGCAGAGGATATTCCAAAAACTGTCTTTACCACCAGATATGGATTATACGAGTATACTGTCATGTCTTTTGTATTAACCAATGCCCCCGCTTATTTCATGAGCCTCATGAATAAGATTTTTTTGGACTTCATGGATAAGTTTGTCGTTGTTTTCATCGATGACATTCTGATTTATTCCAAATCAGAAGAAGAACATGAGCTACACCTAAGGACCATTCTTGGAACCCTTAGAGAGCATCAGCTATATGCCAAGTTTAGCAAATGTGAATTCTGGTTACAGGAGGTAGGATTCTTCGGACATATTGTATCAGCCGGAGGAATTGTCGTTGTGTAACATCCCAAAAATATAACACAAGGATCATCAAACTCTAATCACTAAAATTAGGGTTAATAAAAACTTTGATTAATTAAAATCATATGAATGCATGTGTGAATGAAATGATTTGACAAATGCATGGATGGACTTGTGTGATTAACCTAAATAGCAAGAAATAGTTTAAAATGAAAATAACATCATATAAAACATTTCCAGGCAGAAACAAATCAAAAGAAAATAAAAAACAAAGCAAATAAAGCAAATGGTCATTTTTGCCAATCTTGCTCACTAGGTCACTTTGAGTGCTTCTAGTCCAAGATTTCAAACAGAAACTTTCCCAATTCTTTTCACCCCTTGATAGAACTAGTAAAAGTGAATCAAGGCCCACCTTTCAAACTTGCAGAAACATTTGGCAACCCCATTCAAATCACAATTCAAAATTGAATGTTATTCATATGTGAAGATCATCCATTTTCAAAACCCAACCAAACCAATGCCCCTTGACTAATCCAACTAACCAGATACCCCCTAGCATGTGCCTAGCAAACCCACAAAGTTTGAATCCCAAATTCAAATTTAAAGTTCTTGCGGCCTTTTCATCAAACACCTTGCAGATTCAAATCAAACAAATATCAAACACTATAGTGTGCAGTAAAATTGGCCTAACTTGTTCCCTCTCTGGTTGCAACTAGCCCTTAGTAGATCATCTAGCTTATTTAACAATCTTTAGCACCACTGTGAGCAAGCCTAGCCAATAATGTCAAGCATGCCGAGAGCACCATTCCCACCCCATGGTCGATAGCAAGCTACGAGCAACACTAAGCCTAGCCAGCATGTCTAGCAAGCACCCGACCGTCCAGCGCCACTCTTTGTCCTAACCCCGAGCAATGCCAGACCCTAGACCACACTGCACGACCATGCAAAACCTCTCTGCACGCGAGCCGAGAGCGCGCAAGTGCGCCATGCTCGACCAGCACCCACAGACCGCGCACCGCCCTAACCGCTTGCAGGGATAATCACCAGCACCCCAGCAACCCCGCAGACATGCCCGTTCGCCGCCGCACGGACCACATGCGCTGTGCGACATTAAAATCGCCGTCGGACCCGCTCAGAGCACCGCGACGTTCCGACTGATCAGCATCGCCCCACGCTGCAAGACCACGCCGTGGAGCTTCGCCAGGGAGCATAGCACCGTCCCCTACCGTCGCCCATGCCAGTAGCTGCCTGTGCCGTCAACCACGACGAGCTCAGCACGCGCCTGTCGGTCCCCTTCCGCCACTATAAATAGAGGCCTCCACCGCTTGTTTTCGCTACACCAGTTCACTCCCCTCTCACCCAGAATCACCCCACCTCACTCCCGGAGCAAGGCGAGCAGCGCACTGCAGAATTTGGCTGGAGCCCGCCGCTGCTGGAGAAGAAGGGAGCCGTCGATTGGAGCCGCCCCAGGAGGAGCTGCCGGTACCAGGATAACCGCCGTCGTCGACTTCGTCGTTCTCCCCTGTCACCGATCCTCGCCTGAGCCCCGGTGAGCCTCCCACGACCCCACCTGCCGCGTTAGGGTTCTGTCTTGCCGGCGCTGCCCAGCGTGGACGATGAACCGTAGCCGTTCGATTAGAGTTAGATCATGCGGTTCACACTGCCTCGTACCGCTTCGCCCCTCCCCGTCTCACTAACGGATGGAGATAGTCACATAACCAGCCCGCGTACGCGCTGAGTGTAGTGGGACGGCCCAGTAAAACATCCCGCGTGACCCAACAATTCAAATTAGGCTTTATTCATTTAATTTCAAACACAGTTCTGTACCCAGAATCAAAAATCAACCCAGCTCGATTCACTAAACCAAAATGCATGAAACCAATTTTGTTAGAAAGGTACTGAAATGCTTAATCCAAGCCCGTTGGATTCAAACCATTTAGATTTGTGGATCAACCATGGTAAAAATAACAAGGCAACAACTTTTCTACATTCAAACATTTTTCAAAATTCAACCATAAAAGCTTTTGAGTTGATTCCAACTCTCAAAAATCACATTTGGTCATACCTTTCAAAATATATAAAAACATAGGGGTTTACTTACAGAGATAATGTTCAAGTAATAAAAGAATGTCCCATGGGCATTTCTAGTCACTTTATTTAATTAAAATAAAAGGTTAAACATTAGTAAATTGTGACACCACTTTAAATCACATTCACATGTACTAAAATATGTGGTGATGACATCATGATCCCATGTTTGAGTTGGAGAATATTAAATCTTAAGTAGTTTTTCAATGAGTAGAAATTACTTTTCTAAAAGTAAAACAAATAAGGCAAGTGCTTAAATCTTGTAATATTAGTGATGATGCTAGATCATCTAGTGTGAACCATTGTGTGATGATTGGAAATAGTTAAGTACTGTTTGGTCATTGTGTACCTCGTATTTATTTATAGACGCTAGTACCGACCAAGGATACGAGGAGGAAGGAGGATATTACGAGGAAGAAGCCGAGGAGAACTTCAACCACTGCTCTGCTCAAGGCAAGCTTATACTGATATTTATGCAAGCCAATACTTGAAACCTTGCAAGCTAACCCTTGCAACTTATGCAAGCTAATACTTGCGTGTTACCATGACAACTATATGCCTTAAGCATATGTGATCATACCCACTTGATAACCCAATCCTAGTTTGACTTGCAAGCTTTATACTTTATTTACATATCAAAGCTTTCTCTTAGAGTTTACATAGTGAATTGTAGATACTAGAATAATATTGGAAGGTAGCATAAAGAGCATAAAATTTGGCCTAAGTTAGATAATCTTGATGTCATCCTAAGGCATGATATTGAACTTAGCAAATCTCCACTTGTTTACCACCCCTCATTAGTATTTACCACCACTTGTAGATGCTAGTGCTAAGTATAAAACTTGATCAACTTTAGATGGGAATACTTGGTGAAAATGGTTATGAAAACCTTAGAATGATGAGTCATTCTACTGAAATGTTTTGACATGTGTTTCCGAACACCAGATGATTTTGATGATGAAAATGTTGAGGCATGAGCCTTAACCCTTTATAAAACTGATGGTTGTTTGGATGCGATAACATTCCAATCTTATCGTACAACCACAATACCCGAAATTTGGGTAGGGCTTGACTGGAAATTTATATACCTTAGTATGGGTTCCCTCGTGTCCAAGGTCTGAGATGAGGCTACCTTGTGAAGATTGTCCACCTGTGCAGTACCCAAGATGACAGTTGGTCATGGTTGGGAGGCCAAACTCATAGGATAGGTGCCTATACTAGGGCGTGTAACTAAACAGTTAGGATTGATTATCCGCATACTGAGTATGGTGAATTCAGGATTTGTTCCTGACGGATGTATCGAATGTTGTGGTGAAAGTGTACAATCTCTACAGAGTGTCAAACTATTCGAATAGCCGCGTCCGTGGTTATGGACAGTTGGAGTGGCCATACTGTTCCCCCGTCAGATGTTTTCAAAATGACTTGTGAAATGAATTGTGACTTTGACTTGACCACAACAGAGTTGTGATATGAAATTCAAGTTCCCAGGATTTACCTCTACTAAGTTCAGAAGCAAGAAAAGCTAGTTGAAATTTTATAACACCTAAGTGGGAACTTGAATTTCATATCACAACTCTGTTGTGGTCATGTCAAAGTCACAATTCATTTCACAAGTCATTTTGAAAACATCTGACGGGGGAACAGTATGGCCACTCCAACTGTCCATAACCACGGACGCGGCTATTCGAATAGTTTGACACTCTTCAGAGATTGTACATTTTCACCACAACATTCGATACATCCGCCAGGAACAAATCCTGAATTCACCATACTCAGTATGCGGATAATCAATCCTAATCTTTCCATTACACGCCCTAGTATAGGCACCTCTCCTGTGAGTTTGGCCTCCCAACCATGACCAACTGTCATCTTGGGTACTGCACAGGTGGACAATCTTCACAAGGTAGCCTCAGCTCAGACCTTGGCCGTGACGGAACCCATACTAAGGTATATAAGTTTCCAGTCAAGCCCTACCCAATTTTCGGGTATTGTGGTTGTACAGTAAAATTGGAATGGTATCGCATCCAGACAACCATCAGTTTTATAAAGGGATAAGGCTCATGCCTTAACATTTTCATCATCCAAATCATCTGGTGTTCGGAAACACATGTCAAAACATCTCAGTAGAATGACTCATCATTCTAAGGTTTTCATAACCATTTTCCACCAAGTATTCCCATCTAAAGTTGATCAAGTTTTATGCTTAGCACTAGCATCTACCAGTGGGGGTGAGTACTAATGAGGGGTGGTAAACAAGTGGAGTTTAACTAAGTTCAATCTCATGCCTTAGTATGACATCAAGATTTTGTAGCTTAGGCCAAATTTAATGCTCTTTATGCAACCTTCAATTATCTTCCTAGAATCTACAAATCACTTAAGTAAGCTCTAAGTAATAGCTTTGATAAAAAAATAAAGTAGAAAGCTTGCAAGTAAAACTAGGATTGGGTATCATCAAATGTGTCTAACCAAGCATGCTTAGTGCATTGCCTAGGTTATCTAACTTTCATAATTGCAAGTGTTAGCTTGCTCAATCAACTAGTAGTATTAGGCCTGCCTTGTGTAGAGCAGTGGTTGAAGTTCTCCTCGGCTTCTTCTTCGTAGTATCCTCCTTCCTCCTCGTATCCTTGGTCGGTACTAGCGTCTATGAATAAATACGAGGTACACAATCACCAAAAAATACTTATCTACTTTCAATCATCACACAAAATGGTTCTATAGATGATCTAGCATCATCACTAATATCACAAGAATAAAGCATTTGTCTTATTTATTTATTTTTTGAAAAGTAATTTCTACTCATTGAAAAACTACTTAAGATTTAATATTCTCCAAACCAAACATGGGATCATGTTGACACATGTCATCACCACATATTTCAGTACATGAGAATGTGATTTAAAGTGGTGTCACAATTTAATAAGGTTTAACCTTTTTATTTTAAATAATTAAAGTGACTATAAATGCCTATGTGGCATTCTTTTATTACTTGAACATTATTTCTATAAGTAAACCCATATGTTTTTATATATTCTGAAAGGTATGATCAAATGTGATTTTTGAGAGTTGGAATCAACTCAAAAGCTATTATGGTTGAAATTTGAAAAATGTTTGAATGCAGAAAAGCTTCTGACTTACTATTTTACCAAGGTTGATCTATAGATCCAAATGATTTGAATCCAACGGGCTTGGATTAAGCATTTCAACACCTTTCTAACAAAATTGGTTTCATTCAATTTGGTTCACTGAATCGAGCTGGGTTGATTTTTGAAACTGGGTACAAAACTAAGTTTGAATATAAATAGAAAAAGCTAAATTCAAACGAGTGGGCTGCGTGGGAAAGGTTAATGGGCCGGCCCAGCGTCACTCCGCAGCGTGGGGCTCAGCTGACAGGGGGGTTCCACCAGTCAGTGGCTCATAACATGCGAAGCGGTACGGGGCGATCTCGGCCGCACGATCTAAGTCTAATCGAACGGCTACGGTTCATCGTCCACGTCGGGCAGCGCCGACGAGAGAGAACCCTAACGCGGCAGGTGGGGGTCGTGGGAGGCTCACTGGGGCTCAGGCGAGGGTCGGCGATGGGGGAAAATGACAAAGTCGATGACAGCGATTCTCCTGGCACCGGCACCTCCTCCTGGGGCGGCTCCAATCGATGGCTTCCTTCTTATCCAGCAGCGGCGGGCTCCGGTGAAATTCTGGCGATGCGCTGCTTGCCTTGCTCCGGGAGAGAGGTGGGGTGATTCTGGTTGAGAGGGGAGTGGAATGGTGTGAAGAAATCGAGCGGGGGATGCCTCTACTTATAGTGGCGAGAGGGGACCGACGGGAGCGGGCTGAGCTCAACGATAGGGGCGACGATAGGGGCGGTGCTGTGCTCCCTGGCGAAGCTCAATGATGTGGTGGTGAGGCGTAGGGCGGTGCTGATCGGTCGGAACGCTTCGGCGCTCTAAGCGTGTCCTACAGAGGTTTTGATGGCGCACAACGCACGTGGTCCATGCGGAGGCGAACGGGCGTGTCTGCGGGGTTACTGGGGTGGTGGTGATCACGCGTGCACGCGGCGAAGGCGGCGTGCGGTCGGTGGGCGTGTGTCGAGGGTGGCGCACGGGCGCGCTCTCGGCATGATCGCAGAGAGGCTTGGCATGGCTTGGGCGTGTGGTCCAGTGGCTGGCATTGCTCGAAGCTGGGACAGGGAGTGGCGGTGGAGTGCTGGCTAGCTTCCAGACAAGGTTGGCAAGGCTAGTGTTGCTCGTAGCTTGCTGTCGACCATGGGGTGGCAATGGTGCTCTCGGCATGCTCACCATTGATGACAATGGCCATCTTACAGTGGTGCTAGAGATTAGTTAAGGTTGCTAGATGATCTACTAAGGCTAGTTGTAACCAGAGAGGGAACAAGTTAGGCCCAAAACACTATTAAAAATAGTGAATTTGATTTGGTTGATTTGAATCTGCAACCTGTTTGATGAAATGGCCGCATGAACTTAAGTTTTGAATTTGGAAAAGATTTTTGGTGGGTGTGCTAGGAATGTGCTGGTGACACTGTGGATGCTTGGGTTTTGAAAATTGAGCTTGTTTGAGTGGTTTTTGAAATAGTGGGATCTTCCCATATGAAATAGATTCAATTTTAAACTGTCATTTAAACTAAACATTGAAATGTTTTTGGATGATCACAAAGTGGGTCTTGGTTCCTTGTTATGAGTACTATCAAGGGGTGCAAAGATCCATACATGTTTCTGTTAAGTTCTGAAAGTTAGGGATAGCCAAAGTAGGCATGGGAGTTAATTTGGCCAAAGTGACCATTCACTTAATTTGTTTGTTTTGACTTGTTTGTCTTCGGGAAAAGTTTGGGGATTGTTTAGATGATGTTTATTTCACCTAAGAATCATTTTACAAGCAAAGAAACACAGAACCATGGCAATTCAAAAGAATCCAAATTTTAATACATACACCTATGAATGCTTTCATATTTTTAATTGGAAAAGTTTTTGTTAACCCTAATTTTGATGATTAGAGTTTGATGATCTAAGTTTAATATTTTTGGGATGTGGAAAGTGCAATGGATGTCGCCTAGAGGGGGGTGAATAGTCTTTTTAAAATTATTACGGTATAGGCTCGAGTAAATGCAGAATAAAACTAACGTTTAATTTATTGAGCACAAAACCTAGCCACTAAGTTCACCTAGGTGCACCAACAACCAATGCTAAGCAATACACGCAACAAGGTGATAGCAAGGTATAAATACTTCAAGCATGATGGCTATCACAATGTAAAGTGCATAAGTAAAGGGCTCGGTTGAGAGATAACTGATGGACGCGGAGACGAAGATTTGTTTCCCGAAGTTCACTTCCAAAGAAGCTACGTCTCCGTTGGAGAGGGGCGATGGCGCAATGCTCTCCGAACGCCACAAATGGCTCACCTCGAGGTGTGGTGGCTCGATGCTCACCCAACACCACACAAGGCCTCACCCCGGATGCGGAAGCACGCAACTCACCGACGCCACAAAAGGCTCACCCTATTCTCCTGAGTGCGCACCACAAAAGGCGGGCACTCGCTCCACTATGGGACGCTTGAGGGCGGTCACCGAACCCGTATAAGATTGGGGCTAACTCCACAACTCAATTGGAGGCTCCCAACAACAAAGCCACAAAAGGCCAACAAAGCCACAAGAGGCTACAAGACCACAAAAGGTCAACAAGACCACAAAAGGTCAACAATCCAACCACACAACCATCTAGGGTTCCAAGAACCCAAGAGTAACAAGCCCACAAGCTTGTACTCGCCGAATCTCCGAGGAGAACTCAAACCTATGCACCAAATGCAAGGAAAAGTCCTTCTCTCCCAAATTCCAACAAAGCTACAAAAGCTATTGGGGAAATAAGGGAGGAAGAACACAAGAGGAGAACTCAAAGCTATGCACCAAATGCAAGGGCAAGTCCTTCTCTCCCAAATTCCAACAAAGCTACAAAAGCTATTGGGGGAATAAGGGAGGAAGAACACAAGAGGATAACTCAAAACTCTCCAAGATCTAGATCCCAATGATTCCTTCACAAAGAAGGGATTTGACTTGGGGGGGTTATAGATCTAGATCTCCTTTCACTTTTCCCTCAAAAAGATGTAACAATCATGGGAGGGAGAGGGAGTAAGAAAGCTCAAAATAGGTCAACAATGGTGGGCAAAAACGAGCTCAAAAGATGGGGAACCATTGGGGAAGAAGCCCCCCTTAAATAGGACAAGGAAAAACTGACCGTTTGGGCCATATTCGCGCCACACCGGAACTTCCGCCCCCCACCGGAACTTCCGGCAAATAGAAACACAAGTTACTGATCCTGACCGGAACTTGGGTCGGAACTTGGGCCGGAACTTCCGCTCAAGCAAAAAAACAGGATATCATTGCATGAAAACTTCAATAACTTTTGATTCCGGACTCCGTTTTTGATGATCTTGGGATCGTTTTGAAGAGAACGAAAAGCTCTATAAGATTATGCAAAGAACATCATAGTACATCATGGAAGGATAAACAAAATTGAGAAAGTTATGACCTCTCTAGAAGCGATGAACCGGTAAAACCTCCAAAACCCAAAACACAAGAAGATGAGCTTGGAAACTCCGATTGGGATGAAACCAATTTTGTTGGGAAGATACAACCAAGAGAACCCAAAAAAAGTTAAATATTTGATACCACCAAGGGAGAAAATATCAAGTATATATATGTGAAGTATCCCCCGAGGTGTGGAGCCGGAAAACTCGCAAGATCAAAAAACCGCAATAAGATATGCAAGGGAAATCCTTGGACGATGAACTAGAGCTTGTTATGATGATGACCACAAGCTCTAGATCCTCTCATGGACAAGAAACAAATAACAACCAAGAAATATGATGCTATGATTGCAAAGGTTTGAGCTCTCTCTGAAGGATGCAATCAAGACACCCGCTTGAGATCCCCTCTTGATAGTACGACTATCTATCCTAAACCCGGTCTCCCAACTAACAACACGAGACCGGCAAAAGAGAAGCCCTATCAATAACATACCTTTGCCTTGAGCAACCCACTTGAACTTGATGTAGACCGTCTTGTTCTTCTATAGTGGGAACACTTTTCTTGATAGCTCTTGCTTGATGAAGATGAAGACTTGCGAATTGCTCCCCCATACTCCATGGGGAAACCTCTTCTTTGAACTTGTGTTCATCACCCCATGATCATGAGGATGGCAAGCTTCAAGCATGAGATCTTCTAGAGATGGCGCATCTTGAGCTCGCCCTTCATCGTATCTTCTTGAGGTTGATCCATCTTGATGCAAATCTTTGCACATGTCTTGATCAACCTTCAAGCTCCTTCTTTCTTCATGATTCCAATGGGCACAAAGTCCTTGGACATTTATTCATCTTCCAACCTTGAGACCAACACATGGTCCAAGCGATGCCAATGGACAAACCTACAAGTGAAACTCAATTTACACATTAGTCCATAGAGATTGTCATTAATTACCAAAACCATACATGGGGGCATACATGCCCTTATATTCTCCCCCATTTTGGTAATTGATGACAATCCCTTTACACGGGTTTAAATATGAAAATTAATGACCAAAGAGGTTGCCCCAACATCAAATACTACACAAGTATGTGATGTTGGTACAACCACAATATATAGAGCAAACTCCCCCACAATCTATGCATGTGTGATGAACTAGAATTTCATTGCATAGATTGCCAACCGTTACCGTTGGTTGAGTTTCCTCTATATATTCAACATGCAAAGCAATCACAAAGATGCAAGAGCATGATAGGCAAATGCTTAAGAACACACCCAAAACAAAGGCCGACTTCCCTTAAACCCTCCAAAACTGCTCCCCCATTGGCATCGATTGCCAAAATGGGTGAAAAGTTCTAGACGGCCAATATAGTGAGAATTCCTCCAAAGGTGTGCATATGCACAAGTCAAATGATGAGAACTTGGGAGGAAGTAAAACTATATTGAGGACCCAAAGAAAGCAAAAATAAAAGAAAGAGAAATAAGCTTCAACAAATGAAGAGAGCAATCAAAAGATCCAAACGGAACAATTGAAACACCAACAAATGATGTCAAATGGAAACAATCAACAAAACGAGTGTTTAAATGAAGATAGAGAAGCTCCCCAAACTTTGTTCAAAGATTAGAATACTTGTATTAAATACAATATGCACAAATATGGAATCCTTGCTCCCCCATAAGCATTTAAACCACAAGAAATGATAAAGAAGGAAATTGTGCACTATTAAATGAATTAGAGAAGCTCCCCAAAGATTGTGCACCAATTATAGTAATTGTATTTGGAAACAGCATGCACAACCATGGACTCCTCACTTCTCCAAACTCATTTAACAATGCAATCAAAGGTCAAAAATTTGGAAGCCACCGAAGAATCAAAAATAAAAGGAGGTGGTTCCAAGAAATGCAAAAACAACCAAAGGATGATCTTCTCTTGTGTGTGTAAATTTCTAGGTGGAAAATATCACAAAGACAAATGTCCACAAAGAAATATGCACAAACAAGATAGATACTCAAGAAAGCACAAGAAAGGCAAAGAGGAAGTCATAGAATATACCAATAAGATGTTTTGCTTGAAAGCATGCCCAAGGGCTCAAATATATCTTATCGTACATCGATGAGCTTCAAACACCAACAAACTCCATACATAACAAATATTACCAAAGGAAGAAAGGGATAGAAGGAATATATGGAGAAAGGCAACAACTATCACAAGATAGAAATCAACTTGACAAAAATACTCACTATTGCACATGAGAGATATTGAGGAAACGATATGCAACAAAATTGCTAGATTGACATATTTGGGATTAGTGAATCATGAGCATGATTTAGTATAGTCCCCATTATATGCACTCATCTCAACATACACACATTTGCAATAGAGAGACCTTTTCAAAGCCAAATCAAGAAATCCAACATATGGAAGAACACAAATTCATGCCAACACGCAACCTACACAAGGTTGGGAACAAGATATGTATGCATGAGAGAGAGATACTTGTTAGCGAGATATAATTGGTAGGATGAAGAAGATATGGAATCATTGGCCATCCTAGCTTGCATCCAATTGACATGTAGACTCCACTTCTTCCTTGTTTAAGATACAAGCACCCAATATATATACCAATGTACCTAAAACACAAATAAGTACACTACGGTCCCCAAACAAATTGGGTCCAAAGTAGTTAGTGAAACTACAATACATAGGAGATCCCCCACACAAATATGTGCATATTGATATGAAATTGAATTTCATGCACATATTATCCCATTAGGATTTGGAGGAATTTACCTTATAAATTGGATCAAAGAAAGCAAGCATGCGATAATATATACAAGAAGTAAATATGCATGTATAGGCTTTCAAGAACCAAAAGGAGATACAATTTGAACAAAAGCACCAAGTAAACCAATAAGACACACACAAAGTGTGACTCAACAAAAGGTGTCCAAATTTTATCGAAGAGCCAAATCAACACATGAAAGAACACAAGTTAAACAAATGAACTAGAAAGAGCCAAAGAAAAAGGATAAGAAAATACCAAGGCTCAAGGATTTATCTCATCCTCAAAGAAAAAAACAAGTGAAAAAGAATGAGATAAAGCCAACTCCCAACGAGAGCAAGGAAACAACAACCAAAACAAACTCTTCACACTTTTCATGATGGCACACAAAGTATCAACACAAAAAGGATCGAGCTTCCAAGCAAAAAATGGATCAAATCAAGAAGCATAAAACAATGTTCTAGATAATATAGGAGAGCTCCCCCATAAGTAGAGCATTATATATAATTTTTCCTTTAAATGCAAAATGCCCACAAATGAGATCATCACTACTACCTACACTAAATAAAACACAAGGGGATACAAATAAAATAAGATGATCCACAAGAGGTAATGAAAGCTAGGGAGCAAATAGAAAAACATTATCTTGCCCAAATATAAGGCAAATAAGAAAAGGCCAAAGTGAATATGATCAATAGAATCTACCATATATGGAGTACCAATTGTCCAAAGACAATAAATATAAGGGAAATTTTCCCTAGGTAGTTTGCAAGTATATCATGATCATATTCACAACAAGAAGCATATAACAAAGCATGAGAAATAAGCTTGATGCTTCAAGAGAAATTCTTGATTGCTTCAAATAATCACACAATCATTACTAATTAGATTAAATAGAAGCAAGTGGTTCCTATGAGGATATAGATCCAAATATGAGGAAACACATACCAAGAATCACTCTCACACACAAGATCCAAGAGATGAGAAATAAAACATCCACGAAAAATGGAACTTGTATGAGCAAATGTGCCACATAGGAGCTAGATAATTTTCAATATCAATTCTAAGTGGCACTACCTCAAATGTTCACATTTTCTAGGTTTGTAATATGCACAAAGCATATGACTCCCCCATAATGTGATAAACCAAGAAATCTCAACAAGAGGCAAAAAGATTAAAATAGAGGTATTAATGGACATTATGGAAATGATTTTATCATGAGAAAGACATACCACATAGAGACTAGATAACCTAACAATATAACTACTAAGTGGTTTTCCTCATGTACACACATTTTAGGATTGTGGAATGCCCAAGCATGACACTCCCCCAAAACGGAATAGTCCATTAATCCCTCACAAGAGCCAAATAAGATACCTACTAGAAACAATAAAGGCTCCAAACTAAGAAACACAAATACATGGTGTGCCAACCAACATACACAAATATACATCATACGTCAATATAAGTAAGTGGGAAGCACAACATGTACACACATATGCAAGGAACAAAACCAACACATACATGCACAAGGGAGCAAGTAACTAGCAATGTAAATGAATTAAGCACAAGTTACCGCAAGGAGGAACATTGGATATATGATAGAAGCATGAAAACCCAAATGACTTGACTTTGATAAAAGGCATTGATGAAGATCCCTCAATTCTTCATAAGGTTGTCAAGTCTCCAAAGCCCTCCAAAAACACCTATTGATCAAGTTTTAGCTTGTTGATCCCCAACCAAGTTGGTTCCTAAGAAGTTAGTCACAATAGGTTTGGCCACCCAAATGGTTATTCTCTTGACACCACTTTGGGCACCAACAAATTTGGCAAACACATTGCCACCCTCATCCTTATGAAGAGAATAAGCATAATAAATCAAGATAGGATGGGATGAGGAGTTACCCATGGTGCACGAGGAAGAAAGGTGCCCCTTCTCACGATAAATGTAGCAAGTTCTTCTCTTGCCATATTTATTCTTGGGAGGAGCTGCGCCATGAATAAGAGCTTGAGGCTTCTTGGGAAGTGTCCCATAACAATCTTGTGGAGGAGCTTGAGGCCGCTTCCCTCGTTGCTTCTCACTAAGAAGCTTCTTCTTCAATGGGCAATCTCTCACATGATGCCCTTCTTCCTTGCACTTGAAGCACACAATGTTGCCCGGATTCTTCACTTGTCCTTGGCCCTTATTCTTGTTGCCCTTGTGCTTCAACAAGTTAGTGGGCTTGCTCTTGGTGTTGAAGTTGAATCCAGGCCCACTCTTGTCACTTGGGGGTCGTCGCACACTCAACATATTCTTGAGTGTGGTATTCCCTTCATGACACCTTTTCAAGTCATTCTTCAAAGAAGTGACTTGAGCCTTGAGCTCTTTGACTTCCTCTACATGGTTAGTACCAACAACAATACTAGAGGAAGTAGAAGCTTCATTGTTAGAGCAACAAGGCAAGGAATGCAATTCATCACTAGATATAACATGGTTATGAGTGGATGAATTACAAGGACTAGCACATGGCAATATAACATTAGGAGTATATGTAGTGCTAATGTACACATGAGGCCCACTAGATGTTACCTTTGACACAATGGCCTCATGAGCTAACCTTAGCCTACCATGGGCTACTAGAAGATCCTCATGCGAGCTTGAGAGCTTGGCATGACTTTCTTCTAATTTCCCATATTTGCTAGTTAGCAAAGCAAGTTGAGACTTTAGCTCAACATTCTCCTTAAATATAGATGCTTCACAAGAAATAGAGTTAGTAGCACAAGCATCATCATTTAATGCAAGAGGTGAGGTCAACTTGGAAAGCTCTTTAGAATAAGAAGCTTTAAGTTTCTCATGTAACTCAGTGAGTTTGATGAGCTCACCCTTGATGACCCTAGATCCATTGTTGAGGTGCTCAAAATCCTCAAGGAGTTTGGCATAAGAAACTTCAAGTTCATCATTTTTAATTTGAAGGGAACGTGCCACTTCAAGATCTCTATCATGAGATTTCTTCACTCTAGATAGCTCTAGAGCAAATGTCTCCTCAAGAGATTCCTTTGTGGTTTGTTCCTCTTCAAGAGCTTCATTTAGGTTGGTAATGTCATTAGCATACTCACGCTCAAGACTACCCATTTTGTCAATAGTATCCTCGTGTTCATCAATAAGTTGCCTACTTTCTATAGAAAAGGTTAATATTTCAATGAAAGTAGAGCAAGCATTTTTATTTGTATGAAGAGCACGAAGGACTAGCCCCCCTTCTCTTTTAAAGAAGAAACATCATCATTTACTTCATCATGATCAACATTCACATCATCATGAGATATATTGGGATCCAAAGGAGAGGTTACCTTTGAACCCTTAGCCATGAGGCACAAGTGAACATTGGGAGAAGATGATGATGGGGGAACACATGAAGCTCCAATCGCAACCTTGCCTTGGCCCACACATTCTCCGATTTCCTCTACATGGTTAGCAATACAAGTACTAGAGGAAATGGAAGCACATTTATCATGGCAACAAGGCAAAGCAAGCATATCATCATGAGATATATTCAATCCATTTCTACATGATATGCAAGGGCAATCAACACTAGGATGTAAATCACATATGGTCCTACAAGTGTTCATGCCCAAAGATACAACATTGCAATGAGATAGAGACAAAGAATCATGAATGGAAATCTCACTATCTACATTGCAAGTTCTATCACCACTCACCATATCATTACCTTGTGACAACTCACATGTTGGTGTAGTGGAAGAAGATGAGAACTCATCACGACCGGAGGTGGAGGGAACACAATCATCCTCATTAAGCTTGGACACATCATATTTTGCTTGAATCTTGGTCCAAATATCATGAGCATTCCGGAAAGGCATGATTGAGGAAAGAACTACAAAGCTCACAACATTAACAAGCACATTATATGCTTGAGCTTCGAGATAAGAGTTTGTCTTCTCCTCCAAAGATAGATTTTGGGGATCCTTAGGAGGAGACAAGCCCATATCTAGAATTCGCTCAATGTTTGGGTCAATGGCCCGGAAATGACTAAGCATGCGAGTACGCCAAACATCATAATGTGTGCCATCAAATGTAAATGTGTGAGAGTGCACTAAACCCCTAGGAGACATATTTACTCTCGAGGTAGTGAAGCATAAAAGCGAGAGACCTGGCTCTGATACCAATTGAAAGTGCAATGGATGTCACCTAGAGGGGGGTGAATAGGATTTTTAAAATTATTACGGTATAGGCTCGAGTAAATGCAGAATAAAACTTACGTTTAATTTATTGAGCACAAAACCTAGCCACTAAGTTCACCTAGGTCCACCAACAACCTATGCTAAGCAATACAAGCAACAAGGTGATAGCAAGGTATAAATACTTCAAGCATGATGGCTATCACAATGTAAAGTGCATAAGTAAAGGGCTCGGTTGAGAGATAACCGATGGACGCGGAGACGAAGATTTGTTTCCCGAAGTTCACTTCCAAAGAAGCTACGTCTCTATTGGAGAGGGGCGATGGCGCAATGCTCTCCGAACGCCACAAATGGCTCACCTCGAGGTGTGGTGGATCGATGCTCACCCAACGCCACACAAGGCCTCACCTGGATGTGGAAGAACGCAACTCACCGACGCCACAAAAGGCTCACCCTATTCTCCCGAGTGCGCACCACAAAAGGCGGGCACTCGCTCCACTATGGGACGCTTGAGGGCGGTCGCCGAACTTGTACAAGATTGGGGCTAACTCCACAACTCAATTGGAGGCTCCCGACAACAAAGCCACAAAAGGCTACAATGCCACAAAAGGCCAACAAAGCCACAAGAGGCTACAAGACCACAAAAGGTCAACAAGACCACAAAAGGTCAACAATCCAACCACACAACCATCTAGGGTTCCAAGAACCCAAGAGTAACAAGCCCACAAGCTTGTACTCGCTGAATCTCCGAGAAGAACTCAAACCTATGCACCAAATGCAAGGGAAAGTCCTTCTCTCCCAAATTCCAACAAAGCTACAAAAGCTATTGGGAAATAATGGAGGAAGAACAAAAGACGAGAACTCAAACGTATGCACCAAATGCAAGGGCAAGTCCTTCTCTCCCAAACTCCAACAAAGCTACAAAAGCTATTGGGGGAATAAGGGAGGAAGAACACAAGAGGAGAACTCAAAACTCTCCAAGATCTAGATCCCAATGATTCCTTCACAAAGAAGGGATTTGACTTGGGGGGGGGGTTGTAGATCTAGATCTCCTCTCACTTTTCCCTCAAAAAGATGTAACAATAATGTGAGGGAGAGGGAGTAAGAAAGCTCAAAATAGGTCAACAATGGTGGGCAAAACAAGCTCAAAAGATGGGGAACCATTGGGGAAGAAGCCCCCCTTAAATAGGACAAGGAAAAATTGACCGTTTGGGCCAGATTTGCGCCACACCGGAACTTCCGCCCCCCCACCGGAACTTCTGGAAAATAGAAATACAAGTTACTGATCCTGACCGGAACTTGGGTCGAAACTTGGGCCGGAACTTCCGCTCAAGCAAAAACACAGGATAGCATTGCATGAAAACTTCAATAACTTTTGATTCCGGACTCCGTTTTTGATGATCTTGGGATCGTTTTGAAGAGAACGAAAATCTCTATAAGATTATGAAAAGAAACATCATAGTCCATCATGGAAGGATAAAACAAAATTGATAAAGTTATGACCTCTCTAGAAGCGATGAACCGGTAAAACCTCCAAAACCCAAAACACAAGAAGATGAGCTTGGAAACTCCGATTGGGATGAAAGCAATTTTGTTGGGAAGATAAAAATAAGAGAAACCAAAAAAATGTTAAATATTTGATACCACCAAGGGAGAAAATATCAAGTATATATATGTGAAGTATCCCCCAAGGTGTGGAGCCGGAAAACTCGCAAGATAAAAAAACCGCAATAAGATATGCAAGGGAAATCCTTGGACGATGAACTAGAGCTTGTTATGATGATGAACACAAGCTCTAGATCCTCTCATGGACAAGAACCAAATAACAACCAAGAAAGATGATGCTATGAATGCAAAGGTTTGAGCTCTCTCCGAAGGATGCAATCAAGACACCCGCTTGAGAGCCCCTCTTGATTGTATGGCTATCTATCCTAAACCCGGTCTCCCAACTAACAACACGAGACCGGCAAAAGAGAAGCCCTATCAATAACATACCTTTGCCTTGAGCAACCCACTTGAACTTGATGTAGACCGTCTTGTTCTTCTATAGTGGGAACACCTTTCTTGATAGATCTTGCTTGATGAAGATGAAGACTTGCGAATTGCTCCCCCATACTCCATGGGGAAACATATTCTTTAAACTTGTGTTCATCACCCCATGATCATGAGGATGGCAAGCTTCAAGCATGAGATCTTCTAGAGATGGCGCATCTTGAGCTCGCCCTTCATCGTATCTTCTTGAGGTTGATCCATCTTGATGCAACTCTTTGCACATGTCTTGATCAACCTTCAAGCTCCTTATTTCTTCATGATTCCAATGGGCACAAAGTCCTTGGACATTTCTTCATCTTCCAACCTTGAGACCAACACATGGCCCATGCGATGCCAATGGACAAACCTACAAGTGAAACACAATTTACACATTAGTCCATAGAGATTGTCATTAATTACCAAAACCACACATGGGGGCATACATTATTGTTGTTGAACTTCGGTGGGGCACGGTTGAAATTGCTAGAGTTGCCGGGGTTGTTGTGATTTCCTCCGGCCTCGGGTTTCCACGGTTGGGATAGGTCGGACGGTTCATCGGGGGTTTGTTGGTTCTCGGGGCAAATCCTGGAGAAGGGTTGGGTCGATACTTTGGGGTCTGATGGGTTCCTGGCTGATGCATCATGCGACGCTTGCGGTTCTCATTGGCTTGGTTGATCTTTCCTTCCATCTGGATGGCAGAGTCGACAAGGGCTTCAATATCAGCAAAGGGGATATTGACCAACACAGTCTGCATCTCATCGTGCAGACCATTCAAGAATCTCTCCTTCTTCTTGGCTTCGGTGTCGATCTCATCCGGGGCATACCAAGCTAATGACAAGAATTTGTCACGGTATTCCACTATGGTCATCCGTCCTTGCTTCAGTTCTCTGAACTCATCTCTCATTCTCTTGATAAAACCCAGTGGCACATGGGTTCTGCTGAACTTGACCTTGAATTCCTCCCAGGTCATCATCTATCCTCCGATCATTGCACGAACGCTGTTCCACCATGCTCTTGCATCTCCAGCTAGATAGTGGGTGGCGAATAGAACTTTCTCGTTGGCTTCCCCTCCGACGACTTCTAGGTTGTTTTCCATGGTTTGCAGCCAATCATCAGCGTCTAAGGGATCTTCCGATTTAGTGAAAACAGGTGGGTTGGTGTTCTGGAAATTCTTAAGCTTAGATCCATGGTTGTCCTGATTTCCTTGGCCTTGATTATTGTGGGCTAGCTGAGCTATCTGCTGAAGGGTGGCTAGGTTGGCTTGACGTTCAGCTCTTTCCGCTTCGTGGTCAGAAACCAACATTTGCAGGATCTGCAACATCGGGTCCGGGGATGAACCACTTCCTCCGCGTGGCATCTGAAGATTGAGATAGATCATGAGAAAAGAGGGAAATTTCTAAGGTTTAGGGACTTTGAAAAGTTTTTAAAGTTTGACTCAGATTTTCTAGCAACTTGCTTTTCATTCATTCATTCATAGCACACGATACAAACACACACCACAAAACAAGAAAAACAGATGGTTTTAAGAACCATTCTGGAAACTAAGATACAGTGGGATCGAATACAACTCACTACGCTAGTTCTCAAGTGATACTACTCCTTGGAGTCGGTGTAGTCGTCATCCTCATCATCCTCATCGTCATCGATGAAGGCGAAATCATCCTCATCGGTGAAGAAGTCCATAGCCTGATCCTCCAGAAAATCATCATCATCGCTGAGATAGGAGTAGGGGTCTCCACGAAGATCCTCTCCGGCATTCTCTCTTTCCTCCAACTGCATGTCTCTCTCGTGGATGGTATCCTCCAAATCCGAGATACGGTGGCGAAGATGGGCAATGATGCTCTCCTTCTTGTCGAGCTAACGACGGCGAGACTTGCGATCCTTTGCTAGCATTGCGATGGTCTGATCCTTCGTCTTGATGATGGCGGACTTGTGGTTGGAGTAGTCACGGCAATTGTCCAATTCCTACTGACAATCGTACATCATGAAGCTAAGGTGGTCCAACTGAGTCTTCAGCTCGTGGTGGTATGGGGCTTCCAGTGGCTGTCCCATAGCATCACGCCTTGTACAAAACTCAAAGCGGGTACCTTTGATCTGGTTGATACTCTGCCCACACAGACGGGCAAGAGCTTCCTGCATGGTCCTGGCAACTCCATCTAGCCAGTTGTTTTCTCGCAAGGTGAACTGAATTCCCTCGGCAGTGGGAGGTTCAATCTTTCCTCGGAGACTTGCAACAATTAGCCACTGCAGATCTTCTCCTCCTTGATCATTGAGCTGAGCTCCGAAGAACTCGGGGTGCGGACGCTCTAGAAGTTCCGAAAGCTGGTCCAAATCCCGCTCAAATATAAGGTCTCCTCCATTCCCCAACTGATAAAACTTGCTGTACTTTATGTCCATCTAAAAGAATATAGGATGAGTAAGTTAGTACAGTGATCAAGTGTGTCAATTTTTATGTATTTTGCAAGAGTTTTTGAGGAACATGAGTTTTCACGAAAGAATCAAAGTGATAAGAATGGGAATAAGTTTTTGTAAATATTTGTTTCCTTTGGTTTTGAAACTAAGTTTTTGATTCCCACGTCCAGTCTAACTAGGGTCTCCTATGGTCAGGATGGCTCTGATACCAACTTGTCAACACCCGGATTTTTAATCCCAGATGCCTGTTATGCCATACATCGCAATCCCAGGATTACCATTTTTGCGAGACATAACAGATTTGGATACCATAGTACATCATCCATTACAAACCATACATAGGGTCTTACACAAATAAGGATCTCATGATCCAGTTCTTAATACAACTCAGGCAGCGGAATAACATAATAATAAAGGTAGTGTAGGCGAAGCTCCATCTTCGGGGTCACAGGCAATGCTGACGATGGGAGATGATCCTAGTTGTCGTAACCTTCCTAGGGTTCATCATCCTGGTACTCCTCTTCATAGTCTGGCCACGGGAATAGCCAGGGACAAAGCCATGAGTACCCTTTAAGTACTCGCAAACTAATACTAACAAGTGAAGGGGGTTTTTGTAGTAGGACACTAAGCTCTAGGGTTGTTTTGCAAAAAGCCAGATTTACCTCTACTAAGTTCAGAAGCAAGAAAAGCTAGTTGAAATTTTATAACACCTAAGTGGGAACTTGAATTTCATATCACAACTCTGTTGTGGTCAAGTCAAAGTCACAATTCATTTCACAAGTCATTTTGAAAACATCTAACGGGGGAACAGTATGTCCACTCCAACTGTCCATAACCACGGACACGGCTATTCGAATAGTTTGACACTCTTCAGAGATTGTACACTTTCACCACAACATTTGATACATCCGCCAGGAACAAATCCTGAATTCACCATACTCAGTATGCGGATAATCAATCCTAACCTTTCCATTACACGCCCAAGTATAGGCACCTCTATTATGAGTTTGGCCTCCCAACCATGACCAACTGTCATCTTGGGTACTGCACAGGTGGACAATATTCACAAGGTAGCCTCATCTCAGACCTTGGCCGTGAGGGAACCCATACTAAGGTATATAAGTTTCCAATCAAGCCCTACCCAATTTTCGGGTATTGTGGTTGTACGGTAAAATTGGAATGGTATCGCATCCAGACAACCATCAGTTTTATAAAGGGATAAGGCTCATGCCTTAACATTTTCATCATCCAAATCATCTGGTGTTCGAAAACACATGTAAAAACATCTCAGTAGAATGACTCATCATTCTAAGGTTTTCATAACCATTTTCCACCAAGTATTCCCATCTAAAGTTGATCAAGTTTTATGCTTAGCACTAGCATCTACCAGTGGGGGTGAGTACTAATGAGGGGTGGTAAACAAGTGGAGTTTAACTAAGTTCAATCTCATGCCTTAGGATGACATCAAGATTTTGTAGCTTAGGCCAAATTTAATGCTCTTTATGCAACCTTCAATTCTCTTCCTAGAATCTACAAATCACTTAAGTAATATCTAAGTAATAGCTTTGATAAAGAAATAAAGTAGAAAGCTTGAAAGTAAAACTAGGATTGGGTATCATCAAATGTGTCTAACCAAGCATGCTTAGTGCATTGCCTAGGTTATCTAACTTTCATAATTGCAAGTGTTTGCTTTCTCAATCAACTAGTAGTATTAGGCTTGCCTTGTGTAGAGCAGTGGTTGAAGTTCTCCTCGGCTTCTTCTTCGTAGTATCCTCCTTCCTCCTCGTATCCTTGGTCGGTACTCGCATCTATGAATAAATACGAGGTACACAATCACCAAACAATACTTATCTACTTTCAATCATCACACAAAAGGGTTCTATAGATGATCTAGCGTCATCACTAATATCACAAGAATAAAGCATTTGTCTTATTTATTTATTTTTAGAAAAGTAATTTCTACTCATTGAAAAACTACTTAAGATTTAATATTCTCCAAACCAAACATGGGATCATGTTGACACATGTCATCACCACATATTTCAATACATGATAATGTGATTTAATGTGGTGTCACAATTTAATAAGGTTTAACCTTTTTATTTTAAATAATTAAAGTGACTAGAAATGCCTATGTGGCATTCTTTTATTACTTGAACATTATTTCTGTAAGTAAAACCATATGTTTTTATATATTCTGAAAGGTATGATCAAATGTGATTTTTGAGAGTTGGAATCAACTCAAAAGCTATTATGGTTGAAATTTGATTTTTGAGAGTTGGAATCAACTCAGCTGACAGGGGGGTTCCACCAGTCAGTGGCTCATAACACGCGAAGCGGTACGGGGCGATCTCGGCCGCACGATCTAAGTCTAATCGAACGGCTACGGCTCATCGTCCACATCGGGCAGCGCCGGTGAGACAGAACCCTAACGCGGCAGGTAGGGGTCGTGGGAGGCTCACCGGGGCTCAGGAGAGGGTCGGCGATGGGGGAAAACGACGAAGTCGACGACAGCGATTCTCCTGGCACCGGTAGCTCCTCCTGGGGTGGCTCCAATCGATGGCTTCCTTCTTCTCCAGTAGCGGTGGGCTTCGGTGAAATTCTAGCGATGCGCTGCTCGCCTTGCTCCGGGAGAGAGGTGGGGTGGTTCTGGGTGAGAGTGGAGTGGAATGGTGTGAATAAATCGAGTGGGGGATGCCTCTATTTATAGAGGCGAGAGGGGACCGACGGGCGCGGGCTGAGCTCGTCATGGTCGACGACACAGAGGGCTATCGGCGTGGGCGACGGTAGGGGGCGGTGCTGTGCTCCCTAGCGAAGCTCAACGGCGTGGTGGCGAGGCGTGGGGCGGTGCTGATCGGTCGGAACGCTTCGGCGCTCTGAGCGTGTCCGACGGATGTTTTGATGGTGCACAGCACGCGTGGTCTGCGCGGTGGCGAACGGGCGTGTCTGCGGGGTTGCTGGGGTGGTGGTGATCACGGGTGCACGCGCCGAAGGCGGCGCGCGGTCTGTGAGTGTGTGTCGAGGGTGGCGCACGGGCGCGCTCTCGGCATGCTCGCAGAGAGGCTTGGAATGGCTTGGGCGTGTGGTCCAGTGGCTGGCATTGCTCGAGGCTGGGACAGGGAGTGGCGGTGGAGTGCTGGATAGCTCCCAGACAAGGTTGGCGAGGCTAGTGTTGCTCGTAGCTTGCTGTCGACCATGGAGTGGCAATGGTGCTCTCGGCATGCTCACCATTGATTACAATGGCCAGCTTACAGTGGTGCTAGAGATTAGTTAAGGTTGCTAGATGATCTACTAAAGCTAGTTGTAACTAGAGAGGGAACAAGTTAGGCCCAAAACACTATTAAAAACAATGAATTTGATTTGGTTGATTTGAATCTGCAACCTGTTTGATGAAATGGCCGCATGAACTTAAGTTTTGAATTTGGAAAAGATTTTTTGTGGGTGTGCTAGGCATGTGCTGGTGACACTGTGGATGCTTGGGTTTTGAAAATTGAGCTTGTTTGAGTGGTTTTTGAAATAGTGGGATCTTCCCATATGAAATAGATTCAATTTTAAAATGTCATTTAAACTAAGCATTTAAATGTTTTTGGATGATCACAAAGTGGGCCTTGGTTCCTTGTTATGAGTACTATCAAGGGGTGCAAAGATCCATACATGTTTCTGTTAAGTTCTGAAAGTTAGGGATAGCCAAAGTAGGCATGGGAGTTAATTTGGCCAAAGTGACCATTCACTTAATTTGTTTTTTTTTGACTTGTTTGTCTTTGGGAAAAGTTTGGGGATTGTTTAGATGATGTTTATTTCACCTAAGAATCATTTTACAAGCAAAGAAACACAGAACCATGGCAATTCAAAAGAATCGAAATTTTAATACATACACCTATGAATGCTTTCATATTTTTAATTGGAAAAGTTTTTGTTAACCCTAATTTTGATGATTAGAGTTTGATGATCTAAGTTTAATATTTTTGGGATGTTACACCCTCAGACCAATGGACAAACAGAACGAGTAAATCAAACACTCGAAGATATATTGAGAGCATGTGTGCTAGAGTATGGATCTAAATGGGAAGACTGTCTGCCTTTCACAGAATTTTCTTAGAACAACAGTTATCAAGCTAGTCTGCAAATGGCCCCATTTGAGTTTATGTATGGAAGGAAGTGTCGCACCCCTTTGAACTGGTCGGAAGTAGGAGAGAGTCAGATTTTTGGACCCGACATCCTACGAGAAGCATAAGAGAAAGTTCACAAGATTCGTGAGCACCTCAAGACCACCCAGTCAAGATAGAAGAGTTACGCCGACAAGAGACGTCGAGACCTCACTTTCAATATCGGAGATTTCATGTATCTTAAAGTGTCGCCTTTGAAAGGAATGCATCATTTCCATCTTAAAGGAAAGTTAGCACCCAGATATATCGGACCCTTCAAGATTCTGAATCATCGAGGAGACGTATCATATCAATTGGAACTGCCAGAGGAGATGTCAGCAATGCACAATGTGTTCCATATATTGTTACTTCACAAATGCCTTGAAGTTCTGGAGAAGACTAAAGTGTTCAAGAACATTGATCACCGGACCATAGAGATCAACGATGACCTGACTTACCCCGAAGTACCCATCCGTATTTTGGAAGAAGCTTTCAGAACCACCAGGACCCGAAGCATCAAGTTTCTCAAGATTCAGTGGAGCAACCACACTGAAGAAGAAGCTACCTGGGAGCACGAAGATCACATCAGGACGGAGTTTCCTGATGTCTTTAAATCCTAGGTAATCTTTTTCGTCCTTTCTCAAATCTCGGGACGAGATTTTGTTTAAGGGGGGAACGTTTGTAACATCCCAAAAATATAACACAAGGATCATCAAACTCTAATCACTAAAATTAAGGTTAACAAAAACTTTGATTAATTAAAATCATATGAATGCATGTGTGAATGAAATGATTTGACAAATACATGAATGGACTTGTGTGATTAACCTAAATAGCAAGAAAAAGTTTAAAGATGAAAATAACATCATATAAAACATTTCCATGCAGAAACAAATCAAAAGAAAATAAAAAACAAAGCAAATAAAGCAAATGGTTATTTTTGCCAATCTTGCTCACTAGGTCACTTTGAGTGCTTCTAGTCCAAGATTTCAAACAGAAACTTTCCCAATTCTTTTCACCCCTTGAGAGAACTAGTAAAAGTGAATCAAGGTCCACCTTTCAAACTTGCAGAAACATTTGGCAACCCCATTCTAATCATAATTCAAAATTGAATGTTATTCATATGTGAAGATTATCCATTTTCAAAACCCAACCAAACCAGTGCCCCTTGACTAATCCAACTAACCAAATACCCCCTAGCATGTGCCTAGCAAACCCACAAAGTTTGAATCCAAAATTCAAATTTAAAGTTCTTGCGGCCATTTCATTAAACACCTTGCAGATTCAAATCAAAACAAACATCAAACACTATAGTGTGTAGTAAAATTGTCCTAACTTGTTCCCTCTCTGGTTGCAACTAGCCCTTAGTACATCATCTAGCCTCTTTAACAATCTTTAGCACCACTATGAGAAAACCTAGCCATTAATGTCAAGCATGCCGAGAGCAGCATTGCTACCCCATGGTCGACAACAAGCTACGAGCAACACTAAGCCTAGCCAGCATGTCTAGAAAGCACCCCACCGTCCACTGCCACTCTCGGTCCCAGCCCCGAGCAATGCCAGCCCCTGGACCACACGGCACGACCATGCCAAACCTCTCTGCGTGCGAGACGAGAGCGCGCCAGTGCGCCATGCTTGACCAGCACCCATAGACCGTGCGCCGCCCTCGCCGCTTGCAGGGATGATCACCAGCACCCCAGCAACCCCGCAGACATGCCCGTTCGCCGCCGTGCAGACCACACGCGCTGTGCGACATTAAAATCGCCGTCGGACCCGCTCAGAGCACCACGATATTCCGACCGATCAACACCTCCCCACGCTGCAAGACCACGCCGTTGAGCTTCGCCAGGGAGCACAGCACCGTCCCCTACCGTCGCCCATGCTAGTAGCTGCCTGTGCAGTCAACCACGACAAGCTCAGCCCGCGCCCGTCGGTCCCCTTCCGCCACTATAAATAGAGGCCTCCATCGCTCGTTTTCGCCACACCAGTTCACTCCCCTCTCACCCAGAATCACCCTACCTCACTCCCGGAGCAAGGCGAGCAGTGCACCGCCGGAATTTGGCTGGAGCCCGCCGCTGCTGGAGAAGAAGGGAGGCGTCGATTGGAGCCACCCCAGGAGGAGCTGCCGGTACCAGGAGAACCGCCATCGTCGACTTTGTCGTTCGCCCCCATCGCCGACCCTCGCCTGAGCCCCGGTGAGCCTCCCATGACCCCCACCTGCCGCGTTAGGGTTCTGTCTCGCCGGCGCTGCCCGACGTGGACGATGAACCGTAGCCGTTCGATTAGAGTTAGATGGTGTGGTTCACTGACGCGTGGGGACAGTCATTTAACCAGCCCTTGTACGCGCTGAGTGTAGTGGGCCGGCCTAGTAAAACATCCCGCGCGACCCAACAATTCAAATTAAGGTTTATTCATTTAATTTCAAACACAGTTCTGTACCCAGATTCAAAAATCAACCCAGCTCGATTCACTGAACCAAAATGCATGAAACCAATTTTGTTAGGAAGGTACTGAAATGCTTAATCCAAGCCATTCAAACCATTTAGATTTGTGGATCAACCATGGTAAAAATAACAAGGCAGAAGCTTTTCTGCATTCAAACATTTTTCAAAATTTAACCATAAAAGCTTTTGACTTGATTCCAACTCTCAAAAATCACATTTGATCATACCTTTCAAATTATATAAAAACATAGGGGTTTACTTACAGAGATAATGTTCAAGTAATAAAAGAATGCCCCATAGGCATTTCTAGTCACTTTATTTAATTAAAATAAAAAGGTTAAACCTTATTAAATTGTGACACCACTTTAAATCACATTCCCATGTACTGAAATATGTGGTGATGACATGTGTCAACATGATCCCATGTTTGAGTTGTAGAATATTAAATCTTAAGTAGTTTTTCAATGAGTAGAAATTACTTTTTTAAAAGTAAAACAAATAAGGCAAGTGCTTAAATCTTGTAATATTAGTGATGATGCTAGATCATCTAGTATGAACCATTGTGTGATGATTGGAAATAGTTAAGTATTGTTTGGTGATTGTGTACCTCGTATTTATTTATAGACGCTAGTACCTACCAAGGATACGAGGAGGAAGGAGGATACTACGAGGAAGAAGTCGAGGAGAACTTTAACCACTGCTCTTCTCAAGGAAAGCTTATACTGATATTTATGCAAGCCAATACTTGAAACCTTGCAAGCTAACCCTTGCAACTTATGCAAGCTAATACTTTCTTGTTACCATGACAACTATATGCCTTAAGCATATGTGATCATACCCACTTGATAACCCAATCCTAGTTTGACTTGCAAGATTTATACTTTATTTCCTTATCAAAGATTTCTCTTAGAGTTTACATAGTGAATTGTAGATACTAGAAGAATATTGGAAGGTAGCATAAAGAGCATAAAATTTGGCCTAAGTTAGATAATCTTGATGTCATCCTAAGGCATGATATTGAACTTAGCAAATCTCCACTTGTTTACCACCCCTCATTAGTATTTACCACCACTTGTAGATGCTAGTGCTAAGTATAAAACTTGATCAACTTTAGATGGGAATACTTGGTGAAAATGGTTATGAAAACCTTAGAATGATGAGTCATTCTACTGAAATGTTTTGACATGTATTTCCGAACACCAGATGATTTTGATGATGAAAATGTTGAGGCATGAGCCTTAGTCCTTTGTAAAACTGATGGTTGTCTGGATGCGATACCATTCCAATTTTATTGTACAACCACAATACCCGAAATTTGGGTAGGGCTTGACTGAAAATTTATATACCTTAGTATGGGTTCCCTCGCGGTCAAGGTCTGAGCTGAGGCTACCTTGTGAAGATTGTCCACCTGTGCCGTACCCAAAATGACAGTTGGTCATGGTTGGGAGGCCAAACTCACAGGAGAGGTGCCTATACTAGGGTATGTAACTGAAAGGTTAGGATTGATTATCCGCATACTGAGTATGGTGAATTCAGGATTTGTTCCCGACGGATGTATCAAATGTTGTGGTGAAAGTGTACAATCTCTACAGAGTGTCAAACTATTCGAATAGCCGCATCTGCGGTTATGGACAATTGGAGTGGCCATACTATTCCCGCGTCAGATGTTTTCAAAATGACTTGTGAAATGAATTGTGACTTTGACTTGACCACAACAGAGTTGTGATATGAAATTCAAGTTCCCACTTAGGTGTTATAAAATTTTCAACTAAATTTCTTGCTTCTGAACTTAGTAGAGGTAAATCTGGCTTTTTGCAAAACAACCCTAGAGCTTAGTATATCCTTCTCAAAACCACTTCACTTGTTAGTATTAGTTTGCGTGTACTTAAAGAGTACTCATGGCTTTGTCCCTGGCTATTCCCGTGGCCAGACTATGAAGAGGAGTACCAGGATGATGGACCGTAGGAAGGTTACGACAACTAGGATCATCTCCCATCGTCAGCATTGCCTGTGACCCTGAAGATGGAGCTTCGCCCACGCTATCGTTATCTTTACGTTATTCCGCTGCTTGAATTGTATTAAGAACTGGATCATGAGATCCTTATTTGTGTAAGACCTTATGTATGGTTTGTAATGGATGATGTACTGTTATATCCAAATCTGTTATGTCTCGCAAAAATGGTAATCCTGGGATTGCGATGTATGGCATAACAGGCATCTGGGATTAAAAAATCTGGGTGTTGACACGTTGACCCTACGAAGGTGAAGGATGTCGAAGATTGGCAAGCCCCAACCACTCAAACCCAAGTTCGTGCATTTCTCGGATTAGCGGGATACTACCGCAAGTTCGTAGAAGGATTCTCGAGTATTGCCATACCCATGACCCAATTGCTGAAGAAGGACAAGAAGTTTGAATGGACCGACAAATGTGAAGCAAGTTTTCAAGAACTCAAGAGAAGATTGATTTCAGCCCCAATCTTGATCATGCCGGATATCACGAAGCCCTTTGCTGTGTATTGTGACGCATCCAAGATCGGTGTCAGATGTGTGCTAATGCAAGATGGCAAAGTTATATCTTATCTATCCCGACAACTGATGCAACATGAACAAAATTATCCAACCCATGACCTTGAACTAGCAGCCGTAGTTCTAGCCCTGAAGACATGGAGGCATTACCTGATGGGAAACCGTTGTGGGATTTATTCGGATCACAAGAGCTTGAAGGATATATTCACTCAGAAGGAGCTGAATATGAGACAGAGAAGATGGATTGAGATAATCAAGGATTATGATCTGGACATTCACTCTCACCCCGGTAAAGCCAATGTGGTAGCAGATGCCCTTAGCATATTGCCGTGCCGCTTGAACTCCATCATTCTAAAGGAGCAACCAAGTCTGCACAAAGATATGGAAGATTTCAGAATGGAATTGGTAAGTGAAGGATTTTTTGCTAGCATAGAACTTCAACCCACTTTGATCAGTCAGATCAAAGAGGCACAAAAAGGAAATGCTAGTATCGACTGAATCAAATGGCGCATCGGTACATGCAAAGTACCAGGATTCACAGAAGACAAATAAGGAGTTCTGTGGTACAAAGGACGCCTTTGTGTACCAGCAGAATTGAAAGAAGTGATTTTGAAAGAGGCCCATGATACTCTTTATTCTATCCACCCCGGAGGAACGAAGATGTATCAGGATTTGAAGGAACAATTTTGGTGGCATAAGATGAAGAGAGAAATCGAAAGCTATATCGCCAAGTGTGATATCTGTCAGAGAGTCAAGGCGGGACATCAAAGACCCGCAGGACTGTTGCAACCGCTACAGATTCCGGAATGGAAATGGGATTCCGTTGGAATGGACTTTATCACCGGATTGCCTACTTCTAGTAGGGGAAATGACTCTATCTGGGTCATAGTGGACAGATTGTCCAAAGTCGCCCATTTCTTACCAGTCAAGACCACATACCAGAGTTCGAAGCTAGCGGAGTTATACATCGCTAGAATCGTCAGTTTGCACGGAGTTCCCAAGAACATTGTATCAGATCGAGGAACCTAGTTTACCTCGAGATTCTGGAAGAAAGTCCAAGAAGGTTTAGGAACCCGACTAGATTTATGCACCGCGTATCACCCTTAGACCGATGGACAAACGGAACGAGTAAATCAAATACTTGAAGATCTGTTGAGAGCATGTGTGCTAGAGTATGGATCTAAATGGGAAGACTGTCTGCCTTTCGCAGAATTTTCATACAATAATAGTTACCAAGCTAGTTTGCAAATGGCCCCATTTGAATTCATGTATGGAAGGAAGTGTCGCACCCCTTTGAACTGGTCGGAAGTAGGAGAGAGTCAGATTTTCGGACCCGACATCCTACGAGAAGCAGAAGAGGAAGTTCACAAGATTCGTGAGCACCTCAAGACCTCCCAGTCAAGACAGAAGAGTTACGCCGACAAGAGACGTCGAGACCTCGCTTTCAATATCGGAGATTTCGTGTATCTTAAAGTGTCGCCTTTGAAAGGAATGCATCGTTTCTAGCTTAAAGGAAAGTTAGCACCCAGATATATCGGACCCTTCAAGATTATGAATCATCGAGGATAAGTATCATATCAATTGGAACTGCCAGAGGAGATGTCAGTAGTGCACAATGTGTTCCATATATCGTTAATTCGCAAATGCGTTGAAGTTCCGGAGAAGACTGAAGTGTTCAAGAACATTGATCACCAGACCATAGAGATCAATGATGTCCTGACCTATCCTGAAGTATCCATACGTATTTTGGAATAAGCTTTCAGAACCACCAGGACTCGAAGCATCAAGTTTCTCAAGATTCAGTGGAGCAACCACACTGAAGAAGAAGCTACCTAGGAGCACGAAGATCACATCAGGACAGAGTTTCCCGATCTCTTTAAATCCTAGGTAATCTTTTTCTTCCTTTTTCAAATCTCGGGACGAGATTTTGTTTAAGGGGGGAAGGTTTGTAACATCCCAAAAATATAAAACAATGATCATCAAACTCTAATCACTAAAAATTTGGATTAACAAAAACTTTGATTAATTAAAAGCATATGAGTGCATGTGTGAATGAGATGATTTGGTAAATGCATGAATGAACTTGTGTGATTAACCTAAATAGCAAGACATGGTTTAAATAGGAAAATAACATCATATAAAACATTTCCATGCAGAAACAAATCAAGAGAAAATAAAAAACAAATCAAATAAAGCAAATGGTCATTTTTGCCAATCTTGCTCACTAGGTCACTTTGAGTGTTTCTAGTTCAAGATTTCAAACAGAAACTTTCCCAATTATTTTCACCCCTTGCTAGAACAAGTAAAAGTGAATCAAAGCCCACCTTTCAAACTTACAGAAACATTCAGCAACCTCATTCAAATCACAATTCAAAATTGAATCTTTATCATATGTGAAGATCACCCATTTTCAAAACTCAACCAAACCAGTGCCCCTTGACTAATCCAACTAACCAGACACTCCCTAGTATGTGCCTAGCATTCCCACCATGTTTAAATACAAAATTAAAATTCAAAGTTCTTGCGGCCATTTCATCAAACACCTTGCAGATACAAATCAAACAAACATCTAACACTATTTGTAGCAGTAAATTTGGCCAACCTTGTTCCCTCTCTGGTTGCAACAAGCATTTAGTAGATCATCTAGCTTAGTTATTAACCTCTAGCACCACTATGAGCTTACCATTGCCATCAATGGTGAGCAGTACGAGCCTTGCCTTGCCACTACAATGTGGACAACAAGCTAGATGAAGAACTAGCTGCGCCAACCTTGTCTGGCATGCTGCCCATGCCTCACCGCCCCCTCTAGACTAGCCCTAGCTTGAAGACAGAGATAGGAACCGCCGGAAACACCGTGCCCGCGCCGCTGCCGACCATGCTGACGCGCACCACCGTGCACGCTCCGTTCCCACTCAACCCGACCACCTTGAGCCCTTGTCGCCCGCCAGCATGAACCCCACCGTCCTAGGAGACCACTATACATGCTCGTTTCCTCGACCATACCCCATAGCCACCGCACGCCGCGAAGTTTGCCACCGGTACCGCGCAGAGCATCGCACGTTCCAGACCAAATCCCATCGCCCTACCCCTCGCCTTTAAGCTACAAATGATCGCCAGGAGACCGCGCACTGTCCCCTAGCCTCAGCCACGCCGATAGACGCCTGTACCGTCGCATCCGACGACCTCAGCCCACGCCGTGCTGCCCCTCTTGCTCGCCTATAAAAGGAGGCCTCCCTAGCTCGATTCCTCCACACCATATCACTCCCCACCTCTCACTAATACTTCCCACTTCTTCTCGAAGAAAGGCGAGCTCTCTCTCGTCGGAATTTGGCCGGAGCCCGCCGCTGCTGGAGAAGAAGGGAGCCGTCGATTGGAGCCGCCCTAGGAGAAGCTGTCGGTACCAGGAGAACCGCCGTCGTCGACTTCGTCATTCGCCCCCATGCCGACCCTCGCCTGAGCCCCGGTGAGCCTCCCATGACCCCCACCTGCCGTGCTAGGGTTCTGTCTCACCGGCGCTGCCCGACATGGACGATGAACCAAAGCCGTTCGATTAGAACTAGATCCCACGGTCCACATTGCCCCGAACCGCTGCGCCCATCCCCGTCTCACTAACGCGTGGGGACAGCCACTTAACCAGCCCGCATGTGCACTGTGCGTAGTGGGCCGACCCAGTAAAACCTCCCGCGCGACCCAACAATTTAAATTTAGTTTTATTCATTTAATTTCAAACACAGTTCTGTACATAGATTCAAAAATCAACCCAGCTCGATTCACTTAACCAAAATGCATGAAACCAATTTTGTTAGAAAGGTACTAGAAAGCTTAATCCAAGCCTGTTGGATTTAAACCATTTGGATTTATAGATCAACCATGGTAAAAATAACAAAGCAGAAGCTTTTCTATAGTCAAACATTTTTCAAAATTCAACCATAAGAGCTTTTGAGTTCATTCCAACTCTCAAAAATCACATTTGATCATACCTTTCATAATATATAAAAACATATAGGTTTACTTGTAGAAATAATGTTCAAGTAATAAAAGAATGCCACATAGGCATTTCTAGTCATTTTAATTAATTAAAATAAAAGGTTAAACCTTATTAAATTGTGACACCACTTTCAATCACATTCCCATGTACTGAAATATGTGGTGATGACATGTGTCAACATGATCCCATGTCTGAGTTGGAGAATATTAAATCTTATGTAGTTTTTCAATGAGTAGAAATTACTTTTCTCAAATAAAATAAATAAGACAAGTGCTTTAATCCTTGTGATAATAGTGATGATGCTAGATCATCTAGTGTGAATTTTTGTGTGATGATTAAAAATAGTTGAGTGTTTTTTGGTGATTGTGTACCTCGTATTTATTTATAGACGCTAGTACCGACCAAGGATATGAGGAGGAAGGAGGATACTACGAGGAAGAAGCCGAGGAGAATTGCAACCACTGCTCTGCTCAAGGCAAGCTAACCCTTGCAACTTAGCAAGCTTATACTTGCAATTATGCAAGTTAACACTTGCAAGATACCCTACTTATGCAAGCTACTACTTGCTTGTTACTATGCCAATTATATGCCTTAAGCATATGTGATCATACTCACTTGATACCCAATCCTAGCTTTACTTGTAAGCTTAACACTTTATTTTATTTATCAACGCTTTTTCTTAGAGTTTACATAGTGACTTGTAGATTCTAGAAAGATAACTAAAGGTGGCATAAAGAGCATAAAATTTGGCCTAAGTTGGATAATCTTAATGTCATCCTGAGGCATGAGATTTACTTAGATAAGATACACTTGTTTATTACCCACCATTAGTATTTACCCCCACTTGTAGATGCTAGTGCTAAGCATAAAACTTGATCAACTTTAGATGGGAATACTTGGTGAAAATGGTTATGAAAACCTTAGAATGATGAGTCATTCTACTGAAATATTTTGACATATGTTCTTGAACACCAGATGATTTTGATGATGAAAATGTTGAGGCATGAGCCTTAGCCCTTTATAAAACTGATGGTTATCTGGATGCGATACCATTCCAATTTTATCATACAACCACAATACCCGAAAATTGGGTAGGGCTTGACTGGAAATTTATATACCTTAGTATGGGATCCCTTGCGGCCAAGGTCTAAGCTGAGGCTACCTTGTGAAGATTGTCCACCTATGTAGTATCCAAGATGAAAGTTGGTCATGGTTGGGAGGCCAAACTCACAGGAGAGGTACCTATACTAGGGCGTGTAATTGAAAGGTTAAGATTGATTATCCGCATACTGAGTATGGTAAATTCAGGATCGTTCCTGAAAGATGTATCGAATGTTGTGGTGAAAGTGTACAATCTCTGCAGAGTGTCAAACTATTCGAATAGCCGCGTCCGCGGTTATGGACAGTTGGAGTGGCCATACTGTTCCCCCGTCAGATGTTTCAAAACAACTTGTGAAATGATTTGTAACTTTGACTTGACCACAACAGAGTTGTTATATGAAATTCAATTTCCCACTTAGGTGTTATAAAACTTTCAACTAGTTTTCTTTGCTTCTGAACTTGATAGAGGTAAATCTGGCTTTTTGCAAAACAACCCTAGAGCTTAGTATCCTACTACAAAAACCCCCTTAACTTGTTAGTATTAGTTTGCGAGTACTTAAAGAGTACTCATGGCTTTGTCCCTGGCTATTCCCGTGGCCAGACTATGAAGAGGAGTATCAGGATGACAGACCGCAGGAAGGTTACGACAACTAGGATCATCTCCCATCGTCAGCATTGCCTGTGACCCCGAAGATGGAGCTTCGCCTACGCTATCGTTATCTTTACGTTATTCCGCTGCTTGAGTTGTATTAAGAACTGGATCATGAGATCCTTATTTGTATAAGACCTTATGTATGGTTTGTAATGGATGATGTACCGCGATATCCAAATCTGTTATGTCTCGCAAAAAATGGTAATCCTGGGATTGTGATGTATGGCATAATAGGCATCTGGGATTAAAAATCCGGGTGTTGACAGACAAGCAGCTACTTGGTGGGATACCTTTTAGATCACCCACCCCATTGATATAATCGCCTGGGAGATGTTTGAGGAAGGATTCAAGACAAACCATGTCTTGTCTGGAGCCATGATCCTAAAGAGAAAATAATTCTGTGATCTACACCAGTACGATCGCATAGTGTTAGAGTATATAGAAGAATTCACCAATTTGTCTCGCTATGCCCGGAGGATGTCGCACTGATGATAAAAGGAAAGAGTGGTTTCTAGATGAAATGAGTGATGAGCTCTCTGTTCATCTATCAGTAGTTTACACTCCCACCTTCCAAGATCTAATGGAAAAATCTAGAATTCTTGAAGTAAAACAGAGGCAAGTTAAGAAGCCCAAGAGGAAGCACAAAAACAACTGCAACTTAGGATCATGTCAGAGAATCTGTTCATTCTATAACGGGAATGGAAACTCTGTAGATCACATGCATGAAGGAAACGAACATGACCACCATGCGCACGAGGACCACCAGAACAACAATGGAGTTACTAGTGGTGATGAGGATAGTCAAGAGTGTGACTTTAACCATCATAAGAAGTCCAAAAAGAGGGATATAAGCCATCTACAGTGTTATAATTGCAAGGAACTGGGGAATTATGCATCAGACTGCCCTGAGAAGAAAAAGAAGAAGGCTGAGAAGAAAAAGAATGATGGAAACTCTAATGGGAACAAGCCCAATCCATTCCAGAACGGGAATGTGAAATGCCTGAACATTGAACACCTCTTCGAGGGAGGAGTTGTTAAAGAGCTGGATGAAGAGGAATGATGATGAATTGGTAGTATCCCGGTGTACCCCGAACCTATTTCTTTCTAGCCTTCTCAAATCTCGGGACGATATTTCTTTTAAGAATGGTAGTCTGTAACATTCTAGGATTGTATAATTTTGGATTTCAAAAAAATTGCAATTGCATTCCATCATGGCATTTCATGGAAACCCTCATGCAAAAACTTTGTGTCAAAACCATAATTCAAGTCCCTAAAGACATTTAATAGGGTTCTATAAAAAATGTACTTGAAATAAAATTCAGACAAGAAAAGGTATTCCCTAGAATCCTAAAGATATATTATGGAATAACTCTGTTTATAATGATACATAAAGAAATCCTATTTGTAAATCCCTAAGCTTGCCATACATGCATCATATAAGCAATGGAGATTAATGGTATTTTAACTATGGTAAATATATTCTCTATGCATCCTAAAAGGTGTATTTTGAATTTAGAAATTTTTACAAAGTTGTTTGAGCCTTTTTTGATCTCTAAAACAAATTCTAGAAAATAGAATAGAAAAGAATAAAAAGAAAATGAATTAGAAAGAAAGAGAGAAACAACCAGCCGGCCTAGCCCAGCACGGTCTCTCTCACCCGCGCTCGCCCGTGCAGCACGCAACAGCGCAAGATGCAGCCCACCCTGGACCAGCAGTGCAGCAGCCCTTCGTTTTTTTCTGACGCATGGGGCCCTCCTATCATCCCCAACCTCCACGACGAGATCATCTCGCCCACGGTTGCTCACAATTTCGAGGAAGTCAGTGATTTCCGTTTCGATTTTCTTGCCCATCTGCACGCCGCCCTTCATATAAATCATCCCGCATCAGCCTCGTGTGATTTTTTCGCTCTTGGAACCCTAGCCGCCACCGGTGTACTCGTCCGCCGCCGTCGCCATTGACAGTAATTTTGAGAGGCGAGATCCATTGACTGCGACCACCCCTTTTCCTACTATCCCTCTGGACCTTCTACCCTTGATCTACTCTCTTGCCTTACCTCTCTTTCCCCCTCGCAGGAGCACCAGAACATTGGCAATTGCTCGCCGGAGCTCTGCCACTATCTGCCACCTCCGTCCGCGCCTCGCCATATGCGGAGGAAAAACGAGTCGACGCCAAGCGCGTCTTCGAGTTCTCTGTGTCGTGCCTCACCCTACCATCTACTCCTCCACCAACCCCGGACCGCCGCTTACCATCGTCGCTGAACTTCCGTCATCTCCATCCACGATGCTTGCCGGTCAGCTCTCAAGCCTTGCACCAGGACCGCCTGATCCGCGACGTACGTCCAGGATTAGACCCCTGAGCCGAAGAGGTACCGGCCAGTGAGGAGCCGCCACCTGTACAGCCGCGTTAGAGCTGACCCGGGTGGTCAACTTTGAATTTTCTATAAAATAGGAAAAAATAGAATAAAATTTGCAGAAAATATGTTAAATTTGTAAAATCCATATAAAATTATCTATAGCTCCAAAAATAGCTTGTAATATACCGTTAGAAAGCTGTTTTCGTTTAGAATATTACAATTCAATTGTTTCAGGCATTTAGTATAAGGTTTTGTGGTGAATATGTAAATGGATTAGTGGTGTTTTTGGAGTAATAAATTCATAAGAAAATAACTAATATTCATAAAATTGCAAATAAAATATACATGGATTCCTAATTTTATATGCGATATTAATATGCTGTTAGATACAAACTTTTACATTGTAGAATCACTGTAGTATTTTAATTAGTTTTAATAGCTTTTTAGAGTATTAAATTTATAGTAAATTATTTGTAGGTGATAAAAATATGAATAATATATCAAATTGAAGCTAATTTAATGTGAGTTATTAATATATGATTGGATCTAACTTTCGAAGTATAGTTAACTGGTTATAATTTAAATAGTTTTAATGGATTTTTAGAGTATTAAATCCATAGAAAATAATTTATATGTATGAAAAATATAAATAACATGTCGCTGGATTCACAATCTCATGTAGGCTACGGACATGGTTTTATTTTTAATTTTAGACAATGTAAACTATTTAATTTAATTAAACTCTTTTATTTAGTAATTAAATCATAGAAAAAGATCTACAACTCCGTTTAATGTGAATCCAATTGTTACTCGTTCATAATAATATTCTCTATCCATTACACTTAAGATATAAATTTAATACAGAAATTAGTATAGAAGTTCCAACAGAACTATTAAAACTCCTATATTGGCAATTAAGAATTAATAATAAATACCCTATTGCATTAAATGATCTCCTGCATGCATCATGTGTTCTAATATTGTTTAGAGAACTAATTACAACTGCTGTAACATATTAAATCATCATCCATTCATTTGTTCATCATTGTTTTGTTGTATTATGCATAATTGCATTGTTTTGATTGGTGTGTTTGTTGTGCAATTTTTTGATCGATAGATTGCGAGTGCAACTATTTTGATTGCAAGGAGTGCAACAATTGCAATTATGAGGATTGTTTGAATGACTACATCAACTAAAGGCAAGTGGCACTATCATAAATGTCCTAATATTTTCCTATGCATTGTAGTTGTTTTAGTAGAAGTGCATGTGTAGGAATATTTTGCACTGTGTGCTATGCTATGTTAAGTCCTATTTAAGATATCCTGTTGTATCTTGTTTAGTGGAAACACCATAGTTGTATTATGCTTATCCCTCCTATAGAATCGGGGTGGAATATCATGTTATGATTATATGACGTATTGAAAAAGCTATGTTTTTATATAATATAACAAGTACTTAATGAATGACCTAGGTGGAATATTGTTGTTGTTTAGTTTCGAAGAAGTGGCAACGAAGGGGGCCGTATATTTGGCTACCTCCCTCATGTGTGCACTATAAGAAGACCACCTAGGCATCTTAGAGATTGAACATGTTTCTCGTACAGTAGCTTCCAGTACTGCCACATGCTAATATGGTCTTTGGCTTAGTTAATTACATAGCGAAAGACCCTTTGCATTGGTATATCTTCAGGTTAACTAGTATTGTGTAGTGGAGGTTATATCCTTGCATTGGTGCATGTTCGACATGCTAGTATTGTGTATTGGGATCACTTCTATGGAAAGACTTCGTCACAATCTCGATCTGCCGGTATACCAATTGGTGTGTACTAAACCAGCGGCCACTGGTGGCGTCAAGGCGAGATTGTGTCGTGTGGGTAATGTGTACAACTTCTGCAGAAGATATAAATCTAATCGATTAGCCGTGTCCCCGGTCGTGGACAATATTGAGCAACTAAGGCTTGAAGCTTATGGAAGATCTCTACATGCCAATTTCTTAATAATTGATGGTTGAACAAGGGAGTAGGAGCACTTGGTGTTGGCCAATGTGTTCAGACAATTTTCAGAAAAGATTAAAACTATTTGAAAATGTTAGGATAAAACCGTTGCTTTATGCAAATCACCTAAAACTCCACTTAGCCAAATATGCATCTAATTGATAGGTTCCATTTTATATCCACATCCTAGTGACACTTGCCAATACATTCAAAGTATTGACCATTCGTGGCTGCAACCTTTCATGTTGCAGGTTATACCGTTTATGAGTGATCGTTATAGGTTGCGAGACTCCACTTAACGATTTTTCGCCTGTGGCACATTTGAAGAATGGGGATCTACCTTATTATTATTTCCGTGGTGTACTTGTATAATATAATGTAAATTTCTGGATCATATTCATTGTATTTATGATGCACAATTATATTTGGTATCATTTTGTACTATGTGTGCCAGTGAACCGATTCAGGGATTGGCACTATACACATAAACTCAGCCTTATTAGGCGAGGCTGTTACATGATGATATTGTTCTTTCCCATCAATAAAGTCCAAAGAATATGGACCTGAATGTCACAATCCAAGCTTTGAGATATATACCAACATGATGTTCTTACGATTCCCATGTTTTATGAGTTTTCAAACTTCCTAGCTAACTCTTCCCACTCTAATGGCTTAATGTCAATATATCGAAATTAGGTCAAATTTGAACACAAGTAAATTGTAGGTTTCTTTGAAAGTTTTATGAAAAAGCTTTTGGACATACACATCAGGGGGTTAATTAATATATATATATATCCGAAACCACCGAGAGTTTTGACGACAAGTTCAACTTCTTGCAAAGATTTCGCATCTTGATAATTTAACAAAATTAGGCCAAACATAAGCTCATGTAAGAGCGACAGATTGCTCTTGAATTAAATGTATTTTTGGAGGTAGATGGGTGCATCATCTTGTAGTTAACAAAACCGTTAGTGTGATTTTCCAACTATCACGATAGAACATTCTCATTTTTCCGAGGGATGACGAGATTGCTTTTCTTTCCACTAAAGAAAGTCAAAAGAATATGGATCTAAATTCCACAAGCAAAGTTTTTAGACATATATAGTGGGTAACATGTTGTACTTATGATTCCCATGTTTTATGAGTTTTCAAACTTCCTAGAAAAATTTGCCAATTTGAACGACTTTATGCCAATTTATAGAAATTGGGTCAAATTATAACTACAACTAAACTATAGGTTGCTTTGAAAGTTTCACAAAAAAACTTCTAGAGGTACCCATCAGGCTATCAATCAATATATGAGAAACTACCGAGAGTTTTAACAATAGGTTCAACTTCTTTCTAAGATGTTGCATCTTGACAATGTTTAACTAGTTTTGAAAACGATCACATGAAATAAAGAAAAAACAAAAAACAAAATATTTATGCATGATGTCCTATCATGTCGCGTGCACTATGTGCCATGAAAATGAGAATCATGTCAAGTAATACTTGTAAGAGGATGCCACATGAGAGTCTTTGGTTTATTTTAATTTCTTTGTTTTATTTCAATGTATTCAAAACATTATCAATTTTGTAGGCATGAAGTAGATTCTTTGCACGAAGTTAGTTGCATTTCTCAAAAGTCGCGTTGGTTCTTGGTATATTGATAGCGTTGGCACCTTCAAACAACATTTGTAAAATTAATGAGCAAAACAATCTGGCTTACTTGTAGTTTATATATGACATAATTTTGTTAAATTGACATAAAGTCCTCTAAGTGGGCGAAGTTATCTAGAAAGCTTGAAAAATGCTAAAACTAGGGAATTGTAAGAAAAGCATGGTCCCTTTGTCTGAAATGTGGGGTGCTGGAAGTTTTTCAACTAGGGTAGGCCTAGAAGGAGCAAGATGCTTCAGTTAATAACTTAACATGGTCAATGGAAGTATATGTTACATCAAGGACCTTAAAAAAGACAAAATTACATCCAAGTCCGCATATTTTATACAAAGGGCCTTAGAAATAAGCAGGGAAAAGCAGTCAGGTCTGGCTCTCATACTCCACACATTAGCCGAGGCATACTCTTCGTACGGAGTTGCAGAACTTGTACTTGCTTACCAAAGGAAGTCAGGTAGTGCTCACTTTAGCTAGATCTTGTTGATGAATTGCATCGAATGCAATGGGACGTATCTTATCTTACCACTATATAGTGTAGAAATAACTTGAAACATTGACCGTTAGATCAAGACATGCAAATCCCAACATTACTAGTCATTGGATCTTTTTTCCATTATAGCAGACTCTATAGATAGTCTTTAGCATAATAAACACTATCCACAAACCTCAAAAAACAGTTCTCCATCATTTTAGAATCTTCTCTCTCATTTTATTGGATCATGTTACCAAAAGTTTCATTACGTACTAGTATACGTATTAGGATACTATACTTCCAAGCTAAATTTGCCCACTTATATGACTTTATATCGATTTATTGGAATTAGGTCAAATTAATTTGAACTATAGGTAAATGGTGGATTTCTCTTATAATTTTACAAAATACCTTTGAAGGTAACCCACAAGGCAGCCAACATACGAGAACGACCGAGAGTTTTGAAAATTTTCCTTGGCTCGTAGCACCCTGATTTGAACTCGATAACGTTGCTTGATCTATCTATCATGTAGTCATGTTACTGAGTCCCCCATGTCAGCCTTTCATTAGATGAATCATGTATATGACGAATTTTTTTCCTTTGCTCATGCTACCATATTCCGGACTTGATAGCACTCCTAGATGCATTTACCTTTTAATCATGCAGCTGGGTCCCACATGTCATCCTCTTATTAGAAGAAACATGTGTATGATGGATTTTTTATCCTCGGTTGCATCTCTGTGTTAACTTGATAGCATTGCTATCTGCATCAGTCGTTTATTCAGGCTACTGGGTCCCCTATGTCAGCCTCATATTAGAAGAATTATGTGTATATGATGGAATTTTCTTCTTCTCTAGTGCTACCTTGTTCTAAACTAGTTAGTGTTGCTCGGCGAATCTACCGTTTGATCACGTAGCTTGGTCCCATATGTCAGCATATCCTTAGAAAAAACGTCTGCATATTGGACTTTTTTCTCACTTGCGCCTCCCTGTATCGAACTTGGCAATGTTGCTCAATAATGCATGATACGTCCAAAACGTATCTACTTTGTCGAACACTTTGCTATTGTTTTTTCTCTAAACTTATGTGATTTGGATACAACTAACACGGCCTGACGCTGTTTTCAGCAGAATTACCTTGGTGTCTTGTTTTTGTGCAGAAAATCAACTATCAGGAAAAATCCCGGAAAATATGCCAAAAATTATATTTCACCAGAAGATCCACGGAGCCAGAAGGGGAGACAGAGGGGAGGCCTGGGGGCCTAGACCCACCCCAGGCGCGGGCCCACTGACCCCGCGCCTGGGGGAGGTCTGGCCACCCCAGGCAGCTTCTCGGCCTCCCTCCGCGCCTATAAGTTGCCTTCTGACCTAAACACAGAGGGGAGTTCGATAGTTTTCCAGAAAGAGTTCCGCTCCGCCGCCGCTACCAGAAACCAAGATTCGGACCCAGAAACTCCGTTCTGGCACCCTGCCGGGACGGGGAATTTGGAGAGGATCATCGCCATCGTCATCGCCAACGCATCTCCATCAACCACTGATGTTTCCCTCATCCATGAGTGAGTAATCTCCCGCTGTAGGCTTGGGGATGGTAGGGATTGGATGAGTTCTATCATGTAATCGAATAAGATCTATTAGGGGCATAGTGCCTAGTATATCTATTAGTGCTATTTGACTTTGTTGCAACTTGTTGTGCTTAATGCTTGTCACTAGGGCCCAGTGCCATGATCTCAGATCTGAACTTATTATTGAATTATTATAATAGTATTGTTTATGATCTTATCTGCAAGTTGTGTACACATATGATTGTCCGGATCCAAAGGCCCCAAAGTGACAATAATTGGGACAACCGAAGGGGATGGTTATGGTGTAAGGATCACATGTGTTCATGGAGTGTTAATGCTTTGCTCCGGTGCTCTATTAAAAGGAGCACCTTAATTGCCAGTAGTTCCCTAGAGGCCCCGCTGCCACGGGCTAGCTGGACAGAAGATGTTGTGCAAGTTCTCATTGCGAGCACGTATGACTATATTTGGAGCACATGCCTAGGATTGTTTAGTACTTGGATGATTATTATTATTTATCCGTAATGCCCTAGTTCTTTGAAGTTACATGTTTAGACTCGTCCATGGAACGCCCGTCCATCCATCCCTCTGCCTACCGCACTCGAATCCTACTGTTACCGTTACTGTTACTATTGCTACTGTTTCACCATTACTGTTGTTGTTTCTCTTTCTTTGTTGTTGCTACTACAAACTGTTGCTACTGATAAACTTATGTGAGCAAGTACTATTTCCAAGTGCAGCTGAACTGACAACTCAGTTGTTAAGGCTTGCAAGTATTATTTGTCTTCCCTTGTGTTGAATCAATAAATTGGGTAATACTATCCGCGAAGACTGTTGCGACCCCCTATACTTGTGGGTCATCAAGACTATTTTCTGGCGTCATTGTCGGGGAGCATAGCTTTATTTGTAAGTTCACTTGGATCTATTATTGTTCACTGCTACTCCTTTCATCATGAGAAAGTCTCGTGATGGAAATTTCCTATTTTACTATCCACTACAAGAAGAGGTACAGTCCTAAACACCTCTATTGCTCTTGATTCACCGTCTATTATAAGCAAGCTTGTCACACCACCACCACATACTCATGCTACACACACTGCTACTACTGCTGAATCTGAAACTGCTTTTGATGCTCATGATGTTACTTCTACTGTGCTTGATGCGAGTGGTTCATTAGGTCCTTTTCTAGATGCTACTATGGCTAGTCTAGGAAATACCAAAACTCCTATTGAAGACACTGTTACACCTATTAGATCACCTGAATCTATTGAGAGTTTTGATATTAATGATGGTTACATTGAGCTCACTGATGAATTTGTTGAAGAGTGCCAAAATACACATGGTGCTAGTGGTATTAAGAGTCTCCTTGCTAAACGTACTATTATGCCCAAGAAATCATATGATCCTAAGTTTTCCACCTCTTCCATAGATATTAAAGATAAATATTATGATTTCTCTCTTGATTTAACTTATTTAGATATTGTTGAGAAAGAACCGTTTTGTGGTACTAAAAATGAGAGTTCTGTGGCTCATATGAATGAGCTTTCTACTGTGAGTTCTTTGTTCTCTGATGATTTTAAAATGCGCAAGTACTTTGTTGCTAAGATTTTCCCTTTTTCACTAAAAGGAGAAGCTAGGGCTTGGTTTAATAGATTAGCTCTTGGTTCCATCGATAGACCTTATTGCTTGATTGCTTATTTCTTCCATAAATATTTTCCTTCCAGTGCTAGACATGCTGCTTTGAAGAATTTTTTTGATTCTAAACAGGAAGAAGAAGAAAAATTGCCGGAATCATGGAAAAGATTATGTTCCTTGATTCATGCATATCTTGGATGTCCATTACCTCAGAACGAGCTTCTTGATATTTATTATAATGGACTAACTGATGATTCTAGGACCTACCTAGATAGCTTTGCTGATTGTGTTTTCAGGAAAAGGACTCCTAGAGATGCTGAAAAATTTATGAACAAGATAAGCAAGAATTATGATGATTGGACTTCAACTGAGCTGAATACATCTGAGTCTATTACTCCTAAACCAGATGTTCCTGAACCAGTTCCACCACCAACAACAAATAAGAGGGGAGTTATTGCATTAAATGATGAAGTGATAAAGGAAGCTAAAAAGTGTCTAAAGGAGAAAGGTTTTTAGAGCTGAAGATGTGAAGAATCTACCTCCTATAGAAGAATTATGTAAGCCAATTCCCCACTCATCTACTATTTAGGTACACTCTCTCCGACACTTTGATGAAGGTGATATTCCTTATGGTAAGCCTCCTGATCAATGCTTGGAGGAACTTGACATTTTTATTGTTAAACAAGGTAATTTTAATAAACAAGTTCAGAATCATTTATTGGAAAATTCTAGAGCTATCCATGAGTTGAAAGATATTGTGTAAAGAACTTCTAATGATATTAAAATGCTTTGTAAACACTTTCAAATGGTTCAAATCCAACTTGATCAACTTGCTAAGGTACAAAAGGATATGCTAGTTAATGCTTCAGGAAATAAACATGGTTATGGAATTAGAACTAGGAGTGGTGCAGCTACTCAAGATCCTTTATATCCTGAAGGACACCCTAAAAGAATAGAGCAGGATTCCCAACAAGGTGAGGATAGTGGTAGTCCTCGTAAGAGTAAGAAAAAGAAACATAAGAAAGTTGAGGAACCACTTGAACCTGCTGTAGAACCTAATAGTTTATTTGTCTCTGATGCTTAAACTGAGAGTGGTAGTGATAAAAATGAATCTCCTGATAAGGAGGAAGGTGAGGAAGAACCTGAAAAGCACACTAAGAACACTAGATACACTAAGGAATATTTCATTGCTAATAAACATGGTAAAAAGAGAGAACCTTGGGTGCAGAAACCTATGCCTTTTCTAGGTAAAAACACAAGTCAAAGGAGGAAGAACACTACAACAAGTTTTGTGAGTGGATGAAACCTTTATTCTTGCAAATTCCTTTTACTGATGCTATTAAGTTGCCTCCTTATTCAAAGTATATTAAGGATATTGTCTCTAATAAAAGGAAGATTCCTAATGACGAGATTTCTACTTTGCTTGCTAATTACTCCTTCAATGGTAAGGTTCCAAAGAAACTTGGTGATCCAGGTATACCAACTATTCCTTGCTCCATTAATAATAATTATGTTACAACTGCTTTATGTGATTTAGGAGCTGGAGTTAGTGTTATGCCTTTTTCTCTCTATAAGAGACTCTAGCTAGAAAAGTTGATACCAACTGATATTTCTTTGCAAATGGCTGATAAGTCAACTACTGTTCCTGATGGTATATGTGAGGATGTTCCTGTTCAAGTTGCTCATAATTGCATGGTTTTAACTGATTTTGTTGTGCTTGAAATGCCTAAAGATGATAATATGTCTATTATTCTTGGGAGACCTTTTCTTAATACTGCAGGTGCTGTCATCAATTGCAATCAAGGAAAAGTAATATTCAATATTAATGACAAAGAGCACACTGTCTATTTCCCCAAGAAGGTTGTCAGAAGCTATTGCCTGAATTCTATTGAAAATATTGAAGGCATCAAGGTTGGATAAATATATTGTCCCATTCCATAAGAAAATTTTGAAACCATTATGATTGGGATCATTGCTATCAAGTATGAGGTAACATAATCACCTTGTGGAATACAAAGTTTTGCTTCATATAAGATTGTTTTGATAACAAGACTTGATCAACCTTGTTAACAAAAGGATTTTAATGAACAAAATAATATTTTCACTGTGGTTATACTTGCTCACTTTTATTTTTCTCCTTTCCAATCCTTGCTCTTCGTCGTGCCTAACTTAAAGGCGTTAAAGAAAAGTACTTTTTGGGAGATAACCCAAGAGTTTTCTTGAGTCTTGGAAGTTATTACTTTAGTAATGACCTCTCCTTATCCTTTTTGTTTGCTTTTTGTGCCAAGAATGACCTCTAATGAGACGGAAGTAAGATTTGGGGAGTTGCTGTCCCAAAACAGATTTCTTTCCTCCACCAAACATATTCGTGAGGAGTCTCTGTAACTCGGATTGAGCTGACAATTTATGAATAAATCCCCCAGTATGTTAGCTAACTTTCTTTAGTTCAACACGTTTTGATTTGAGCAACAGAAGGTCTTCGAAAAAATCGGTTTTTACCTGCTGGTCTATTTTGACAGATTTCTGCCATTATTTGCATTTGCTTCTTATTGATTCCTTTTCGGTTTTTTTTTGGGAAATTGAGATTTTTGAAGAAGTTGCTACAGTAGCTTGTGTTATTAATAAAAATTCTTGCTGTTCAAAAGCTTTTCCAGAGATCTAATATCTTTTGAATAAACTAATGTTGCTAATGAAGATTGTGTGAAGTTTTGTATGAAAGAAAAATTTCAGGTTTAGAGAGAGGATGATGTAATGAGATGAATAATGGAGAAAAGCTCAAGCTTGGGGGGAGCCACTCCGTGTCACCCCAAGAATTACTCAAGAGGTACAAGCGTTAAAGCTTGGGGGTGCCCAAGACATCCCCTTCTTCATCAATAAAAATCTCAGGTCTTTCTAGACACTTCATTTTTATTGTTTCATGCATAGTTGTGTTGTTCTTGGAGCATCTTAGTTTTTGTTTTTGGTTTTCTTTTGCTTCGGTTGCCTTCTAAAAAAAATCGAAAACACCAAAAATATTTGTTGTTTTTCTTTGGTTTTGTGAGTTATTTGCAGGGTTCAGCCGTCCTCAGTGGGTTTTGGTTTCATGTTAATTATTCAAGTCACACAAGTGAAGGGCAATAATGAAGATTAAGACAACTCGAGGTGTGGTAAGAGGCTGGTAACGAACTCTTTTTGTTTCATTTTTGTACATATACTCATCATTGTGAGCATGCTTAGCCTGTTTGTATAAAGTGTATGTCATTATGGATGCTTAGTAGTTCTTGATTGTCTATGATTAGCTCCAGCTTGCTAATAGTTTGTAGCATGTCATATGAATGTTTGCTTGCATTGTTTTATTCATACTTTCGTATGATATTGTGGTATCCTCCTATGACTGTTCATGTGAATCGACTTGTTACATGCTCACACATGCATATGACTAATCAATAGTCAGTAAGCCTGGATGATTTATTTTGCCTTAGTGTTCTTGTATCACTTTCATGCCATAGTTAGTCCTATTTTGTTGCAAGCATGATTATGACAGTTATTGCTCCCTCGTTTGTCGCTCCCTCTCTATTGCTAGCCTTCACTTGCACTGAGTATGCGCTCTACCTGTGCTTCCAACTCCCAAAACCATATTGCCAGCTGTGTCTACCATACCTACCTATTAGCATCATTTCCTACTTCAGTGTATATTTTATATATGCCTTGTTTTCTTCCAAAATAAAATGTTTGTCTATTTTAAGAAAGTTAGTTAGTAAAGCTCTCACGAACTTGATGGCACACTTTATTCTTTGCGCTTAATAATTCTGAACCATTGTGACTAGTCCATGAAAGTTATATGCTTGCTTATTATATACTGGGAGTCAGCAGAACCGTGCTGTCACGGGGAACACTTTCAACACTTTTTGGATATCTTATCCAGTAATACTTTGCTCTTTTGTTTATGGATATCGATGATGTGAAATAAAAAAGGGGAAGTTGTTAGTTCATGGAGTTTATACATTGTGTTAGATAAACGTCTGGGCCGCTAGACTAAGCCATGCCTAATCATGGTGGAAACTTGCATCATCACTATAATGAGCATCTATGAAGCTTCCTCAATAAAAAGCTATGCATATGGTAAATAAAAGATTGCTGAGATGCTCATTGTCTGCTTGCCTTGTCATTTTGGTTATGAGAAAGCTCCTGTACCATGTGCAAGGGGTACCCTGTTGGCGGTTCTCGATGATATGCATGTATTTACAATGACAACAACTTTTAGGTGACCAAAGTTGAGTAGCATGTGGAGCGACCCTCGTACTCAAGGGACTTGGGATTTCCAGTCTATGGTCTGTCAAGCATATGATTCAGAGTGGACCTCACTTTCACTTTAACCACATGAAGATGCCTATGATAGGGGCAATGAGAGCTCAAAGCTAATGAGTACCTTCCTATCAGCATTGGGAAGCCTTTCAAACCTTTATAAAACCGTTTTCACAACTTTGTTGAGTCACCACTTATTCTATGAGCACATTCTTGAGAGCATAGTTGTCATTCTTGTGTTTGTTCCAAAATTTGGTTAATTATGTCATGACTTTGATGCTTGTATCTCTGATATCTTTATCTCTAGTCTTCATGTGAACTTCAGAGGTGCCTTGGCATTTATACCCTCCGTGCCTATAAGTTGCCTTCTGACCTAAAAACATAGGGGGTTCGATAGTTTTCCAGAAAGAGTTCCGCTCCACCGCCGCCATCAGAAACCAAGATTCGGATCGAGAAACTCCGTTCTGGCACCCTGCCGGGACGGGGAATTTGGAGAGGATCATCGCCATCGTCATCACCAACGCATCTCCATCAACAACCGATGTTTCCCTCATCCATGAGTGAGTAATCCCCCGCTGTAGGCTTGGGGATGGTAGGGATTGGATGAGTTCTATCATGTAATCAAATAAGATCTGTTAGGGGCATAGTGCCTAGTATCTCTATTAGTGTTATTTGACTTTGTTGCAACTTGTTGTGCTTAATGCTTGTCACTAGGGACCAAGTGCCATGATCTCAGATCTGAACTTATTATTGAATCATTATGATAGTACTGTTTATGATCTTATCTGCAAGTTGTGTACACATATCATTGTCCGGATCCAAAGGCCCCAAAGTGACAATAATTGGAACAACAGGAGGGGATGGTTGTGGTGTGAGGATCACATGTGTTCATGGAGTGTTAATGCTTTGCTCCGGTGCTCTATTAAAAGGAGCACCTTAATTGCCAGTAGTTCCCTAGAGGCCCCGCTGCCACGGGCTGGCTAGACAGAAGATGTTGTGCAAGTTCTCATTGCGAGCACGTCTGACTATATTTGGAGCACATGCCTAGGATTGTTTAGTACTTGGATGCTTATTATTATTTATCTGCAATGCCCTAGTTCTTTGTAGTTACATGTTTAGACTCGTCCATGCAACGCCCGTCCATCCATCCCAATGCCTACCGCACTCGAATCCCACTGTTACCGTTACTATTACTATTGCTACTGTTTCACCGTTGCTGTTGCTGTTGCTACTACAAACTGTTGCTACTGATAAACTTCTGTGAGCAAGAACTATTTCCAGGTGCAGCTGAACTGACAACTCAGTTGTTAAGGCTTGCAAGTATTCTTTGGCTCTCCTTGTGTCGAATCAATCAATTGGGTAATACTGCCCGCGAAAACTGTTGCGATCCCCTATACTTGTGGGTCATCAATGCACCTCTATAAGTCTCGCTAGTGGGTCCCATATGTCAGCCTCTGTATAAATGAAACGTGCTATGATGGACTCTTTTCGGCCACCTCTGTTGTTCTGACCTTGGTCCATTGCTGGATCCTAGATGTCAGCCGCCTTTGTTCAGGACACGTGTCTAGGCTGGGTCACAGATCTCAGCCTCCATATGAAAGAAACGTATGTATCTTGGATTAGTTTTTCGGGCCGAGTCCGCCATTCTGACATTGGCAACATTGCTAGATGCAACAACATTTTATCTGGGTCCTAGATGTCATCCTCAGAGTATAAAAAAGTGACTATAAAAAGCACATATTTCATAGGATTTGAGCTCGAGACCTCAACATCGGTGAACTGCGTGGCTCGCCACTACGAATGATACATTTAACACAATAAAACCATTAAACGGTACTTCTATAACTTACAAATTTGTCTCCTTAAAATACTTTTTTGACCATGTTTATCTCCCTTCAAATAATAAGGCGGTACTTCAGGTAGCTAAACTAAAAAACTGCTACATAATGCAGTAATTTTTACATAAAAACATAGGTAGGCGGAGCTTTTTTAGGGAGGAGGGGGCAACACTACTGGAATTTCAATTTATAAAACTAGTCATTAACCCGTGCATCCGCACGGGCTAGCAACTTGTGTAACGTTTAGTCAAATACAAATTTTTTTTATCTTTAAGATAGTATATTATCATGTAGAGTTGCTCATAACACATCATGTGAAGATGAGAAAAAACTTTTTATGACCATGCAATTTGAATTGTAGAACTCCACTGTAAACAACATGCATGTCTATTCATGACGATCTCTTGAATTTAGAACATCTTTGAAACTTATTTCTAGTTGATCATTAAGCGCAGTTCAAGCACTAATACCTACTGAAACAAAGGTTAAAATTCCAGTGGAAAATACTCTGTAGATAAATACCATAGCACGTCAGCACAACTTATAAATGGATATGTGTATTCTCTCTATTTAGAAGCTTTAAATCCACACTAATCATCTAGAGAACCTGATTATACATAGGAATAGATTGATAATGCATACTTTCAACTCGCAAAGAAATCAGTACAATCTAAAATATGTGTATTTATCTTAGAAGTAGCACTAAAAACTATATGGACCAATATAATGATTTATGTAAGCATGTGTCTTTCTCAATAGTTTCATTTAAGATCATAACTATTGTTGAGATCCTTTAAGATTTGAAAAAACGCTGCATTATGCCAACAATAGTATGAATGGATATGCCAAAAGAAAAGTTTTACATGCACATATCATGAATCTAAGGTTCTTTATAGTAATTTGGGGAGTAATCACCGTGGGATAGATTTTACACCGTGGGATAGATTTTACAAATAAAGGCAGTGGATATGGACTCATGGATGACTAATTGGTCTGATCATGCAGGGACCATGTTGAAATATTTATATTAACCATATCTATATGTTGGAAATGATCGGTATAGTACACCTGATTAAGAATATCCATATTAAACATATTTTAAACCTTGAAATTTGATGAATTAAAGTAGACTGCTCTACTTCACAAAGCATTCAGACATCTACACAACAATAATGATCAAGAAGAACTACTAATTGTAAAGGCAACCCCAATGAAGTTACATTGCGCCATGAGCAGCACTATAGAAGTGAACTAATCATTGGAGGGACCTGTAGTAAACCATATGCAGAAAACTATAATATATATGAGCCATCTTAGAATACAGAGTATATGTATAGAAATAGCAAACCTGAGTAATCTCAATAAGCGACCATAAATTGGAGGTATAAATTATGGTTGCATAACAGAATTTTCATTTTCATTTTCATTTATGTTTCTCTCTACATCAAGAATTTCTGTGTAATAAAAGTTGTTTGGTGTTTCGTTTCACATCATTAAGGCAAAAATATGAACTATTTACATCCTTACCAGGAAGAGTATCGATGTTCGTATTTAGATACTCATATGCCTTAACATCTGATTTTTACTAAAGAAACTCAAGCTTATCTTGGTATTGCAACAAAAAATAATTTAGCATCTCAAGGCTTCCATAACCTCGAACTGTTTATACATAAATTTGCACACTTTATCTTTGTTTTTAATATTATCACATATGATTCAACGAATACGCACACCTAGAATTTTAATTTAGACTGTTGCACTGGCAAACTGTACGCAACCATATAAGTTGCTTCTCTTGTCAGATACAAAAATTGAAGCTGCTTCTCTTGACTCGTATTACTAATTTTCCTTCCGCAACAAAAAGAGAAAGATAATAATTTCTCAGTTCTTAATTTATTTCAAAACAGAGTATAATTGGGGAAGTGAAGGAAAAATATGTGGGAAAATTGGAAAGGAGAGGCAGCGAGTAGTTAGCCTATTTGCTGACAGTATCGGCACCCCCTTACCTTGCCCCTGTCCCAACATATTCCCAGTGATTTTTCGATCACCGAACTGAACTTTATCCATCTGATGTACCGTATAGGAATTAGCCACCGCAAAGTTGGAAGGAGTACTCTGCAGGGAGGAAAATTATAGGTCAGGATGGAAGATTATAGGAGTAGATATCATATGAATTGAACACCAAACTGAACTTTATCCTTACAGGTCAGGATGCTTTAGAGACACGCCGAACAATATAATTTAGAATGCCGCTTCACTGCAACTTCAAGACACATCATCTCACTAGTAGAAAACGGACCTTTGGTCCAGAGCATTAGTCCCGGTTCTGACACAAACCGGGACTAATGCCCAGGTGCCAACGGCTAGAAACGGCCGCATGGCTTAGACGACATTAGTCCCGGTTTGTAGGGGATCTTTAGTCCCGGTTCGTTTAACAAACCTGGACTAAAGGGTCTGGCGCTGGAAAGTGGTGGATGTGTGGACCTTTAGTCTCGGTTCGTTAAACGAATCAGGACTAAAGGGCCCGACTATATCTTCGTCCTCTCCCTGTTCGAGCCATTTCAAGCTCACACAAGCATCTCCCTCAAGCTCGAGCTCTTGCCGATTTTTCTCAAGATTTGTGAAGATTTTTTGGCTCCACATCTATCTAAGGGTCCTAAGAGGTTAGCAACTTTATCCTTTCATATTTCATTGCTAGTTTTAGCTTATTTCATGCTCTAGAAATGGAGGAATTTGTGCGGATTCTATCTCTATATATCTGGTTAATTTGCCACATATAGTCCTCGAAATTCTTTTGATTCATCGAAGCACATAGATACATGAGTTTATCATATCTATATATCTTGGTTCGACACGTAGTCTCGAAATTCAGACGATTCACAGATGCATCATGCCACCGTCGAGCAACAAAATATCCTTCTTCTTCTACCTGCCGTCACAAAATCCATTGCAACAAAAATATGAACCAAAACTATGAAGGCATACATATATATAGTGGCGCCCTAGCATTTTAATCATCAACCGTTTAAGCAAGTAAAAACCAAAAACATGAACACGCCGGGGAGCTATCAAATTAAATTAGGGAGTTCCTCTATGGCGATCTCCTCGAAGATGTCTGAGGACGATCCTAAGATATCTTAGAGAAGCTCTGCCGTAGTGGTGTCCCTGCTCTCGCACACCATCTTTCAGTGTATATCTTTTCTAGCTAGATCAGTATGCTGGTGGAGATAACTAATTTCACATATTAGGGAGTGCCTCTACGGCGAGCTCCTCGAAGATGTATAAGGACGAGGTCCTAAGACATCTTCGAGAAGCTCCGCCGTAGTGGTGTCCATGGTCTCGCACACGATCTTCCTTTCAGTTGATATTTCACAAGGAAGCCTATTTATAGATTAAGCAACACAACATAGTGTTGACACTCATGACATAACGTCGACACTCACCCCTATGATGGTGTCTCCACCCACTGAAATAGTGTCGCCACTCACTGACATAGTGTCTTCACTCACGACATATAGTGTCATCACCCACTTTTAGTCCCGGTTGGAGTCTCCTTTCGTTCTGTTTGGAGACAACATCCGGGACTAAACGGGCTCACGTCAGCCCCAGCCTGCCACAACCCCTTTAGTCCTGGTTGGTGTGTCCAACAGGGACTAAAGATGGAGTAGAAAGTTTTTAAATCAATGCATAGTTGTTTGATGTATACGCTATGTGCTTTTATTTTTAGACTAGTAGTAATCTTAGAATCGTGATTTTGTTTGATGTACTTATATAATGTAGGTGAGATGGCAATGGATGTACACTGACCGAATCTCTGGCGAGTTCATTAAAGGCGTGCTTTCTTTTCTCGTTGTGGCAGAGGCAAATAAACAGAATGGTTTTATGTGTTGTCCATGTGGTGAGTGTCGGAATCAGAAGGAATACTCTTCCTCAAGAGTCCTTCACGGCCATCTGTTTCGGTCCGGTTTCATGTATGGATATAATTGTTGGACCAAGCATGGAGAAAGAGGGGTTATGATGGAAGACAACAAAGATGAAGAGAATAATGACAACTATCCTATGTCCCCTGAATATGATGGTACTACAATGGAAGACAATGATGAAGAAGGAGCAGAAGAACGTGCATCATATGATCTAGATGATGATCTTGGTCGGGCCATTGCTGATGCAAAGGGAGAATGTGATAGCAAAAGGGAGAGGTTGAAATTTGGGCAGATGTTAGAGGATCACAACAAATTGTTGTACCCGAATTGCGAAGATGGCCATAAAAAGCTAGGTAGCACACTGGAATTGCTGCAATTGAAGGCAGAGGTCAGTGTGCCTGAAAAGGGATTTGAAAAGTTGTTGAAGATAATGAAGAAGCTGCTTCCAAAGGATAAAGAACTGCCCGCCAGTACTTACAAAGCAAAGAAGGTTGTCTGCCCTCTAGGATTAGAGGTACAGAAGATACATGCATGCATTAGAGGTACAAAGGATACATGCATGCATTAATGGTCGGTATGCACTGCATTGCGGTATAAGATCCGACGAGATGACCCTGGTGATGTTGAGGGAGAGTGATAGGGCAAAGGTGTCCGATCTTTCGATGATATGAACATAATCGATTTGGTGGAGTTCGGGCTTGACGATCCGACTATACGTGCAAGCACGAGCGCCAATGCAATCGCTAGGCCAATCTCCTGGAGGTTACCAATCCTGCGGGAACACGATCATCCTGACCAACGAGGGTCTTAATTCCTACCTGAAATCGAGAACAAGTAAGAACCAATATTGCAATCAAGATATTGCGGATTAAGAGGAAAGCTTTATTGAAAAGGTGGGATCCTGAATAGGTGCGAAGTACAAGAGGCCTCTGCGACGCTCGAGCCTTGGCGAAGTTGCTATGATGGCTAACTTAATGTCTAAACAAAATCCGAGTCTAGGGGGTCGGCTATGGGGAGTATTTAAGGGCGAAAAGGTGGAGTTTCGGCCAGCCATGGAAGTGGTGGCCGAATCCAACCCTAAAAGTCCTTTTCCCCTCAAATACGGACTCTAAAAAGTGGCTAATTAAAATCCTGCGAAAATTACATGGGCCTGGCCCAAAATAAAGGTGTCGCAACACCATATTAAGCTATGGACGAATTCGTAAAGTATTGATCTTGAATATTTCGTCCAGGCCTTCTTTATTCATTATGGTGGCCTCAAAGTTCTGAAATCTTCATCCGTGGCCTTCTCTTGGATCATCACATGCTTGCTGCCATCTCCATGCATGGCCATGCTCCAATGCTTGTACCTCTCATCCATGCTTGGTCCATCATTCCTAAGAGTAAGAAATATATCTGATCTAGGCAGCATCATATTCTCATGTATGTGAGGAATAGTTCCAAGAAACGAAAGTACCTGATAGTTAAGTTGTTTGGCACGAGATCTTGTGATGGGTCCTTGTATGTGTGTTGCTGTAGGTATAACGGTTGTATCAATAGTAGGGATGTCCACATCATGCTCCCCTTCTTGAATTGAAGTCGTCCTCGACGCAATCTCATCTTCCTCACCAAAGTAAGGCTTCAAATCTGCAATGTTAAACGTAGGACTAACCGTACCAAAGTCTGCAGGCAACTCAAGTTTATATGCATTATCATTTATTTTCTCTAACACCTTAAAGGGACCAGCAGCACGTGGCATTAACTTAGACTTGCGTAAATCAGGAAAACGATCTTTACGCAAATGTAACCAAACAAGATCGCCAACATCAAACACAACATGCTTTCTCCCTTTATCCCCAGCAAGTTTATACTTAGCATTCATGTGTTCAATGTTATCTTTAGTAGTCTTATGCAAGTTTAATATCATTTCAGCGCGTTGTGTAGCATCCAAATTATGTTGCACCGAAGAAGGTAAAGGCAATAAATCAATAGGTGCACGAGGAACAAAACCATACACAATCTCAAATGGGCACATCTTTGTGGTAGAATGCAGCGAACGATTATAAGCAAATTCTATATGAGGTAAACACTCTTCCCACAATTTTAAGTTCTTCTTTAAAACAGCCCGCAACATAGTAGACAAAGTTCTATTTACTACTTCAGTTTGACCATCAGTTTGGGGATGACATGTAGTACTAAAGAGAAATTTAGTCCCCAACTTAGCCCATAAACATCTCCAAAAGTGGCTAAGAAATTTAGTATCACGATCAGAGACAATAGTATTTGGCACACCATGCAAACGAACAATTTCATGAAAGAAGAAATCAGCAATATGCGCAACATCATCCGTTTTATGACAAGGAATAAAGTGTGCCATCTTAGAAAACAATCCACAACAACAAAAATACTATCCCTCCCCTTCTGTGTTCATGGCAATCCCAAAATAAAGTCCATAGAAATATCCTCCCAAGGAACACTAGGAACAGGAAGAGGCATATATAAACCATGTGGATTAAGGCGAGACTTAGCTTTTTGACAAGTAGTGCAGCGTGCCACAAATCTCTCAACATCTCGACGCATACGTGGCCAAAAGAAGTGTGCAGCAAGAACATCCTCCGTCTTCTTGACACCAAAGTGTCCCATCAATCCTCCTCCATGCGCCTCCTGTAACAACAAAAGACGAACAGAACTATCCGGAATGCAAAGTTTGTTAGCACGGAACACAAATCCATCATTGAAGACGAACTTGTTCCATGTTCTACCATCTCTATAATTCTGCAACACATCTTTAAATTCAGCATCATGCACATATTGTTCCTTAATAGTTTCTAATCCAAATATTTTGAAGTCAAGTTGAGATAACAAAGTATAACGGCGCGACAAAGCATCAGCAATAATATCATCTTTACCTTTTTGTGTTTGATAACATAAGGAAAAGACTCAATAAATTCAACCCACTTTGCATGACGACGATTCAACTTAGCTTGACTACGAATATGCTTCAAAGATTCATGATCAGAATGTATAACAAATTCTTTAGGCCATAGATAATGTTGCCAAGTTTCTAATGTCCGAACCAACGCATATAATTCTTTATCATAAGTAGAATAGTTCAGACTAGCCCCACTCAATTTCTCACTAAAATATGCAACAGGTTTTCCCTCTTGTAATAACACCCCTCCCAAACCAATTCCACTAGCATCACATTCAAGCTCAAAAGTCTTAGTAAAATCAGGAAGTTGGAGTAAGGGAGCATGTGTTAGCTTATCTTTCAATATGACGAAGGCCTGTTGTTGTGCATCGCCCCAAACAAAGGGCACATCCTTCTTGGTAAGCTCATTCAGCGGCGTGGCAATTGATCCAAAGTCTTTGACAAAGCGCCTATAAAAACCAGCGAGGTCAAGAAAACTCCTCACTTGTGTGACCATCTTGGGCTGCGGCCAATTCTCAATAGCTTCAATCTTGGCTGGATCCACTTCAATACCCTGTGATGTAACAACATAGCCAAGAAACGCAACTCGATTAGTGCAAAAGGTGCACTTCTCAAGGTTACCAAACAAACGTGCATCACGTAAAGCATTGAAAATAGCACGTAAATGGTCCAAATGATCCTCTAAAGATTTGCTATAAATCAGAATATCATCAAAGTAGACTACCACAAAACGTCCAATGAAAGCACGTAAAACTTTGTTCATTAATCTCATGAAAGTGCTAGGTGCATTAGTTAAACCAAACGGCATTACTAACCACTCATATAAACCGAACTTAGTTTTAAATGTTGTTTTCCATTCATCTCCTAATTTTATACGAATCTGGTGGTAACGACTACGCAAATCAACTTTAGAAAACATGGTAGAGCCACTCAATTCATCAAGCATGTCATCTAAACGTGGAATAGGATGACGATATCGAATAGTAATATTATTGATAGCTCTACAATCAGTACACATGCGCGAAGAACCATCTTTCTTAGGTACCAAAATAATAGGAACAACACAAGGGCTAAGGGACTCACGAATATGATCTCTGTCGAGTAGTTCCTGAATTTGGCGTTGTATCTCCTCTGGATTGGTTCTATATGGCGCGCGGTTGGGCAACGTGGCACCAGGAATTAGATCAATTTGGTGCTCAATTCCTCTAATAGGAGGTAGTCCTGGTGGCAGCTCAGCGGGAAAGACGTCCTCATATTCCTGCAAAAGGTTAGCAATAGCGGGTGGCAAAGAAGGAGGCATATCCTCTAATGAAAACAAAACCTCTTTGCAGACAGTTGCATAACATTGAGTATTGTTTACATCTAGTTCAGCAATATCAATTTTATTTGCAAGCATACATGGACTCTTCAAACGAATTTCAGTAGCATGTGTAGAATCAGATTTAGTGTTCTTTGGTGGTATAAAATCTGTAGCAACAATCTGATTCTCACTTTTATTTTTCTCCTCAGTTTTAGCTCTACTAGCTCTAGCAAGATCATCTTTTAAAATCTGTTCAGGAGTCATAGGTTTTAGACCAATTTTCTTTCCATCATGCATAAGAGAATAGTGATTAGTTTTGCCATTATGAACAGATTCTCTATCAAATTGCCATGGTCTACCAAGTAACAAAGAACAAGCTTGCATAGGTACATCACAATCAACAAAATCAGAATATGTACCAATAGTAAAATGCACGCGTACCGTTCTTGTTACCTTGATCTTGCGAGAACTCTCAAACCATTGGATGTAATATGAATGTGGGCGTTGTCTTGTTGGAAGCGCAAGCTTCTCTACCATGTAAACACTGGCCAGATTATTACAACTCCCTCCATCAATGATGATTCGTATAGCTCTTTCCTTGACAACACCACGTGTTTGGAACAGGTTGTGGCGTTGATCTTGCTCAGATTTGCTCAATTGCACACTCAACACACGTTGTGTAATTAAGCTCTTGTATTGATCAGCAGCTTCAGCTCCCATTACCTCTGTCTCTTCATCAGCATCAGAATTGTCTCTATCTCGAGTAGAAATAAGGGCTAGTGTATCTTCATCAAAGTCACTCGCTAAATCGTATTGACCATCTTCTCGCACCATCATCACACGTTGTGTTGTGTACTGTCTCTCAATATGACCAAAACCCCAGCACTTGCGGCATTGTATATCCTTTGTCTTACCCGTGGAAGCCATAGAAGATGCACTACGAGCAGGAGCATTGGATGATGGTGAAGGAGCAGCTGGAAATCTTGTGGTGGCCTTGGATGTGGTAGTAGCTGGTGGCGAATCACGAGGAGGCGCTGATTGTCGGAATGTCCAAGTGGATGTGCGACCTGCAGAATTATTAGTCCTCCTCCATGGTGTTTGGCGATCCCGCACTTCACGTTCAGCTTTGCAAGCAAGATGAAACAAACGAGTGATAGAATTATATTCCTTATAATCTAAGATGTGCTGAATGTCCTTGTTTAATCCACCAAAGAAACGTGCAAGCATTTGTTCATTAGATTCAACAAGACCACACCGAACCATCCCCGTTTGCAATTCCTGATAATACTCTTCTACAGATTTTTTCCCTTGCTCTAAACGTGTCAGATTCTTTAGTAAATCACGTTGATAAGTGGGAGGTACAAAACGAACACGCATAGCAGTTTTTAAAGCAGTCCAAGTACTAGGAATAGTAGTAGGATTTAAATGACAATACTCAGACCACCAAAGGGAAGCAAATTTAGTAAATTCACATGTAGCAGCACTAACACACATATTCTCAGGATATTTTAAGCATGCAAAACATTGTTCTACTTCCATCTCCCATGTAAGATATGCATCAGGATTATATTTACCCTCAAAAGATGGAATATTTAATTTAAGCTTTGCAACATGATCATCATCACGTACCGGTGGTCGAGCGTTGCGGTAGTAATGTCGGGGACGGCCAGCAGGTACCTGTGGAGGTTGTTCAACCTCCTCGTCAAACAGATCGTCGTCGTCGGGGTCGTAGTAGTACCCGTCGTCTGTCCCCAATGTGGCAGCAGCAACCGCGGCGGAAGTCTGAGGTGCGTCAGCCGCAGCAGTAGCCGCCGGGGGTGCGGCGGCAGCCGAACCAGCAGTCCGACCCGTGATCGGAATGCGCCGTGCGCCATGTGTGGGTGCGGGTGCGGGTGCGGGCAATCTGTTCAAAAGCTCCTTGAACCGAACGTCAAGCTTGGCGTTGAAGGATTTCTCGAGTCCATCGATCTTGTCCACGACGTTGGTGAGCTTGGTGTTAAACTCCCCTAGGCGCGTATCCACGTCTTCAGCGCGACTGACCAAGAGCGCGGAGAAGTGGGCATGTAGTTCTTCGTTCGTGATTGTGGCAGGGTTCCGCGAAGTATCTGTCATGGTTAGTCCTTATAAAGCACAGGTATATACTACGGAAATATGGTGGAAGGCACGCGTAATCCGTCAAGCAATATACGAAGCTCTTACAAGTTCTTACCAAACAGCAGGAAAAGGCGATGTGCAACCGCGAGGATCAGTGGGTCCAGAGATTGAACCAAGCGATTACCAGGAGTCGAAACACCGCACGTGGAGAGTATCTGTGGAGCTCTGGAAAGGCTTAGCAAAGGGGGTTAGCAATTATCAAAATAGCAATGCAAAATTTGAAAGAATGCTCAACGACGGTACTGTGCTGGTCCTAGGCTAGACCGTACTAGAGACGCGAGCTTAGATCACGAACGATGTCACGACGCGACACAACAAGCAATGTATGATGATATGGCACCCTGAAAAGCAAACCGAGAGGTGGAAAATCACTATGATGGCGAGTGTCTAGAACTGATCTACGGGGTCTAAAAATAGGTTAGCCCCAAAAAATTTTTTTTGAATTTTTTTTATTTTGCTCCGGAAAGCGCGCAGGCACCAAAAAAAATATCGCGATAACGGCCGATGGAGAAAACTGATCCCGGGGTCGAAAAACTGTATAGCCAGAATTTTTTTCGGAGGCGGTTCCAGACTTTTTTTTTTGCTCTCCTTCTGGACTTACGACCGAACTCGGAGCTCGACTCGGACTTTAGCTGAACACGGAAACAACAAAGAAGGAAAGTAAAAAGAAATAACTAGGAAACAATAATTCAACTCGGACTCGTGCCGCGGCAGGATAGGTGATCGGATCCGTGTCGCGGTAGGAGGGCGGTGGCGGAGTGTTTAGGGTTTATGGTGGCTGGGTATATGGCGGCGGAATATGGTGGCGGAATATGGTGGCGGTGATCGGCGAGTGTGGCGGTGACTAGTATGATCAGAACTCGAAACTCTAAGGGACGAGACACTAAGACCAGCAACTCGACGCGACGATGTAGACACAAATTCAACAATGCAAAAACTGAAAAGATAATGCGAGGCGTAGATTGGTTATGGGATGGATCTAAACTCTAACTGTGTTTTTGGCTTTTTCGTGGGTTATAGGTAAAAACAGATCTAACCTACGAAAACAGTAAAATCTCACCGAGCAACCTGAAATCTGATACCACTTGATAGGGAAAAGGTGTCCGATCTTTCGATTAGATGAAGATAATCGATTTGGTGGAGTTCGGGCTTGACGATCCGACTACACGTGCGAGCACGAGCGCCAATGCAATCGCTAGGCCAATCTCCTGGAGGTTACCAATCCTGCGGGAACACGATCATCCTGACCAACGAGGGTCTTAATTCCTACCTGAAATCGAGAACAAGTAAGAACCAATATTGCAATCAAGATATTGCGGATTAAGAGGAAAGCTTTATTGAAAAGGTGGGATCCTGAATAGGTGCGAAGTACAAGAGGCCTCTGCGACGCTCGAGCCTTGGCGAAGTTGCTATGATGGCTAACTTAATGTCTAAACAAAATCCGAGTCAAGGGGGTCAGCTATGGGGAGTATTTAAGGGCGAAAAGGTGGGGTTTCGGCTAGCCATGGAAGTGGTGGCCGAATCCAACCCTAAAAGTCCTTTTCCCCTCAAATACGGACTCTAAAAAGTGGCTAATTAAAATCCTGCGAAAATTACATGGGCGTGGCCCAAAATAAAGGTGTCGCAGCACCATATTAAGCTATGGATGAATTCGTAAAGTATTGATCTTGAATATTTCGTCCAGGCCTTCTTTATTCATTATGGTGGCCTCAAAGTTCTGAAATCTTCATCCGTGGCCTTCTCTTGGATCATCACATGCTTGCTGCCATCTCCATGCATGGCCATGCTCCAATGCTTGTCCCTCTCATCCATGCTTGGTCCATCATTCCTAAGAGTAAGAAATATATCTGATTTAGGCAGCATCATATTCTCATGTATGTGAGGAATAGTTCCAAGAAACGACAGTACCTGATAGTTAAGTTGTTTGGCACGAGATCTTTTGATGGGTCCTTGTATGTGTGTTGCTGTAGGTACAACGGTTGTATCAATAGTAGGGATGTCCACATCAGCGAGCGCCCCAGCAGGAGGGTTCCCGCCAAGGTGATGTGGTATGCTCCTATAATACCACAGTTGAAACGTTTGTTCAGAAATGAAGAGCATTCCAAGTTGTTTCGATGGCACAAAGAAGACCGTAAGAAAGACGAGATGTTGAGACACCCCGCTGATGGGTCGCAATGGAGTAAAATTGAGAGAAACTACCTGGACTTTGCAGGTGACGCGAGGAAATTATGATTTGGTCTAAGTACAGATGGCATGAATCCTTTTGGGGAGTTCATTTTGATGCCAGTGCTCATCCAAGGCCCGAAGCAACCCGACAACGACATTGATGTGTACCTAAGGCCATTAGTTGAAGAACTTTTATTGTTGTGGCATGGACAAGGTGTACGTGTGTGTTATGAGCACAAACATGAGGAATTTAACCTACGAGCATTGTTGTTCATAACCATCAATGATTGTCCTGCTCTTAGTAACATTTCATGACAGACAAACAAGGGATACAATGCATGCACACACTGTTTAGATGACACTGAAAGTATTTATTTGGATAAGTGTAATTTGTACCTAGGGAATCGTCATTTTCTTCTGCCCACGCATTCCCTAGAAAGAAAGGCAAGCATTTCAATGGTGAAGCAGATCACCGGAGTAATCCTATCCGTCGTACTGGTGGTGATGTATTTGATATGGTGAAGGATTTAAAAGTAATCTTTGGAAAGGGTCCTGGCGGACAGTCCATTCCGAAGGACGCTGGCGGACACGCACCCATGTGGAAGAAGAAATCTATATTTTGGGAGCTACCCTATTGGAAAGTCTTAGAGGTCCGCTGTGCAATCGACGTGATGCACCTGATGAAGAATCTTTGCGTGATACTGCTAGGATTCTTGGGCGTGTATGGAAAGAATAAAGATACGCCAGAAGCACGGTAGGACCAACAACGTATTGAAGACCGAGACGGCAGGCATCCAGAGTTGTTTCAAGGTACTGCCAGCTATGCTCTTACCAAAGAAGAGAAGGAAATCTTTTTTGAATGCCTGAGTAGTATCAAGGTCCCCTCTGGCTTCTCGTCCAATATAAAGGGAATAATAAATATGGCAGATAAAAATTCCAGAACCTAAAGTCTCATGACTGCTATGTTCTTATGACGCGGTTACTTTCGGTTGCTTTGAGGGGGCTTCTACCGGAAAATGTCAGAGTACCCATTGTGAAGCTATGTGCGTTCCTCAATGCAATTTCTCAGAAGGTAATCTATCCAGAAAAGTCTACTAGGGTTACAGAAAGATGTGATCCAGTGTCTTGTTAGCTTTGAATTGGTGTTCCCACCATCCTTCTTCAACATAATGGCGCACCTCCTAGTTCACCTAGTCAAAGAGATTACCATTCTCGGTCCTGTATTTCTACACAATATGTTTCCCTTTGAGATATTCATGGGAGTCTTAAAGAAATATGTCCATAATCGTGCTAGGCCAGAAGGAAGCATATCCAAGGGCTATGGAACAGAGGAGGTCATTGAGTTTTGTGTTGACTTTATTCCTGACTATAATCCGATCGGTGTACCTGAATCACGGCATGAGGGGAGACTTAGTGGAAAAGGCACGCTAGGTAAGAAAGCAAAAGATATGTATGGACGGGCATTCTTTCACTAAAGAACACTATACAGTTCTGCAAAGTTCCACCTTGGTGGCTCCATATATCAAGGTACACAAGAATATTGTATGCTCCAACTACCCAGGGTAGTCTGACTCTTAGATTAGAGATGAACACATGAAGACTTTTGGCGGTTGGTTGCAGACACACATCATGAATGACACCACTGTTAGAGATCAGTTGTACTTGTTGGCCAGGTCTCTATCTTCAACTATATTGACTTTCCAAGGGTACGAGATAAATGGGAATATATTTTACATGCACACCCAAGATAAAAAGAGCACCAACCAAAACAGTGGTGTCCGATCCGATTTGATGCATCAGATGACAATGGGCATAAGGACACATATTATGGTTACATAGAGGACATATGTGAACTTGATTATGGTCCTAATTTCAAGGTAGCATCGTTCGATGCAAATGGGTCAAGATGACAGGAGGCGGGATAATGATAGACCAGCAGTACGGAATGCCAACAGTGGATCTCAATAATCTTGCGTACGGAGACGAACCATTCGTCCTTGCCAATGATGTGGCTCAAGTTTTCTATGTGAAGGACATGTCTACTAGACCGAGAAAAAGGAAAGATAAGCAAAAGAATACAATATTATACGATGATCCAAAGCGTCACATAGTTCTTTTAGGGAAAAGAAACATGGTGGGGGTTGAGGACAGGACATACATGTTAGAAGATTATAACAAATTTCATGAAATTCCGCCATTCAAAGTGAAAAATAACCCAAGCATACTGCTAAATAAGGAAGATGCTCCATGGATATGGACTAGAAGAGAACCGAAACACTAGATGTGGATGTTGGTGATGTAATAATGTATTAAACCTTTTGTGAATTAACCCTATTATTTTTACAATTTCTAATATTACCAAAGGCAGATAGAAAAAAGAGCATTTGATCAGTTGTGTGAACTCATAAGAATACAACAACATATTCATATTTAGTCCCGGTCTAGCCACAAACCGAGACTAGCTAACACTCAAGACATTTATTAATATTAAAAAACGGGACTACAGAATCAGGACTAAAGCCGCCCCTTTAGTCATAATCATGCTTAGTCCTATAGTACACAACTTCAGGGACTTCTTTGTCATCGTCATCGTCGTCGTCATCATCGTCGTGGCTAGGCACACGCGGCTGGATCCTCAGCCCAGCCATGGCATATATCGGGGCACCTGCCACTCCGGCCTCGGATTCACGACGGACGAGGGAGAGGTCTCCTAGATGACGATGCCGCTATAGCCATCCTTCTTGTGGCACTACGAAGGGATAGGTGGGCACTGCAGGAGAGGATGATCTCCCCCGGCGAGGTAGCGCATCACGCTGATGATAGTATGGTTTGCCCAGCACAGACGGCGACCAGATTCGTTGTGGTTCACCGGGGCCGGGCCGTCACCCTCGTACCTGACGAGCTCCCTTTCCTACCGGTTAGCAAAGAAGGCATTACAGGTGTCGTAGTTGTCGGGATCACACTGGGGATCCATCCGCTCCTCTAGCGTGAGCTCGAGGTAAAAGTGGTTCGTGACGGCCGCCTTCCCGACGGTTCCTTGAGGCATATGAGGGACAGGAACCCCTCTAGCGCTCAGCATCCTGCCGGCGGGCAGTCGTTAGCCCGGCGGACATGGGTAGCTAGAGTTGCACAACCCTTGGCCTTCTCGAGGGTCAGAATGGACCAGTAGGCGATGTTCATTGTTGTGATAGCGTAAAGTGTGGATGTGTGGATTGCCATGGCGCAGTCAGCCTATATATAGATGGATAGAGCGGGAAAACATGGCGGGAAGTGGTGGGAAATGGCGGGAAATATCTTTAGTCCCGGTTAGTGGCTACAACCGGGACTAAAAGGTCCGTTTAGAGGGAAAGAGCAGGAAAGCTTGGCGGGAAGTGGTGGGAAATGGCGGTAAATATCTTTAGTCCCGGTTAGTGGCTACAACCGGGACTAAAAGCTCCGTTCAGAGGAAAAGGGCGGGAAAACTTGGCGGGAAGCAGTGGGAAATGGCGGGAAGCCCAAAAACCTAAACCCTAAACCCTAACCATAAACCCCTAACCCTAAACCCCCCGTAAACCCTAAACCCCTAACCCTAAACCCCCTAAACCCTAAACCCCTAACCCTAAACCTCTAAACCCTAAACCCTAAACAATAAACAATAAACCCTAAACCCTAAACCCTAAACAATAAACCATAAATAATAAACCCTAAATCCTAAACCCTAAACCCTAAACTCTAAACTGGTTGTGAATATTTCCAAGATTAATAGAATATTGCCTAAAAAATAAATTATTTTATTTATATCTATATAACAAAGCAGGATAATAGCTTTAAATTATAGATCTATTATTTCTGCAAATTTTGATATATAATAATTAATTTTTATTTAGTTAATAGAGTAAGATAATTATCAAAGTATGATATATAAAGAATAAATTATATCTTTCAATGTTTATTGATAAATAAACCTTTAGTCCCGATTTGTGTTACAAACTGGGACTAAAGGGGTGCGACCCTAGGCGCGAAATGTGGCACGCCAAAAACCCATTAGCCCCCTTTAGTCCCGGTTTGTGTTAAAGGGGGGGTATAAATACCCACCTCGTCCGCCCTGGTTCGAGCACCAAACCGGAGAATATCTTCTTCCCCAAACTCGACGCCGCCGCCGCTCGTGCCCCTGGGTCGTCCACCGCCCGGCTGCCCCAGCGCCGTCCGCCGCCCACGCCTCCCGCACCGCCCCGGCGACCCGCCACCCACGCTCATACGTGCTGCCCGCACCGCCCCGGTGACCCGCCGCCCGCGCCGCCCGCGTCTCTTCGCCCCGCAGGTGAGCTCTCCGGCGGCTCTAAATTTAGTTTTTTGTTATAATTTTGTGGTTAATTAGTGTAAATTAGTTAGTTAGTATTTTAGGGTTAATTAGTTAGTTAGTATTTTAGGGTTATTTTAGGATTTAGGGTTAATTAGGTAGTTAGTTCAAAGTTTAGGGTTAATTTATTTAGTTAGTTATAATTTAGTTGATGAATTTTAGTAGTTAGTTTGTTAGAGATTTTTGTTAGTGTAATTTTGTTTAGAGATTTTAGGTAATTAGTGTTTAATATAGTTTATTTTAGTTAATACTATTTACTATCGTCATGTTTAAAGTGTATAGGTTTAATTTAGTGTTTAGGATTATGCCACGTCCTCACCCTCGTTCACTCAGCGGGAACAATGGAGGACTACTAGGCTCCATTGCCGAGCATCCACGGGACTGGCTCCATCGGGCTGGCACTGGGAGGTGCTACCAGCCGGGAGGCGTACTTTGATGAGGAATCCAGGTGTCGTCGTCGACCCGGATCTTTTGTGGTGGCGACCGAGTGGTCCAAGCGTGGTGTAGAGGGAGCCGGCCCTCGACAAGGTGGTAGAGTGTCATGTCAGGGAGGAGGACTAGCACGTCCGACGTTACATGTACATTTTGGAAGTCAGGGTCTCTGATACCTGGCAGGTTCTTCAGGCACCTTACCCGAGATATTCTCCGGTGATGGTTCCTACTCTTTGGGTGCACACCTCCCGCGGATCAGTAGCCGGGGGTCGACGTGTTGGTTGAGCTAGATGTGTAATAGGGATATACTATCTTTTATTATTGTTGTACTAGCTGGATTATTCGAGATGTATTATTGTTTAATTGGTACTTTATCTTTCTTCATCGCATTGTGCAATATGGTATATTAAGCTGAATTACTTTATCTTCCTTTATTTATTGCATTAAGCAAAATGGTTTTATCTTTCTCCTGTATTAGTTAATTTATGGACGGTAGAGACGATCAAGAATGCATGTACAAGATGATAGATGAGGGTACAGGAGGTTACCATTATGATGGAGCAGACAATGATTGAGATGATGATGGATACCAATACCTCAATTTGGATGAAGCTGACGGTAGAGACAACTATGATGAATTCTTTGGTGGAGACGATGATGGAGACGATGGTGGAGACACCATAGCAAAGTCCGGCGAGGTATATAAAGCCTATGCTGATCACGAGCTAGTAGATGCATTAGTTGATTAATATATATACTAACGATTGTTCTTATCTTAGACCTCCGCATCGGGCCAATCTTCTACAAGGAAACGAGGCCCGGCCAAAAAGTTGGTCAATGGTGCGCGTTTCACTATTGATGTAGTTTCTGAGCTGGGCGAACCTTTGGAGCCGACAGAGGACACAAGTTTATTTGTATATCAATGCGGAGTGATAGTCAGGGACACCATCCCGATCACCACTCAGAAGTGGAATAAGCCAGGAAAGAAAAGCGATCAAGTTGGAGCAACTTTTGTTGATGACAAAGCCAAAGAGTGTCTTTGGAATTCGCTCATGACACACTTCTCTCTACCTGAATTGGACACTCCTGAACTCAATGAGGCATTGAAGTTGAAAGTCAAAAACTGGGCCCTTAAGAAGATGGGCAAACAATTCAAGGACTGGAAGAAAATATTGTACCACAACTTTGTCAAGAAGAAGCTGACTCCGCCATTCACTGGCCCACTGGAGAAGCAACGGGATAACTGGGTCGCATTTGTGACGTACAAGGGCATAGAAGAATCTAAGGCAAGGTCAGAAAAGAATCAGGAAAATGCGGCCAAAAAGAAATATCACCATACTATGGGGACAAGTGGCTACAAGACGGAAATGCCTATGTGGGCAAAAACCGAGAAAGTAATGCATGCTAAAGGGGTCACTCCAGCTACAAATCAGTGGCCCGTGAGGTCAAAATATTGGTTACTTGGGCATAGGGGATAGTATGGCCCTGAAACCGGGGAAATTATTGTTGCAAAGAAGGCCATAGTTGAACCCAAAGATGCACTTATTAAAGTGATAAAAGAGGCTCAAGAGGGAAAGTTCGTTCCAGACAGAGAGAACGATGAGCTCACATATGCCCTTGGGAATCCTGAAAAAGTCGGACGAACATGAGGCTTTGGACCCTCTGTTCCATGGAAGACTGGGTTTCCCCAGGACATTGACACTTATAGAAGCCTATCCAAAAAACGAATGGGCAGAGGGCGGAGGAGGCAACGCGGTTGGAGGCGGTTGAAAAAAGGAACAAGGAATTTCAAGCCATGTTCAAGCTGCAGCAGGAGCAAATTAATGAACTTAGATTACTTGCCCGACAGCAAGGTCCTGCATTCGACAATCCGGTGGGGCCATCTCAGCGGAGAAGCAGCGTGGCTTCCACGGAGGTACTGATACGTCCAAAAAATATCTACTTTCTCGAACACTTTGCTATTGTTTTTCCTCTAATCTTGTGTGATTTGGATACAACTAACACAGACTGATGCTGTTTTCAGCAGAATTACCTTGGTGTCTTGTTTTTGTGTAGAAAATGAACTATCAGGAAAAATCCCGGAAAATATGCCAAAAATTATATTTCACCAGAAGATCCATGGAGCCATAAGGGGAGACAGAGGGGAGGCCTGGGGGGCCCAGACCCACCCCAGGCACGGGCCCACTCACCCCGCGCCTGGGGGAGGTTTGGCCACCCCAGGCAGCTCCTCGGCCTTCCTCCGCACCTATAAGTTGCCTTCTGACCTAAAAATAGAGGGGGGTTCGATAGTTTTCCAGAAATAGTTCCACTCTGCCGCCGCCACCAGAAACCAAGATTTGGATCCAGAAACTCCATTCTGGCACCTTGCCGGGACGGGGAATTTGGAGCGGATCGTCGCCATCGTCATCACCAACGCATCTCCATCAACCACCGATGTTTCCCTCATCCATTAGTGAGTAATCCCCTGCTGTAGGCTTGGGGATGGTAGGGATTGGATGAGTTCTATCATGTAATCGAATAAGATCTGTTAGGGGCATAGTGCCTAGTATCTCTATTAGTGCTATTTGACTTTGTTGCAACTTGTTGTGATTAATGGTTGTCACTAGGGCCCGAGTGCCTTGATCTCAGATCTAAACTTATTATTGAATCATTATGATAGTATTGTTTATGATCTTATCTGCAAGTTGTGTACACATATTATTGTCCGGATCCAAAGGCCCCAAAGTGACAATAATTGGGACAACCGGAGGGGATGACTGTGGTGTGAGGATCACATGTGTTCACGGAGTGTTAATGCTTTGCTCCGGTGCTCTATTAAAAGGAGCACCTTAATTTCCAGTAGTTCCCTAGAGGCCCCGCTGCCATGGGCTGGCTGGACAGAAGATGTTGTGCAAGTTCTCATTGCGAGCACGTATGACTATATTTGGAGGATATGCCTAGGATTGTTTAGTACTTGGATGCTTTTTATTATTTATCTGCAAAGCCCTAGTTCTTTGAAGTTACATGTTTAGACTCGTCCATGCAACGCCCGTCCATCCATCCCTATGCCTACCGCACTTGAATCCTACTGTTACCGTTACTGTTGCTACTGTTTCACCGTTGCTGTTGCTATTGATGTTGCTACTACAAACTGTTTCTACTAATAAACTTCTGAGAGCAAGAACTATTTCCAGGTGCAACTGAACTCACAACTCAGTTGTTAAGGCTTGCAAGTATTCTTTGGCTCCCCTTGTGTCGAATCAATAAATTGGGTAATACTACCCGCGAAGACTGTTGTGATCCCCTATACTTGTGGGTCATCAAGACTCTTTTCTGGCACCGTTGCCGGGGAGCATAGCTTTATTTGTAAGTTAACTTGGATCTATTATTGTTCACTGCTACCCCTTTCATCATGGGGAAGTCTCGTGATGGAAAGTTTCCTATTTTACCATCCACTACAAGAAGAGGTACAATCCTAAACACCTCTGTTGCTCTTGATTCACCGTCTGTTATAAGTAAGCTTGTCACAGCACCACCACATACTCATGCTACACACACTGCTACTACTGATGAATCTGAAACTGCTTTTGATGCTCATGATGTTACTTCTACTGTGCTTGATGCGAGTGGTTCATTAGGTCCTTTTCTAGATGCTACTATGGCTAGTCTAGGAAATACCAAAACTCCTATTGAAGACACTGTTACACCTATTAGATCACCTGAATCTATTGAGAGTTTTGATATTAATGATGGTTACATTGAGCTCACTGATGAATTTGTTGAAGAGTGCCAAAATACACATGGTGCTAGTGGTATTAAGAGTCTCCTTGCTAAACGTACTATTATGCCCAAGAAATCATATGATCCTAAGTTTGCCACCTCTCCCATAGATATTAAAGATAAATATTATGATTTCTCTCTTGATTTAACTTATTTAGATATTGTTGAGAAAGAACCGTTGTGCGGTACTAAAAATGAGAGTGCTGTGGCTCATATGAATGAGCTTTCTACTATGAGTGCTTTGTTCTCTGATGATTTTAAAATGCGCAAGTACTTTGTTGCTAAGATTTTCCCTTTTTCACTAAAAGGAGAAGCTAGGGCTTGGTTTAATAGATTAGCTCTTGGTTCCATTGATAGCCCTGATTGCTTGATTGCTTCTTTCTTCCATAAATATTTTCCTCCTAGTGCTAGACATGCTGATTTGCAGAAACTTTTTGATTTTAAACAGGAAGAAGAAGAGAAATTGCCGGAATCATGGAAAAGATTATGTTCCTTGATTCATGCATATCCTAGATGTCCATTACCTCAGAACGAGATTCTTGATATTTATTATAATGGACTAAATGATGATTCTAGGACCTACCTAGATAGCTTTGATGATTGTGTTTTCAGGAAAAGGACTCCTACAGATGCTGAAGAATTAATGAACAAGATAAGCAAGAATTATGATGATTGGACTTCAACTGAGATGAATACACCTGAGTCTATTACTCCTGAACCAGATGTTCCTGAACCAGTTCCACCACCAACAACAAAGAAGAGGGGAGTTATTGCATGGAATGATACAGTGACGAAGGAAGCTAAAAAGTGTCTAAAGGAGAAAGGTATTAGAGCTGAAGATGTGAAGAATCTACCTCCTATAGAAGAATTATGTAAGCCAATTCCCCACTCATCTACTATTGAGGTACACTCTCTCCAACACTTTGATGAAGGTGATACTCCTTATGGTAAGCCTCCTGATCAATTGTTAGAGGAACTTGACATTTTTATTGTTAAACAAGGTAATTTTAATAAACAAGTTCAGAATCATTTATTGGAAAACTCTAGAGCTATCCATGAGTTGAAAGATATTGTGGAAAGAACTTCTAATGATATTAAAATGCTTTGTAAACACTTTCAAATGGTTCAAACGCAACTTGATCAACTTGCTAAAGTACAAAAGGATATGCTAGTTAGTGCTTCAGGAAATAAACATGCTTATGGAATTAGAACTAGGGGTGGTGCAGCTACTCAAGATCCTTTATATCCTGAAGGACACCCTAAAAGAATAGAGCAGGATTCCCAACAAGGTGAGGATAGTGGTAGTCCTCGCAAGAGGAAGAAAAAGAAACATAAGAAAGTTGACGAACCACTTGAACCTGCTGTAGATCCTAATAGTATATCTGTCTTTGATGCTGAAACTGAGAGTGGTAATAATAATGAGTCTCCTGATAAGGAGGAAGATGAGGAAGAATAAGAGAAACACACTAAGAACACTAGGTACACAAAGGAAGATTTTATTGCTAATAAACATGGTAAAGAGAGAGAACCTTGGGTGCAGAAACCTATGCCTTTTCCAGGTAAGAAACACAAGTCAAAGGAGGAAGAACACTACAACAAGTTTTATGAGTGGATGAAACCTTTATTATTGCAAGTTCCTTTGGCTGATTCTATTAAATTGCCTCCTTATTCAAAGTACATGAAGGATATTGTCTCTAATAAAAGGAAGATTCCTAATGAGGAGATTTCTACTCTACTTGCTAATTACTCCTTCAATGGTAAGGTTCCAAAAAAACTTGGTGATCCAGGTATACCAACTATTCCTTGCTCCATTAAGAATAGTTATGTTAGAACTGCTTTATGTGATTTGGGAGCTGGAGTTAGTGTTATGCCTTTTTCTCTCTATAAGAGACTCTAGCTAGAAAAGTTGATACCAACTGATATTTCTTTGCAAATGGATGATAAGTCAACTACTGTCCCTGTTGGTATATGTGAGGATGTTCCTGTTCAAGTTGCTCATAATTGCATGGTTTTAACTGATTTTGTTGTGCTTGAAATGCCTGAAGATGATAATATGTCTATTATTCTTGGGAGACCTTTTCTTAATACTGCAGGTGCTGTTATCAATTGCAATCAAGGAAAAGTAACATTCAATATTAATGACAAAGAGCACACTGTTTGTTTCCCCAAGAAGGTTGTTAAGAGCTATTGCCTGAATTCTATTGAAAATATTGAAGGCATAAAGGTTGGAGAAATATATTGTCCCATTTCAGAAGAAAATATTGAAACTATTATGATTGTGACCATTGCTATCAAGTATGATGTAACATACACCTTGTGGAATGCAAAGTTTTGTTTCATATAAGATTGTTTTGGTAACAAGACTTGATTAACCTTGTTAACAAAAGGATTTTAATGAACAAAATACTGTTTCCACTATGGTTATATTTGCTTTCCTTTTCCTTTCTCCTTCCTAGTCTTTGCTTTAGCTTTAGTTTTGCTAGTTGTTTGCTTGTTTGAGTTTCTTAGAGCTCATGTAGTTTGGCTTTTGGTTTGCTTTTGCTTCTTCTGAAAAACTGTTTCTGTGAGAAAATCAATTTTCATACTTTCAAAATTGGCCAAAAATAAAGTTTCCCGAAAAATCCTAGAAAATTCAAAATAAATTTTTCCTCGAAATAAGGGGCAGAGTGGCACCTGAGATGACCCAGGGGGCCACCCCTAGGCCCCACACCCATGGTAGGCGCGACCTACCTAGTGGTGGCGTCTAGGGGGGTCTGGCCCACCTGGGCCCTTCCAAGTTGCCTCCTCAAAGCCACCTTCTTTCTCTCTCTCTCTCGAAAACACCGGAAAACTTGCTCAAGCTCGAGTTCTTGATGTTCTTGCTGTTATTGCTCGCGATTTTCGATCTCCTTGTTCACACCATCTCAAGTGCTGATTTTTGGAGGGTTTGCTCCTTGGTATGTGCCTCCTCCACTTGTCCAATTA